>CM069136.1:32992253-34294753 GCA_035221665.1 Okamejei kenojei
ACTTACAAAATTCTTAAGGGTTGGACAGGCTAGATGCAGGAAGATTGTTCCCAGTCCATGACAAGGGGTCACAGCTTAAGGATAAGGGGGAAATCCTTTAAGACCGAGATGAGGACATGGGATCAGAGGGTATGGAGAGAAGGCAGGTACGGGATACTGAGTTGGATGGCCATGATCATATTGAATGGCGGTGCAGGCTGTTTCTATGTTTCTATGCTCAGTCACTGAGACCATCACACACTCACACACATTCACTCCCACACTCACACACATACAATCCCACTCACACACACTCCCACTCACACACACTCACACACACACATACACTCACACACACGTACACTCACAAAAACACACACACACACACACACACAAACACACACATACACTCACACATACACTCACACATACACTCACACATACACTCACATATACACACACACACATGCACTCACACATATACGCATACATGCACACATACACACATATACATTCACACACTCACACATACACTCACACATACACACACACACTCACACATAGGTATACACACACATATGCATACACTCACCCACACACACATACACTCACACACTCACATACACTCACACACAGACACATACACTCACACATACACTCACACACACACTCACATACACTCACATACTCACCCCACACACACACACTCACAAACAAACGCACACACACACACACACACACACACACACGCACACCCACACACAGACTCACACACACTTGCACACACACACACACACACTCACAAACAAACGTGCACTGACATACACTCACACACACACTCACACATACACTCACACACATACACTCACACACATACACTGACTCACACACCATATATATGGCAGTAAGCATATCAACCAGAGTGCAGGCCATCAAATTCACACACACACACACACACACACACACACACACACACACACACACACACACACGCACACACCACACACAGACTCACACACACTTGCACACACACACACACACACACACACAAACACAAGTGCACTCACATACACTCACACACACACTCACACATACACTCACACACATACACTCACACACATACACTGACTCACACACCATATATATGGCAGTAAGCATATCAACCAGAGTGCAGGCCATCAAATTCACACACACACACACACACACACACACACACACACACACACACACACACACACACACACACACACACACACACACACACACACACACACACACACACACACACACACACACACACACACACACACACACACACACACACACACACACACACCCTCCGCCTCACACACTCACATACATACACTCACACAAGCACACACACATACACTCACACACTCCCAAATACACTCACACACACACACACATCACTCACACACACATACACTCGCACACTCACAAATACACTCACACACACACTCATCCACTCACACACACATACACTCGCACACACACATACACACTCACAACTCACAAATACACTTGCACACACACACACATATACTCACACACACATACACTCATACACACACATATATTCACACACATACATTCACACATATACTCGCACACACATACTCTCACACATATACTCAAACACACACATACACACACACACAAAGACATACACACACACTCGCACACATTCACACACACCCACACACCCACGCACACACATAAACTTACACACACATATACACTCACACACACTCACACAAGCACACACTCACACACACATACACTCACATACACTCACACATACACTAACACATACACTCACATATACACTCACACACATACGCATACACTCTCACACACACATATACATTCACACACTCACGCACACACACACATACACTCATACATACACACACATATGCATACACACACACACACACACTCACACACAGACACATACACTCACACACACATACACTCGCATACTTACTCACACACACATACACTCACTCCCACACACTCACTCACACATACACACACACTCGCACACATTCACACACACCTGCGCACACACACAAACTCACACACACATATACACTCACACACACTCACACACACACACACTCACACACACTCACACACACACTCACACACACATACACTCACATACACATACACTCACATACAATCACACATACACTCACACACATACGCATACACTCACACACACACATATACATTCGCACACACGCACACACACACATACACTCACACATACACACACACATATGCATACACACACACGCATACACTCACACACACACACTCACACACAGACACATACACTCACACACACACACTCACATACACTCACATACTCACTCCCACACACATACACTCACTCCCACACACACACACAGACTCAACCACACTTGCACACACACTCACACACACACTCACACACTCACACACTCACACATACACACTCACACACACACACACACACACACAAACACACAAAAACACACACACATACTCGCACACACATGCACTCACATACACTCACACACATACACTGACTCACACACCATATATATGGCAGTAAGCATATCAACCAGAGTGCAGACCAGCAAATTCACACACACACACACACACACACACACACACACACACACACACACACACACGCACACACACCCATCCTCCACCTCACACACTCACATACATACACTCACACAAGCACACACACATACACTCACACACTCACACACACACATACACTTACACTTACACACACACATACACTCATACACACTCACACACTCACAAATACACTTGCACACACACACATACACTCACACACACATACAGTCATACACACACATATAGTCACACACACATTCACCCATATACTCGCACACACATACTCTCACACATATACTCAAACACACACATACACACACACACACACACACACACACACACACATACACACACACACAAACACATACACACACACTCGCACACATTCAAACACACACACACCCACGCACACACATAAACTCACACACATATGCACTCTCACACACCCACACACACACTCACACACACTCACACACATATGCACTCACATACACTCACACACACACTCACATATACACTAACACATACATTCACATATACACTCACACACATACACTCACACACATACGCATACACTCACACACACACATATACATTCACACACTCATGTACATGCACACATACACTCACACATACACACACACACATATGCATACACACACATACACTCACACACAGACACATACGCTCACACACACACATACACTCGCATACTCACTCACACACACATATACTCACTCCCACTCACACCCACACACACACACACACACACGCTCAGACACTCACACACTCATACACGTGCACACACACTCACACACACTTGCACACACACTCACACACACTCACAAACACACACTCACACACACACAGACAAACACACATAGACACACACACACAGACACACACGACACACACTCACACACACATATTCACACACACACATACACTCACAAACACATACACTCACACACACTGACTCACTCACCATATATATGGCAGTAAACTCTCTTGAATTTACTCACACGGCTCAGCGTGGCTCTCCACTTTGGGGCCTCCGCAGTCAGCGGCACTTCCGCAATCTGCACGACGTCTGCACTCACTGGAAATTACGCAATCAGCACGACATGTCCACTAAGCGGAAGTCACGAAATGAGCGGGACTTTTGAACCAAACACAGTCGGATCTAATAAAGAATTTCAAGTACAGGCAGAGCAGCAGGCCAAACAACTCATTTCATTTTCATTAAGGGCTAATAATATCATTTATTCAAGTGCATTGCAGACTCACAGTTCAGTTGATTCCCAGCTTAGAATGAGAGTCATGGCCTCTCCCTCACGATCTTGCAGAGAGACTGAGTCATGTCCAGGCATCCGGGGTTTTATAGTCCTGCCCCTGCCCCCTAGAATGGGCGTTACCTTCATCATGGTGACAGGCGAGAGGATCTCAAGGTTTTTTAAACACTCATAACTCTTTTATTTTTCATTGATGGGAAAACTCCTTGGGACCTGGTGAACGGAGAAGGACTGTGAGTAAGATAGTCAAAAATCATTGCAATAAATGGTGGCGTTTTTTTCTAAAATCAATATACAGTGCAGACAGGAAGTGGTCAAGATGAGACTTTTAATTATATTGATGTGGCAGACAACGTGCCCATTAGTCCGATGATAGACACAAAATGCAGGAATAACTCTGTGGGACAGGCAACATCTCTGGAAGGAAAGAATGGTCTGCTGTTATTTGCTGTTGCATTTGGAACCTCCATAATGCTAAAACTCTCCGTCTTGTTTGTGGCTGTATGTGTCAATATCTGGTTCATTCCTATTTTTATCCAAACGCTAGGCCACAGCCTTCCCATTTTCACACATCCTACTCACATTTTCCCCGTTGAGGTGATTAACATCTTCCCGTCGCATTCCCAACTAGATTTCTGATGTTATTAATCGTTTAAAGTTTTAAAAACAGCCTGAAAACGCACCCATTTTGGTTAAAAAAAAACAAGTGACGTCACAATGCACTCGCAAGGCAGGACGGGACACTGCGGGAGGGAGGGGCACACCAGAGCTCGCGGTGAACGGGGAGAGGCGGCGGCTGCTGGCGCTCAACCCCCGACAGCCGCCCAATACCTGGTGGTGCGCCGAACCTGGGGACTGGGCCTTGGCTGGAGCTGAGTCTGGTGTTAGAACTGAGTGAGGGCCCAGCCCTGGGCTTGGGATGGGGCCCAGAGATGAAGTCGGGGCTTGCACTGGAGCTCAGGCGGCGGCCGAGCTGATGGCTGGAGTCTACAGCCAGGCCCTGGCACTGCCTGGGTAGGTCCTGGTACAGGGAATGGGAGTGAGGGGAGGAGGATGAGGGAAATGACGAGGAGGGAGGGTGCGGGTAGTGGTGTGGTAGAGGGAGATGGGGGGTGGAGGAGGGAGATGCCCCCTCCCTATCTACCCTCACTCCCATCCTCTCTACCCCCTCCCTCTCTAACCCCTCCCTCTCCCTCCCTCGCCCTCATCCTCTCTGCACTCCCCACCCTCACTCTACCCCCTCTTGTGGGGTGGTAGAGGGAGACGTGGGGTGGAGGAGGGAGATGCCCCCTCTCTATATACCCTCACTCCATCCACTCTACCCCCCTCTCTCTATATCTCTACCCCTTCCCTCTGTCCCTCTCCCTCTCTACCCCCTTTCCCCTCCCTCTACCCTCTCTCTCTACTCCCCTCCCCTCCCTCTCCCTATCCCTCTCCCTCTATACCCCCTCCCCCTCCCTGTCTACCCCCTCCCTCTCCCTCTGTACCCCCCTCCCCCTCTCTGCCCCCCTACCACTCTATCCCATCCCTCTCTACCCCCCTCTCTCTCTACCCCCCTCCCTCTCTACCACCCCTCCCTCTCTACCACCCCTCCTTCTCTACCCCCCCTCCCTCTCTGGAGATTGAAGAGGAAGAGCGACGAGAAGGAGGAGGGAGTGCTGGGGGATGAGGAGAAATGAGCCGTACCTGCGCAGTTGGGGGCTATGCGTGACTGGTGCAATATTGCGTTGTGGGAAGAGGTTGCGTTGGGGGAACGGGTGAGTGGTGGAATCTTGCTTTGGGGAAGCAGACGCAAAGGGTCTGCACTTGGTCTAGTAATCTTTAAAACTGTTTACGATCAATATGATAGGAATAAACATATCAATTTATTCCTAAAGTAAAACCAAATCAGAATGATGTCAGTTAAATTGTATATATTTTAATTATGATGTTGTTCAGATGAATTAGAAATTGTACAATTTGATAAATATGTAATTAGTTTAGTTTAGTTTAGAGATTCAGTGCTGAAACACACCCTTCGGCCCACTGAGTCCACACAGACTTGCGACCCAGCACATTAACACCACCCTACACACACTAGGGACAATTTACACATACCAATTAACCTGCATACCTGTACGTCTTTGGAGTGTGTGAGGAAACCGAAAATCTCAGAGAAAACACATGCGGTCCTGGGCAGAATATACAAACTCCATACAGACAGCACCCGTAGTCGGGATCGAACTATTAATAATAATATTGAGCTAATTTGCTCTTTTTGGCTATTGCCTTCCTCATAAACATCTGCGGGCATTTTACAGTTAAAAAAAAATATATATATATAAATGATAATACATGGTAATGACTCCATACCAGCAGATTATTTTTCACCAATTACACACATAGCAAATATGAAATATAAATGAAAAAATAACAAGTAGAAAATGGAGATACAGTACCTCTTCCAATCTCTTCTATTGAATATAGTGCATCTGATGTGGCCTCTTTTGTATCGGTGAAACCATACTTGGTGACAATTTTGGAGAACTCTTGAGTTCTGTCTCCCCAGGCCTGCTGGAGCTCCCAGTTGCTAACCATTTTGATTTCCCTTCCCATTCCTGCACATATGTTTCTGCCCTGGGCCTCCTCCATTTGCTAGAGTGAAGCCACCACAAACTGAGAAAACAGCACCTCATGTTCTGCGTGGATAGCTTATAACCCAGTGGTATGAACATTGAATTCTACAATTTCAAGTAACCTCCCCCCCCCCCCCACTCCCACTCCTCACCCCAGTGGGTACACCTTTCTGACAGTAATTCCCACCAACCTTATCACCCTACTCCTTTCCCCTCTTCCGTATGCTCTTCTTCCATCCCACTGTCCCACAATTCTCTTTTATTTCTCCCTCTTTCCCCTCCCTTTATCTCCCTCCCCACATATTCCATCCTCTGGCTTCACATTTCACTCCTCCTGTTCTGTCCTTATCCTTTTCACTTCCAGCCTTTGTCACTTACTCCACCCAACTGCAAAACATCCCCTCTCATCTATATCTATCTGTCATTTGCTGAACTTTGTCCCAACTCCACCTCTCTTTTCCAGTCTTCTCCCTCCTACCCCGATCAGTCAGAAGAAGGCTCCCAACCTCAAATATTATCTGTTTATTCCCTCTTAAGATGCTGACACGTTGAGTTCCTCCAGCACTTTGTATATTTGCAACACAGCAAATGCAGGAAATCAAAACAGACATTGCAGTTAATACTCAGCGGGCCTGGCAGAATCTGCAGAGAAAGAGTTAGAGATAATTGTTCACATTCATCAGAATATTATTGAAGTCTTGATTAAAACCATATCTTATATTCTCCCAAGTTTATTTCCTCTTGGATGACTCTTGGATATACTTGATTATAGACTGTAATTTAAACATAAGATTATAAAATAAAAGAATAACATTATCCTAAGACAACTTTCATCTTATTGTAGACTTTTTTCACAGAAGCCAGCAGACTCTGTACAGCTTCCACACTAATCAAAGTTGTTACAACCTACAGAGCAGTTGATAACATCACACTATTCCCAAAATGGGTCCAGACACCAGTACAAACATTATGTCTGTTTGTTAATAATGAAAGAATAATCACGCCTACAGTGACTGTCTCATCTCTTAATTAGTACGGGTGTCAGAGGTTAAGGGGAGAAGGCTGGAGAATGGAGCTAGAAGGGAAGAGAGAGATCAGCCATGATTGAATGGCGGAGTAGACTTGATGGGCCGAATGGCCCAATTATGCTCATATCACTAATGACCTATGATCGCTTTTACCTTTCATTGCGTCAAATTCTTGCAGGTACTTGCCTGAATAGACTGACTTTCTACTGGGGTGTGTCGCTGAGCTGTAATATTCTCACTCTACAAGGTTGATGAAGCACTCCCTGATGTATCCATATCTGTTTCTGATGGGCAAGAACCTTCTTTGCTTTCCCTGATGGACGCCTATTCTTTCAACATAGGATGTCACTCTCTATCCTGACCTAGTGCAATGATATTTTAAAAATAATTCTGATCTTTTGTCACATAAATCACTATTGCCTTTAGTCGTAATTGATGTTGGTCTGATGTGAGCCACTATTAGCGATGGCAGGTCTGATAAGAGCTCATGGTATTAAAGAAAGCATGTTACCATATATTGAAGATTTGGTCATGACATAGAAGCAGAAATTCAGAAAGAACAGGAATTGTACTGGTTAGAAGGACGTAACCAGTGGAGTAACCCAATGGTCATTATATCAATGACCAGTAATTATGGGACTGGGGGGGGGGGGGGGGGGGGTAGGGTTTAGGGTGTCCAAGTATGCCAATGGCATGAAAATGATGGAGTGCATGTTGAAATGAAATGTTTAAGACTCTGCAACTCTGCATAGATCACTTGAGTGACAGAGTGAAACTTGGCAAAATGGAGTTTAATGAGGAAAGTGTCAGCTTTTGTAGAGCAAGAGGAATGCAAACATCTATCTATATCACTAAAAGTCTGATCTCGACATCTTTTGGCTCACTGTGGTGTGATTTTCGAGCGAACGCCGCCATCTACGGCCGTCATTTTTGGCCAGCTCGCTCAGAGCCCCCCTCCGCCTTCCTGGACCAGAGGATTTTTCCCAGCGATGAAAAATCAGAGAGTTATTAATGTTTTTTAAAAATTCACCATGCTCTCTGCTGCCCCTGCTAGAGGGAGGGGGAGGGACTATAATACCAGGAAGTGGTGTGCCTCACTCAGTCTCTGCAAGAAGGAGGAAGCCAGAGGGTCACGTCTCTCTGAGCTCTGAATAGCACTGAACACATGTCTACTCAACTGTGAGTGCCCTTAATGTGGTTCTATAAATGCTTGCAAAAGGTCTATATTGATACTAAAATGCTTGCAAAAAGTGTCTATTGGTTCTAAAATGCTTGCAAAAAGTGTCTATTTGTTCTAAAATGTTTGCAAAAAGTGTCTATTGGTTCTAAAATGCTTGCACATAGTGTCTCTATTGGTTCTAAAATGCTTGCAGAAAGTGTCTTTTGGTTCTAAAATGCTTGCAGAAAGTGTCTCTATTGGTTCTAAAATGCTTGCAAAAAGTGTCTCTATTGGTTCAAAAATGCTTGCATAAAGTGTCTCTATTTGCTCTAAAATTCTGCCTGGCCAGAGTGACTGAGCTGCCTGGCCAGAGTCACTGAGCTGCCTGACCAGAGTGACTGAGCTGCCTGGCCAGAGTGACTGAGCTGCTTGGCCTGAGTGACTGAGCTGCCAGCCCAAGAACCCATTCGGCCCTCAATGTCAATACTAGCCCACTGGAAACCAGTTCCTTTGACCCACAACACACATACTAGCGCTCCAGAAAGCCCCCCCCCCTCCTCCCTACTGGCCAGCAATATCAGAATTGGTGGAGAGGTGGAATATTGCATTGGGGGCCAGCCCTCCCGTGTGAAGCTGAGACCCAACGTAGCCCACTTAGTTTAGTAAATGAATAAAGATTACAAAAGAGAAACATACAGGATGATCTATGTATTCTTGTGCATGAATCACAAAATAAGTTAGCATGCAGTTGATGGTTAGGAAGGCAAATGGCACATTGGCCTTTATTGCAAGGGGGATGGAGCTTAGAAATAGGGAAGTGTTATTACAATTGTACAGAGCACCAGTGAGACTACACTGGAGTATTGTGTGCAATTGTAGTCCCCTTATGTAAATAAAAAGAAATTCACTCATCTAATTCCTGGCTTAAAAGAGTTGCCCTATCATGAGCATCTAAAGAAATTTATACTCTGGACTTTGGAAAAATGAGTGAACACGTTGAAATGGTACATGACAGAGTAGGTATCGAGATACTTGCACTCGTGGCAAGTTTAGGGGCTGTCATTTCAAACTGAGATGCATAGGATGCATTGATGCATAGGAGTGGGGGATAGTTACAAGTAAATTGTGTGCATAAAATCACTCTCTGCACATACAGCAAGGTGGGTAAAGTGCTTCATTGAAAACTTTTCAAATCAAAAACCTCCTGTATATGTGGGCAGAGGGTGAAATAATGCTAAAGACAGGAAAGAAGATCCCATACACTGTGAGATCTTTTATATCCACCTGAGGGGACAGAGGACTTGATTTAAAGACTCAGCTGAAAGATATTGCTTTTGACAGTGTAATATATCTCAGCACCATATTGGGATGTCAGTCTAGGTCTTGTGCTCAGGTATATGAAGTGGGACATAAGGTCCTTAAAGCAGAAAATGGTCTTTGAATTTTCTCAATTCTGTTAACCCTTGCTGTCTCCTCCCCTTCCCACCTCTCCCTCAGCCCTCGGGCCCTGGAATTCCCTCTCTCTCTATCTCCCTCCCCCACCCTAGTCGCACTAGCTTCTCATTTTCACACCACAAACCGCTTACAATGGCTTGTTCCCTTTATCATTGATATTTTTTTGCATATCTTTCATTCATTGTTCTTTATCTCTCCACATCACCGTCTATATCTCTCGTTTCCCTGATCCCTGACCAGTCTGAAGAAGGGTCTCGACCCGAAACGTCGCCTATCTCCTTCGCTCCTTAGATGCTGCTGCACCCGCTGAGTTTCTCCAGCCTTCTGTGTACCTTTGAAAGGTCAAATTTCTTTGTGGGTTTATTGCTATGAACCTATTCCATTTAAGCTGCATAACATTGTGAGCCAGTTTATAGTATAAGAAATAGCTCAAATTTAGGTCTTACTGCAAAACACAGAGAAACAGAAAAGGCCAAGAAATATTCTTGCCACTCTCTTTTGGATCAGACTTCAATAGTTTCAGGGGCTGACTAACTATTCTCGGTGAATTTATCATTCAATCTATTTGGTTCTGGAATAAGGAAAGGAAATTGTTCATTGATTACCCTTAAGTCTGCTTTGAAATCCTGAGATAATATATAATAATAATCATCATCATCATCATCATAATAATTATTTATTTCAAACAGAATAAAAATAAAAAAAGCAAGTGTGAAACAGCATACATAAACAAAAAAAAACCCAAAAACAAGAATATTTATAAAGTGTCATAAACAATATTTATAAATAAATTAATTGTATGTGTCCAAAAAGGAGCAGGAAGAAGCCAAAGCTTATTAATTGCCACCGCTCATTCAACTGCGTATAATTATCTTATACAAATTTAGCAGCTATAAACACCTATTTCCATATGTACACCAAATTATTTACATTTATACACTAATCAAATATTTACAAAGCCATACAAAAAAAAAGAAAAAAAAAGAAAAAAGAAAAAATCCTCATATCCTATACAGTATCTCTTAGTGATATTTACAACTCATCACCCTATAATCACCCTTCCCAATACAATCAGTATAACACATATCCCACTAAAAAATAATCTAGCCTCATCCCAAGTGGGTTACACAAAAAGCTGGAGAAACTCAGCGGGTGCAGCAGCATCTAAGGAGTGAAGGAGATAGGCGACGTTTCGGGTCGAGACCCTTCTTCAGACTGGTCAGGGATCAGGGAAACGAGAGATATAGACGGTGATGTAGAGAGATAAAGAACAATGAATGAAAGATATGCAAAAAAGTATCGATGATAAAGGGAACAAGCCATTGTAAGCTGTTTGTGGTGTGAAAATGAGAAGCTAGTGCGACTAGGGTGGGGGAGGGAGATAGAGATAGAGGGAATGCCAGGGCCCGAGGGCTGAGGGAGAGGTGGGAAGGGGAGGAGTACAGCAGGGGTTAACAGAAGTGAGAAAATTCAATGTTCAAGCCCAAAGATGCAGACTCCCCAAGCGGAATATGAGGTGCTTGTTCTCCAACTTGCGGTGTTGCTCACTCTGGCCATGGAGGAGGCCCAGGACCGAGAGGTCGGATACGGAATGGGAGGGGGAGTTGAAGTGCTGAGCGACCGGGAGGTTTGGGTTGGTTTTTGTGGACCGAACGGAGGTGTTCGGCGAAACGATTTTTTTGCCACCTCCAACGTGACCCCTCCACCCGCCACATCTTCCCATCTACCCCCCTGTCTGCTTTCCGCAAAGACCGCTCCCTCCGCGACTCCCTTGTCAATTCTTCCCTCCCCTCCCGCTCTCTCCTTCCCTGGGAAAAGTTCTCACCTAGCCTCATCCCAATATTCTTTTAAAACTAAATTATATTTGTGCTAAGTTTTATCTCCTGTTCCAATAGATCAAGATAGATCTAATTAGTAACATTTACATGTTATAATAGAATAACTTTTTAAAAAGGGTTTTCTTTATAACCTTTATTGAAATCGGGCTCCACGTGGAATTAACAAATAATGGCACATAGAATGAAACAAAAAATGAGGACAAAGGAAGTCTGACTGTCTCTTCCAATTTATCCCAATTACACTATAATTTATACATACCATATCTCAGAATTATGCTATCACTGGGTGCAACAAAATAATTAATAAATAGATAAAACCCCAATCCGAATTAGGGATATAATATCCTGAATCAATTTCCCTCTCTCTAGTGAATAAAATTTGTTTCTGGAGACGTTTCATAATCAGTTCTAAATCTAAAATTTAGGTAGTGGCAGGATAAAATTACTAGGTGGCAAAAGGCAATATAGAGATAGGAAGTATAGTTAGTGAGCTCTTAAAGATATATTGCAACAAACTATCTTTAATTTTATAATTGGTATTATGAACTTTTGCTGTAAGAATTAGATTTTTCAAATGTTTGCCATGGCTGGTTGTGAAAGGCAACTTTTGCACAGGAGAGTAGTGGAGCATGCAGAACAGAAGGCGCAAGGAGCTCAGTGTTGACTGTACTGCCAGAATGCCTTCAGTGCAAAGAGCCAAAAACAACAGCCATCAATTTTATATCTGTCCAAAAGCAAGTGCCATCATTCCCATCATTCTGTTCTTGGTTTTTTGCTGGGCCGTGTCAAGCTTTGTAATCCTATCTCCGCTGACTCTGCATCCTTACCCTGGTAAGGTTCTATATGTGAAAGGGAAATCATGTTTGACCAATTAATTGGAATTCCATATAAGAAGCAACAATATATGGTTCTGGCGATGTAAGGGAACAGATTGATACTTAGATTCAAGTTCAAGTTCACATTTATTGTTACATGCACCATGTCACAATTATTGTTACAAGGTACAGTGATATATGCTTGTATTACCATACAGGCATACAAGTAAAAGGAACACAATACCCATTAGAATTTAACATAAACATCCACCACAGTGGAATCAGCATTCTTCTCTGTGATGGAAGGCAATAAAGTTCAATCATCTTCCTCCTTTGTTCACCCGTGGTCGGGGCCTTGAACCCTCCGCAGGCGCCGCTACAGATGTTCTGGCCCTTCCACCTGGATGATCGTAATTCCAACGTTGGAACGGATCAGCTTGGAGTTCCCGAAGGCATTTAATAAATTGCCACACCAAAGGTTACTGTGGAAATCAGAAACTCTTGGTGTCAGAAGTAATTTATTGGCATGGATTAAAGATTGGCTGACCAACAGGAAACGGAGGGTAAGTTTAAATATGTCTGTGGTGCATTGGCAATATATAACACATGGTGCTCCACAGGGAACGGTGTTGGGGCTTCAATCATTTTGGTGGTGAATCTGTGGAATTCTTTGCCACAGAAGGCTGTGGGTGCAAAGTCAGTGGATATATCTAAGGCAGAGACACAGTAGATAGACTCTTGATTGGTATTGGTGTATGGGAAGAAGGCAGGAGAATGGGGTTAGGAGGGAGAGATAGATCAGCCATGATTGACTGGCGGAGTAGACCCGGGGCTGAATGGCCTAATTCTGCTCACTTGTGATCTTATGATTTTACAATTTATGTGAGGACTTGGATGGCTGTTAAATTTGCTGATGGCACAAAATAGATAAGAAAGTAAGTTGTGAAAAGGACATAAGGAAGACTTGATTACAACCTATTGTTATGACCTTATGAATAGCTACTTTAAAAAGTAAGGAGTTGCTCATTTAACACAGAGAGGAGGTGAACTTTATCCCTCATTGGTCACCAGATTAGAATTCACATTAAAATTCACCTTCTCGAAAGAACCAGTCTTTGAATATTTTTAAAGTAGAGATGGATAGATGTAGGATAAGGGGTAAAAGATTAAATGTCGAGGCAGAAATACAAGTTGAGATTACAATCTGATTGACCTTATTAAAGAGGAGAGCAGTCTTCGGAGGCTGAATGGCTTATTTCTGCCCTTAGTTCATACCTTTCATGTAAGGTGCATGTCAATAAAGCAACGTTTGTAATTGAAAATCTTGGTGCTTTCAGGTAATTCAAGTGTTGTTGATAAAATATAATGTAACTGCTTGCTACACAAAACTTAGGCTGCTGGATATTGGAAACAATGTATGAGTTTATTCAGCATATTAGTAACAACTTACATTTTACTATTATTCAGTAAAAAAGGACTTCACTAGAATCAAATTAGACAAATCACTTAGCCAAAGAGATATATATTGAGCAATAACTTTAAAGATAGGACAGAGGTGTACAGGGCTGGGAGACACAATGCAGTAATGAATAATAATATTATTAATAGTAATAATAATATTAATAATTCCGCCATGGGGAGGGGAGGGGGAGATCAGGGGTGGACCTGGTGCGGGATACTTTGTAACGTTGTCGATGCCCTTTATGTGGCGACTATCTGCATGCCTTGAATACGCAAGCAAAGAATTTCACTGTGACTTGTCACATGTGACAATAATGTATTCAATTCAATAGCGCTGTCAGTTAGGGAAATAATATTGGTAAATGCATCAAAATCGGTATTATTTTGTACTAAATATTTCTACTGGAAGAAATAACATGCTAAGAATATTAAGTGGATGAAGTGCTACTTGCTGTGAAGGGACAGGTTGGGATAAATAGAAAAAACAGTGAGGGAGAAACCACAGCTGGACGAAAAACAAACAAGTCAAATAGGCTCCCTACCCTCCCGAGCCTCCGACCTCATCGTTTCCCAGCCCCGCACGGCCCGATTTTACCTTCTCCCCAAAATCCACAAACCCGACTGCCCTGGCAGACCCATTGTCTCTGCCTGTTCGTGCCCCACCGAACACATTTCCACATACCTTGACGCCATCCTATCCCCCTTTGTTAAATCCCTCCCCACCTATGTTCAAGACATCTCAGACACTCTCCGTCGGCTCTGTGCATTCCATTCTCCAGGCCCCCATCCTCTCATCTTTACCATGGACGTCCAGTCACTCTACACCTCCATCCCCCACCAGGACGGTCTCAAAGCCCTCCGGTTCTTCCTCGACCAGAGGAGCAACCCATACCCGTCCACTGACACCCTCCTCCGCCTAGCAGAGTTGGTCCTCACCCTCAATAACTTCTCTTTTGATTCCTCCCATTTCCTCCAAACACAAGGCGTAGCTATGGGCACATGCATGGGCCCCAGCTACGCTTGCCTCTTTGTTGGGTACGTCGAACAATCCTTGTTCTCGACGTACAAGGACCCCATCCCCGACCTCTACCTCCGTTACATCGACGACTGCTTTGGTGTCACCTCCTGCACCCACACACAACTGACTGACTTCATTCATTTCACCACCAACTTCCATCCGGCACTCAAATACACTTGGACCATTTCCGACACTTCCCTACCATTCCTTGACCTCACCATCTCTATTGCAGGTGATACGCTCCTGACCGACATCCACTACAAACCTACTGACTCCCACAGCTACCTGGACTACTCTTCCTCCCACCCTGCTCCCTGTAAGGACTCCATCCCCTATTCCCAATTCCTCCGTCTACGCCGCATCTGCTCCCAGGATGAGGTGTTCCACACCAGGTCATCACAAATGGCCTCATTCTTCAGAGAACGGGGATTCCCCTCCCCCACTATTGATGAGGCTCGCACCAGGGTCTCCTCCATACCCCGCAACACTGCCCTCGCTCCCCATTCCCCCACTCGCAAACAGGGCAGAGTCCCCCTGGTCCTCACCTTTCACCCCACCAGCCGGCAAATACAACATATAGTCCTCCGCCAGTTTTGCCACCTCCAACGTGACCCCTCCACCCGCCACATCTTCCCATCTCCCCCCCTGTCTGCCTTCCGCAAAGACCGCTCCCTCCGCAACTCCCTTGTCCATTCTTCCCTCCCCTCCCACTCTACCCCTTCCCCGGGCACTTTCCCTTGCAACCGCAAGAAATGCAACACTTGTCCCTTCACCTCCCCCCTCCACTCCTTTCAGGGACCCAAGCAGTCCTTCCAGGTCCGACAGAGGTTCACCTGCACCTCCTCCAACCTCATCTACTGCATCCGCTGCTCCAGATGCCAGATGATCTATATCGGTAAAACCAAGCGGAGGCTTGGCGATCGCTTCGCCGAACACCTCCGCTCGGTCCGCAATAACCAACCCGACCTCCCAGTGGCTCAGCACTTCAACTCCCCCTCCCATTCCACATCCGACCTCTCGGTCCTGGGCCTCCTCCACGGCCAGAGTGAGCAACACCGCAAGCTGGAGGAACAGCACCTCATATTCCGCTTGGGGAGTCTGCATCCTTTGGGCTTGAATATTGAATTTTCTCAATTCTGTTAACCCTTGCTGTCTCCTCCCCTCCCACCTCTCCCTCAGCCCTCGGGCCCTGGCATTCCCTCCATCTCCATTTCCCTCCCCCACCCCAGTCGCACCAGCTTCTCATTTTCACACCACAAACAGCTTACAATGGCTTGTTCCCTTTATCACCGATACTTCTTTGCATATCTTTCACTCATTGTTCCTTATCTCTCCACATCACCGTCTATATCTCTCGTTTCCCTGATCCCTGACCAGTCTGAAGAAGGGTCTCCCCCGAAACGTCGCCTATCTCCTTCGCTCCTTAGATGCTGCTGCACCCGCTGAGTTTCTCCAGCTTTTTGTGTACCCTCAAGTCAAATAGAACATTATATTTTGGGTTTGCTATGCATTCTGCATAACGTCTGTGCTTGTTGTACTTAAACAATCCTTTATTCCGAAATACAAGAAAATAAAAGTCTTTATTCTTTTGTCATTACCTCCCAACATATTCGCTTGAGAAGAAACAAAAATAAAGCTATTTAATTTAGGAGGTTCCATAACGGAACCTAATGAGTCATATCATTAGCTAGGCAGACCAAAAGTGCTCGCAATCAATAAATTGTCATCTGAGACTGAGATAGAATCTCTGTGGTGCTGACAGTCATCAAGAGAATCAATGGTTTCATTAAACTGGAACACGTCCATGTGAAACCTGATTTCAATAAAGATCCTGAAATAAATCTAAATTACCACAGTTAGTCTTATATTGTCAACTACAAATTAATGGGATCAACAAAACTGAGCAAAGTTAATAAGCACATTTATGGATCTAACCCTATAATCTAACTCGTTGTCCAGTGAGTAAGTATCATCCTGAGTGTACATTGCTAAACATGAAGAAGTGACATCTAAATTTGCAGGGGAGGAAAATGCTAATCTCTCAATACGATACAATACGATACGATAGAACTTTATTCATCCCCGGAGGGAAATTGGTCTGCTGACTGCCATAAAGGCTGCCATACAAGCATGAAAGTATGTGAAAAGGTAAAGGGCCTGTCCAACTTTCCGAGTCAATTGCCGAGTTGAAAGGACCTTAAAAAAAATCTAGATTTTTGTGATCTACGAACTCCTCCTCCTGACTATATTTTTACTCGTGGACTTTTTTGTCATGCTGAAAAAAACATCACGACTTACCTGATGCCCTGAGTACCTACGTTTGGCATAACGAGCCGCTACAATATATCTACGGACTCCTATGGCCTCCTATAGACTCCTACGGACATTCTCTGAGTTTGAATCAAGGGGTAACCTCAGGAGAATTCGTGAGTAACTCGGGAAAGTGGGACAAGCCTTTAAGAAAGAAATGTAGAACTGATGTGAAGAAGAATATCTTAATAGAAGGATCAATGACAAAGTGGGATAATGGAAATGTATTCAAGTCAGACAGGAAGAAAGATAGAAACATGGAGAAAATCGTTAAAAGGAGTGATGTGGTTTGACAGAGCCATAAAAAGAAATAAATAGTATAGTAGGTGTTAATTATATACGGGGAAAATTAGAGGAAAGAATTGATGTTAAGTTTGTATTGAATCTTGGTTATGTCAGAGAATGCTGTGTGCAATCTGTTCTCCTCTTCATAGAAGGATACAGACACCAAGAAGAAGGTGCAGGAGATTTTCAAAAATAGAATCAGAACTGGGTAGTTGTCCATATTTGTGAGAACACTAGTGGAAACCTGTGGATGTGGTCGCATTTTTCTCTTTTTGGAAACCATTATTCCTAAACACATGTGGCATGATGGAAACATGCCACTTACCTGGCAATGTAGTACATTGGTATGGCGTAGCTGCATGCTAACATCAAATACCTACTTCACTTGCTGCAAGAGTCCAAGATGAATTGCCTTCAACAGTGAGCTCCAGAAGGTCATGAATGCAGCAGATGATGCAAACTGTGAGGCGTGGCATACAAATTCTGCCCCTTGTTGGAATGATCTAGAGATGAAAAGACTCTGGGTTAATGTGACCCTACCCCCACATGCAGGGCTGTTCACTATGTGACTGGAAACCCACCATCAGCAGGTGAAAAATCTCAGTCACCAGGTACCGACATATTCAGACTGCAGCTTTGCTCCAGGAGGACTCTTGTAGAATAAGGTCTCTTGGCAAGCCCCTTTCTCCTATCTCCTTTAAATTACTTTGTCAAGGAGGACGTATCTTCATGTTGCCTTGTCCGACTACATCATGCTGTCATGTAGAAGGCTCAGCAAGAATAAACAAAAGCCTTCAGAATCAATAAAAAAAAGTATTCAGTGTCCCCAGTATTTGAATAGTTATCCAGGACTATGGTATTTTAAATTTGAAGAGAGTCCAATTAGTTACTTTTCCTAAGCTATCCCCAATAAGCAAGTTTAGAAGAATTGTACAAATAGCAGAAGTCCAGGATTTTGCTTACCGTTCAGACTACAGGGCATAGTATTGAGTTAAGAGGGGGACGATTTAAAAGGGACGTGAGGGGCAACATTCTCACAGAGAAGTGGTGGTTGTATGGAACTGTTTCATTTTTAAAATTTCTCTTCTGTCTTTTTCTGGTTTTTATAGTAATTGCTTGCTAGATAACTTAGGTCTGTGCCACATCATAACCATTCCCTCTGTTTTCCCCATCTCTTACTACCTGTGCAACTTGCAACCTACTTGTTTTGTAATTTTGTTCTCATTCTGGTGAATATTTGAACTGAAACTGACTCTGTTTCTCTCCCCAACAATAATGCCTGACCTGCTGAGTGCTTCCAGCATTTTATGCTTTTGTTTCTGATCGTCAGCATCAGCAGTTATTCCTCTGATAGGATCTACTTGTGTCAGTTCTTGAAACAGACCACACCATCTATGTGGGATTTATGAGCTGTAAAAAGTAATACCTACCTCCATTGGTAAATTGCCTAAATATGTGCTAAAAACAGGTTAAAGTACCATCATTAAAGTTTGTTCTTGAATAGTTCGATTTAGTTTAAATTAGTTTCAAGATACAGCGTGGAAACAGTCCCTTCGGCCCATTCAGTCCACGCCAACCAACGATGCCCGCACACTAACACTATCTTACACACACTAGGGACAATTTTCATTTATAGCAAGTCTTTTTAACCTACAAACCTGTATGTCTTTGGAGCGTGGGGAGAAACCAAAGATCTTGGAGAAAACCCACGCAGCTCACGGGGAGAACGTCCAAATTCCATACAGACAGCACCCGTAATAGACTTCCGGTGGCGCTATGGAGTAGGTGGAACTCGCGCCAACCAGCTCCTTAAAAATTGTATAAAAAACAGGGGAAAACGGGGTGATTTAAAGTCACTTACCAGAGGAGAACGGGTGAGAACGGCACTGGCAGCTTTAGAAAGGTGCGTGACGTCATCAGGCGCACGACTTTACCGATAGTATGTCGATGCAGCATACCCCCTCCCAAACAGAAAATACCAACACTGAAAAAAGAAGTAGGCCCGACTGGAGCCTCGGGCTCGGGTTTGACAGCCTCCCAGGCAGACATCTTAAGGAGGAAATCCGAGATGGAAGAACTTAAAAAAGCTGTTTCTGCAGAAACAAAAACTATTATGGGTGAGCTGAAAAAAATGAAAAATGGAATATAAAGATGATTTAAGGATCCTTAGAGAAGATTTTCAAGTGTTTAAAGAACAAGTGAAAGATGATTTAAGCAGAGCAATTGTACTTACAGTAAAGACTATGCTTGATAAATGGAAAACACAGGCGGATGCAGCTCTGCAGCAACATGTAGAAGAGGTAAACCGTAAATTTGAGCTGATGGAGTCGAACGTTGATAATAAGCTAGATAATAAGCTAGAACCTATTTTACGGTCACTTGATCAACAACAAGAGGCAATTAATGAATTGTCTAATATTGCCGGTACAAGTGTTAAGGCGAATGAGAAACTTCTCTCCGAGAACAAACGTTTAACGTTATCACTACACAAAATAGAAATGTGTTGACTTGGAGGGACGACAAAGGCGCCAGAACTTACGAATTGTTGGATTGAGTGAAGGTAAAGAGGGAGATCAAGACCCTCGAAAATTTGCTGCAAATCTCTTAAACACAGGGCACTGAGACGCCGTCCACAGAGGGGCGCGCCACCAAGACAATTGATTGTGAAAGTGGTTTATGATCACGTCTTGGAGGATATGATGAAGATAATAATTCATAAGAGAAACCTCATCTACGATGGAGATAAGATTAGCATATTCAGAGGCTACCCTGCGGAAGTCGCCAAGAGAAGAGCTCTATTTACAGAAACAAGAGACATTCTTAAGAAGATAGATGGTCTGAGATATGGTCTGATGTATCCTGCAACTAAGAGTAACCTATGATAACAAAGAGCATCACTTCATCAAGCACACAGAGGCACTTGAATTCGCTCGGAACATCGAGAAGAAGGAGGAAGAGGTAGAAGAGGAAGAAGCAGACGAAGAAGAAGAATCGTGAATTTGAACTGTATCTAATATTTACCTGATGGTATCGAATATCCGTAGAGAAGGAGGAAGAATAATGGACTCTTAAATACACTAAAAAACTAACATATAATAGGAATAGTTTAGTATTAACTATCACTTAAAATTGTATGCTATCCCACCCAAAACAGTTATGATATTATTAAAAGTTCAAATGTGCTCATAATCTATAATCATTAAAATTTAGTACCCCACCCCTATATAAATAGCCCTTAAGGCAATTAAAACATTTCCATTAAGGAAAATCTGGAGCTGGAACGATTAATATCTTTTTTTAATAACGGAAGTCGTTAGATTAATAGCCACACTAGTGTGGCTAACACTAACTACACTTAAAATAGCTGTAGTTACCCTTTATCCTCCGCACATTACTAACTCTATTAACATCTATTATTCCTATTTTAATTTTATTTTTGTTTTACATAAAGTATTATATTACATTTTTAGTTGTGAATGGTATTATGAATTTTGTTTGAAAAGATATGTACGTAAGATAAAGTTACATGTATTAAAACGCATCGATCTGAAGCACAGGTATGAGGTTGGGATAGACGTGCTGAAACATCTACTCCATTATAATCCACCTTAACGCCAAAATCCAAGACATTAACATGAAAACTGGGGGTGATGGAATCAACTTCTGCAGTTGGAATGTAAAAGTGATTAATGAACCAATTAAAAGAGGTAAGGTTTTAGCTCACTTAAATAGACTTAAAACAGATATAATCTTTCTTCAAGAGACACACCTCAAAAAGGATGCTCACTATAGACTAACAGCAAAATGGATTTCTGAAGTGTATCATTCTTCATTTACGCAAAAGTCTAGAGGTGTTGCAATTCTTATATGTAAAGGTATACCATTTAAACATACCTCAATAATAGAAGATATTGAGGGTAGATATATAGTAATTACGGGTGAATTATATTCAAAGAAAGTTGTTCTTATTAGTAGAGCTAATAGGACTTGATGTTTCAATCCCTGTAGTAATTCGGCACTCTTGCAATTTGCAGTGGGATTGGAGTGGTGAAACGTAGGGTAGGTATGTCATCGGGGTCATCAGGTGGGCACCCTCCTTCTTTGATGTTTCATTGATAAGCCCACAACATCTCCAGAGGGTTCAACGGTGATACCTGGCGTCCCAGTTACACCCCCCTCAATTCCATACCCTCCTGTATTCATCTTGCAGCCCAAGTGTTGTCTCTCCTTTTGATCCAGATCCAATTGCTGCTTTTTACCGCAGAATTTGATAATGATTTGATTGCTTGTTGAAGGCAGCGACCCCTCACCCCCATTTTCTTTAATAGCCTGGTCATAGATGAAGCAACACATCCCCTGCATCCCACTTCGACAGGGAAAATCTTGGTCTTCCAGCCATTCTGGGAAGCTTCAGTTGCCAGTTCAGAGTACTTGTTTTTTTTCCTCTCATAAGCTTCTTCAACACCACCTTCCCATGGAACTGTCAATTCCACAACATATGCCAACTTGGCTGTTGTGGACCACAGGACCATGTCTGGCCAGAGTGTTGTAACCACAATGTCTGGGGAAGCACAAGCCTTTTTTCTAAGTCCACTTCCATTTTCCAATCCCGAGCAGGCTGCAGAATGCTTGCATCCTTTGATGTTATCTGGTGCTCTGGGGGTTGGTCTGCTGGTACAAATGTTGTGAAGTGGACGTTTCCTGCCGATGATGGTGGGGAAGCATTTGTGATCGTTCGCCTCTGTTCAAGGATTGATGCCAGCTGTCTGAGAACTTGGTTATGCCGCCAAGTGTAACGCCCTTGGCCGAGGCTCATAGTGCATCCTGTTAAAATGTGCCTTAGTGATCCAGGAGCTTGGCAAAGGGAGCAAGTGGGGTCTTCTCCGAACCACTGCATAAGGTTCTGCAGTGATGGAAGAACATCATAAGTGGCTCTGATGACAAAACTTAGTTGAGATCCTTCAATTTGCCAGATTTCACGCCAGCTGAGTTTCCTCTTTTCCAGACTCTCCCAGTTAGTCCATTGGCCTTGCTTGGCCATTGATACGGCCTTGGCATGTCGCTCTGCCTCCTCCCGTCTTCTCACCTCCTCCACCATGAGCCCTCTTTTCTGCACTGGTGTTGCCTTGTGCCATTGAGGAGCTTTTGGGACGAGCCCGAGCCCGGCTCTCCCATGATGGACTTGGCCAACCATATCCCGAAATGAAGAGTAGACTTCGCACTCTGAACGGCTTCAGATGGGGTCCACATCTTCCCCGTTGCCACACAGGGGGCCGCTGTTCGAATAACAGTATCTTCAGATTCAAAGAGGGTCATGACCAACTTTGCTTTAGTGCATTTGTACTCTTCCATAAGTCCTGTAATGGGTAATTCCAATTCTCCACTCCCATACAGTCCGACAGCACTTAAGCATCGTGGAAGTCCAAGCCACTGTTTCACATGTGTGCTGATCATTCTTTCCAGCTTTTCCACTTTGTTGATGGGGATTTCATACATAGTTAAAGGCCACATGATTCTTGGTAGTATGCCAAATTGGAAGCACCACAGCTTGAGTTTTGCTGGTAGCAAGGTCTTGTTGATGCGAGCTATGTGCATGATGGTATCCTTTTTCAGTTGTTCAAATTGCTCGGTGTCCTTGAGCTTTGCATCATACCATCGGCCCAAACTCTTCACTGGCATTTCTGAAACAGTTGGAACAGGTATTCCGTTAATATGAAATCTTTGATCGTTGACTTGACCTTTGACGATGGAGATGCTTCTGCACTTGCTGGGTTTAATCTTCATCCTTGCCCATGTGATGTTTTGATGAAGTTTTTCCAGAAGTCTCTTGGTGCAGGGGATAGTTGTTGTTAGTGTTGTTATATCATCCATATAGGCTCGTACAGGTGGCAATCGCTGACCACTGTAACCGCTTTCCTCCCACAACCCATTTTGATGCTCTGATAATGAGCTCCATTGCCATAGTGAAGGTCAATGGGGAGATGGTGCACCCTGCCATGATGCCGACTTCCAGTGGTTGCCACGCTGTGGTAAAGTCTGATGTTGTGAGACAAAATTGCAGATCCTGGAAGTAGTTTTTTTATCAGATTTGTTATTATTGCTGGCACCTGAAAGAATTCAAAAGCAGTCCACAGTAGCGAATGAGGAACTGATCCATAGGCGTTGGCCAGATCGAGGAACAAGGCATGCAGATTCTTTTGTTCTTTCTTAGCAGTCTGGATTTGATGCCATATGATGCTGGTATGTTCAAGGCATCCCGAGAAGCCTTCTATGCCAGCCTTTTGGATTGATGTATCAATGAAATGCTTTTGTTTCAGATACTTTGTAAGTCTTTTTGCCACCACACTGAAAAAGATCTTGCCCTCTATGTTAAGAAGGTTTATTTGCCGAAACTGTTCGATGATGGAAGAATGTTTTCTTTTGGGATCAGGACTCCCCCTGCTCTTCGCCAGGCTTTGGGGATAATTTCCTTTTCCCACGCAACCCTCATGTTCCTCCAGAGGAATTTCAGAATATCTGGGGCAATCTTGTAGACACAATACGGAACGCCATTAGGGCCTGGTGCAGAGGCCATTCTTGCCTTCCTCACTACTTCTTTTACCTCACTCAGCTTGGGAGGGCTGATGTCAAATTGATGTTGTGGAGTTGAGATTGGTGGGTTGTCAGCAGGAATAAAAATCGGTTCATCTTTTAGCTCATCAGTGTGGATGGTTCTGATGTGTCCTTCAACCTCCTTTTTTGACGCTTTCAGGGATCCGCTTTTTTCTTTTGTGAAAATGCCTTTCACAAACTTAAAGGGATCTTTGTCGAAGTCTGTTCTTGCTTTTTGCTACCGAAAGATATGGGAAAATGAAATAGGTCTATCTATAATGAAAGATACTTGGGAAGAAAGTTTACAATGTATACACCGATGCTCATTAAATGCCAGACATACTTTGGTACAATTTAAAGTAATACATAGATTACACTACTCAAAAACAAAATTAAATAGAATTTTTCCTAACATTCCTTCTATTTGCGATAAATGTCAGAATTTAGAAACCAACAATGCATAGTTTTGTAACATGCATAAAACTTAATAGTTATCGGGCTGATATTTTTGGAATCATCTCTGAGGTTCTTAAAACTAAATTGGACCCTGATCTAAAGTTAATAATATTAGGAGTCCCTGACTCAAGCTTAATTTTAACAGTGTCAAATAAATTTTCTTGATTACTGTTTGATAATTGGAAAACAATTAATATTAAAATTCTGGAAGGGAACATTATCCCCCACAATCAAAATGTGGACTGTGGAAATGTCGGAGACATTGCATTTAGAGAGAATTAGGTTTGTCCTAATGGACAAATATGAACTTTTTGAACAAATATGGTCTCTATTCATTGATTACTTAAAGGGGTAGCTGAGCTCAGCACCGTAACTCAATAAGTACCCTGGTGTAGGATTAGATGAAAAAAGTATTGGGATCTGTATACATGTGTCAATAGATATTGTTATATGAAACTGTTCCATTCAATGTAAAGATTCCTATTTTTAATTTTTTATTATATAATAATTGTTTTTTTAAATTTTTCTTGTTTATCTTTATTCTTTTTTATTTTTTATTTTTTATTATATAATCATTATTATTTAATCACAACATCTTGATTATTGATTTATGCTTTTACTTTTTATTTCACTCCCTTACCTTCCCCCAAAAAAAATCAAAAACAGTAGCATATATAAATTATCCCGTAATATCTGTACAATGTTTGTGATGAGTCTGATTTGTGTTTGAAGTGCTGTTGTACCTTAGATAATATGCAATGCTTCTAATAAAAATATTAAACAAAAAAAAGACAGCACCCGTAGTCAGGATCAAACCCGGGTCTCCGGTGCTGCAAGTGCTGTAAGGCAGCAGCTCTATCGCTGCGCCACCATGCCACCCACTGACTTCTTTGGTTCAAATTTCTCAGTGTATTCTGAAATGTTCTGAAGCAATACTTGTACACAGTTCCAGTCGCCACACTACAGGAAGGATGTGGTAGCAACAGAGAGACTGCAGAAGAGAATCACAAGGATATGGGTGGAATGAAGGTCTAATGCTATAAGGAGATATTGGATTAGCTGGGTTATTATCACTGGAATGTAGGAGACTAAAGAGAGGTCTTATAATGGTTTATAAAATTGACTAGACTAAGTGGGACCCAGCTTCACACGGGAGGGCTGGTCCCCCAACACAATATTCTACCTCTCCACCAATTCCAATATTGCTGGCCAGAGGGGGGGTGGGGGGGCTTTCTGGAGTGCTAGCATGTATTTTGTGGGCCAAAGGGACTGGTTTCCAGAGGGATAGTATGGAAATTGTGGACCAAATGGATTATTGGGCTGGCAACTCAGTCACTGAGGCATGGCAGCTCAGTCACTCAGGCCTGGCTGGCTGGCAGCTCAGAAATTTAGGCCTGGTGGGCTGGCAGCTCAGAAACTACCAGCAATTCTGCTTTAAACAGGTGTGAGAGAGGGGAAGAGGGTGGACAATCAATTTTATACATTTTCATCTTTTTTTTACAGATCACAGCAATGAAGTAGGAAAGTCTATCGTTGCGTGGATCTCTGGAGCGCTAGTATGGGTGTTGTGGGCTGAAGGGATTCTTGGACTTGCAGTTCAGTGGGCTGGTGGGCTGGCAGTTCACTGTCATGGCTGGTGGGCTGGCACTCACTCACTTACAGCTGGTGTGGAGGCAGTTCACTCAATTACCCCACCTCCCTTCACCCCCAACTCTGCTCCTTGCCATTCCCCTCCTCCCCACACATTCAGTCCATCTCCCCTCAACCTCCCTCCCATGCTTTCCGACAGTGCAGCCATCCTGACTATTAGGTACCCATTGTGATGAAGAACACGCAGACATGGCAAGTGGAAAAATGATTTATTAATGTTTAAAATGTGAATGAGTCTTAATACATTGCAAGTCCAACCTCACAGCACTCCAAGCAGAGTGCAGTCAGCAATATCAACCTCACTGCACTCCAAACAGAGTGTAGGCAACACGTCCAACCTCACAGCACTCCAAGCAGAGTGCAGGCAGCAAGTCCAACCCCACAGCACTCCAGCACTCCAATAGACGCACACGCAGAGAAGCACTCACTGGGCCGCACACACAGGGACGCACACACAGGGACGCACATACAGGGACGCACACACAGAAACAGACTCACACACACCTATACACACAAAAAGACACACTCACAAAGACACACACACAGACACACAAACGCAAACACACACGTACACACAAACACAAAGGCACACAGACAAACACACACACACACACACACACAAAGACACACAAAGACACACACCTATGCACACACACACACACCTATGCACACAGACACACAAACAGACATACACCTATGCACACACACATGCCTATGTACAGGTACACACCCATGCACACAGATACACACCTATGCACACACACACAGACACACACCTATGCGCACACACACACACTGACATACACCTATGCACACACACACTGATATACACCTATGCACACACACACACAGACACACACCTATGCACACACGCACACAAACCTATGCACACACAAACACACACCTATGCACACACACAGACACAGACACACACCTATGCACACACACAGACACACACCTAAGCACACACACACACAAACCTATGCACACACACAGACACACACCTATGCACACACACCCAGACACACACCTCCAGACACACACCTCCAGACACACACCTCCAGACACATGCACCTCCAGACACATGCACCTCCAGACACACACACACACCAATACACACACTCACACACAGCACCAATACTAAAATACCAAGTAACTTCAGAATGTGGTAAGCATACTGAATCCTATTACTGATCATATACTCTATGTAAGTAGTTTGAAAATAAGACACAGGTGTGTCTAAACCAAATGATTCAAATGTTTAAAGCCTTTTCTATCCTGAAACACTCCTCTAGAGCTGCTGCTACTGCAAAAACATGCTGTAAATAACTTTCAACAAACACACACACACACTCACCATATGTATGTCAGTAAGCACTCTTGAATTACTCAAACGGTTCAGGGTGGCGTCTCCACTTTGGGCCTTCCGCACTCAGCGCCATCTCTGAAATCACCAGAGATGATGCAATCAGCACCACCTCACCAGTAAGCAGAAATGATGCCATCAGCGCCACTCTCCACTAAGTAGAAGTTGAGAGGCCCAGGAGCCGTTGGAGCAAGAGGATGAGTCTCCGGGCAGTGAGTTATAAAATCGAGTGCGGGGCTTTGTTTTAACAGAGGCCCAGGAGCCGTTGGAGCAAGAGGAGGAGTCTCCGTGTGGTGAGTTACAAAATTGAGCACAGGGCTTTGTTTTAACAGAGGCCCAGGAGCCGTTGGAGCAAGAGGAGGACCCAAACGTGTAACGTTCCACACAAGTGTTCTGGTGGAAGCCGCTGATTGGTGGAAGCAGCTGATTGGGTGCAACCCCTGGTTTACATTAAAGGTAAAGTGAGATAAAGGTAAAGTAAGTTAAAGGTAAAGTGAGTTAAAGGTGCAGTGAGCTAAAGGTACAGTGAGCGAAAGGGTTCAGTGAGCAAAGGGTTCAGTGAGCAAAGGGTACAATGCTTTTTAGCAAAGGTTAGTTTAAAGGATTAAGATTTTTATAGTGTGAGTGAGTTGATTTAAATTTGGGGCAAGCCATGTCATTTGAGATCGGCTGCATGGTGTGCTCATCCTGCAACATGTGGGAGATCAGGGATATGGTCGGTGTCCCTGGTGACTATGTTTGCAGGAAGTGTGTCCAGCTGCAACTCCTGGCAGACCGCATTGAACGATTGGAGCTGCGGTTAGATTCATACACGAGCATCCACAATGCTGAGAAGCTCATGAATAGCACGTACAGTGAGTTGGTCACACCGCAGGTTAAGCGGACAGAAAGGGAACGGGTAGCCATTAGCCAGCGTAGCAGCAGGCAGGTGGTGCAGGAGTCCCCTGTGGTCAGTTCCCTCCTAAACAGATATACCATTTTGGATACTGTTGGGGGAGATGGCTCATCAGGGGAAGGCAGCAGCAGCCAAGTTCATGGCACCATTGGTGGCTCTGCTGCTCAGGAGGGGAGAAAGAAGAGTGGAAGGGCTATTGTAATAGGGGATTCAATAGTAAGGGGAATAGATAGGCGTTTCTGAGGCCGCAAACGAGACTCCGGGATGGTATATTGCCTTCCTGGTGCAAGGGTCAGGGATGTCACTGAACGGCTGCAGAACATTCTGGAGAGGGAGGGTGAACTGCCAGCTGTCGTGGTGCACATTGGCACCAACGATATAGGTAAAAAACGGGATGAGGTCCTACAAGGCGAATTTAGGAAGCTAGGAGATAAACTTAAAAGTAGGACTTCAAAGGTAATAATCTCTGGACTCCTACCAGTACCACGTGCTAGTCAGAGTAGAAATAGGAGGATATTGCAGGTGAATACGTGGATTGAAAAATGGTGCAAGGGGGAAGGATTCAAATTTCTCGGGCATTGGAACCAGTTCTGGGGGAGGTGGGACCAGTACAAACAGGATGGTCTGCACCTGGGCTTGAAGGGAACCAATGTCCTTGAGGGAGTGTTTGCTAGTGCTGTCAGGGATGACTTAAACTAATGTGGCAGGGGGATGAGAGCATGAGCAGAGAGACAGAGGGATGTAAAATGAGGGTAGAAGCAATAGGTAGCAAGGTGAAAAGTAAAAGTGGCAGGCAGAAAAATCCAGGGCAAAAATCAAAAAGGGCCACTTTTCAACATAATTGTATAAAGGGTAAGAGTGTTGTAAAAACAAGCCTGAAGGCTTTGTGTCTCATTGTGCAAGGAGCATTCGTAATAAAGTGGTTGAGTTGAATGTGCAGATAGTTATTAATTAATATGATATAGTTGGGATCACGGAGACATGGCTCCAGGGTGACCAAGGCTGTGAGCTGAACATCTAGGGATATTCAATCTTCAGGAGGGATAGACAGAAAGGAAAAGGAGGGGGAGTAGCGTTGCTGGTTAGAGAGGAGATTAACGCAATAGAAAGGATGGACATTAGCTTGGAGGATGTGGAGTCGATATGGGTAGAGCTGCGAAATACTAAGGGGCAGAAAACGCTAGTGGGAGTTGTGTACAGGCCACCTAACAGTAGTAGTAGAGTTGGGGATGGCATCAAACATGAAATTAGAAATGCGTGCAACAAGGGTAAAACAGTTATAATGGGTGACTTCAATCTGCATATAGATTGGGTGAATCAAATTGGCAGGGGTGCTGAGGAAGAGGATTTCTTGGAAAGTATGCGGGATAGTTTTCTAAACCAACATGTAGAGGAACCAGTGAGAGAACAGGCTATTCTAGACTGGGTATTGAATAATGAGGAAGGGTTAGTTAGCAGTCTTGTTGTGCGTGGCCCCTTGGGCAAAAGTGACCATAATATAGTTGAGTTCTTCATTAGGATGGAGTGTGACATTGTTAATTCAGAAACAAGGGTTCTGAACTTAAAGAAAGGTAACTTTGAGACGTGAGGCGTGAATTGGCCAAGATAGACTGGCAAGTGATTCTTAAAGGGTTGATGGTGGATATGCAAAGGAAGGCATTTAAAGACTGCATGGATGAACTACAACAATTGTTCATCCCAGTTTGGAAAAAGAATAAATCAGGGAAGGTAGTGCATCCATGGATAAGAAGGGAAATCAGGGATAGTCTCAAAACTAAAGATGAAGTATACAAATTAGCCAGAAAAAGCAGCCTACCAGAGTCTAGCAGAGGAGGATAAAGTGCTTAATTAGGAAAGGGAAAATGGATTATGAAAGAAAACTGGCAGGGAACATAAAAACGGACTGCAAAAGTTTTTATAGATATGTGAAGAGAAAAAGGTTAGTTAAAACAAATGTAGGTCCCTTGCAGTCAGAAACTGGTGAATTGATCATAGGGAACAAGGAAATGGCAGACCAATTGAATAACTACTTTGGTTCTGTCTTCACTAAGGAAGACATAAATAATCTGCCAGAAATAGCCAGGGGCCGGGGGTCAAATGAGATGGAGGAACTGAGTGAAATCCAGGTTAGCCGGGAAGTGGTGTTAGGTAAATTGATTGGATTAAAGGTCGATAAATCCCCAGGGCCAGATAGGCTGCATCCCAGAGTACGTAAGGAAGTAGCCCCAGAAATAGTGTATGCATTAGTGATAATTTTTCAAAACTCTTTAGATTCTGGAGTAGTTCCTGAGGATTGGAGGGTAGCTAATGTAACCCCACTTTTTAAAAAGGGAGGGAGAGAGAAAACGGGGAATTACAGACCAGTTAGTCTAACATCGGTAGTGGGGAAAATGCTAGAGTCAGTTATTAAAGATGGAATAGCAGCACATTTGGAAAGTGGTGAAATCATTGTACAAAGTCAGCATGGATTTATGAAAGGTAAATCATGTCTGACGAATCTTATAGAATTTTTTGAGGATGTAACTTGTAGAGTGGATAAGGGAGAACCTGTAGATGTGTTATAACAGAAGGCTTTCGACAAGGTCCCACATAAGAGATTAGCATTCAAACTTAAAGCACACGGTATTGGTGGTTCAGTGTTGATGTGGATAGAGAACTGACTGGCAGACAGGAAGCAAAGAGTAGGAGTAAACGGGTCATTTTCAGACTGGCAGGCAGTGACTAGTGGGGTACCGCAAGGCTCAGTGCTGGGACCCCAGCTATTTACAATATATATTAATGATCTGGATGAGGGAATGGAATGCAATATCTCCAAGTTTGCAGACGACACGAAGCAGGGGGGCAGTGTTAGCTGTGAGGAGGATGCTAGGAGGCTGCAAGGTGACTTGGATAGATTGGGTCAGTGGTCAAATGCATGGCAGATGCAGTATAATGTGGATAAATGTGAGGTTATCCACTTTGGTGGCAAAAACAGGTGGGTAGACTATTATCTGAACTGTGGCCGATTAGGAAAAGGAGAGATGCAACAAGACCTGGGTGTCATGGTACACCAGTCATGAATGAGACCTGGGTGTCATGGTACACCAGTCAATGCAGGTGCAGCAGGCTGTGAAGAAACCGAATGGTATGTTGGCATTCATAGCAAAAGGATTTGAGTACAAGAGCAGGGAGGTTCTACAGCAGTTGTACAGGGTCTTGGTGAGGCCACACCTGGAGTATTGCATACAGTTTTGGTCTCCTAATCTGAGGAAAGACATTCTTGCCATAGAGGGAGTACAGAGAAGGTTCACCAGACTGATTCCTGGGATGGCAGGACTTCCATATGAAGAAAGACTGGATTGACTCGGCTTGTACTCGCTGGAAATTAGAAGATTGAGGGGGTATCTTATAGAGACTTACAAAATTCTTAAGGGGTTGGACAGGCTAGATGCAGGAAGATTGTTCCCGATGTTGGGGAACTCCAGAACAAGGGGTCACAGTTTAAGTATAAGGGGGAAGTCTTTTAGGACCGAGATGAGAAGATCACTTTTCACACAGAGAGTGGAGAATCTGTGGAATTCTCTGCCAGAATGCAAGGCAGTTGAGGCCAGTTCATTGGTTATATTTAAGAGGGAGTTAGATGTGGCCCTTGTGGCTAAAGGGATCAGGGGGTATGGAGAGAAGGCAGGTACAGGATACTGAGTTGGATGATCAGCCTACTCCTGCACCTATTTTCTATGATTCTGATTCTAAGTTACGGAATGAGTGGCAATTTTGCATTAAACACAGTCCTGATCTAATAAAACATTTATTCACGTTTTTTCCTTCCAAAAACGGTTGCACAGCAAGCCACATTTAAAACGCAAGCCACATTTAAAAAGCGAATCACATTTTAAAATATAAGCACAGTTTAAAGGCACTTTTCAACTAGCCGCACTTTTCAAGCAGCGGCTCTGTTAAAAGGCACAGTTGAAAGGCACAGTTAAATATATATTCCTTCCAAACACAGTTCCAAATAAACCACATAAAACCACACTCAGTTTAGTAGACATGAGTTCAGTGTTCAGTTGATTCACAGCTCAGACTGAGAGTCGTGACCCCTCCATCCCCCATCTTGCAGCGACTGAGGCACGTCCACACTTCTGGGTTTTATAATCCCTCCCCCTTCATGGCGTGATTGACAGGAGAGAGAACCTCAACGTTTTTTAAAAAATTAATAAGTCTTTTATTTTTTATCGATGGGGAAAATCCTCTTGCCCTGACAGCTGGAGGGGGACTCTGAGTAAGATGGCCAAAAATCACAGCTGTAAGTGGGAGCAATGTTTCTAAAATCAATATAGAGTGCAAACAGGAAGTGGTCAAGTTTTGATTTTTAATTATATTGATTTTCAAACCAACCACATATTCCTTTTCAAACAAACCATGTTTTGCTTGCTTTTCAAACCAACCAAATTTGTGCTTGCTTTTCAACCCAACCACATTTTGGCTTTCTTTTCCAACCAACCACACTTTGCTTGCTTTTCAAACCAACCACATTTTTGCTTGCTTTTCAAACCAACCACATTTTGCTTGCTTTTCAAACCATCATTTTCATACCACATTAAGGGCACTCACAAGTCTGTAAAACCACACTCACAGTTTAGTTGACATGTGCTCAGTTTTCAGTTGATTCACAGCTCACATTCTCAGAGAGCTGTGACCTCTCACTCCCCCATCTTGCAGCGACTGAGGAATGTCCACACTTCCGGGTTTTAGAGTCCCTCCCCCTCTCACCGGAGGGAGCGTGGCCTTCATGGCATGATTGACAGGAGAGAAAATTTCAATATTTAAAAAATATTAATGTCTTATTTTTGATCGTTGTTAAAAATCCTCTTGCCCTGACAGCTGGAGGGGGTCTCTGAGTGAGATGGCCAAAAATAACAGCCGTAAGCGGTAGCATTTTTTTCTAAAATCACAATACAGTGCAAACAGGAAGTGGTCATGCTGAGACTTTTAATTATATAGGTTTTCAAGCTTGCATTTCAAACTAACCAAGCCTTGCTTGCTTGTTTTTCAAACCAACCACGCCTTGCTTGCTTGCTTTCAAACCAACCACATTTTATTTTCAAACTAACCACATTTTGCTTGCTTTTCAAACCAACCACATTTTCAAATGAACGACATTTTCATTTTCTAACATCATTTTCAAACCACATTTTTATTTTCAAACTTCATTTTCAAACCACATTAAGGGCACTCACAGGTTAGTATAACCACACTCACAGTTTAGTTGACATGTGCTCAGTTTTCAGTTGATTCACAGCTCAGAGAGCTGTGACCTCTCACTCCCCCATCTTGCAGCGACTGAGGAATGTCCACACTTCCGGGTTTTATAGTCCCTCCCCCTCTCACCGGAAGGAGTGTGGCCTTCATGGCATGATTGACAGGAGAGAAAATTTCAACATTTAAAAAATATTAATGTCTTATTTTTGATCGTTGTTAAAAATCCTCTTGCCCTGACAGCTGGAGGGGGACTCTGAGTAAGATGGCCAAAAATCACAGCCGTAAGTGGTAGCATTTTTTTCTAAAATCACTATACAGTGCAAACAGGAAGTGGTCATGCTGAGACTTTTAATTATATAGATTTTCAAGCTTGCATTTCAAACTAACCAAGCCTTGCTTGCTTGTTTTTCAAACCAACCACGCCTTGCTTGCATTTCAAACTAACCAAGCCTTGCTTGCTTGTTTTTCAAACCAACCACGCCTTGCTTGCTTGCTTTCAAACCAACCACATTTTCTTTTCAAACTAACCACATTTTGCTTGCTTTTCAAACCAACCACATTTTCAGACGAACGACATTTTCATTTTCTAACATCATTTTCAAACCACATTTTTATTTTCAAACTTCATTTTCAAACCACATTAAGGGCACTCACAGGTTAGTATAACCACACTCACAGTTTAGTTGACATGTGCTCAGTTTTCAGTTGATTCACAGCTCAGAGAGCTGTGACCTCTCACTCCCCCACCTTGCAGCGACTGAGGAATGTCCACACTTCCGGGATTTATAGTCCCTCCCCCTCTCACCAGAAGGAGCGTGGCCTTCATGGCATGATTGACAGGAGAGAAAAATTCAATATTTAAAAAATATTAATGTCTTATTTTTAATCGTTGAAAAAACCCTCTTGCCCTGACAGCTGGAGGGGGACTCTGAGTAAGATGGCCAAAAATCACAGTCGTAAGTGGTAGCATTTTTTTCTAAAATCAATATACAGTGCAAACAGGAAGTGGTCATGATGAGACTTTTAATTATATAGATTTTCAAGCTTGCATTTCAAACTAACCAAGCCTTGCTTGCTTGTTTTTCAAAGCAACCACGCCTTGCTTGCTTTTCAAACTAACCAAGCCTTGCTTGCTTGTTTTTCAAAGCAACCACGCCTTGCTTGCTTGCTTTCAAACCAACCACATTTTCTTTTCAAACTAACCACATTTTGCTTGCTTTTCAAACCAACCACATTTTCAAACGAACGACATTTTCATTTTCTAACATCATTTTCAAACCACATTTTTATTTTCAAACTTCATTTTCAGACCACATTAAGGGCACTCACAGGTTAGTATAACCACACTCACAGTTTAGTAGACATGTGTACAGTGTTATTCACAGCTCAGACTGGGAGTTGTGACCTCTCACTCCCCCATCTTGCAGAGACTGAGGCACGTCCACACTTCCGGGTTTTATAGTCCCTCCCCACTCCAACCAGAAGGGGCGTGGCCTTGATGGCATGATTGACAGGAGGGAGAATTCAATATTTTAAAAATATTAATGTTTTTTTATTTTTCATCAATGGGAAAAATCCTCGTGTCCTGCGCAGCGGAAGGGGACTCTGAGTAAGATGGCCAAACATCACAGCTGTAAGTGATAGCGTTTTTTCTAAAATCAATATGGAGTGCAAACAGGAGGTGGTCAAAATGAGAGTTTTAATTATATAGATGGAGGAAATAGATAGGGGTAGTCAATATCTTTAATTCCCAAGATCAGGAGAGTCTAGAACTAGAAGCACAAGTTTAACGTGAGATGGGAGAAATTTAAAGGTAATCTGCTGGTTATGTTTTCAAATGGGAGGTGGTAAATATCTGGAACAAGTTCCCAGAGGAGATGGCGGAGACAGATACAATCACAACATTTGAAGATATTTGAACAGTTATTTAGATAGGAAGGATGCAGAGGGATATGAGGCTAATGTGGGGAAAGGTGGTTAACTTAGATAGACATTGAGGTCTTCATCCATGTCTACTGTGTCCTGCATTTATGATCTTGCTCCCCCTTCCCCTAGATGAAACAAGGATAGAGTTCCTGTGGATAGAGTTTCACCCACCAGCCATTACATCCAATACATCATTCTCTGATATTTCTACCAACTTCAATGTGTTCCTTCCATCAGTCACATCTTCCTGCCCCCACATTTTTTCACTTTCCATAAGAGTTTAGGGGCGGCACAATAGCGCAGTGGTGGAGTTGCTGCCTAACAGTTCCAGAGACCCAGGTGTGATCCTGACCAAGGGTGCTGTCTGTACAGAGTTTGTATGTTCCCCCTGTGACTGCATGGGTATTTTTGTGTGCTCTAGTTTACTCCCACACTCCAAAGATGTACAAGTTTGTTGGTTAATTGATTTTGGTAAAATTGTAAATTGTCCATATTATGTAGGATAGTGCTAGCGTACAGGGTGATCGCTGATCTGAATGGACTACTTGGGCTGAAGAGCCTGTTTCTACATTGTATGTCATAAGATCATAAGTGATAGGAGCAGAATTAGGCCATTCGGCCCATCACTCCACCATTTAATCACGGCTGATCTATCTCTCCTCCTGACCCCATTCTCCAGCCTTCTCCCCATAACCCCTGACACCTGTACTAATCAAGAATCTATTTATCTCTGCCTATAAAATATCCATTGACTTGGCCTCCACTGCCTTCTGTGGCAAAGAATTCCACAGATTCACCACCCTCTAACTCAATGGTTCTCAACCTTGTTTGCCCCATGCACCCCTTTCAGCATATGTCAGAATGTCATTCCCCCCCTCCTTTCCAAGATTGTCAGCCTCAAAAAGTGCATTCCAAATAATATGCAAAGGCAATAAAAAGATCAACATTCTAACAGTTTGAGTTTGCTAATCTGTGGTCCCCATTCTACCCCTGAAAACCTGAAATCCCCCCCAGGGGGGAATTCCCCCCTGGTTGAGAACCCCTGCTCTAACTAAAGAAATACCTCCTCATTTCCTTCTTAAAGGAACGTCCTTTAATTCTGAGGCTATGACCACAATGCTCATCATATGTTAACCCACTCATTCCTGGAATCATTATTGTAAACCCCCTCTGGACCCTCTCCAGAGCCAGCACATCCTTCCTCAGATATGGTACCCAAATTGCTCACAAGATTCCAAATGTAGCCTGACAGGGGTCTGAGAGACTCAGCATTACCTCCCTGGTTTTGTATTCCAGCCCTCCTGAAATAAATGCTAGCCCTCTTGAAATAATCTAAAGTGTAAAGTCTAAACACCACTCTCTCCAGAGCTCCACGGTTCACTTAACCCTCCACATCCTCTCCCCAGTCACTTTCCTCTGCAACTGCAGGAGATGAGACGCATGTCCTTACACCTATGCCAAATACACCCATCACTTGCCAGGCTTTGCCCCACCTCCACCTCTATTTTCCAACTTTCAACCCCCCTACTCCATCAGGCTGAACAAGTGTCTCAACGCAAAATATCCTCTGTGCATTCTGGATGGTGCCAGGTCCATTGAGTTGCACCAGCACTTAGTTTTTGCTCAGGTTTCTGGCCTCTGTACTTTCTTTTGCCATTGTTCAGCCATGACTACAAGCTCCCCATAGATGGAGTGTCCTGTATTCTCCACTGTGAGGTACACTGCACAGTTAAATTACTCAGTGTAGATGCTGCTCATTCTGTTCTGCAATTGGTAATAGGTATTCCAAGCTCATCCCAACTGCAATCTCATGCACATTCTTCATCGTGATTACTTCTTCCCATGTTCAATGGTTTCTGGAAACCCTCTTTTTCCCTCTGTTGTTTGTCACTGTGCCTACATCTGGAAAGCTTGATCTTTAGTTTCAACACACCAGGCCTTTTGTTCCGTTTCTCCTGCCCAGCATCTAGAGTCTGATAATAGTGGAAACTCAATCTAATGACAAGTTATTGTCAGAGTAAAAAAGTATTATTATGGTTAGAATTAGCCTTCTTAAGGATTTAAATGCTTTCTTTAATTAAAAAGAGGCAACTTTGTTGTTAATTTGCCAATCTGTCATTATAAAGGTAGATTTTGTTTGGCATCTAATAGCAATGGGTTTGATATCATGTGGCTAATGTTGTCACCCAACATTAAAATGTACAAGAAAAGGACCACAAAGAGCATCTCAACCTTGACTTTGATATACTTAACTTAAAGTTACTGCTTCTTTGATTTTTCAGTCAGGTTCGTCAATCCACGGCCGTACAGGGCAACAGAGAGCTATTTACATGCGGATGTTTTATTCAGCTGCTTTAGCAGCTACCTTGCTGATCACCCATTCAGTTTTCTCATATGTTGACTTTCTAGAGGCAACCCCAATGGTACATTTTGCTGGGCTTCCAATGTTGAGTCTAAATCAATAGTTCTGACAAAGCATGGTCGACATTAAACATCAATTCTGTTTCTACTTCTGCAGATACTGCCTGACCCACTGAGTGTTACCAGCATTCTTAGACGTTGAATACATCAGTTGATATGTGGGGAGGAGGATTAGTCTGAATCTCCCACTGCTACTATTGCAAGATGAGCAAGGTGTGTTATCCTGGGCAATACATAAACAATACCTAAACTGATCATTTGTTTAGTTGTTGTTGGCAGAAATTGGCTACAAAATCTCCTGCATTAAAGCTGAGTTAAACCTCAGATATCTTAACATTGTGAACAACAGTATATTTAAGTCGAAGATAGACACAAAATGCTGGAGTATCTCTCTGGAGAGAAGGAATAGGTGACGTTTTGGGTCGAGACCCTTCTTCAGACTCGGAACATCACCCATTCCTTCTCTCCAGAGATGCTGCCTGTCCTGCTGAGTCACTCCAGCATTTTGTGTCTATCTTTGGTTTAAACAAGCATCGGCAGCTCCTTCCTACACAGTATATTTGAGTCTTTCTTTTTAGGTAACCAAGAAAAAAAATGGTGGAATGATGCATACATGTATAAGGTTATTTCCATCTAATATGTGTGAGGATAGAGCTGAGCTTCTTCTGCCATGTTATCTGGTGTCAAGACACTATGCCTTACCTGTGGGGAAAGTAGGCCTTCTGCCAATTGCCAGAAAATAACAGAAGAACAGAATAACAGAATAACAGAAAGGCCTACTCCTGCACCCATTTTCTATGTTTCTATGCTCTAGAAGTTATACCCCTCAAATTCCACCCAGCATCAACTCTCAGCATAGCAGTGATCAAAACATTTGCCTCTGTTCAATGATACACAACATGTTGACAATCAAGAAGGGACATCCATTCAGATGACTTTTCAGGACAGCACTAAATGCCATTCATACGGCTTATAGAGGCACAGGTCTTTTGTGGTCATTCACTAAAAGAAAATACTTCAGTTAAAACTACACAGGAAATGGAGCAACCATTAGAAAAATGCGGAGAGAAAATACTACTGGGATTTTCTTGTATAATACTGTCAGATCAATACTTTCTGAAAGGGGAAATCTGGCACATTAATTAAAAATGAATGCAAGTCCGGGCCCCTGAGTCACTGGTTATTCAAAGGAAATAAAACAGGGACTAGAAAACATTATCCCTCCTGTCCACTCAGTTTAATTGGTGGCTAGTCAGCGTTCCTTTAATGTCTGATGCGTATTGTAACATCCTCTCATGACTGCCTGTGTGGGTATGAAAGTGCAGAATAAATGTGTGTTTAATTTGTTTGCACGCCAGTACGGTGGACTCAATTTTCTATTTGCTGGAGGCAACCATGCTAATGTGGGTTTAATAGTAAGATTTTGCACCTTGGAGCACAGTTTGAGATTTATTTTAGCCTTTATAGTCTCATTTTGTGGGGGTACATCAATATGTATAGGAACTAACAAAGTCATTTTCAGTGTCCTCTTGCTAAGAATAAATAATATACAGTAGTTAAATGCGAGTTATCAATCCCCACTGGGGAATTGTTTTTCTTTCACGTCTTTAATTTACAGCATGGGAATTTTAGGCCCTGAACCTCCTTGCAATCATTTGTTGTTAATGTAATGAAATGTATTTTATTCTGGCTGTGGTTTGGAGAGGAATTTATCCAGAAACCTTCTGGTTCTGCTCTTATGCATGCTCATTCCAATAGAAATAAGAAAGTAAGAATTTATAAACAGAGAAAATAGGCACAGGAATAGGCCATTCGGCCCTTCGAGCTAGCAATGCCATTCAATATGATCATGGCTGATCATCCAAAAGCAGTGCCCCCTTTCTGCTTTCTAGCCATATCCCTTGATTACGTTAACCCTAAAAGCTATATCTAACTCTCTCTTGAAAACATCCAGTGAATTGGCCTCCAATGCCTTCCGTAGCAGAGAATTCCACAATTCACAACTCTCTGGGTGGAAAGGTTTTTCCTCGTCTCAGTCCGAAATGGCCTACCCTTTAATCTTAAACTGTGAGCCCTGGTTCTGGACTCCCCCAACATCGGGAACAATTTTCCTGCATCTCACGTGTCCAACCCCATAAGAATATTATATGTTTCTATAAGATCCCCTCTCATCCTTCTAAATTCCAGTGAATACATAGAAACATAGAAACATAGAAATTAGGTGCAGGAGTAGGCCATTCAGCCCTTCGAGCCTGCACCGCCATTCAATATGATCATGGCTGATCATCCAACTCAGTATCCCGTACCTGCCTTCTCTCCATACCCTCTGATCCCCTTAGCCACAAGGGCCACATCCAACTCACTCTTAAATATAGCCAATGAACTGGCCTCAACTACCCTCTGTGGCAGAGAGTTCCAGAGACTCACCACTCTCTGTGTGAAAAAAGTCTTTCTCATCTCGGTCTTAAAGGAATTCCCCCTTATCCTTAAGCTGTGACCCCTTGTCATGGACTTCCCCAACATCGGGAACAATCTTCCTGCATCTAGCCTGTCCAACCCCTTAAGAATTTTGTAAGTTTCTATAAGATCCCCTCTCAATCTCCTAAATTCCAGAGAGTATAAACCGAGTCTATCCAGTCTTTCTTCATAAGACAGTCCTGACATCCCAGGAATCAGTCTGGTGAACCTTCTCTGCACTCCCTCTATGGCAATAATGTCCTTCCTCAGATTTGGAGACCAAAACTGTACGCAATACTCCAGGTGTGGTCTCACCAAAACCCTGTACAACTGAAGTAGAACCTCCCTGCTCCTGTACTCAAATCCTTTTGCTATGAAAGCTAACATACCATTCGCTTTTTTTCACTGCCTGCTGCACCTGCATGCCTACTTTCAATGACTGGTGTACCATGACACCCAGGTCTCGCTGCATCTCCCCTTTTCCTAATCGGCCACCATTTAAATAATAGTCTGCTTTCCTGTTTTTGCCACCAAAGTGGATAACCTCACATTTATCCACATTATACTGCATCTGCCAAACATTTGCCCACTCACCCAGCCTATCCAAGTCACCTTGCAGTCTCCTAGCATCCTCCTCACAGCGAACACTGCCCCCCAGCTTAGTGTCATCCGCAAACTTGGAGATATTGCCTTCAATTCCCTCATCCAGATCATTAATATATATTGTAAATAGCTGGGGTCCCAGCACTGAGCCCTGCGGTACCCCACTAGTTACTGCCTGCCATTGTGAAAAGGACCCGTTTACTCCTACTCTTTGCTTCCTGTTTGCCAGCAGTTCTCTATCCACATCAATACTGAACCCCTAATACCGTATGCTTTAAGTTTGTATACTAATCTCTTATGTGGGACCTTGTCGAAAGCCTTCTGGAAGTCCAGATATACCACATCCACTGGTTCTCCCTTATCCACGCTACTAGTTACATCCTCGAAAAATTCCACAAGATTCGTCAGACATGATTTACCTTTTGTAAATCCATGCTGGCTTTGTCCAATGATTTCACCACTTTCCAAATGTGCTGCTATCCCATCTTTAATAACTGACTCTAGCAGTTTCCCCACTACCGATGTTAGACTAACTGGTCTGTAATTCCCCGTTTTCTCTCCCCCCTCCCTTCTTTAAAAGAGGGGTTACATTTGCTACCCGCCAATCCTCAGGAACTACTCCAGAATCTAAAGAGTTTTGAAAGATTATCACTAATGCATCCACTATTTCCTGAGCTACTTCCTTAAGTACTCTGGGATGCAGCCTATCTGGCCCTGGGGATTTATCGGCCTTTAATCTATTCAATTTACCCAACACCACTTCCCGACTGACCTGGATTTCACTCAATTCCTCCTTTGACCCACAGTCCCCTGCTATTTCAGGCAGATTATTTATGTCTTCCTTAGTGAAGACGGAACCAAAGTAGTTATTCAATTGGTCCGCCATATCCTTGTTCCCCATGATCAACTCACCTGTTTCTGACTGCAAGGGACCTACATTTGTTTTAACTAACCTCTTTCTCTTCACATATCTATAAAAACTTTTGCAGTCAGTTTTTATGTTCCCTGCCAGTTTTCTTTCATAATCTATTTTTCCTTTCCTAATTAAGCCCTTTGTCCTCCTCTGCTGGTCTCTGAATTTCTCCCAGTCCTCTGGTATGCTGCTTTTTCTGGCTACTTTGTACGCATCATCCTTTGCTTTGATACTATCCCTGATTTCCCTTGTTATCCACGGATGCACTACCTTCCCCGATTTATTCTTTCAACATATGTCAGTCCCACCATCCCGGGAATTAACATTGTGAACCTATGCTGCACTCCCTCAATAGCAACTTAATAATAACAGTAGGATTTGGCCATACAGCCCCTCTATTTTGCCTCAATCTATAAAAATGATGGCTAAGCCTCCTCTTTTCACATTCATACCTATTCTATATTTCCCTTCGTTCTTTTTGTGGTCAATTCTCAGCATTGAAATGCATGACTACCCAGAACTCTGGGATAGAAAATTATTTCACTAACACAAATATCTCTTTAGCTCAGTTCTAACCTCTGATCCTAAGGCTGCACCCCTCGGTTCTAGGTTGGTTTAAATCTTACGTAAATGAATCATTATCCATCACCCCCTGAATGACGCGGCTCCATGTTTTGCGTTAGAATACACAACCTGCCTTGCATGTTAGGGCAGCACGATACGGTATGATAGAACTTTATTTATCCCAGGAGGGAAATTGATCTGCCAACAGTCATAAAACACAAGATTCATGAAACATGAAATTAAAGTGCGAGTGGAAAGGATTGGAAATGTGAAAAGATTGGGGAAGGTGGAGGGGAGTCAGTCTACCCCATGATGAAGGGGGAGGAGTTGTACAGTTTGATAGCCACAGGGAAGATGGATCACCTGTGGCGTTCTGTACTGCATCTTGGTGGAACCAGCCTGTTACTTTAGGTACTCATCAGATTGGCCAGTGAGTCATGGAGCGGGTGAGCTGTAATGTCCAAGATGCTTGACTAAAGGAACACCTCATTCTTTAAGATGAGATGATGCTTTGAAGCCCATCAGGTACTTCCAGGATCAGCCAGACCCACATGAGTGTTTGGCCTCTATTGGGCCTCTACTCGCTGGAGTTTAGAAGGATGAGGGTGGGGGGGGGGGGGGGGGGGGGGGGGGGGGAGGGGGGGGACCTCATTGAAACTTACCAAATAGTGATAGGCCTGGATAGAGTGGACGTGGAGAAGGTGTTTCCATCAGTGGGAACGTCTAGGACCAGAGGCCATAGCCTCAGATTTAAAGGATGTTCCTTTAGGAAGGAGATGAGGAAAAATGTATTTAGTCAGATGGTGGGGAATCTGTGAAATTGATTGTCACAGATGGATGTGGAGGCCAAGTCAATGGATATTTTTAAGGCAGAGATAGAAAAATTCTTGATTAGTATGCGTGTCAGGGGTTATGGGAAGAAGCCAAGAGAATGGGGTTAGGAGGGAGAGATAGATCAGCCATGATTGAATGGCGGAGTATTGATGGGCCGAATGGCCTAATTTTGCCCCTCTCACATGACCTTATGAACTTATCTGTTATGATGAGTGCAACTCCAGCAACACTTAAGAGGTTCAGCTCTATCTCGAACCAAGCAATTCACTTCTGATGCCCCTTTTAGCTCTCCTAACACTCACTCACTCTGTAACCGATATAACATGTCACGTAAAGCTTGTACAAAATGGACTGTAGCAAAGTTTCCAGATGACTTCAACAGCACCTCCCTAACCTCTGCGCAGTTGGGGGCTATGGGTGAGTGGTGGAATATTGCGTTGGGGAAACAGGTTGCGTTGAAGAGCTAACCTCCAATCCACAGGAACTGATCCAGAATCTATAGAACATTGGAAAATGATCACCAATGCATCCACAATTTCTAGAACTACCTCTTTGAGTACCCTGAGATGCAGACCATCAGGACCTGGGGTTTATCAGCCTTCAGTCTCATCAGTCTACCCAACACCATTTTCTGACATGTGAATTTTCTTCCGTTCCTCCGTCACCCTAGGTCTTCTATCCCCTAGTACATCTGGGAGATTGTTTGTGCCTTTTTAGTTACCTTCTGTTGCCCAATCCTCTGGCTTCCTGCTCATCTTCTCTTTTATTTTTATACTGTCCTTGTCTTCCCTTGTAAGTCACGGTCGCCTCTTATTCCCCTTAGAATCTTTCTTCCTCTTTGGAATTAAATGATCCTGTATCTTCTGGATTAGTCCCAGAAATACCTGCAATTGCCGTTCAACCATTATCCCTGCTCGGGTCCCTTTCCAGTCAACTTTAGCCAGCTCCTCCCTCATGCATCTCTAGTCCTCTTTGTTCAACTGCAATACTGACACTTCCGATTTTACCTACTCCCTCTCAAATTACAGATTAAAATTTATCATATTATAGCCACTACCTCCTAATAGTTTCTTTACCTTGAGTTCCCTTATCAAATCTGGTTCAATATACATCACTAAATCCAGAATTGTCTTCTCCCTGCTAGGCTCCAGTACAAGTTGCTCTAAGAATCCATTTCGGAGGCACTCTACATACTCCCTTTCTTGGGGTCCAGTACCAACCTGATTTTCCCAGTATATCTGCATGTTTAAATCTCTCATAACCACCGCAGCATTACCTATGTTACATGCTACTTTTAACTGATGCAACTTACATCCTATCTCCAGGATACTGTTTGGGGGCCTGTAGATAACTCCCATTAGGGTATTTTTACCCTTACAATTTTTCAATTCTATCCACAATGACTCTACAACATCTGATTCTATGTCACCTCTGGCAAGGGACTGACTTTCATTCCTTACCAACAGAGCCAACCTACCCCCGCTGCCCACCTGTCTGTCTTTTCGATGGGACGTATACTCCTGAATATTCAGTTCCCTGCTCTGATCCTCTTGCAGCCATGTCTCTTTAATTCCCACAACATTATACTTACCAATTTCTAACAGAGCCTCAAGCTCATCCACTTTGTTTCTTATACTTTGCATATTCATATGTATCATTTTTAATTTGCGGTTCCTCTTTCACCTGACCTTCTTGAACCTTCCGTCCCATTAATTTGGGTGTCTTTCATTACTTTTCTTGTACTCTCTTCCCCTTTAACTCCATCTTTATACTCTGAATTTGTCGACCCCTCCCCCCCACTATTTAGTTTAAGCTCATACGTGTAGCCCTAGCAAATCTGCTTGCCAGAATGTTGGTCCCCCTCCAGTTAAGATATAACCCGTCCCTTTTGTACAGGTCCCTCTTACCCCAGAAGAGATCCCAGTGGTCTATAAATCTAAATCCCTGCTCCCTGCACCAGCCCCTCAGCCACACATTCAGATCCCCTATCTCCCTGTACCTCCCCTCACCAGCACGAGGCACTGGAAGCCATCCAGAGATAACATCCTAGAAGTCCTGCTCTTCAGCCTTCTTCCAAACTCTCTAAACTCACGTTGCAGAATCTCCTTCCTGTTCTTCCCGACGTTGTTAGTACACAACCACTTCCGGTTGCTCACCCTCCTTCTTGAGGATGTTCTGAAGTCAGTCCAAGACATCTTGAACCCTGGCACGGGAGGCAACAGAACATTCTCGAGTCCCACCTGCTGCCACAGAATCTCCTGTCCACAACTTGGACAATGGAGTCACCCACCACTATGGCTCTGCCCAACGTTGGACTTGCCGGTTGAGTCTCATCGCTAGGATTGGAGCCACTGGCCTGTCCGCCACTGCACCAACTTCCCTGCCATTTCTTCAGTGGACAAAAAAAAATCACAACTTTCAAGTCAAAATGTAACCTCCTGGCCGAAGACACACTTTATTCACCAAGGCACTTCAACAGCCACTCCCCATAGAGCAAGCCCTACTTTTATTTGCTTTTCAATTAACAAATTTACAAATTTAGTTACCAGTTTTTAAATGACCCACACTTGAAAACTCACCAAGGCTTTATATTCTGCAGTTAATCCCCGCACTCGCTCCTTCACCTGCCGCTCCTCTGCTGAATCTGCTTCCTGCCAAACCCATCTCCAACTAGTACTTGCAAATATGTCTGTAATCTTTCATCATCTCTTAAATTCTGGACTTGTCTGGACAATAGCACTGCTGTAGCTTCAACAGAGGGGTCAAGGAAAGAGTGTTCACGTTGCAGCCCTGTTTCTACCAATCTTTCCACCACCACGCACAAAAGCACAAGAAGCGACGAGACAGGCACCACTGTGTGCAGATGCTGAGAAGTGTGTTCAGCTCTGGCAGAACAACTTTGAATCTTGTGTGTGGACTCGATAAGAAGTGGAAGGTCCACCAGAAACATTACAGTGGTTGAGGAATGCGGTTCCACACTACCTTGTGTAGGAAATGAACTGCAGATGCTGGTTTGCTCTTGACCCAAAACGTCACCCGTTCCTTCTCTCCAGAGATGCTGCCTGTCCCGCTGAGTTACTCCAGCATTTTGTGTCTATCTTCAAGGTAATTTTAAAGTTTGCCGCAAGAATATGGTATTGTAGATTAGTTGATTCCACAGCAATTTTATCTCTCTTGAAAGTTTACCTACACCTTGATTCTCCAGGTCTGGGTGAATAGGATCCAATTAGTGAGAATTCAGTAAGGAGAAAGAAAGACATTTATTGAAATATTGCCTTTCACCACGTGAGGTGTCTATCCACACTACCTAGGCAGACACTTAGGGTCGGGCGTCAAATTCTGTGTGAGAATATCAGCCAGCTGCATTTATCTCTGCATATCCTGCATTAAATCCTACAAATGAATAAAAAAGAGCAGAGCAAGCCCCTGCACTTTCTGTGGCCATTTCTTCTGCTTCGCAGAGCTGGGAACTTTAAGGGCTGGAACCAGGAAATGTAATATTTAATTACCATTGATCCCAGTGTTATTTTTGTGCTGTGTTTCGGGAGTGGCATCAATTTGTCCTGGTGAGTTGGCCTCGTGTTACTGTGTGATCTCATTTTACTGCGTTGCAGGCATATGCAGCAGACCTGGCACCTCTGAGCCAGAAACACATTCTCAACCCTATAGAATATCAATTAGACTGGAACATTTTACAAGGTTGTAATACATTCAAGGGGATTCAGATGGGATTGAAAGCTGCAGAAGCAAATCTAAAATGGTTTGTGAATTTCTGATTGAGTTCTGGCTCATATTTCCTTGCTTCAAGCTAGAACGCATTACAAGAAGCTAACAATTCTTGCAAGTGAACAGCCTTGAGCTTTCAAATCAGCTGGTATTATTTTGTCTAATATGTGCAGTGTTTCCAGAAGATGGTTTAAAATGCATAATAGGTAAATGTTCTTCTATTGCTCTTCTGGGGAAATTATGGATGGCAGTCTTTTACACTGCAATGCTGCGCCTTGAGTGTGAATGGTATTGTACCACAGGATATGTACCCTGTCTCGCATTGTTTAAGTTAATTGTGTTTTGGAAGGGATAAGTTAAGCCTGCGAGGATAGTACCAATTTATTTAGAAGATGGTGCGAGAATTCAATATCTATGTTTCCTGCTGCTATTCACCATTTGGATTTTACTCATTCCATTAGCAGCCTGTTAGCAGATTGAGAAGTACAGATGCTTACCTGTTGAGGTACTGAGAGCCTGGCTATCTGTTCACTTTCTAGGAGCAGAATTAGGCCATTCGGCCCATCAAGTGCCATTCAATTAATGGCTTATCTATCTTTCCCTCTCAACCCCATTCTCCTGGCTTCGCCCCATAACCCCTCACACCCGTACTAATCAAGAACCTGTCAATCTCCGCCTTAAAATTATCCATTGACTTGGCCTCCACAGCATTCTGTGGCAAATGAATTCCACAGATTTGCCAACATCTGTCTAAATAAATTCCTTATTATCTCCTTTCTAAAGGTACATCCTTTGATTCTGAGGTTATGGCCTTTGGTCCTAGACTCTCCCACTAGTGGAAACATCCTTTCCACATTCACTCTATCCAGGTCTTTCACTATTCAGTAAGTATCAATGAGATACCCCTCTCATCCTTCTAAACTCCAGTGAGTACAGGCCCCATGCCACCAAACACTCATCATATGTTAACACAATCATTCTTGGAATCATCCTCGTAAACCTCCCCTGGACCCCCTCCAGAGCCAGCACACCCTTCCTCAGATATGGGGTCCAAAACTCCTCACAATACTCCAAATGGAATCTGACCAGCATTACATCTCTGTTTTTGTATACTAACCCTCTTAAAATAAATCCTAGCATTGTATTTGCCTCCCTTACTACCGATTCGACTTGCAAATTAACTTTTAGGTAATCCTGCACCTGCACTCGCAAGCCCCTTTGCATCTCAAATTCTGAATACTCTCCCCATTCTCTCCCCATTTAACAGCCTCTTGTGCTTCAAAGTGCTCAGAAACCTTGTCTTATATAATGGATTCTATAATCTTACCAACCACTGAAGTCAGGCTAACCGGCCTATAGTTTCCATGCTTCTGCCTCATTCTCTTCTTGAACAGGGAGAAAACTTGAAATTTTCAATCATCTGAAACCACCCTTGACTCTCGGGATTCTTGAAAGATCACTAGTAATGCCACCACAATCTCTAAAGCCACCTCTTTCAGAACTCTGGGGTGCAGTCCATCTGGTTCAGGTGACTTATCCACCTTCAGACCTTTCAGCTTCGCAAGCACCTTATCTCCAGTAATAGCCACTCCAATAACTTCCACCCCCTGATTCTCTAGAATTTCTGGTGCATTGCTGGTATCTTCCACTATTAAGACAGATGCAAAAAAGTTATTCAATTCCTCTGCCATTTCTTTATGCCCCATTATCACTTCTCCAGCATCATTTTCCAGCAGTCCAATGTCCACTCTTGCCTCTTTCTTACTCTTTATATATCTGAAGACATTTTTGTTATCCTCTTTTATATTATTGATTGCTTAATTTATATATTAAATCTTTTCACCCCGTATTGCCTTTTTTATTACTTTCTGTTGTTTTTTGAAAGCTTCCCAATCCTCCAGCTTCCCACTAATCTTTGTTATGTTACACGCCTTATCTTTTAGCTTTATGCTGTCTTTCACTTCTGTTGTCAACCAAGGTCATCTCATTCTCCCGTTAGAATATTTCTTTCTCTTTGGAATGTAAAGATCCCTGAAATTCCTGCCATTGCTGTTCCACCATCAATCCTGCTATGGTTCCTTTCTAATCCACTTTAGCCAGTTCCTCCCTCATGCCTCTGTAGTCACGTTTGCTCAACAGTAATACGGACAGTGAATTCTCTGCTGGCTCTCTCCTGGGCAGACCTTGCTGACAATCATAATATTGGGAGTCCCACACCAGTCTCGCACTACATGGTAGTATGAACGAGTTAGGCTGAAGGGCCTGTTCCCGTGCTGTATAACTCTGTGACACTTGAAAACTAGTATCTGCCTTCAATGTGTTGGATGGCTCGATCTCCTAAACCAAATGTCGGCAACCTACGGCCCACGGGCCGGATCCGGCCTGTGATCCGAAATCATCCGGCCGGCAGGCATATTTTTTTCCAATGTTTTCGCAACCTGGGAACTGCAGTCAGTCCCGGGGATGAGAGCTGATCTTATCTGGGAACTGCAGCTTGTCCCGGGGCACGCAGGCAACCTGGGCGTTACAGCCAGTCCCGGGGCAGGCCATAGACTTGGGATCTGCGGAAAACGAATTGAAAAACACGTGAAAACTAATGCAAAAAAAAAAACCGTGTCACACTATGGCGATAGATATGGCCCGCCATCCTCTCACAGACATGGGTCCTGGCCCCTATGCAGAACAAGGTTGTCGACACCTGCCCTAAACAGAAGCCTCTTTTATTTTTTCTTTAGTTCCCTACAATGAAAGTTGGTTTCAAATTGAATTGAACTAAATTGAACTAAAAGCCACAGCATGGAAACAGGCCTTTTGTTCCACCAAGTTCACGCCGGCCTGTTCACACTAGTTTGATGTGAACCCACTTTTGCATCAACTCCCTGCACACGAGGGGCAATTTACAAAGGCCAATTAACCTTTAAAGCCTCGCGTCTTTGTGAGGTGTGTGGAAACCAGCACACACAGTCGCAAAGAGACTGTGGTCACCAGGTCAGGATGAAATCCAGGTCTCTGATGCTGTGAAGCAGCAACTCCACCAGCTGTGCTGCTGTGCTGCCTTTATTTTTGTCAGGAGAATGTAGTTAATACATTTTGAATGGAGTGAAACACCCGAAGGTACACAAAAATGCTGGAGAAACTCAGTGGGTGCAGCAGCATTTATGGAGCGAAGGAAATAGGCAACGTTTCGGGCCGAAACCCTTCTTCAGACTCCTTCTTAAACACTTTGTTATTTCCTTCGCTCCATAGATGCTGCTGCACCCGCTGAGTTTCTCCAGCATTTTTGTGTACCTTCGATTTTCCAGCATCTGCAGTTCCTACTTAAACACGGAGTGAAACACCCTCTGTTTCAAGTGCTCAGCTGTAGTCCATCTCATGAAGTGTACACACCTCCAGGCTTATATTTATCCTCCATTTGATCTAGAGACATGAGAATTTCCGCAGAGGAGTCCCTCTACCCCTCTGGTTTCTGCCTTTGTAAAGGATGAATAGAGGCTCTTCCCCTTCCATGACCATGATCATTATTGTGATCACTATTGTGATCATGAAATCCCAGCTCAGCTCAAGGTCCAGCCTACTTCTGTATAGTTGCATGGATTCAGGAAATATGAACAGACCTCAGATCTGTCTGATGATAGACACAAAATGCTGGAGTAACTCAGCAGGAAAGGCTGTGGAGAGAAGGAATGGGTGATGTTTCGGGTTGAAACCCTTCTTCAGTCTCGACCCGAAACGTCACCCATTCCTTCTCTCCAGAGATGCTGCCTGTCCCGCTGAGTTACTCCAGCATTTTGTGTCTAGCTTCCAACCTGCTTTAAGGTTATAAGGTCACAAGTGATAGGAGTAGAATTTGGCCATTCGACCCATCAAGTCTACTCCGTCATTGAATCAAAGCTGATCTATCTCTCCCTCCTAAATCCATTCTCCTGCCTTCTCCCCGTAACCCCTGACAGTGTCAGGGGTTGTCGATCATTGTCAATTGGTGGAATTTTTGGTTCTAGTGAGATAGTGTTTGTTCTCGAGTTGAAATGAACTCTGTAAATTAACAAATAACAAAGGTCCTCTGAACTAAGTTACCTTTTCAGATGAGACATGGAAATGAAGCTCATATGTGAACATAATCCCTGGCATCATCTTTACGAAGGATGTTCTGGCCAATTTTTATTGCTCATTTGAAACTTAACAACAGATTTTCACATTATTATTACATTGATTTTTGCAGGACTTTGCCATGTGCAAATTAGCTGTGTATTCCTTAGGTTACAACATTTGGCTACACTTCAAAAGTGGTTGTAAAGTCCTCAGCGACATCTTGAGGTCTGCATAAATACAAATACTATGTATAACTACAAGCCTTGTCCTTTTACAAATTGGATGACCTTCCAATTCGGAGCATAGAACTCCTTTTGTTTAAATTGGTGGATAAATAAAATGTGTATTGATTTTTAAATTGGTGGCTCCAGGTTGTTATTTTTCATTCATATTTGAAATGTTGTTGCAAAAGCTGCCAAATTTACTCAGTAAATCAGTAAAGTGTAAATATTGGAAATAACTTCCCAAGCTATATGGCACCTCTTTGTATTCACTCAGACTGTTTCTCTTCAATGTTGTTTTGGCTCGGACTCAATCTCCATTGGGACATACTGCATGTGTTTCAGACAGCTTAAGGTACTGATGTCCTTTCCAGTATGCTACTGGCATAGCTTTCCCTGCCAGGGCATCAGTTCCAGATTACAATCTTACTGGAGCTTTTGTATCTCTTGACATTGCTAGAACTGTCTGGTAATTGACAGATGAAATCACTGATGCGGGCTCTCATGAGCAGAGTAGTCATTTGAACAGCTGCCAATGGAATAAACTATGTCCACTCAGTGTCTGGGTTTTACAGTTGCGTCTGGGTTTCATCTCTTGCAACTCATCTGACCTGTCACGGGGAAGGCATGTCAACAGACCAGTCCATTAGGGCAAGGCAATGATTTAGTAGTCAAATTGCCCTGAGGTTAGTTGTTCGCAGATGATGCCAGCAGACATGCCAGAGTGTTGTGGTTAGACACAAAAAGCTGGAGTAACTCAGCGGGACAGGCTGAGAAGGTGTCCTTTTCTCCAGAGATGCTGCCTGTCCTGCTGAGTTACTCCAGCTTTTTGTGTCTATCTTCAGTTTAAACCAGCATCTGCAGTTCCCTCCTGCACAGGGTATTGTGGTTTAATAGGAAGATTAAATGAGCTTACCAGTTTGAAGTTTGATCTTTATTTTATGAGAAGTTACGATGAGGGATTACGTGAAGAAGCCCGCCAGCCCGCATATGCGTCAACCTTCAAAGCAGCGGTGTGAAATCACAGAAACAGTTGCTGAATTGATTATAGGAAGATTCGAGAAACTAGAACTACCCGATGACTTTTATGAGAAGGGGTGGGAGAGGAAGGCACGTAATCCCCCATCGTAACTTCTCATAAAATAAATATCAAACTTCAAACTGGTAAGTTCTCATTTAAACTTCCTATTATACTTTGAAGTCACGTGAGTGACTATGTGAAGATTTTAAAGCTCTGTGATTTCATGCTGCAAACACGAGTCCATGCAACACAGTGCATTAGTTGACCAGAAATGATTGAAAAGATAACACATTCAGACATGACATAGATTTAAAACATGCTGATGCTTTTAATAAACAAATTATAATAAAAATAATAGTGCCCTTCACATCCGGGAGCAGCTTATAGAACAGAACTTAAAATTGAGTTGGCAAACAACCCCGGCCTGGCAATCGGTTTATTATAAAAAGTTTGGAATGTTCGCACTTTCGACCATCCTGCAGTCACTAGGATGTGGTCCAGCTGAACCTCCATAAACCTCACAGCTGATGTTGTTGCAACCCTGGTGGAGTGAATTTTAAAATATCAGTGTCCACTCCAGTACTAGCTAGTACACGTCTTAACCACCTGGAGATGGTCTGCACTGACATCCTCTTGTGTGGCTTTTTATAGCTAATAAACATTGCCAGTTTAGTGCCTCTATGGCTCTTTGTAACCTTAAAATACTGTATATAGTCCATAGGGTATGCCATAAACTCCAGCTTTAGACCCAACACCCCAGGTCTACTCTGTTTAATTAGTTCATGTATATAAAACGTTATCTTGTCGGTAGATGTAACTATTCTGTCCAGCCGCAGCATATGCAACGACTGGACCTGTTGCGCCGAAAACAGTGCCATGAGCATAACGAATTTATAGGTGAGCTTGACCAAAGACAAGGATGTAGCAATAGCCCACCGGCGAAGCAGCGTTAGCACAATGTTAACATCCCATACCTCCATGAAACTGGGCCTGGGAGGATTTGTGTTAAAAATACCCTTCATAAACATGGATATCAGCGGGTGAGACCTGACAGAGTGGAGTCCCGATCCCAGCCACAAGTATGATGACAAGGCACTTTTGGCACAATTAATGGCACTATAACTCAATCTTTCATCAAAGAATAGTTTTGAGAGAAACTCCAAGACGTTAGTTATACGTGCTGTCAGACTGTAAACAAAACTCTTCCCATCTCCTGATGTAAGAGTTGTACTGCTTCTTGGTGCTATCCCTCCAAGCTGCAGTGATCACGCATGTCCGCAGTTCGGTCTGACAATCCGAGCCCCAGGAAAGGTCTTCTTAAAGTCTGCAAATGAATAAATTGATTTGATCATGCAGCGGGTGGCCTCCCCGGGTTAGGGGATGAACCAGCAAATGTTTGCGTTAGGAAACAACCATATAAGCTTCTGTTACCATTGCCAATATCAGTGGGAACCATGGTTGTGTAGGCCAGTCAGGCACTACCAAAATGCCTGAAGTGGAATCTTGCTGGATTTTGTGCAAGCACCGACTGATGAGGCAAAATGGAGGGAATGCATAAAAGAACATTCCTCCCCAATGTAGCGAGAATGCATCTATCGCCACTGCCCCAGGGTCTGCCTCCCATGCAACATACTTTGGTAACTGGTGATTGAGCCTAGATGCAAACAAATCGATATCCGGTGTTCCATACCGAGCAACAATGTTGTTAAATACTTTATGATCCAACATCCATTCTGTGTTGTCATAAAATGTTTGTGACCTGGCGTCCGCCACCATATTAAACCTACCTGGCAAATAGGTAGCTGAAATCCAAATGTTTCTTTCGATACACCAGTGCCAAATGAGATTAGCTAAATTATCTCAGGATACTGACTTGATTCCACCCATGTGATTAATGTATGCCAGCGCAGTAGTGTTATCAATCTGTCGTTGAACATGCAAGTGATGCATACTCCCACAATAAGCTTTCAACCCATACAATGCACCCAGCATCTCTAGGTAGTTAATACCATGTAACTGAAGAATTTATGACTCATTCACATTCCATCTGCCACTGCAACTAGAGATGGTATTAGTAGCTCCCCATCCTTGAGCATTAGCATCAGTTTGTAATATAACTGAAGGTTTACTGACCAAAATGTTGCTGGAGCAATGCCGAATATTGGTCATCCACCATTGTAGTTCTGATATAGCTTCAGCTGGTAATAGCATAGGACATAAAATGACCTAAATGGTATTTTAGTGCTTGCTCCTTTGCACGTTGTAAATTCTGATAATGCAAAGGCCCAAATTGTGCAACGGGAAAGGCAGCCACTAATTTGCCAATTACACTAGCCACCTGTCCAATAGATGGCTGCTCCATAACAACAAGGTTGTTCCAGGCTTCCATTAACTCCAATCTCATTTTGTCCAGGGCAGAGTCACAGACATATTGATAGAGTTTATGGTAAATCCCAAATAGTTGGTATCAATTTGGATTTAACTGGATGGATGAGAAACCCCAATTTCTCAAACAATGTGAGCTTTGTGGCTGAAATAGCTAATCTAGCTAATTTCAGCATTTTCCCTATGATTAGAAATCATCCAGGTATGCCATAACAATGTGTTTCTGAGCTCTAAGTAGCCCAAGCACCGGTTTCAATAATTTGGTAAACAATCTGGGGGTTGAAGTTAACCCATTAGCTTCAAAGGCCCAAAATGCTTTAAACTGCCACAGTTGCCCTACCCAGATACATTTCAAATATCTCCGGTGATCCCTGTGAATGGGCACCGAATAGTATGCATCTTTGAGATCGATGTATGCCACAAAATTTATTCTTTGGAAATCAGCTGTTTGGCAGTAACAAGGTTTTCCATTTTGAAATGTCTATACTGCACATAAGATTAAGTTTTGTTAAATCAAGGATGATTCGACACCTTCCATCTTCCTTTGTCTGGGGAATATGATAGAGACGAATTGGTGATGTTCAATACTCGACTTCTCTATTACCCCTTTTGTGTATAATGTGTGAATTTCAGTTTGTATATCTAAACACTCCTGTTGGGAATGAACAAACGTCTGGCTTGGTGTATGCTGTGTGGGTGGCAATAAATTGGGAAGAAATTCAATTTGGAACCCTTGTATTTTGTGCAGTATAAACGGATCTGATGTTATCCAACACCATTCATGCAAAAACAAGTGTAATCTACCACCAACTTGTAACTGGTCCACACACCCCATGTTCCGGAAAGAACCAGACCCACCTACCTCCATGGTTACTGGTGGTGTTATGGTAGGCCGAAAGGCCCTTGATGAAGGTTCTATTTCTGCCCTCAAGGTTTGGAAGGTAAGACTGCTGGGGTGTGCGGATTGCACATTTTCCATGAGGGCCGGCTTGGGCCTTGGCCTAAAAAAGACCTCTGCCCAGAGAATTCAGCTCTTGAGCTGCCACCAGCTTCAGTGAACCGTTTGTTGCTGATGGAAGCGTAGGGGTGCTGCTGCCGAAATGGTGAAGCTTTGCTCGTCATTGGCGCCTTGATCAGCCCAACAGCTTTTGCTTTATCGTCCAGGTCTTTATCCTGCTTCGATAGATCTTCCCTGAACAGAATATTTGGTGGCTGCACATTGCTGGCCTTACATAAGCCTGCGAATTTGTGGTTAAAGGCAGGTCTAATAGCGTTCTTCCAAGAACAGTTTATTTCAAAATGTGCATTGCACATCAACGCTAAGGCATCCTGCTGGACGTCCGATAATGGTCCCCCATTCACAGATCTGTAAAAGAGATTTCCCAACAAAAAATACTACCTCAGAATAAGTTTAACACTTCCTGCAGGGTTTTTAAACTTACCGCTGGAGGAGCGACGCTCCTCCCAGCCAGTCGTGCGCCATGCGTTAGACGTATTGATGCGCATGCGGGCTGGCGGGCTTCTTCACATAGTCACTCACATGACTTCGAAGTAAAATGACAATCTCTTATTTTGAATTATTTCCATCAAACTACTACCTGCGCGAAGGTCTGAGGTGGGGTATTCAGAATATTTTAGTATCAAGATCACATACTCAGTATATTAATATGTAAATGAATAATTAGGTTTTTGAAATATTGTAATTTTCGCATAAATTTATGTTAGTCCTTCAGTGTGGACTAAATTGGAAAAGACCTTGATTTAAAATAAAATCTAGTATTCGATCATCAGTTCATTATCTTTAGTGACCCAGAGATCAAAGTACTTGAACACTAAAATAAGAAGGCTCTATTGCACCATTTACATAACACCCACGTATCCAAGCACCGTCTGAAGAAATTATTTAATGCAAATTTTGAATAAAGTAATATTGAATTTTAGAACCTTGCATTGCTGCCTGACTAATTTTTAATTTGTGTGTGCTTTGTTTTGGTCATAACTATTCCCAGGCCCGTCCAAGAAACATGTAATTATTCATAAAAGTGCCTTAAATAATAATATCAAAGTCTACTAAACAGTCTTATATTGTGTTGTTTCCTTAACAAGCTGTACATTATTACAATCATTAGATTGGAATGATTAGATCTTTGTAAGCTTTGAAATATGGGCTTAACAGAATTGATATAAACATATCTGAGGTTTGTTCATTAAATAATTTTTAGTGTGTACTTTATTAGTAGCTGAATAACTAAAATGTCTTTGGAAATCAAAATGTTGATAGTTGCAGAAAGTTTATAATTATGCTAGTCCTGAGTTTGATAAACTCAAAAGCCTGACATATCTTGAACAACATCAAACACACCCTTGAACTATTGATCAAAGGTAAAGGTTTGAAGTACTTTATAAAAAAAAAGTTTGGATTTTTTTTTACGCAGAGATTGAGGCCTTCTGAATCATAGCATGAAAATCAGAAAAGCGTAGTAAACTTACAATGTGGAAAGGATTTTCCCAGCCTTATCGCAGCTTGTCAGCCCATAAGACTCAGTCAAGGCTCTTCTACGGTACATCTGAGTGTTTTAAATATCCCAAGATGAGGTGTTCCATACTAGAACATCTGAGATGTCCTCATTCTTTAGGGAATGGGGGTTCATTATGGGGCCCTCACTCATATCTCCTCGGTACCCCATAGCTCCGCCCTTGCTCCCCATCCCCCTGGTCGCAACAGAGACAGAGTCCCCCTAGTCCTTACCTTCCACCTCATCAGCCATCGCATACAACACATAATCCTCTGAAATTTCCGCTTGTCGCTATACCTCTTCCCTCAATTCTGTCCTGGGACCCCAAAAGTCGTTTCAGGTTAGGCAGAGGTTCACTTGCACCTCCTGCAACCTCATCGACTGTATCCGTTGTCCAAGGTGCGTAGTCTTATACATCAGTGAGACCAAATGCAGACTGGGCGATCGTTTCGTGGAACACCTTCATTCAGCCTGCATGAACCAACCTGATCTCCCGGTTGCTGGACACTTTAATTCTCCTTTCCATTCCTACATTTTTTCTGTCCCAGGTCTCCTCACAGTGAGGCTAAACGCAAATTGAAGGAACAGCATCTCTTATTTTGTTTGGGCCGCTTACAGCCCAGTGGTATGAATATTGATTTCTCTAACTTCAGGTAGCTCCTGCATTCCCTCTCTCTCTATCCCTCTGCCACCCAAGTCACACTAGCTTCTCATTTTCACCTTACAAACAGCTTACAATGGCCTGTTTCCTTTATCATCATTACTTTTTTGCATATCTTTCATGCATTGTTCTTTAACTCCCCACATCACCGTCTATATCTCTTGTTTCCCTTATCACTAACCAGTCTGAAGAAGGGTCTTCACCCGAAACGTCACCCATTCCTTTTCTCCAGAGATGCTGCCTGTCTCGCTGAGTTACTCCAGCTTTTTTTGTCTATCTTTGGTATAAACCAGCATCTGCAGTTCTGTCTTACACATTGTTTTAAATATGATGAGGATTTCTGCCTCTGCCATCTTTTCAGGCAGAGAGTTCTGCAATCTATCACCCTCCAGATAAAATGCTTTTCTCACCTTCTCACTAATCTTCATGGCATGTACTTTAAATTTATGTTTCTGGCCTTTAAACTCATGTTTATTGGAGTCATTAAGTTACACAGCATGGAAACAGGCCCTTCGGTCCAACTCGTCCATGATGACCATGATGTCTACCAGAGCTAGGCCCATTTGATGGCAATTGGCATATATCCCTCTAAACCTTTACTATCCATGTATTTGCCTAAATGCCTTTTAAAATTATAATTTTAACCCTTTTGCAACTTCCTCTGGCAGGTCATTTCGTATACCTACCACCTGTGTGAAAAGAATTGCCACTCAGGTCCCTTTTAATTCTTTCTCTTCTCACCTTAAACCTATGTTCTTTAGTTTTAGAACACTTGGAAAAAGATTGTGATCACTTTATCTATGCCCTTCATGATTTTATATGTCCCTAAAATGTCACTCCACAGCCTCCTACACTCCAAGAAAAATCAATTTTCCCGGACTATCCATTCTTCCTTATAACTCAAGCTGGTTTAATAATTGGGAAAAAATTAATATTAAAATTTTGGAAAGGCCCTGCATTCCCAACAATCAAATGTGGAATATAGAAATGTCGGAGACACTCCATTTGGAGAGATTGAGGCTTGTCCTTATGGATAGGTTAGATCTCTTCAGATGGATTTGGTCTCCATATATTGAATATTTACAGGGTCATAATGGTTCGGCGCGAGAACCTGACTGAGGCCTGGATATTTGAATGGATGAAGAAATACATATAATAAATCATGAATATATCTATAAGGACGGATTAATGACGAATATTTTATTCTCCATCAAACCTTTTCTTACTCTTTATTCTATTTCTTAACTTTTCTATTTTCTTATATCTATATAAAAAATTAAAAAACAATATAGAAACACATTATCTTAATCTCTTAATATTAGTACGAATATAAATATTATTAGATTTATGAGAATATTATTAGTATTATTAGTATTTTTTAGTATTTTATATTTTTAATTATATAAAATTATGTACTTTTAATGATACAAAATTTTTAAATTTAAATTTAGCGATAAGATAAATATTGTTAACATTAGGAAGAAATAATGGAAATTATATAAGTTTTACTAACTTTTTGTATCATTAATATCATAAAATTGGCCTTATACCTAAAAAATTAGAGATAAAATGAAAATTACTAATAGTACGAGTATAATGCTAATATTATAAATGTATTATTAGTATTATGTATCTCTAGTTATATAAAATATACAACTTTGAAATTTATAATTAAGGATAATACAGTATAAATAATATTATTAGTATGAATCAATTATTAAGACTATGTATTTTTACTATTGAAATATAATGTAACTGGTTGTTATTTTGTTTCTATAATAAATAAATTTATTAAAAAAAAAAAAATAAAAAAAAATATATAACTCAAGCTCTGGCCACATCCTTGTGAATATTTTCTGTGCCCTTTCTAGCTTCATGACATACATCCTCTGGATGGAGATCTCAACCGGAAACGTCATCTATTCCTTTGCTCCATATATGCTGCCCTACCCGCTGAATTTATCCAGCATTTTTGTCTACCTACAATACTCTATATACCGACTCACCAATGGCTAATACAGCTGTGACATGATATTGTATAAGAAGGAACTGCTGATGCTGGTTTAAACTGAAGATAGACGCAAAAAGCTGGAGTAACTCAGCGGGACAGGCACCATCTCTGGAGAGAAGGAATGAGTGACGTTTCGGGTCGAGATCCTTCTTCTGATATTGTATCCAAGCCGCTCATACATACATCTCAAATTGTAGATATTTCAGTCTCCTCTGTTTCAAAGAAAACAACTCTACCTCATTCAATTATTCCTCGTAGCTTTGCATTACCCAGCTTTTTATGTCCATCTTCAATTTAAACCAGCATCTGCAGTTGCTTCCTACTACTATAAATACTATATTGAACTTTGCAGCCCAAAGAAACAACTTGAACTTGAAACTCAAATATTTTGAGAAGGACATAATGAAGGACATAAACCAGCATCTGCAGTTCCTTCCTACTACTATAAATACTATATTATAAACCTTACCCTGGGCTTCGCGGTGGCACAGCGGTAGAGTTGCTGCCTTACAGCGCTTGCAGTGCCGGAGGCCTGGGTTCAATCCCGACTACGGGTGCTGTCTGTACGGAGTTTGTACGTTCTCCCCGTGACCGCGTGGATTTTCTCTTAGATCTTCGGTTTCCTCCCACACCATACAGGTTTGTACATTAATTGGTTTGGAGAATGTGTAAGTTGTCCTTAGTGTGTGTAGGATAGTGTTAATGTATGGGAATCGCTTGTCGGTGAGGACTCGGTGGGCTGAAGGGCCTTTTTCCGCACTGTATCACCAAACTAAACTGAATTAAGCTAAACCTTCTGCACCAGTATGCAGAAGTAAAGTTTGGTTAGAAAACGAGGTGCATCGTGGTCTTTTTTGTCCATTTGCCTGCTGCCCTGTCTCTCTGGACTCCAGAACACCCTGAATTCAATCATTACCCCACTGCCAAACCCTTAGGCCTGGAGTTCCCTCTCTAAACCTTCTGTCTGCTGTAAGATGACACGTCAGTCATTTGCTCTGATATCTCTTTTTGTGGTTGAGGGTCAAATTTCATTTAATAACACTAGTATGAAATGTCGTAGGATGGTTTCCTGTGTTGAAGGTGGTTTACAAGAACTGTCTGTCATTGTTACTGTGTGAGTGAAGGTCATTTGGTTTAAGTGTCCTTAGTTCGGTTACATATTTCACTCATGTAATCCTCACTTTTTCTTTCACTTTTTTTACTCTGACACATTGCTTTTATTAAGCATCTGTTCATTTTATCCTTTCGCTGTTTCTAGATTATGTTGAAGGTCATTTTTTCAATCTTCACTTCTTTAACTAAAAATACTTGCTGGGCAATTTATTCCACACAAAACCATTTAGCTTAATGATTATTAACTTCATAATTATTCATGTTGTGCCAAGAATAATTCCACTAATTATTACTATACATCTTACTTCTCCATGCTTTCGATTTTCATTATGTCCTTCTCAAAAAAATTTTCAGTTTCAAGTTCAAGTTTCTTAGGGCTGCAAAGTTCAATATAGTATTTCGTTTCCAATTACCAAATATGATTTAGGCTGTTAAAAATGTTGTCCGAAAATCTTTCAGTGAGCGACTGATAGACCTGTTCTTGCTTGTTTGATCTCAGTGATATTTTGTGCTGTTGGAATGCTGTTGAAATACTCCATGTCCTTCTTAAGTCATCTGGGATTTTAAGAACAAGCAGTTCTCATCAATTCAATCTAGAGGCTTGTCGATGTAACAAGGCAAGCACTGCTTAAGAAGAAAACACTGCAGATGCAGTAAATCTAAAATAAAAATACAAAATGATGGAAGTGCTCAACAAGTCTGGGGATATCAGTGGTGGAAGAAACAGAGTTATCACTTCATCAGGACCAGGAAAAGTTAAAAACGTGACATGATATAAATTTGTGGGCAGCACGGTGGCGCAGCAGTAGAGTTGCTGCCTTACAGCATTTACTGGGCCAGAGACCCGAGTTCAATCCCTATTAAGGGGGCCGTCTGTATGGAGTTTGTACATTCTAACTGTGACCGCATGGGTTTTCTCCGTGATCTTTGGTTTCCACCCACACTCCAAAGACGTGCAGGTTAATAGATTAATTGGCTTGGTACAAGTGTAAATTGCCCCCAATGTAGCGACAGATTTTTATATCGTTCAAGAGATTACTCCCACTAGCTGCTAAATGGACTGCATGGTTCAGGGGAATGTCGTTATACGCATGCAAGCTCACCGTCAGAGACCTTCAGAGCTTCTTCACAGACAAATCTTCCAAAACACCGTGTTTTGATGAATAAATTATTTATTGTTGATGAAAAACAATAAGGCACATCCAAACTTCGTCTGACTCGTTACTATAATCTTCATCAAACTCCATCTTATCGCTTTAAAGGTTAGAAAACTCCTTATGTCTCCGTTACACTTCGCATGGTCAAAGGGTAAACCTTCGCCATGCTGGTACGAAACTAAACTAAAAACTAAGCTTCTGCGCAAGAAACTTAGCTCCAAACACGCCCAAAAATATGGCATAAATCCCACCCCGAATATAAAGGGCAGTCTAAAATTTACAGACACATGCCATCATTAATGACACACAAAACAAGCCAAATGGCCACTACATACCGGCCCCTGATTGTTCCGAGTATATAACAAGGCAATTATTAATATATATCAAAAAAGTAGCCATGAAAGCTTAACATCTATCAAAAGCAAAAAATCAGGGAATTAAACCCCGTGGCTCCCCGTTGGGAAATTGAACCCCGGTCTAACCACTATACTAACGAGGGAAAAATAGCATGCACTCTATATCCGCAATCAGAATTCTTCATAGACTGTTTCATCTTCACTTTCACCTTCTAGAAGCAAGCAGAACTTGATTATTAATCTTATTAAAACACTGGTTCTTTGTTTAAAGTCGTACCGTGCGCACTAAGCCCTTAAAATTAGGTATGATACCCAGTATATAGTCCAAAACATAACAGTCCAAAGCTTTGATAGCACAAAACGTCTTCATCCATGTCCGATCAACTCATGGAAATGTTGTAATAATAATGTTGAAGTGTGAAAATCCTTCACAAGAATAACAGGATTTTTACCAATAAAGTTCACCGTTAGGTTTGATTATCCGAATCATTAACAGAGATTTCAAATCCCAGCTCAAGCTTTGCCCATTCTCTGTCTACACTATCCTACACCCAATGTGTGCATGAAAGTGTTAATGTGTGGAGGATTGCTGGTTGGTGCAGACTCGGTGGGCCGAGGGGCCAGTTTCTGTGATGTATCTCTAAAAAGAAATTGCAGAGAAATGGAGGAGGGACAAAAACATCATAAAATCATGAAGTCATAGAGTCATAACGTTGTACAGATTGGAAACTGGACTTTCAGCCCGACTCATCCATGCTGATCAATTTGCCTTCTTGAGCTTTTCCCATTTGCCTATATTTGGCGCAGTTCCTCTGTATTTGTTCTATCCATTATTTTTTTCCAAATGTCTTTCTTCTTTGCAATTGTAGCCACATCTACCACTTCTTCTTGCAACACAATCCATATACCCTCCATCCTCTGTGAAAACCCTGCCTCTCAGGTACCCCTTTAAACATATTTCCTATCAGTTTTAGACTGCCCGATCCTGAGAAAAAGATTGCAACTATCTACCTAAACTATGATTCTCATGATTTTATAAACATCTATAAGATTTATAAACCTCAATAACCCCTATAAGGTCAGTCCTCAGCCCCAGGGAACACAGTCCCAGCCTCTCCTTATAACTTAAGCCCACCAGTAACTGTAACATGCTTATGAATCTTTTCTACACCCTCTCTAACTTACACACATCCTTGCTATATGGCATGGTGACCAGAACTACACACAATCTTCCACATATGTTCTCACCAATGCCCTATACAGCTGTAATGTGACTGAGAAAGATCTCGACCCGAATCGTCACCCCTTCCTTCTATCCAGAGATGCTGCCTGACCTGCAGAGTTACTCCAGCATTTTGTGATTATCTTATATGCCATCGCAACTCTTGTACTCTTGTGCAGGAAGGAACTGCAGATGCTGGTTTAAACGGAAGATAGACACAAAAAGTAGTAACTCAGTGGGACAGGCAGCATCTCTGGAGAAAAAGAATGGGTGACGTTTTGGGTCGAGACCCTTCTTCAGTGGTTAGGTATAAGGGAAACAAGAGATATAGACGATGATGTAGAGAGATAAATCACAATGAATGAAAGATGCAAAAAAGTTACGATGATACAGGAAACAGGCCATTGTTAGCTGTTTGTTAGGTGAAAATGAGAAGCTGGTATGACTTGGGTGGGGGAAGGATAGAGAATGAGGGAATGCCGGGGCTACCTGAAGTTAGAGAAATCAATATAACACTGTGCTGAAAGCTGCCCAAGCAAAATATGTGAGCCCCATTTTACGATGACAAGCATGCCATATGCCTGTTTGCCTGTCTCCTTTTTGTCTATCTGTGTCACTAATTTCAGGGAATGATGTATTTGTCTCCTCCTTCCCTGTTCTATAACAACCCTCAGAGCCCTGACATTGTATGTGTTAGTCCTGCCATGATTCAGCTTCACAAAATGCATCACTTTGCACTTGTCTGAATTCAATTGCATCTGCCATTCTTTAGCCCACTTTCTCAGCTGCTCTGGATCCTGCTGTAATCTTAGACAAATTTCTTCACTGTCCACCAGAGCACCAGCTTTGGTGTCATCTGCGATAGAGTGAAGATCACAAAACAAGTGATGCTGTAACCTGCAGAAAGACGAGTAAATGTGTGCCTGGATAAGGTATGAATATGATGAGATAAATTAAATCTGATACAGTACATGGATGAAAGGAAAATCAATTGAGAAAATAATCCACAAAGAAGATCCTAGGCTTCTAGTTGCCTGTCACTTAATCCCCCCTCCTCTCCCCCCATCCTCTCCCCCCTCCCCTCCCCCTTCCCCCCCATCTCTCCCCCCTCCCCCCCCACTTCCTACTCCAACCACTCTTCCTTTGTTTTAATGAGGCACAACATAAACTACCCTTCAGATTCCTATTAAATCTTTTCCCTTCACCTTATACCTATTTCCTCTGGGTTGACATTAATTCTAAAGTCATTGACATTAATTCTATTTCTTTCTCTATGGATACTGCCGGATGCTGTTGAGTACCACCAGTTTTCTGTCTGACAAGTCACGACATGAAATCAAAAATTCAAATCAGATACAGGGAGAAAAATACAGACTAGATCAAGAGATAGAAAAAGCAACTGAATTAGAACAAAAAAGTGAAGATAAAGGTTTATTTAGAAATCTCGAACAATATAGCTAAATCCTGAATTGAGGTTGCAATAATTAATTTTCAAGTTCCCATTGCCAGATAAATTAACTGACATTAATTAACAGTTAGAAGACTGGTAAATGGGTATCTGGTCTTGAAGTGGTTTGATTTAACTTTCTGTGGAAAGTTTACATGGCACCCATTGTGTAGGTGTCACAATGCTCAGAGAACTAGACAACTACTATAGCTGATGCTTTTGCAAAGCTAGAGAATTTCTAATTGCTCGGTAACTTTTGAAACTCTACATTTAATTTCACATATATTCTCACCTGAAGTTTTTGTAATATTTCCATATGAATAACAAAGTATGTTCTAAACTGCGTGACACTTTGAGTCCAGTTTTTAGCCTGATACCTGTAGAATATGCACAAAATGCTGAAGTAACTCAGCAGGATAGCCAGCATGTCAGGAGAGAAGGAATGGGTGATGTTTTCGGTCGAGACCCTTCTTCAGCCGTTGGTCAAATCACTGTAATTCTGGTTAAGATGTGTAGAAATGAACTACAGATGCTGATTTACACTGAAGATAGACACAAAATGCTGGTATAATTCAACGGGACAGGCACTTCTCTAGAGAGGAGAAATGGGTGACGTTTCGGGTCGACACTTTTTGGGTCTCGGCCGGAAACGTCACCCATTCCATCCATCCAGACATGCTGCCTATCCTGTTGAGTTACTCCAGCATTTTGTGTCTAATCTGGATAAGACTTTTCAGTGTATCTTATGGGTATGCCTGGATCCAAACTTGTCTCTGTTTGGAGAAGGCCAGTTGATATTTCACTTCATTAATAATAATGAGTGCTTATTTGACACCTTGACATGGAGAAGTGCGGTAGGTTTTCCTCACTTCAGAGCAGGTGACCAAAAGGTCGCTAACTTTTAAGAATGGCATTAAAGGAGTAGAGGGTAGTCGGGAATTATAGATGGGTTTGGGATGAGAATTGCAGAGGGTGCACTTTTTTGTAGTTGAAAACTCAACCTGGAATGAGTAACAGAGTGAATGGAACACTGAGAGACTAAGGAGTGTGAGGTATGGTAGATCATTGAAGGAATGGCACCGTGGTGCAGTGGTAGAACAGTGCCAGAGACCTGGGCACGATCCTGACTACGGATGCTATCTGCACTGAGTTTGTAGGTTCTTCCTGTCATCTGCATGGGTTTTCTCTGGGATCTCTGGATTCTTCCCACACTCCAAAGACATACAGGTTTGTATGTTAATTGTCTCTAATGTGTGTAACGTAGTGTTAATGTGCAGGGATCGTTGGTCAACTTGGTCTCGGTGGGCCGAAGAGTCTGTTTCTAGGGAGGTGTAATGAGACCTGGGTGTGCTTGTACATCACTGAACTAAACTAATAAAGGATGTAGAGTGGGAAGAGAGGGTATGTTGGAGAGAAATCCGTGAGGGTTTCATATCAAGGAATAAGAATTTTCTGGAGATATCCATTTGATCATGCTCATCATGTCAATGCAATATTAAGCACCATTCCCAATTTTTTGTAGATAAGTTAATGTGCACTTAAGTTATAAAAAGTAGTTCCTTAGAAACATTGAAACATTGAAGTAGGTGCAGGACTAGGCCATTCGGCCCTTCGAGCTAGCACTGCCATTCAATATGAACATGGCTGATCATCTGAAATCAGCACCCCATTCCTGCTTTTTTCCCTATATCCCTTGATTCCTTTCGCCCTAAGAGCTAAATCTAGCTCTCTTGAAAATATCCTGTGAATTGGCCTCCACTGCCTTCTGGTTTGCAACTCTCTTGGTGAAGAAATTATTCCTCGTGTCAGTCCTAAATCGCCTGCTCCTTATTCTTCAACTGTGACCCCTGGTTCTGGACTCCCCCAACATCGGGAACAGTTTTATTGCATCTAGACTATCCAATCCTTTAAGAATTGTATATGTTTCTATAAAATCCCTCTTATCCTTCTAAATTCTAGTGAATCCAAGCCCAGAAGCACGGCCGCCTTAGGAGGTGCAGGGCCCAATTGGGAACAATTTTCATAGAAATATAAATAAATAATTATAAATGAATCACGTGTCGTGATTAAAATGACAGTCAGTCGGCTTTAAAAATATTTAAACCACGCATGCGCATATTGTTCTCTCCGTAAAAATAAAAATAAAAATAAATAAATTAACAATTCAATTTGCCCAAGGCTTCCAAATCTCTTTCTTTCTGAATTATTGAATGGGTGGGGGGTGGAGGGTGATGGCAAATGGAGAGATGGTGGTAAAAACGGGAGCACACCGTGACAACATGAATCAGTTGTCATCTTATTGAATGACAAAACTAGTTCAAGGGAGCAATTGATGGGAGAGGTCCTTTCACAGCATATGGGGAGTCTAGCTAGGGGTAAAGTTGCGGGGAGGGCGGGAGCATTGAGAAGGAGGGGATCGGGTTCATGCCAGTAACCCACTCACTCACTGCTGCCGCGGTGCTCCGGGGAGCGGAGCTACTGCATTGTGGCCGGGGAGGGAAGCAGCTCGCGTGGCTATGAATGGCCGCCATCACCGGACAGCGTAACTGACTGCCACCTCAGTGCCTTCTGCCGGCCCGCTCACCTCTGGCAGTGCTCTCCGTCTGAAAAGTGAGGGGACCAGCACAAGAGCAAAGATCATAGAGCAGAGTGGGTCAGCGGGTGATGGATAACATCACAGCGGGCGGTGGACCTTACTCCTGTTTCAGCGCTAACAAGGGATCAATTGAGGTTACTCGCCCTGACATATGGAGTAAGCTCCACCGCCCGCTGTCCTGTTATCGATCGTCCGCTGACCCACTCTAGAGCTGGATCATCCCCGACCACCTCCTTCTCAATGCTCCTGCCCTCCCCGCAACTTTATCCCTGGACAGACTACCCACACGCTGTGAAAGGAACTCCCCCCCCCCCCCCCCCCAGCAGTGCTGTCCTTTTACAGCCGCTCCCACTTTACAGCCACTTCCCATCAGCTGCTAGCAATGTGGGATAGACTTGGCTATCCCTCAGTACAGCAACATTGTTCTTGATGTTGCTGTACTGAAAGATAACGAAGCCTATCTTTCTTGGCTAACAACCTAACCTTCGGCCTCCAAGATGCATATACATTTTCTAGCAATGTTACAAAATTGATTTTAAAAAACAAGTCTGCAATTTATCCCATCAGATAAAGCATAAAAAGAAGTTTAATTTGACACCTAATTCACTTTCATATCTTCAGTATTAAAAAGGTTATGGCCATTTTCATACTAGGAAATTAGCATCTAGTTCCCTATTGCTTTTCCATTGACTTAACACAAAAGTTGTGATCAAGGACAGTCAAAAGCCCATAACTTTCTTAAAAATTAAGAGAACTGAATGAAATTTTCAGTTATTATAGATTGAAGCATTCTGAAACAAATATAAACCATCTTACTTGGTTGAACTGAAATTAAAGCATATAATTAGTTAATTACATAATTGTTGCTAATTACAAAATTGACCGTTGTGACGGAAATAGTAATAATCACCCAGACTGCCTTAAACATTCTAAAATGTGATATTCTCAGATCCGAACTTTAATATTATTGTATTGTATGCTGTATGTCCGTAACAGATAAGTAAATTAATTACAATTTCTAGCAATAGACCAGGTCTTTATGGAGAAGATCAGTTGCTAGCTGGTACATTGGCATACCATAATCAGTAGCATCATCATACTCCTCAGATTGTAACCAATAAACAACTCTGTACACCTTGTTTTTCCTCAACTTTTCAATTTTGGCATTGTAAACTACAAGTTTCTGCTCTTCAAACCACGCATGACATCATGCCTTTCTGCCCACTACCTTCCCATTAAGAATGTCATGTAGATTCCATTTCTTAAGAAAAGGATAATTTTTAAAAATAGCGTAAGTATCCAAATAACAAACTAATGCCATTCACACAAGAATATAACATGATTTTTAAATCTCACTGTCATGAATATATATGCCAGATCAGTGATGGAAATGGGTTTTAGGAACTAGGGGTACGCTAAGGTAAGTGAGGCTGAGGTTGGGCAGGAAGGGTGTGGGGGAGGGGGGTGGGAGACACTATAAGCCCTCCTTGTGAATTTTTATCTAACTCTGAAATTGAAGATAGACAAAAGCTGGAGTAGCTCAGCAGGACAGGCAGCGCAGCGACTCTGAAGAGAAGACCCTTCTTCAGACTGAACTGAACTCTCGTCGGTGAGAATACTTGTGATTGTCTGAAAAAGGGTCTCGACCAGAAATGCAACCCTCTCCCTAGAGCCCCTGCCCGTCCCGCTGAGCCACCTCAGACAGGGAGTTGAAGGTAGATGCAGGAGGGTCCATCTTCAACTTCAGAGCCAAACAAAAAACAGAGTGCTGGAGGAACTAAGCGGGCAAGGCAACGCCCGCGGAAGGAACATATCACTTATCAGGAGCCGTCACGGGCCAGGACTCGTCCCCCCCTCAACAGAAAGGAACTGCAGATGCAAAACGTCTAAGAAGGAACTGCAGATGCTGGAAAATCGAAGGTAGACAAAATGCTGGAGAAACTCAGCGGGTGTGAAGCCCTGTCCCACTGTGCGAATTCACCCAAGAGCTCTCCCGAGTTTTTAAAAATCAAAACTCGTGGTAAGCACGTAGAATGAACGTAGCGGGTGCGTCGGACCTCGGGACGTTTCTTAGCGCTAACGGCAGGTACTCGGGAAATGTGGTGACTCGTGAAGATTTTCCAACATGTTGAAAAATGTCCACGAGTAAAATATACTCGGGATATAAAAATTCGATACTTTTTAACATAGTCATACCGTAGTAGCTCGTGAGTTTACCGTAGCTGGACCTGATGTTCCATATCACTATTGTATGTTCATGATGGAAATAAGAATACTCAGTATATTCATTACCTCTCAATTGTAGTTTTATGTAATCCTTCCATAATTTCTGAGTTCCATATCAGACATACAGAATGTTGCAAGGTAATATTTTGCCCAAACTCAGTTGTATCTTTCTATCTTAATAAATATCACAAAATTTGCCACTGCTTCCACCACATTATGACAAAATATAGAATGTAGGTTATTTGTAATCATCCCAGAAACAACAGTACTTAAAGAAGAACATTTGTTTTACTCATTTACAAGCATGTACCATACATAGTCCGTTGTTCCATATCCAGAGAAATGTTGTGATAATTGCATAAAAGGTATTATTGTCTAAGAAATTTGGTGTGGGATGATAATCCATCCCAGTACTTATTTAGGCAAGTCCCAAGCTATAGATACTTTCCCCCCATCCCCAATCCCCCTCGCCTGATCTTCATTGAACCTACCATTTGACCAATCTTTTACTCAGCTGCTGTAATGTTTCCTTCCTATCAACATCTCTGTGGAGCATCTCTGTCCCTATCTTCCCACTTTGAAATAAAATACAAGTTTTGTCTTAAAAAATTCGCAGCAGGATCGCTATATAAATGCAAATATATGGTATTTTATCCTAGCATCCCCGCCCCTCCCCTTACCACTACACAAGAAGTGTAACTGGAAGCGTTTGCATTTGGAGAAGTTCTATACGGACCAGGAATTAAAATTAATAGCTATGAATCGATTAACAGCGAGCTACGAGGTTAGATTGAAACACCTGTCAGAGGGCTAAGAAGCAATCCTGAGTTGACGGCGTATTGTTTTAAGTGAGCATTTTGCAGCGACCTCACCTTATATTCTGGTTAAATATTCTTTCCACGGAAATCTCCTATTTCATTTTGAAATTATATTCATTTATAACCGTTTGTAACATCAGTAACCACCTTAATGTTCGTGCGTTTAGTACTGGGTATGCTTGAAACAATTCATTGTAATGTAATGTATCTTTCAAAAAAAACTACATCAACTTGGTGTGAAAATTACATTGAATCGAACGATGATTGAAAATTCGTGGGAATCGACTAATCGGGATCCTGCTGCGAATTTTTTCAATGGACAGTTGTATTCTATTTCAAAGTGGGAATTTGAAGATAGGGACAGAGATGCTACACAGAGATTTTAAATTCGGGAGAGCTCTTGGGTGAACTTGCACAGTGGGACACGGCTTGAGGCAGCATACATGGAGCGAAGGAAATAGCCAACGTTTCAGGCCGGGTCTGAAGAAGGGTTTCGACCTGAAACGTTGCATATTTCCTTCGCTCCATAGATGCTGCCTCACCTGCTCAGTTTCTCCAGCTTTTTTGTCTACCGCAAAATGCCAATGATTCCGGGAATGCTGAGAGCTAGAGAGAGACGAGATGGGGAACGGGAGAGAGAGAGAGCGTGCGAGAGAGAGAGACTGAGGGAGAGAGCAAAAGACAGAGAGACACAACGTGGGTCGGTAGGTAAATTGAATGACTAACCTGCTGCACACCAAGAAGCTCACCAAGAAGAAGCCCTCAATCATGATGGTGAGTTTAAGAAATTCTCAATGTGTCATCAATGCATGGATCTACATTCCTCAGTAAATGTAATTGTGTTTTGAACAATCATTAATGACGCCGCTTGAATTGTGTTCAAAGGAACGCGGCGTCATTAATACTTGTTCAAGCGGGGCCTAATTGGGGGAAATTGGTCCAATCGACTTAAGGCCGGCCCTGCCCAGAAGACCTATTCTTTCATCATATGTCAGTCCCGCCATCCCGGGAATTAACCTGGTAAACCTACGCTGCACTCCCTCAATAGCAATAAGGTCCTTCCTCAAATTAGGAGACCAAAATTGCACACAATACTCCAGTTGCGGTCTCACGATGGCCCCGGACAACTGCAGTAGGACCTCCTTCCTCCGAGACTCAAATCTTCTCGCAATGAAGACCAAAATGCCATTGGCTTTCCTCACTGCCTGCTGTACCTGCATGCTTACTTTCAGTGACTGATGTACAAGCACACCTAGGTCTCATTACACCTCCCCTTTTCCGAATCTGACACTATTCAAATAATAGTCTACCTTCCTGTTCTTGCCACCAAAGTGGACATCCTCACATTTATCCACATTATGCTGCATCTGCCATACATCTGCCCACTCACCCAGCCTATCGAAGTCACCCTGCAGCCTCATAGCATCCTCATCGCAGCTCACACTGCCACCCAGCTCTGTTTCATCCTCAACTTGGAGATGTCACATTCCCTCATCTAAATTGTTAATATATATTGTAAATAACTGGGGTCCCAGCACCAAGCGTTGCGGAATCCATTCTCAAAAATTCCTTCAAATTCATACGGAGATTGAGGACAATGTGTCATTTATCTGAGTCCGACCCTGGAGTAGCAGAAACCATTCGGCAACTGATGAGGATGTTTCAGCTGCCACAATTTGGCCATTATTTTTGGCACTATATTCTGACCTGAATGTTTCCGTAAAAAATAATATTTTGATTTTGTCTTTTTGGGAACATTGAGGAAAATCCCCCATTAATACATATCTGCTCAAGTTTTAAGAACAGAGCAGAATTTTTTTTCCCTTTCTTATTTTGTAATTAATTTTTACTATTAATAATTAGAGAGTTACTTATTGAGCCAGTGTGTCAAAGCAAGAACATTTATTTTCTGTTGCAGATCACAGTATTTGTTTACTGTTACTTCTGAAGTTTGTCATGACCTTAAAGTTATTCTATTGTATAATAGTCTATTTGGAAGAGGCCAAAGCAGCCATCCTTTAACACACACTTTAAACACCTGTATAAAATCAGTTTACTTTAATGTACTCAAACTGGTTTGTAGAATCAACATGACTTGGGGTTGCTGTGCCAATTTTTTTAATGGCTGCATGCTGGAAATTCAATTATTTACAAGCTGCACTTCCAGCAAAGATCAATTGTGCTTGGCATGACCTATTGTTATGTTTCCTTTCCCGTTAATCAGATGGACTACTGTGAAAGGAGATTCCCCTAGTGCTCAGTGTCCAATGTCACAAAGTCCTTGTTTCTCATGTTACTGTTATTATGCTTTGGAATAAATCAGTACAATCCCAACATGTAATGCAATCAGATTGCTCTGCAATAGCTATATTTGGTTTAGTTCTCCTGCAAGATTTTGGTCACATGGAATTACATTTACTACATGCTTCTAAAAAACTGACAAAACAGAAAATAATTAGCAGAAACGGGTAACAGGCTTGATATTAAATATCACATTTGTATCACATTATAGCTGCATCGCCACGTTTTCCATCTGAATTGTTACAACCTGCGTAAAAGGTTGATTATCGGGACTGAATCTGAGCAGCAGTATGATTTTAAGCATCCGCCTCAAAAGGTGATGTGGGTTGCAGCTTAGTCAAGGGTAGCTCAGTGGCACAGCTCATTGAGTTGCTGCCTCACAGCAGCAGAGAGTGCCACAGTCAAAGTATTATCTAACTATCTAACTAAATATACCAACTTATGCTAACCATAATCAATAGCTCCGTATGCAAAAAACAGCTACCTACATGTTAACGAGCTCTTTAAATAAAACTAATCATATAGATGCAAGTATATCAAGTGGGCACCTCCCTTCATTGGTGTTTCGTCTATTTATGCCCATGACACCTCTGGAAGGCGCAACAGTTGGTTCTGGCAGCACAGAACAACCCCTCTCAATAGCTGCTCTCATCACCTATACTACCAGTATCTACTAAATAAAGGCGAAATGAAGCTAATAATGAATGCAATCTTGGGTAGATACCGATGATGGGAAGCTCCAAATGATGCAGAAGGTTTGATCAGCCCTGACCCGACCCGTGGTCAGATCGCCCGGCGCGGTTGGAGCTGAGATCCCCCCCCCGATGCAGGAGCTTGATCGCCCCGATCGCGGAGGGTTCGAACACTGTCGGCTACGGGAGCCAAGATCGTCCTGTCAACTGAAGGCTCGAGGCCCTAGACCGCAGGAGAACAAAGAAGGGAAGAGATTGAACTTTTTTTCACCTTCTATCAGTGAGGAATATGGAGGAGTCATTGTGATGGATGTTCATGTTAAAATTTATTTTGTGTGTTTTGGTGCTTTTTAATGGGATGACTGTATGGCAAATCAAATTCCTCGTATGTTGCAAAACACACTTGGCTAATAAAGTATGTTTATGATTATGATGATGATGTATATGGGATTAACTGACTGTGGCATCTTGTGGCAGAGAGGATGGCATGGCTGTCTGTTAGTCCAACAAGGTAGAGGTCAGCAAACAAGATGAAGTGACATTTTCAGGTCCATTACCAGTAGTATTTCATCCATTTCTCTATCAGCAACCTCCACATCAAGTGTTTGAAGACTTGTTGCTGTATGGGTTAAGCATATACAGGTTGGTTGGTTCACCGTGGGCTGGTATGTGCAGACTTCCCTTTGAACAGAGAACAAAACACCACTTTGAGTATCAGGAAGTAGCTGAACACTGGATTGATCTCCCCACATTCAATCTATTGTGGGGCTGGGAGTAGAGCCTAATATGAACACAACTGCTGGATTTCGATGAAAAAATATAACCCATTTTTTTCTTTTAAATAAAATACACCTTCAGGAATTAAGGAATAGGCAATAAGTCTGGTGGTTAACAGATCTGGCAATATATTATTGGCTTTGATAAACTTTATGTTGTGTGAGTATCCATTATTGTTTCCCACCTCAATCTGATGGGAGAGGGGAGAAGAGGGGGTGGCCAGGGTGCACTCGTCCTTGAATATGTTGCTAGCAGTGGCTGACAACGGTCTGTCTGTCTTATATTTTTGCTATTTTTAGTATGTGTTAAAAAAGTATGTTTTAGTGTTCTTTGGTTTGTTTTATGTGGGGGGTGGGGGGGTTGGGGGAATTTTTTTTCAATTTCTGACTTCGACGGAGATGCGATTCTTTTCCGTATCGTATCTCTGTCCCCACTGTGGCCTAACATCATGGAGTTGGCGGCCTTTCCTGGAGACTGACCCGGCGCTCCAAGCCGCGGGAGTCTGCGGGACTTTAACATCGCGGACCTTGTGATCCCTTTGCCAGGGATCGAAGCTCCAACCGCGGGGCCTGTGGACTTTAATATCGTGAAGCACGCAGTCTCTGGTAAGAAGAGGCCGGCTCAGGAACTCCTTGCCGCGGAGAGAGTTTCAACTGCCCCGACACGGGAGTTTCAATCACCCCGACGGGGGCTTTGAACATCGGCTGCGGGAGCTTTGATCGCCCCGACTGCAGATGGTTTGATTGTCCCGATCGCGGGAGAACAAAGAGGAAGAAGATTGAACTTTATTGCCTTTCATCACAGTGCGGAATGTGGAATCCACTGTGATGGATGTTTACAATAACTTTTATGTGTGTCTTGTTGCTTGGTATGGCTGAATGGCTGGATGGCAACTCAAATTTCACTGTACCTTAATTGGTACATGTGACAATAAACTGATCTTGAAACCTTGACCTTGACCTTGACCTTGGCCTTGCTGAGGCAGCGTGAGGTTTAAATGAAGTCAATGGAAGAGAGGTTGATTTGTGTGATGGTCTGGGCTGCGTCCGCAATTCTCTGTAATTTCTAGCGGAGCTGTTCCGAAATCAAGCTGTGATCCAAGCTTGTAATTGATAGTTACCACTAAGGTATCCATGGACATATTATGTGGGTCATTGAACACTGATACAGTGGGAAATCAGATGAGATAAGACCCTGCAATTTACAGAACATAATGTTCTCAAGGCATCATCCACTGAACTCACATCCTTTAATGAAATGTGTCATCTGTGACTCAATGATTAGCAGCTTCCTCTTTGCGTCAAAAGATGTGTGGATTCAAACACCATTGCAGAGGCCTAAGCAGAGTCATATAGGCTGAATCTTCAACGAGGAATTACTTATTGTATTTCCAATTACAATTGTGGTGATGGATTCTGGATTTCTGTTATACTTTGTGTGAAAGGACTTTCCTCATTCCCTTCCTGGTTTTGATTTGGAAAAATGTGGCTCGTTGTTCTTGAGGTAATAGTTTTATCTCTACCTGCACTTCCAAATCCTTTTATTGAGTAAACTAGCTTAAGCTGATGGTCCCTCAAACATTTGCACTTCAGGTGTGAGAGGGTATGTGGACCAACCTTGCTGCTTGAAGTGCCTTTATACGCCAGCTCCAGCTGCCATTGAGTCTTGTGCTCTGCAATTTGACTTTATACTTAGGTGCATTGCAGAGAGGTTTTCTTCTACTATATACTTTATTTAACTAGCTTAATGACTCAACTACATCCCACACTAATGTCAGGCTAAAGGAAATAACATTCTAGACGATGCTGTCAATATCAAGACAGGTGAGGGATGGGATCAATTTAATCTACTGATGGAGCCAGCTTTGTTTTTTTGTGCTTTATCCAACTTCACGTTCTACAATCTCCAATGCCTAGAAACCTCATGATGTTAATCCGCTGCCATCAGTTTCTCACTGAGCACTTTTGGTTAAACAGCCCCTGCGGATTCACCGTGACTTTTGTAATCACCTGAGTATTCCTCTCAACAGGATCAGCTGAAGATCATTGACTTAAAATGTTTCTTATTTCTGTAACTTTCCCCTCAGAGGTCAGCCTCTGCATGCTGTTTCTAATAACAACAGACACAGTGATATGAATAAACTATGAGAAGTAATGTGCTTTGCCATAAATGTGTGTTGTGTTGTCCTTTGGCAATGTCTTGCATTTGTATAGGAACCTTTAATATGGTGTTGTAAGGTAAACAACAGTGAGGGCTAATAATTGCGCTCTCTGCCGCAGCCACTGGTCTTGTGTTATAACTTGGGGCATATTAGACCATCTGAAACATTTTCAGTTTGGGTCTTACTTGAAATATCACTGCTAGCTGCAGGTGCCAAGCAGAGACTCTTGGAGCTGTAGCAGAGCAGAAAATCAGGCTGGTTAGCACACTAGCCAGAAGTGGGTCAGACCTGGGCAGTGATAGGTAACGCAATCTGAAGATAAGGAAGACTGCAGGCTTTACAACTTTTGTCGGGCTGCAGAAATGCTTCAACTCTTTGATGCCAGAAATATGAACATCTCTCCTCTATCCGATTCCTCAACACCAGAAATATTAATATCTGTGCTATTACTTTTCAAGTGAGTGGCAGAAGTTTCTTCAAGGATCAACGGTTCGGGCACTGCATGCCCAGCAGGAAGGAAGACACATGTACAAAGAGTCATCCATCTCTTGGTAAACAAAAGTTGAGTAATTGGTCATTTCGCAGCTCTGAATGGCCACATAAGCCACGGATATCTCAACTTCCAGTTGCCTACTTTTCTCCGCAACTTACCAGTCACCTAATTTTCTAAGTAGGCACCTACAGTCTTTCACTCTACGTCTATTCACTCATATTTTCAGGTATCATGTTTCTTTGACAATACATTCATTTGCATCTGGATTTCTCCCAGAATGAAGTGCAATAAAGGTCACTATAAAGACCATTTCTGTGGCCACTCTGGGTGTATGATCCAGTAGTTGTTAGTGTAAATCATTCGGCTCATTGAGTAAATCTATGTCTCTCTGCAATTTTCATTCAGTCATATTTTGGCATGGAACATGTTTGCATGTCTGATACAAAGTCAAAATGCATAATTCTTATATTTATATTACAATAAAGTGATAAAATGCTTTTTTGTGGAGGATTCATGTTATAGGAGTAGAATTAGGCCATTTGGCCCATCGAGTCTACTCCACCATTCAATCATGGCTGATCTCTGCCTAAACCCATTTTCCTGCCTTCTCCCCATCATCCCTGACACCTGTTCTAATCAAGAATTTGTCTATCTCTGCGTTAAAAATATCCACTGACTTGGCCTCCACAGCCAGGCGGCAGTGAGCTCTGGCACTGACAGGGATTGACAAGGAAATCAGTATATCTTGGGTGTGGATATCTTGGTTGAGAGAGGCCCCCAGGAGCCGTTGGAAGAGAAGGAGGGGGAGGAGCGACACCCGACCGGTAAGCTTTAAAATCAAGCTCAGGGCTTGTTTTTTCAAAGGCCCACAGGAGCCGTTGGAAGAGAAGGGGGAGGAGCGACACCCGACCGGTAAGCTTTAAAATCAAGCGCGGGGCTTGTTTTTACCTAAATCCATAACGTTCCATTTGGAGAAGTGGGTTTTTTTGAGGAAGCCGCTGATTGGTGGGAAGTGGACTAGGGTAAGCAGCTGATTGGTGGGAAGCGGACCAGGGTAAACAGCTGATTTACAATCAGATTTCAGCAGTTTGTAGTGATTTTATATTGTGTTGATATTGTATCCTGTGTAAGGGGGGAGTATGAAGGCCAGGGCAGTGTACTGTTCTGGATGTCAGATGTGGGAGGTCAAGGAATCTGATAGCCCTCCAGACGTCCACATCTGCGCCAGGTGTGTCGAGATGGGGCTCCTAAAGGACTGTGTTAGGAACCTGGAGCAGCAGCTCGATGACCTCCGTCTGGTCAGGGAGAGTGAGGAGGTCATAGAGAGGAGCTACAGGGAGGTAGTCACTCCCAGACCACAGGAGGCAGACAAGTGGGTCACAGTTAGGAAGGGCAAGGGGCAGAGGCAGGGGCTAGAGAGTACCCCTGTGACCGTACACCTGGAAAATAGGTACTTGGGTTTGAGTACGATTGGAGGGGACAGCCTAGCTGGGGGCAGCAACAGCGGCCGGGCCTCCGGCACAGAGACCGGCCCTGATGCTCAGAAGGGTAGCAAAAAGAGGAGGGCAATTGTAATAGAGGACCATATAGTTAGGGGGTCGGATAGGCGATTCTGTGGACGCAGTCGGGAGACCCGGATGGTAGTTTGCCTCCCTGGTGCCAGGGTCTCGCATGTGTCAGAACGTGTCCAAAAGATTCTGATAAGGGAGGGAGAGGAGCCTGATGTTGTGGTACACATAGGTACCAATGACATAGGCAGAAAAAGTGACGAGGTCCTGAAGGGAGAATTTAGGGAGTTGGGGGGAAAGTTAAGGAGAAGGAACAAAAGGGTAACGATTTCAGGATTACTGCCTGTGCCGCGTGACAGTGAGAGTAGGAATGAAATGAGGTGGAGGATAAATGCGTGGCTGAGGGACTGGTGCAGTGGGCAGGGATTCAAGTTTCTTGATCACTGGGACCTCTTTTGGGGAAGGCATGATCTGTACACAAAGGACGGGTTGCACTTGAACCCGAGGGGGACCAATATCCTGGCAGGGATATTTGCAAAGGCTACTGGGGAGACTTTAACCAAGAAAGGCTGGGAGGAGGGAGGAGGGTAGAGGGGGCTAGGGGTCAGGGTGTGGGGCAAGAGGCAGAGAAGGGAAGCACTCGGACCCAAAATGTAGGCGAGAAAGATGAAAAAGATAATAGACAGAGAATAAGGGATGGTGGGTTTCTAAAATGTGTATATTTTAATGCTACGAGCATTGTAAGTAAGGTGGATGAACTTAGAGCCTGGATTGACACCTGGAAATATGATGTTGTGGCAATCAGTGAAACATGGTTGCAGGAGGGCTGTGATTGGAAACTAAATATTCCAGGATTTCGTTGCTTCAGGTGTGATAGAATTGGAGGGACCAGAGGGGGAGGTGTTGCATTGCTTGTCAGGGAAGATATTACAGCAGTGCTTTGGCAGGATAGATTAGAGGGCTCGTCTAGGGAGGCTATTTGGGTGGAACTGAGAAGTTGGAACTGTGTAGCAACAATTTTAGGGGTGTACTATAGACCGCCAATTGGGGAGCGAGAATTGGAAGAGCAAATATGTAAGGAGATAGCAGATATTAGTAGTAAGCACAAGGTAGTGATTGTGGGAGATTTCAATTTTCCAAAAATAGACTGGGAAACACATTCTGTAAATGGGCTGGATGGTTTGGAGTTTGTAAAATGTGTGCAGGATAGTTTTTTGCAGCAGTACATAGAGGTATCGACCAGAGAAGGGGCAGTGCTGGACCTCCTGTTAGGAAATGAGGCAGGTCAGGTGATAGAGGTATGCATTGGTGAGCACTTCGGGACCAGTGATCACAATACCATTAGTTTCAGTATAATTATGGAGAGTCAGAACTGGACCTAGGGTGGAGATTTTTGATTGGAGAAAGGCTAACTTTGAGGGAATGCGTAAGGATTTTAAAGGAGTGAATTGGGACACTTTGTTTCATGGGAAGGATGTAGAAGAGAAATGGAGGACATTTAAAGGGGAAATTGTAAGAGTACAGAATCTTTATGTCCCTGTTAGGTTGAAAGGAAATAGTAAAAGTTGGAAAGAGCCATGGCTTTCAAGGGAAATTGGACACTTGTTTCGAAAAAAGAGAGATATCTACAATAATTATAGGAGGCATGGAGTAAATGAGGTGCTAGAGGAGTATAAAGAATGTAAAAAGAATCTTAAGAAAGAAATTAGGAAGGCTAAAAGAAGATATGAGGTTGCTTTGGCAAGAAAGGTGAAAGTAAATCCAAAGGGTTTCTACAGCTATATTAATAGCAAAAGGATAACGAGGGATAAAATTGGACCATTAGAGAACCAGAATGGACAGCTATCTGCAGAGTCAAAAGAGATGGGGGAGATATTGAACAATTTATTTTCTTCGGTATTCACCAAGGAGAAGGATATTGAACTCTGTGAGTTAAGGGGAAAAAGTAGAGTAGCTATGAAAACTATGAGATTCAAAGAGGAGGAAGTACTGACACTTTTGAAAAATATAAAAGTGGATAAGTCTCCTGGTCCTGACAGGATATTCCCTAGGACATAGAGGGAAGTTAGTGTAGAAATAGCAGGAGCTATGACAGAAATATTTCAAATGTCATTAGAAACGGGAATAGTGCCGGAGGATTGGCGTACTGCGCATGTTGTTCCATTGTTTAAAAAGGGTTCAATGAATAAACCTAGCAATTATAGCCCTTTTAGTTTGACGTCAGTGGTGGGCAAATTAATGGAAAGGAAACTTAGAGATAATATATATAAGCATCTGGATAAACAGGGTCTGATCAGGAACAGTCAACATGGATTTGTGCCTGGAAGGTCATGTTTGATAAATCTTGAATTTTTTGAAGCGGTAACTACGGAAATTGATGAGGGTAAAGCAGTGGATGTTGTCTATATGGATTTCAGTAAGGCCTTTGACAAGGTTCCCCAAGGAAGGTTGGTTAAGAAGGTTCAATCTTTGGGTGTTAATGGCGGTGTAGCAAGATGGATTCAACAGTGGCTGAATGGGAGATGTCAGAGAGTAATGGTGGATGGCTGTTTGTCAGGTTGGAAGCCGGTGACCAGTGGGGTGCCTCAGGGATCTGTGTTGGGTCCACTGTTGTTTGTCATGTACATCAATGATCTGGATGATGGGGTGGAAAATTGGATAAGTAAGTATGCAGATGATACTAAGATAGGTGGTGTTGTGGATAATGAAGTAGATTTTCAAAGTCTACAGAGAGATTTGGGCCATTTGGAAAAGTGGGCTGAAAGATGGCAGATGGAGTTTAATGCTGTTAAGTGTGAAGTGCTACATCTTGGCAGGGCAAATCAAAATAGGACGTACATGGTAAATGGTAGGGAATTGAGGAATGCTGTGTAAAAGAGGGTTCTAGGAATAACTGTGCATAGTTTCCTGAAGGTGGAATCGCATGTAGATTCGGTGGTAAAGAAAGCCTTTGATGTGCTGGCCTTTATAAATCAGAGCATTGAATATAGGAGTAGGGAAGTAATGTTAAAATTGTACAAGGCATTGGTAAGACCAATTCTGGAGTATGGTGTACAATTTTGGTCGCCTAATTATAGGAAGGATGTCAACAAAATAGAGAGAGTACAGAGGAGATTTACTAGAATGTTGCCAGGGTTCCAGCAACTATGTTACAGCGAAAGGTTGAACAAGTTAGGTCTTTATTCTTTGGAGCGCAGAAGGTTAAGGGGGGACTTGATTGAGGTCTTTAAAATGATGAAAGGGACAGACAGAGTTGACGTGGATAAGCTTTTCCCATTGAGGGTAGGGAATATTCAAACAAGAGGGCATGTCATGAGAATTAAGGGACAGAAGTTTAGGGGTAGCGTGAGGGGGAACTTCTTTACTCAGAGGGTGGTGGCTGTGTGGAATGAGCTTCCAGCAGAAGTGGTGGAGGCAGGATCGTTTTTAACATTTAAAAGTAAAGTGGATAGGTATATGGACGTGAAGGGAATGGAGGGGTATGGTCTGAGTGCAGGTAGATGGGACTAGGGGAAAACAAATGGTGGGCACGGACTGGAAGGGGCCTGTTTCCATGCTGTAATTGTGTTATATGGAGTAATTGTCAATAGCCACTCGATTTCAATAGACTGAGTATCCACCAAGACAAATCCTCCTATTTACCAAAAATCTTCACCCCAAATGATGTCACTGATAATACATCCTTTCATCTTCCCAAAACAAATGGTCTTGTTCCCTGACTCTCCACCAGTCAGTTGTCACTAGCCCCAAACACCAGACTCCCTCGTCAACTCCTCTCTCTGGCGGCCATTTCCTGACACTCTCCTTTCAGTCCCTGAAGCATAGCCCATATCTGATGAATGAAAGCATCCCTTTAAGAGCAATAAAAGGATTGCCAGACTGCTTTCTAAAATCCACAATGATGGTTTTACCAATCTGAATTATTTGTGATTCCCAGAATGGATGTAAATTGAAAAAAAACAGAAGCCTGGTTCTAGGAAATGTGAGCACGTCGCACCACCTCACTTCTACTGAGGAATGGAAACAATACAGAGCTCTATATTACACCCCCAGTGAGGGTTGCGCTTTATCTTTCCTGTGATTAATGTGCTTAAGAATGCTTGGGTCATCCATGGTGTGCTTGTTTTGGTGGAATTCATTTCCCTTGTTGTAGAGATGTGTACCCTTTTCATGATCCTGCTGAGAATGGGGCGTCTAGTGCAGAAATTTCAATCATATTTAAAAATGGAGGATCATAGCCTAAAAAATACATTGAGAGCAAACTTTTATTTAATTGTTGCGAGTGTTTCAGTGGGCGCGATCATACTAAAAGGTTACATTTTGTTTAGTTTGCGATTTGACTTTATACTTAGGCGCGTTACAGAGAGGTTTTATTCCACTATATATTTAAGTAGCTTAATGACTCAACCACATCCCACACTAATGTCAGGCAAAAGGAAAGAACATTCTAGAACAATACCATCAATATCAATACAGGCGAGGGATGGGGTTACATTTAATCTACTGATGGAATCAGCTTAGTTTTTTGTGCTTCGTCCCGTTACACTTTCTACCGTCTCCAATGCCCAGAAACTTCATGATATTAATCTGCTTCCATCGGCTTCTCACAGTGCACTTTTGTTGAAACATCCTTCTGTAGATTCACCGTGAGTTTTGTGATAAATTGAGTATTCCACCCAACAGGATCAGCTGAAGAGCATCGACTTCAAATGGTTCTTATTTTTGTAACTTTCACCTCAGAAGTCAACCTCTGCATGCTGTTTCTAATGACAACAGACAAAGTGATATGAATAAACTATGAAATGGTATGAAATTGAATTTGGTAGCCTGCACTCTGCTTGAAATGGAATTACATTGAATTTGAATTTGTTGGCCTGCACTCTGTTTGAAATGGAATGAAATTGAATTTGATTTTGGTGGCCTATGCTCTGCTTGAAATGGTATCAAATGACTTTGGTGGCCTGCACTCTGCTTGAAATTTAATGAAATTGAATTTGAATTTGGTGGCCTGCACTCTGCTTGAAATGCTATGAAATGAATTTGAATTTGGTGGCCTGCACTCTGCTTGAAATGCTATGAAATGAATTTGAATTTGGTGGCCTGCACTCTGCTTGAAATTGAATGAAATTGAATTTGAATTTGGTGGCCCGCATTCTGCTTGAAGTGGAATGAAATTGAATTTGAATTTGGTGGCCTGCACTCTGCTTGAAATGGTGTGAAATTGAATTTGGTAGCCTGCACTCTGCTTGAAATGGTATTAACATTTTCATTTGGTAGCCTGCACTCTGCTTGAAATGGTATTAAAATTTTCATTTGCTGGCCTGCACTCTGCTTGAAATTGAATTTCAAAGAATAGCCGTGAGTGAACTGCCAGCCCACCAGCCGTGAGTCAATCAACTGTTAGCCCACCAGCAGTGTGCCAATCAACTGCCAGCCCACCACTCATGAGTCAATCGACTGCAAACCCACCAGCCGTGACTCAATCAACTGCCAGTCCACCAGCCGTGTGAACTGCCAGCCCACCAGCCATGAGTGAGTGAACTGCCAGCCTACCAGCCGTGAGTGAGTGAACTGCCAGCCCACCAGCCATGAGTGAGTGCTATGAGACTGAATTTGGTTGCCTGCACTCTGCCAAAAGTGCTATGAAACTGAATTTGGTGGCCCGCACTCTGCCTGAAATGCTATTTCAAGGCATAGCCATGACTGAGCTGCCAGCCCACCAGCCCTGAGGAACTGAGCTGCCAGACCACCAGGCCTGCGTGACTGAGCTGCCAGCCCATCAGTCCCGAGTGACTGAGCTGCCAGCCAACCAGGCCTGAGTGACTGAGCTGCCAGCCCACCAGGCCTGAGTGACTGAGCTGCCAGGCCAAGAACCCATTCGGCCCACAATGTCCATAATGTCTATACTAGCCCTCTGGAAACCAGTCCCTTTGGCTCTCAACACCCATACTAACGCTCCAGAAAGCACCCCCCCCCCACTGGCCACTAATATTGGAATTGGTGGAGAGGTGGAATATTGCGTTGGGGGATCAGCCCTCCCATGTTCACATGGGGCCGAATGAGTCCAACTTAATCTAGTCCTTCCTAAAGGAACATCCGTTAGTTCTGAGGCTATGACCTGTAGTCCTAGACTCTCCCACTAGTGGAAACATTCTCTTCACATCAACTACATCCAAGCCTTTCATTATTTGGTATGTTTCAATAAGATCCCCCCTCATTTTTCTAAACATAAGCGAGTACAGGCCCAGTGCTATCAAACACTCATCATATGTTAACCCACTCATTCCTGGGATCATTCTTGTAAACTTCCTCTGGACCCTCTCCAGAGCCAGCACATCCTTCCTCAGATATAGTACCCACATTATGCATATATTGTGTTCATCTGAATCAACAGTCGCACTGAACAAACCTGTGCTCTGCACTTTATCTCACAAACCTCACCCCAACAAATATAGCGATTAATATCATATGGCAATTGCAGAATAATTAAAGAGATGAAGGGTGGTGAATCTGTGGAATCTGAGGAATTCTCTGCCACAGAAGTCTGTGGAAGCAAAGTCAGTGAACATATTTAAGGTAGAGATAGAAAGATTCCATGATTGAATAGCGCAGTAGACTTGACGGGCCGAATGGCCTAATTCTACCCCTCTCACATGTTCTTTTGATCTTATGGAGCCAGCATTTATCTGTATATTGCAGGCAAATTGCTCAAACTGTACAAAGTATTCAACCAATGTCGGTTTCGAAGAACAATTGACTAGGCAGATTTTTTTTACACAGCTTATTAAAGAAGAAAGTCTGATCAAAAATCATTCATCACAGTACTGGATGATGCCCTTGTATTTGGCATTTGTTATCATACACTACACAAAATGATATAATGCTGCAGGGGCCATGGATATCTTGTACACATTTTTTTCCCCCTTTCATCATTTTATTAACATCATTCGCTCGTGTGTCAGATAATGTAGCTCGCTGTTGGCTTCTGTTGTCGTCCAACATGTTGGCAGAATTGCGCCCATCACGTCGCAAAGTGCATCATGTCGTCGCTTCCAGGGACCGCCACAAGGAGGCTTCAGTCATGATCCCCATTCTATTAACAGAACTGATGGAACATTTCCAGAAATTGCCATAAATCCAACACACCAACATTATTCACAGTAGAATTACCCCAAAGATTAGCTGCAAATTGCCCTCTAAATTAAATTTATCATTTCATATCCATGACCGGTTATTGAAGCACTCTGGAGAAAACCCAGGTGCAATTGGCAACTTTAATCCGCAATGATAATAATTGCAGAGATATATGCGCAAAATTAAAGTGTCATATTTATCTATGCATAAACATAAAGGAAAAAGAACACGTCATTCATCCCCTTGAGCATATTCTACCTTTCAGATAAAATATGGCAGAAAAGGTACTTTCATTTAATTTTTTGTGTCCCACCACATGTCATGACACCCTAACTGAACAGAAACCCATTGAACTCAGACGTTAGAGTTTCAATTATCTCAGTCTCTCTGGGATCTAGGAAAGAATATTTTAGATTTCCGTCACCTTTTGTGTGTGAGGAAGTAATTCCTGATTTTAATCTTGTATAATTTAGCTCTAATCTTAAAATGATAACCTTTTGGCTCTCCAATAAAAAAAACAACTTCCTTTCATTTTCCACAACAGGTACCTCCATATGACCACCCCTCAGTCTTCTAAACTCAAGTGAATCTAAATTAACCCAATCAGTCTCATCATTTACCTGGAAGAGTCTTGGTATCATTCTGAGGTCAACTCATCCTTTGTCAGAAGATAGACACAAAAAGCTGAAGTAACTCAGCGGGACAGGCAGCATCTCTGGAGAGAAGGAATGGGTGACGTTTCGGGTCGAGAGGTTTAGTACCCTGAACTGACTGTAGTGCTATCCAATATAAAATGGGCTCTAAGGTCTACATCAGAGGTTCGAGACAAATGGCCTGCTCTTGGCGGTGAGAAGGGTGTCCACAGTGGATGTAAGGTAAAAGAGGGTAGGATAGTTTATCCTAATTATCCAGCATAATTTAAGTGGAAAACAGAATTGGAGCAATGCAGTGTAAAGGCAAGTCATTTTGAGTCATAGAGGCACAGATGATAGAGTGATATCGTGTGGAAACATGCGCTTTGGCCCAACTACACTAGTCCCACCTGCCTGCATTTGGTCCATATCCCTCCAAACCTGTCCTATCCATGTACTTGTCTAACTGTTTCTTAAATGTTGAGATAGTCCCAGCTCCAACTACCTCCTCTGGCAGCTTGTTCCATACACCCACCACCCTTTGTGTGAAATAGTTACGCCTCAGATTCCTATTAAATCTTTTCCCTGTCACCTTAAACCTATGTCCCCTGATCCTCGATTTGCTCCATCATTTCTGAGCCTGCTACTTCATGAGTCAATCTAATCCATTCCTATCCCCCATTCCTTCTTATGATTGCATCAGAAGTCGGGGAAAATTGGGAGCGTGAGCTGTTTCTCCAGCATTTCTGGAGATCTTTCATTGAATCGAAGCGGACAAATGAGGACACACTCGCCCAACCCTCACTCAATCTACCACCCTATGGAAATATAATTATAATAAATGTAGGGAATTGTTGCTTCTCAAATGAGATGATTGTTTGATGACAACACACCAATTTAAACTAATTTGAATGCAAACCTAATGGGCAAACCTTGCCATAAGCAATAGAAACCTTGATGGTGACAGGACCAAGCAGTGAAGTGAGTGGGATTCTGATGGGTGACAACTTGACACACTTTTAGCTCCCAATCTATAGTGCAGGAAATCCAGACTGTCTCATCCAATCTGAAAAAGGGTCTCAACCCGAAACATCATCTATTCCTTGTCTCCAGAGATGTTGAGATGTTCCAGTTTTTTGTGTCTATCCTCTGCCTCCCCTCTGTCAGCAACAACCGTGTGCTTTGCCTTAGGCCACCTCAAGGCTCCTGAAGCAATGTTCAGAAAAAAAGAGGAAGCAAAGAGAAAACATAACCTAGGTCAATATCTTTATAACAGATACTTTGATATATTCTATTAGCCATAAGTTCAGCACAGCAGAATTTATCTCAAGGTGTAAAGCAAGGAACTGAAACCCTTACATTGGTGTTTTGTTGTTTTTTGCATACCTGTCAGATATAATGTGTTGGAAAGAACTGCACATGCTGGTTTAAACTGAAGACAGTCACAAAATGCTGGTGTAACTCCAAGCAAGGCTTACTTGGGCAGCTTACACTCCAGCAGTATGAACATTGACTTACTTGAAGTTAGAGAACTTGAAGTAACCCTTGCTTTCCCTCTCTCTCCATCTCTCCCCCTTCCCAGTCTCCGAGCAGATTTACTGTCTCCATTTAATCTCTGTTTGCTTTGTTGTTACCTTCTCCCAGCTAACAATGATTTATTCTACATTGTCCCTGATCTCCATTCCCTTTGTCCTCTTTTCACACCTTACTTTTCCTTATCAATGTATCTCCCTCTCCCCAGACAAGAGTCTGAAAAAGGGTCTCGACCTGAAACGTTCTCTCTAGAGATGCTGCATGTCCCGCTGGGTTACTACAGCATTTTATGTCTATTTCCTGTCAGATATAAGCTATTTTTGCAAAATGCTATTCCATCCATTGAATGGAATGACTTATTCCTATAGTTTCCTGCAATATCTGCCCAGCTACTCTGAGCATTCCATCTGCTGTTAGCTGAGGCTCAGCAGTGATTCCTCACCTCTGAGCCCCTTGTGTGCAGGGTTTTGTCCCATCGAAAAGCTTGTACACATCATCCCAGCAGGCACTTTCCAATCATGAGGTGTTGCTACGTTGTCTCCAGAATGAAGCACTAAGTTAAATCACTCTAAAGTGCATAGAGAACATGTCAATAGCATGACCTAAATAAGTGATATGGAGCTGGAATGTTTATTAGGCAGTGCATTTTTTTCATCCGATGCACACTGGAGTTTGATCAGAAAAATGATTGCTTACACGACTGAACACTTTAATCATGCCAGTCGGCAGTCATAAATAGTGATGCGGTTCTCTGCATACGTGATATGCAAATACATAGAGATTCTCAGTGATAAATGGTCCACCAACCACCCTGTGATCAGACTCCACTCACAACTTTCGATGTTGCTTATCTCCTTACCAGTCCACCATTCTTCTAGCTCCATAAGAACATGAGAATGAGAATGTGTAGATAGAAAGATAAACCGAAGATAGACACAAAATGCTGGAGTAACTCAGCGGGCAAGGCAGCGTCTCTGGAGAGAAGGAATGGGTGCTGTTTCAGGTCGAGACCCTTCATCAGACTGATAATTCTTCAGAATTAGAATTACGAGTAGGAAAAAGTCTTAGAGACAGCTCTACCATTCGTGTACGTCAGCATCAAGCCCATGTTTCACGATTCCCTTAATGTCCTGTTTTATCTGCCCCGCTACTCGGAGCATTCTACAGTTAGCTGTGACTCAGCGGTGATACTTCACCTCTGAGCCACCTGGTGTGTGGAGTTATGTCCCAACCAAAGGCTTGTGCATATCATCACAGTTGGCACTCTCCTATCATGAGGTGTTGCTATGTTGTCCTCAAGCACTGTTAAATCACTAAAGTGCATAGAGGAGTTCAAAGATTCACCACCCTTGTTGGAAGACCATCTGCCATTCCGCTCTCCCACTCTCTCATCCCCCCACCTGCCCTGGTCTTCTACTCGGCTGCTCTTTCCATTGTCTCCACATTAATCCTCTTCCTATGATCCCTACAGACCAGAGGTCATAGCCTCAGAATTCAAGGACGTTCTTTTAGAAAGGCGATGAGGAGAAATTTCTCTAGTCAGAGGGTGGTGAATCTGTGGAATTATTTGCCACAGAAGGATGTAGAGGCCAAGTCAGTGGATATTTTAAAGGCAGAGATAGATAGATTCTTGATTAGTACAGGTGTCAGAGGTTATGGGGAGAAGGCAGGAGGATGGGATTAGGAGGGAGAGAAAGATCAGCCATGATTGAATGGTGGAGTAGACTTGATGGGCCAAATGGCCTAATTCTGCTCCTATCCCTTATGACCTTCCTTGCCAATAATCAGCTTCCACTACATCAGCCCCTTCCATAATGTTTTCCTCCCACTGATTATTTATTTTCACCTAATCTTCTCCCTAGATCTCTGTATCCAATGAAGGGGATTGGACATGTAAGGCCCACCAAGCGGTATGTGTGAAAATGCACATGCAAGGCCCAGAACTGACCGTTATAATTCACACAACATTATGGAGAATAAGTGCTTTAGAATCTCAGACCATAAATGTGTTGCCGCATATCCTCAAGCAGCACCACTTTGATGTGCAAAAAGCATGTGTTGATGTTTTTCCTACCCATGGTTGGACCCTTGTTGCCTGGCAAATGTCTAAGCTTCAAACAACCTCACCAAAACACAAGATAGACACAAAAGCCTGGAGTAACTCAGCAGGTCAGACAACATCTCTGGAGAAAAGACGTTTCGGGTCGAGACCCTTCTTCAGACTGAGATTCAGCGGAATGGGAAATGAGAGATATAGACGGTGATAGAGATGTAGAACAAATGAATTAAAGGTATGCTGTTGTAGCATCTTACTTACTTAATTACTGCCTATTATGCCTCCTGGCATGTAGGGCAGCAATGAAGGAACTCCACTCCTGTCTGTTCTGGGCTAGCTTCTGGACACTACCCCAGGTTTCCCTTCCGGTGTCCAGTGCAGGGCTCTTCTTCGGATGCTGTCTGGTTACATTCATCCAGCATCTGTCAATAGCCCTGGAAATCCACAACGCCCAGTAGTGTTGATTCCTTCAGTTGCTGTTTCCATAACATACTTGTTTTACGAGACAGGGTTGTTAGCCCTGTGCTCAACCTCCAACCTGGAGGACCAGTGGATCGCTCTTCATCTCGCCTCTACCCTTCGACCTGTCCAGCATGGGAGACCCTAACAGGAGATTCCCACTGGAATAGCTCTAGGGATCACTGAGACACACAAGCTCCCCGTCCACGACAAGTTTGCAATCCACCGGGGAGTGTTGTAACAAGGTTAAAACATGGTCGTAGAGTCGGAGAGCTGGAGGAAACACAGAGGAGGATCAGCGAGAGAGGAAGTTGCAGAACTCTTGTTGGAGCAAGGAGGAGAACTTCTTCAAAGTAGATGTACCTTGAGGAGATTTTGCAGTGGAACAGACAAAATGTGTAGGAAGGAACTCCGGATGCTGGTTTAAACTGAAGATAGATACAAAAAGATGGACTAACTCAGCGGGTCAGAAAGCATCTCTGGAGAATAGCAATATGTGACGTAGTTTTTCTTTGCAGTTTATAGGAGCTTACTGTGTGGAAATTGACTGCTGTATTTTCTGTACCCACTCATCAAAGTGTTACTTAGCTGAAGCATGCAGAGCCTGTAGATGGTGTTCTGAAAATGCGCTTGCTTCCTTTCTCTCTTACCGGACTCCCATTGCTCAGTTAGCATCATATTACTGGCAGTTTTATGATGGGGATTCATGGTATTCAGTTCTGCACAGTAAGTTCATAAATGTTTACTTAACAGCCACATCATTTCTCAGACAGTAACAAAGCAGGTAAATAGAATGGAAGCCAGTAACTGAAGATCAAACACAAAATGTTGAAAATCAATAAACCACATACAGTATAATTGTGTAGGAAGGAACTGCAGATGCTGGTTTAAACTGAAGGTAGACACAAGTCTGAAGAAAGGTCTCGACCCGAAACAACACCCAATATTTATCTCCAGAGATGCTGCCTGTCTTGCTGATTTACTCCAGCTTTTTGTCTCACCACCTATAGTTGGTGAATTGTGCTGCTAACATTTAACTATGTTAGTAAGGAATGCAATATTCTTGCATATTAGTAATACATTAAAAAAATGTTTTCTTTGAATTATTAGTTTAAAAAATATATCTATTTAGCTTTCCAGTATTAAACTAATAGCCTCTAAAATTGTCACAAAGTGTCTGAGAAAGTAGATTATGTCAGGTGAAATCTTAGATCACACAATGAACATGAAACAAACTGTGGACAGTCAAGATCTTAATTGACTTTTAAGGGAGAAATTATCAATCTACATTATGTAACATTAAGTTGCAGGCTGCTTCATTTGGAGAACTTATTCATAGATGAAATGCCAACTACCTGCAGGCATTGTCGGATAATATGGCACAACACTCTACGTGACAGATAACGTCTTACCATGAACTGAAATGTCAAGAAATATTTGGGAATCATACATCATCATAAATGAGGAGCATGTCCTTTGCTGATGTATTGTAATGACAGTGACCAAGAATTCTCAAAGGTGCTTGTTTCCCTTGTAAATGCGAAGTCTTAGTTCACAGCCAGATGTTTCCAGTATTAGATTGAGTCTCTGATTGGAATAAGAAGGTGAACCATCTTTCTGAGGCCTATGATTAATTCAGATACTCTACGTCAGTCTCTCCAACAACACAGATGAGGCAAGTGAGAGTGAAATAACAACGATATGAAGGTGGTACTTGAAAATCAGTACTTACAGTACATTTGCAGATTCCAGTTCATAAGGTGTACAACTGCTACCTGCTATTCTTGCTTGTGGAATTAACACCCAATGGAACATCTTGTTGTGGATGAACACATTCCGTTCACATGTTGTAGTAGGCTACTAATTTACTTCCTAAATGCTAATGTTAGTTCATGACATTTATTCCCCAAATATGGATCCATATGTTTGCTAGCTGTGCAATGACAACCCCCTTAAGGGCCGGTCCCACTTAGGAGTTCACAGCAATGTCTGGTGACCTTGCCTGCCACCCATGGTCGCTGCAAAGTCGCCACGAGGTCACAGGAGGTTTTGGTCACTCTCCCTAATGGTTGAAAGTGGTTTCCGCGTGGTCGAGGCTTCATCTAAGCTGCTGCTTTTTTATCATCATGATTAAAACCAGCCTCGACTAAAAATTTGACAATTTTTTAGTCGCAGGTCCAGTCGTAGCTGGTTGTGATGCTAGTCGTAGGTAGTCAAAGGAGGTTGAAGGGCAGAGGAGTGGGGTCGCTATTTACTTACAGGCAGTCAAAGGCAGCCTTAGGCAGTCTCCTTCGCTGACCGGCCATTTTGATTGGCTCATTGGAGTTTCACAACCAAGAAGACCCACCGGTAGGTAAAATGCCCGCTAACTTTATTGTACTTCTTAAAACTGTCTCCACTCCTTCTCCCCCCTTCTCTCCCCTTCTCCTCCCCTTCCCTCCCCTTCTCCCCTCCCCTTCTATCTCCCTTCACTATCCCTTCTCCCTCCTCTCTCCTTCTCTCCCCTTCTCTCTCCTTCTCTCCCCTTCTCTCCCCTTCTCTCCTCCCCCCCACCCCCCGCGCTCTCTAAAGGACTTACTGTACTCTGTGGCAGCCGTTTATCTTCATCTTCATCGCGCAGACAGCGCTACTCCGGTCTCCATGGCCCACACCTTGTGTGTGTGTGTGTGTGTGTGTGTGTGTGCGGTCTGTAGATGCAGCTCACGTTTTGGTCGATCCAGCTCGCGGTTTCAATGCGGCCTGTCGATGCAGCTCGAGGCTTTCCAGGTGAGTGCCCTCAAGCTTGAAGGTCGAAGGCACTCTTCTGGACTTGCGGATTAGGTCTCCCAAGTGGAACAGGCCCTTTAGGTAGCAGGACGGAAATATGGGACTCGCAATTCTCTGGTTGATACAAATGTGCATTAAAATGCCACTGCATGGGAAGCTCGTGTCAATTGCTCAACCTTGCAGAATCTTGTATGGCTTAGAAGCCTCAGTTCTAATCTTTCACAATTAACTAAGGGGCGGCGCAGTGTGGTAGAACTACTGCCTTACAGCGCCAGAGACCCAGGTTCGATCCTGACTACGGGTGCTGTCTGTGCAGAGTTTGTAGGTTCTACCCGTGACCTGTGTGGGTTTTCTCCGAGATCTTCAGTTTCCCCATACACTCTAAAGACGTACGGGTTTGTAGGTTAATTGACTTGATAACAATGTAAAATTGTCCCTAATGTGTGTGGAGTGTTGCGTGCTGTGTGGAGTGTGGAGTGTGCGGGGATCGCTGGCCGGTGCGGACCCGGTGGGCCGAAGGGCCTGGTTCCATGCTGTATCTCTGAACTAAACTAATCTTTCAAATTCCCACTAAGTAGGTTGTAACCTGTAAAAACTGGTGGAATGCCTGAATTCTGAAAGAGAAGGAGACCACAGGGTCCAGCTGTTATTGGGTGTGATTATACACGTTAAGAATACTTACAGCAGCAATGGAATCACAGGGAATTGGAGTTATATTTTAACAAGCATAGACCTGTATGTATGGCTGTATCTGCACTGTGCACTGTGATGTACACACAACTACATTCAAGCTCCTATCATCACCCTAGCACTTTGGGCGGCACAGTGGCTTAGTGGTAGAGATGCTGCCTTACAGCACCAGAGATCTGAGTTTGATCCTGACCAGTGATGCTGTCTGTACAGAATATATACATTCTCCCAGTGACCTGCGTGGGCTTTCTCCAGTTTCCTCCCACACTCCAAAGACGTACAGGTTTGTTGGTTAATTGTTTGGTATAATTGCAAATTGTCCCTAGTGTGCGGATGTTAGTGTACTGTAAGTGTGCAGGAATCGCTGGTCAGTGTGAACTCTGTGGGCCCGAAGGGCCTGTTTCCTTGCTGTATCTCTAAACTAAACTGAACTAAACATGTACACCTTCTCACATCTTACACACTTTCCAGTGATTCCGGTAAAGCTGCCGTATCCAACAAAAAGTTTGTAATACACTCACTTTCTCCTCCTCTTGCAAGAGAAGGTTGCTCATATTTCAACAGCAGTCACGGGGGAGCCCTACTGTCCCAACGGATCCAGTGATCTGGTAGAGAGTGTGCCTGTGATTCTGGACTCATAACCTTTTCCACCTTAATGATCCATATTCTTCAGATGAGCCCCTTTTGACTGAGTGTACCTGAGTGTTTCCTCACTTCAGGTACAGGAAAAACCTTTGGCAGCTGATGGTCTCGAGTCTAAGGTAGAAGGAGAAAAACACTGCACCAGTGCATATGGTGTCATACCCACCTTAGTTTAGTTTAGAGATACAGTGCGGAAACAGGCCCTTTGGCCAACCGAGTCCACACGGACTAGCGATCCCCGCACAACACTATTCGACACACACTGGGGATAATTTACACTTACTGTGCTGTGAACACTTGTTGGGTTGTGGCACTCTGCATGTGGTCGAGGATGTTTTACAGGCATCATCATCACAACCAGAGAACAGTGCTGAAGTACTCTCTACCTCATTACATACCTCATACCCCAGAGAATTGTGAATCTGTGGAATTCTCTGCCTCAGAAGGCAGTGGAGGCCAATTCTCTGGATGCTTTCAAGAGAGAGTTAGATAGAGCTCTTAAAGATAGCAGAGTCAAGGGATATGGTAAGGCAGGAATGGGGTACGGATTGTGGATGATCAGCCATGATCACATTGAATGGTGGTGCTGGCTCGAAGGGCCGAATGGCCTACTCCTGCATCTATTGTCTATTGTCTATAACAGGCAAGAATAGTCTGTAACCAGGCCCGGGAGAAAGACTACCTTTGGTATCAACTTCCCAGAGAGCAAGACTCACTCATGATGAAGATTATATTGAGACAGTTCATAGAAAAAGACTGATGTAGATACACATGAATGGGTACTACCATCATACTACTTCAACCAAGCCAATTTTGGATCAATTGCCCTGGATCTCATATGATTTCATCTTTTATTCCAGCAGTCTATGTCAATAGCTTTGCTACTGCCCTGCCCTTGTCAACCCCCTTGCCATTTCTTCAAAACAATTCAATTTAATTTGTGAGACACAATTTACCATGCACAAAGCAATATTGGATATGCCTAGTCACTGTATGTAGGAAGGAACTACAGATGCTGGTTTACATTGAAGATAAACACAAAATGCTGGAGTTACTCAGCGGAACAGTCAGCATCTCTGGATAGAAGGAATGGGTGACGTTTCAGGTCGAGACCCTTCTTCAGACTAATCCTTGCCTTTCCAAATGCAGATAGATTTAATACCTTTACCACCAATGATGTTAGGCTTACTGGCCTATAATACCCTAGCTTGTCCTTACAATCTTCTTAAATAAGGGTACAATATTAGCCAACCTCCCGTCTTATGGTGCCTCAAAGATGCAGACATTTCTGCCATGGCCTCACCAATTTCTTCCCTTGCTTCCCACATCGTTGAAAGCAGTTGATCACACCTTATGGATATATCCACCCCTATGCGCTTCAAGATGGGTAATGCTACTGTTTGTGATATGTATAAATGACTTGGAAGTAAACGTAGACAGGTTGTTTAGTAAATTTGCAGATTACACCAAGATTGCTGGGATGGCGGACTATGAAGAAGGCTGTCAATAGACACAAAAAGGTGAAAAGGTGACGTTTCGGGTCGAGACCTTTCTTCAGACTGAGTGTCGGGGGGAGAGGGAGACATGGACTCCTATATATCGGTGAGACTTAGTGCAGGCTCAGCGATCTTTTCGCTGAACATCTCCGCTAAGTCCGCCTAGACCTAAGTGATCTCCTGGTTGCCAAGAAGTGTTTAGTGCTAAAAACTGCTGGAATGGGCTGCCAGGGGTGATGGTGGAGGCAGATAGAAAGTACGTGATAAAGAAGCCATTCTGTACTGTAACTGCACTGCATTATTGCTTAGAGCTTTGAGTAAGCAACTCAAAGCTCCAGCAGCCAGTCACCCAGTAGATCCCTTGACTTGGAATCTATTAGTGAAGTATTAATTGGTTTGCCTCTATCATAGATTCATAGAGTCATAGAGTGATATATTGTGGAAACAGGCCCTTTGGCCCAGCTTACCCACACCAGACAACATGTCCTGGCTTCACTAGTCCCACCAGACCATGTTTGGTCCATATCCCTTCAAACCTGTCCTATCCATGTACCTGTCCAACTGTTAAACGTTAGGATCGCCCCAGCCTCAACTACTTCCTCTGGCAGCTTGTTCCATACATCAACCACTTTTTGTGTGAAATAGTTACCCCACAGAATCCTGTTAAATCTTTTCCCCTTCACCTTAAACCTATGTCATCTGGTCCTTGATTCACCTATAATGTTCAAGATGAAAGCATTGATGTTTCCATCAAATGGACTTTAATAGGACCAGAGAACAGTGTTGAAGTACTCTCTACCTCGTTACATACCTCATACCCCAGAGAATTGTGAATCTGTGGAATTCTCTGCCTCAGAAGGCAGTGGAGGCCAATTCTCTGGATGCTTTCAAGAGAGAGTTAGATAGAGCTCTTAAAGATAGCAGAGGCCTGAAAACTGTAACGTCCAGGTTTAGGAACAGCTTCGCCCCAACAGCCAGTTAGTCCAAACATAGACACAAAATGCTGAGTAACTCAGTGGATAGACATAAAAGGCTGGAGTAACTCAGGCAGCATCTCTGGAGAGAATGAATGGGTGATGTTTTGGGTCGAGACCCTTCTTCACACCCAAAATGTCACCCATTTACTGAGTTACTCCAGATTTTTGTGTCTATCTTCGGTATAAACCGGGATCTGCAGTTTCTTCCTACACATTTTGAGTAACTCAGTGGGTCAAGCAGCAGTCCTGATTAATGTCACTAATAATGAGGCAGTGCATTCAAATGTTGGGCAATCTTGATCTGGAACTGAATGCAGTTGACATTCAGGCTCATGTGCCAGCTTTTCCTCTCCAGAGAGTCAAGAGTCAAGAGTGTTTTATTGTCATATGTCCCAGATAGAACAATGAAATTCTAACTTGCAGCAGCACAACAGAATATCTAAACACAGTACACTGTAAACAATATGATAAATGAAGAAAAAATATTCAGTGTGTGTATATATGTACACACACACACACACACACACACACACACACACACACACACACACACACACACACACACACACACACACACACACATATGTACACATAAAAAAGAAACAAATGATAATAGTGCAATAATAATAATAGTCTATTGTAGTTCAGTGCTTATTTGAGGTTGTAGTGTATTAATAGCCTAATAGCTCTTGCGACGAAGCTGTTCCTAAACCTGGACGTTACAGTTTTCAGGCCCCTGTACCTTCTTCCTGCTGGCTGGGGTGAAATGAGTGTGTGGCCAGTGTGGTGTGGGTTTCTGATGATGCTGACTGCCTTTTTGAGGCAGCAACTCCATTAAACCTTTTCCATGGTGGGGAGGCCGGAACCATTGATGGACTGGGCAGTGATCCCAATGTTTTGCAGTCTTCTTCGTTCCTTGGCATTCAAATTGCCGAACCAGGCGGTGATGCAACCAGTCAATATGCTCTCGACTGTATACCTATAGAATTCCAAGAGAATCCTCTCTGACATATTGAATCTCCCTAATTTTCTCAGGAAGATTCAGTTCCAATGTGATTGACAAACATGTGAAAGACCAGCACTACGGAAACAAGCACATCAACAATTGTGTCATCTTGTTCTTGATTGAATGCATAGAAATGTTTGGCATGTTGAGTTGCTAGTTTTCTTGATTGGTGTAGGAGTGGACACAGGAATGATTCAACCTGAGGCATGGCTGGGAAACCTTGCTGCTATTGGAATTTGACTCTCTTTATATCTATCATCATTCATAGTTGGGCATGGCAGTGAGATCAAGATTTGGAGCTCATTTCTGAGGCTATGACGCTTTGTTGCCATCGTGCCGAGTAAGGAGCTCCTGAAGACGCTGGAGAAGGTCTGAAGGTCAGGAGGTCTGAAGAAGGGTCTCGACCCGAAATGTCACCTGTTCCTTCTATCCAGATGTGCTGCCTGTCTTGCTGAGTTACTCCAGCACTTTGTGTCTATCTTCGGAGCCTTCTGAAGTGGTTGTGTTGAGGTAACCCAACCTACCTGTGATGGGGGAGATGCAACACAATGAATTAACAAGAATGTAGGAAAGCTCCAAGAATGTTGTACAATTTGACAACAACCCTATCCATGTTAAGTTAGCTACTAAACAGCTGTCACTGACTTTTTAGATTGAGCATTAAGATTTTGTCAATTGCAATCTGCCAAGCACACAGTGCACACATGGTGTACTGTGTTACAGTGAAATCTCAGGTAAATTCCAGATAAATGAAGTAGAGCATTATTCATGTTTTTGCTGTCTTGTTCATAAGAGACATGTCCAGAGCTCTCTTCAGCTCCTCCTACAATCCTGACAAGTCTTTCCAACAGTGGAACAGCTTCACCAAGCAAGTAACTGCTTCCCCCTGAGCTACATGCACAGCCTCTGACATGGTGTTGCAGTCACATTAATAATGTGTCTGTTTCAGGTAATTTCCTTGTCAGTTCTGATCCCCAGGATGTTTCTGTTCACGGGAACGGGTAATGATAATGTTGTGAATGTCAAGGTAAAGGGATGAAATTCCTACGAGGTGCAGGTGGTCAATGCGAGACCCAGAGCAGGTGTAGTCGGGCCATCAATCAGATAAGGCACACCCCAACAGCACATCACGGACTACCTCACATTGTTGCTGCTTTAAGGGCCTGTCCCACTTGGCAATTTTTTTGGCGACTGTCGGCATCATTGACTGATGTATCAGGTCACCGAAAAAGTTGTGGCATGATGCGGCGTTACGCGGCATGATGCGGCGTGATGACGTATTGACGCGCAGTGTTTCCTCAAGTGTCACAGGATTTTTTTTGTCGCCTCTGATACGTTCAATTTTTTTTGTCGCCTCTGATACGTCAGTCCATGACGCTATCAGGACACCGAAAAAGTCGCGGCATGATGAGCTAGATAGGGCTCTTAAAGATAGCGGAGTCAGGGGATATGGGGAGAAGGCAGGAACGGGGTACTGATTGGGGATGATCAGCCATGATTACATTGAATGGCGGTGCTGGCTCGAAGGGCCGAATGGCCTACTCCTGCACCTATTGTCTATTGTCTATTGCATACTGATGATGCCAATCTGTGTACACTTCTCTATGAAGATGAATCCCAGATATATGACTAGCATCCAATGCAAATTATATATATATACAGTGTCTTATCAGCTCTGCACATCTATTTTTTAATCAAATCATCCATTACTTGGAGACCCATGGAGATTGGGTTGGTGTGGAGGTCTCTGTAGTGTGTTACTGCTGCTTAATCTTTAGTACTGAGTTCTTTGTTAGTGGTCCAGTACTGATGGAAGCAGGAGAGGAGGGGTCAAAGACAAGCCCAATGTACCAGAAACTGGCAAAGGGAGGCAGAGGGTCATGGCTAATAAGCATATGCCTAGCAGTCATCTGAAATACTAAACTTATTTTGTGAATTCATGTTAATAAGCTCTAAGAGCAGAATAAGGCCATTAAGTCTACAGAATAAGGCCATCAAGTCTACACCACATTTCAATCATACCTGATCTATCTTTCCCTCTCAACCCCATTCTCCTGCCTTTGCTCCATAACCCCTGACATACTTACTAATCAAGAATATGTCAATCTCCACCTTAAAAATGTCTATTGACTTGGTCTCCACAGCCTTCTGTGGCAATAAATTACACAGATTCACTGGCCTCTGACAAAAGAAATTCCTCCTCATCTCCTTTCTTATGGTAAGTCCTTTTATTGTGACTAGGACCAGATTTTATCTAGGATTTTTTAGGAATTTAGGATTTAGGAATCCTAGAAGTCTAGGATTTTATCTCGTCCTAGACTCTCCGACTCATGGAAACATCCTCTCCACATCCACTCTATCAAAAAAGCCTTGGAGAGGTTGGCAGCTGGAGCTTTGTGTTCATTTCTGGTGACATACAGAACGCTCTAGTGAGGATGCAGAAAAGATATATAGACAATAGACAATAGAGAGTGGGCCATCCGGCCCTTCGAGCCAGCACCGCCATTCAATGTGATCATGGCTGACCCAGTTCCTGCCTTATCTTTAAGAGGCCTATCCAGATCTCTCTTGAAAGCATCCGGAAAACCTGCCTCCACCGCCCTCTGAGGCAGAGAATTCCACAGACTCACAACTCACTGTGAGAAAAAGTGTTTCCTCGTCTCCGTTCTAAATGGCTTACCCCTTATTCTTAAACTGTGGCCCCTGGTTCTGGACTCCCCCTACATCGGGAACATGTTTCCTGCCTCCAGCATGTCCAAACCCTTAACAATCTTATATGTTTCAATAAGATCCCTTCTCATCCTTCTAAACTCCAGAGTATACAAGCCCAGCCGCTTCATTCTCTCAGCATATGACAGTCCCACCATCCCGGGAATTAACCTTGTAAACCTACGCTGCACTCCCTCAATAGCAAGAATGTCCTTCCTCAAATTAGGGGACCAAAACTGCACACAATACTCCAGGAGTGGTCTCACCAGGGCTTTGTACAACTGCAGAAGGACCTCTTTGCTCCTATACTCGACTCCTCGTTATAAAGGCCAACATGCCATTCGCTTTCTTCACTGCCTGCCGTACCTGCATGCTTACTTTCATAGACTGTTGAACAAGGACCTCCAGATCCCGCTGTACTTCCCCTTTTCCCAACTTGACGCCATTTAGATGGGAATCTGCCTTCCTGTTTTTGCTACCGAAGTGGATAACCTCACATTTCTCCACATTAAACGTCATCTGCCATGCATCCACCCACTCCCCCAACCTGTCCAAGTCACCCTGCATTCTCATAGCATCCTCGTCACCCTGCATTCTCATAGCAATCTATGTGCTTCATATCTAGATGTGAAGTCGAGCTCGCAGTTTCAGGTTGAGACCGACGTCGCGAAGCTCCAAAAGCCGCAAGACATTCGACATATCCCGACCCGTGGCATATCGCCCGGCGCGGGGGTGCTGTGATTCCGCCCCCCCCCCCCCCCCCCCCGATGCAAGAGCTTGATCACCCGATGACGAAGACCCGCAGCCGGCTACGGGAGTAAGATCGGCCAGTCAAGGAAGGTTAGATGCCCCCGATCGCTGGAGGACAAAGAAGGGAGAGATTGAACTTTTTTTTTGCCTTCCATCACAGTGAGGAATGAGGAGGAGTCACTGTGGTGGATGTTCATGTTAAAATGTATTTTGTGTGTTCTGTTGCTTTTTATTGGTATGATAACTGTATGGCAAACGAAATTCCTCATACATTGGCTTGCAAAAGTATTCATACCCCTTGAACTTTTCCACATTTTGTCACGTTACAACCACAAACGTAAAGGTATTTTATTAGGATTTTATGTGATAGACCAACACAAAGTGGCGCATAATTGTGAAGTGGAAGGAAAATGATACATGGTTTTCAAATCTTTTTACAAATAAAATACTGAAAAGTGTGGCGTGCAAAAGTATTCAGCCCCCTTTACTCTGATACCCCTAAATAAAATCCAGTGCAACCAATTGCCTTCAGAAGTCACCTAATTAGTAAATAGAGTCCACTTGTGTGTAATCTAATCTCAGTATAAATACAGCTGTTCTGTGAAGGCCTCAGAGGTTCATTAGAGAACATTAGTGAACAAACAATGTTCCATGGGCATCATGAATCCCAAGGAACACACCAGAGAGGTCAGGGATAAAGTTGTGGAGAAGTTTAAAGCAGGGTTAGGTTATAAAAAAATATTGAGCTTTGAACATCTCACGGAGCACTGTTCAATCCATCATCCGAAAATGGAAAGGGTATGGCACAACTGCAAACCTACCAAGACATGGCCGTCCACCTAAACTGACAGGCTGGGCAAGGAGAGCATTGATCAGAGAAGCAGCCAAGAGGCCCATGGTAACTCTGAGGAGATCCACAGCTCAGGTGGGAGATTCTGTCCACAGGACAACTATTAGTCATGCACTCCACAAACCGGGCCTTTATGGAAGAGTGGCAAGAAGAAAGCCATTGTTGAAACAAAGCCATAAGAAGTCCCGTTTGCAGTTTGCCACAAGCCATGTGGGGGACACAGCTAACATGTGGAGGAAGGTGCTCTGGTCTGATGAGGCCAAAATTGAAGTATTTGGCATAAATGCAAAACGCTATGTGTGGTGGAAAACTAACTGCACATCACCCTGTACACACCATCCCCACTGTGAAATATGGTGGTGGCAGCATCATGCTGTGGGGATGCTTTTCTTCAGCAGGGACAGGGAAGCTGGTCAGAGTTGATGGGAAGATGGATGGAGCCAAATAAAGAGGAATCTTGGAAGAAAACCTGTTAAGAGTCTGAAAAAGACTTGAGACTGGGCCGGAGGTTCACCTTCCAGCAGGACAACAACCATAAACATACAGCCAGAGCTACAATGGAATGGTTTAGATCAAAGCATATTCATGTGTTAGAATGGCCCAGCCAAAGTCCAGACCTAAATCCAATTGAGAATCTCTGGCAAGACTTGAAAATTGCTGTTCCCAGACGCTCTCCATCCAATCCGACTGAGCTTGAGCTATTTTGCAAAGAAGAATGGGCAAAAATTTCAGTCTCTAGATGTGCAAAGCTGGTAGAGAAATACCCCAAAAGACTTACAGCTGTAATTGCAGCGAAAGGTGGTTCTACAAAGTATTGACTCAGGGGGGCTGAATACTTTTGCACGCCACACTTTTCAGTTTTTTATTTGTAATAAAATTTGGAAACCATGTATCATTTTCCTTCCACTTCAAAATTATGCACCACTTTGTGTTGGTCTATCACATAAAATCCCAATAAAATACATTTACGTTTGTGGTTGTAACGTGACAAAATGTGGAAATGTTCAAGAGGTATGAATACTTTTGCAAGCCACTGTATGTTGCAATACATATTTGGCTAGTAAAGTATGATTATGATTATGATTATATTAAATCATAAAAGTACTTGATAGAAATTCCTTTATGGAATACCAAGTCCTCTAGTTGATCTAATGATTCCATGACATTGTTCAGTGCAGAGCAGGCAAGTTCCCTCTGGTACCCCTGAGTTAAATTGAGTGTAAATAGATGGATACAATACATTATTTGCCATCTCAGTCATTTAACGCTTTCAATTAAAAAAAACAATATCTTCTTCTTTGTGAACTCAAAATTATTGATGTGGCAGGAGGCACAATTTCAAGGAAGATTCTTGATGGGAAGTAAGTTCTGGGATGTGAATCAATATACATCCCAGAAAATCATCCAGAGAAGCAAGTATCACATTGCTGGAGATAGATGCAAAATGCTGGAGTAACTCAGCGGGTCAGACAGCATCTCTGGAGAAAAGGAATAGGTCAAATTTCGGGTCGAGACCCTTCTTCAGGCAATGGCTATCCGGATTTCAACTAGCATCTGCAGTTCTTTTCTATTGCTGGTTTGTGAGCCTTTAAAATCTCAGCTGTCCTCCTGCAAAGGTACAGGTGGCCTTTATCGAGACACCGTAGTCTCCATGCCTCCCAGATGCCAGAAGGAGCTTCACCTTGCGGGTCAGAGCCCAGGTCAGCGGACTGGCAAACGGAGCCCGCGACTGGAGCCTGGGTCAACAACACGGAAGCCTAAGGAGAGGACCCGGCAGCGTTGTGGAGAGGTCTGTGCGGCGGCTGATGATGCTGCCGACCGATGGACGAGTATGGACACATGAAGTAAGGACGTCGCTGCCGGGGGAAGGAACAAAGTGGACCTGGTGTGGTAAGGTATGGCAAGGTATGCAAGCAAAGAATTTCACTGTGACGTCACACGTGACAATAACGTTTTCATTCATTCATGCCTGTGTAGTGGCACCTAGTGGTGGGGCTGGGAATTAGAACGCTCGTCATTGGTCGGATCTGTCACGTGACCTGGGGGTTTGTTCGCAGGTTTTAAGAGTAATCAGTAGTTAGCGTTCCTCGCATCGACAGGAGCTGTAATCATTAGTTCTTGACTTGGTATGCGGCGTTTTGAGCATTTACTTTTGTTAATAAAGAATATTTTGCTCAACCTACCTGGTCTCACCACACCTGTTAAAGGTGCTAACTAAATATAGGCATATTTTAAAATGTTATTAAACTAATTTGGCTCGCTAAAATGACTTCCATTTTGTGAAGTCACTGCCATCATTTTTTAATTGGATATAAATGCTCTGGCTGGATCGAAGTCAGCCCATTGGCAAAACCTTACAATGTCATATTGTCTGTGTATAATAAAAAAACTGTCAATACTAAATTGACAGCAGTATACATAACAAATCTCCCAGCAATGCCTCAGGATATTCGTAGATCATGGTCTAGGATATTATAAAACGAATGACATGAAATAGCTGGCAAAAGCAATCAAATAAGTGAATGTGACAGCACAATTACAGTAAATCAAAGCATTTTATAAATGAATGCAGATATTTCTCAGTGTGATATCAGAGAACAGCTGAGAAGCAAAAAATAACATAACTAATATACACCTATTTCCGCTGCCTCATTAGCAACCACAGTCTCTGCAAAGTGTGCAACCTTTAAAGCAGCCAAGAAAACTATTTGCACATGAGTGAAGCCAAGTACCTCGGGACACATTTGGATTGCTTTCTGCTCGAATCTTTTCACAGCATCAAAGATCTCACAGCTGCTGATCAAGTTTAATAAACAAATCTGAGGAGATGGTGATGTGTGAGCAAAGTAATCTTGCAATAAAACACCTTTCACCAGGCCACCAGCCTGCTCGTGGACCTGCTTCAATTCGAGTCAGAACTCAAGTGAACTTATTCAGCGTGACTTTGATCACTTCTGAAGAAGTTGGAATGAACTAGCAGCTCTTTGTACCCTGGGGCTGGCTGTAACTTGAATTATTTCCAGCTCATCATTTCAGGGTACTTGAAGTTAATTTCACTTTCTTCCCCCAACTTTCAAAGCATCATTAATTTCTTCTCAGCAGTCAGTGTGCTTTCGAATAACTGTCTTGCTTGGAAGATTCTCCACAGTTTGGAGATTTTCCATTATAGGCATACTGTCTTTATATCTGAGATTTCACCACAAAATAATTTTAGTATCTTCATCATGCACTTTGTCAATGTTATGAGGCTATGGATATCAGATGGAACTGGACAGTAGTGTTTATTTTATCCAAACCTTTCCAGAAAGCTGTCTGGGTGACAGAAATATTCTAGCTGAAATGTTTGGCAGGTCATAATTTAGGCATTTTTTCCACAATGTTTTCTATGATACGATATGATAAAATAGAACTTTATTTATCCCAGGAGTGAAATTGATCTGCTCACAATCATAAAAACACAAAATACATGAAACATGAAATTAAAGTGATGAGTGGAAAGGCTTGGGGTGTGTGCAAAGATGTCAATCTACAGGGGCGGAAATCGCTATCAAAACATGGGAGGGGCACAATTTGGGGGAACACAATTTATTGGTGGCCGTGCGCACATGCATGCGTGCATGCGCACACACACATATGCGCGTATTTGTGTGCGCGTACACACACACACACACACACACACACACACACACACACACACACACACACACACACACACACACACACACACACACACACACACACACACACACACACACACACACACACACACACACAAGGCTTTGGAGGCTTCAGCCGGGGGCCCTGTGCACCAAAGATCATAGAGCGGAGCAAGATGGTCCACTCAGTGAAAAAGCCGTAGAAGGTCATGGGTAATTTTTAGAGCCATCTTCGGAACCGGCTTTGTGATTAGTATCTTTGCCTCCAAGTGCAGAGTATGCAGCGCCACGTTAGAAATGCCAACACCGCACATTAATGTTATTATATTAAGGCACATTAATGGGGGCCCCCATTGGTCTACAGCCGTGATTACGCGATTCGAGTCAGCTTGCACAGCGTTCCTAGCTCCGTCTACTTACCACGTTATCTATGAGGAAGTAATTTTTCCCAAGTTTGGACCATGCAATTAATTTAATTCATTGTGCAAACTTTTCTAAATGGGATTGCAGTGAAAAATGCACGCACTCTGTGAATTATGATTGTCACTGTTATGATCTAGAAATGAGTGGCTCAATTTTTGTCAAATATCTTCAGGATCAATTTGATTACTGTTGCATCTTTCAACCATAAGTCCGCTCTATGATCTTTGCTGTGGAGAGTAACATCGGGAGCTGACCTGGTTGGTGACCGACTCCGAACTCCAGCAACAGCAGCTTCATCCACCCTGAATCGTGGGGCTTGAATCGGCCCGTTCGCGGGGCCTTTCATCGCCCGGCATGGCGTGAAATCGGCCGGTAGGGGCTTCAGAATTGGGAGCCTTGATCGCCTTGACACAGCACTTTGATTTAAAGCCGGGCGATGAAAGGCCCCGCAAACGGGCCAATTCTGCCCTTAGAAAGCCTCTGATAACCGCTTGAATCTTTCAAAAGCTCTAATGTGATAAATAACACTTAAACAAATAAAACTGCAGAAAATAAAGGCAAACCAACCTTGGAGGGGGGAGAGAAAGAGAGAGAGAGATATGGGAAAGAAATACTAAATAACGTGAGTGACCTTGAAAGAGGGACTTACCTGAAAGCCAGCCAGGAAACTCGTTCGACCAGAGCCCTTAATGACTTGACCCATTTAAATCTGATACCCATTTAAATCTTTCCCATCGACCAATATATCCAATTAATTCAAATGGTAATTGTACCCGCATCAGACAGCTTTAAGAAATTCGCCGTGAATACCTTCAATAATACTTGAAGGTCAAAATGCAATTGGCAACACATCGTGTTAATATGATGTTAATAGTGAGATATAACAAGCGCTTAACAGTGACACCCCCACTGTCTCGCAGAAAGCGGAGATTTTAATAGATTTTTTTTCACCGAATTTCAAAATCCGGATAACAAAACATGGGGGGAATTGTCCCCCACCTCTCAAAATATGTGAGGGACATGTCCCCCCATCACCCCCCCCCCCCCTGGGATTTCCGCCCATAGTCTACCCCATGACAGAAAGGGGGAGGAGTTGTACAGTTTGATATCCGCAGGGAAGAAGGATCTCCTGTGGCGTTGTGTCCTGCATCTTGTTGGAACCAGTCTGTTGCTGAAGGTGCTCCTCAGGTTGACATGTGTGCCATGGAGGGGGTGAGCTGTATTGTACAAGATGCTCCACAACGTGAGGAGCATCCTCCCCTCCAAGACCACCTCCCATGAATCCTTGAAGACTTACATATTAACAACGGCTCCCATTGAATCATATTTGCGATGGATTATTCATGGCGACTGTCATGGAGGGCAATAAATAGAAGAGTGTCCACCTTCTGAACGCAGTTTCTCAATCATTCTTCAGAAACACTTCACTTTATCTTCCTATTTGTCCTCACTCTCACTTGCATTGCATTTCTTTCTTCCCTCATGCAACATTTGATCATTTAATTTAGGACATTTTGTGAGTCATATCTACAAAGATTTGCATTTTAAATTTTGCTATAATTTCCTAGCACTCTTTTATTGTTTAATAGTGCAATATTTTAAACACGGAGAAGAATTTGCCACACTGTCGTTCCTTTTGGAATTGACGTAACGTGTTATGTTAACTTTGGGCAACAGCATGAACGATATCCTAATTAGTTGCCTAATATTCTTTCTTTTGCAGAAGTCAATAGATGATAAAATCAAACCTGTTATTGTCCACTTTGCACAATAATTCAAAGTATAAATGAGACTCCTCTCTTTCAATGTCTATTTGCAGACAATCTTCTGTTACCTGAGGAAGCCAAAGCAGATTGATTGCAACTGGACCCGAATCCCAATGGATAATGAGATAGCGAGAAGCCAAGCACTGATGGAAGCCCAAGAACTGGGAATACCAGAAAGCAGGGTGACTCTATGAAAGAAGCCACTGAGGAGTTAGTAAAACTTGGGAGGTGATCAGAAAGACAGGGATGGAACTCAAAAGTCAAACCAGGAAGCTCGGAGCTCAGAAAGAATATCGCTGTGGAAGATTCTCAGAGAGGAGTTCATGCTGACTGGAGGGAAGTCTATGGAGGCATGATGGTATGATCCCAGTAAGGAGAAATTTCATCCAATTTCAAGATAGCAATTTACTTTTTTTCAGGCAATTCAAGGAAGAAACATTCTTATTCTGGGCTCATGAGAAGTGCCAGAACAGCAGATCCCTGTTGAACCCAGCAGACATCATCTTTTTTCATCTCTTTGCGAAGAGTTTAGAAGAATGAGGGGGACCTAATTGAAACAGAATAGTGAAAGGCTTGAATAAAGTGGATGTGGAGAGGATGTTTCCACTAATGGGAGAGTCCAGGATTAGAGGTCATAGCCTCACAATTTTTGGCCACCGAAGGCTGTAGAGGCCAAGTCAGTGGATATTTTTAAGACAGAGATAGATTTTTTATTCGTACAGGTGTCAGAGGTTATGGGAAGAATGCTGGAGAATGTGGTTTGGAGGGAGAGATAGATCAGCCATGATTGAATGGTGGAGTAGACTTGATGGGCTAATTCTACTCCTATTCCTTATGACATAATAAGAATATGGAAATATGAGCAGAAATAGGTTATTCAGCCCCTCTGATCAGATCTGCCATTCAACCAGACCATAGCTGATGTTTGACCATAGACGCTATGTTCTGCTTTATCCCTTCAGACCCTGAGTCCCATAATATCCATGTTTCTATTTTGAATACAATCAATGACTAGATCTTCACAATCCTAAAGGCTAGACCAGTCCATCTTCTCCATTTCAATCTTCACATTTTAAGATCTTTTCACTCATACTCAGACCATTTCTAGATGTTAAAATTCCTTATGTGCATTTGCAACATATTTCAAGACAAGTTGTAAATTGTCTCAGGATGCACAGGGAATGGACAATGGAACGTCATGGGTATCAATGGCAAATAATTCATTTTTATAATGTGTTGTCGCCAAACTGGGTTTATATAAACATGGATCTGCAACTGAATGTTTCTCCTTTCCCAGATCAGATTGGCTGGAGACAATGGAAGGTTGGGACAGTGATCCCTTTCGTGCCTTTAGTTGACCTTTGCCATTTTGGATGAAGCTCAGTAGTAACTCTGCCAGTTTTAAGATTGAAGTTGAGGGTTCAAATCCCATTTGTGAGCACAAATGTGGTGTTCTGCATTAGTGGTATTAGAGTAACTTAAATGTCTACCCTCCCTGTCGCCTGCAGCAAACAAGGAATATTACCTATGCAATTTGAACATGAACTGGAATGCTTCGGTGAATAATTATCCCTCAATTAACCCAGTAATGATTATCTCATTATTATTATAATGCTGATTGCAGGACCTTGCCCTTTGTAAATTGCATTTCATATTTCATACATTACAATAGTAGATAAACACACAAAAATATATTAATGCTTTCAGCACTTTAGGATCCTCAGAGGCTGTGAAACCCATTATATAAATGCAGGTCCTTCTTTCTTTCTGATTTCTCTGATGGCAATGTGTTTGAATTGATTCTATAACATAGAACCTGCATAGGCACATAATTTATGTTATTATAGATAATGAGTGAAATTTGATCAGCTGTAGGATACAAAGCTATTTTGTCCATTAACAGATTATGTACATGTTACAGTTACTTCCTAATTTTATTCATTTTATGATCAGCAAATAAAAATCTACACTGCTGCCAGGAAACAGATTGAGAATAACAATTTTTTAATTACATGAAAAATAAAATGTTGCTTGTCCTATTTCTAAAAACGACTATGATCAATAGTCAGAAGCACATGAATACACTAAATAAACCACTTGTGACTTGCTCTGCAATCAATCTCCATCAAGCTCATGAGTTATGTAGAACCAATGAGACCAGTCGGCTAATTTAATATATTCCATTACTTCAGGCCATTTATTTGTCGTATACATTTTAAATGCGACTTCATATCTCACAGCATTTAGTGCACCAGTTTTTGCCATGCTGTAAAGAAAACCTGCTGGGCGACAGCTAAGTAAGGGAACAGCCAGTTTTGTTATTGCAAGCATTCCCAAGCCTAAATAGCAAAAAGAATGCCTTGTCAAACATTAATCCAGTGTGGAATTATACCCAAGGACCTAGTTTTTAAAAGAACAGTTGAAGGTTGTTTGCATCTCAGCTCACTGCTCATATTGTTTAACCTATTGAGTCTCATATGTTATGTTATTCTGTTATTCCCTAGCATCAAATAATAGCATCAATCTTTAAGCTAAACTCCTAGATAACAAGCTCCGGGCCTTATTAAAATAACATCATGTCTACTCCTGTAGCATTCCTGTGATCATTATTTCAGCTATTGTTGGCTTTCACAGTGCACCACTTTCATTTAGCTCTTTTGAAGACTATGTGATTTTCCACCAATTAGCATTTGGAATAAACATTCAATTTCCTTCAGCTTTTTCCAATGACATGTCAGCGAGTAAATCACAAAGAGATTGCCTTTTTTTGTCAATTCTACCCAACAATAATAAGATCTGGACTTTTTAGAAATAATTTCATGTGTTTCAACAAAATGGAAAATATCACAAGCAAAAAAATTGTCTGCATACTGAAATGTTTTATCTTAATACAGCAGAATGGATTTTATGAACTTTAATGAATACCTAACTTCTCTTCAGCAACTTCGTATAAGGCTTGGATAGAATGGATGCAGAGAGGATGTTTCCACTAGTTGGAGCGTCTAGGACTGCAGGCCATAGCCTCAGAATTAAAGGACGTTCCCTTTGAAAGATGAAGAGGAATGTCTTTAGTCAGAGGGTGGTGAATATGTGGAATTCTTTGCCACAGAAGGCTGTGGAGGCCAACTCATTAGATAATTTTAAGGCAGATTGATTAGTACAGGTGTCAGGAGTTATGGGGAGAAGACAGGAGAATGGGGTTTGTAGGGTGTGATAGATCAGCCATTATTGAATGGTGTAGTAGATATATTAAATGGCCTAATTCTGCTCCTATCACTTATGAACTCTGCTGAACCCGCAATCTGGATTCCCAAGCATCTAAATGTATAAATTCTGCACTGGTATCTTGCTGGCAATAATGCGTGGACAGGTTTTGTTTAAAGTATGTGAATGGTGTGAGGAGAACATCAGAATACAAGAAGGTAGACTCAAAATGCTGGAGTATCTCAGCGGGACAGGCAGCATCTCTGGAGAGAAGAAATGTGTGATGTTTCAGGTCGAGACCTTTCTTCAGACTGATGTCAGGGGAGGGGGTGGGATAAAGATAGAATGTAGGCGGAGACAGTAAGACTAGTAGGAGAGCTGGGAAAGGGGAGGGGGTGGAGAGAAAAAATAGGAGCAGGCATGAACCACTTGGTTCCTCAAGCCTGCTGATCAGAGCAGAAGTAGATCAGTTAGACAAGGTTGCCAGAGAGATCAGCCAGAAGAAGTAGTTGTGGCAGGTATAAAGCAACATTTAAAACATTTTGGACAGGTACATTAATAGGAGAGGTTTGGGGGCACATGAGCCAAACATGGACAAATGGATTTTGCTTAGATGGGCCAAAGGGCCTTTTACAATGTTGTATGACTCGATGGTCCTACCATTAGCAGGAATAATTCCCCAAAGTTACAGGTCACAACCAATAAATCCAGACATAAATAACTTCACAGAACCGGTCAAACAAAAACGTCAACAGATCATGTCCACCAAAATCTGTGAATCAAGTCCACCATGCATGATACTACCACTGTCCAATGTACAGTGCATAGCACACCCCCTCAATACCCACTTCATTCATTTACCTAGCATCCTTCACATATTTGCCACTGCTTCAGCATTCATGCACAGTTCAAAATAATTAACCATTCGTAGGATAAAGACACAGGTCCAAGAGATTCTTCTCTTCAAGAGAAGGTGGCACTCAACTCCTGCCTACAGTGGCACATTGGAGAATCCAACACTATGACCAGAGGTGAAGAGATCAGGAGAGGAGAATGTTGCCAATCATGGCGGCACAGTGGTAGAGAAGAGACCATGCTCACTTATCATCCTCCTTCTCACAGCACCCACAATCTCCTTTGTTTGCAAAACGATGGTGGAACATACTGTAACGGTGCTTCCTTATCAATTCCAATGGATGAGACGTCCAGTGGCGCCATGGAGTAAGAGGCGCTCCAATTAGCTCCGCTCCGAAAAACGCATTAAACTGCATTAAAATACCTGAAAAATAAAAACGGACTGAAGGGTGTCGCGTAAGTGACGGCATCAGAAATCGACGCGATACCGACTGGATACCGGTATTTTAAATGAAAAGACGGGCTCACAAAAGGAATCTTCCTACACCTCTGAGAAGATACAGAACTTGAAGGCAGATTCTACAAGATATTTCTCAGACAACTCAAAGACTGAAGAAAGAACTCGACCGTGCCTCTGAGCAATTGTCCAGAATGACCGAAAAATGACTAGATCTTGAAGGTCGTTCTAAACGCCAGAATCTAAGAATTGTTGGCGTGAAGGAAGGGAAGGAAGATGGGGAAGATTCTCAGGACTTTACTGCCGACTTACTCCAACAGGTATTTAATCTGCCTGATAGACCCAAAATTGACCGGGCACATCGAGCTCAGAGAGACCGACTAGGAGCTGGAGCTCCCCCAGACAACTTATTTTGAAATTACACCACCCACCAGTTCTTGAAGACATCATGAAGAAAGTTGCAAGCGCAAGAAACCTGATGTTTAAAGGAGACAACATAAGAATCTTCAGAGACTATCCAGCAGATGTTGTAAGGAAGAGAGCACTTTTCACCAAGTCGTGTGTTATCCTCAAAGACATCTCAGGCTTAAGATAGGGACTAATGTATCCAGCCAAACTAAGGGTCATATACAGAGAATCGGAGCATTTCATCACCGACCCAGAAGATACATTTAAATATGCGCAAGACATAGCAATGGATATAGCAAAGGACAAGTAGATAAGTAACATTTGGCATAGCTCTGTGTGAAAATGCACTGACTTTAACTGATTACTTATCCTGCTTGTTATATGCTGTGTTTAATTTACCCCATTTATATGTATTTTTAAGGGGGTAGGTTGATATAATGTGTTTTTTTTTTAAATGTGTAAAAATGTTCGTATAAGATGACTGACAGGCTAACAGGCAGTTAAGTCGAGACTAACTTATCGGAGATAGAAATGGAATGTGTGGGGAAAAAAGAGGAGGATCAGTGGGAGACGGGGAGATTGATCAAGGTCTCCCTGAACAACTCAGCTGCAAAAACAATTTAAACTTATAATAATTATATAACACACTAACAAAAGTACTCAGCCATCTATTTTAATTTAATACTTAATAGTCATGAGATTTACTAAATCTAGGTAACGGTTAAGGAATCTGTTTATATCCAAAATGTGGTTAATAACTATCCGATCAAAAGGGCTGGAATTCCCAGCAGTTGGCAGGTCAGAGCGAGGGGGAATATGTTAGAGAGGTGGTCGAGGAGGTGTAAGGTAATTAAGATTTAGGGGGGCAAGGGGTAGAGGAAGGAAGTGTGAGACAGGGAGAATTACAGTATGTTATTGGAAGGGGGATTTAGTGTGGATTAGTAAGGCAACCTGGGAAAGTTAGGATAGTCAAGTAGAGAAAAGAGTAAGTTGGATGACCAGACAGAGAGTAGGCGTCAATAGAGAAAGAGTGGTCAAGTAAGTGAAGATAGGCATTGGGCAAGTTGTAGTAAGAAGCGAGGGTGTTTAGAAACAGTATTAGATTGATTGGGGAAGTTGTGGGGCTGTTGATGGGTGTTTGAGAAGGGAGGAGAGAGAGAGAGATCTTGCTCTGCCTGCGGAACTGCTGGAGGTGCTAATTAATTCCTTTAAGCCTGACGATTTTAAACCGGCTATGTATTTAACATACTAATTTCGATAAGCAAGTTAAGAATTTTTATATTTCTATATTTCAATGTAACTAGTAAATACCCACTTAAATGTATGCTATAAGAATAAATCTAATTATCTCAGATGAAATTATTTACGGATTGTTCTCTGATGTTCTTTGTTACATTATATGTCGCACAGTCCCTTTTTTTTAGTATTACTCTGCAAGGGGCGGAGCTAACTGAAATTAACATCCACGGAAGCTCACAAGAAATATTCCACCAGGGGGTGGGTTACATGCACAGTACCTTTAAATTAAGTGACTTTTGATGTTTTATTTTTATTATTTAATCTACTTAGTACATTCTCTACTTACTCTTCTTAAGGCACTTTTTCTCGGGATATACCTGCAGGGCTTTGAAATTGGGCTCACCCACCGAAACAGAAAAACTTTCAAAATTTATATACATCTAAAAGTTCAGTAGAAATGGTAAAAATGAATGAACAGAAAGGCAGAATCAAGCAATTTAATATCATATGTATATAATATAATTTTAAATATAGAAACACCAACGACAGAGGCAATTAGAAGGGACTGGGAACAAGAGTTATTGATAAAAATCCCGAAAGACAGATGGGGAAAAAAACATATTATATGTACATAAATGTTCGATTAATGTAAGGCATAACTTAATTCAATTAAAAAATTTTACATAGATTATATTACTCGAAAACCAGATTGAATAAAATATTCCCAAATGTTTCCCCCATTTATGACAAATGTCTAACTCAAAATGCCCCTATTCCTTTGTCTCCTGTATAAAACTTCATAAATTTTGGAATGAAATCTTCGGAACCTTTACAAAACTATTCAACACAAAATTGAACCCCAATACAGCACTGATTATCTTCGGATCAATGGAAGAGGGACATAAATTAACTACATTCCAAGAAGCCCTCTTTAATTATGGTTTAATAACAGCACAAATTATTAAATTTATACTTAAATTTTGGAAAAACGCATCCATGCCAACGTTAAAAATGTGGATTTAAAATATGTCGGAAACGCTACATCTTGAAGAAATTAGATCCCTCCTACTAGGCAAAGTAGACCAATTCTTAAAGATTTGGTCTCTTTTTATCGACTTCTTACAAGCATATGATACAACATATCATAACCTTAGATCTTAAATGGTTCAGAACCGGGTGATGGATGGGTAAAGATATTAAATAGGTATATCTCTCCTAATTTATTTTCTTTCTATTTTCTCTTTTTTTTTTAACCTCCTTAACTTCCTATCTCTGCTTTTTGTCTCTCTCGCTATCTGTTTCTACTCTCTTGTCTATCTATCTCGACACTCTTTATTCTCCTTTTTCTATCACTGCTCTTTTATTATTAAATTAAAAATAAGAAGTTGTACAAGAATGGTAACGTGTATGTATGTATCAGGTACTTAGGTACCACATCACTGTATTTACTTCTAATAAAAAAAGAAAAAAAAGAAACGATAAAAATTAAAAACTTCCTGGACGGCAGCAACCTTCCGTCACTTAACATGGCGGAACGTGAAGAATTAGCAGCGCAGATCACAATAAAATAAATTGAAGAGACTATTCATTCACTGAATAATGGTAAAATGCCAGGCCCACACAGGTTTAGTAATGAATTTTATTAAAAAAATTATGATTTAATCTCCCTGCGTTTACAAACCTTTTATATACACGCATTTAAAGAACAGACGCTACCACAAACTTTAGCCAAATCAACTATTACATTGATACCCAAAAAAGATAAAGATCTCGAAGAGCCGGGATCATATAGAGGAATAGCTCTGCTAAATACAGAGCAGAGAATATTATCTAAAACCCTGGCAAGAAGACTATGCAAATACATTAGTAAATTAATACATTCTGATTAAACTGGGTTTATTCTCAAGAGGCACTCGTTCAACAACTTGAGACGCCCATTTAATATAATGCACTCACACAAAACGATAAAAGAAGACATCAATTATTTCATTAGACGCAGAAAAAGAATTTGACCAAGTAAAATGGAAATATCTTTTTACAGTATTGCAAAAATTTCAATTAAGAAAAAAATTTATTTCATGGATAAAGTTGTTATATGACAAGCCGATTGCCAGAATACTGACTAATCAAACACTCTCACCTAAATTTCAGTAATCCAGGGGCAATAGACAGGGGTGTGCATTATCACCTCTGATATTTGCCCTTGCGATTGAACCTTTAGCAGAAAACATAAGAGCACATCCGAATATTCATGGCTATAATACTAAATATTCTAATAATAAAATATCGTTGTATGCAGATAACGTACTACTATATATCACCAATTCCCAAGTTAGAATTCCAAACATACTAAATCTCGTAGAGGAATTTGGTTCCTTTTCAGGATATAGAATAAACTGGAACAAAAGTGAAATTATGTCAATAAAACCTCAAGATCTGACACACCTTCTAAAATTTCCTTTTAGAATAGCTACATAATTGCGTTTACGTAACTATAAAATACACTTCTTTATTTCAAGCAAACTTTCCACCATTAATTACCAAACTAAATGCCCTTATTCAATTTTGGAAAACACTTCCGATTTCCCTCATAGGTAGAATAAATGCCATAAAGATGATCTTCCTTCCACAAATCCTGTACCTATTTCAATCATTACCGATTTTTCTCCCGAACATTTAAAAGAAAAAATTCAATTCTGTGATCACCAACTTTAGTTGGGATTATAAAACACACAGAATCCATAAACGACATTTATGTAAACCCAAAGAAATTGGCGGACTGGCTCTCCTTAATTTTTTGTACTATTACTGTGCAACAAATATTAAAAACTTAATCTATTGGATGGACAACCCATGCCAACAGGTAAACTGGCTAATAATGGATAAAGAAGATTGTTCGTCTTTTAAAATAGGCGCGATTCTTCTCTCTCCAATAAATCTGAGGAAATCAGTATATGAGAAAAACCCGATTATCCATGGTACCTTACGAATCTGGAAACAAGTAATGTCAACCCTTAAATTGAGAAATTTATCTCTTCTCTCACCAATCGCCAACAACCCCTTGTTTAAGCAGTTTATTTTAGACAAGGCGTTCAAACATTGGGAAAGATTAGGAATTAAAAAACTGGGAGATCTTTATGAGATGTGGACTCTCCTCTCATTTCAAGAATTACGGTCGAAATATCATCTGAAAGGTAGCCAATACATTAGATATCTTCAAATACGAGACTATCTGAAATCACATACCCAAGACTGTCAATATATGGTTCCAGACATACTAGACAAATGCATGAATAGAAACTCGGATTCAAATAAGTTAATATCGTACCTATATAATACCCTTTTAATTATACAAATCCCATCATCGGAAATAATCAGGCGAGCTTGGGAAGATGAATTGGGCCGAACAATTTTAAAATATAGATGGGAGGAAAGCCTTCTATATATACACAACTGTTCTCTTAACGTTAGTCATTCGTTAATACAATATAAAATACTGCATAGACTTTATTATTCAAAGTCTAAACTGAATAAGATCTTCCCAAATGTTTCCCCTGTTTGTGATAAATATCTCCTTCAGGAAGCAACCATAACGCATTATTTTGCTTGGGTTACACAAAAAGCTGGAGAAACTCAGCGGGTGCAGCAGCATCTAAGGAGCAAAGGAGATAGGTGACGTTTCGGGTTGAGACCCTCTTATTTCCTTCGCTCCTTAGATGCTGCTGCACCCGCTGAGTTTCTCCAGCTTTTTGTGTAACCCTCGATTCTCCAGCATCTGCAGTTCCTTCTTTAACAGCATTCGTTTGCTTCCTGTGTAAAGTTAAATAATTTCTGGAGGGAAATTTTTGAAATTTTTTCTAAAATATTTAAAATAAAATTGGACCCCGACACAAAATTGATTACTCTAGGTACATCAGAAACCTGTTCTGAGCTAACATTATTTCAAAGACTTTTCCTTAATTATGGCCTGATAACGGCGACAAAACGAATACTTACATTTTGGAAACACACATTAGTCCCTACTGTAAAGATGTGGATTACAAACATGTCCGAGACACTACATTTGGAAAATATTAGGCTTGTTTTGGCAGAAAAACCAGATCAATTTTTCAAGACATTGACACCCTTTACCGAATTCTTACAAGGATAGTATGGCGCAACATAAATTTGTATTTAATCTAACTATAGGTTGGGTGAGTTAGGCGGGAGGGCAGGGGGCGGGGGGCGACGGGCAGGTGTATCTCCACTTTTTTTTCCCCCATTTCCTCTCTTATATCTTTATTCACTCTTTGGTCACGCAACTTTGGTAGTCTAGGGATCCTATCTTTTCACTTTTCACTTTTTATGAGGGGAGACTGGGATGATTGGGTTTATTTACTGTGAGCCAAGGAGCTTCAGAGGAGACCTAAATGTGATTCACAAAACTAAGAGGAGCACAGATAGGATACATATTAAGAGCCTTTTTCTCTATGCAGGGCTAATGTGTAAGGCGTGGGTCGGATGTTTAGAGGGGATTTGAAAACTTTTTTTTTTCCAGCTAGAATCTGGAACTGAAAGGGTGGTGGAAGCAAATTGATGAACAATATTTAAGAATGACCTAGAAGAGACTTTGATTTGTGAATGCATAGATGGCCACAGACCAAGTGTTGAGAAATTGAGTTAGAGTGGGTGAATATTAATGGTTAGTATGGACATGGCAGGCTGAAGGGAATGTTTCTGTTCTGCATGACTCTATGACCATAAATGAGCCTTCATTACAACTAGAACATATGATGGGCAGCATGGTGACACAGCGATAGAGTTGCTGCCTTACAGCGTTGCAGGGCCAAAGACCTGTGTTCAATCCCGACTACAGGTGCTGTCTGTACGGAGTTTGTACATTCTCCCTGTGACCGTGTGGGTTTTCTCTGAGATCTTCAGTTTCCTCCCACTCTCCAAAGACATCGAGGTTTGTAGGTTAATTTACTTGGTATAAATGTAAATTGCCCTGGTGTGTGTAGGGTAGTGTTAATGTGCGGGGATCGCTGGTCGGTGCGGGCTCGTGGGCTGAAGGGCCTGTTTCTGTGCTGTATCTCTAAACTAAATGAAACGAAACATAGAAGACAGTCAGTAGAGATCTTCCTGAAAGCACAACATCAGTCTTTTCACCTACATCCTCCGATATTTACAAAATCCAGCACAGGGGATTCAAGGATCCATGGATTTGTCCATACAACAGCTGTGCAGTCACCATACGTTGCTGTTAAAATATATAGAAGGACAAAGGAAATTCCCTCAGAATGAATGTGCAAGTAACTTTCTGAGTGTCCTTATTAATCATGAATACCTTTTGGTGTTGATCGTTCACAGTTTGCACATTTAAGAAGCAGTCGTACCTTCTGTTTACATCAAGCTGAGTTATTTATGAGTGCGTTCTAACATTCTGTGAGTCTTCAGGAAGCTCACAATCTGGGCTAATCCTGCCAGTTACTCTCCGTTCAAGGAGAAAGAGACAAGATCCTTCTCCGTGTAGCACTAGTAACCAATTTCTTGCAATGCACACCAATGGATCTAATTCCTTAGAAGGCTTAGGAAGTTCAGCTTAGGAAGTACAACTCTCACCAACTTCTACAGATGCACCATATAAAGCATTTTATCAGGATGCATCACAGTTTGGTTTGGGAACAGCTCCATCCAAGAAATTGCAGTGAATTTTGGACGCAGCCCAGACCATCACACAAACCAATCTCCTTTTGATTGACTCCATTTTTACCTCATGCTGCCTCAGCAGGGCCAGCAGCAAAATCAAGGAAGAGTCGCACCCTGCCCACTCCCTCTTCTCACCTCTCCCATCAGGCAAAAGGTAAAGAAGTGTGAAAACGCACACCTCCAGATTCAGGGACAGTTTCTTCCCAGCTGTTCTCAGGCAACTGAAACATCCTACCACAACTAGAGAGCAGTCCTGAACTACTAACTACCTCATTGATGACCCTCAGACTATCCTTGATCAGAGCTTGCTGGCTTTACCTTGCACTAAACGTTATTCCCTTATCATGTATCTATACACTGTAAATGGCTGACATCTAATCATGTATTGTCTTTATCTTGACTGGTTAGCACGTAATAAAAGCTTTTCACTGTACCTCGGTACATGTGACAATAAACTAAACTGAACTAAACTGACTGAACTGAACAATGGAGCTAACTCTTCCTTTAATCAAAAGTGCTTCCTGTTGTATTCTCAAAGTGGAGCATTGAAGACCTGAAGTGTGATTTTACTTTGCCAGTGACAATCTGGAAAATCAAAAAAGGACAGAACATGTCCTTTTAATGGATCGAATTATTAAAATTGCACGTTATTTGTAGCTGCCTTACAGCGGGCAGAACAGTTTTGGGCTAATGATCCAGAAACTGGATTAATGATCCAGATAGACACAAAATTCTGGAGTAACTCAACTGGGCAGGCAGCATCTCTGGAGAGGAACGAGTGACATTTCGGGTCATTGTCGGGGGAGTGGGCGGGACAAAGATAGAAGAATGCTAGGAGAACTGGGAAGGGGGAGGGGATGGAGAGAGAAAGCAAGGGATATTTGTAGTTAGAGAAGTCAATGTTCATACTGCTGGGGTGTATGCTACCCAAACAAAATATGAGGAGCTATTCCTCCAATTTGCACTCGGCCTCATTCTGACAATGGAGGAGGCCCAGGACAGAAAGTTCAGATTGGGAATGGGAAGGAGAATTGAAGTGCTGAGCCAGCGGGAGATCAGGTAGGTTATGACAACTGAGCAGAGGTGTTCAGCGAATCGATCGCGGAGCCTGTGCTTGGTCTCGCCGATGTACAGGGGTTGACACCCGGAACAGCGGATACAGTAGATGAGGTTGGAGGAGGTGCAAGTGAACCTCTGCCTCACCTGGAAAGACTATTTGGGTCCTTGGATGGAGTCGAGGAGGAAGGTAAAGGGACAGGTGTTGCATCTCCTGCGGTTGCAGGGGAAAGTACCTGGCGAGGGGGTGGTTTGGGTAAGAAGGGACGAGTTGACCAGGGAGTTGAGGAGGGAAAGGTATCTGCGGAAAGCAGAAAGGTGTGGAGGTGGGAAGATGTGACCAGTATTGGGATCCCGTTGGATTTGGGGAAAGTGTTGGAGGATTATATACTGTATTTGACGGCTGATGGGGTGGAAGGTGAGGAGAAGGGGAACTCTGTCCTTGTTGCGAATGGGAGGAGGGGGAGCAAGAGCGGAGCTGCGGGATATCAATAATGGAAGTGGGGAACCCCCACTTCCTAAAGAATGAGAACATCTCCGATGATCTTGTAAGGAAAACCTCATCCTGGGCGCAGATACGGCGTAGACGGAGGAATTGGGAGTAGGCGGATAGAGTCGTTACAGGAAGCAGGGTGGGAAGAAGTGTAGTCTAGATAGCTATGGTAGTCAGTAGGTTTGTAGTAGATGTAGGGCAATAGTCTGTCTCCTGTGACGGAGATAGTGAGGCCTAGAAATGGTAGGGAGATGTCAGAGATGGTCCAAGTGAATTTGAGTGCAGGGTGGAAATTAGTGGTGAAGTTGATGGAGTAAATGAGTTCCGCTTGGGTGCAGGAGGCAGCACCAATGAAGCCGTCAATGTATGCCTGGAACAGTGATTGTTCGACGTACCCTACAGAGAGCCAGGCATAGCTGGGGCCCATGTGAGTGCCCATAGATACGCCTTGGATTTGGCGGAAGTGAGAGGAGTCAAAGGTTGAGGGTAAGGACCAGCTCTGCTAGGCTGAAGAGAGTATTAATAGATGGAAATTGGCTGGTTCTGCGGTCAAGGAACAAACAAAGGGCTTTAAGACCCTCCTGGTGGGGGAAGGAGGTGTACAGTGACTGGACAACCATGCTAAAGATGAGGGAATGGGGACCTGGGAAACAGAAGTCATTGAAGAGACGAAGAGCGTGTGAGGTGTCTTGGACAGAGGGAGGGAGGGATTGAACCAGTGGGGATAGAATGGAGTCAAGGTATGTGGAAATTAATTTGGTGGGACATGAACAAGCAGAAACAATGGGTCTGCCAGGACAGTTCTGTTTGTGGATTTTGGGGAGAAGATAAAATCGGGCCGTGCGGGGCTCGAGAACGATAAGGTTGGAGGCTACAGAGGGCAGAGAGCTGGAAGTGATAAAATCAATAATGGTGTTTGAGATTAAGGCCTGGTGCTCATCTGTGGAATCATGGTCCAAGGATAGGTAGGAGGAGGTGTCTGAGAGTTGTCGCCTGGCCTCAGCCCGGTAGAGGTCAGCGCGCCAGGCTACCACAGCGCCTCCCTTGTCGGCAGGTTTGATCACCCAGTCGGGGTTGTTGCAGAGTGAGCGGAGGGCTGTACATTCAGGGGGGAGAGAGGTTAGAGTAAGTAAGGGTAGTGGAAAAGTTGAGATGGTTGATGTCCTGCCGGCCGTTCGAAACGAAAAGGTCCAAAGAAGGTAGTTGATCATCCGGGGGAGTCCAAGATGAGGGGGTCCATTGGAGACAGGACAAGGGGTCATCACCGGGTGGTGAGGACTCCTTCTCATGGAAAAAAGCACAGATGCGGAGGCAACAGAAGAAGAGCACCAAGTCGTGGCGGACACGGAACTCGTTGAGGTGGGGATGGATGGCCTCCGCTGAGGACAGACCATTCGGTATCAGAAAGGGGGAGGTCAGGGGGGATGGTGAACACACAGCAAGGGTTGGGGTAGGAGGAAGGCAGGTGAGTAGATGGAGACCGAGGCGATGTCTGGTGGGGGTTGGTAGGTGTTCAGAGAGGAGGGGGGCATGAGGACTATTGTATGGGTGGGGAGTAGCTAGGGCCACCTGGTTAAAAGGGGAAGGGGAAGAAAGAGTAGAACCCCCACTGAGGTTCCCTGTAGGAGGGGGTGGGCGGAGCAGTAGGACTCAGACCACATGGTGTGGGAGTCTGCATCGTGATGACTGTGGGCCCGGTGCTGAACCTGGGACTCAGGTGAGACAATGGCTGCGGCCTGCTGGTGGGCAGTGGAGAGGTGAGGGTCGGCGGAGTCACTGGTGGAGGCCCGCGGGGGCCTAGAGTCCGGATTCCCCTGACATCAGTCTGAAGAAGGTCTGGACCCGAAACATCACCCATTCTTTCTCTCCAGAGATGCTGCCTGTCCCACTGATCCGGTCCCAGTGAGAAGCGCGGAGGGGTATGTAGTTGTGCGTGGTATTGCATGGCGCTCCGAAATTTTGTAGCGAACTAAATCTTCGCGTGCCACCGGCCTGTCACGTAACTGACGGCCAAAGTGGGACAGGCCCAAGACCCTGGAGCACGCAACGTCTCACTTCCAACAGCAGCTGAAGCAGGCAAACAGCAGCAGAAGCAGGCAAACGATCGCCGAGCTCGGCCTGGGGCTCACGGCCGTTGCTGATCCGGTCCGCCCCCACTTCTACTCCCAGAGCAGGGCCTAGAAAATTGAAGATAGACACAAAATGCTAGAGTAACTCAGCGGGACCAGCAGCAACTCTGGAGAGAAGGAATGGATGACGTTTCGGGTCAAGACCCTTCTTTCAGACTGAAGAAGTCTTGACACGAAACATCATCCATTGTTTCTCTCCAGAGTTGCTGCCGGTCCCGCTGAATTACTCCTGCATTTTGTGTCCATCTTCAAATGATGTCACGTGCTCCAGACGGCTGTGCGGACGCATGAAGTCGCTCGCGACCTTTGCGGGACCGTCGCGCCTCAACGCGAACATGAGGTCGCGTAATTAGCGTGCCAAGGACACATAAGTGGGACAGGGACTTTACTCCATCCATCTACCACTGACCTTTATCCATCTATCACTTGCCAGGCTTTGTCCTGCCCCACCTTTCTCTTTTCCAGCTTTCTCCCCACTACTACCATCAGTGTGAAGAACGGTCCCGAGCCAAAACTTCATCAGTCCATTCCCTCCACAGATGCTGCTTGATATGCTGAGTTCCTCCAGCATTTTGTTTCTTATTCAAAATGCTGCTTTGTTGACCAATTAGCACCACTAATTGCATTTGAAAACCAGCTCATTTGCTGTCAAAGATATTGGGATGCCGAGAAGATGTGAAAAGTACTCTATAAATGGAGTCTTTATTTTATTCTATGATTTGTTTGTCGAGTTAAACTATATGTGATGAACAGAATCCAGCTTGTGTCAAGTTGTGATGATTTTTTAATATTGTTGGACTGGTAAATATTACTTCAAAGCCAATGACAATGCACTATGAAAATGGATAGCGAGTGAATTTTTTATATTAAACATAACTATTCAAAATCACTAAGTGGGATCCGAGCTGGGTATTAAAATCTTCAGAATGTCACATTGACTCAAAATGTGTGAGGAAAATCACATTGTTGAGACACCCCACTGGAGAGGAAATTTCATTTCAACAGTAAAGAGTAAGAGGGAAAGATACACATCACAGTGTTGGTAACCAAATGGAACAAAGAAGCATTATATTAAAAAGCAGGGCTGACAATTGAAGCTGTTGACACAGTGCACTGCCTCTTATCTATTACAATGAAATGTACTGACATTCATTTCCAAAAATGCTTACACATGGTGATTATGGACAATGACATTATTAGATCACTGATAGTCTCCAGCGGTCTGGCCCTGTATTCTTTCTTCCGAGAGATCATCAGTGATAGTGCGTGTTGCTCTGCTGCACAAGGAACGGTCAACAAGTACATGCACAATCTGTCCACGTCTGTCGTCTTAATTGCTCCCCTGCGAAGGCCGAGCATCAAAATCTCATTTTTAAAATGCCAAACGAGTTCTGCCTGACTATTATTGTGCGAGTGCAAGTCACATTATGGCACTCTAGTGTACAGTTTGGAGGGTTTTTTTGTGTCTGAGTCAGCGGTCTCAACTGTAAACCGTGCATTCTCTCACTTGGCAAGAAGAGATTGGAATCAATTAACAGGCACACAGACACTGAGATCCAATGGTTAATATTTCATCTCATAAGGTAATACGAGTAGAATTAGGCCAATCGGCCCATCAAGTCTACTACGCCATTCAATCATGGCTGATCTATCTCTCCCTCCCAACTCCATTATCCTGCCTTCTCCCCATAACCTCTGACACCCGTACTAATCAAGAATCTATCTATCTCTGCCGTAAAAATGTAAGGACATACAAATATAAGGAATTCAATATAATGAATTAAAAAGGTCTCGCAGACATCCACCAGCCAACTCTTCTCTAAGCATCCTGCCTTGTCCAGAATGATAATAATAAAAGAATAACAGGGAACATATCAGAAGCATTTTATCGCATTCAGATGACATGAAATGAAAATCATCCCAGTTATGGTTAACAGACACTGTCTGTGCGTCAAGGCAGGGCAGAGGGTTAGAGTGAACACAAACAAAGAAATGAATCAGCAGTGACCTAGAAAGTCACATTTGTATGGTGTGTTCCAAATCACAATATGTGCATTTGGTACAGTAGCCACCATAACGCAAACCTGGTCGTGTTCTCAAAACCTGTGTGAACCAACTTTCTGGAGTATTTGTGGACATTCTCAACCTCTCATTATTGAGGTGTGAGCTTCCCACCTGCTTTAAAAGGACATAAATAATACCATTGGCCTGGTGCCCGAGAAGAGTCAGGTGACACGCTTCATTATCTATTGATTGGTGGCATGAACACCATGGTGATGAAATGCTTTGAGAGGTTGGTTATTGTGCACATCAACCTACCTCAACAAGAACCTGGACCCACTTCAATTTGCCTGCTGCCACAGTAGAACAATGGAGGATGTGATTTCACTGGCTCTCCACTCTGCACTGACCAACCTGGACAATAAAAACACATACGTCAGATTGTCGTTCATTGACTACCAGCTCAGCATTCAACACCATCATCTCCATACTGGTTACCATGCACAAGAGTCAAGAGTGTTTTATTGTCATACGTCCCGGATGGGACAATGAAATTCTTACTTAGTGCAGCACAACAGAATATGTAAACATAGTACATAATGGGGGAAGAGAAAAACAGTTCAATAAATAACAAATATACATAATAAAGTCTTCTGCAGTTCAGAGCTCAGAGCTTATTTGTTGTGTTTAATAGCCTGATGGCTGTAGGGAAGAGGCTGTTCCTGAACCTGGATGTTACAGTTTTCAGGCTCCTGTATCTTCTTCCCGATGGCAATGGTGAAATTAGTGTGTGGCCAGGATGGTGTAGGTCTTTGATGATTATGGCTGTCTTCTTTGAGGCAGCGACTAGGAGAGATCCCTTCGACGGTGGGGAGGTCAAAACCGGTAATGGACTGGGCAGTGATCACAACTTTTTTGTAGTCTTTTCCGACCCTGGACGTTCAGGTTGCTGAACCGGGCCACGGTGCAACCAGTCAGAATGCTCTCGACCGTGTTGGGTCTCTGTGCATTCCTCTGCAACTGGATTCTCGATTCCCTCATTAACAGATTCCCTCATTAATCAGTACGAATTGTCAGCAACATATCCTCCTCAATAACGATCAGCACAGGAACACCTCAAGACTATGTGCTCAGCCTCCTGCTCTGCTCACTCTTTAACCATGATTGTGCAGCGGGACACAGTTCCAGCTCCATCTATAACTTCACCGATGGCAAAACTGTTGTTGGACGGATTATAGATGATGATGAGTGTGAGTCTAGGAGGGAGATTGACCAATTGACTGAACAGTGCCAGAACCACAACCTTGCTCTCAACATCAGTAACACCAAGGAAGTAATTGTTTAATTTAGAAGAGGAAGGTGCAGGATCCATAAACCTGTCTTCATCGACATGGCAATGGTGGAGAGAGCAAACAAATTCAAATTCTTAGCGGTGCAGATCTCTAAAGATCTTTGCAGGCCCAGCTTCTGTCCAACAACCATCACACAATTGAACACTACAAACTCCAGCTAAACTGTGAGCTAGGAACTGACTGCCTTGGCTGCACAAGGGACACGGAGCTTTGTATTTGTGATTGCACTATTGTCTGTTCTTTATGATGGTGTCTACTGAGATATTGTGTTTAGATATCTGTTGTGCTGGTGCAAGTAAGACTTTCATCATTCTGTTTTGGGACATATGACAATAAGTGTTTGGGAACAGCTCCATCCAAGACTGCATGAACTTGCAGCGCAATGTGGACGCAGACCAGACCATCACACAAACAACCTCCTTTGCATTGACTCCATGTGTAGCTCACGCTGCCTTGGCAAGGCTAGCAGCATAATCAAGGATGAGTTGCACCCTGGCCATTTCCTCTTCTCCCCTCTCCCATTGGGCAAAAGGTATAGAAGTGCAAAATTGCATACCTCCAGATTCAGTGAGTTTCTTCCCAGTTCTTATCAGGCAACTGAATACCACAACCAGAGAGCAGTCCTGAACCATTATGTACCTCAATGGTGAGTATTGGACTATCTTTAATGGGGCTTTACTGGCTATATATTGCACCAAAGGTTATTCCCGTATCATGTATCTATAGGCTGTAAATGGCTTGATTGTAATCAAGTATTGTCTTTCCGCTGACTGGTTGGCATGGAACAAAAGCTTTTCATTGTACCTCAATACATGTGCAATAAACTAAACAGAACTGAACTGAACTGAAACCACTCTTCACTCTTGATATTGTGATTTTTATGGGGACTGTATGAAATGAGTGAACGGATATCACCAGCCAGGAACTAAAGGAAATAAAACTCAGTAGTAAAATTAACATTCTCCGAACTGACAATATCTGACAAAATTAAAATGATTCCCATTCTGTATTAAATCAGGACTCACTTTTTTTAAGTCAAGTTGAATAGCAGTTCATAAGTACATAAGTTCTAGGAGAAGAATTAGGCCTTTCGGCCCATCGAGTCAATTCTGCCATTCAATCATGTCTGATCTACTGTATCTTTCCCTCTCAACCCTGTTCTCCTGCCTTCTCCCCTTAGCCTTTGGCACCCTTACTAATCAGGAACTTGTTAATCTCCACATTAAAAATACCCAATGACCTGGCCTGAACAGCCAGTGGTGGCAAGGAATTCCATAGATTCACCACCCTCTGACTAAAGAAATTCCTCCTTATCTCCTTTCTAATGGTATGTCTTATTATTTGGAGGCTGCACCCTCTGATCCTACACTCTCCCACTAGTGGAAATATAATACATGATTAATAAATTAAATTAATCCAAATGAGTGAGAATAAAGGCATTGAGCAAAATTAACAATATTTTCCAATAATTTGTAATGCGGAGCATCTGCATTTTGAAATTAGAAAAACAATTAATGAAGCATATAAACTTCTGATCCATTTGCTGGGATTCTTACATTTTAGACATTAACAGTTAAACCCTGAATTTGTGGATTGCCTCTGCTATTTCAGACCCAATAAAGAGAACACTATGGAACACTCGGAAAGAAGAACCACTCACTACTTTTTGGATGAACAAACAATACTCATACATCATGATATATCTGAAGAAGGGTCTCGGCCCAAAACATCGCCTATTTCCTTCGCTCCATAGATGCTGCCTCACCCACTGAGTTTCTCCAGCATTTTTGTCTAACCTCATATATCTTATATCTTTTTGGGTGGCATGGTTTCAAATTATATCGGATAGGGCTCCTGAGAAGAAACATAGAAACATAGAAAATAGGTGCCAGAGTAGACCATTCGGCCCTTCGAGCCAGCACCACCATTCAATATCATCATGGCTGAACATCCAAAATCAGTATCACGTTCCTGCTCTTTCCCCATATCCCTTGTTTCCATTATCCCTAAGAGCTAAATCTAACTGTCTCTTGAAAACATCCAGTGAATTGGCCTCCACTGCCTTCTGTGGCAGAGAATTCCACAGATTCACAACTCCCTGGGTGGAAATGTTTTTCCTCATCTCAGTCCTAAATGGCCTACCCCATATTCTTAATAACATTGGAATGCTCTGTGATACTAAATAATCTATGTAAAAAATAGGACACAGAGTGCTGGAGTAACTCAGCAGGTCAGGCAGCATCTCTGGAGAACATGGATCGATGACGCTCCGGGTCGGGACCTTTCTTCAGAGTGGGTCTATGTAGTAATGTTGCAGCTGCACCAGAGAGGACTTATCTATATGCGCACTATTAAACATGAAATATTGCTTATTGAGGTAGTGCTGCACTTTACATTCATCTTTTTCTTATTAAGGCTTCATCTACCCTTATCAGCAGTGTGTTAAAAAAAAAATCAGTTTAGAGTTAAAAGAGATTTAGCAATATATTTGTCAATATTATCTCTTGATCAACATAAAATGTTCTGGTCATACATAATGGTTTTTGACCTTTGTTGTATACCATTTGGCTAGTGTTTCCTACACTGCAACATTTAAGAAGTACTTAGTTATAGTGTTGTACAGCATGGAAACAGGCATTTTGGCCTAACTTGTCCATTCTGACCAACTTGTCCCATCGAAGCTGGTCCCATTTGCCTGCAGTTGGCTCACATCCCTTTAAACCTTTCTTATCCATGTACCTGTCCACATGACTTTTTAACATTTAGCTCTGATAGGGCATTCCATATACCATACACCCCGTGTAAAACATAAAATTCCTGCAGATTCCTATTAAATTCCCCTCCCATCTTAAACCTATGCTTTTGATTTCCCTAATCTGGAAAAAAAACCTGCATTCATCCTATCTATTTCCCTCATGATTTTATAAACCTCTAAAGATGACTCCTCAGCCTCCTTCGCCCCAAGAAACAATGAGCCTGCTCAAAAAGGCTCTGGCCATTCCTTGTCGTCTCGACCAAGCGATGCTGCTGGCTGCAACTCCAGCATGTTGTAAATATTCTCTGCCTGCTCAAACTCCTCTATCTGCCTTTCTTTCTGAAAAAAGTCTCGACGTTCACGGTGTCTCCCCCTGTCTTGTCCAGAGAGTCAACACCCTGTGTGTAGAGTTTGGTGTCAACAAGGGTAAATCTTGCAGGGAGTCTGCACTCTACCTCGTGGGTCAAGGCCATTAATGACATATTTTCAATAGCAGGATGACTGAAACTAAACACACACTCCAAGTGCGGCCTCACCAATGTTCTATAAAACTGCAACATAACGTCCCAATTTCTTTACTCAGTTGTGTAGGAAGGAACTGCAGATGCTGGTTTAGACCAAAGATAGACACAAAATGCTGGAGTAAGACAGACAGAACCTCTGGAGAGAAGGAATGGGTGCCATTTCGGGTCAAGGCCCTTATTCAGACGGAGAGTCAGGGGACTTGACCCAAATTATCACCTATTCCTTTTGATGCTGTCTATTTTGTAGTTTTTATTTTGTGTATCTATCTTCTATACTCAGTTCCCTGATTGATTAAGCCCAGCATGCCAAAAGCCTTCTTCCCCACCCCATCTACCAACTTGACTGTAAAGTGCTTTGAGATATGCTAAGGTTGCAAAAGGCATTCTGCAAATCTCTTTTTCTTTCTGTTTTTCATAACTGATTTCAGTCCACAAAAGGAAATCAACCCAACCTTTCATTCCTAAATGAAATGGCTGAGTAATTGGATACATTCCCATTACAGATCTACAAGCCTCTGCAACTGATGCACATCAACTCTTTTATGTCCAAATGAAATGGTGGAAGCTTTGCCTCTGACAGTTCTCTTCAGTAATTAAAATATGGATAAGAGGAAGCACACACATTTTAGCATGGTGAACTATAGCTAGTGCTAATTCTTCTTGGTGTGAAATAGATAACTAATCCTATCACTGTTCTTTTATTGAAAATGGAACCAATGACCACAAATCTTACAGATGTTACTGGTGTGTAGGAAGGAACTCCAGATGCTGGTTTCAAATCGAAGATAAACACAAAGTGCTTGAGAAACTCAGCGGGTCAGGCAGCATCTCTGGAGAGGAATGCGTGATGTTTCGGGTCGAGACCCGTCTTCAGACTGAGAGTCGGGGGAAAGGGAAACCGGAGATATAGATGGTGCTGTCAAGAGATATAGGACAAATGAATGAAAGATATGTAAAAAAGGTAACAGTGGTAAAGGAAACGGGCCATTGTTAGCTGTTTACTTGGTGAGAATGAGAAGCTGGTGCATTTTGGGTGGGGGAGGGATGCAAAGAGAAGGAATGCAGGGGTTACTTGAAGTTAGAAAAATCAAATTCATACCACTGGGTTGTAAGCTGCCCAAGCGAAATATGAGATGCTGTTCAATTTGCGTTTAGCCTCACTTTGACAATGGAGGAGGTCTAGATCAGAAAGATCAGTGTGGGATCAGGTAGGTCCAGGCGGACTGAGCTAATATACTCTGTAATCTTTAGTACATTTAGTGATAGAATTCTGGGATCATATATCCATGAAGGATAGGAGGCCACTCAGCCCATCACATCTATGACAGTTTACTTACCTTAATAATATTTTTCTTTGACCTCCCACTCTAGTCCTGCATTTATTTAATTCTGCAGCACCCGTTGAATTTCCTTCCAAAAGTTACTTGACAGTTCCCTTCCAACACCTTTCTGGCAGTCAGGTAGCATGTACCACTGGACTCAGGAAGAGCTACTTCCACTTTGTTAACAGGTTTCTGAATTGTCCCTCCATATGCAAGAGTATTGTCCGATTCACCTCTACCTCATTGTAGACATTGGACTTTGTTCAAGGAACTGATATGTTACAATGCTGAGAACAATATTCTGCACTCGATATTTTAACCTTTGCTCTATCTATTGTAGTTGAGTTTGAGTGGATTGTATGGTATATCGGAACTGTCTGGTTAGCATGCAAAACAAAGCTTTTCATTCTACCTTAGTATATGTGACGAAAGTAACCTCAAATCTAAACTTAAACCAGTACATTCAACAATGAATCAGCTTGCTGCAGAAAGCACATTTCTCCTCAGCTCTCGCTTGGTTTCATATAGCAATAGATTTGAGGAACAGCCCTTCTCACCCACAATTTCCCTGTCCCACATGATGCCAGGTTAAACTAATCTACTCTGCCTGCATGTGGTCCATATCCCTCCATTCTTGCACATTCATGTGCCTAACTAAAAGCCTCGTAAATGCCAAGGGATGCCAAATGCCAAATGCTCAAGGGATATGGGAAGAAAGCAGGAACGTGGTACTGATTTTTGATGGTTAGCCATGATCGTATAGAATGGTGGTGCTGGCTCGAAGGGCCGAATGGCCTACTCCTGCACCTAGTTTCTATGCCACTATTGTATCTGTCTCCTCCGCCACCCTTGGCAGTGCATTCAAGGCACGCAACAATCTCTGTGCAAAACACTTGCCCTGCCTTTAAACTTTTGCCCTCTCATCTTAAAGATGTGCTCTCTAGTCTTTTCCACCCTGGGAAAAAGGTTCTGACTGTCTACCCTATCTGTGCCTCTCATAAATTTATATACTTCAATCAGGTCCCCCCCTCGGCTTCCAGTGTTCCAGAAAAAACAATCTAAGTTTGTGCAACCTCTCCTTATAGCTAATACCCTCCTATCCTCTCTCTCCAATCCCTCTAAATCCTACCTGTAACGTGGCAATCAGAACTGCAAGCAATACTCCAAATGTGGCTTCATGAAAGATAGACACAAAAAGCTATAGTAACTCAGTGCGTCAGACAGCATCTCTGTTGAAAAGGAATAGGTGATGTTTCGGGTCGAGACCCTTCTTCAGACCAACAAAAGTTCAATAAAGCTGCAAGATGACTTCCTGACTCTCATACTCAACCTTTCAACCAATGAAGGTCCCTTTACCAACTTCACTATCACGCCTCCTATTAATGTTTGTGACCTATGGTGGGAAATCGGTCTCTGGAGAATCCTTACATCACTGAAGTCTGGCATTCCTGGAGTAATCCTTGTAAACTTTCTCCTTGTGGTGAGATTTTGAATACAATGTATGGAAACTGCATGGAAAATCAAGCGCTGGCCATCATTTTGGGGAATAGAACTGCAGAGTTTCAGATGTATTAATAGATATCTCCCTCACTTTAATGTTTCAGAGCTGCCAAAACAAGATGTGCAACCTGAGCATTTGACAAGATTGTTCCTATGCCATTTTAACAACATCTTTCAGACAGCTTATGAGGCCCTTGCACTTGACAGGTGAGTATGGCCTTAACAGTGGTTGTGCTCTGAGGATGTCACTTGGACCCTATTCATTGTCATATTGACTTGTCTTCAGTGATTGAAATCCGATGCCAGCTTTTCCGGGAAAAAAGTAGTCTGATTATTTTTGATCGGCTCTCCTTGGTCTGATAGACCAGGTATAATCAAAGTAAATTAACACTCCTTACCTCATTTCCTTCTGTCCCCAATCTGTCATCTTCCTTTATTGTCAGGGCTTGTTTCATCAAACCTTGGTAATGGGCTAGTCCCATCGCGTTCCTGCTACCCACTGGACCAGCCCCATTGATACTGGCCGTAGGTTAATGTTGTCACTTTGCAACCCTGTTTCAGCGATGTATAACATTAACTGAGACTGTATGTTGACTTATATTCTAATACTTACTTTCAAATTTAACAACTACTTCCTCACAGAAACAACCAGACAGATGAATTTAAAGTCCACTTGCTGTCTGTATTTTACTGTTTGGGTTCTTTGTTACTGAAACCCCAATTACTGTGATGGAATAGAACAGGAGACACAATAATAAGCTTCAGTAAGCTGACACATACTGCCTCGACAGTGCCTGCTGAATGTAGTGCTAAATCACACAGGGCAAAACACAGCACATTTCAAGTGCTTTAAAAAGTGTAGCATTGCCCATTTCATTTTAATTATGATTCGAGCAACTGAAAAGTGGCATGAATTAGGGCTGCCTCTTCTGGATGCAGCACAGGGAAGTAATTATTGTGACCAGGATCAAAAAAACAAAAGAAATTACTTCATTTAAAGCAATCCCTCTGTGTTGTGAATATTATGATGCTGGAGGTTTTTTTTTAAAGGATATTATATTTAAATGCACTCCAGAGCCTTCATTATACAAGATAAAGTATCACTACTACGGAAAAAAAAAAGCACTTCCATTTCACCAAGAGGATTTGTTCGTTTCTGTCATTGTGCTCAAGCTGTTAATCTAAATGTGGAGGTAGATTCTGAATAGCAATGAAGACGCAATGTAATTCCTCGTACAGCAAAAGAAAGAGCAACATTCATCTGGAGCATGGATGAAGTTCCATCTTTTGACCATTTGCATTGTCTGCACATTTATATCCCATAAAATTGAAACTGCTTATAAGCACAAATAAATAACCCGAGTGACATTGGTTGTAATGCTGGTGCAGAGCAACCACTGGGTGGCACCTTATTGTTACAAATTGTTCTGCTCCTGAACTCCAGGGTCATGCAGGTCATGCAAAATATGCTCCCATGCATTATCTAAAATGGTGAGCTGAACCGGAGTTGGAAAGAATACCATTTACCCAGCTGTGAAATGAATGAACAATACATTGGAGTGCTTCTAAAATGAGAGTCAGACGTAAATAGTCTTAAATATTTTTTAAAAGAGATTTTTGCCAGTTATCGTTGCATTTTGAGGAGATATTCATTTTTAAGGGATGCTGAGAATTTTCACCTTCAAGGAACAGAGTTCTAGACAAATTGTCATCCCGTTTCAATCTCATGGCCAGTTTTGTCAATTGGAGACTGCAAAATGGCACATCCTGTGATAGATCTGACATTAAAAAAAAATCTATCTACATTTTTTGCCTAAGGTATTAGCTCGCCTAAAAGTGCACTCTGTCTTGAGCATAGTCTGTAGATACAAAGGGATCTTGGGGAGGTCCATGACGCCCTGAAAGTGGTAACGCAAGTAGATAGAGTGGTAAAGAAGGCAGACGATATTCTTGCTTTCATAGGTCAGAGCATTGAGTATAAGAATCAGGAAGTCATGCAGCAGCTTTTATAAGACTTTGATTTAGCTACATTTGGAGTATAGCATGCAGTTCTTGTTGTCCCATTGCACAATGGATGTGGAGACGTGGAGAGGGTGCAGAGGAGGTTTACCAGAATTGTGCCTGGATTATGGGGTATTAGCTACAGGCAGAGGTTGGACAGGCTTGTTATGTTTTCTCTGGAATGTCAGAGATGGTGTGGAGACTTGATGGATGTACGTAAATTAAATTATTAGAGGCATGGATAGAGTAGATATTCAGAACCTTTTTCCCAGGATGGACAAAAAATCTGCTGATGATACCATGAATTACATTTACAATTATTAATGTGGTTGCTGGGCAAGTCAGCTAACCTCCAGTAAATTCAATAAACACCAACATGGAGTTTGACCTTGGACTGTGTCATTGCTTTAGAGAAATATTAATCTATTCAATATTCGGAATGACACGTCGGTGCAACGGTAGAGCTGCCTCCTTACAGCGTCGGAGACCCGCATTTGATCCTGATACGAGTGTTGTCAGTATGGAGCTTGTACGTTTTCCCAGTGACCATTTGGGGATTTCCCCCGGTGCACTGGTTTCCTCCCACATTCCAAAGACATGCGGGTTTGTGGGTTAATTGACTTCCATAAGTTGTAAAATTGTTCCTAGTGTGTGCAGGTTCGTGAGTGCTGGTCGTCGTGGACTCAGTGGGCCGAAGGGCACTGTTTCCATGCTGTGCCTCTAAGAGCCTAAAGTCTAAACTGATATGCAGAAGGTTTCATATTATTTACATATAGGTTTCAATGTCACACCTTTGGCTATGTGCAACTTTAGGACATTGGTGTCCTGCAAAGGGCCTCCACTTGCTGAGGTTGTTCATTGGGCCAGCTAGCTCAGAGTTCAGGCTTATGGGCCATCTTTCAGCATGACTAATTCTCGCACTCTCGAGCCACGAACAACAAGTTAACTGATGTTGCAATTCTTGGGCCATTGCCAGATTACCTCAGCGAGTTCTTTGGGATTTTCTCGTTATTTAAAGAGCTTTCCCACTCCATTAGGTGTCATTGATGAATCAGAGATGGCACTCTTGCCCTTGACCTCAAAGATTGATAGGCCCACTCCAGAGAATTGAAGGTGTGATTGGGATTGACCCTCCAGTGCAGTATGAAGGGGACGTTGAAAGGTCAGAAATGCTATCGATTGCATGAAATAATAGAACCACCTGTCAGATGGAGGTGAATGTTCTCACATCACTATTTAAAGAAGAGGAGTGAAAAATAGCTGCATTTGTTTCATGCTGTTTTTGAGACCTTGCAGCTTACAAATTGTCTGCCTGCCTTGCTGGGGTTGAGACCTCCTGGTGCACAGAATGGCTGTCATATTTCCTGCATGACAACAATGATGCACAGAGTCTCTTGCCCAGAGTAGGGGAATCGAGGACCAGAGGACATTGGTTTAAGGTGGAGAAGGTTTAATAGGAATCTGAGGGGTATCTTTTACCACAAGAAGTGTGATGGGTCTATGAAAGAAGCTTCCAGAGGAGGTAGTTGAGGCAAGGACTATCCCAACATTTAAGAAACAGTTAGACAGGTACATGGACATGACACATTTGGAGGAATATGGACTAAACGCGGGCAGGTGGGACTAGTGTAGCTGTGACATATTGGCCGGTGTGGGCAAGTTGGGTCGAAGGGCCTATTTCTACACTGTATCACTCCATGATTCTATAACTCTAATGTACAGGGTGCTAGTGAGACCACACCTGGAGTATTGTGTGCAGTTTTGGTCCTCTAATCCAAGGACATTCTTGCTATTGAGGGAGTGCCACGTAGGTTTACAAGGTTAATTCCTGGGATGGCGGGACTGTCATATGCTGAGAGAATGGAGTGGCTGGGCTTGTATACTCTGGAATTTAGAAGGATGAATGGGAATCTTGTTGAAACATGTAAGATTATTAAGAATTTGGACACGCTAGAGGCAGGAAACATGTTCCCGATGTTGGGGGAGTCCAGAACCAGGGGCCACAGTTTTAGAATAAGGGGTAAGCCATTTAGAGCGGAGATAAGGGAACACTTTTTCTCACAGAGAGTTGTGAGTCTGTGGAATTCTTGGCCTCAGAGGGTGGTGGAGGCCAGCTCTCTGGATACTTTCAAGAGAGAGCTAGATGGGGGGTCTTAAAGATAGCGGAGTCAGGGGATATGTGGAGAAAGCAGGAACGGGGTACTGATTGGGGATGATCAGCCATGATCACATTGAATGACGGCGCTGGCTCGAAGGGCCGAATGGTCTACTCCTGCACCTGTTGTCTATTGTCTATATTTCACAATCACTTCAGGCATCCTTTGGTTGTGCATTGCATTGTGACAATAGAAATCTTTCCTTCAATACACTTGAGTCATATGTTAGTTCATGGGATGTGGTGTCATGAAATTCTTACATTTTGAAGCATATCATCCATTTAATAATTCATAGCAAAGATATCCAGGTTTATCAGGCATTTTGTCAATGTGTAAACAGAAATGTAAAGAATCAAATGATACGGTTACAATGGCGTCAAAAGATATTTTGCAAGAAAGGATTTTATTTCTCAAAGGTTATTACAAAGCTTTTGTGCTACAGATTTCTGACAAAGAGATACATTTTGCCTGACCTTTGCAAGGGCAGATTGTGGGCATCAGCATTGTGGAGATGCAGCAGCATATAGGGCAGAAGCTGAGGCAGAGAAATAGAGCAACATCAGCTGCTGCCACAGGAGAATTTGTAATTAGGTCATAAGTGATAGAAGCAGAATTAAGCCATTCGGCCCATCAAGTCTACTCCAACATTCAATCATGGCTGATTTATCTCTCCCTCTGAACCCCATTCTCTTGCCTTCTCCCCATAATCCCTGACACCCATACTAAATCAAGAAGCTATCTCTCTGCTTTAAAAATATCCACAGACTTGGCCTCCATAGCCTTCTGTGGCAAAGAATTGCACAGGTTCACCACCCTCTGACTGAAGAAATTCCTCCACATCTCCTTCCTAAAGGAACGTCCTTTAATTCTGAGGTTATTCAATCTAAGGCTCTCCCTCGAGTGGGAACATCCTCTTCACATCCACACTATTCAACCCTTTCACATCCTGCTGCAATTGTAAATACGCTCTTTCTCAGCTTCCCCCCAGTCTATTTCAGTCAATAAACCACAAGCACAAGTTGATTCAAGCACTGAAACAACTAAACTTTATTTTTAGAAAGTACAACAAATCACCCTATACGATACCTAAACCACTGCAGGTTTGATCCTTGTATCTCCCTGGCCAAGCCCTTTAGCCTCGTGCAAGCAGAAACACTCCAAAAGGTCACGCAGTCCCAAGCGCTCTGCCAGAAGATCGACCACGGACCTCGTGGGGGCTGCCTTTTATAGGTCCCCGAACATTGAGGGACCGAACTACAGAGGGGTGGTATATTTCCAATCAAATCAAGTATAACAAATTACAATAATACACTACTGACACAGGCCAATTTCAGAATCTTCTTACATTGTTGCAGGAGAAGCTTCCGGAAGAGGCTAACAGAACCTTGAATAATGCAACATTTACCCTGGGATTCAAACAAACCAGGCAGGGCTTAACATGTTTTCTTGGGTCCCAGCAGTCTCCTGAATTGAAGGACCTCCTATAATTCCTGGGATCTCGGATGTTTCTATATCCTCTAGGATCCCGAATTTCCCCATGATCCCAGAAATTATTTTCCTAACCCCTCTCTTTCACTTGCTCCCCTGTCGGACAGGCTTGGCTCCAATGTCCCATTCCCCCACATGTATAACATTGATTAGGTAATGTTGTTGAATTTGTTTTCTCATTGGATTCCAGTGTAATTGGTTCTAAACTAGGAGTACAATGGTAATAACAATCTGGGTAGACTGGGACTCATTTCTCCCAATCCATTCTTTGTTAACATTCGAGGACTCCATGGTCCTGAGCCAGAGCTTGGTCCCTCCTTTTTAGCCATATATTCAGTTCTTTTCCAGTTACTGGATAATCTTCCTGTTTTCTACTACCCTTCCAATGGTGCCTCACAGCTCTGGCCATTTGACTTGCACCGTTCTCAGACCAGTCCCTGTTGTTAGTCTTAATTGTCAACTACCTTAGTGGGGAGACAATTTAGTAAGATGGCACAATATTATGGGGAAATCACTCCATTTTGATAGTTTAAATCACCTGATTGGTCCATGAATAATCTTGAGAATCGTTCTAAAATTCATCTGCTCCCTCTCCCTTTTTTGGTTTTATCTCTAGAATTCTTGTTAAATCAAATGGCTTCTGAAGGATGTTTGCAAGGGCCGTTAAAACAGCCTCATCTCTTGCACTATCATCCACAATTATGTTTGCCGATGCTTTGTGTGTCGGGTGTCCCAGGGCTGCTAAAAATTTGGTGTTTTCAGCTGGAGTAATTATTTGTTGTATAGTCGCCCATAGGGCTCGGGAGTCTGCATGATATACATGCATTGTGGTTCTTAAATAATCTACAAAAGCAACAGGTGACTTTTTCCTATCAGGGATTTTATTTAACACAGCTATTATTTCATGGGGTTTCCATGGAGTGTGGACATCTATGGAGCGAGGATTATTTACACCTACTGCACTGGTCGAATCAAAGGCAGGATTCTGCACTTCCCTGACTGGGAATTGTCAATGGGGTATCTGTTCAGTCTGTAGACTTTCTGTCGAATCAAAATCTATCTTGGTATTTTAAATTACTGTCTCATCCTCAGATGAATCTTCCTTCTCACTATGGGATTCACGGTACCTTCTAAGTGATTCCTTCCTCTCACTACTATTCTAATTTGATTCCCGCTAATCGTCTAGGTTGAGGCTCGCAAAGATATTCTGGCGGTTGTACTATATCCAGCGTACCCTCCTTCTCTTTAAATACCGGGGCTAACCTCTTTATTCTACTTCTGGTACCATAAGCTACTGAACGATCTATTAATGCTGCTCTAGATGTCAGCTAATCTACATCGGTGAGACCAAGCATAGGCTTGGTGATCGTTTCGCCGAACACCTCCGCTCGGTCTGCATTAACCAACTCCCCCTCCCATTCCGAATCCGACCTTTCTGTCCAGGGCCTCCACCATGGCCAGAGTGAGCACCACCAGAAATTGGAGGAGCAGCACCTCATATTCCGCTCGGGCAGTTTGCACCCTAGCGGCATAAACATTGACTTCTCCAATTTCCGGTAGCCCTTGCTGTCTCCTCCCCTTCTCAGCTCTCCGTCAGTCCTCGGGCTCCTCCTCTTCCTTTCTCCTTTCTTCTCCCTGCCCACCCCCCCCCCCCCCCCCCCCCCCCCACCCACACCCTACATCAGTCTGAAGAAGGGTTTCACCCTGGAACGTTGCCTATTTCCTTCGCTCCATAGATGCTGCTGCACCCGCTGAGTTTCCCCAGCACTTTTGTCTATCTATTAATGGTGGAGTGGATGGAATTAAAAATTCTGGCACCCCAGTGGCTGCTATCGGTAATATTTGCCTTGACGTGGAATCTGCAAGAGTTGTTATCAGTTCTGCAGACTCTGGATATTTATCATGGGCGCAAGTCATACAATGTGTAAGTGAAGCCTGGGGAATGCAAGAGGAACTTGGTGGAAGCTGTAATTTTCTACTCGTTTTAACATCTGTCCAATCTTCCAAGTATTCATCTTCTTCCCCCTACAAGTCACCACGAACCATCGGATCTCTAAACTTTAAATTTACAGAGACTGGTTTCCTTTCAGGAGATCTACCTCTTTCCTGTTCTGTGTGCTTTCCTTCATCTCTACTCCTGTCCTTCCTACTGCCTGAAGGTCGATCTACTTCACCCTCTTTCAGTTCTATTCCGAGTTTTTAAAATGATTTTTCCCAATTTGCCAGTCTCCTAACCTCTTTATTTGCCTTTCGTTCCTCATAATATTTATTCCATAATCCCATTAACTCCTTTGCACTTCCACTATTCCCATACTGCCAAATAATTTGCTCTATGTACTTCAATCCTTTCACTGTTTTAATGGCCCCCAACAGCCATAGTTTGCTTCCCAATTTCTTATTTAGCGCTCCTGACAAGTTTCTCAATTTCTCTTCCTTGCGTGGGAACTCATTGCATATCATCTGCATTGGGCTCCGAGCATCTTCTGTCATATCTCAGTCTAGTCTATTTCCCATGTCTTCGGACACCCGAAACAAAATTCCTAAGGCCTTCACAACTTTTCGATAATTCACTCCTACCTTTTCTAAACCAACATGTAGAGGAACCAACGAGAGAGCAGGTTATTCTAGACTGGGTATTGAGTAATGAGGAAGGGTTAGTTAGCAGTCTTGTTGTGCGTGGCCCGTTGGGCAAGAGTGACCATAATATGGTTGAGTTCTTCATGAGGATGGAGAGTGACATAATTAAGTCAGAAACAAGGGTTCTGAACTTAAACAAAGGTAACTTTGAAGGTATGAGACGTGAATTGGCCAAGATAGACTGGCAAGTGATTCTTAAAGGGTTGACAGTGGATGTGCAATGAAGGTATTTAAAGACTGCATGGATGAACTACAACAATTGTTCATCCCAGTTTGGCAAAAGAATAAATCAGGGAAGGTAGTGCATCCATGGATAACAAGGGAAATCAGGGATAGTATAAAAACAAAAGATGAAGTATACAAATTAGCCAGAAAAAGCAGCCAACCAGAGGACTGGGAGAAATTCAGAGTCCAGCAGAGGAGGACAAAGGACTTAATTAGGAAAGGGAAAATAGATTATGAAAGAAAACTGGCAGGGAACATAAAAACTGACTGCAAAAGTTTTTATAGATAAATCCCGAGGGCCAGATAGTCTGCATCCCAGAGTACTCAAGGAAGTAGCCACAGAAATAGTGGATGCATTAGTGATAATTTTTCAAAACTCCTTAGATTCTGGAGTAGTTGCTGAGGATTTGAGGGTAGCTAATGTAACCCAACTTTTTAAAAAAGGAGGGAGAGAGAATACAGGGAATTACAGACCAGTTAGTCTAACATCGGTAATGATGAAACTGCTATTAAAGATGGGATAGCAGTACATTTGGAAAGTGGTGAAATCATTAGACAAAGTCAGCATGGATTTATGAAAGGTAAATCATGTCTGACGAATCTTATAGTATTTTTCGAGGATGTAACTAGCAGAGTGGATAAGGGAGAACCAGGGATGTGTTATATCTAGACTTTCAGAAGGCTTTTGACAAGGTCCCACATAAGAGATTAGTATACAAACTTAAAGCACACAGTTTTGGGTGTTCAGTATTGATGTGGATAGAGAACTGGCTGGCAGACAGGAAGCAAAGAGTAGGAGTAAATGGGTCCTTTTCAGAATGGCAGGCAGTGACTAGTGGGGTACCGCAAGGCTCAGTGCTGGGACCCCAGCTATTTACAATATATATTAATGATTTGGACGAGGGAATTGAATGCAACATCTCCAAGCTTGCGGATGACACTAAGCTGGGGGGTAGTGTTAGGTGTGAGGAGGATGCTAGGAGGCTGCAAGGTGACTTGGATAGGCTGGGTGAGTGGGCAAATGCATGGCAGATGCAGTATAATGTGGATAATTGTGAGGTTATCCACTTTGGTGGCAAAAACAGGAGGGTAGACTATTATCTGAATGGTGGCAAATTAGGGAAAGGGGAGATGCAACGAGACCTGGGTGTCATGGTACACCAATCATTGAAAGTAGGCATGCAGGTGCAGCAGGCAGTGAAGAAAGCAAATGGTATGTTAGCATTCATAGCGAAAGGATTTGAGTATAGGAGCAGGGAGGTTCTACTGCAGTTGTACAGGGTTTTGTTGAGAGCACACCTGGAGTATTGCATACAGTTTTGGTCTCCAAATCTGAGAAAAGACATTCTTCCCATAGAGGGGGTACAGAGAAGGTTCACAAGACTGATTCCTGGGATGTCAGGACTTTCATATGAGGAAAGACTTGATAGACTTGGCTTGTACTCATTAGAATTTAGAATTTTGAGGGGGGATCTTATCGAAGCTTACAAAATTCTTAAAGGGTTGGATAGGCTAGATGCAGGAAGATTGTTCCCGATGTTGGGGAGGTCCAGAACAAGGGGTCACAGTCTAAGGATAAGGGGGAATTCCTTAAGGACCGAGATGAGGAAAACATTTTTCACACAGAGAGTGATGAATCTCTGGAATTCTCTGCCACAGAAGGTAGTTGAGGCCAGTTCATTGGCTATATTTAAGAGAGAGTTAGATGTGGCCCTTGTGGCTACAGGGATCAGGGGGTATGGAGAGAAGGCAGGTACGGGATACTGAGTTGGATGATCAGCCATGATCATATTAAATGGCGGTGCAGGCTCGAAGGGCCGAATGGCCTACTCCAGCACATATTTTCTATGTTTCTGTTTCTGTAATCTCCAAGGTTATCAAACTCTCTGAACAGTGGCCAACAACATCTAAGTGCTAGCGGTTTCCCACCTCTTTCACACAATTGCACAATCAACATTTCCAATCTTCTATTCAAATTCTTCTCCTATTTCCAACAAGTCCACACACTTTCAACCTTTCAATTTCCACAATCCTGTCATCTAAAGATCACGGTGCTCCAGGCAACAATCCAGGGACAGGGAACAGTCAATCGCAACCAAACTCGCTCCCGCAGCCCGTTTACCCAAGACAACCACAATCTAAGCACATGCAAATGAGCTCCAAACACGCAAGCAAAACCATCCACAGACAAGAAACTACACCTATTATTATCGTGCACAACCACATTCCTTTATAAACCACAAGCATTCATCTAATATCACATTCGTTAACTGAACAGTTCCAAAAGCAAATCACAATATGTATCCTGCGTCGTGCTGTTATCAACCAGTGAACCTCTCCCTCTGATACAGAAGACATACCCCTTCCTGGGGTACTCTTTGCTGAGGGGTACTACTTCTTCGTTAGCTACTTTTCTCCTTCAGATGCTTCTCTTCTCACTAAGTGCTCAAACTTCTATTGGGGGACCTTTCTATCCAATCTAAGTTCTCAGACATAGGAGCACTTTTTCCTGTCCGTTACTCTTTGCTATCAGGTACTAATCAACAATTGATCAGAGGGGGACGAACTCTTGGTTGATCAGCCACGATTTGGACTCCAACTTCAATACCAGTCTTGATCCACGTGCTCGTCCACATGCTTGATCAATGGTGTTTTAACATTTATGTCTTATTATTATTAATGTTTAGTGTTTTCTGAGTCATTTGTAACTGTCACTGTATGTCATGTTGTTACTTGTGGGCAGAGCACCAAGGCAAATTCCTTGTATGTGAATATTTGGCCAATAAACTTACTTATTTTCTTACTTCATCAACTATTTATCTCTGCAGCCAATTCAAACCGATATCACAACAGTGTATCTAACTTTCAAAATTTAAATCAAAGATAATACACAATACACAGTAAATACAATGCAAAGCTGGCAATATTAATACACTTTAAACTACTAATTCAAAACTTCATCATACCCAGATTAATCTGGAAGGAAATATATATATACACTTTAAATCAAAATCGATTCACAATTCTAAATAGACTTCTGAGCTTTACAAATGTTAACTATTAACAAGTCTTTACAAAGTATTTATACACAATTAACTTGGAAAGAAAGATCTATACACTTGGAATTAACCAGCACCTCATTATGAGATTCTGAATATTATTAAATTTGAATTGGAGAGTTTTCAGTTTGTTATTCTTTATCCAACTGAAAATTTTCTACGCAAGTTCGAATTCAAAATTTGTACGGAAAATCTTTAGGAAATCTTCAGATTGATTAAAGTATCTTTGACCAATTTACACTCTAATCACTGAATTCCCGATATCTTTTGAGACTCCTTCCTCCGTTTTACAGGGATCCAGATATTTCGCACAGGCGGGGACTTGAATCCACTTAGGTTCACCTTTGCAATGGGCTACCCTTCATACCTGCTAAATATCGGGTGTCATGCTCTTCATGCTGGCTGGATAGGCTCTTCATGCTGGCTGTCAATGCCGATTTTTAGAGCGCGATTCCAATCCGCACTCCCAGCAACGACGCAGTGCTTTGCCGCTTCGCACAGCTTGGACCCAGTTTTGTCTTTTAATATCCCGTCAATCGGATATCCAATTCTGGGGTGGGCCTGTAACACGAGTTTTACGAGCCCATGACCCAAAGGATAGGGCCTTGAACCCAGAGGAAAGGGCCTTTAATCCAAGCCTGATGCTATTTCTATGGGCCTTTAACCCAGTAGGACCTCTAACCCCAAAGGCACTAACGCCCTCAATGTTTGCTAGACTCTGTTCTACGATCTTGTTGGGACCCTTTCCCAAGCCCGCAAATGATCGATCTGCTCCGACTGACAAAAATGAATGCAAAAACCACACTGTGTGGCCGATTTCTACACTCACGATCGGGAACAGCTCAATACCCTTAATAGCAAGCTTGTGTTTGGGGGTCCGTTGGGATCCCGGATGAGCCCCCAATGTAAATAAACTCTTTCTAAGCTTCCCCCCAGTATAGTTCAGTCAATAAAGCACTGATTCAATTACTGGAACAACTAAACTTTATTTTTAGAAAGCACAATAAATCACTCTATACGATACATAAACCACTGCAGGTTCGATCCTTGTATCAGCGTGGCCAATCCATTTAGCCTCGTGCAAGCAGAAACATTCCAAAAGATCATACAGTCCCGAGCACTCTTCCAGAAGATCGACCACGGACCTCGTGGGGGCTGCTTTTTATAGGTCCTCGAACCTTGAGGGGCCGAACTACAGAGGGGTGGTATATTTACAATCCATTCAAGTATAACAAATTACAATTTTACTTTGGAGTCACGTGAGTGACTTTGTGAAGATCCCGCCAGCACGAATGCGCAACATATCGTCGCTCGCATTGCAGTCGACAAGCTGGGGGGGAGCGCTGCTCCTCTGCTGGCAGCTTAAAAAGGACAATCAGGTGAGTTTTTACTAACCTTGAGTTGGTTGGTCTTTGTATTTGTTAATCTTTTACAGAGACTTCATGATGGAAGAGAACACGGAGTAAAAAGAGGGCTGCTTCCAAGCATGCCATTGAAGACCGCGGGACTTCGGAGCGAGGTCAGCGGCCAAAATCCCCGGAGCTGGCCGTTAAGTTTTCAGCAGTACCGTACCTCGGGCCACGAAGACAGCGCGGAAGTCGGGAGGCCCCACTCAGTCGGCAGGACCAGACTCTCCACCGCAACATTTCAGGAAACTACGAACTGGCGGTAGGACCGCGTGGTAGCGGGGAAGCCAAGACCCCGACTCCCCACTGCTTCAGTCCGCACGACCGCGGACTGGCGGCAAATAAGTGTGGAAATCGAGCCCCGTTCATATGGAAGGCCCCGACTCTCCACCGCATCAGTCTGGAAGACTGCGGACTAGTGGTAAAACCGCACAGAAGTCGAGTAGCCCCGCTGGAGTGGCAGGCAACGACTCCCCACTACCACAGTCCGGAAGACCGCGGACTGGCGGTAGATCTACCAGGAAGTTGTTTAGCCCCGACTGTCCAACATCTCTCCCTCCTCGGAAGGGAGTGTTAGAAGTCAGGGATTGGCTGATTTTGAGGAGGGGTTAACCAAAGTCCCAAAGTTGCATGGGATGCAGGAAGAGGAACTTCTGGGGATTGTGTCTAAATTTCCACAGCCGTCAAAGAAAGGGCAACCTCTTCAGCCACGGGTAGCGGCAAGCATCAATTACCTGACCACACACCAACTACAGGAACAGGTAATTTCAGAGACCACAGGCAAGTATCTGGCCCCGGAGAATTGCGTGTCGCTGAATGTGCCCACCGTCAACACACCCATATGGGAGAATATAAGCCCTGGGATAAGGGCACAGGAATTGAAAATTCAGAAAATCCTCAAACTACTGACCTCAGGGATTACTGCATTTGCCAGGTCAGTCGATGGTGCAGACATGACGGAAGAGCAGCAGGATGCATTAGCCCTGTTCTGTAATGCACATTATGAGATTAATTGCTTCAGAAAAAGCTCTATCCGTCCCACGCTCAACCCCAAATTTGCGGGGTTGTGTAAAGCCAGCGCTACCGTCACCAAGCTTGTTGTTTGGGGATGACCTGCCCAAACAGGTCAAAGACCTAGATGAGGAAGTCAAAGTGGTCGGCATGATAAAACCGCCTTCCTCTAGCAGGTCACCAGCGTATCGACGGCAGTATCCGTATGCAACACCCAACAGGCCCCGCTTTCACCCCAATAGGGTGACGGGTGAAAATCCAAAGGTCGCACCTCATCCACAGAGGCGTTTTTTAGGCCATGGCCAGAAGGGACCCGCTTGGAAAATGCATCAACCCGACACCACAGCGCCACAACATCCCAAGAACCAAGGATGGAAGACCAAGCCCCACCGGTAACCATGGAGGTAAGGGGGTCTGGTTCCCTTGGGAATTCTGCATGCATAACCTCACAAGTGGGAGGTAGGTTGTGTCTGTTTGGGGATGCATGGAGTTCCATAACTTCTGACCCCTTTATATTGCACACTATTCAAGGTTATGAAATTGAATTTGTAAACAAACAACTCCCCCCAGTTCAATAGAGAAAACGGTACATGAACCTCTTGAGTTTGTATCTAACATCATTACCAAAACTAAAAAAGATGGTGGATGTCGTATTATATTTGATTTAACTCAACTTAAACCTTTGTGCAATATACCCATTTCTAGATGGAAACATTTGAAACTGCCAAGCAACTGATTTCCAGAGGGTACTTCATGGCCTGCATCGATCTAAAAGATACATACTATTCAGTACCTATATATAAAGATCACCGCAGATATTTGAAATTTGTCTGGATGGGGCAGCTGTGGCAGTATAGTGCACTGCCTAATGGACTAACAAAAGACCCCAGGTTATTTACCAAAATATTGAAACCAGCATTGGCGTCTCTACGAAGACAAAACCACATCCAGACAAATCTAAGTTAACACCTTCTGTCATTATGGACTATCTGGGATTCACGATTAACACAAATCATACGATTATCACTTTCCCAAATAACAAAGCGGCAGATATAATAGAGGCATGTAATAGCCTTGCTTGCGCCAGAAAACCGACTATTCGACATGCTGCCAAGGTAATTGAAAAACTTGTAGCTACATTTCCAGCTATTTGGACCGTAGCATTATCAAAACTTGCAAAGAGCAAAAATCTCAGTACTAAAAACTAATGTTGGGTATTTTGATAGACCTATGCAGCTACCAACCAAAGCAAAAAATGAGCTACGATGGTGGATTAGCAGGATCCGATATTGTTTTAATCCCATCGTAGTTACAAACCCTTCAGTCGTGTTGCAAACTGATGCCAGCGCCCACGGCTGGGGAGCTACTGACACCACTTCTAGTTGTGGTGGCAGATGGGATTTGCACAAATCTACGTTGCTCCAATCACGAGATATAAACTATTTGGAAATGCTGGGAGCATTTCACGGACTACGGGCTTTCTGTACAAATATGCATCATACGCATGTCCATCTACAAATAGACAATACCACAGTGGTGGCATATTTAAACCATATGGGTGGTATCAAGTCGATATCTTGTGATGAATTGGCAAACACAATTTGGAACTGGTGCATTGAAAGAAACATTTGGATTTCAGCTACATACCTTCCAGGTAAGCTTAATACAGTGGCGGACACCAAGTCACGAATATTCAATGACAACACCGAGTGGATGTTGACCTCCCAAATATTTGCAAACATTATAGCTCAGTATAGAACACCAGATATCGACCTCTTTGCATCCAGATTGAACCATCAGATACCAACATATGTCTCTTGGGAACCAGACCCTGGGGCAGTAGCGATGGATGCTTTCTCGCTACATTGGAGGAACTTGTTCTTCTATGCATTTCCCCCTTTCTGCCTCATCAGTCGGGTATTTCGGAAAATTCAGTTAGATTCCGTGTCAGGGATACTGATAATACTCGACTGGCCTACTCAGCCATGGTTCCTGGTGGTTCTCGACATGGTGGAGGAACCGTGGGTGCAGGTTCCCAAATGCCCGAACCTCCTGACACATCCCATATCAGGGGAGAGTCATCCATGCCATGGTCATCTGAACCTATTGGCTTGCAGGTTCTGAAGAGACCATTACTGGAATTTGGGCTGTCGAACAGGGCCATGGACATCATCACGGCGTCGTGCAGAGAGTCCACAAGGAAGCAATACCTTACCCATGTAAAGAAATGGGAGGTCTTCTGTTCCAGGATTGATATCACCTACGACTCTGCCACCATCACAGATGTGTTGGAATTCCTCATGGGCCTTCACTACGATGAGGGCCTCAGTTACAGTGCCATCAACAGTGCAAGGAGTGCATTATTATCCAACCTCAGACTTGGAGTGGGATCCCATCCATTGGTGTCGAAACTAATGAGGGGTATTTTCAATTCCAACCCTCCAAGGCCACGATACACTATGACCTGGGATATTGAAGTAGTGTTGTCCCTACTCAGGAGTTGGTCACCAGTTTCGAAACTCCCACTGGCAAAACTCACCTATAAAGTGGAGATGCTGATGGCACTTATCACGGCTCAACCGGTCCAGACCCTCCACAAACTGAAATTGCACAGGATGGTCTCGACCCCCACCAAGGTAACCTTCTTTATTGACTAGTTACTAAAACACCATAGACCTGTAACAACCGGTCTTAAATTGGGTTTCCTGGCATATCCCATTGATGTACGCCTCTGCACCCATCTCCGACATTATATAAATGTCACCCAAAATATCAGGGGTATGGAAGTAGGTCTCAGTTTTAAACACCCAGTTTTAAACAGTTTTAAACAACTGATAAAACTTTATCAGTTTTAAACACCCACACTACAGGGTAACTGTGCAGACTATTTCCAGGTGGCTCAGGGTGGTGTTGGGTGCAGCAGGGGTAGACACTGATATTTTAAAATCTCATTCCACGAGGGCTGCGTCCACATCAGCGGCGAGGACCATGGAGGTGCCCATGGACCATGTCCTCGCAACAGCGGGCTGGGCCAATGAAGGCACATTTCAACGGTTTTACAATAAACCTGTGGCCACTCCCGCGATGTTTGTAGACACTGTTTTAAGTTCTGTTTCCTGAACGTTCCCCGAAGTCAGGGGTTTTTGTTTGTGTTAATAAATACATTATTGTTTTTCAGCTCTGTTTCAAGTCTGAAATGCGTTAACATACTTCCTCCATCAGTTATTATGGCAGTGTGTGAGCATGGATGTGGTTCCAGGGCATTAAATCACAGAGCTTTGAAATCTTCACAAAGTCACTCACGTGACTCCAAAATAAAATAGTAAAATTAAACGATGGGATTTCATGCCCTCCTCTCCCAACCCTCTATCATAAGGTCAACTGGTATATTAGTTTCTCTTAATCTTACTATCTCCAGTCAGTTCTAATATCTGTGATTTCACACCGCTGCTTTGAAGAATGTCGCGCATGCGTGCTGGCGGGGTCTTCACAAAATCCCTCATCGTAACTCTTCATAAAATAAGGATCAAACTTCAAACTGGTAAGTTCTTGTTTAATCTTACTATTATACCTTACTGACAGGTACACAGGCCAATTACAGAATCTTCTTACATTGTTGCAGGAGAAGCTTCCAGAAGAGGCTAACAGAACCTTGAATAATGCAACATTTACCCTGGGACTCAAACAAACCAGACAGGGCTTAACATTTCAACCAATCAACACTTAACAGGGTAACTGTCATGCAACATTATTTACAATATATACAAGGCTCTTGCAGAGAACCAATTAACCTCATGCAGTTTACATTTCCCTGAATGTTCGTTGCAGAAATCTCATCCAGCTGAATATGCAACACTGATCTGGGCCCCAGACTTACTGGCACCATTCAGAAGCTTGTCCCGTTTCTACAGAGTGCACCAGACTTGACCAAAATGGCCCAGCAATACATAATCCCTTATTAAATTGTGGATACTATGGCTGCTTAATTTCAGCCAGGATTAACACAATCAAATGTCAGAGGACCTGAGGCAGTGCACTGGATATAAAGTCCTTTGCCTATTTGATTATTTTTACTTTGGTCACCAACGAGAATAAATTTGGAAAATGTTAATTAATTATTCAAACTGAAGAAGATATCAGCACAATGATATGGAATTGTGAGCCTTTAAATTGTTTTTGGGGTTTGGTTTGCAGAGCGAAGATGAGGTTAATGTGTTCAGTGTTATGGCGTGGAGAGTTAAATGGTCCCGCAGTGTTCTTAATCACTGCTTGAAAAATTGAAAATATCCTACAATCACAGATTGATTAAGGCACTGGATTGTGATCAATGGATCATGCCGTTCCATTCACTTACCAGCATTGCTTTGGACACCTGTAACACCTTTAATTACATCTGCAGTTGTTCAGGTCAATGTAATCTCAACAAATATCAATACAATTTTACTGTTGTGACCCAGTTTCAAAGCATTTTGAATTGGACCTTAGGTGATTTACAGCCAGGGAATATTCAGTCTGTACACGGTTAATCAGACAACTTCAGCAGAGTATAGAAGATAGACACAACATGCTGGAGTAACTCAGCGGGACTGGCAGCATCTCTGGAGAGAAGGAATGGCTGACGTTTCGGGTCAGACCCTTCTTCAAACTGTCCCGCTGAGTTACTCCAGCATTTTGTGTCTATCTTTGGTGGAAATCAGCATCTGCAGTTCCTTTCACCAGCATAGCATATATGTATGCAATGCTTGCATGGTTATGTAGTATAAAAATAATTAGAAATATGTCACCCGTGGTTGAGTAGATAACATTTTCACCAGCGAACCAGCCGTTTCAAACCACACTTGAGACATCCAAGCTCATCCGAGATTGCCCAACAACGCAGTGTTGACTGTACTGCGCTGTCAGATGTGTCATCTTCCTCATGGGATGTTAAAACTGTGGCCCTTCCTGTTCTTTCATGTGGATAGGAAAGACCCTATAGTATTATTCTGGAGAAGCCGAGGAGGGTAGTGCCTAGCGTCTAATCCAGTGATTTGCTTTTTCTCTCACACTAAATTGGTCAAAACAGATTATGTGGTTACAATTTCATTGCTGTCTATGGGAGGCTGTCATGTGCAAACTGGCTGCTACATAACAACAATGAATATACTTCAAAAGTACGTCATTGGTTATTAAGTGTCTTGAAAAAAAAACGTAAAATGCTCTACTGTGCAAATATTTCATGTTTTCAATTCATTGTGCTTCAAGGATCAATTTTATGTTAAATGATTCAATTTTTTCTCACATTGACATTTGGAAAATAAAATGATATATAATTAAGCAAATTTGCTGTTGGATCAAACATGGTGCATGGCTGTCTAATGTTTGTTAAAGTTGTAAAGGTTTTCAATTGATTCACAGTCTGATATGAGCATACAACCTCCTCGTTTTCTGAACCTAGCAATACACAGTGATTCTTGTAAAAATAAATTTGGTGATGAAAGGTACCCGTTTATTCGTACTCTTTCCTACCTTTACCAATTTATTATAGAGGAAAAGATACATTTTCATTTATCAGGGATATAAGATCCATATGAGAACAAGTCTGGCAAAATAATCCGATCTTAAGAACAATCTGTGGTGGGAATTATTTCCAAAATACAAATGGTGCAGCTAATATTTCCTGGTAATTAGATGGAGAGATAATAGTAATTTTGTCACATAATGACAGGACACTGGTAGCCAATCTCAACCATCAAGCTTGAAACTGCCGGAGAAAGTCACTAGCCCATTGAAGTAAATAAGCTCTTAATTAGAGTGCTTTCCAGCATGTTTGAAACAGCTGGCTGATCTTTCCGTTCGGAGATGACGGCAATGCCTTCCCTGGCAACATGGGCAGTACCAGACAGCCCATTCCCAACAATAAGCTTTGTTCCCATAAAAATGTGTTTGAAGGAGCGGAAAAGATCCCCAGTCTTCCTCACCTGCAGTAATCTGCTGAGATTCTTTAAGTGGTCATCTTCTTCACCTTTGGCTTGCCTGGCCATGGTGCATACATTGGGAGGAGAAGTTTACCTGCACTCAGGGAAGAGAAATACTGCTGTGGAGTTTGCTTCTGGGTAGTCCAGGCAGAAAATTAGGGTGGCTCTTGTCTGACCAAAGAAACAACTGATAAAATAGTATTTTTCTTTACTTGCTTGATAATTATATTCCATGATAATTAGTTAGTGCAGCCTTTGTCATATTATTAAATTAAATATTATATGTTTTATTGTACTAGCTATACACTGGGATGTAGTGAGAGGCTATAATCTAGCTTGACTCTCTTGGGAGACTAGGTTGCTCACCCCCCCCACCCACCCAGCAAAACCTGAAATGACGCCTGAAAGATTGAGTGTGACATGACCCGTATATTCACAAAGCTTCAAAGCAGCAACCCAGGAAAGTTGGAATGTTTTTGTAAGCGTCACAGGTGTTGGTGAACTCTCCACCCCTCCACTGTCCCATGTGGGGTTAATGAGAGCAGAAAATCATTTAAAATGAAGGGAAGTTGTGACAATTCCTTTACTTTATTTCATATTGGAGTAGGTTGCTACAGATGTTTCGTCCCTTTAATCTCTTATTTATAAGGCATTCTTAAATCAACATTGCTGCTGCTAAAAGTCAGATTCGATTGATTTTGGCCACTTTAGAATATTTTGTAGCTCCGAGAGTTCCAGAGAACCAGTTCATGAAGGTTTGATGGACTGCAGCAATTTGGAGAGGAAGCAGCAAAGCAAACTGAATCTTATTGTTTAATCTTCATTTTGAGATGGTACAGAAAGGAGTAATTTAATTAATACCTGCCCATTGAATACTGCACATAGAACAGTACAGTGTGTCGGGCCGAGCTACTTTGGTCTCGAACCGTCGTCCATCAAACTCGAGCACTCACGTGGACCTGGCATGATCTGGGTCGACCAATCAACACTGACCTGGGCGGGGAATTGGGCGGGGTGCAACAGACTACGGAGCTAGTCTTCACTTCACAGTCAACACATTAAAACACACACCTTGCCCATTTTGTACTAATTATGATGATGAGTGTTTATACAACACGTGAACCTCTTCAACAGCATGTTTTATTATTATTTTCATCTCTGCATTTTACTTTGAATGTCATACCAAACAAATTCAGGCACTTTATGGAAATGCAAGGTGAAATAACTAAATTTTCTTGGAAATTCATATCAATAAATTGCATAATTATGAAAATGAAGTACTGTAAATTATCCAGTAAAACCTGAAAGTCATGCAAACTACCGTTAATTTTCTTCCAAGAATTAAGTTTTGTTTGAATATTCTTTTTTAAAACAATTACTGTTTATTTTTAAGGCAGAGATAGAAAGATTCTTGATTAGCATGGGTGTCAGGAGAAGGCACGAGAATGGGGTTAGGAGGGAGAGATAGATCAACCATTATTGATGGCCGAGCAGATTTGATGGGCCCAATGGCCTAATTCTGCTCCTATCACTTATGACTATGCTCTTAAGGGGCTGTCCCACTTGGACGGCCTAATCCACGAGTTTAGAAAACCTTAGACAAGTTGAAAAAAAATGTCAAGGTCGTATTGACTCGCCGAAGTAAAATAACTCCTACGACTATGTCAACGACCTCCTACGACTATGTCCATGACCTCCTACGACCCCTCGACCTCAGTCTTCCACACCTAAGCCCAACTACGACTAGCTACGAGTGGAAATGATCACATGATTAAATGATGTAATGTTTGCTTTTTTTTTCTCGGGCCAGTTACCGACCTATGACTACCTACGACTACCTACGACTATCTACGACTACCATCACAACCTACTACAATTTACCTACGACCTACCTATGAGTAAAAAGTATCAATTTTTCCCATTCCAACCTTTTTTTTACTCGTGGACATTTTTCATCAGGCTGGAAAAAACACAGCGACCTACTGGAGGCCACGAGTACTCGGGGACCACTCACAAGCATGAGGAAGAGTGACCTACGACCACCTACGACCTCCTACGACCTCGTATGACCTTGTGGCGACCATGCTGCGAGTATGAGTCAAGGGCAAACTCATCAGAGGTCGCCAATTAGGTCGTGAAAGTGAGACGGGCTTTAAATTCTTACTGTTTAACCAGATTGCATGGGAACTGCGTTTCAGTGTGGGCTCACACTTGTGTTACTATTTTGGATTGTTAGCAGTAGTTCACAAATTATACGAATAGAATTAGTCCATTCGGCTCATCGAGTCATCTCTGCCATACAATCATGGCTGATCTCTGCCTCCTAATCCCATTTTCCTGCCTTCTCCCCATAACCCTTGACACTCATTCATAGTCCACACTGCTAATCTTGCATCTTAACAACAGGCATCTTCCCTTTAGCATGACATTTTCTTCAAAATCTATACACAGATCACGATAAAAAGAGGAGTTTGTTGCAGTCATGAGTGTTGGCTTTTAAATATGCTGTATGCAGATGTTGATCTCAAAACATTACAAAACGCAATGAAGCACAGAATGTCTTCAAGTAAATTATAGAGCAATTGCACCAAAAAATCCCTGGGGTGTTGTGTTATGTTAAGGGAGGTATAAATTGAATCTTTATAAACTCTGGCTGGTATGCTTCTCACAAACTCAGCAAGCAAATTATTTGATCATTCATCTTATTGTTTCCCTGAAGTTTTGAATCTGTGCTGAAAAGTTGTTAAATCTGCCCCTACAACACTTTGGAAGCAAAATAATGCACAATCTACCAATTGCATTGGAGTGTTGTGAACATGTGAAAAATGTTATGTCAAGTTATTTTATTCTTTTCCAAAAAGACTGGAATTAATTGTATACTAGTTTAATATTAGTTTGACATAAATGCTGTCTCATCCAATGTTTTGAAGTTTACTCGGACAGAATTACCATTGCTCAGAAATGACCTGGGTCAACTCCTTCAACATATGCTTTCCAGAGGACACATCCTGATGCAGTCCTCAGTAAGAATAAAAGGTTCATTGATTTTCCTCTCTATATAATTACCTCCACTCACAAGAAATGCAAGAAGGCTGGAGTTTGATTTGGGTTCTAAAGACTTAATTACAATGTTTCTTAATCTGTGTCACCATCAATTGAGCTTCTATGTCAGAAAACTATTCTCCTTAGCTGTTTGAGAAGGAACTGCAGATGCTGGAAAATTGAAGGTAGACAAAAATGCTGGAGAAACTCAGCGGGTGAAGCAGCATCTATGGAGCGAAGGAAATAGGCAACGTTTCGGGTTTCGGTAGGTGAAGTATCATCTGGGGAAGGAGAATAAGAATCAATTCTATAATTTAACTTTCTAACAGTGGCTGGAAATGGTGTTGTGATATTGAGAGTGCTCAGTTTCTACTTTTCACATCTGAGCCAAAGGAAGCAGAATCACACCTGAGTCGAGCGATGGACAGGTCAAGACCTGAAACATCATCTATTCCTTTTCTCCAGAGATGCTGTCTGACCCGTTGAGGTTTTTGTGTGTATCTTTGGCTTAAACCAACATCTTACCAAATTGATGTTGTGTTGTTAGTTAATCCTTTGGTTGAAACCTTACGTGACTGATCATCCAATTTGATTAGATTAATACTCTGTAGCCAGTATTCAAATTCCAGCAAGGAAGATGAGGAATTTAAATTAATTAATATGAGTAATTTGGAGATAGAAAGCCATTATCAGAACAATAATCAGGAGACTATTAGATTGTTGTATTTCATTTACTAATGTTCGCTTGGGCAGAGAGCAGATTATCATTGTCTTCTCCAAGTACACGTGAACTCACGACACACAGCAACACGGTCAAAATTAGACACAAAGTGCTGGAGTAACTCAGCAGGTCAGTCAGCATCTCTGGAGAAAAGGAATAGGTGACGTTTCGGGTCAAGACCCTTCTTCAGACTTTTTCAACATGGTCATCTCTAAAGTAGCCTATCAAGTCTACCAGCAACAGATAAGTTGATGTCAGGATAGTTACTGATTTAAAGATGGATCAATTTTGATTTCACCAAAGGTTTTGTTGCATGTATGCTGGGCTTTTGTCTATGTTTTACATAAGGGATGGGGGTAATCCATGGCCGTCCGAAGGGGGGGTGCGTTGGGTGCGACCTCACCCCCCTTTTTTTCCAGAGGAAAAAAAATTCAGAGGAAAAAAATCCATGCATTGAAGGAAGAATATTTTACAGCCCATCTGTGGTCCTTAACCCCAACCCTAACCCTAACCAATCGTCACCCGCAGGGCAGCATACGTCAGTGTATGACACGGCGCACGACATGATGAGACACCCAGGTCGCCCCTGGATTTTGAACACTCCAAAGTCCAGAGGTGACAGGGAGTCACCGTGCGTCACTCAGGCCGCGTCATGACCCAACCACGAATTGACAACCTTTTTTCAGGCTGTTGCCGAAAATGTCACCCGTGGGACAGGCCTCTCATGCTGCGAAACATGAGGGAAAGGCTTTCGAAGTTGTTACTTGTGCACCCTTGGGTGCTGCTGGCGAGGCTGCTGTTTCTCCCTGGACTGCTGCTCGTGGTTATTTGTGAACCCTGGAGTGCTGCTGGTTTGAAAGTTACTTGTGAACCCAGGAGTGCTGCTGGTGTGGTTACTTGTGCACCCTGCGGTGTTGCTGGCGAGGCTGCTGTTTCTCCCTGGAGTGCTGCTGGTTTGAAAGTTACTTGTGAACCCAGGAGTGCTGCTGGTGTGGTTACTTGTGCACCCTGGGGTGTTGCAGCCTCTTTACCCTCTGCTAATTCTCCCCTTCCGACGTTGCTGCTCCTATTGCCAGCCCTTGCTGCTTGTCATCCTGGCCGCTAGAACCGGGCAGCAGCCAACGGACCAGGCTGCCACGGCTCTTGAAACTGCGGGCGATGCTGGTGGCCGCCGCTCCTAGCACAAACTCACACTTCTGCTGGTACATGACTAGCGAATCTGGCCTGAGCTGCCTCTTGGAGCTGGAGCAATGCACAATGTCAGGCGGGAGCCCCAGCTGCCCGCTCTGCTGGGGGTTGCCGGAGGCCAGGTAAGTCTACATGCTGCTGCTGGCCCTGCTGCCGCTGCCGCTGCCTTCCTTGGGGTCAGAGCTGCCCAAACCATTGGGCTCCACTTTGCACCCGCTAGCCGTCCGGCTCTTCAAGTTCTTGGCCTTGTCGGTAGCCAGTCTCTCCACAGCGCTCCGCCGACCCCGCCTGTCCCCCTCCATTTGACTGCGGAGGTAGCCGGTGCCCTTGGACATGAGCCTGAGCGGCAGAGAGATGCTCGCCTCAGGCGGCATGCTTGCAGTGGGCGCGATCTCGCTCGGCACCTTACCTTGATCCAGCCAACGAGGACAAACACGTTTTCACATCCGCAAAGAAGGAAAGACCAGGACTTCCATGAGCAATGACAGGCTGTCTGCACTCGCCTTAATGCACATTCACTATGGCTTTGCCCATGACTTGGACAAAGTGGTGAGTAGGTTTGCACAGTTGCATTCTCAGAAAACGGAACTATTTCATGTTGAGGTTGAAGTGATGTGAAGTTGTTAGGTCAGGAAGACTATTAAAGGTGCACTGCACACACTAATACAGTCTAACAGTAACAGACAATCAAATCAACACACAAAACATTTTCAGCATTTTCTTTACTGCAAAAACTTACATTATTTTAGTTGCAGTTTTTGCATGCTCCTTTATAACATTTTACATAACTTTTTACAACAGTACAACTTGATTATTAAAACAAGGACAACAATTCTTAATTTTTAAAAAAGGATACAACAACAGAAGGATTCAGCATCCTTCAGTTGTTTTACAGACTGATGTGAGTGCTCTCGGATGGGGAGCTACGGACAGCGAATCTAACTGTGGTGGTAGATGGAGTGTCCAAGAGGATTTAATTCTCCAAACACATGGTATAAATCATCTGGAGTTATTGGGGGCATTTTATGAATTGAAAGCTTATTGTTCTACAATGAATGCTTCACATGTTCAACTCCAGGTGGACAATACCACAGCTGTGGCATATATCAATCACATGGGAGGAGTAAGATCAGTATCATGTGATAATCTGGCCAACCTCATGTGGCACTGGTGTATCTCCAGAAATATCTGGCTCTCAGCTATCTACCTACCAGGGAAATACAATGTGGTGGCAGACAACAGGTCACGAATGTTCAATGACAATACAGAATGGATGTTAAATCCAGAAGTTTTTAAAAAGATTGTCAGCCGCTATGAGTTACCACATATTGATCTGTTTACATCCAGATTAAATCACCAGTTGCCTAAATATGTTTCATGGGAGCCAGATCCAGGAGCAGTAGCGGTGGATGCATTCTCGCTACATTGAGGACGTACATTCTTCTATGCTTTTCCCCATTCTGCCTGATTAGGCAATGTCTCACCAAAATAGAGCAAGACTCCGCCACAGGCGTTTTGGTGGTTCCAGACTGGCCTACACAGCCATGGTTCCCATTGGTGCTCATAATGATGACTCCGCCATTCATGACGATCCCCAACTGTAGTAATTTGTTGGTACATCCAGTAACAGGAGAAAGTCATCCGTTACATGACCGTATTAATTTGTTAATCTGCAGGTTCTGACAAGACCAAGACCAAGGGCTTGGACTGTCGGATAGGACCATGGATGTCATAACTGCAGCTTGGAGAGCTAGCACTAAGAAACAATATATGTCTCATATAAAGAAATGGGAAATGTTTTGTGTACAGTCAGATATATCTTATCATACTGCGAGCATACCGGATGTATTGGAGTTCCTTGCTATGTTGCATTTTGATCAGCACCTGAGTTATAGTGCCATTAATAGTGCTCGGAGTGCTTTGTCCTCTTATTTAGGACATTTTTCCGAACGGGTCTCATCCGTTAGTATCCCGATTTATGCGAGCAATTTTTAATAAAAATCCTCCCAAGCCTAGATATACAGAAATCTGGGATGTCAGTATAGTTCTCACACTGCTTCGGCAATGGGCTCCAATTATGTCACTATCTTTTCAGAAGTTAACACTTAAAGTGGTTATGCTTATGGTGTTAGTATCAGCACAACGAATACAAACATTGCAAATGTTACAGTTAGATTGTATGCATTTGTCTGGAGATGAAATTACTTTTTTTGTCTATGACCTAATCAAGCAAAGCAGGCCAGGAATGGCTGGAACCAAGATAATTTTTAAAGCATACCCTGTGGAGCAAGAGTTATGTGTGATTAAGCATCTGAATCAATATATTGAAGTAACAAAAAAAGGGATGCTCATTACCCACAAAAAAGCATATAAAAAGGTGTCAGCAAAAACAATTTCTAGGTGGTTAAAACAGGTTCTGGATTACGCTGGAGTGGACACTCATGTGTTTAAATCTCACTTCACCAGGGTGGCATCAAAATCCGCGGCGATGGCGCAGGACGTGCCACTAGACCAAATCCTCGAGGCTGCAGGATGGTCTAAAGAAGCAACTTTTTCTAAGTTTTATGATAAACCTGGTTCTTACAGTGCCAGAGTTTGGGCATGCTGTGTTGGGTTCAGTCTAATTTACTGTTGCTTTGTTTTATATTATTTCTTTGTAATTTCCCCCTGGGGATAGAGGGGTTATTACTTACTTTTGTTATTGTTGTTATTATTATTATTAAAATAGTTGAATAATTGAAACAATGTTCAACATATTATTTATTTACTAATGTGTCAACTGAAGCAGTGTGTCGTATGGAGTGCATCTACGGCATGAAAACACAGAGCTTTGAAATCTTCACGTAGTCACTCACGTGACTCCGAAGTAAAATAGTAAGATTAAACGAGAACTTAGCAGTTTGAAGTTTGATCCTTATTTTATGAGGAGTTACGATGAGGGATTACGTGCCCTCCGCTCCCGGCCCTCATAATCGAAAGGATCATCTGGTAGTTCTAATTTTCTCAAAGCCTTACTATGTTACTTCAGCTATCGGGTTCTGTGTTTTCACGCAACTGCTTTGAAGTATGATGCGCATGCGTCAGGTGGGGCTTCTTCACGTAATCCCTCATTGTAACTCCTCATAAAATAAGGATCAAACTTCGAACTGGTAAGTTCTCATTTAATCTTACTATTCTTGTTGCTCAGTATGATTTGATGGATAACATATGTTATTAATAACTTGTGGATACAAGCAATTTAATGACTTGAACATGGTAAGATCGACACAAAAAGCTGGAGTAAGTCGGCAGGTCAGAGAGCATCTCTGGAGAAAAGGAATAGCTGACATTTCATGTCAAGATCCTTCTTCAAACTGAGATTCAGGGGAAAGTAAAATGAGAGATATAGATGGTGATGTAGAAGAATATAAAACAAATGAATGAAATGTATGTAAAAAAGTAATGATGATAAAGGAGAGAGGCCATTGTTAGCTGTGTGCCAGGTGAAAACGAGTTACAGACAATGAAATTCAATGAGACGACTTTGAAGCTGGTGTGACTTGGGTGGGGGAGGGATGGAGAGAGAGGGGATGCAAGGGTTACTTGATGTTAGAGAAATCAATATCCATGCCCCTGGGTTATAAGCTGCTTAAGTGAAATATGAGATGCTGTTCCTCCAATTTATGTTTGGCATCACTCTGACAATGGAGGAGGCCTAGGACAGACTGGTCAGTGTGGGAATTAAAGTGTTTGGCAACCGGGAGATCAGGTAGGTCCAAGCAGACTGAGTGAAGATACTCAGAGAAATGATCGCCCAGTCTGTGTTTGGTCTCGCCGATGTATAAGAGTCCACACCTTGAACAATGGATACCGTAGCTATTGTAATTTAATAATATAAAGTTCTGAGGCAGAAGGCTGAGAGGCGGATGCAAAGGGACACAGATTGATTAAGTGAATGGGAAAACAGATGTAATACAGTGTAGCAAAAAATGAAATTATCTCCATGATAGGGACAAATGAATAAAAACTTGAGGAAGTGAATGATTAATAAAAACTGGTGTTCAGAGGGATTTAGCGTATATGAGTTTAACAGATTAACATGCAGGTTAACCAGGCAGTGAAAAGGTAAATGGTGTGTTATCTTTGATTACAAATATTGTAATTACAAATTGCTGTATAACAGTAATGATGTCTTGTTGGAATTACAGTGGCTTGCAAAAGTATTCATACCCCTTGAACTTTTCCACATTTTGTCACATTACAGCCACAAACGTAAATGTATTGTATTGGGATTTTATACGCTAGACCAACACAAAGTGGTGCATAATTGTGAAGTGGAAGGAAAATGATACATGGTTTTCAAATTATTTTACAAATAAAAAACTGAAAAGTGTGGCATGCAAATGTATTCAGCCCCCTTTACTCTGATACCCCTAAATAAAATCCAGTGCAACCAATTGCCTTCAGAAGTCACTTAATTAGTAAATAGAGTCCACTTGTGTGTAATCTAATCTCAGTATAAATACAGCTGTTCTGTGAAGGCCTCAGAGGTTTGTTAGAGAACATTAGTGAACAAACAATGTTCCTTGGGCATCACGAAGCCCAAGGAACACACCAGACAGGTCAGGGATAAAGTTATGGAGAAGTTTAAAGCAGGGTTAGGTTATAAAAAAATATCCCAGGCTTTGAACATCTCACGGAGCACTGTTCAATCCATCATCCGAAAATGGAAATAGTATGGCAGAACTGCAAACCTACCAAGGATTGGCTGTCCACCCAAACTGACAAGCCGGGCAAGGAGAGCATTGATCAGAGAAGCAGCCAAGAGGCCCATGGTAACTCTGGAGGAGCTGCAAAGATCCACAGCTCAGGTGGGAGAATCTGTCCACAGGACAACTATTAGTCGTGCACTCCACAAATCGGGCCTTTATGGAAGAGTGGCAAGAAGAAAGCCATTGTTGAAACAAAGCCATAAGAAGTCCCGTTTGCAGTTTGCCACAAGCCATGTGGGGACACAGCAAACATGTGGAGGAAGGTGCTCTGGTCTGATGAGACCAAAATTGAAGTTTTTGGCCTAAATGCAAAACGCTATGTGTGGCAGAAAACTAACACTGCACATCACCCTGAACACACCAGCCCCACTTTGAAACATGGTGGTGGCAGCATCATGCTGTGGGGATGCTTTTCTTCAGCAGGGACAGGGAAGCTGGTCAGAGTTGATGGGAAGATGGATGGAGCCAAATACAGGGCATCTTGGAAGATAACCTGTTAGAGACTGCAAAAGACGAGACTGGGGCGGAGGTTCACCTTCCACAGGACAACAACCCTAAACATACAGCCAGAGCTAAAATGGAATGGTTTAGATCAAAACATATTCATGTGTTAGAATGGCCCAGTCAAAGTCAAGACCTAAATCCAATTGAGAATCTCTGGCAATACTTTTGCACGCCACACTTTTCAGTTTTTTATTTGTAATAAAATTTGGAAACCATGTATCATTTTCCTTCCACTTCACAATTATGCACCACTTTGTGTTGGTATATCACATAAAATCCCAATAAAATACATTTACGTTTGTGGTTGTAATGTGACAAAATGTGGAAAAGTTCAAGGGGTATGAATACTTTTGCAAGCCACTGTACATGTGCTTTTGATGAAAATGCCTCTGTAGAAGTTTATTCTACCTAGCCAAGGAAGGATGTGTTTGCCTTTGAAGATATAGAGCAGAAAATTGAATACAGCGATGAGGAAGTCTTATTGAGAGGTTTAATAAAATGGAATTTATAACTAGGGGAGTTGATTTCATTGAATTAGGTATAATTTTTAGCGGACTTGTCAGCGTAGCTGCTGCAAGTCACATTCTCCCAATTTTATTGGTGCTTTGTAGAAACATTGTTTCCTGTTTCATTTTTTAAATGTTAACTTGAACATTGCCCTCTATCACAATAAATAATGTCACTATTATTAATCAAAAGAATGTCTTAATTTTTCAGATGGGATCATACTACACAGTTGATGTAGAATTTCTTTTTTTTACTCCAGTCAAGGTCAGATAAAGATAATTTCATTAGCCATTTTGATTGCTTAAATTTACAATGTATATAAAATGGTGCTCCAAATATTTGTTAGATTTTAAAGGTACTGTTTGGAATGAATTGAGTGAATCTTACTATAATAGAGATGAATTAGTTGCAAAAAAAGGCTATTTTAATACCTCTTGGAAAGCAATGTAACCATACCACATAGTGATGCGTTTTCGTTTTAGTTTTGGAGATACAACGTGGACCTTGTGTGACAGATCCGATTTATGCAAAAATGTAAATAATCCTTTCCTTAAAAAAAAGCATTTTTAGATGGTTTGCGTGGTCAGTGGGCCGAAGGGCCTTTTTCTATGCTGTATCTTTAAGCTAAGCTAAACGATACTAAACTAAGCTAAGGTTAGATAAAGTAAGCTCAACTAAGCTACGATAAACTATGTTTAAGAAGGAACTGCAGATGCTGGAAAATCGAAGGTAGACAAAAATGCAGGAGAAACTCAGCGGGTGAGGCAGCATCTATGGAGCGAAGGACGTTTATTTCCTTCGCTCCATCGATGCTGCCTCACCTGCTGAGTTTCTCCAACATTTTTGTCTACCTACGATAAACTATGGTAGGCTAAGCTGAATTGAACTAAGCTGACGGGAGCTGCACTGAGCTGAGATGAACTAAGGTGAGCTAAGATGAACTAAGCTAGGCTAAGATGAACTAAGCTAAGCTAAGATGAACTACACTAGGCTAAGATGAACTACACCAGGCCAAACTAGGCTAAAGATAATACAAGCTAAGGTGAGGTAAAGTAAGTTTACCTTATTTTAGCATAGCTAATTTTATCTTAGCGCACCATAGCTTAACTTAGGTTAGTCTAGCTTACGTTAGTTTTAACTTATTTTAGCTTATTTTTGTGTAGTTTAGCTTAGCCTAATTTATCTTAGTTTAGCTGAGCTGAGTTGTTGGTGCTGGATCGAAGGGCCGCATGGCCTACTCATGCATCTATTCTCTATTGTCTATTGAGTTTAGTTTAGCTGAGCTTAGATTAGCTGACCTTAGTTTACCTTAGTTTACCTTAGTTTACCTTAGTTTAGTTTAGCTGAGCTTAGATTAGCTGACCTTAGTTTCGTATAGCTTATTTTAACTTATCTTAGTTTAGCTTATTTTAGCTGGGTTTATCTCATCTAATTTAACAGTTTAGCTTAGTTTAGCTTAACCTGTTCAGGTGTCTTTTAAATGCTGTTAGAGTATCTGCCTCAATTTCTTCCTTTGGCACTCGTTCCATATACCCACCCCCCTCTGAGCAAAAAGATTGTCCCTCAGGTTCCTATTAAATTTTCCCCATCTCTCCTTAAACCTATGTCCTTTGGTTCTTTATTGCCCTACCTTGGATAAATAAAGGCCCAGGAGATTGCAGATACTGGAATCTTGAACAAAAGCTAAACTGCTGGAGGAACTCAATGGGTCAGGCAGCACCTGTGGAGAGAAATAGACAGATGAGTTCAAATGAGTTAAAGTTAGGCTTATAAATGACTGTGTTGAGGCCTGCTGAACAATGTACAGTAATTTGAAATAGCCGCTAGCCCTCATTCAAGAGTTATGCAGTATTTTTATGGTGGGTAATTAAACAGATATCCAGCAAAGTGTTTGGGGAATAAATGTGAGGCATTGGTGTTGATTCTAAAGCAATACCCAATATTTCCTCTTTATTGCTGCTGGAGCTGTGAAGAGGATTACTGATCCACATTAAGCCACTTATTGAAGCACTTTACAAGATATTACCAACAATAATTATATCTAATGGGATTCACTATATGTAAGAAATAGGTTGGTCTTGACTGGCCAACTTCCACCGAATGGCAGGAGGACATGAAAGCAACATCAGGTGCCTCGGATGGTGTGAGTGAAGGCAGAAGTTAACGATGAAGAGTCTGACAGGTGTGGGATATCCCTCCTCCTCTGTCAGCTTCTTCACTGACATATCTGAGAGCCCGCGTGCCTTTCCCCTCAGTTACTATTCCGCCACACAAATAGGAGTTGGATCCCATTGGTAGTGTTGATCAGAGCCCAGACACACGGCTTTATGTAAGTTGTCTCCAATCAATGCTCAAATGCTAACCTGCTGGGGATTCTGGACTTGCACCTCCAAGCAAATAACAAGTTAAGGTCATGGGCAAAAAAGATCAAATCTGAATATGAAATCCAGTCTCCCAAATAGACTTTTTGCACAAACACAGGCTCCAAGTTGCTCAGAAGTTTGCTTATAAATTGTGAGTGCACGTTTGTGGTGCTTTGGTCACTACCTGTCAAATGAATGGAATGAAAATGTGTGGGTCACCTGCAGGGGGCTGGCAATGAAATGACCCAGGTGACACTAGTTTGTTTCTTGTTCTGCTCACTTGGCCTGCAACCATCAAGCTAATGCATTCCAAAACCCTTTGCTTAGAGATCCTGAAAACTCACAGGTTTTTTGGGGATTGATTACGAGGTCAGTCGTTTAAAAGAATTGTGCAAAACGAGAGCTTCATGGTAGACTCCTAGAATCCCATTGCGCGGAAACAGGCTCTTCAGCCCAGCTTGTCCATACCCACCGAAATACCCCATCTGAGATACCCCATCTGTTTGAATAGTTGAGATATTTGTCTGTGCCACAAGTTCCTTCTGTTTAAACACATGCTTCAGTGACTGTCTTGTTGGGGCCAAAGCATGACTGGGAGTAGAAGGATGGGGCTCGATGACAAAGCCATTTCGGCAAAACAAGCATAAAGCAGAGTGGGACGAGGTGCCAACCGAATGTATTCAGTGTGCCGAGGTAATGTGGGAACCTGGCAGAGTAGCAGTGTGGTAAGAGGCTCAAGGAGACAGAGAACTGTGTGATCAGCCACTTTCTGTGGGCAGGACTGCTGTCATAGAATCGTGGATGAGTCAGGCAATGCAAGGCAGTTAGGTTCAGGCTGGTTATTTTCATTTATTCCAGCCAGATTTTGCAGACATCTAAATTTGCAGACCCTCCGTTTACAAGGAAGATAACAGAAGTTTACCCACTGAGGAGAAGGGAATGCCTTCACCCATTTGGATAACTATATCTCCCAAAACATCCAAGAATATTATTCATTTGCAAAGGTGAAAGCTTTTCTGACAAAAAGCGTAGGAATTTAACATCAGCCAGGATAAGCAACCTACCCAAGTAGCATCTATTAATTGGGCAACACAGTGGCTCAGTAGTAGAGTTGCTGCCTTACAGTGCCAGAGACCCAGGATCGATCCTGATCATGGGTGCAGTTTGTACGCCGTTTATACGTTCTTCCCGTGACCGCGTGGGTTTTCCTCGGGTGTTCCGGTTTTCTCCCATACACCAAAAACGTACAAGTGGGTGTTCAGAGAGGAGGGGGCATATAGATGTGAAGCTATTATCCCCTTCAGTAAATGTACCTTTGCTCCTGGCATCACCTCAGTGATAGTTGCACCATTTAAAACAACGTTTAGGGGATTCATTGTTCCAGATGCCCCTCACGAAACAACGGCAGCTCCCTATCGTTGACTGCAAATTTGTCCTGAAGGAGAGGAAGAGGGTGAGTGCGCATCGCACACAGTGTTTCGGAAATATACTGACCATGATTGTGTGTAATGAAGTTCAACTTTCTTGGTTCCTCGTCGATTTCATGTAAATTTGTATTGATATAGCATCTTTAACACAGGAAATGTGTTTCTGGGAATACAAATGAGCTTTATTGAACAAACTTGATGTCAAGCCAGAGAAGGATATGCAAATGTAATTAACAAAAAGATTCTTCAAAGCGTTGGGGTTTTTAAGAAGGTTTGCTATGGAGGGAAGAGGTGTGAACAGTGCTTAAACGCAGTTGTGGGTATTGCAAATGGAAATATGGCTTAATTGTTGAATAGTTATGTTGTTTCATTCTTCACAGTAGGTGAAGAAAGGGTAATGTACTCAATATTCCAGGGAATTTAATAGTAAATCAAGGAGTGGAATTCATTAAAATTAATGTAAACGTGAAAACAGTAAGAGAAAATAATGGCATAGATTCCACAGTAACTGATGGTTTCCACCTTAAGGTTTAAAGGGTGTATTGGAAAATGGGAAGCTTTGATCATAATCTTCCAAAGATCTGCTGAATCAGGAATTCCCACTTTGGATTAGAGTAATTGCAAATGTTACTTCATCGTTATAGGAAGGTGAAAGTGAAAGCAAGCAATTACTGACCCGTTAGTTTAACATCTGTTGTGTGAAAATTATTGGAATCTATAATTAAGGACAAATTGACTGGCTATTTAGCGAAATCTAAGGTGATTAGAGAGAGAAAGTGCCTTGTACAGGATAGGTTATGTCTAATGACTCATTGAATTTTTGGAGGAATGTCGTTTATATGAACTTCATTCAATACATTTCCAGATAAGAGAATATTCTTTAAATTAAAGCTGATGCAACTGCAAGGAAATTAATGGCTTGGTTAGGAGATTTGTTATGCATAAGAAGATCAAGAGAGGGATTGTGACTATATACTCAAATTGGAACGGATTGATCAATGATGTTCCACAATGAACTATATTGTTCCCCATTCTTTCTCTTCAGAGATGCTGCTTGTCCCACTGAGTTACTCCAGCATTTTGTGTATCATCGATTTAAACCAGCATCTGCTGTTATTTCATACATTAACTATATTGTGTTCTGTGGGAAATTAAAAACAAATGTCAAAGTGTAATAGAGTTAAGGCATAGGCCAAGGCATAGGATAACATCAGTTACATCATTGCTTATTAATATCTTAAATAACCTATATAAAACTGACAATGGGTCGTATTCTTATGTTTCTTAGTTGCACAATAGATTAGTGGCATTAGTGACAGGATGGAGATGAGCGAAGGTAAAAGTGAATGAGTAAAGCTGTGAATGATAAAACTCAATGCAGCAAATTATGATGCCATTCATTTTGGAGCATTCAAAAGAAAAGCTAGGAATAGTAGAAGTCCATAGTGATGCGGTGGTCGAAATATATTGATCTTCATAACATTGGTTTCAGATATAAACATATCGTCAAGGAGGTTATTCAAAACCTATCCTTTATATGGAATAAAATAAAACAAGGACTATTGATTAATTTAGAGTTTACAGATATAGCATGGGACAGGCCCTTAGGCCCACTGTATCCACAGCAACCCTCCATCACCCGTTCACACTAGTTCCATGTTAGCCCATTTTCTCATCCACTCCATACACACTAGGGGTAATTTGCAGAGGCCAATTAACTTATAAACGTCGTATGTCTTTGGGATGCGGGAGGAATCCAGAGTAGCTGAAGGAAACATGGAGAAAGTGCAAACAGACAGACAGCTCCCGAGGTCAGGATCGAACCAGGGTCTCTGACGTTGTGAGCCATCAGCTCTACCAGCTGCACCATTGTGTCACCTACTGTATTGCTACACCTGTAGAACATACTGTTTAGTCCACATCTGGGTCACTGTATACAGTTGTTAGCAAGGCAAATTTAAAGAAATACATGAGGGGTGAAAGGAGAATTGTTCAAATGTAACATATTGTTACCAGACTCCAAGGGCTGGACAGTTTGGAAGAGCATATATTCCCTGGAATATACTGCAATACTGTGGTAAAATGTTTTCTCTTCAGTGCCTCGACAAGATGGATTGAGTGGACCATTTAAGTGTTGAAAATTCTCTGAAGGTTAATAGAATTTTCAACACGTAAATTGTCCACAATTCATCGTCGTTATTACCCAAAAATAACTGTCAGGTCTCTGATTGAGTGTTTTAGGATTTTGAAAGGCATTGATAATGCACATAGAGAAAATATTTTACCACTGTCCTGTAGTCTGGGACAAAGGAAGTGATTTTGTAATTACAAAGGGGACCTTTGGGAAGAAATACAGGAAGTATTAGCAAAGGTTATGGGGAGAGGGCAGGAGAATGGGATTGAGGGGAAAAGATAGATCAGCCATGATTGAAAGGCAGAGTAGACTCAATTGGCTGAATGGCCTAATTCTGCTCCTATGACATGAACCTATGAACTTATCTCCAAGTAAAGCATGGCAGGGCAAAAATTAAAGTGCTGGAGGAACAGAGTGGGTCAGGCAACATCTTTGGAGGGAAATAGTCAGTTGATATTTCGGTGTGGGATCCTTTTATAGTTTGATGGTGGAGATAGGAGAAAGCAGGTAAAGAAGAGGGGTGGGACAAAAACTCACGAGGAAAGGCCCTAAGCACTTTTCCCTGCAACTCAGGAGATGTTACACCTGGCCATCCATCTTCTCTTTCACTTTCATTCAGGTGAGACAGGCATTCACTTGCAATTTTTCCAATTTTGTGTGCACCTATGACTTTCCAGTGTTTGCCCCATCCCCATCCCTTTTAAAATTTTCCCCTTCTACTCTATAAATCTAAAGAAGGATCCCAGTCCAAATCATTGTCAGTTCTTTTCCCTCCACAGATGCTGCCTGACCTGCTGTGTCCCTCTCGCATTTTGCTTTTTGCTCAAGTTTCCAGCATCTGCAGTCTCTTGTATCTCCAAAATAGTCGTAGAGTAATAGAGTCATATAACATGTAAACAGACCCTTCGGCCCCACTCATCGATGCAAAGCAAGATGCTCAATCTAAGCTAGTTCTGTTTGCCCGCATATGGCCCATATCCCACTGTATATGTGGCTGTAGCCTGGCATTGAATAAAAACTGATGTCATTATGGAGGTCCTGTGACTTTTGTTCTTTATACACATGCAATTGCAGTATCCAAAACTTTAAAATGTGCTACGCTGAACATGTTATCAGGCTTAATTGATTTTATTCTATAATTTAGTTTACATCACATAAGACATCATAGGCCGCATAACCAAGAATTTCATGGCTAAGTTCTTGTTGATTTAGTTTGCATTTGGTGTAATACAACATATTTGAATCATAGAATCATACAGCATGAAAACATGCTCCTTCACCCAATCCTTCCACACCAACCAAGAAGACCGTCAAGTCAGACTCTGAAGAAGGGTCTCTCGACCTGAAACTTCACCCATTCCTTCTATTCAGAGATGCAGCCTGAGTTACTTCAGCATCTTGCATCTATCTATGCTACTAATGTGTTTGGAAGAGGGATGTCACTGGTAGTCAAGGATTCAACAATCCTTCTAGCTAGTCATCAGAAGGTTTGGCTGGAATTAGGGTAAATACACAGTCAAACAATAACGAGAACAACATTTGCTCAGCATATTGTCTTCAGATAACTGGAATAATATGAATAAAAATCACATCAAAATATCAAGAAGGTGAACTTCATGGCACATTCACTGCCTACATCACTTTCTAGACTTGGTGCGGCACGGTGGCACAGTGGTAAAGTTCCTCCTTTACAACACTTGCAGCGCCAGAGAGCGTGGGGGGAGGGGGGGGGGGGGAGGGGGTGAGAGAGAAAGAGGGGGGAGAGAGTGGGGAGAGGGGGAGGAGTGGGGGGGGGGGGGAGTGGGAGGGAGGGGGAGGGGAGAGGGGAAGGGGAGAGGTGGGAGGTGGAGAGTGGGGACAGGGGGGCAGAGAGGGGAAGAGAGGAGGGGGAGGGGACAGGTGGAGGAAGGGGGGAGAGAGCAGAGGGGGAGGAAGGGGGTAGTAGGGGAGAGGGGGGAAGTGGGGGTGGAGGGAGGGGTGGGGAGAGGTGGGAGGTGGGAGGTGGAAAGGGGGGACGGGGGCAAAGGGTGGATGGGGGAGAGTGGAGGGGGAGGGGAGGGGAGAGGGGGAGGAAGGGGGGGAGAGCGGGGGGAGGGAGGGGATAGTAGGCAGGTGGGCCTCGATTGGTGGGCATGTGGGCATTTTGACGTCAGCAGCTGGCAAGCGGCTATTATTTTTTTAAGTGAATTTTGTGAACAATCTTATTCAAAATCTTGGAAATAATTGACCAAATATGGAGAGGAGTGGATTTCTGAAATCATAAGTTAAATCCCTAATGAAATATGTAAAAATCTCCGCATTTTTTGCGTCCGGTTTTCTAGGAGATTCGTTTCAAAGGCAAAATGACATACACACACATAGTTTTAAAAGTATATAGACTAGACTAAGTGGGGGGTCCCATGTTCACATTGGAGGGCAGGTCCCCCAACGCAATGTTCCACCTCTCCACCAATTCCGATATTGGTGGCCAGTGGGGGGGGGGGGGTTTCTGGAGTGCTAGTATGGGTATTGTGGGCTGAAGGGACTGGTTTGCAGAGGGCTAGTATGGATATTGTGGGCCAAATGGATACTTGGGGTGACAGCTCAGTCACTCAAGCTTGATGTACTGGCAGCTCACTCATGGCTCGTGGGCGAGCCGTTCACTCACGGCTATTCCTTGAAATTCCATTTCAAGCAGGGTGCTAGGCCACCAAATTCAGGTGCAGTTTCCTACCACTTCAAGCAGGGTGCAAGGCCACCAAATTTAAGTGCAGTTTCATACCACTTCAAGCAGGGTGCAAGGCCACCAAATTCAGGTGCAGTTTCCTACCACTTCAAGCAGGGTGCAAGGCCACCAAATTTAAGCGCAGTGTCATACCACTTCAAGCAGGGTGCAGGGCCACCAAAATCAAGTGCAGTTTCCTACCACTTCAAGCAGGGTGCAGGGCCACTAAACTCAAGTGCAGTTTCCTACCACTTCAAGCAGGGTGCAAGGCCACCAAATTGAAGTGCAGTTTCATACCACTTCAAGAAGTGTGCAAGAGAACCAAATTGAAGTACAGTTTCATACCATGTCAAGCAGGGTGCAAGGCCACCAAATTCAAGTGCAGTTGCATACAATTTCATGCAGGCTGCAAGGCCTCCACATTCAAATGCAGTTTCAAACCATTTCAAGCAGGGTGAAACCACCATAGATCCCCCATAAAACCGAACAAAACACCACATAAACACCACACTCACAGTTCAGTAGACATTCAGTGTGTTCAGTTGATTCGTAGCTCAGACAGAGTTGTGACCTTTCCCCCATCTTGCAATAACTGAGCCACACCCACACTTCTGGGTTTTATAATCCCTCCCCTCCCACCAGAAGTGGTGTGGCTTTCATGCGTGATTGACAGGAGAGAGATTCTCAACATTTTTTTAAACACTAATAACACTTTTATTTTTAATTGATGGGAAGAATCCTCTGATCCTGATGAGCGGAGGGGGTCTGAGTAAGATGACCAAAAATCACGGCAATAAGTGGTAGCGTTTTATCTAAAATCAATATACAGCGCAAACAGGAAGTAGTAAAGTTACCACCACCAACAACCATTTGCAGTGCAGCATTTCAAAGCAGTTACCACCACCAACAACCATTTGCAGTGCAGCATTTCACAGCAGTTACCACCACCAACAAACATTTGCAGTGCAGCATTGCAAAGCAGTTAACCCAGTGCTGCATTTCAAGGCAGTTACCACCACCAATAACCATTTGCAGTGTAGCATTTCAAAGCAGTTACCAACACCAACAACATTTGCAGTGCAGCATTTCAATGCAGTTACCACCAACAACAACCATTTGCAGTGCAGCATTTTAAAGCAGTTACCACCACCAACAACCATTTGCAGTGCAGCATTTCAAAGCAGTTACCACCACCAACAACCATTTGCAGTGCAGCATTTCAAAGCAGTTACCACCACCAACAACCATTTGCAGTGCAGCATTTCAAAGCAGTTACCACCACCAACAACCATTTGCAGTGCAGCACTTCAAAGCAACCACATTTTCATTTTCAAACCACATTACGGGCACTTACAGTTGAGTAGACATGTGTTCAGTGTTATTCACAGCTCAGAGAGAGGTGACCCTCTCACTTCCTCCATCTTGCAGAGACTGAGTGAGGCACAACACTTCGGGGTTTCATAGTCCCTCCCCTTTCCGACCAGCAGGGGCAGCAGAGAGAATGTCAACATTTTTAAAACATTAATAACTCTTTCATTTGTCATCGATGGGAAAAATCCTCTTCTCCTGTGCAGCGGATGGGGACTCAGACTAAGATGGCCAAAAATCACAGCCGTAAGTGGCAGTGTTTTTTCAAAAATCATGAAACAGAGAAACAGGAAGTGTTCAAGATCTTACTTTTGGTAATGTAGTTGGATAATACACTTTATTGTTATTATAAATACACACAACAAAATTTCAGGGGCACTGCCCGAGAGGAGCTCCAACGTCAGATAAATAATAGCGACAATGGAAACGGCAAAAACAGCAAGAAAAACTTCGTCAGAATGTGCAATATGTGCAATATTCCACAGTATCGTGTTCTAGCAGTACAATATATTTGCTATGGGGGTGTTTGTTCAGTGCAGTTCAGAGTGGTGATGGCCTTGGGGTAGAAATTGTTTGTTAATCTTGTGGTGTGTGATTATATGGACATGTAATGCTTTCCTGAGGGCAGAAGGGCAAATAAGTGTTGTGCGGGATGAGATGATCCTTTAGTATGTGTGATGCCTTTCGCAGGCAACGAGAGCTATAGATCTCTTCCAGGGCAGGCAGACATGTGTTGGTGATCTTCTGGGCTGTGTTGATGACTCTCTGCAGAGCCTTCTTGTCAGCTGCAGAACTGTTGCCATACCACACCAGGATGCCTTGTGTCAGGACACTCTCCATAGAGCAATGGTAGAATGACACTAGCAGCTGTTGTGGCAAGTTAACTTTCCTGCGTGATCTTCGGAAGAAAAGCCGTTGTTGTGCCTTCTTTCTTCAATCCCTTATTATTTAATATGTTTCTTCCTACTTCCAATATTAGTAGATTTCCATTTCTCATCTTCAATCATATTTCATCTTCCAACATGTGGATAATATTCTGGACTTTTATCTCCCTGTGTACCAGGAGTCGGGCTTGGCATGATGTCAACAGGTGACATGCCCAAAATATATCCAGCATGTTTGTCGGGATTACTCAAACTATGAATAGCATTAATATTCTGCTGATTTTAACCTATATAATGAAGGAAACATTTCTCTGTGATGGTATACTACATGCCAGGCTCTGATACTGATCTCCTCTTCCAACTTGTTGTTGGGGAAGAGAGAGATGCAGTGCAGCAGTAAAAGCTCTTCAGCCTAATGGCACATGATATCTGCACGGGAGGCCAATCGGGAAATAATCGGTATGACAGAATACATTGCTATTAGAGATGTGCATTCGACAGCCACGCAATGACAGAATTCTACCTCATCTAAACATACTGCTTGCAATATTCATTCACGTTGACTTGAAGATGGCAGTGAGCGGCCAGTTATCATACCTGGAATGGCAACCTGAAGCATTCTTAACTCTACATTTTAATTCATGTCTTTTTTTGTTGTATGTCTGTCAGGAAGCCGAGCCTGACTTTTATGATGGCTCCTCCATAGATGTGGTGACTCATTCCGAGTATGCTTGATAAGAAGGATCTTGCCTTCCAAGGACCAGCTCAGGTAATCACACTCTGATGAACCTGCTAGAAAAGATGGGCGGTGTAGGAAGGAACTGCAGATGCTGGTTTACACTAAAGGTAGACACAAAATGCTGCAGTAACTCAGCGGGTCAGGCAGCATCTCTGGAGAAAAGGAATGGGTGACGTTTTGGGTCCAGATCCTTCTTCAGACCAAAGGGTGGACAGTTTCTTACCAAGTGACATGAGTTTTAAAGATCCGACCAAAAAGGTTGATGAGGGCAGAGCTATAGATGTTGTATATTTGGACATCAATAAAGCATTCGACAGGGTTCCACATGGTAGGCTACTCTGGAATTTTAGATCCCATGGGATCCAGGGTGAGAGCTGAATGGATTGAAAATGTGAGGTGTCGCATTTTGGGAAGTCTAACATGGGCAGGACCAACACAGCAAATGGTAGCAGCCTGGGACGTGTTGTAAAGCAAAGGGATCTATGAGTGCAAGTGCATGGTTCTTTGAAGGTGGAGTCGCAGGTAGATAAGGTGGTCAAATTTGGCACATTGGCCTTCATCGGTCAGGGTATTGAGTATAGACATTGCAAGGTCATGTTGCAGTTGTATAAGACGTTGGTAAGGCCTCATTTAGAATATTGTATTCAGTTCTGGGCACCTTGTTTAAAGGAAAAATGTTGTCAAGCTGGAAAGGGTACAGAGAAGATTTACGAGGATGTTGCCTGTACTCGAGGGTCTGAGCTATATGGAGAGGCTGAGTAGGCTGGGACTATTCCTTGTAGCGCAGGAGATGAGGGGTGATCTTATAGAGGTGTATAAAATCATGAGAGGAATAGATCGGGTAGATGCACAGAGTCTCTTGCTTGGAGTATGTGAATCGAGGACACAGGTTTAAGGTGAAGGGAAAAAGACTTAATAGGAATCTGAGGGGTAATATTTTCACACAAAGAGTGGTGGGTGTATGGAACGAGCTGCCAAATGAGGTATTTGAGGCATGGACTATCCCAATTTTTAAGAAACAGTTAGGCAGGTAAATGGATAGGACAGGTTTGGAGGGATCTGGACCAAACACGGGTAGGTGGGACTATTTGGACGATGTTGGTAAGTTAGGCTGAAGGGCCTGTTTCCATGCTCTATCACTCTATGACTCCATGACTCTAATCGCGCATTGCCCACCGCACAGAGGTAAGTCCATTTAAGCTTTGTTCATTCGGAATCTCATGCATCAATTCATGTGTCACCGATGAACAGATGCCTCTCAAGCAGATACGAAGATTTTATGTTCATGTTGGGTATTCCCACAAATACTGACTCCTTTGCAAGGTAATTAGATGTGTCCCAGGCATGAGTGACATGATGTCACATATGACTTCCTAGTGCACGAAAGATATGGCCACCATTGTGAAGCCATACACATGGAGATTACGGTGTGTGTTGAAGAAAGAACTGCAGATGCTGGTAAAATCGAGGTTAGACATAACCCACTGACCCCCATGGGTATCTGGTCTACACTTCTTCCCACCCTGCTTCCTGTAAGTAGTCCATCCCCTACTCCCAATTCCTCTGTCTGCACCGCATCTGCTCCCAGGAAGAGGTGTTCCAAACCAGGGCATCGGAGATGGCCTCATTCTTTAGGGAGCGGGGGTTCCCCTCTTCGACTATAGATGAAGGTCTCACTAGGGTCTCTTCCGTAGTTTTGCTTTCACACCCCATCCCCCCACTCGTAACAAGGACAGAGTCCCCCTTGTCCTCACCTTCCACCCTACCAGCCGTCACATACAACAGATAAGCCTCCGACATTTTAGCCACCTCCAATGGGATCCCACCACATCTTCCCATCTCCTCCTCTTTCGGCTTCCCGCAGAGACTGCTCTATCCGTAACTCCCTGGTCAATTTGTCCCTTCCCACCCAAGCCACCCACCTCCCCTGGTACTTTCCCTTGCAACCGCAGGAAATGCTACACTTGTCGCTTTACCTCCCCCCTCGACTCCCTCCAAGGACCCAAGCAGTCTTTCCAGGTGAGGCAGAGGTTCACCTACACCTCCTCCAACCTCATCTATTGCATCCGCTGTTCTAGGTGTCTACATCAGTGAGACCAAGCGTAGGCTTGGCGATCGCTTTGCCGAACACCTCCGCACAGTTCACATTAACCGACCTGATCTATTGGTGGCTCAGCACTTCAACTCCCCCTCCCATTCTGTATCCAACCTTTCTGTCCTGGGCCTCCTCCATGGCCAGAGTGAGTCCCACAGCACATTCGAGGAGCGGCACCTCATATTTCGCTTGGGTAGTTTACACCCCAGCGGTATGAACATTGACTTCTCCAATTTCAGATAGTCCTTACTTTCTCTTCCCTTCCCCTCCCCTTCCCAGCTCTCCGACAGCCCACTGTCTCCGCCTCTTCTGAAGTCTGAAGAAGGGTCTTGACCCTAAACATCACCTATTCCGTCGCTCCATAGATGCTGCCTCACCCGCTGATTTTCTCCAGCATTTTTGTCTACAGTGTGTGTTGAGTTCAGATTATTGTCACGTGTACCGAGGTACAGTGAAAAGCGTTTTGTTGCATGCTAACCAGTCAGTGGAAAGACAATACATGGTTACAATCAATGCATCTCTGGGTGTGGTAGGATGATTCAGTTGCCTGACAACAGCTGGGAAGAAACTGTCCCAGAATCTGGTGGTGTGCGTTTTCACACTTCGGCATGTGTTTTCACACTTCGGCGTGCGTTTACACATTTCACACACACTGTGTTGCCCGACACAGAAGGCCAACATAGATTTAGCATTATGTTAAGATAAGGGTTAGGTTTACATTGCAGAATGCCACCATTATTAGACCAGTAGATACCCTTGCCTTCATCATTCAGTACACCACTGATCATATTTGTCTAATATCAAAAGTACATAAACCAATCCTACTCAATCATTCTGCATACTGCAATTGACATCCCAAGAATGTAACACCTGCATGACTGGAATCAATGGATTAGATATGTCCCGTTTGCTTCAGGCTTAAGATATAAAGTGACTCAGTATTTTAATTTGAGGAAATAAAATTTTATTTTCCGATGAATTAATTTTAATTATAAATATTATCTATATTATCTAATAAAGGAAACCAGAAATGTATAAAAGAAACAAGAGTTTATTACTTGATATGCCAGAAAATTGACATTTGAATTTAAATGGTATCTTGGGGCAATGCACAAAATTTGACTTGGGTTTTACAACAATCAAATTCTCAAAATGCACAACCTTTTGCAAATCAAATGCATTTACCAGAATAACCACATTATGGAGGATATTTACTAATGTTACCTCAGGTTTGTCTGGAGAGCTCTAACACCTTGAAATTCATCTCTTGCTGGTAAACTCCTCATGCAGCAGTGACAGTACATTGTATTCAATCCTGAAAATAATAGTTTGGAAGCACCGTGAGGCATGCTGACTCTATATAGTATATCCTGAAGAAAAGTCTTGGTCCAAAACGACACCCATTCTTTCTCTCCAGAGATGCTGCCTGCCCTGCTGAGTTACTCCAGCATTTTGTGTCTATCTTTGGTGTAAACCAGCATCTGCAGTTACTTTCTGCACATGCTGATAGCATATGATGCAAATGGAGATCCTGGCTGCGGATAAATAGCTGGATGGGTTTTAATAGGCACCATTGTAGAGCATGGTGATTTTCGCTTGTAATTGGAATATTTTCTTTATTGGTAATTGGTGAGGTTGCATTGGATCAGGAAGTTGAGAGGCAGTGGACATAGGAACAGATGCATCTCCGAAGGGAAAGGAGAAACTGGTAAAGAAACAGCAGAGCTGTAACTTCAGCCTGGATTCTGCCTAGTTTTGAATGACTTTTCCAAAATTAAATCCCACTTCTGGGTCAGTGGTTTATCAACAATGCGTTTCAACCATACAGGCTATGACTGATCCTTTCTAAAAATCTTTCCTTCAGATCTGCAGGTGTTGATCAAGCCTCTAAGTGTTTGTTAAATTTGTTGAATTTTCAATAAATCCTGAAATTAACTGCCTTACAATTTTCTTTATGCGCAGACATTTTGTTTTTGCTAAGATCATTGTACCACGCAATGATCAGTTGCTGCTGTGGATAATCACTGCAAAAATGCTTTGCGTGGTTGACGCAGATATTACTCTTGGGATCTTAATTGAGAAATTAGCATGGTAAAACAAAAACAATACCAGCTACATGGAGCATCTCGGAAATGAGTAAAGACGTTTGATTTATCCAGTCATTGGCAGTAACTGGGAGGTTTCTCTGCAACAAAATTACATGCAAGATGCAAGTTAAATATGAGAGAGTTAAAGAAAGTGAACTTAAATCTTGAAGCAATCAGATGAAGGCCTCAAGAAGATTTATTTTAGCTAAAGCACACAAGTAATAGGTTGTACTGAACCAGGAATAAATATAATTTAGATTAAGAATAAAAACTGCCTACATTGCCCAAATTTTAATGGTGGGATGAGTTTCCATCTTTCATGCATGTTGACCAGCTGAACTGAAACCGGCTTCAGCATTTCTCTTCTGCTTTACAGGTTACACATCCTACCTACCTCCCACCCAACTCCATTACGATAACCCACCTTTCTATCCTCAGCTAGTCGAGAAACAAGAGGAGTCTGCAGACCAGAGGAGACCTGACACTTAATGTAACATTCACAGCTCCCATTGCAGATATTTGTATTTTTCTATTGTGGAAGACAGTTCAAAGGTGAAAATTGTACATGGTGAGTGTCGAGTGGGCTGCAGGTGAAGTGAGCAAAATTGTAGATTGGGTGAACCGTGTCAGACACGAGATCTGTTGCAACAGGTCCACAGGTAGACCATGATGTGTGATCCTAACAAAGATCCTAACAAATGTGTGATCCTAACACACCTGAAATGTCACCTATTCCTTCGCTCCATAGATGCTGCTTCACCCACTGAGTTTCTCCAGCATTTCTGTCTACTAACAAAGCAAAGGACACCATGAGCTCACAGAGAGCTTTGTGTGGAGCCCATCCTTTCGAAATGTGTAGGAAGGAACTGCAGATTCTGGATTAAACCGAAGATAGACATGAAATGCTGGAGTAACTCAGCCGGACATGCAGCATCTCTGGAGCGAAGGAATGGGTGACTTTTGGGGTCGAGACCCTTCTTCAGACAAGTCAGGGGAAAGGAAGATGAGAGATCTGGACTGACGTCGAGAGATATAGAACAAATGAATGAAAGATATGCAAAAAAGTAATGATGATAAAGGAAACAAGCCATTGTTAGCTGTTTGCTAGGTGAGAACAGGAACCTGGTGCAACTTGGGTGGGGCAGGGATGGAGAGAGAGGGAGTGCAGGGGCTAGAGAAATCAATATTCATACCACTATATTGTAAGATGCCCAAGCAAAATATGAGATGCTGTTTCTCCAATTTACGATTAGCCTCACTCTGACAGTGGAGGAGGCCTACGACAGAAAGGTCAGTGTGAGAATGGAAAGGGGAATTAAAGTGTTTGGCAAACAGGAGGTCATGTAGGTCCAGGTGGACTGAGCAAAGGTGTTCCTTTTCAATACCTTTGACTCTGGCCAACGGCAAGTGTTTGATCGAAGGTGACTCAACTTCCACTGTGGTAAAGCAGAAGCCATGCCAAGCTCAAGTGCTAAAGTCGATGTTGTCATCATGGCTTTGGACATTAGTGCTGACAGGACTTTAAATGTGCCTCAGTTCAGCAATTCCTTCACCAACAGATTACTGTGATTGTAGCTTTTCTGCCTTGATGTGGCAATGGTCTTGTGCAACATAAACCTCCTCTCAACAGTTGGCTTCCACCCTGACAAAGATTCACTGCTCTCTGGGTGAAGGCATTCCTTGTCTCTATCCTGAATGTCATAAAACTGCCCATATCTTCCTGAATCCTCTCAGCATCCTCCCCACAACTCACACTGCCACCCAGCTACATATCATCAGCAAATCTGACAGATAACACTTGGACCCCGAATCAGATTAATTGATATAGAAAATGAAACGCTGCAGCCCAACATTGTTCCTTGCAACGAACCACTAGCCACAGCCTTAAAACATAAAAATGACCCATTTAATCCCACATTTTGCCTTTTATTAATAAACCATTCCTTATCCCCAATGCTTTACTACTCTCAATTTTGTGTGCCCTAATTTTGTATAATCGTTGTGTGGCATCTGGATGAAAGCCTTTAAGTTAAAACCTCAAAAAGTTCAAACTAATTTATCAAACTCAATTTTCCTTTCATAAATCCATGCTGTCTCTGTGTAATCTATCATTTCCTTAATATGAGCATTTTCAGTTTTATAGATGCGTGCCTAACTGATCTGCATCTTACAGACATTTAACATTGAATCAAACACACATTCCTGTATTTATTTACTGGTCACTGTTTTCTATCTCCCTCGTTCTAAACAACAGGATTATAGGTGCAGCCTTTCAATCTTTGAATCCATGGAAGGTGATAACCTGTGCAGCCACAATCTGCATAGGCTTCTTTTACGCAACCTTGGAATACTAGTCTGGAATTTATTAGCTCCATGTCTCATTGATTATTTTTTCATGAATGCTAATTTATTTCAGTTTCTAATTAATTCTAGATCTGCTCTTTTCCATTTTCTTCTGGGAGATTTTTTATGTCTTTCTCTGCGAAGATGTCCAAAATATGTGCTACGTTTTTCTGTCGTTTTTTTCTGCCCCAATATAATTTATCCTATTTCTGTCTGTAAGTGACCCATATAATCAAGATCCAAGCTGCCTCTTTCCACGCTCTGTCTTCTGATGCCTGGATGTTGCCAAGACATGATCTCACATCTGTATTAGGTTTATGAAGATACAATGAGTTATTCTAATTCAGGAGATTTGTGTTAGAAGGCACCTCCAGATCAATTTGTACATTGGGAGCATTGTTTTAGACACTGCTAATAGGCTTCATGGTATCATAAGTCATAAGGTCATATGTGATAGGAGCAGAATTAGGCCATTCGGCCCATCAAGTCTCCTCCGCCAATCAATCATGGCTGATCTATCTCTCCCCCTAATCCCATTCTCCTGCCTTATTCCCATAATCCCTGACACCCATACTAATTAAGAATCTATCTATGTCTGCCTTTAAAATATCCATTGACTTGGCCTCCACAGCCTTTTGTGGCAAAGAATTCCACAGATTCATCACCATCTGACAAAATAAATTCCTCCTCATCTCCTTCCTAAAGGAATGTCCTTTAATTCTGAGGCTATGACCTCTCGTCCTAGATTCTCCCACTAGTGGAAACATCTACTCCACATCCACTCAAGCGAATACAGGCCCAGTGCCATCAAACGCTCATCATATATTCTATATTACTGCAGGCCGCTCATTTTATTTGTAGTGTGAGGATTATGTTGTGATGCGATCTGAGGGTAATCTTAGTAAACAAAAGCCACCCACTCATTTAGCAAAAAACAAATTGCTGGAGGAATTCAGCAGGCACAATCTGTGGAGGTTGAATTATGCTCCTACAGCTTACCCCCTTAGTCTAGTTCAGTAAAACACTGAGAAAAGCACTGGATCAACTAATTCTTTATTCTCACTAACACAAACGAACTTCCTATACGATACCTAACCAACACCGCGGGTCCAATCCTTGTCTCTACTCGTCCAAGCCCTTCAGCCTCGTGTGAGTAGACACCTCCAGACAGTCAATAGACAATAGACATTAGACAGGTGCAGGAGTAGGCCATTCGGCCCTTTGAGACAGCACCGCCATTCAATGTGATCATGGCTGATCATCCCCAATCAGTACCCTGTTCCTGCCTTCTCCCCATATTCCCTGACTGCTATTTTTAAGAGCCCTATCTAGCTCTCTCTTGAAAGCATCCAGAGAACCTGCTTCCACCGTCCTCTGAGGCAGAGAATTCTATAGACTCACTGCTCTCTGTGAGAAAAAGTGTTTCCTCGTCTCCGTTCTAAATGGCTTACTCCTGATTCTTAAACTGTGGCCCCTGGTTCTGGACTCCCCCAACATCGGGAACATGTTTCATGCCTCTAGCCTGTCCAAACCTTTAACAATCTTATATGTTTCAATGAGGTACCCTCTCATCCTTCTAAATTCCAGAGTGTACAAATACAGCTGCTCCAGTCAACACAGTCCCAAGTGCACTCCCAGAAGATTGACACCGATCCATGTGGTATCCACTCTTTTGTAGGCTATCGGACCCGTGGCGCGAAAATATATGGGGGGGGGGGGGGTTATTGTCATGTGTCCCAGATAGGACAATGAAATTCTTGCTTGCTGCTGCACAACAGAATATTGTAAACAAAAAATACAGAACACTTCAGTTCAATATACACATAAATAAGCAGATAAAGTGCAATAGGCTGTTACAGTTCAGAGTCTGTTTGTTGGCCAGTTTAATAGCCTGATGGCTGTGGGGAAGAAGTTGTTCCTGACCCTGGATTTAACAGATCTCAGGCTCCTGTACCTTCTGCCCATTGGTAGCGGAGAGATGAGTGCGTGGTCAGGATGGTGTGGGTCCTTGATGATGTTGGCTGCCTTTTTGAGGCAGCGACTGTGATAGATCCCTTCGATGGTGAGGAGGTCAAAGCCGATGATGGACTGGGCAGTGGTCACAACATTCTGCATCCTTTTCTGCTCCTGGACACTCACGTTGCCGAACCAAACCACGATGCAATCAGTCAGCATGCTCTCTACAAGCCAATTAGTGTACGGAACAAAAATAGAAAGTACATGGAATGGCTCAATATTGTACTATTGGATTTTGAGCTGATTATTAAGATTTCTTGGCGGTTCTTGAAGAACTTTGCAGTTGACGTTGATTTCTGAATTCTGATGTTTCAGTCTCAAAGACGGAATGAGGATAGTCAACTACTCTTTGCATGACTGGGAAGATACAAATCCCAGCCAATGTCCAAACATCCATGGGCATTGCTTCCTTTTACAAGTCAGGTTGAATGGAACCTGTAAAAGAGTTCCTACCTTCGCCATTAATGCCCTTATTTAGTTTAGTTTAGTTTCGAGATACAGCGCGGAAACAGGCCCTTCGGCCCACCGAATCTGCGCCGACCAGTGATCCCGCATATTAACACTGCTCTACACACACTAGGGACAATTTACTTTATACCAAGCCAATTAACCTAAAAAACCAGTATGTCTTTGGAGTGTGGGAGGAAATCGAAGTTCTTGGAGAAAATCCACGCAGGGGAAAACTCCATACTGACATCAACTGTAGTCAGGATCGAACTCAGGTATCTGGCGCTGTGAGGCAGTAACTCTATCGCTGCACCACCATGCCGCCCCTGTGACATATGTCTGTGGCCCACGGTATGTAACTTAAAAAAATATATTTTATTCCATACTCTGGAATTATTTATTTTCCTACTTTATCCACAACAAGCAAGCAAGCATTGATGGTCCTTTGAAATGTTGCAGAGGAGGGGTCTTTTCTGCTAGTGAACAGAAGATTTCTTATGCGTAGTTACAAAGTTTTTAACTATTGTACAATTTAGCAGACCGGCCTCAAATCAGTATTGCATGAGAATTCACCTTATCAACAGTTTGCATTGTATTCTTTTACCTGGAGATGTTGCACATATTATCAAAATGTATGGTGAAAGCAAGGACTATGCCAACAGCCTTTGTGATGAAGGATCTACGTCTGCATTGCCCAATCTTTTGAAACAAAAGGATGAACTTTCAGTTATGTAGCAAGGTCACTGTGGCGCAGCGGTAGAGTTGCTGCCTCACAGTGAATGCAGCGCTGGGGTCCCAGGTTCGATCCCAGCTATGGGTGCTGTCTGTACAGAGTTCTTACGTTCTCCCCGTGACCTGCGTGGGTTTTCTCAGAGATCGTCTGTTTCCTCTCACACTCCAAAGATGTGCAGGTATGTAGGTTAATTGGCTTGGTTAATGTAAAAGTTGTCCCTTGTGTGTGTAGGATAGTGAAATATGCGGGGATCGCTGGTTGGCGCGGATCCAGTGGGCCTGTTTCCGCACTGTATCTCTAAACTAAACTTAACCTTTTATGACCTCTGGACATTTCAGTACTTTGGAGTCTGAGTGCAGCAAAAAATGGAAAACTTGTAATTTTACTTCGGAGTCACGGTTTCTGAGGGAACCGTGGCTGCGCTGGAGGGGCGTAAGGCCACCAGAAAATCTGTACGGCCGATAGACTCAGACGAGTCCGGTCGGGAGGGTTCTCCCTCAAGAATGGATACCATAGCACAGATATCCAGGATGGAGCTCCTATTGGAGAGAATGCTCTATCAAGAGCGCCGGCCTCTCCATGAGCCCGCGCCAGCAGCAATTGCTACTGCCAAGCAATTGGTTTTCAGAGGATGTTATATGGCATCTATAGACCTTTAGGATGCATATTACAGTGCCTGTTCATAAAGAGTATTGGAGATATTTGAAATTTAGCTGGATGGGAGAATTATGGCAATTTAAAGCACTGCCTAATGGGTTAACCTCAGCCCATAGATTATTTACAAAGCTGCTAAAACCAGTACTGGGGTTACTCCAGGCACAGGGTCATATTGTAATGGTTTATTTGGATGATATCTTAATAATTGGAAAAACCCTTGTGGCAGCTGAGTTATCAGTTTCAGCTGTTTCATGGTTGAGAGGTTGAGGTTTATCATCCACCCAGCTAAATCAAAATTGGTGCCGGTTAAACTAATTGACTATTTGGGATTCACGGTTAATTCAACTCACATGTCTGTGACTCTGCCCAAGGGCAAGAGATTAGATTTAATTCAAGGCTGTATCAAGCTCTTGGGGGAGCAATCACCTTCAATTAAACAGGTGGCAAGCTACCAATTGGCAAATTGGCAGCTGCCTTTCCAGCTGTGCAATATGGACCTTTGCATTACCAAAATTTACAGAGGGCAAAGGTACAGGCACTCAGAATACATGCGGGTCATTTTAACCGGTCCATGCAATTACCATTTGAAGCCATTGGTGAAGTACAGTGGTGGATAAGAAACATTTCAAATTGTTCTAGCAAAAATCCAATGCAAACACCTTCAGTTGTTTTGCAGACTGATGTTAGTGCCCTAGGTTGGGGTGCTACTGATACCAGGTCTAGCTGTGGCGGCAGATGGAATATGCATGAGGCATTTATTCTCCAATCACATGGAATTAATTATTTAGCACTTTTAGGAGCATTTTACGGGCTCAAGGCTTACTGTATCACTAAGCATGACTTACATGTTCAGCTTCAGATTGACAACACCACAGCAGTGGCGTATGTTAATCACATCGGTGGAATCAAGTCAAAATCTTGTGACGGATTGACTAACCTTATTTGGCACTGGTGCATTAAAAAGAACATTTGGATTTCAGCTGTCTACTTGCCAGGCAGATTCAATATGGTGGCAGACACCAGGTCACACAAATTCAATGACAACACAGAGTGGATGTTGAATCATGATGTATTTAATGAAATTGTTCTTCGGTACGGGATACCAGATATTGATTTGTTTGCATCCAGACTCAATCACCAGGTACCGAAGTATGTTTCATGGGAACCAGATCCAGGGGCAGTCGCAGTGGATGTGTTCTCGCTACACTGGGGAGGAATGTTTTTATATGCATTTCCCCCCTTCTGCCTCATCAGTCGGTGCTTGACCAAGATCAAGCAGAACTCCGCTTCAGGAGTTTTGGTGGTACCCGACTGGCCTACACAGCCATGGTTCCCTCTCATTTCGGATATTATTACACAGCCTATTATGGTGGCTCCAAAACGTCATGATCTATTGGTGCACCCTGTGACTGGAGATCAGCACCCATTGTATGATCATGTTAATTTGTTAATTTGCAGATTTTAAGAAGGCCATACCTGGGTCTGGGACTATCCAATCGTACTGTGGATGTCATCACATCGTCCTGGACAATATGAAAAAGCAGTACATCTCTCATGTCAGGAAATGGGAGGAGTTTTGTTTACATGGGAACATTACATACGACACAGCCTCCATCCCAGATGAGCTCGAATTTCTGTCCAAATTACATTTTGATGAAGGGTTGAGCTATAGTGCCATCAATAGTGTCAGGAGTGCCCTGTCATCGTACTTATGCCGGGGATCGGAACTTCAGTCTGTTGGATCTCATCCATTAATATCCAGATTTATGAAGGGTGTTTTAATTCCAATCTCCCCAGGCCTAGATACTCTGAAATCTGGGATGTGAGCATGGTACTGATGCTGCTTCTTCAGTGGGGTACAGCCACGTCCTTATCATTGCCAAAGATTACCCTAAAGTTAGTTATGCTCATGGCGCTGGTATCAGCGCAAATGGTTCAGACTGCACAAACTGCGGCTGGACAGGATGGTGTCATCAGGAAATGACGTTGTTTTTTACATCTATGACCTAATTAAACAAAGCAGACCAGGGGTGTCAGGATTCAAGCTTATACTGTCAGCGTATCCCATGGATTTACGGCTGTGTGTAGTGGCGCACTTTAGGCGCTATATCGAGGTCACGAAGAGCCTCAGAGGCTCCGAAGTAGCATTGTTTATTAGCCACAAAAATCCACATATGAAAGTGTTCATTCAGACCATTTCAAGATGGCTGAAACAAGTACTGGGTTGTGCAGGAGTTAATACTGACAATTTAAAATCGCATTTCACCAGGGCGGCATCAACGTCAGCAGCGAGGGCAATGGACGTCCATCTACACCATATCCTCGCGGCCGCAGGATGGTCAAATGAATTGACTTTTCAGAGGTTTTATAATAAACCGCTTGTTGAACCCAGGGTGTTCGCCCATTCTGTTTTAAGTTCTGTTTCATAGCTTCTCCCTGGGAGAGAGGAGTCGCTATTGTGTTCTTTTGTTTAGTTTGTGAATTAAAGCATCAACATGTTCATCAGTACCATGTTTCAATGTATTGCTCATTATTCACTCCTCCTGAGTCAACTGATGCAGTGTGAGACGCCTGGATTTGGATCGGCGTGAAATCACAGACCTTTGAAATCTTCACGGAATCACTCACGTGAATCCGAAGTAAAATAGGAAGATTAAATGAGAACTTACCAGTTTGAAGTTTGATCTTTATTTTATGAGGAGTTACGATGAGCGATTATGTGCCCACCGCTCCCGGCCCTCAAAATATTAAAGGTCAACCGGAAGGTCTAGTTTATAATCTTACTATGTTACTTCAGTTACTGTTATCTGTGATTTCACACCGCTGCTTTGAAGATTGACGCGCATGCGGACTGGTGGGGTTCTTCACGTAATCGCTCATCGTAACACCTCATAAAATAAAAATCAAACCTCAAACTGGTAAGTTCTCATTTAATCTTACTATTATGTAGCGCTTGTATTTATAAACCTTGTATTTATATAACTTTAAATATTTTACAGACAATGGAAAATGCTCAAGTGTTTTTGCAATGTAGAAACACATCAAGCTTCCACATACGACTGTGCAAGCTGTCTAGGTTCATGTTTTTGTGTGCAGACCTTGCCCTGGTCTCCATTAAGTTGCTGCAGTTCATGTCCACACACAGGACCTTGATTCAAAGCACCAAACTGCCACAAACATTTGAACGGACCACAAATGCCCACTGAGGATTCTGCACAGGGCAAGTCTGAACTTTGTTTGGAAGTCAGCAGTGAGCAATGACTACAAATTCAAGACCATTCCGAGATTAATGATTTTCTCTTGAATCATGACACATCTTATGCGTTACACTGTCCTTTCATACTAGGGAATAGTTGGATTTATCTTATATGTTATTGCGGGATATAAAATGCTCATTATTCTTCCTACCGCTACAGTAATAATATGGCATGTGTAAATACCATTAGATATTGACCATGCAGATGTGACTGGCAGTCAACACCCATGCTAGTGTTTCCGGCCAGCACAAGCACAGATCCCATAGAATTAGTCATATCTATTAGGGCAAAATAGAAAGCGATAATCCAGAGTTATTTCCAGCTAATATCCTAATGAAAAGGTTCAGATGTCAGCTGCAAATCACTCAGGCTTCAATCTCCCAATTCATGGCATCATTTGAGCCTCTCAATTAGATTTCAGTCTTGCAATCACACCCAGTCATCCATTATCTCATGTGTAATACCATTGATTGATTATATTTGACACAGAAGAGATTTATCAAATTAGTCATATTTTGTCACAATCATTTTCATTTACCAATGATATTTTGTTTGCAATATTAACACCATATGTGGTCTGCCTGACAGCAGAAAACAGATATGCGGCACTTAATTAATTTAAAACAGTTTCACTGCGATCAAATCTTAAGAACCACTGAAGATAGGTCAGAATGGACTCACACTTCAAGGATGCACAAACCAGTAATTTGGTAAGGCTCCTTTGATTTAGCAGCAGTAACAATTCAAATCCACTGACAAGATGACTCAAATTCTAATTCCAATATTTATTCACTTCAAAAGCACACCAGTCAAAGCACTAATATAAGTGAAATCACTGCAAACAAATGGTCTCTGAAGTTAATTTAGCTTAAATATAAAGACAATAATTGCTATGCAAATCTGACACTTTTCATATTTATGTCAGCCTTATTATTGACATTATAGGTCAAATAATATCACCATTCAGGCACAGTCAAAAGCAAGTAAAGGAGATGGTCTGATAGCATCCTTTGTCCACAGATAATCAAGTATTCTGACTTTGGACATATCCTGAGCTTTCAGCAGCTTGCTACCATGGCAACTGTTACAATTCACAATTAATTTCTTATTTACGATGAACCCAAATCAATGAAAATGAGTAAATAGGAATATGCATATACGTCTATAAATCTAAACGTATAAACTAATAAATTATCTACAGTGGAAAATATTATTGGTAATGGAGAAAATACTGTCTTATTTAGTTTTTATGGTTAACTAAATTATTTATGATGTCATCAATTACAAAGAGTGGGATGACAGACAAAACTGAAAGAATAAGTAATTTTGAGATATTTTATGAGCACTGGATTGGTGTATATTCTGCACTGAGGTGGCTGGAATGGCAGAAACAGAAAATGCTGGAAATGCTCAGCGATCAAGCAGCATTTATGGAAAGGGAGACAGTTGGTGGCCAAGAGTTTAAACATTAATCCGAAGGCAGACAGTTTGTGTGACTTCACTTTATTAAGAGATACCTGTTCAATGCCCTGATTTAGTTTTTAGTTTGATGATACAGGCCCACCGAGTCCACACTGACCCACGATCCCAGCACATTAACATTACCCTATACACACAGGGGACAATTTTCCATTTATACTAAGCAAATTAACCTACAAACCTGCATGTCTTTGGAGCGTGGGAGGAAAAAGAAAATCTCAGAGAAAACCCACGCAGGTCATGGGGAGAACGTACCAACTCCGTACAGCCAAGTACCCGTAGTCAGGATCGAACCAGGTTCTCTAGTGCTGTAAGACAGTAGCCCTACCACTACACCACCATGAGCCCTCAAAGATATACTCAAAGGTTTGAAGAAGGGTTTCGGCCTGAAACGTTGCCGATTTCCTTCACTCCATTGATGCTGCCTCATCCGCTGAGTTTCTCCAGCACTTTTGTCTAACTTCATATATCTCTCCCCATTCCCCCACTCGCAAATGTCCTCATTCTTCAGAGAACAGGGATTCACCCTCCCCCACTATAGATAAGGCTCGCACCAGGGTCTCCTCCATACCCCACAACACTACCCTCTCTCCCCATTCCCCCACTCGCAACAAGGGCAAAGTCCCCCTGGTCCTCACCTTTCACCCCACCAGCCGGCACATACAACAGATAGTCCTCCGCCAGTTTCGCCATCTCCAACGTGACCCCTCCACTCGCCACATCTTCCCATCTCCCTCCCCCGTCTGCCTTCCACAAAGACCACTCCCTCCGCAACTCCCTTGTCAATTATTCCCTTCCCTCCCGCTCCACCCCTTCCCCGGGCACTTTCCCTTGCAACCGCAACAGATGCTACACTTGTCCCTTCACTTCCCCCCTCCACTCCTTTCAGGGACCCAAGCAGTCCTTCCAGGTCCGACAGAGGTTCACCTGCACCTCCTCCAACCTCATCTACTGCATCCGCTGCTCCAGATGCCAGCTGATCTATATCGGTGATACCAAGTAGAGGCTTGGCGGTCATTTCGCCGAACACCTTCGCTCGGTCCGCAATAACCAACCCGACCTCCCAGTGGCTCAGCACTTCAACTCCCCCTCCCATTCCGTATCCGACCTCTCGGCCCTGGGCCTCCTCCACGGCCAGAGTGAGCAACACCGCAAGTTGGAGGAACAGCACCTCATATTCCGCTTGGGGAGTCTGCATCCTCTGGGCTTGAACATTGAATTTTCTCAATTCTGTTAATCCTTGCTGTTCCCCCCCACCCCCCCTTTCCCACCTCTCCCTCAGCCCTCGGGCCCTGGCATTCCCTCTCTCTCTATCTCTCCCCCACCCAAGTCACACTAGCTTCTCATTTTCACACTACAAACAGCTTACAATGGCCTGTTTCCTTTATCATCGTTACTTTTTTGCATATCTTTCATTCATTGTTCTTTATCTCTCCACATCACCGTCTATATCTCCCGTTTCCCCGATCCCTAACCAGTCTGAAGAAGGGTCTCGACCCGAAACGTCGCCTATCTCGTTCGCTCCTTAGATGCTGCTGCACCCGCTGAGTTTCTCCAGCCTTTTGTGTACCCTCATATATCTTATATCTTATACCTTCCATTTTCCAGCATCTGCAGTTCCTTCTTAAATACTCAAAGGTTCAGTTAGTTTGATTGTGAAATACCCTATTGAAAACTTCTGTTGTCAGTTTTAAATCATTCTTGCCACCATGCTGTCAAGATTAATTAATTTTGTTTCTGCATTTCCAGTTGACTTCTGAAGACATCTTTCTATAATGATTGGGGCAATGGATGTTGTTAGAGTCGTCATAGTGCATACTACTAAAATGAAGATGTAACAAAGAATGACATTATTGCAGTGGTTTTAGTACCAGATCCCCATCACCTGATTTTCATGTGATCGTTCTTACGTGAAACATTGAACATATAGGTTTAGTCTAATTTAGTTTAGAGATACAGCATGGAAACAGGCCCTTCGGCCCACCGAGTCCATGTCGACCAGTGATCCCTGTACACTAGTTCTATCCTACACACTAGGGGCAATTTACATATACACCAATCCAATTTACCTATAAACCTGCACTTCTGTGGAGTGTGAGAGGAAACCGAAGATCTCGCAGATAACCCACATGGTCACGGGGAGAATGTCCATTCTCTGTACAGGCAGCATTCATAGTAATGATCGAACTCGGGCCTCTGGCACTGTAAGGCAGCAACTCTATCGCTGCAACACCGTGCCACCCAATTTATGATGTATTATTATTTGTTTATTTATTTATTTTTTTGGTATCTTTTTTTTAAATTTAAATATTTTTATTTAATAGAGGTAAATACATCAGTGTACTTCACATATATATTGTTACAATCATTATACCCCTTAATTTTAAGGCTTTTAAAGAAAAAGAATAGAAACAGAGAGAATGGAGTAGGTGAAAAGAGTTGTGAAAGTGAAAAAGCGTGCCAATGGGAAGAAAAAAAAAACCCTTGGTCAAGGAGTTAGAGAAAGGCAATTAAAAGATAAACCCTAGAAAAGAGAAAAAAGAAAAGAGAGAGAGAGAGAGAGAAAAAAAAAAGAAAAGCCAGTACCTTTTTTAGGTAGTCTTGCACCCTATCTTTGTAGCAAATCTATAAATGCAGAGTGAAATATTATTAATGAAGTATGGATTGCTAGGGTAAGAAATGTTTAAGCATCATTGAAGAATTAAGGGTACACAAAAGGCTGGAGAAACTCAGCGGGTGCAGCAGCATCTAAGGAGCGAAGGAGATAGGCAACGTTTCGGGCCGAAACCCTTCTTCGGACAAGTCATTGGGCTAACTACACAGCTTTATCTGGAAATTGTGTTTAAAAGTGGTTCTCTGCATGCTTGAAAACACACAAGATAATTTCTGGGCAGTTTGGTACCATTTGGGAAATTGGCCTGGGCCCCAGTCACTTTGACATGGCTGACAATAATGTGGTGTGAGATGCAAGGTTTATGATGCCATGGATGGTAGAGAACCAGGTTCCGAGCAGAAATTGTAACAGTTCAGTCTGAAGAAGGGTCTCGACCCGAAATGTCACCCATTCCTTCTCTCCAGAGATGTTGCCTGTCCCGCTGAGTTACTCCAGCTTTTTGTGTCTATCTATAGATCAGTTTAGTTCAGTTTTTTGTCAAGTGCACCGAGGTACAGTGAAAAGCCTTTGTTGCATGATATTCAGTCAGCAGAAAGACATGAGATGCAACACCTGTCCCTTTACCTCCCCCCTCGACTCCATCCAAGGACCCCGTCAGTCTTTTCAGCTGAGGCAGAGGTTCACTTGCACCTCCTCCAACCTCATCTACAGTATCTGCTGTTCCAGGTGTCAACTTCTGTACATCGGCGAGACCAAGCACAGGCTTGGTGATCGTTTCGCTGAACACCTCCGCTCAGTCCGCCTTAACCTACCTGATCTCCCGGTTGCTCAGCACTTAAACTCCCCCACCCATTCCCAATCTGTCCTTCCTGCCCTGGGCCTCCTTCATTGCAGAGTGAGGCCCAGCGCAATTTGGAGGAACAGCACCATACTTCGCTTGGGTAGCTTACACCCCAGCAGTACGAACATTGCCCTGTGGATGTTAATCAGTGCTAGTTCTGTCACTGATAGTATCGTTTTTCTTGAATCTTACTTCTTGACAACATTGACCCTTTGATCAGCCCAAATCTTGCAGTGGCCTGGGTTGTTCAAAGCACAGGCGTGTATCAGGCAAATTAATTATGTGCGGCAGGGATGGAATACCAGGCACATCTCTCCTCCCAATCATTCCAACATTCTCCCTTAACTTCCCACTGGCCTTTTTTGTCTCTCAACCATGGTTGCCATGTGGTGAGTTCTTAAAGCACCAACCTGCTTTTCAGATATCTTTACTTTCGGGTTGTGACAGGAACTGCATGCTTAACCCCTTTTTTAAAGCATCAACTGTATGCTGAAAACTTCAGCACCATCTTTCAAATTCCCCTGTTCTTTTAAGAAGTCCGAGTGGCATCAAGTGTCAACATTGAATTTCACTCTTGCTTGGTACGATAAATATGTTCTGCTGGAGGCACTAATAACCATTTGTTTTTTAAAATATATTTTAAAGTGGCATTGTCTCACTTTACACAGAGAATCATGCACTGAAATAGGATACATGCAGTTCCTAACAGGACATGTTAATGACAGCAGGGAGTTTGACCTAAAGGCATACGCCCAAGGCAGCCAGATGGCAGTAGCAAACAATATTCAGTCAATGACAGAGATCAGAGAGGTTGCAGGAGTGAGGGAGAGAGCACCAGATTTTCAACAAGGGACATAGAAGCCCTGGTGAGTGATTTACCATGGTGTCATGAAACCTTTCAGGCCAGCTACAAGTTAGCATTTATTTCGGAAGGACGAGAATATAAAATCAATGATGTAATGCTGAGGCTTTATAAGGGACTGGTCAGACCCCAGTTGGAGTATTGTGAGCAGTTTTGGGCCCCACATCCAAGGAGGGATGTGCTGGCGTTAGAGAGTGTCCAGAGGAGGTTTACGAGAATGATCCCGGGGATGTTTGGGTTAACGTATGATGAGTGTTTGATGACACTGGGCCTGTACTCGCTGGATTTTAGAAGGGTGACGGGGGACCTCATTAAAACTTACCGATTAGTGAATGGCCTGGATAGAGTGGATGTGGAGCGGATGTTTCCAACAGTGGGGGAGTCTAGGACCGGAGATGTAGAGCCTCAGAATAAAAGGACATACCTTCAGAAAGTAGATAAGGAGAAAGTTCTTTAGTCAGAGGGTGGTGAATCTGTGGAATTCATTGTTACAGACAGTTGTGGATGCCAAGTCACTTGATATTTTTAAAGTAGAGATTGATAAATTCTTGATTAGTAAGGTAGTCAAAGGCTCTGGGGAGATGTCAGGAGAATGCGGTTGAGAGGGAAAGATTGATCAGCCATGATTGGATGCTGGAGTAGACCTGATGGGCTGAATGGCCTAATTTGCTATGAGAATGCAGGGTGCCTAGGACAGGTTGGGGGAGTGGGCAGATGCATGGCAGTGAAGTTTAATGCAAATAAATGTGAGTTTATCCACTTTGGTAGTAAAAACAGCAAGGCAGATTACTATCTAAATGGCGTCATGTTTTTGGGAAAAGGGGAAGTACAACGGGATCTGGGGGTCCTATTACATCAGCCTATGAAAGTAAGCATGCAGGTACAGCAGGCAGTGAAGAAAGCGAATGGCATTTTGGCCTTTATAACAAGAGGAATCGAATATAGGAGCAAAGAGGCCCTTCTGCAGTTGTACAGTTGAGACCACACCTGGATTATTGTGTGCAGTTTTGGTCCCCTAATTTGAGGAAGGACATTCTTGCTATTGATGGAGTGCAGCGTAGGTTTACAAGGTTAATTCCCGGGATGGCGGGACTGTCATATGCTGAGAGAATGGAGAAGCTGGGCTTGTACACTCTGGAGTTTAGAAGGATGAGAGGATATCTCATTGAAACATATAAGATTGGTAAGGGCTTGGACACACTAGAGGCAGGAAACATGTTCCCAATTTTGGGGGAGTCCAGAACCAGGGTCCACAGTTTACGAATAAGGAGTGAGCCATTTAGAACGGAGACGAGGAAACACCTTTTCTCACAGAGAGCGGTGAGTGTGTGGAATTCTCTGCCTCAGAGGGCGGTGGAGGCAGCTTCGCTGGATGCTTTCAAGAGAGAGCTAGATAGGACTCTTAAAAATAGCGGAGTCAGAGGATATGGGGAGAAGGCAGGAACGGAGTACCGATTTAGGATGATCAGCCATGATCACATTGAATGGCGGTGCTGGCTCGGGCCAAATGGCCTACTGTCTGTTGTCTATTGTCTATTGTCTATTGCTCCAATGACATGAATTTATAATGAAAGCACGGCTGACGGTGGCAGGTGGTCTAAATGGCAACAGATCATTCTGCTTTATCTTTGTGGGAAGGAACTGCAGATGCTGGTTTAGACCGAAGATACGCACAGAATGCTGGGGTAACTCACTCAGCGGGTCCGGCAGCATTTGCGGAGAGAAGGAATGGAACTATTCCTTGGGTCAAGCAATATCTAGAGAAGGGAAACACTTTAGGTCAATTACCCTACATCAGAATATTTTCTTTTCTGAAATATGTAATTTCCCTGGGTTATACATTTTGAACTCCCATTGCTATAAAGTATTCTCAAAGTACTTGATCTGCTGAGATGTATTCACATTTAGTCCCCATAATGCATGCAGTAGTGCTGAAATGTAAGTAATAATGGTCATGCTCCAGTTGTATAAGACGTTGATGAGACCGCATTGAGTGTATTGTGTTCAGTGATGGACGCCATGTTATAGGAAAGCTGTTGTCAAGCTGGAAAGGGAACAGAGAAGATTTACAAGGATGTTCCCAGGACTGGAGGGTCTGAGCTATAGGGAGAGGTTGAGTAGGCTGGAACTCTATTTCTTGGTGCGCACAAGGATGAGGAGTGACTTTATAGTGTACAAAATCACAAGAGGAATTCATTAGGTAGATGCACAGAGTATCTTGCCCAGAGTGGGTAAATCGATGAGCAGAGGATATAGTTTTATGGTGAAGGGGAAAATAATTAATGGGAATCTGAGGGGTAACTTTTTCAAACAAAGGGTGGTGGGTGAATGGAACAAGCTGCCGGAGGAGGTAGTTGAGGTTCGAAATATCCCAATGTTTAAAAAACAGTTAGACAGGTACATGGATAGGACAGGTTTGGAGTGATATGGACCAAACGCAGGCAGGTGGGACTAGTGTAGCTGGGACATGATAGCCGATGTGGGCAGGTTGGGCCGAAGGGACTGTATCCACACTGTATCACTCATTGTTATTGGTTTCCAAGCTCACTGGTTACCAATCGCCGGGGTGGCGCAGTGATAGAGTTTCTGCCTTATAGCACTTGTGTCGCCGGAGACCTGGTATGATCTACACTAAGGGTGCTGTCTGTACGGAGTTTGTACGTTCTCCCCGTGACCATGTGGGTTTTCTTGGAGCACTTCAGTTTCCTCCCACACTCCAAAGACGTACAGATTTGTAGGTAAATTGACTTGGTAAATGTAAAAATTGTCCCTGGTATGTGTAGAATAGTGTTAATGTGTAGGGATCGCTGGTCAGAGTGGACCCGGTGGGCCAAAGGGCCTGTTTCAGTGCTGTATCTCTAAACTAAACTAAACTAAATCACTGGTTCCCAAGCTCACGGAACTGGGTCTCTGCACATCCCTCTGCAATTGGATCCTCGACTTCTTCATCAACAGACCATAGTCTGTTCAAATTGGCACAACAATTCTTCCTCAATGACAATCAGTACAGGAACACCTCAAGGCTGCATGATCAGCCCCCTGCTCTACTCACTCTATACTCATGACTGTGTAGCCGGACAAAATGCAAACTCAATCCTCAAGTTCATCAACGACACAACTATTGTTGGTCGAATTACAGATGGTGATGAGTCAGAGTATAGAAGTGAGATCGATCGATTGACCAAATGGTGCCAACACAACAACCTGGCTCTCAATGTCAGTAAGACCAATGAATTGATTGTGGACTTTGGAAGAGGAAGGATGAGGACCAAAAATCCTGTTTATATCAATGGAACGATGGTGGAGTGAGTCTGAAACTTCAAATTCCTGGGCGTGCATATTTCTAAAGATCTTTCCTACTCCCAGCACACTGATGCAATTACAAAGAAAGCACCTAGACGCCTCTACTTCCTGCGAAGATTACAGAGATTTGGAATGTTAGAGAGGATTCTGTTTAATTTCTACAGGTGCACAGTAGAGAGCATATTGACTGGTTCCATCACGGCTTGATTCGGAAACTTGAATGCCCAGGAGCGAAGAAGACTGCAAAAAGTTGTGAACACTGCCCAGTCCATCACCGGCTCTGACCTCCCCACCATCGAAGGGATTTATCGGAGTCACTGCCTCAAAAAAGCAACCAGCATCAACAGAGACCCACGCCATCCTGGCCACACACTCATTTCACCCCGGCCATCGGGAATCATGGAATCATAGAATCATAGAAATTAGGTGCAGGAGTAGGCCATTTGACCCTTTGAGCCTGCACCGCCATTCAATATGATCATGGCTGATCATCCAACTCAGTATCCTGTACCTGCCTTCTCTCCATACCACCTGATCCCTTTAACCACAAGGGCCACATCTAACTCCCTCTTAAATATAGCTAATGAACTGGCCTCAACTATCTTCTGTGGCAGAGAATTCCACAGACTCACCACTCTCTGTGTGAAAAATGATCTTCTCATCTTGGTCCTAAAAGACTTCCCCCTTATCCTTAAACTGTGAACCCTTGTTCTGGAGTTCCCCAGCATCGGGAACAATCTTCCTGCATCTAGCACATCCAACCCCTTAAGAATTTTGTAAGTCTCTATATGATACCACCTCAATCTCCTAAATTCAAGCGAGTACAAGCCGAGTCTATCCAGTCTTTCTTCATATGAAAGTCCTGCCATCCCAGGAATCAGTCTGGTGAACCTTCTCTGTACTCCGTCTATGGCAAGAATGTCTTTCCTCAGATTAGGAGACCAAAACTGTACGCAATACTCCAGATGTGGCCTCACCAAGACCCTGTACAACTGCAGTAGAACCTCCCTGCTCTTGTACTCAAATCCTTTTGCTATGAATGCCAACATACCATTCGCTTTCTTCACAGCCTGCTGCACCTGCATGCCTACTTTTAATGACTGGTGTACCATGACACCCAGGTCTCGTTGCACCTCCCCTTTTCCTAATCCGCCACCATTCAGATAATAGTCTACTTTCCTGTTTTTGCCGCCAAAGTGGATAACCTCACATTTATCCACATTATACTGCATCTGCCATGCATCTGCCCACTCACCCAACCTATCCAAGTCACCTTGCAGCCTCCTAGCATCCTCCTTACAGCTAACACTGGCCCCCAGCTTTGTGTCATCCGCAAACTTGGAGATGTTGCATTCAATTCCCTCATCCAGATCATTAATATATATTGTAAATAGTTGGGGCCCCAGCACTATGCCTTGCGGTACCCCACTAGTCACTGCCTGCCATTCTGTAAATGACCCGTTTACGCCTACTCTTTGCTTCCTGTCTGTCAGCCAGTTCTCTATCCACATCAATACTGAACCCCCAATACCATGTGCTTTAAGTTTGTATGCTAATCTCTTATGTGGGACCTTGTCGAAAGCCTTCTGAAAGTCCAGATATAACACATCCACAGGTTCTCCCTTATCCACTCTACTAGTTACGTCTTCGAAAAATTCTATAAGATTCGTCAGACATGATTTACCTTTCATAAGTCACTGCTGACTTTGTCCAATGATTTCACCACTTTCCAAATGTGCTGCTATTCCTTCTTTAATAACTGACTCTAGCATTTTCCGCACTACCGATGTTAGACTAACTGGTCTGTAATTCCCCGTTTTCTCCCTCCCTCCCTTTTTAAAAAGTGGGGTTACATTAGCTACCCTCCAATCCTCAGGAACTACTCCAGAATCTAAAGAGTTTTGAAAAATTATCACTAATGCATCCAGAAGGTACAGGAGCCTGAAAACGGTAACGCCCAGGTTCAGGAGCAGCTACTTCCCTACAGCCATTCGGCTATTAAACACTACAACCTCAAATAAGCTCTGAACTACAATAGACTATTATTGTAAATATTGCACTATTATGTGTGTGTGTGTGTGTGTATATATGATCTATAAATATGTGTATTTGTGAGTATGTGTACATATTCACTCAACACATTTTTAAAAATCTCCTTTGAACTTATATTGTTTACAGCTTATTATGTTCACATATTCTGTTGTGCTGCTGCAAGTAAGAATGTCATTATTCTATCTGGGACATAAGACAAAAAAACACTCTTGACTCTTGACTGTCTTGACTCTCTGGTAAAGCAGTTGCTGTCTTCACCACTCTCAGTCGTGCAGTCTTGGAACTATTCTTGAAAACGTGTATTTTATGTGAACATTCTCAAGCTAAACTCAGTAAAAGGATATGTGCCACTTAAAAAAACAGAATAACATTACTGCAGTGACAAAATAATTCTGAAATATTTTGATTATGTTTTTCTCGCTTTTGAATCCCACTCTGAAGCTGATCACCGTTGTAAAATTCTTATTGTCTGTTCCACTGCTCTTACAATAATCACTGTGGCAACCTTTGAGAAACAAAATAATTTGAGAACAATTGCCCAATATTTGAGTATCACCTCTATCTCTATGTTGTTAGAGATTGAAAGTAGATGAAATATTTGTGTGAGCAAATCCAAGAATTGTATGTGGGCAAACTGAGATTATATTGACTAGATGCATTGTTTTGAGCTGTCTGAAAGGTGAGTGCCTACTGCTAATACTTTGGATCTCAAGCGAAACATTGTCTGTCTATTTCCTTCACAGATACTGTCTGACCCGCAGTCTTTGTGTCTCGCTGATGCTTCCTCAGTTGTGCCACATTATGTTCTATTAAATGGTCAACCTAGGCCTCATGTTACACCAAATCCACAAAGTAGTATAAAGAAACCCTTGCTCTGCCATGAATGTTTCAAGGTTTCATCCTATGTTATACCAAAATGATGGAATAGGATGTTATGCTGCTTATAAGTTAATTGACTGTTTGATCAGGTACTGGATGTATACAGCCTGCAACATTAAGGGGCAGGGCAGCCTGTAAAACCCTGAAGATAGACACAAAATGCTGGAGTAACTCAGCGGGACAGGCTGCATGTCTGGAGAGAAGGAATGGGTGCCGTTTCGGGTCGAGACCCTTCTACAGTACAACCTGCCCAGCTTTCCAAGCAGCTTGACTCAGAGATGTTTGCAAGTGCGGTCAAATCTAGTGAAAGGAGCAGCAAATGCAAGGCTATTGTATGTGTTTCAATCTCTGCCAATAGAGGTACCATTAAAACAATTCATGGAATGGGATAATTAATATCTAGATTTATTTGGGGAGGAAAGAAGGCCAGATTTCGATACACTACACTACAATTGCCAAAGGACAAAGGTGGAATGGCACTTCCAAACTCTTATATATATTTCTATGCAGCCCAACTTCGACCACTAATTAATTGGTGTGAGGACAGCTATATAGCTAGGTGGAAAGAGATTGAGACATATATCACTGACTTCCACATCCAAACACTCATGGGAGAAAAAGCGCTTCCTGGACATATCAGGAGTATAATCGATCCAATAACGATATTTACTTTAGAAACCTGGTTCACTCTTACCAGACAACTTAAACTGAATAAACAACAAAAAGTTTTAAGATGGATAGCTTTGGATAATGAAAATTGAAAATGGAGACCTAAGAAGTTTTCAAGATTTGAAGGATAGATTTGCACTTCGGAACCAAGACTTGTTTAGGTACCTCCAACTGAGAGATTATTACAATAAAAAAGTAAAAAGGGAGGCACTAGAAGAAAATAATCCAGTGATAGTTAATGCATATCATCAAAAAACATTAAGGATTATTTCTAAACTTTATCATAGTTTAATGGAATGTCAAGCAAAAACTACATTTTATGTAAAATGTAAGTGGGAAAAGGAATTGAACATCGCAATCTCAGAAGAAGAATGGCATCATATGTGTGTAACACTAGACATCCACTAATTCACAAAAATGGAGAGAATTTAATTGGAAAAACTTGATTTGTTTCTTTATTACGCCTAACATAAAAAGCAAGCAAATTCTAAGGCAGCAAACATGCTGGAGGCAATGTGGTCAAACAGACACAAATCATGCACATATCTTCTGGAGTTGCCCCAAAATAGAACCATTTTGGGACAGAGTGAATTCAGAATTAAGGAGGTATTTAGGATTATATAGTCTCCAAGAAGTGTTTCATTTTATACCTGGGTAATATAACTACAGTGGTGCTGAAGAAGATCATTACTTGGTTAAAATCCTACTCACAGCTGGCAGAAAGGCCATTACAAGAAACTGGCTTGCAGCGGACACACCCAGACCTAGACAATGGTTAGATATAGTACAGGAAATATTTGTCATGGAGAAAATCTCTAAGTGTGAAAGAAGACGAGTTTAACAGAAAATGGGAAAAATTGATTAGGTATAGAAATAAAGACATCAACACCGTATCATTTTAATGACAATAATGTAAGTTATTGGAAAATGTTTTAATAAAAAAATAGTTCTGTATACTGCATCATTAATTGTAAACTGAACACCCCCCCCCCCCCCCCCCCCCGCTACACTGTTGTACGTTTCACTGCATTGTTATATGTTTTGTTGTTATATTTGTGTTTTATTTGTGTATACATAAAAGCAATAAAGACTAAAGTGAAAAAAAGAATAAAAAAGGAAGGAGCAGCAAATGGCTCTGATTTCTGGGCATGTACTTTTGCAGTGGAACATTTTTTGTTATTATTTTAACTGGACTGAGATTCTAAATTGAATTCTTCTATGAGTTTGAAATTCCCTTCTGGATTTCCAAAACAGTAAAAGATCAGCAAAGTCAGCCCCAAAACACTGTAAAACCTGAGCTGGAATCTAATAAATCCTTTGGGTATTCATACTGTGTGCCAGATCTAATGTTATTTTATTAGATCTTGCAATATTGTAAGGATAAAACTATCAGGTGCGTTGGTGTTTTTGAAACATCTAATATTCCCATATAAAATTGTTCTTTCCATTTTTAAATGACACTTTGCATGTTTATGCAAGTCGTGTTACCTCTACAGAATTGAAAGGATTTAATGTCTGTAGTATTGTTAGGTTCTGAGTATCTATTAAGGAATTAGCTTAAACAATTAATTTCTATTCCATAGTCTAAATCTCAGAAGAATGTGAGACTTTTATAGAACCTAATAAAATCAATGTTTCCATAGCTTATTAAAATGAGATAAACTGCAAATATTATTTTTACATTTTTCCCTCCTTCCTTATATAGGTCAAAATATTCAGGCCATGAATCTACACATTACTGTCAGTATTGCCAGTACTGTTCTCTGCACAGGTATTTATATAACATCAGAACTAAATACAGAAGGAGACCATTTGGCCGCTCCAACAATCATTCTGATCATTGATGATGGTTTACTTTAGCACTTCTGTTCTGTACTAACCCCACATTCCTTGATTCCTTCACTATAAGTGTATCAATCTTTGTCTTGAATGTTTTTTGAGATTAAAGTAGTACTCTCTACAGACCTTTTAGGTAGAAATTAACTAAGATTTATTACCCTCAAGGTGAAGAGAAACTTCTCATATTTGTCCTGGAATGCAATCCTTGACTTTGATCACTGGTTTTGGAAATGTTGACCCTGTCAACTCATCAACAGTACATGTATCCTATTAAGCTCCCACTATATACGTTTCAACGAGACCACATGTCAACGTTCCGAATCCAAGAGAACTTTGACCCAGTCTACACAATCTTTCAGTGTATGACGAACCTATCAATCTCCATCACATATGTTACTTTCCTTATGCATAGAACCCAGAACTATAGGCACCATTTCAGATGTAGTCTTATCTGGGCTCTATATAAATGGAGCAGGACCTCAGCCAATCCACTGGAGGAATTTAGTGGGTCGGGCAACAATTGTGGATGGAAAGGATTGGTTGACGTTTTGGGTTGAAACTCTGCATAGGACTGACAGTGGAAAGGGAGGATGGTTAAAAGAAAAAGGAGAAGGGGAGTGGTGGAATAGAAGAGAGAGGTGAATGGTACACTGAGGAAGGGGAGAGGGACAATGGACAATTGGAACAAAGGAGGGATGGAGTTGGGGGGCAGAAGAGGGTAAGTGATTTAAAAGTAAAGTGGATAGGTATATGGACGTGAAGGGAATGGAGGGGTATGGTCTGAGTGCAGGTAGATGGACTAGGGGAAAACAAATGGTCGGCACGGACTGGAAGGGCCGAGAGGGCCTGTTTCCGTGCTGTAATTGTTATATGGTTATATGGTTATATGGATGCATGGGGGCAGATGGAAAAACGAAGAAAAAAGGATTAAAATAAAGGATGCAAACGGAGCTAGGTGAAGATGTAGGTGGGGGATAGCTGTTGGAAGGTGATAAGCAGGATTACAAAAGCTACAAGGATTGAGTCTGATGAGTCTGAAGGTTATAATGAGAGGAGAGGTGAATGGGAGATGAAACCAAAACGAGATGGGGGAGGATGAGAAATAGCCCGCGGGGGAAATATGTCTGCAGAATGTAAACACAGGGAGGGTTGAAGATGGGTTAAGGCGGGTGATGGCGAAGGGTGTATGGGGAATTTTAAAAAGAGAGAATTGGGGAAAAGGCAGGAGAGGAGGGTTACCAAAACATGGAAAATTTAATGTTCGTATATAGACATAGAAACATAGGAGTAGGCTATTTGGCCCTTCGAGCCAGCACTGCCATTCAATATGATCATGGCTGATCATCTAAAATCAGTTCCCCATTCCTGATTTCTCCCCAGATCCCTTGATTCCTTTAGCCCGAAGAGCTAAATCTAACTCTCTCTTGAAAACATCCAGTGAAACGGCCTCCACTGCTTTCTGTGGCAGAGAATTCCACAGATTCACAACTCTCTGGGTGAATATGTTTTTTCTCATGTCAGTCCTAAATGGCCTACCCCTTATTCTTAAACTGTGATCCCTGGTTCTGGACTGCCCCAACATCGGTAACATTTTTCTGGCATCTAGCCTGTCCAATCCTTTAGGAATGTTTCTATAACATATCCTCTCATCCTTCTACATTCCAGTGCAAATAAGCCCAGTCGACCCATTTTTCATCATACTGTATGTGTCCCGCTATCCTGGGATTTAACCTGGTGAACCTACACTGCACTCCCTCAATAGCAACAATGTCATTCCTTAAATTAGGAGACCATAATTGCACACAATCCTTCAGGTGCGGTCTCACCAGGGCCCTGTATAACTGCAGTAGGACCTCTTTGCAACTAAACTAAAATCCTCTCGCAATGAAGGCCAACATGCCATTAGCTTTCTTCACTGACTGCTGTACCTGCATGCTTACTTTCAGTGACTGATGTACATGGACACCCAGGTCTTGTTGCACCTCCCGTTTTCCAAATTTGACACCATTCAGATAATAATCTGCCTTTTTGTTCTTGCCATCAAAGTGGATAACTTTACATATATCCACATTATACTGCATCTGCCACTCACCCAACCTATCCAAGTCACCCTGCAGCCTCATAGCATCCTCCTCGCAGCCCACACTGCCACCTAGCTTTGTGTCATCCGCAAACTTGGAGATGTCACATTTAACTCCCTTGTCTAAATCATTAATATATATTGTAAATAACTGGTGTCCTGGCACCCAACTGCCTGCCATTCTGAAAAGGACCTGTTAATTCCTACTCTTTGCTTCCTGTCTGTCACCAGTTCTCTATCCATGTCAATACCTTACCCCCAATACCATGTGCTCTAATTTTGCACACTAATCTCTTGTGTGGGACCTTGTTAAAGGCTTTTTGAAAGTCCAAATACACCACATCCACTGGCTCTCCCTTATCCATTCTACATGATAAATTCGAAAAATTCCAGAAGATTAGTCAAGCATGCTTTCCCCTTCATAAATGCATGCTGCCTATGACCGATCCTGTCACTGCTTTCCAAATGCGCCCCTATAATATCTTTAATAATCGACTCAAGCATCTTCCTCACAACCGATGTAAGGCTAGCTGGTCAACAATTCCCCATTTTCTCTCTCCCTCCTGCCTTAAAAAGCGGAGTTACATTGGCTACCCTACAGACCACAGGAACTGATCCAGTTGAGTGAACATTGGAAAATGATCACCAATGCATCCACGATTGCTAGGACCACCTCCATGAGTACTCTGGGATGCAGACCATCAGGCCCTGGGGATTTATCTGTCTTCAGTCCCGACAGTTTACCTAACACCATTTCCTGACTAACGTGGATTCCCATCAGTTCCTCCCTCCCACAAGATCCTCAGTCCCCTAGTATATTTGGGAGATTGTTTGTGTCTTCCTTAGAGAAGACAGAAGCAAAGTGCTTGTTTAACTGTTCTGCCATTTCCTTGCTTCCCATTATAAATTCACCTGTCTCTGATAGAAAGGGACCTACATTTGTCTTCACTAATCTTTTCCTTTTTACATATCTAAAGAAGATTTTACAGTCAGATTTTATATTCCCTGCAAGCATTCTTTCATGCTCTTTTCCCCCCCTCTTAATGAACCCCTTTGTCCTCACCAGTTGAGATCTAAATTTCTCCCAGTCCTCCAGTTTGTTGCTTCCTCTGGCTCATTTATATGCCTCTTCCTTGGATTTAACACTATCCTTGATTTCCCTTGTTAGCCACGGGTTGAACCGCCTTCCCCGTTTAATTTTGTTCGCCAGAAAGGGATGAACAATTTTTGAAGTTCATCCATGAGGTCTTTAAATCTTTGCCATTGCATTTCCACCGTCAACCCTTTTAGTATAATTTGCCCGTCTATCCTAGCCAATTCCAATCTCATACCTTGAAAGTCTCCTTTCTTTAAGTTCAGGATCCTAGTCTCTGAATTAACCATGTCATTCTCCATCCTAATACAGAATTCCACCATAGTATGGTCACTGTTGTCCAAGGGACTTTGCACAACAAGATCGCTAACTAGTCCTTCCTCATTACACAATACCCAGTCTTGGATGGCTTGCCCTCTAGTTGGTTCTTCAACATATTGGTTTAAATAAATATCCCATATACATTCCAGGAAATAATCCTCCTCCTCAGCGGTGCCTCCAATTTGGTTGGCCAATGTACATGTAGATTAAAGTCACCTATGATAACTGCTGAACCTTTGCTACGCACATCCCTAATTTCCTGCTTGATGCTACCCCCAACCTCCCTACTTCTGTTTGGTGGTCTGTATACAACTCCAACAAGCGTTTTCTGCTCTTGGGTATTTTACGGTTCTACCCATACCAATTCTATAGCATCTAAGCTATTGCATTAATCTCCTCTAACCAGCAATGCCACCACACCTCCTCTTCCTTTCTGTCTATCCTTCCTGAATATTGAATACCCCTGCATGTTTAGCTCCTAGACTTGGTCACCCTGGAGCCATGTCTCTGGAATTCCAACTATATCATATCCCTTAACTACTAACTGCACATTCAATTCATCCACCTTATGCTCCTCGCATTAAGGCACAAAGCTTTCAGGTTTGTTTTCCTTATCTCCCTTCTACATTTTGCTTCTGTCCTCCATTTATGACCCTCTGTCTCCTTGCCTTGGTTCCCATCCCCCTGCCCTGCTAGTTTAAAAGTGATCTTTCCTACACTCTCTTTCCCATTCACTACACGCATATGATTCCATGTTGTTGACTCCACCCACCCTCCCACTGTTTAGTTTAAACCCACCCATGTAGCACTAGCAAACCTGCCTGCCAGAATGTCGGTCCCCCTCCAATTAAGGTGCAACCCCTCCATTTTGTACAGGTCACCCCTGCCCCAGAAGAGATCACAGTGATCTAGAAATCTAAATCCCTACCCACTGCACCAACTTCTCAGCCAAACATTCAGATCCCCTATCTCCCTGTTCCTACTATCACTAGCACGAGGTACTGGAAGCAACCGAGAGATAACCACCCTAGAAGTCCTGCTTTTCAGCCTCCCACCTAGTTCTCTATACTCACCGACCATTAGGCTGCAAACTCACCTGATGGAATATATCGTGTGAAGAAAGAACTGCAGATGCTGGTTTAAATCGAACATATCGTTTTGTTCCTCCAATTTGTGTCTGTTCCCGACATAGCAGGTGAGGTTGCTGAGGATGAGCAGGTCAATGTGGATTTGGGAAGAGGAGTCGAAATGGCATCCAACTGGGAGTTTGGGATGGCCATTGTAGACATGGAACAGTGGAGAATATATGGAAAGGAACTGCAGATGCTGGTATATACCAAAGATAGACACAAAGGACAGGAGTAACCCAGCAGGTCAGGCAGCATCTTGGCCGAAAAAGGAATGGGTGGCATTTCAGTTCAGGATCCTTCTTCAGACCCAGACAATGCTTCTTCAGTCAATGTCTCCATTCAGACTTCTTCAGTCTGAAGAAGGGTCCCAACCCGATACGTCAATCATTATTTATCTCCAGAGACGCTGCCTGACCCGCTGAGTTACTCCAGCACTTTATGTCTATCAATAGAACAGTACAGCACAGGAACAGGCTCTCTGGCCCACAATGCCCATGCTGAACATAATGTCAGTTCAAACTGATCTCCTTTGCTTATATTCCTTGATACATTTATGCATCTGTCAAACAGCCACTTAAATGAACATGACAAAGTGCAGGTACTGTTGAAATCAAAGATAGACACGATGCTGGAGTAACTCAGTGGGACAGGCAGCATCACTGGAGAGAAAGAATGGGTGATACTTCCAGTCAAGACGTCAAGAAACATCACCCATACCTTCTCCCCAGAGATGCTGCCTGTCACGTTGAGTTACTCCAGCATTTTGTGTCTATCTTTGGTTTAAACCAGCATCTGCAGTTCCTTTCTACACATGCTGTTGAAATCAGTTGTCTGATCTGCATTGAGGGAGGGGAGGCCAAATTGAGAGAACTGAATGTAGAAGATGAAGTTGGTGGAGATGCACGTGAAACTTTACCTTACCTAGAAGAGATGCTTAGGTCCCTAGATTGTGGCTCCATCTGTGCTCACAGGGGAATGTTTCTTCTGGTTCTTTATTCCTGTGTTTATAACCACTACCATTAAAGGTTAATGTGCTGATTGTTTTCCTAATTGCTTGCTGTAGTTCCATGTTAACTTTCAATTATTAGTTTAGAGATACAGCATGGAAACAAGCCCTTCAGCCCACCTAAACAACACTGCCCATCAATCTCCCATTCACACCAGTTCTGTGTTATCCCACTTTCTCATCCACTCTCTACGATCTAGGGGCAATTTTGCAGAGGCCAATAAATCATACAAACCCACACGTCAATGGAATGTAGGAGGAAACTGAAGCACCTGCAGTAAATCTACTTGGTACCCGAGAGAACATGCAAACTCAACACAGACAGCACCCAAGGTCAGAATTGAACTTTGGTCTCTGGTGCTGAGAGGCATCAGCTGGTTCAAAGATAACACGGTCCCTCTGAACATCAATACCTTTCAACTATGAACTATTCTACATTTCCTTGATCAACGTCCGCTTTGATCTGTAATTTTCACTCCTTACCCTTCCTTATCTCCAGTTTCCCTCTCCCCTGACTCTCAGTCTGAGAAGGGTCTTGACCGGAAACGTAACCCATTCTTTCTTGACTGGAAACGTAACCCATTTCTTTCAGAGTGCCTGTCCCACTGAGTTATCCAGCATTTTGTGTCTGTCTTCGCTGTAAACCAGCATCTGCCATTCCTTCAATCTCTTATCATCTAAAACATTGTGCGGTGTTAACATAGAAACATAGAAAAATAGGTGCAGGAGTAGGCCATTCGGCCCTTCGAGCCTGCACCGCCATTCACTATGATCATGGCTGATCATCCAACCCAGTATCCCGTACCTGCCTTCTCTCCATACCCCCTGATCCCTGTAGCCACAAGAGCCACATCCAACTCCCTCTTCAATATAGCCAATGAACTGGCCTCAACGACCTTCTGTGGCAGAGAATTCCAGAGACTCACCACTCTCTGTGTAAAGAATGTTTTCCTCATCTCGGTCCTAAAGGAATTCACCCCTATCCTTAGACTGTGACCCCTTGTTCTGGACTCCCCTAACATCGGGAACAATCTTCCTGCATCTAGCTTGTCCAACCCCTTAAGAATTTTGTTAGTTTCTATAAGATCCCCCCTCAATCTTCTAAATTCCAGTGAGTACAAGCCGAGTCTATCCAGTCTTTCTTCATATGAAAGTCCCGACATCCCAGGAATCAGTCTGGTGAACCTTCTCTGAACCCCCTCTATGGCAAGAATGTCTTTCCTCAGGTTTGGAGACCAAAACTGTACGCAATACTCCAGGTGTGGTCACAGCAAAACACTGTACAACTGCAGTAGAACCTCCCTGCTCCTATACTCAAATCCTTTCGCTATGAATGCTAACATACCATTTGCTTTCTTCACTGCCTGCTGCACCTGCATGCCTACTTTCAATGACTGGTGTACCATGACACCCAGGTCTCGTTGCATCTCCCCTTTTCCTAATCTGCCACCATTCAGATAATAGTCTACCCTCATGTTTTTGCCACCAAAGTGGATAACCTCACATTTATCCACAATTAAGGAAATCAACAGATGTAGGGTCAACGCAGGAAAATGTGGCTGAGATAATAGATCAGCCTTGAATTCTTGATGAGACGGGAGAAGTTAATATCCAAAAACATGAATCCAACAAGTTCAGGATTTGGAGTCTGACCATGAAGTGGAATGACAGATGTGTGGCTGGTACGTGGGTGGCCAGCAGAATGTAGAACTTACAACAGGCACAAACACCAACACAGCCTTCATATCCAGTGGCATATGACCCTTTATAAATCGTTGGCCACAGCCTGCATAATTCAGCCATTGCCTCATCTGAAAAGTGACATTTACAACAAAGCAGTGAGAAAAGGGCTAGTCCATCATAATGGGCCTGTCCCACTTAGGCAACTCTTTAGGCAACTGCAGGAGACTATGCGGTCACCACATGGTCACCACATGTTTGCGGTTGGTTGCCGGGTATTTGCCTTCATGGTCGTGAGGAGCTCCCGCATTCTGGGAACTAGTCGCGGCCTCATTCTGGTCGCCGCATATTTTTCAACGTTGAAAAATTAGCGGCGACCAGAATGAAGCCGCCATGAAGAGTAGCGACAATTCTCGTGCCGTAGGTGCAGTGGTAGTGGGTTGCCAGGAGGTCAAAGGGTGTCGTAGGTTCTCGTAGGTTGTAGCTGGTGCTGACCAGTGAATTTCATTGGCTCATTGGGAAAAAAAATGTAAGGAGTAGTTTTCAGATCCAAGGATAACCGGCCGGTAATGTTAATGTCCGCCGAGCTTCACAGCCGTGTATCTCTGGCTTCTTAAAAGTTGTCTCCACTCCTTCTCCCCTCTTGTCCCCTTCTCCCCCCGCTTTTAAAAGACTTAAGTGACCCTTCCCATACACTGTGCTTTCACCACCTTAATTACAGTGGCAACCTTCCTGTTCATCGCGGTGTGTGTCTGTATCACATTGGCTTTGCACCGTATGAATTTCACTCAGACAGCGCTCCCCCCGCTTGCCCTGTCCCCCACCTGCATAACCGGCTTGTGAAGGAAGCGATGTGTGTGCGCTGACTGTTACTGGCAGTCGCCTGAAAAATCATCTAAGTGGGCAAAGTTCTTTGAGCAAAAAAGTAAGAGCAGTTACCACTAAAACTGCAGAATGTTTTTATTTTAATAAACCATTGACATATTTAGGAAGTATCTAATTTTCAGAACATAATCTCTGCCATTTTAAGACATTTTTAATATAATCTTGGAGATAGACATATAAATTTAATGAAATAACTGACTACTTTAAGCCATTCTTTTAGATAGCCCCTTTCCAGACTGAACAAACAAGCATAACATTGGAAGATGAACTCTGAATGACAAGTAGCTCTGAGACCTGAACTGGTAGCATCTAATGAGGAGTTGAGTGATCAACAGCCGAACTTATCAGATTGTAGGAAATCTTAGTGAGAGATAATAATTTGGTGAATATACTACATCCATTAAGAGTGCAAAGGCTTAGATCAGATAGTAAAGCTAGAGATCAACATGATCAAGAAACAACTTATGTGCTCTGACCTGGCCATTATCTTTTATCATCACAAAGTCGATGCTGAAAATGCCTTAATAACATACTGATACTGTCTAACCAGTTTCAGAAGCACACATTGTTATTATAAATCATTTCTATTAAAAACTCAGTATCAAATATCTTGCAGATATAGTTGTGCATGGCTATGTATGTAATTGACAATGTTCCTCTTCCCTGTGCATATAGATCATGCATAATTGTGCAGTCTCAAATATAATGTGTGAAATTTTAGCTCTTATGGACATTAAATCAGACATCCATGTTCTTGCAATGAATTATTTAGTACCTGTTCAAGTCAAATTGGGCCAGTCAGAGCCAAAGACACGTTGCCTTTGCAGAAACAGCCAACCTTGGTTCTGATCACACTCTGCACATTTCTATTTGTTTCCTCCGCTGAAGGTACACCATTTGCAGAAATAAACTAACAAATTTGATTTATTTTACTATGTGATATTGCAAAATCTATTATCTATCAGTGAAATGTCACAACAGTATCTCTTCCCTTACAAGTGCTTTACTGGTCAGTAATCCACACTGTAGCAGCTCAGAACAAAAAGGCAATTTATCCACGTTCTGAAAGCTAATCACCTCTGGGTTCAATTGCCAATGGTATATTTATCAACACACTTTTAAGCTCAGAAATTTTGCTTCAAACTCTAAAATGTAAATGGTTCTTGCTCAGATATTTATTTGGACTTGGGTAGAAAATATCGGCAAATTGTTCAATGATCACTGGGCACTACAATGCATAAGTGAAAGACATTTTAGCATCTCCGTGTGACTGGGAAGTTACTGTCAGCATCTTGACACCCAAAATTAGATAACCTTGTAGAGCTGGGTGTGGAACTGAGAACCTGGATAAAATGCCTTACATTGGAAGTTTCAAATTTACTTGGACAACAGGAAGAATGGAAGAATGGCAACATTATAATAAGTACATCAGTGCTGGAGACCATAAATGACAACAGGCAGCATCTCTGGCTAGAAGGAATGGGTGACGTTTTGGGTTGAGACCCTTCTTCAGTCTTCAGACTGTAGAAGGGTCTTGACCTATATCATTACCCATTACTTATATCCAAAGATGCTGCCTGTCCCACTGAGTTACTCCAGCATTTTATATCTATCCTAGGTGTAAACCAGCATCTGCAGTTCCTTCCTACACTTAAATGACAATACTTTTATTGAATTGAAGAATGTTTGTGGTCAGTACCGTTCCTCAGCTAGAGAACCTCCTAGTTCACATGTTTACTGCATGGACTAAGAATGAATCACTGTTCCTCACTCTTTCAATTGAACTCATGGATATAGCAGCTTTAACCCAAACCCGAACGACAGAGATGTGATCTTTTTCCGTCCCGCCTTGCGGTCTAACAACTGGATTGGTGCGCCTTTCCTGGAGACCGGCCCGTTGCTTCAAGCCGCAAGCACGGCGCGCACTTACCATCGTGCAGCGGGCGATCCTTTGCCGAGGATCACTGTGGAAGTGCTCCGACCGCGGGGCTTGTGGACTTTAACACCGTGAAGCTCACGGTCTCCGGTAAAGAAAGGTCGACTCGGGAGCTCCATGCCGCGGAGTTTTCAATCCATCCCGACGTTGGAGTCTCCATCCCAACGAGAGGGCTTGGACAGCAGACCGTTGGCAACGGCCCCGTTCAAAGGCCCCGACCACGGGTGAACAAATGAGGAAGATGACTGAACTTTATTGCCCTCCTTCATAGTGAGGAATGTTGATTTCACTGTGGTGGATGTTTATGTTAAATGTATTGTGTATTACGTTCTTTTTACTTGTATGGCTGTATGGTAACTCAAATATTACTGTATCTTACTTGGTGCATGTGGCAATAAATGTGAACTTGAACTTGAACTAGGCATGTAATTGAAACCTAAGTTAATAACCATCTTGTGCTGTGTGGTGGAGCAGATTTGTAGGCAGGTTGGACTGACTGGTGTGCCTTCAAATAGTTTTGCTCAGTGGCAGCAAAATTATTTTAACCTTATTTATATCTTTACTCTTCTTTTATACGCACACTCACTGGACCTTCAGTTAGATTTGAGAAATTCTATAATATAAGTGGAAAATTAATAAATTTAAATATTTCTAAATTAACTTTCCAATGGTGATATACTTATGAAATGGAATAGTGTTGGAAGATAGATATTGGGGCCATGATATAGGACTACTGTCATTCTGTTCTATTTGACTGTATGCAAGACGCACACAAAATAGTAAGGTTAAATGAGAACTTACCAGTTTGAAGTTTGATATTTATTTTATGAGGAGTTACGTTGGTGATTACGTGAAGAAGCCCAGCCAGTCCGCATGCGCATCAATCGTAAAAGCAGCGGTATGAAATCACAGGTAACTGTAATTGAAGTAACATAGTAAGTTCAGCAACTTCAGAACTACCAGATGACCTTTGTGAGAGAGGGTTGGGAGTGGAGGGCACGTAATCACCAACGTAACTCCTCACAAAATAAAGATCAAACTACAAACTGGTAAGTTCTAATTTAATCTTACTATTTTACTTCGGAGTCACGTGAGTGATTCCTTGCAGAGTTCAAAGTTCTGTGATTTCATGCCGCAGATTCAAATACTGGCGTCTCACTGCATTGATTGACTCAGGATGAGTAAAATAATCAACAATGCATTAATCATGACATTGAATTAAATGTAGTAATTATTTATTTGAATAACAAAAGCCAACAGCAACCCCTCTATCCCAAGGGTAAACTTAAACAGAACTTAACACAGAATTGGCAAACAGCCCCGATTCAGTAATCGGCCTGTGATGGAATTGTTGGAAAACCAATTCATTTGACCACCCAGCAGCTGTGAGTATATGGTCGATGGGAACGTCCATCGCCCTGCCGTGGACGTTGATGCCGCCCTAGTGGATTGAGATGTAAAAATGTCAGTGTTAATACCTGCATATACCAACACTTGTTTCAACCACCTCGAGATAGTCTGCACTGACACTCTCTTGTGTGGTTTCTTGTGACTGATGCTGTTTCCACATTTCATAAAGCCCTCGTGGCTTTTATATAATGTAGTAAATGTGTCCTTACACATAGACATAGCTCCGTGGGATATGCGGAGACTACAATCTTAAACCCTGTCACCCCTGGCCTGCTCTGTTTGAGTAGATCATAAATGTAGAACGTAACGGTGTCTGCAGCCACTTCCATCCTGTCTAGCTGCAGCTTTTGCAATGTCTGCATTTGTTGTGCTGATACCAGTGCCATGAGCATGACAACCTTCATGGTGACTTTGGTCAAAGACAGAGAGGTGACAGGAATCAATGGCGAAGTAGCTTGAGGACCATGCTTACATTCCCGATTGCCATATACCTGGATTTAGGAGGTCTGGTATTAAAAAATTCCTTTCATTAATCGAGATATGAGAGGGCGAGACCCAATAGGATATTCTTCTGACCCCATCAACAAGTACGAGGACAATGCACTTCTAGCTGAATTGATCGCACTATAACTCAACCCTTCATCAAAGTAGAGTGTCGACAAAAACTCTAGAACATCCGAAATACCTGCCGTATGGTATTCAATATTCTTTTGTACACGGAATTCCTCCCATTGTTTAATAGAAGAGATATATTGTTTTTGGGTACTCTTTCTCCAGGCTGCAGTGAGTATATCCACAGTTTGCCCAGATAATCCTTGCCCCAGATATGGCCTTCTTAAAATCTGCAAATTAACAATCAATACGGTCATATAAAGGATGCCGTTCGCCAGTTACTGGGTGTACCAGTAAATTTCTCCGTTTAGGAACAACCATAAGAGGTTGTGCCATCAGCTCCAATACCAAAGGGAACCATGGCTGAGTAGGCGAGTCGGGTATCACCAACACTCCTGAAGCGGAGTCCTGCTTAACCTTGAGCAGACATCAACTTATGAGGCAGAATGGTGGAAATACATATAACATCATACCTCCCCAATGTAGCGAGAACGCATCAATCGCTACTTCCCCAGGATCTGGTTCCAATGACACATATTTAGGTAGCTGGTGGTTGAGTCTGGATGCAAACAAATTGATATCTGGCATACCATATCTAACAACTATATCATTGATTACCTCCTGATTCAACATCCATTCTGTGTTGTCATTGAATTTTCGTGACCTGGTGTCTGCAACTTTGTTGAATCTACCTGGTAGGTAAATAGCTGAAAGCGAAATGTTTCTGTCAATACACCAATTCCAGATCTGATTAGCCAATTTGTCACAAGAAACCGACTTGATTCCACCCATGTGATTAACATACACCACTGCGGTAGTGTTGTCAATCTGAAGCTGAACATGCAGGCGACATTTAGTAGAGCAATAAGCTTTAAGTCCATAAAAAGCTCCCAACAGCTCTAAGTAATTAATCCCATATGACTGCAGAGGCGATGCCTCTTGCGCATTCCATCTGCCTCCACAGCTCGACTTCGTATCAGTGGCACCCCAACCTAGTGCACTGACCATGGAAGGCTGTTCAATCAAAACTTTGCTGGAACAACTGGAGACATTTAGTATCCACCACTGCAGTTCAGTAACAGCTTCTGCTGATAATTGCATGGGCCTATCATAATGACCCGAATGTATCCTGAGTGCCTGTTCTTTTGCCCTCTGTAGCTGTTGGCAGTGCAATGGTCCATACTAGACTGCCGGAAAAGCTCCCACTAATTTACCAAGCAAACTGGCCACCTGTCTAATTGAAGGGTTTTTTTTTCCCTCACTGAGCTTGATACAACCTTCAATTAACTCCAGCCTTTTTTCTCTGGGGAGAGTCACTACCATGTGATTTGAGTTAATAGTGAACCCCAAATGATCAATTGTTGTAACTGCTGTTAATTTAGATTTTTCTGGATGAATAATAAACCCCAATTTTTCAAAACTGCCACGGATGCTTCAGCTATTTCCCTCGTTCGACCTGTAATTAAAATATCATCCAAATAAGCCATAACAACATGACCCTGGGTTCTAAGTAGCCCCAGTACTGGTTTTAACAATTTTGTGAATATTCTAGGGGCTGAAGTTAACCCATTAGACAGTGCCTTGAATTGCCATAATTGATTAATCCAGCTAAATTTCAAATATCTTCTATCCTCCAAATGAACAGACACTGAGTAATACGCAACTTTCAGATCTATACTTGCCATATAGCATCCTCTGGAAACCAGTTGTTTGGCAGTAACAAACGTTTGCATTTTGAAATGTCTATACTGTACAAAAGGGTTTAGACTTGTTAGATCAAGAATAATTCTATATCCTCCATCCTTTTTTGGATGGGGAAATATATTAGACACATATTGATGGAGTTGGTGAACCGACTTCTCAATTCCCCCTTTTTTACACACATTTTCAAGTTCTGCCTGAACCTCCATATTCTCTGTTTGTGAGAAATTGAGTGTTCTCCTAGGAACATGTTGAATGGGCAAATCACAATTTTGATAGAACTCAATTCGAAACCCTTGGATAATATTCAGTATAAACAGATCAGATGTTATTTGCTTCCATTCCTCGAGAAACAGGTGTAATCTACTCCCAATTTTTAGCTGTATTGCAGTTAATATGTTCCCATGAGAACCAGGTCCACCTACCTCCTTGGTGAATGGTGGGTTCTGCTGTCCCTGGTTCCTGGCGGGAAAATCCACATTTGTCCGTGTCCACGCTGCTGAGCGCCAACTGCGCATCTGAGTAGACGGCCCGCTTGTTCCTGGACCAGCCCTGGACTCTGCTGCTCGTCTGTAAGGATAATGTTTCCGAATAGCTTTGCCAACCACCCATGGCTTAATCATGCCCTCCGTCTTTGCCTCATCATCCAATTCTTTTACTCGCTTTGCGAGGTCCTCTCCAAAGAGTAAATTGGGCGGCTGTATATTATTGGGCTTGCAGAGCGCTGCAAACTTCAGGTTTATGGTAGGGCGAATGGCACTCTTCCGTAAACAGTTAATCTTGAAGTGCGCACTGCACATAAACCCTAGTGCCTCTTGCTGCATCTCCGACAGGTGCCCTCCATCTATCGTTCTGGCGAACGCCGTGATCCCTGAGCCGAGCAGCTTCAGGATTCTCTGCAGCTTCATCTCCTGGGCATGAATGCCCACACCCATCTGACCCCATGTCACTTGGTTCACTGCTGACACTTTCAATAAAACGCAGTTCACCGGTCTTGGCGGTCTCGTCCATTGTCAGCTCCTGCGGCTGATGGGAGATTAAAAGCTCAATGGCTCCCCTGACTCTTTCAGGATGGCAAAACGTGCTGCCAGGAATGGGACATCTGGCGTGTGCCCTTGGTCCCCCAGGGTGAATTCCCCATCAGAGTCGGGGTCAGAACATTGCTGACCCATTGCACTCTCCTCATCAATGAGGGAGCGATTGAGTAGCCCTATACCAGGCGCTGCTGGTGCGGCCTCTTCATCCGGTTGTGGCCGACACCACTCCTCCTCCTGGAGTGTGCCCTGCTGGAGCAATCCTTGTATTAAATGCTCCATTTGAGATAACCGCTCGGACACGGTATCTAATGCTTGAGGGGAACCCTCCCAGCCTGATTCCGCCGAGTCTATGGCCCGCACAGACTTCTCCACGGCGCTGCCTCAGTGCTCTGCAGCAATAAGTCTGTAGTCGCCCCGCTCCCGACCGGCGACTTGGAAGGGGTACGAGGCAGCCGTTCACTGACCGCTCTCCCGCGGTTCTCCACCGACTTTCCACCGGCTCGCATCCTGCCCTTGCTCGCTTTGTCCATGGCGCTTCCTGAAATACAATCCACATTTCAAAAAATTTCAAAAAAAACAATCCACACCACAATAACATGAACTCAGGCTACGTTTTCCACTTACCTGAAGTTTTTAAATACTTACCGCAGGAGGAGCTCTTCCTCCAAGCCGGTCCGTTGCGCCAATGCGGCTGACGTAATGACTGGCTGGGCTTCTTCACAGAATCACTCACGTGACTCTGAAGTAAAATTCAAGCTATGGTGACATTAATTGAGGAAGCTGCCAGTGCAAGCAATGTTTCTCATAGCTTTAGCACATAATCAAATATGCAAAATTTCTGGAATGATTAGTGTCAGTTTAAGTGAACTTGAACTCATAAAGGGACTTGTGTGGAAATACAATTGCATAACATTTTATCATTGTTACAGAATTGGAAGTCAATGTTCCCATAAGTGGAGCACAATATTAATCATCTTGAACCGTTCATGAATTTCCACCAAATACTTCCTGTAATTAGTCACGCTTGTGATCCTGACATGATTTCAATGTCAGGAGCATTGGCCTGTGCTGGAGCTTTAGGAAGGAGCTTTGGATCGTGTTATCCTCAGAGCTCCCATTGTTAAGCCCTCCTTCGACAACACGGTCTCACCAGTACAACATCAGACTGGGTCATCCATGTCGAAATTACATACTCGTCCAAATGCTTTTCCTTCCTACACCTGCAAAAACGACCCCCTGAATACTGGGAGATCCCTTTATCCTCTAATCAGTAACCTCCCTCAACCCATTATTTCCCCTTTTCCAGACAATCTATCTGCCTCTGACCCCATCAACCAAAGCTACACTCCTTACTGTTTACCACCTTTATATCAGTGGCACTGGTATCCTCACATCCTTTTGTAGATCCTTTTCAACATAAGAAAAGGGTTATAAGGATTTGATTCCGGTCCACTCCTCCTCCACCCCCCTCCCACTCATCAAAGTCCTGTTCCAGCACATCACATTCACACTCACCTCTCCCAAATCTAATCTCAGGGCAGAGGAAAAAGTAATACACTTCCAATCCCTAAAAATGACCAACTGAATTTCAATGTGGTTGGTCAAAGATTTTATTGTCCCGTCTACCTTCACCAACACACATATCACATTACAATATAATTTCAAGGTTGTGCTAGTTCTGCAGCTGGTTGTGTCAGCCTTGGCTACTTGCTGGAAGAGCTGATGGAATATAAGCTGACAGAATAATATAAGTATTGAAACATGTAAGACTATTAAGGGTTTGGACATGCTAGAGGCAGGAAACACGTTACCGATGTTGGGGGAGTCCAGAACCAAGGCCCACAGTTTTAGAATAAGGGGTAAGCTATTTAGAACAGAGATGAGGAAACACTTTTTCACTCAGAGAGTTGTGAGTCTGTGGAATTTTCTGCCGCTGAGGGCAGTGGACGTCGGTTCTCTGCATGCTTTAAAGAGACAGTTAGATAGAGCTCTTAAAGATAGCGGAGTGAAGAGATATGGGGAGAAGGCAGGAACGGGGTACTGATTGTGGATGATCAGCCATGATCACATTGAATGGCGGTGCTGGCTCGAAGGGCCGAATGGCCTACTCCTGCACCTATTGTCTATTTTCTGTAAGTGGGACACAAAGTTGTGGAGAAACTCAGCCAGACAGGCAACATCTCTGGAGAGAAGGAATGGGTGACCTTTCGGGTTGAGAGCCTTCTTCAGACTGAGAATCAGTGGTGAGGGAAACTAGAGATATGAGTGGGTAAGGTGTGAAGATGACAGATCAAAGCAGATGTTGAACGAGGCAATGTAGAATGGTTCATGGTTGGCTGAGGGGAAGGTGAGAACGAGGCATGCAATCAGTAAAATTAATCAGGTGGATAGTGAAACTAATCCATGAACAAGGGGGTGGGGGAGTGACAGAGAGAGAAGGAAAACAAGGGTGCTTGAAGTTAGAGAAAACAATATTCATATGGCAGTGTTGTAAGCTGGGCAGCTTACCAAAGGAATTGATGAGGTTTGAATCTTATGATTTTACTTTACCTTACCTGCTAAATCCACTTCATGGCTTCTCAAGGAGCACCTTGTTTGGGAAACCAAGTTTTTGTAAGACATTGCACTTTGATGTTACTGCATGGTTCCTCAAAGCCTTGTTGTTCGGGGTCTCTAGTTGATAGCTCTTCTATTCTTCCATGCCCACCTAAAACAAATTGCTAATTTGCTGTGGCATGTGCAGACCCCATCAAACAACTACCCTCCACCCGCCACATCTTCCCATCTCCCCCCCTGTCTGCCTTCCGCAAAGACCGCTCCTCCGCAACTCCCTTGTCAATTCTTCCCTCCCCTCCCACTCTACCCCTTCCCCGGGCACTTTCCCTTGCAACCGCAAGAAATGCAACACTTGTCCCTTCACCTCCCCCCTCCACTCCTTTCAGGGACCCAAGCAGTCCTTCCAGGTCCGACAGAGGTTCACCTGCACCTCCTCCAACCTCATCTACTGCATCCGCTGCTCCAGATGCCAGATGATCTATATCGGTGAGACCAAGTGGAGGCTTGGCGATCGCTTCGCCGAACACCTCCGCTCGGTCCGCAATAACCAAACCGACCTCCCGGTGGCTCAGCACTTCAACTCCCCCTCCCATTCCACATCCGACCTCTCGTTCCTGGGCCTCCTCCACGGCCAGAGTGAGCAACACTGCAAGCTGGAGGAACAGCACCTCATATTCCGCTTGGGGAGTCTGCATCCTTTGGGCTTGAATATTGAATTTTCTCAATTCTGTTAACCCTTGCTGTCTCCTCCCCTTCCCACCTCTCCCTCAGCCCTCGGGCCCTGGCATTCCCTCTATCTCTATCTCCCTCACCCACCCCAGTCGCACCAGCTTCTCATTTTCACACCACAAACAGCTTACAATGGCTTGTTCCTTTTATCACCGATACTTTTTTGCATATCTTTCACTCATTGTTCCTTATCTCTCCACATCACCGTCTATATCTCTCGTTTCCCTGATCCCTGACCAGTCTGAAGAAGGGTCTCGACCCGAAACGTCGCCTATCTCATTCGCTCCTTAGATGCTGCTGCACCCGCTGAGTTTCTCCAGCTTTTTGTGTACCCTCGATTCTCCAGCATCTGCAGTTCCTTCTTTAATACCAATATCCTATAACTGGATTTGGTTGTACTTACAGCCCTTAATGCTACCTCCGGATTTTTGAACTCCAAACATCAGCCAACCAGTGTAAAACAATATATCTGATCAATCTTCTTTCCAAGCAATCAGTAGCAGGTAATTGAAGATCCCTTCTAATAATACACATGGGAAGTTTCTCTGTTGTTATTCTCAGGTGACTCCATGCTTGTTAAACAAATGGTATTAAATCCATCATCGGGGACCGATTTGGCAGTGTGGCATCAAGTTGGCATTGGGGACGATTAATTACATGATCTATCTAATCTGTGTGTTTCCTTTGCATGTGAGCAACATATGTGGTATCCTTTTCTCAAAAGATGAGGTGAATCATGCTAAAGCTATTTCGAGCAAATTGCTTTCACGTTCCAGTCACATTGCTATCTACAATGCCTAAGTAACAGGTTCACTGGAACCCAATTACTTGGCCTAAACAATTATTTGTTAACCAGAAACATATATAATAGATTATTCTTTTGTTCTGCTATTTTAATCTGAGAAATGATGTGTTTCACTCTGCCTCTTTTCTGTTTCAGATAATTTAATTCTGTAGGTAGATTTCTGTGAGTTATCCACTGCGTGAAGTCTAAGCAGGTGGTGCGAAATAGCAGCTGCTTGTCAGCTTGAGGAATCTTGAGTGTCTCTCAATTCAATTACAGGCAATTATTAATTTAATACTAAGCTTTGAAAACTTGCCCTGCCACAAAGTGCATAAAAGAATGAGAAAAAATAGGGCAGGCAAGGGGGTCACACGTTTAGATAGTGGATGTCTAAGTTCCATGTCACATTCGCAAAATAGGGTTATTGAAGTGCTTCTGAAACATCGCAGTTTCTCTTTGTGCGGTGTCTACAGAGTTTGTACAGTGAATCGCCGCATGTACAGGTCCTCCTGCAAAGGGAAGAGATAAGACTTTTGCCTTCCAGCACAGTGAGGAGGTGTTGGAGATTCACTGTGATGGATGTTTGTGTAAACTGTGTTAAGTATGGGTCTTGGTTTTTTTTGTAATGTTAAGTGTAGAAATGCAATTTTGTTCAAACCAAGCTGTTTGAATGACAATAAATGGCATTCTATTCTATTCTATTCTATTCTATTCTATTCTATTCTATTCTATTCTATTCTATTCTATTCTATTCTATTTCTTTTGCTCTCCCACTGTGCAGTATTTACGTAAAAACTAATTTTCAGCTCCATTTTCATATCCTTGAAATGGTCATAAAGTCATAAGATCATAAGTGATAGGAGCAGAATTATGCTTTTTGACCCATCAAGTCTACTCTGCTATTCAATCACGGGGGGTAGGGGGAAACTGCTTTTCCTGGTCCCTACCCGGTCGGAGAGGCGGCTTTTCTCCGGGCAACATCTTCGTCCCGTCCTCGCTGCCTACCAACGGGTCTGGAGCAGCGTTTCCTGAGGGGACCGGCCAGAACCACGGCTTCGGCGGTGGCACAGCGCTGGAGCGCTATAGCGGAGCGGAGCAGGCGATGCCTTGTCCGGGTCGCCGCGCTGGAGCTCCAGTGTGCTGGGGCCGCCGATTGGAACATCGCGAACCTGCAGTCTGTGGAGCAGCCAGCCGCGGGCAGCGGCGCTGACTTTAACATCGGGAGCCTGGGATCTCTCAGCGAGATCGCCAGTGGTGGAGCTCCGTCCAGCGCTTCGAAAGCCGTGGTCTCCAGTAAGGAAGCGGCTTTCGAAGACCTGTGACTAGTTTGTGTGCCTCAGGGATCAGTTCTGGGCCCATATCTAAATGTGGTTTATATTGACTAATTGGATGGGAAATGTACAAGGCAAAATTTGTAACTGTTGATATACCACCCACTTGCTGATGTAGGTGGTATCATAGATAGTGAATTTGGTTATCAAAAATTACAGCAGGATCTCAGTCAGCTGGGCAAGTGGGCTGAAATATGGTTAATGGAGTTGACTTCTTTTATTTGTGATGTGCTGCATTTTATGAAGTCAAACCAGGGCAGGACCTATACCTGTTTGGACCCTGGGATGTGTTATAGAGCAGAGAGATCTGGGATTTCAAGTACATTGTTCCCCAAAAGTGGCATCACAGATAGATAGTGTGGTGAAGAAGGCTTATGACACATTGGCCTTCGTCGGCCAGGGATTTAAGCATAGACATTCGGACATCATGTTGCAGTTGCTGAGGCCACACTTGGAGCATTGTATTTCATTTTGGTCACCATGCTGTGGAAATGATGCCAATAAGATGAAAGGGTGCAGAGACGATTCACGCGTAAATGCCAAGGCTCAATGTCCTGAGCTAACTGCAGAGGCTAGGCTGGCTAGGATTTTATTCCTTGGAGTACAGGAGGCTGAGGGGTGATATTAAAGAGGGGGATAGATAGAGTGAATGCACAAGACACTTTCCCCAGGGTTGGAATATTAAGAACTAGAGAGTTTAGGTTTAAGATGAGAGGGGTAAGATTTAATAGGAACCTTAGGGGGAACCACATAGAAGTTAGTGAGCTTATGGAAGAAGGCTGAGAGGAGGCAGTGAGGTAGGTACAATAAAATAATTTAAAAGATGTTTGGACAGGTACATGGGTATGGAAGGTTTAGAAGGATATGGGGCAAACACAGATAAACGTATCCAGCTTAGCTGGTTACCTTTGTGGGCATGCAAGAGATGGGCCAAGGGTCTTATTTCTGTGGTTTATGAGTAAATCATTTGCAGGAAGTAAGGGTTTGTAGCACAATATTCAAGAGGAGATTCATGTTCCTACAATGCTATTGAATGTCTCTCATGAGCAGTGAATTGTTCTTAAAGATTTTCACGATTTGGAATTTTACTTTTATAAAGTACTTTTACTTTATTTTTTCCTTTTGCATCTAATTCTAATCTTTCTTTCCCTCTATTGATTTATCTTTCTGGACTTTATTGACTATAAAACACCCCATTACCCTAATGTTCCAGAGCATTTTTGTCTACTTTCGATTTTCCAGCATCTGCAGTTTCTTCTTAGTTCAGTTCCCTTACATCAGTCTGAAGAAGGGTCTTGACCTGAAACGTTGCGTATTTCCTTTGCTCCATAGATGCTACCTCACCTGCTGAGTTTCTCCAGCATTTTTATCTACCTTCGATTTTCCAGCATCTGCAGTTCCTTCTGAAACATTTTGTCGACTCCACTGCGGCTCCGTCTTAACCATTACTTTCTCTGCCATCTCCCTCTTAATTTCCCTACTCTTAAATGCCTTTGATTGGGAAGATTAACTGTTGCTCCAATCATTCATGAAGGTCTCTAATGCCCCAATAAGAGTTATCAGTCACTAATAATTGTGGCACAAAATATATTTGTGTTAGAGACTTGTGGAAAGGATCACCATCAAGTTACCGTCCTTTTCAATGCTGATTACTTCAAAACATAACCTCGTTTTGACAAACATAACAGAGGAGGACAAAGAAGGAACTGGCGGGGGTACTTTTGTAACTTTTATTTGGTGACTATTGGCTTGGGTAATTTAGTTTAGTTTAGAGATACAGCACGGAAACAGGCCCTTCGGCCCACCGTGTCCATGCCAACCAGCAATCCCCGCACATTAACATTACCCTACACCCAACAGGGACAATTTTTACATTTACCAAGCCAATTAACCTACAAACCTGTTTGTTGTTGGAGTGTGAGACCAAAGATCTTGGAGAAAACCCACGCAGACATTACCCATAGTCAGGATAGAACCCGGGTCTCTGGCGCTGCATTCGCTGTAAGGCAGCAACTCTACAGCTGTTCCACTGTGACCGTAAGCAAGCAAAGAATTCCACTGTGCCTTGTCACATGTGACAATAAAGTATTCCATTCTATTCCATTCATTTAATTTGTTGTAATGAAGAAGCAAGTATGTTGTGAGTTCAGTGAAGCATTTGTCAATGAATAGATAAAGAAAGAAGGGCAACGAAGGGTACTAATTGGGGATGGACAGCCATGATCACATTGAATGGTGATGCTGGCTCAAAGGGCCGAATGGCCTACTCCTTCACCTATTGTCTATTGTTGAATGGAAAATCAAACAAATCCAAACCGCTTTATTAACCCTAAACGTTTAAAAAAAAAGATTCTAATGTCACTAACTTTATTTGGGACTACAAAACCCACAGAATACACAAAAGACATTTGTGAAAATCCAAAGAAAATGGAGGATTAGCTCTACCTAACTTTCTTTTTTACTACTGGGCAACTAGTATTAAAAATATAACTTTCTGGTTGGACGATACATGTCAACATGTAAATTGGTTAAAAATGGAGAGGGAAGATTGTTTGCCTTTTAGTATAGGCTCGATCCTCCTATCCACCAATACATTTGTATAAGTCAACGTTTGAGCAAAATCCGATAATACATAGTACTATCGGTATCTGTAAACAGCTGAAATTTATTTTTAAATTGAGAAATATGTCTCTCCTTCTTCCTATTGCAAGTAATCCCTCGTTTAAACCGTCTACTTTAGATATGGTGTTTATTCAATAGAAGAATCTGGGAATCAATACTGTGGGAGACATCTATAAGAAGGGGACTCTCTTTTCTTTTCAAGAACTACAGGAGAAATATCAGTTGAATGCCAACAATTTTTGTAGATACCTTAAAATCCGAGATTATGTGAAAACATATACACAAGACTGTCCTTTTATGGGTCCAGAAATATTAGACGCTTGTTTGAATAGACATGCCGATACAAGTAAGTTGATATCTTACATTTATAACACTCTTCTAAATATTGACACCCCACCCTTTGAGATTTATAGGCGAGCATGGGAGGATGAGCTGGGTTTACCCATTTCGAAAGATATATGGGAGGAAAGCCAACTGTACATACATTACTGTTCTTTAAATGCCAGGCATTGCTTGATACAATTCAAAGTATTGCATCGATTATACTACTCAAAGACTAAATTGAACAAAATCTTCCCAACTGTCTCTCCTCTCTGTGATAAATGTCACTTCCAAGAAGCCACCCTAACCAATTCCTTTGTATAAAAATACTAACTTTTGGATGGGAATATTCAATATCATTTCTAAAACACTCAAAATTCAATTGGAGTCAGATTCAAAATGAATAATATTAGGAATATCAGAGGGCTGCCCTAAGTTAACGATATTTCAAAGACGCTTCCTTGACTATGGTTTAATAACTGCGAATAAACTTATATTTAAATTCTGGAAAAAGATAATAGTTCCCACAGTGAGGATGTGGATCACACAAAATCTTCCCAACTGTCTCTCCTCTCTGTGATAAATGTCACTTCCAAGAAGCCACCCTAACCAATTCCTTTGTATCCTGTATAAAAATACTAACTTTTGGATGGGAATATTCAATATCATTTCTAAAACACTCAAAATTCAATTGGAGTCAGATTCAAAATGAATAATATTAGGAATATCAGAGGGCTGCCCTAAGTTAACGATATTTCAAAGACGCTTCCTTGACTATGGTTTAATAACTGCGAATAAACTTATATTTAAATTCTGGAAAAAGATAATAGTTCCCACAGTGAGGATGTGGATCACAGAAATGACTGAGACACTACATTTAGAAAAAAATAAGGCTTGTTTTGTCTGACAAACCACATCAATTCTCCAAAATATAATGGTTGAGCACAAATTCAAAACCGGCGCTAGGGTCCGGTGAGCGGGCGTAAGGAAGGGTAGTGGGATATATCTCAGCTTTTTTCACTTCTTCGTTAGTTCAGAGGTTTTTCTTTTTTCTCTTTCGTATCTTTTTCAAAATTCTTTCTTTTATTTTTCTTTTCTTCTTCCTTTTCCTTCTTTCCTTTTTTCTTTTTTCCGATTTAGGTATTAGTTTATAAAATGTTAAAATTGAAGCTGTACGAAAATTGTATAATTGTTATGTTGATTACTTTCTCCTTGTACAATTGCTTCTAATTGCTTTAAAAAAAAACAGGTGGCAAACCTATCGGGTGGCAAAGGTCACTGCACACAGGGTGAATGCATTCAGTCTTTTTCCCAGGGTTGGTAAATCAAGAAAGAGAGAGCACAAGTTTAAGGTGAGCGGGGAAAGATTGAATAAGCACCTGAGAGGCAAATGTTTCCCACATAGTGTGTTACATATATGGAACAAATTGCAGGCAAAGTGATTGAGGTAGGTATAATAACAACAATGAAAAGACATTTAGACAAGTATATGAACAGGAAAGGTTTTGAGGGATATGTTTCAAATGCAGGCACATGAGACTAATTTTGAGGAGTGCAGGAATGAACTGCAAATGCTGGTTTAAACTAAAGATGGACACAAAAAGTTGTTGTAACTCAGTGGGTCAGACAGCATCTCTGGAAAAAAAGAATAGGTGACGTTTCGAGTTGAGACTGAAAGAAGGGTTTCGACCCGAAATGTCACCTATACCTTTTCTCCAAAGATGCTGTCTGATCCAGCTTTTTGTGTCTAATTAAAAGGAGCATTTGATCATCATGGCCAAGTGGACAAGTGGCCTGTTTCCGTGCTGTATGAATCCATGACACAATGGTATAGCTACATGGAGTGCAATGGTGAACAGGGTAAGTCAGCAATTGTTGGGTGACTGAATGATCATGGGTTGTTTGATGGTGGTCAGTGGGGGTTAATCCACCTGTAGACAATTAATTCAGAGGGTGAAGCGGATGGATTTGTTGGACATGGGGTAGGGTAGAGTATTTATTTAGAAGACAGATGGTGCAGGACATGCAGTTTATTGATTTTTTTCATCACGTCTTTTTGTACCTCACGACATCTAAAGGCCTTAGACACCTGATTGCCATGAGTAAATATAAAATGAATGGTCAGAAGGTCATATGTGACAGGAGCAGAATTTAGCCATTTGGCCCATCAAGCCTACTCCGCCATTCAATCATTTCTGATCTATCTCTCCCTCCTAACCCCATTCTCCCGCCTTATCCCTATAACCCCTGACATCCGTACTAATCAAGAATCTATCTACCTCCACCTTAAAAATATCCCTTGACTTTGCCTCCACAGCCTTTTGAGGCAAAGAATTCCACCGACTCACCACTCTCTGACTCAAGAAATTCCTCCTCCTTCCTAAAGGAACGTCCTTTAATTCTGTGGCTATGACCTCTAGTCCTGGACTCTCCCACTAGTGGAAACATCCTCTCCACATCCACTCTATCCAAGCCTTTCACTATTCGGAATGTTAATGACCTAAAACTGTATTATAATGTTGAAATCTTTCTCATGCAAACAGATTGATTCCTCAGCCACTTCCTTCATCCTCATTCCAACTCTGGCAGAGAGCTGATCATTTGACTTCTACCTCTCCTTTCTCCTCTACCCAACTCCACCCCCAATGGATATTGTGCGTTGGCATTGAAATAGATTATTTTTAAAGTTTTGCAAAGGCTACTGGGGAGACTTTAAACTAGAAAGGCTGGGGGGAGGGACTCGGCTAGAGGGGGCTAGGGGTCAGGGTGTGGGGCAAGAGGCAGAGGAGGGAAGCACTCGGACCCAAAATGTAGGCGAGAAAGATGAAAAAGATAATAGACAGAGAATAAGGGATGGTGGGTTTCTAAAATGTGTATATTTTAATGCTAGGAGCATTGTAAGTAAGGTGGATGAACTTAGAGCCTGGATGGACACCTGGAAATATGATGTTGTGGCAATCAGTGAAACATGGTTGCAGGAGGGCTGTGATTGGAAACTAAATATTCCAGGATTTCGTTGCTTCAGGTGTGATAGAATTGGAGGGATCAGAGGGGGAGGTGTTCCATTGCTTGTCAGGGAAGATATTACAGCAGTGCTTTGGCAGGATAGATTAGAGGGCTCATCTAGGGAGGCTATTTGGGTGGAACTGAGAAGTGGGAACGGTGTAGCAACACTTTTAGGGGTGTACTATAGACCGCCAAATGGGGAGCGAGAATTGGAAGAGCAAATATGTAAGGAGATAGCAGATATTAGTAGTAAGCACAAGGTAGTGATTGTGGGAGATTTCAATTTTCCAAAAATAGACTGGGAAACACATTCTGTAAATGGGCTGGATGGTTTTGGAGTTTGTAAAATGTGTGCAGGATAGTTTTTTTTTTTTTTTTTTTTTTTTTTTTTTTTTTTTTTTTTTTGCAGCAGTACATAGAAGTATCGACCAGAGAAGGGACAGTGCTGGACCTCCTGTTAGAAAATGAGGCAGGTCAGGTGACGGAGGTATGCGTTGATGAGCACTTCGGGACCAGTGATCACAATACCATTAGTTTCAATATAATTATGGAGAGAGTCAGAGCTGGACCTAGGGTGGAGATTTTTGATTGGAGAAAGGCTAACTTTGAGGGAATGCGTAAGGAGTTTAAAGGAGTGAATTGGGACACTTTGTTTCATGGGAAGGATGTAGAAGAGAAATGGAGGACATTTAAAGGGGAAATTGTAAGAGTACAGAATCTTTATGTCCCTGTTAGGTTTGAAAGGAAATAGTAAAAATTGGAAAGAGCCATGGTTTTCAAGGGAAATTGGACACTTGTTTCGAAAAAAGAGAGATATCTACAATAATTATAGGAGGCATGGAGTAAATGAGGTGCTAGAGGAGTATAAAGAATGTAAAAAGAATCTTAAGAAAGAAATTAGGAAGGCTAAAAGAAGATATGAGTTTGCTTTGGCAAGAAAGGTGAAAGTAAATCCAAAGGGTTTCTACAGCTATATTAATAGCAAAAGGATAACGAGGGATAAAATTGGACCATTAGAGAACCAGAATGGACAGCTATCTGCAGAGCCAAAAGAGATGGGGGAGATATTGAACAATTTCTTTTCTTCGGTATTTACCAAGGAGAAGGATATTGAACTCTGTGAGGTAAGGGAAAAAAGTAGAGTAGCTATGGAAACTATGAGATTCAAAGAGGAGGAAGTACTGACACTTTTGAAAAATATAAAAGTCTCCAGGTCCTGACAGGATATTCCCTAGGACATTGAGGGAAGTTAGTGTAGAAATAGCAGGAGCTATGACAGAAATATTTCAAATGTCATTAGAAACGAGAATAGTGCCGGAGGATTGGCGTACTGCGCATGTTGTTCCATTGTTTAAAAAGGGTTCAAAGAATAAACCTATCAATTATAGACCTATTGGTTTGACGTCAGTGGTGGGCAAATTAATGGAAAGGATACTTAGAGATAATATATATAAGCATCTGGATAATCAGGGTCTGATCAGGAACAGTCAACATGGATTTGTGCCTGGAAACTCATGTTTGACAAACCTTCTTGAATTTTTTGAAGCTGTAACTAGGAAATTGATGAGGGATGTTGTCCATATGGATTTCAGTAAAGCCTTTGACAAAGTTCCCCATGGATGGTTGGTTAAGAAGGTTCAATCTTTGGGTGTTAATGGCGGAGTAGCAAGATGGATTCAACAGTGGCTGAATGGGAGATGTCAGAGAGTAATGGTGGATGGCTGTTTGTCAGGTTGGAAGCCGGTGACCAGTGGGGTGCCTCAGGGATCTGTGTTGGGTCCACTGTTGTTCGTCATGTGCATCAATGATCTGGATGATGGGGTGGAAATTGGATAAGTAAGTATGCAGATGATACTAAGATAGGTGGTGTTGTGGATAATGAAGTAGATTTTCAAAGCCTACAGAGAGATTTGGGCCATTTGGAAAAGTGGGCTGAAAGATGGCAGATGGAGTTTAATGCTGATAAGTGTGAGGTGCTACATCTTGGCAGGACAAATCAAAATAGGACGTACATGGTAAATGGTAGGGAATTGAGGAATGCTGTGGAACAGAGAGATCTAGGAATAACTGTGCATAGTTCCCTGAAGGTGGATGGTAAAGAAAGCCTTTGGTGTGCTGGCCTTTATAAATCAGAGCATTGAATATAGGAGTAGGGAAGTAATGTTAAAATTGTACATGGCATCGGTAAGACCAATTCTGGAGTACAGTGTACAATTTTGGTCGCCTAATTATAGGAAGGATGTCAACAAAATAGAGAGAGTACAGAGGAGATTTACTAGAATGTTGCCTGGGTTCCAGCAACTATGTTGCAGAAAAAGGTTGAACAAGTTAGGTCTTTATTCTTTGGAGCGCAGAAGGTTAAGGGGGGACTTGATTGAGGTCTTTAAATTGATGAAAGGGATAGACAGAGTTGACGTGGATAAGCTTTTCCCATTGAGGGTAGGGAAGATTCAAACAAGAGGGCATGACATGAGAATTAAGGGGCAGAAGTTTAGGGGTAACGTGAGGGGGAACTTCTTTACTCAGAGTGGTGGTGGTTGGATCGATTTTAACATTTAAAAGTAAAGTGGATAGGTATATGGACGTGAAGGGAATGGAGGGGTATGGTCTGAGTGCAGGTAGATGGGACTAGGGGAAAACAAATGGTCGGCACGGACTGGAAGGGCCGAGAGGGCCTGTTTCCGTGCTGTAATTGTTATATGTTATATGGTTATAAGTTACAAATTGATAGGTTTGCTTGCCATTGAATGATTTTGCATCAATAACTTGTATGAAACATCACACCCCTCTCTAATTCTGGAAGAACAAGACTTGCCATGCATACATCTTAAGAAAAATAGAAAATAATTTATAATTGTGTGGTATTTTTACATATTTCTAATTTTCCACGCGGGTATCTGAATGTGCAATTTATCAATAATAAAGAAAAATACTCTTTCATAATGTTGATCTACTCTGTGATTATGAAGAAATTATTGGTAGAAATCGTCCAGTCACCATACATACAATTGAGGGCTGATGAGGACTGTAATTTTGGAACTTGCTATCTGCAGTGCAGTAAGGGACGTCCTGTTGTATTGAGCTGCATTGGCAACTCAAGAGATGCTCTCAGACATAGCCCAAGGCATTCTTAGCTGTCAGTGCATTATGATGACAGCAATGTTGTATACTGCCAGTGGATGACGAATCTCTTTCACAGACAAAGTAGCAATTCACATTTTAAGCCTTCAAAGCTGCATTTTTTTCCACGCTGACCTTGTGATGTTTGTATTTTATATGTATAAATTCAAGACTCTTTTCTGCGTGGCTTCAGGTGTTCAATTGAATCTCACATTTTGTGAAATTAATCTGATTTCTTCGGGCATACTACAGGATATCTATTTGTGAACTGAATAGCATGATGACAATTAGAATAACTCAAGTCATGGCCACAGCCATATTTCTAATCTCAAAGCATAATAAAGTTTCCTTTCAACATATTAACCTTGAATGATTGAAAATTGAAGACAGGTTGATAATTATATTTTTTGTTCCTCTTGGAATTCTCCACAATGAAATATACTGGTACTGTTTCATATGTAGGACGTGCTAAGGTGCGGATCAAATTTTGGCCTTGTTTGTAATTTATATTTTTGTTAGGTTGATTTATGTCAATGTTGCTTCAAATGATCTTTGGAAAAATCTCAATACATAAATAATGATTAAGCCATCAAATTTGTTATGACTGTATATCAATGAATAAGTTGCACACAATTCTCTCTTTTTTAAAGTACATTATGAATGCTCATAAATTGCCTAATGTGTTTAAGTTATTATATGCGACCTTGTATTTATCCACCTTTAAATGCACCCATTTTTGAGATCAGCCCTTTTTGAATATGCAATAAGTCACACATTCATCACAAGCTCACAATATCAGCAGTAACATATTATTACAACAAAACAGCATCTTCATTCCAGGATCTGGTGCTTTGTCTTCATATGGGAAAATTAATTCTGGGAGCAATGGACATGGACCAACTATTTCAACTATACAAAAGACTCTAAAAGACTCAAGCAAGTTTAGCTTAGTTTAGTTTAGTTTAGATATACAGCGCAGAAACAGGCCCTTCGGCCCACTGAGTCCGCACCGACCAGTAATCCCCGCACATTAACACTATCCTTGACTCGCTGGGGACAATTTATACTCATATCAAGCCAATTTACTTACATATCTGTACATCTTTGTAGTGTGGGAGGAAACCGAAGATCTTGGAGAAAACCCACGCGGTCACAGGGAGAGCGTACAAACTCCGTACAGACGAACCAGGTCTACGGCGTCGCAAGCACTGGAAGGCAGCAACACTACTGCCGTGCCACCGTGGCTGCCCTAAATTATTGAGCTTAGGTATGTGAATATCTGTGGAATTCTCTGCCACTGAAGGCAGTTGAGGCCAATTAACTGGATATATTCAAGAGAGAGTTAGATTTAGCTCTTACGGCTAACTGAATCAAGGGATATGGGGAGAGGGCAGGAATGGGGTACTGATTTTGGATGATCAACCATGGTCATATTGATTGGTGGTGCTGGCTCAAAGGGCCGAATGGCCTACTCCTGCTCATATTTTCTATGTTTCTATGTTTCTAATATGGATCTGAAAACAGCATGCAGCAATATTACCATAGCAAATTATTCCAGAACTTGGCTGAATAATTACTTGGCTACGATTTGATACTGTGATTAACCACATGACTATAATTAACTAAACTAAACTAAAACTAATTATACTAGATGAGGATGCAAGGATTTACAAAGGAATATAAAGAGTTGAAATGTGTGATAAGAAAGATGAAGCTAACTTTAATAAGGTAAGTTTATTCATTTGGAAGGAAGATTGGAAGAAATTATTAGATTTTTAAATGGTAAGAAACTAGCATATATTTATACTTAGAGAGATCTGTTTGTTCTTGTTGATGAAACGTAAAAGTTAACATAGTAAGCAATTAAGGGGACAGATAACATGTTGCAAGAGGGCGGAATGCAAGAGTAATCGAAGGCTTTGTAATTAATGTCTAGGTTATTGTAAATAGTCAGTACCATTTGCCCAACGTACATGTCTATCCTAGATAACCAGCAACAGTGTTTGAGAAGCCAATTAAAAAGTAATTACAATGGTGAACACAACAGCCACATTTTCTAAACAAGCTTGTTCCACATTTAGCTGTGAAATTATTTTTAGTTAATCTTATTGACCATCTCACATGAGGTAATGTTAGTTACTCCACCTAGAGAGCTCCTCAGTCTTCTTTGACTTGTTTATCTCTGCTACTGGAATAGGTTTAATTCCAAGGACGGCAATTCTTCTGTACCATATTGAAATGATATGGTAGATAACATGCAAGATAACATGCTCAAATCTTAATAAGAGACTTAAAGCTTATCATCAAATGTTTGACGACAGCCAAGTTGCACAAAAAAGATAAAATGTTTGTGACATTCCAGACCAGATTGCAGACCTATGCTGGATATGGATACTGGAGACATTTTCATTGAAAATCAGAATATTTTTTTCTATTCTTCATTTGTGCTTTTTTTTAACATAGAGTTTTGATTTTATTGTAATTTTGACGCGTGCACGTAAATTGACTTTCATTTTATTAAATTTCTGACAAAATATTTAGAAACAAATAATTGTTTAACCATTTTCTGTGTTCGTCATTTTAAAACGTTGTAGCTTTTGCATGTGGTGCTTGTGAAAAAGAAATCAGGAACTAAACACATGAACAAATAAGTGAAATCTTTCAGGGGATGATCAGCAATTAGGAACCCAGTAAGGACCCACCTTAAGGGCCTGTCCCACTTATGCAATTTTTTCGGTGACTGCCAGCGACAGTCACAGTTGTAGCAGGTTACCGAAAAAACGGCGACTGAACCCCCCCACGACAATGTCTACCGCAACCTACCACCGAATCAAGGTCAAGCTGCGACAACCAGCGAACCAATTCTTCGTGACTTAGGAAGTCCACCTACGACACACCTACGATAACCTGTAGGTGTGATGTAGGTTGTCGTAGGTATTCGCCAATGTCATCACCCGGCGGCAACCTATGTTACCTGGCAACAACCTGCTTCATCCCAGCGACAACCGGCGACAGCACCTACGACAGGAGAAGACAAGCTACGTCAAGCCCACAGTCGCCGAAAGGTTTTGAACATTTCAAAATCCAGCGGCGACAAGAAAAAAGTTACGACTCTTTAGGCGACTTGAGGAAACAACTAACGACCATACAGGCGACACCCTGCAACCATATTGCGACAGCCTAGTCGCCTGTAGTCGCTGAAAAAATTTGCCTAAGTGGGACAGGCCCTTTAGTCATGTTCTCATTTTACTCTTCAAGAAGGGATAGGAGTCTGAAAACTTCAGGTTCAGGAACAGCTTCATCCTAACAACAATCAGGCTATTGAGCACTACAAACCCCAAACTAAACTGCCACCTATGAACATCCTTTATTACATTAGGAATATCAGGCTTTATTTTGCGTTTGTACAATATAAGGATATTTTGTTCCTTGTATTTTTTTGGTTTATTTATTATATTATCTATTGAGGACTGTGTTTACAGACCTGCTGTGCTATTGCAAGTATGAATTGTATTGTTGTGTTTTAGGACATATGATCATTGCACATTCTTGATTTTCTCTTAACTCCTGACATTGTTGGAAATATCCTGTGACCAAGAAGTGATACTGTAGAAGGTGAATTGTCCTATTCAGTGCAGTTATTCTGGGGCAGTAGGGCATTGGAAGACTGCCCATGTTCAATGCCGGGGGGGAAGGGGGGGATTAGGAGGACTGGGATGTTGGATAAGAGTTGGATTAGGGGATTGGGAGGCCTGCCATATTTGGATGGTGATGGAGGATGCTGTTTGAGAAGCCAGGAATATTTGAATGTTGGTAGGGTGGGGAATCAGTAGTTGGGAACATTTGGATTTTGGTAGGGATGGGGATTGGGATTATGTGGATGTTTGAGGGCAGTGTGGATTAGGGGACTGGAAATGTCGGGATAGGGGTGGAATTAGGAAGCTGGAGAAGAATGGATGGTGGTGGAGATCGGTGGACTGGAGATTTCTGAATGATGGGGGTTTTGAAATGCTAGCGATGTATGGATGGTGGTTCAGGTCAGGTGACCGGAGTTGTCTAGATGGCGGTAGGATTGGGAGGCTCGGATGCCTGGATGGTGGTATGGATTGACTGAATTGCCATCCTTGAATGGTATGATAGTGGTGTAGGTTCCCTGTAAAGCTCCTGCACAGAAATGAGAGCATCCCCAGCTCCCCTGGTGTGGAAATTGCATCAGGAATGGGAAGGTAGGTCATACCAACAAAACAGTTCATGCACTTTCTGGCACGAGGATACAAAGATCTCAAATTAATTATTACCACATTTTATTCAGGATAAAATCCATCTTCAGCTGGCATGTGATAAACAAAATTAGCAGCATGCAACTGAATATTGGGGCCAAATACTAGATTTGTGCAACTACAGTGGCTTGCAAAAGTATTCATACCCCTTGAACTTTTCCACATTTTGTCACGTTACAACCACAAACGTAAATGTATTTTATAAGTTTTTTATGTGATAGACCAACACAAAGTGGCGCATAATTATGAAGTGGAAGGAAAATGATACATGGTTTTCAAATCTTTTTACAAATAAAAAACTGAAAAGTGTGGCGTGCAAAAGTATTCAGCCCCCTTTACTCTGATACACCTAAATAAAATCCAGTGCAACCAATTGCCTTCAGAAGTCACCTAATTAGTAAATAGAGTCCACTTGTGTGTAAACTAATCTCAGTATAAATACAGCTGTTCTGTGAAGGCCTCAGAGGTTTGTTAGAGAACATTAGTGAACAAACAGCATCATGAAGCCCAAGGAACACACCAGACAGGTCAGGGATAAAGTTGTGGAGAAGTTTAAAGCAGGGTTAGGTTAACAAAAATATCCCAAGCTTTGAACATCTCATGGAGCACTGTTCAATCCTTCATCCGAAAATGGAAAGAGTATGGCACAACTGCAAACCTACCAAGGCATGGCCGTCCACTTAAACTGACAGGCTGGGCAAGGAGAGCATTGATCAGAGAAGCAGCCAAGAGGCCCATGGTAACTCTGGAGGTGCTGCAGAGATCCACAGCTCAGGTGGGAGAATCTGTCCACAGGACAACTATTAGTTGTGCACTCCACAAATTACGCCTTTATGGAAGAGTGGCAAGAAGAAAGCCATTGTTGAAAGCCATAAGAAGTCCCATTTGCAGTTTGCCACAAGCCATGTGGGGGACACAGCAAACATGTGGAGGAAGGTGCTCTGGTCTGATGAGACCAAAATTGAAGTTTTTGGCTTAAATGCAAAACGCTATGTGTGGCGGAAAACTAACACTGCACATCACCCTGAACACACCATCCCCACTGTGAAACATGGTGGTGGCAGCATCATGCTGTGGGGATGCTTTTCCTCAGCAGGGATAGGGAAGCTGGTCAGAGTTGATGGGAAGATGGATGGAGTCAAATACAGGGCAATCTTGGAAGAAAACCTGTTAGAGTCTGCAAAAGACTTGAGACTGGGGCGGAGGTTCACCTTCCAGCAGGACAACAACCCTAAACATACAGCCAGAGCTACAATGGAATGGTTCAGATCAAAGCATATTCATGTGTTAGAATGGCCCAGTCAAAGTCCAGACCTAAATCCAATTGAGAATCTCTGGCAAGACTTGAAAATTGCTGTTCACAGATACTCTCCATCCAATCTAACTGAGCTTGAGCTATTTTGCAAAGAAGAATGGGCAAAAATGTCAGTCTCCAGATGTTCAAAGCTGGTAGAGACATACCCGAAAAGACTTGCAGCTGTAATTGCAGCGAAAGGTGGTTCTACAAAGAATTGACTCTGGGGGGCTGAATACCTTTGCACGCCACACTTTTCAGTTTTTTATTTGTAATAAAATTTGGAAACCATGTATCATTTTCCTTCCACTTCACAATTATGCACCAGTTTGTGTTGGTCTATCACTTAAAATCCCAACAAAGTACATTTACGTTTGTGGTTGTAGCGTGACAAAATGTGGAAAAGTTTAAGGGGTATGAATACTTTTGCAAGCCACTGTACTTATCTATCTTCGTGGGGTTGACAAAAGGTTTGGGTTTTAAGCACAAAGTTAAATGAGGTCATGAGCTCCAACAGGCTCTTTGGCCCAACTTGCCCACACTGACCAACATGTTCCATCTACACTAGTTTCACCTGCCTGCATTTGGCCAATATTCCTCTAAACCTGTCCTATCCATGCCCCTGTACAAATGTTTCTTAAATGTTGTTTCAACTACCTCCTCCAGTAGCTTGTTCCATACACCCACCACTCTCTGTGTGTAAAAGTTACCCCTCAGGATCCTATTAAACCCTGCCCTCCCTTACCTGAACATATGTCCAATAGTTCTTGATTGCCATATTCTGGGCAAGAGACTATGTGAATCTACCCAATCTATTCCATTCATGATTTTGTACACCTCTATAAGATCACCCCTCATCCTCCTGCGCTCCAAGGAATAGAGTCCCAGCCTGCTTTACCTCTCCCTATTGCTCAGGCCCTCGAGTCCTGCAAAGTTCTCATAAATCTTATCAAACACCTTCTAACTTGACAACAACTTTTATATTACATGGTGCCCAGAATTGAACACAATACTCTAAATTCAGCCTCACCAACATCTTATATAACAGTAACATGACTTCCCAACTTCTATACTTGATACTCTGACTAATGAAGGCCAATGTGCCAAAAGCCCATTTGCCCACACTATCTACCTGTGGTGTCACTTTGTGGTGCAGGAGATGAGGAAGTAGAGGTATTCCAGCAGTTGGGCCAAAGTTACTAAACTGAGCTATTGAAGGATGCAAACTCTGTAGAATAATATTCTTGATCTAACTTCCTGTTTAATTTAAGCAACATACTTGGGGAAGGCATGGGTACAAAAATTTGCACTTTAGGGGCTGTGATCATTCCTATAAAATGTGTTTAACTCTAAAAGGTCATAAAGAGCATGTAACATGGCATTGACCCTTTGATCCTCTGCCTAAAATGCAATTTATATTTTAAATATTGACCACGTTCCTGTAAAAATGAAAGCCATAATGTAAGGAGGAAATGTGTTTTAACCAATGGTCGGTCCATTCTATTTGCTTCAGCATAAAAATGATCTCTACTTTTGACGTGCTCAAAGTATAATTTGTAGGACTGTAGAAATGAAATGCTATCAAGTATATTATATTTCCCTTCTGTGCTTGGTATCTCTTCATGTCAATGTTATTGTGAGTAATCTAATTGTAGGAATGTCCAGCTACTGTTCTAATCAATGCTTCCGTTTACTCAATTCTCATTTATGTACTTAACTGCTTGTAACATTATTCTTATTAATTCGATAAATACATTTTAGGCTTGTGTTAATTTTTATTGTGCAACACTTAGTCATAATTTTTTAAGTTCATAAATTGAACCATCGAAGAGTTTCTATACATTTTCTATCTATTATATCTTATCCACATGGTCCTGCACTTTTTCTTTGTCATTTGTCCAATCTTATTTTGAAGGTTATTCTTGAATGTAATGTTCACTACCTAATCAGAAAGTTTCTTCCTTATCCCAACTATTCATTGCTAAATAGGTTTCCATTCATCATATATTTGTGCCCTCCTTTTTTGACACATTAGCCCCTGGAAACAGCTTGGCCTGAAAATTCCATTATGTAGCACTGTTTATTTCAGTGCTATTTGGTTATAAATAGATATTTTCCTGAGTAATTTCATTTTAATCCTGCAATTCAACTAACCACTTCCTGCCTTGATCATAATACCATAACACTTTAAGACGTAGGAGCATAATTAGGCCATTTAGCCCCTGCTGTCTACTCTGCCATTCAATCATAGCTAATCTATTCTTCCTCTCAACCCCATTCTGCTGCCTTCACCAAGTAATCTTTGACATCCTTCCTAATCAACAACCTATCAATCGCTGCCTTAAAAATACCCATTGACTTGGCTTCTGCAGCTGTCTATGGCAATGAACTCCACAGATTCACAACCCTCTGACCAAAGAAATTCCTTTGTTCATCTCCATTTTGACCTTATATGCACACTAAATTATAATATCTCCCATTGGACCTTACCAGGTTTCTTCACATATATCCTTTGGCCCCTCCATTACACCAACAGTTCACCACTGATCACAGCCCCTATTGCTCCCGGATCTGACATCCCTAATTGCCCCCTCCCTGAGCGCCAACTGTAAAACCTCCACGTTCCCCACCTTCCTGAATCAGAATCCAAAATCTCATGAACTCATCATTATCCATGACACCACGACCCCAACCCACCAAACTCCTCTTGATCTCTTCCCCTAAACACAAACCAGTGATCCATGGCAAGCCAGTATTCCTCACCTCCAACCCACCATGTTCTTGTACCATTCTGATGATGGTCATCTGTTATGAGGTCTGCCAGGTCTAACAACCTTTCTCTGCCTTCTCAAACTCCACTACTTTCTTCATTACCATCTGCTGTTCTTATAAGATTTGTTTCATTTAGAGTCAAAAAGTCATAGAGTGATACAGTGTTGAAACAGGCCCTTTGGCCCAATTTGCCCACAATGGCCAACATGTCCCAGTTACACTAGTCCCACCTGCCAGCGTGTGGTCCATATCCTGTCCTATCAATGTACCTATCTTCTTTAACTGTTTCCTAAAACAATTTTGCGGTTTTTGAAATTAAGTCTTTAATTGTGGCCCGAGATGAAGACTGGCCAGGAGAATAGGAGATGGGCAATGGCAGGCTTTTAATATAGAGATGCGTCAGATAAAAAAACCTATTTGACACATTTATACAAGTGCTTGTGTTGGCTGAGGACAGGTTTTGCTTGTCACGTGGCTGTTTCACAATTTTATCATACATGTGACCTTTATTAATATCTGACAATTTCAAACTTGAAATAATAAATGTGGGCCTCCCACCAATAGGCGGTAGTCTTGTACCATTTCTTTGTTTTTTTTGTAAAATATTTTTATTAGAAGTAAATACATATTAAGAAGAAATAATATAAAATCGAAAAAAAAGAAAACGTATTATTCGTCACATACATTCTTAATATTTTTAAAATTTACGGTCATTCTTATTTATACTTCTATCTTTTTTTTATTATTTTATAACAGTAGGAAATAAAGAGAAATAATAAAAAGAAAAAGAAATAAGAAAGAAATAAAAAATCAATAAAATGAGTGGAGTATTAAGCAAGATATTCTTCATTGGAGATATATTCGTGATCTATTGTATATAATTGTTCATCTATTCCTTCATTCAGGCTTCAGTCAGGGCCTCGAACCGGACCACCTTAACCCTTTAAGTATTCAGTAAATGGAGACCATATTCCTCTGAATTGATCTAACCTGTCCATTAGGACAAGTCTTAATCTTTCCAGGTGAAGTGTCTCCGACATTTCTGTAATCCACATTTTGATTGTGGGGGATATGGGACCTTTCCAAAATCTTAGTATTAATTTTTTACCAATTATTAAACTATAACCAATAAAAATTATTTGTCGTGTTGTTAGTTGCTGATCCGTTTCTAATATTCCTAATATAATTAATTTTGAGTCTGGAATTAAATTTGCATTAACTACATTCGAGATTATCTTAAAAATTTATGTCCAAAAATTAGTACATTTTGTGAATGAATGCGTTAGATTAGCTTCTAACTGTTGACATTTATCACATATAGCGGAAACATTTGAGTAAATTCTGTTTAATTTGGATTTTGAGAAGTGTAATCTATGTATAACTTTAAATTGTATCAAGGAGTGTCTGGCATTTAATGAGCAATGGTGTATATGTTGTAAACTTTCATTCCACACTTCTATACTAATTGTTTGACCTAATTAGTTTTCCCATGCTTGTCTATATTTTTCCGTATTTGGTAAATCATTTTCCAGTAAGATATTATAAATATATGATATTAATTTTTCTGTATTCGGATGTTTATTTGGACATTCATCTAAAATTTCTGTCTTTCTATTCCTAAAATCTGGTGTATTTGATTTAACATAATCTCTAATCTGTAGATATCTAAAATATTCTTTGGAATGTAATCCATAATTTTGTTGTAATTCCTGAAATGAAAGAAATAAACTTTCCCTGTAGAGATCACCCATCTTATTTATTCCATAGTTCTTCCATTTAAAAAAAACCTTTATCCATCAATGAAGGTTTAAAAGTAATGTTGTTTGCAATTGGAAGAGCCAGTGGTATACTCTGTAATTGTAATGTTTTTTTAATTGTTTCCAAATACGTATACCACTTTCTATTATTGGGTTTCCTCTATGAATTTTCTTATGTATTTTAGTGTTAGCAAATAAAATTGAGCTAATTTTGAAAGGTGAACAGTCTTCCTTTTCCATTTTTAACCAGTTTGGTTGTTTATCTACTTCTTCCAACCAGAAATTCATATTTTTTATATTAACTGCCCAATAATAATACATAAAATTAGGCAATGCAAAACCTCCATTCAATTTTGATTTACATAGATGTTTTTTTAATTATTCTATGGTTCTTATAATCCCAAATAAAATACGTAACTATAGAGTCCACTTTCTTAAAAAAATTTTTAGGAAGATATATCGGGATCATTTGAAACAAGTATAATAATTGTGGAAGAAAAATCATTTTTATCGCATCAATTTTACCTAGCGTTGAAATAGGTAATGTTTTCCAATATAGGATATTCTTAAGCAGTTTATTCAATAAGGGTGGGAAAATAGATTTAAATAAAGAATCATATCTTTTTGTTACATAAATTCCAAGATATTTGATTTTTTCATTTGTAATCTTAAAGGATATTGTTGTAATATATGTAAGTTATTTCCCATTATTGGCATAAGGTCACTTTTATTCCAATTAATTCTATATCCTGAAAACGATCCAAATTGAGTTATTAAATCTGTTAAGAATACTAATTTCCGGCTTTGTGATATAAAGTAATACATCATCTGCGTATAAAGAGATTTTATTTTCAGTTTCTTTAGTTTCATACCCGTATATTTCAGGATGCAATCTCACGGATTTTGCTAGTGGTACTATTGTAAGTGCAAACAGTAGTGGAGATAAAGGACAACCTTGTCTGCAGCCTCGAAATACAGTGGCTTGCAAAAGTATTCATACCCCTTGAACTTTTCCACATTTTGTCACATTACAACCACAAACATAAATGTATTTTATTGGAATTTTTTGTGATAGACCAACACAAAGTGGCACATAATTGTGAAGTGGAAGGAAAATGATCCATGGTTTTCAAATTTTATTACAAATAAAAAACTGAACAGTGTGGCGTGCAAAAGTATTCAGCCCCCCTGAGTTAATACTTTGTAGAACCACCTTTCGCTGCAATTACAGCTGCAGGTCTTTTGGGGTATGTCACTACCAGCTTTGCACATCTAGCAACTGAAATTTATGCACAGATTTCTTTGCAAAATAGCTCAAGCTCAGTTAGATTGGATGGAGAGTGTCTGTGAACAGCAATTTTCAAGTCTTGCCAGAGATTCTCAATTGGATTTAGGTCTGGACTTTGACTGGGCCATTCTAACACATGAATATACTTTGATCTAAACTATTCCATTGTAGCTCTGGCTGTATGTTTAGGATCATTGTCCTGCTGGAAGGTGAACCTCTGCCCCAGTCTCAAGTCTTTTCCAGACTCTAAAGGTTTTCTTCCAAGATTGCCCTGTATTTGGCTCCATCCATCTTCCCATCAACTCTGATCAGCTTCCCTGTCCCTGCTGAAGAAAAGCATCCCCACAGTAAGATGCTGCCACCACCATGTTTCACAGTGGGGATGGTGTGTTCAGGGTGATGTGCAGTGTTAGTTTTCCGCCACACATAGCATTTTGCATTTAGGCCAAAAACTTCAATTTTGGTCTCATCAGACCAGAGCACCTTCCTCCACATGTTTGCTGTGTCCCCCACATGGCTTGTGGCAAACTGCAAATGGGACTTCTTATGGCTTTGTTTCAACAATGGCTTTCATCTTGCCTCTCTTCCATAAAAGCCCGATTTGTGGAGTGTATGACTAATAGTTGTCCTGTGGACAGATTCTCCCACCTGAGCTGTGGATCTCTGCAGCTCCTCCAGAGTTACCATGAACCTCTTGGCTGCTTCTCTGATCAATGCTCTCCTTGCCCGGCCTGTCAGTTTAGGTGGACGGCCATGTCTTGGTAAGTTTGCAGTTGTGCCATACTCTTTCCATTTTCGGATAATTGATTGAACAGTGCTCCGTGAGATGTTCAAAGCTTGGGATATTTTTTTATAACCTAACCCTGCTTTAAACCTCTCCACAACATTATCCCTGACCTATCTGGTGTGTTCCTTGGGCTTCACGATGCCCAAGGAACATTGTTTGTTCACTAATGTCCTCTAACAAACCTCTAAGACCATCACAGAACAGCTGTATTTATACTGAGATTAGATTACACATAAGTGGATTCTATTTACTAATTAGGTAACTTCTGAAGGCAATTGGTTGCACAGGATTTTATTTAGGGGTATCCGAATAAAGGGGGCTGAATACTTTTGCACGCCACACTTTTCAGTTTTTTATTTATAAAAAAAAATTAAAAACCATGTATCATTTTCCTTCCACTTCACAATTATGCGCCACTTTGTGTTGGTCTATCACATAAAATCCCAACAAAATACATTTACGTTTGTGGTTGTAACATGACAAAATGTGGAAAAGTTCAAGGGGTATGAATACTTTTTGCAAATTTAAATTTGTAAGTTAAATTTAGTTGTTAACATTTGGTTTATTAATATTCTAGCTGTTGGCTTGGTATATAGTAACTTAACCCATGTTATAAACTTCTCCCCCAACTGAAAAGATTCCATAACCGAAAATAAATAAGACCATTCATTCAGATCAAAAGCTTTCTCTGTGTCCAACGAAATAATTGATAAATCCTTATTAATGTTCTTTTCGAGTATATAATATTGAATAATCTTCTCAGGTTGTTTGAGGAGTATCGTTTTGGTATAAATCCTGTTTGATCTGAATGAATTAGTTAATCACTGTATTTAGTCTTTGTGCTAGTATTTTGGTTAATATTGTTTGATCAGTATTTAAAAGAGATATAGCTCTATATGACCCTGGATCATCCAGATTTTTGTTATCTGATTTAGGTATGAGCATTATAATAGATTCATTTAATGTTTCTGGTAATTTCTGTTGTGCATAAATGTGTTCATATAGTGTCTTCAAATGTGGAGCTATCATATCATAAAATGTTTTATAAAATTCTGATCCAATACCATCTGGTCCTGGAGTTTTACCATTTTTTAATGATCTAATAGCTTCTTCAATTTCTTTAGTAGTTATTTCAACGTTTAATAATTCTCTATCTTCTAAATCCAGTTCTTTTAGATTACAATTTTTTAAGAATGTTTCTACTCCTATCCGATTTTCTTTCGTTTTGGCTGAATATAAATTTTTATAATATTGCAAAAATCTCTCATTTATATCTTTAGTTTGTACTAGTAATTCCCCTTTATCTGATTTAATCCTATAGATTAATTTTTCTCCTTCCAATTTTCGAAATTGACAAGCCAATAATTTATGTGGTTTGTCTCCAAATTCAAATTGTATTTGTTTAGTATATTGGTATAGTTTTACAACTTGGTCTGACTGTATTTTATTTAATTTATATACAAAGATTTTATTATGTTTTATCTTGGTTGGATTAACAGCGTTCTCTGTGACTAATTGTTTGATCTCCCTTTCCAATGCCTGTTGTACCCTCTGATTCTCTTTATTATAAAATGCTTGAGAGGATATCATAATTCCCCGAACATACGCTTTAAAAGTTTCCCATAATAGGGACGAAGATATTTCTGGCGTATCATTTATTTAAAAGAAAATCTTGATCTGTTTTGTGATATATTCTTGAGTTATTTTGTCTTTTAAAATTTGTGGGTTAAATCTCCATTGTCCTTGTTTTTCCGTTTTACCAGTTATTTTCATCATAAAAGTTAAAGGTGCATGATCGGAAATTATAATATTGTGATATTTTGAATTATACGCAAGTGGAATAAGTTTTAAATCTACCAAAAATAATCTAATCTTGAATAAGATTATTGTGAGTAAAATGAGTATTCTTGTCCTGTTGGGTTTTGCAATCTCCAAACATCTTTAATATTACTAGTATCTATATATGTATTTATTAACTCACTGGAATGTGATTTAAGTTTCCGTTGTTTTGAAGATCTGTCCAAATAAGGATCTAGTGTACAATTTAAATCTCCTCCAATTATTAGATTGTGTTGTGATAATTCCGGAATGGTATTAAATATTTTTTCAAAAAACAGCGGGCGATCAAAATTTGGGCCATATACATTGACAAAAATCATTTTTTTGTATTAAATAATTCTCCTATTACAATGATATATCTACCATCACTATCAGTTATTGTTGAAGTATGTTTAAATGCAGTGCCTTTACGAATTAATATTGCTACACCTCTGGATTTGTGTGTGAAAGAAGAATGATAGACTTTATCAATCCATTTAGCCTTTAATCTATGCACTGCCTCTTTTTTTAAATGTGTCTCTTGGATGAATGCCACATCTACTTTAAGTGCTCTTAAATGTGCTAATACTTTACCTCTCTTAATTGGTTCATTAATACCTTTAACATTCCAGCTACAAAACGTTATTCCTCCATTCCCCATATTCGTATGTAAGTCTTGCACCTTTTATCTAAAGGAATGTATAATAGAGTGAATGGTTCAGTTCGACATACCCGATTTTACACCTGAACTTCGAATAGATGAATTTCAAGGCCCTTGAGTTTCTCTCACATATGTATCTCCTTTGCATTAATTTATAATTCCACTCAAATGTAAAATAATAATAACAAGAAATAATATTAAAAAAGGGATAGATTAAGATATTAGTAAGGTGCACAAAGAAAGAAAAAACTACATCTAGTATTGGTGTAGTTAGTGTTAGCCATACTATCTAAAGACTTCCGTAGTCAATGTTACATACTTATCCATCTCCATGATTCACTAAAATTATTATTCCATAAAAAATATTTAAACCGGGGGTATTAAACTGTGATGTGTACAAAGTTCATAGTCAAGTATATACTAATATATATACTTAATACTTATTAAAAACTATAATAATAACAGTATATTAAAAAATAACATAGAAAAAATAAAAAATAAAAAATAAATAAAAAGTACCAGGGGGGATAAATAAAGTCAAAGTTTATATTTTGTGTATTTATATTTACCATTTACTTAATTCTAGGTTAATCGGCTATAATTAATTATTAATCAATAATTGGTAGTTATTAGCTCTAATTAATAATGATACCAGTGTATTAATTTTAATATATGTTTGTATATGTTAGTATATGTTAATTATTAATATTAGTAGTGTTAGTATTCTAATTATTAGTATCCATGGAATAGTCTTCGATCCGTATCTCCTCGAGTCTCCCATTCGCATCCTTCTCCATCTTCTTTAGATGAAACAAGTCCATAGTCTATTCCAATCTTCAACCAATCTTGAAAGTACAGTTTAATTGTTCGTTTAGTTCATCTTTGAAGATTTCATTCAGTCTACCTCTCGCTCCTTAATCCCTTGGGCAAAGCTCAATGCGTCCTCTGGATTTTTAAAATAATGTTCTTCCTGGTTGTAGGTGACTCTCAGTGTGGCTGGGTATCTCAGACTGTACTTCAGATTCTTCACTTCCCTCAAAATTCTTTTGGTCTCTTTGAACGCATTTTGTTTCTTGGAGACCTCTGCTGGATAGTCTCGGTAAATGCTGATCGAATCTCCTTCATATGTAAGATTTCTACTTTTTACAATTTTATTCATCATTTCCTCCAAAACGTGATCATACTGGACTTTTACTATCATTTGTCTTGGAGGAGCATCTTGCTTTGTGTAACGTCTCATTACTCTGTGTGCTCGGGCTAGCAAAGGCTTTTGTTCCAGAGATAAAACCTTTTGTAATAAGTTTGCAGTAAACTCTCGGGTATCTTGATTCTTTTCTCTCCCTTCTCGAATACCCACGATCCTTAGGTTCTGACTTCTCTGGCGTCCTTCCAACTCAGTACACTTATCAGTAATTTTGCCCAGTAAGTCAGATAATTGTTGATTTTCTTTGACGAGTGTTTTCGTAGTCTGAGTACTTATTTCAACTAGTTCTTCAAGGTTTTTTATGGATGTCGATTGTTCCTTAATTTCATCCAGCACAGGTTCCATTTCCATTTCCACCTTATTTTCAATTTTTTCATTCAACTCTTCCATTATACTTGCAAATTTATCCGTCACTATTTCTGCAATTTCCTTTTGCAGCTTGTCTGATAATTCCGTAGTCGAAAGATTGATTTCAGACTTTAACTCCTTCATCTCCATCTTGATTTTTGCCATTTCTTCCCTAAAATTCATTTTTTCCAGTTCAATCTTTAATTCCAACTTCATTTCTTTCTTTAATTCTGCCATTTCTTGTACAAAAAAAAATTTTGAGTTCTTCCGTTTCCGATTTTTTTCGATTTTTTTGACACATCTTCTAGGGACAATGTCCTACCTGAGTCCGAGGCTTCAGTCAGGCCTTGTTCTTGTTCAGCCATTTTTCTTGTATACTGGGATTTGGATTTATCCACAGGTGGGCTGCGCTGTGTTGACATTACGGGTCGCACGCCTGATGACGTCACTCACGGCAGCCGGTGCAGAAACAGCAGATGCAGAAGCAGCAGCAGCAGCAGGTAGGTTTTCTTCTCGTTTTTTCACGGAGGTGGCTGGCGTTTCCTTCTAGTCCTCCATAGCGCCACCGGAAGTCTAGTCTTGTACCAATTCTATTTTTTTCTGTTGGATGACCGGTACTTCATCCAACTCCATAATGCACTCGAAGATAGACACAAAATGGTGGAGTAACTCTGCGGAACAGGCAGCATCTCTGGAGAGAAGGAATGGTGATGTTTTGTGTCGAGACCCTTCTTCAGACTGTACACACAGTGTACTCAGTGTCCACCCATATTAGTCTTTCTCTGAACCAAGTGTTTGCAAGATGACTTATTCCCACTCTTGCTATGTACATTCCTTCTCATCTGCCTTTAGCCCATAGTCTCTTCATTCCTTGCCCACTATTGACCGAACACGGCCAGATATTCACATCTTTATCAGTCTGAAGAAGGGTCTGAGGAAGAGTCTTGACACAAAACGTCACCCATCCGTTCTCTCTAGAGATGCTGCCTGTTCCGCTGAGTTACTCCACCATATTGTGCCTATCATACTCCTATCTTCAACTGTTATTTAAGTTCTGACATTGCTATGAGAGCTTCTTAGTCTCTGCTTCCAACTCTGGCATCGGGATTCCTTCGAACTGCATCTTATTTTGCTCATTGCAAGGTGCAATGCAGATTTTTCTCAGAAGTATTAAAGGGTCACATAGACAAATAGATTAAGATGGTGAGTAATGACCATACTCTTTAAAGAAACATTTAAACAGTTTAGTATCGGGTTATTTCTTTAATGCAGCCTACAGGCTATATCTTCCACCCACAAATTATATTCATACACACACTAACAAAATACAAATACAAAACACATCCATCTATATCTATCCCTGACACAAGCATTATATCTTCAGAGAATGGACAATTTTGATTAAATGAAAAATGTCAAACATAATTAGCAAAGCAATCATAAACAAAGTCTCACAGTATCAATGAAAGAGAGAGAGAATAATAGCAAAGGTGAAACAAAAAGAGTGATTTACAAAGATAAAAGAGTTCATGTAAGATGGTGGGAGACATGACAGGAAACAAACACATTTGGTAGGAGAAAAGGTGGTTATGAGAAGTCAAGAGCCAAGTAATTCCATTATATAATACAATATTTTTTCATGTAATATGATTGAAATAAGAAAAAAACAATGCCAGAAACCAGGGATTTATTTATTTCAAATGCATGAAGGAGCCTGGACAAAGAGTTCTAACCTCACCTGAATGCCATCTGCAGAGGTTTCATGCTTAGTTCATGGATATAGTGCATCGGTAAGGCAGGCCTTTAGAAGACATGAAAAGTCATTTTGCTCTTTGGTTAACAGTCACAGTTCATGGAGTCCTCTGCATGAGACTGGCTTCAGATAGGTTCACTTTAAGAAACATAGAAACATAGAAAATAGGTGCAGGAGTAGGCCATTCGTCCTTTTGAGCCAGCACTACCATTCAAAATGATCATAGCTGATCAATCATTTAAAATCAGTACCCCGTTCCTGCTTTCCCCCCTTGATTCCATTAGTCCTAAGAACTCCCTTCTTGGGTCTCGTAGTCTGAAGAAGGGTTTCAGCCTGAAATGTTGCCTATTTCCTTCACTCCATAGATGCTGCTGCACCCGCTGAATTTCTTCAGCACTTTTGTTGACCTTCGATTTTGTCTACTCCACTGCAAAATCTCCTCAAGGTATGCCTACTTTGAAGAAGTTCTCCTACTCTCTCCGAAGACAGTTTTACAACCTCCTCTCTGACTGCCCCCCCCCCCCTGTGATTCCCCCTTCCCTCCAATTCTACGACCACATCCTAACTCAGATCTGATACCACAGCCACATTTGCTTCCTTGGGACTTGCCTGTGCCTGTATCTCGTACTTCACGGCTTCCAGCTCCACTTCCCTACCTCCCCCAGTCTGAAGAAGGGTTTCGGCCCGAAACATTGCCTATTTCCTTCGCTCCATATATGCTGCTGCACCCGCTGAGTTTCTCCAGCACTTTTGTCTAACTCCCTTCTTGGGCTTTTCGGCGTTGCGCCCTTTCCGTTAATTGGCTTTTTGGCATCATATGCTTTCGTTATTTGACTATTCGGCGTCATTTCCATTCGGTTATTTGGCTTCCACTTCTTCGTTTTGGCTTCTCGTTCTTCAATGCCACATCCAGGTATGTGATGATAAGGCTTTATAAGGCGCTGGTCAGACCATGTTTGGAATATTGTGAGCAGTTTTGCACCCCATATCTGAGGAGTGAAATGCTAGCATTGGAAAGGGTCCAGAGGAGGTCTTCGAGAATGATGCCGGAGATAAATGAGTTTACACACGATGAGCATTTGATGGATCTAGGTCTGTACTTGCTGGAGTTTAAAAAGATGAGGGGGGACCTTATTGAAATTTACTGAATAGTGAAAGGCCTGGATATAGCAGATGTGGAGAGGAGGTATCCACTAATGGGAGAGTCTAGGACAAGAGGGAACAGCCTCAGAATAAAATGGTACCCGGACGGGACGTTGAAGGACGAGAAGTTGAAGCCAAGATACTGAACGGACACGACGCTGAAAAGCCAAGATACCAAATGGACATGATGCTGAAAAGCCTAAATACCGAACGGACATGACGGCAAAACAATACGAACCCGAATGGATACCACACCGAAAGGATATGAACCCGAACGGACATGACGTCTTAAAGCCGCAGAACGGACATGACGTCTCCGGGGACGGGATTTGTCCGAGACCTTGTCAGCAATTGGTCCAGACCCCCGTGTCCATCACATCGCTGGCCAGGGGAAGACGGGAGGGTGGGAGGAAAGCTTGAGCCTGCATTTGTAAATTGGTTTGAAATAATAGCATGTAGTATAGAGTTGCTTCCCAAGGGGGGCAGAGTCAAATGTGCCGTCGCCAAAGCATGTTTGCTTTTTAGATGAAAGTTCCAAATTATTTTCTGTCAATAAAATAATTAAAGTGGTACCTTCATGCACTCGAAAGATTTCTACTCGTGTGGTTGTACTCAAATCTTCACTCGTGTCTACATTTCTTGCTCGTCTTACCATTCTTCCTAGTGTTTCTATTTTTTTTGTATCAAAAATTAATTTATTTAATTTCTCATGATACACAAACCAAAAAAAACAAAACCGTGGTGACATATCCATCACCATGTTACAAAATCACCAGACAACTATTTTACAAATATTCTAATAACTACTATACAAGCCCGATAAAGGGACACGCATCTGGCTCGGGAAAAGCCCTCTTCCGTCTGACGCCGTGACTCGTGGATGGCCAGCTTGGCCAGGCCTAGGAGCAACCCAACCAGGACATCTTCAGCCCTGCCTACTCCCTAGATCCTGTCACCAGTCCTCTCGTTGTGGACCCTAGGTAGAGCGGCGGTGCTCCTTGCCCTCCAGACTCTGGCTACAAGGGACACTCTACTGGTCCCTTTACCGTGTTTCTCTCTTAGGCAGGGCTCCAGCAACACTAAGTGGTAATCCTTCTATATTATTAATTATACTGCTTGTGACCTCTTCAGTATGCTCAGCTTGAGTTTTCAGACTGTCCAAAACTTTAAAAACACAATTATGAGCACCATCAGTAGGGTGTGAATGATTTGAAGCATTACCCTGCTCAGTATCGTTTATTGTATTAATTCTACCATTACACTCTCACACCTCCAGTATGTGGTTTCATTAACCATTGAGAAGGAGCTTCCTGCCACCACGTGCTGTTTTAACAAAATCCATGGTCAAACTAAAAGGTTTCTCAGAAAGTGAACAAGTCAATTACTATTTACCATATTTCCCAGCGATTTCGATAAATAAGATTTTTTTTCAACTTTTTGCCATCACGTCCATTCGGTGTCAGATTGTTTTTCGGCTTAAAATCTGACCGGGAACACACGTTACATCGAAAAGCCTCTGTGGAAATCGCAACAGCTCGTAGTCACTGCCACTATTTTACAAACGCAAGTTCAAGCTTTTCAACGTCATGTCTGTTCTGCGTATTGTCCTTTCGGCGTGGTGTCCGTTCGGGTCCATGTCCTTTCGTCGTCATGTCCATTCGGTATCTTGGCTTTTCAGGGTGATGTAGGTTCGGCATCTTGGCTTCGGCTTCTTGACTTCGGCTTGTCGAACTTCGACGTCCTGTCCACACATGGAATAAAAGGAAGTACCTTTAGAAAAGAATTCAAATGAATTTAATACATTTTATTAGCCAGGTATGTATACATACAAGGAACTTGCCTTGGTGCTTTGCTCGCAAGTAACAACACGATATACAGTAGACAATTAAAAATAAAACATTATAATTTAAACATGTGTAGAATGAAATAAAATACCAGAGCAAAAGGAGGCTACAGACTTTTGGCTGGTGTGTAGAGCTGCTGCTCGTGGAAACAAATCTGTATTTATGTCTGGCTGTGATGCCTTTGACAGTCCGGAGTCCCTCCCAAAGGGAAGTGCTTCAAAGAGTTTGTGGCCAGGGTGAGAGGGGTCAGAGATGTTCTCACCCGCTCACTTCCTGGCCCTTGCAGTGTACAATTTGTTGATGGGGGGAAGGTTGCAGCCAACAACCTTCTCGGCTGATCGAACGATGCACTGCATCCACCAGATGTCGTGCTTGGTGGCTGAGCCAAACCAGACCATGATGGAGAAGGTGAGGACAGACTATGAAGGCAGTATAAAACTGGACCATCATTCCCTGTGGCAGATTGTGTTTCCTCAGCTGCCACAGGAAGTACATCATCTGTTGTGCCTTTTTGACTGTGGAGTCGATGGTATCTCCCCCTTTAAGGTCCCTGGAGATGATGGTTCCAAGGAACTTAAATGACTCCACAGATGTGACTGTGGTGTTGTTGATGGTGAGCAGGTGGAGGGAAGGGGGAGCTAAAGTCTATAATCAATTCCACTGAGCTCCAGGTCGTTGCGATAGTACCAGGACACCAGCTGTGTCACTTCCAGTCTGTAGGCAGATTCCTCCCCATCCTGGATCAGTCCAACCAGGGTTCTGTTGTCCGTAAACTTGAGAAGCTTGACAGAGGAGTCAATGGAGGAGCAGTCATTGGTGTAGAGAGAGTAGAAGAGAGGAGAGAGTACGCAGCCTTGTGGTGCTCCTATGCTGAGGGTCTGCGGGTCCGAGATGTGCTTTCCCACCCTCACATGCTGCTTCCTGTCTGTCAGGAAGTTGGTGATCCACTGACAGAGGGGATCAGGCATAGTCAACTGGAAGAGTTTGGTGTGTTGTAGCTCTGGCACAATGTTGTTGAATACAGAGCTAAAATCCACAAACAAAATCTTTGCATAGGTGCCCTGGCGGTCTAGGTGCTGGAGGATAAAGTGCAGGCTTTGGTTGACTGCGTCATTCACTGGTCTATTTGCCCGGTATGCAAACTGCAGGGAGAGCAGCGGTGGGATTGCGATATTTTTCAGGTGGGCCAGCACTCAAGGGCCTTCATAATTACAGAGGTCAGTACGGCAGGCCTGTCTGTAGTCATTAAGACCAGTAATCTTTGCTTTTGGGGTACGGGAACAATAGTGGAGACTTTGAAGCAGGCAGGGATATTGCAGATTTGCAGGGACAGACTGAAAATGTCTGTGTCGACTGGTGCCAGTGGTTCAGCACAGAGCTTGAGGGTAGAGGGGGAAATATTGTCCGGTTCTGGAGTTTTCTAGCTTTTCTGTCTCCTGATTAGCTTTTCCACCTCCTCAATTGCTATTTTTAGTGATGGGGAAGTGGCCAGACTGACGTTGGGTAGCAAGGAGGGGGTGGGTAGTAGACGACACCTTAGTCTTTGCAGACTTGAGTCTGGCCATCGGTGGGTGTTAAGTGGTGATTGGGGAGGAGGGAGTGGGGAAGGGTCCAGTCTTTGCAGACTGGAGTCAGGCTGTATGTAGGTGTGAAGTGGAGATTGGGGAGGAGTGGGTGGGAGGGAGGGAGGGGGTTATGTTTCTGTCTATCAAAACTGCAGTAGAACTCATTCAGGTCATTGGTCAACTGACGATTGTCCAAGGAGCAATGGGTTTTCCTCTTGTAGCTGGTGATTTCTTGCAAGCACTTCCAAACTGAAGACGTCATTAGCTGGGAACTTGCTCCTCAACTTGCTCAGAGTACCTTTCCTTGGCAGCTCCGATTCCTCTTCTCAGCTTGTGCTTGGCCTGCCTGTGGAGGTCTGCATCCCCGCCCCTGCAGGCCTCATATCACCCATATAACAATTACAGCACGGAAACAGGCCATCTCCGTCCTTCTACTCCATGCCGAACACTTACTCTCACCTAGTCCCATCTACCTGCACTCAGACCATAACCCTGCATTCCGTTCCCGTCCATATAACTATCCAATTTATTTTTAAATGATAAAATCGAAACTGCCTCCACCACTTCCACTGGAAGCTCATTCCACATAGCTACCACTCTCAGAGTAAAGAAGTTCTCCCTCATGTTACCCCTCAACTTTTGTCCCTTAATTCTTAAATCATGTTCTCTTGTTTGAATCTTCCCTACACTTAATGGAAAAAGCTTATCCACGTCAACTCTGTCTTTAGACTGGTGGAGAAAGGAGATGAGGAGGAATTTCTCTAGTCAGAGGGTGGTGGATATGTGGAATTCTTTGCCACAGGTGGCTGTGGAGGCCGTGAATGGATATTTTTAAAGAAGAGATTGACAGGTACTTGATTAGTAAATGCGCCAAAGGTTACAGGGTGAAGGCAGGAGAATGGGGTTGAGAGGGAGAAATAGATCAGTCATGATTGAATGGCAGAATAGACTTGATGGGCAGAATGGCCTAATACTGCTCCTATGAATTCCTCCCTGATTTCCTCATGGTGCACCGATTTTCTTTTTCCAATCCAAGCAGACGGCTGAGGGGAAATGTTACACAAGAGGTCAAGCTATTAACGAGACAGATAAGATTACGAATCATGATAAGAAAATGCTGGATGATGAAAGTGGTTCAACAGTCAAGAGTAATTTAACACAAAGGGTGATTAACATTCGGGATCATTTTTCAAACAAACTCACCCATCTAAGCATTTAAAATCCATTCAAGGTATAATTTAAAAATTATGCTGGGAACGACAGTAAATAGTCAAGAAAGGACTACATTATTTCAATAACCTGGATCTATATTTTTGTCTTGAGTACTCAAGGACTTTTGCTGCAGAGATATTTTCAACTAATTATCTTGTTGTAAATTGCTATTTTGTTTATTCGGTATTTTAAATCAGAAAAATAATGTTCTTGAAGAAGCCAGCGTTCAATGCTGTTCCATTTCTTGTGCCACAGATCTGAGATAAAACATTTCAACCTGTGCCTAGAGGAACTATCATCTCCATCCTAGCACTGACAATATGATTAAGAGCTCTCAGCTATGCACACTTCCTAAAACTGTTTGCCTACTTTAGGATTCTGCAAGTATAATGATGCAGGATCACCCTTTACCCTTGCTGGTTCAAAACAGTTTGTGTAATCAAATACTTCAATGCTAATACATATTCAAAATTGAGTGCCGATGAAATGGAACTCAATGGGTTCTGTATTAATGTACACACATCACAAGCCACCAGCCATTTCCATTCAGTTTTTCTTTGGTCTCTATGCATATATTTTCTTTTATTTAATGTTGCATCTGTCATTTTTTGTTGGCTTGGGGGGGAAGAAGACATTCAAATATAATTTGTGATCCATCTGTTTGCTCCCTAGCTATTCTATTATAGCTAATAGCTCCTGGCTTTTAAGTGTAGGTTAGCAGTCCACGATCTATGCAACTTACTTCTTTGTCTATACTGCTGAAGGCTCCTTCAAGGTAATCATTTTGTTTTTGAAGCTAATGAAAATGTTAGTTCCCAGCCGATGCAGACAAAGTAGAATTTACAAGATAACTGTCATCTCTGATCTAAAGGGTAAAAATAGGAAAATAAGAAATACAAAGAATAAACGTGCATTTATCGACTTCTCTTAACAAATTTGGGATGTTTAAAAATGTATTTGGGGTCATTTCTGTTGCAAAGTAAGAACTGGAGGTGAAAATGGAAGTGAAATCTGAAGTAAATCAAAAGAAAATGCTCAAAAATACTCAGCAGTTCAGACAGCATTTGTAGAGAAAAAACAAACAGAATTAACGATGACCATTCATTTAGTCTGAAGTAGGGTCTTGACCCCGAAAAGTCACCTTTTCCTTCGCTCCATAGATGCTGCCTCACCCGCTGTGTTTCTCCAGCATTTTTATCCACCTTCGATTTTTCCAGCATCTGCAGTTCTTTCTTAAACCTTTGATTTAATGTTGCCTTATTGTCGTATCTTCTGTTTTGTACGATTTTCATTGTCTGTAGTCTTTTGGTTTTGAAATAAACTGACAATCTCATTTCTGACTGGCCAAGAAATGCTGCATCATTTCTTGGACATGTTGCTGGCTCCTTTAGTGTGCATTGCATAAACCATGCCCCATAGAAGGAATGTGTAAGAAAGAACTGCAGATGCTAGTTTAAATTGAAGGTAGACACAAAATGCTGGAGTAACTCAGCGGGTGAGGCAACATCTCTGGAGAGAAGGAATGGGCAACGTCTGAAGAAGGGTCTCGACCCAGAACGTTGCCCATTCCTTCTATCCAGAGATGCTGCCTCACCCGCTGAATTACTCCAGCTTTTTGTGTCTAACTCCCATAGAAGGAAGTCATTCTTTGCGTGTGTATCTTTGTATCTTTGCGAGCTCTGTGAAAGAGCAATTTAATTAATCCTATTTTCTGTGTTTTCATAACTTTGCGACTTTTCTTCCCCAGTAGACGTTTATTCAATTACCTGCTAAAAATCTATTCTTGAATTTGCTTTACAGTCATGTATCTCTTTCCACTGACACCCGATAGTTTATACCCCAGTGATCTCACTGGGAAAAATGTCCCTGGTCACTAAACTGTCGCTTGTTGTCTATTTTCCTGAGCAAAATATTCAATCTGCATTCTTTGGAAGTCAAGACACCAGGGAATATTTGATAACCTAGGAGCTTTGGATTCTACTTTGCAATGTCAAAGTTTTATGATCTTAAGAGGTGATTTTTCAAGAATCTTGAATACTCATTGAAGTTAGCTCATATGAGTGGGTTGAATTTCCCCTTAAAATGGATTGAGCCAATGTTTCAAAAAATTTCCACAGTATTGTTAGAGGTGCAGAGGCAGAATATTCGAATGGCAAATTTAGATCATAACTAGACTAAGTGGGACCAGTTGGGTTCCATGTTCACATGGGAGGGCTGGTCCCCCAATGCAATATTCCACCTCTCCACCAACTCCAATATTGGTGGCCAGTTTGGGGGTGGGGGGGGGGGGGGGGGGGGGGGGGCTTTCTGGAGTGCTAGTTTGGGTATTGTGGACTGAAGCGACTGGTTTCCAGAGGGCTAGTATGGACATTGTGGGTTAAATGGATTCTTGGGGTGACAGCTCAGTCACTCAAGCCTGATGTGCTGGCAGCTCATTTACGGTTGGTGGGCGAGCAGTTCCTCATGGCTATTCCTTGAAATTCCATTTCAAGCAGGGTGCAAGGCTACCAAATTCAAATGCAGTTTCCTACCATTTCAAGCATGGTTCAAGGCCACCAAATTCATGCAGTTTCTTACCACTTCAAGCAGGGTGCAAGGCTACCAAATTCAGTTGCAGTTTCATACCACTTCAAGCAGGGTGCAAGGCCACCAAATTAAGGTGCAATTTCCTACCACTTCAAGCAGGGTGCAAGGCCACCAAATTCAAGAGCACTTTCCTCCCACTTCAAGCAGGGTGCAACGCCACTGAATTCAAGTGCAGTTTCATACCATTTCAAGCAGGGTACAGGGCCAGCAAACTCAAGTGCAGTTTCCTACCACTTCAAGCAGGGTGCGGGGCCATTGAATTCAAGTGCAGTTTCATACCATTTCATGCAGGGTGCAAGGCCACCACATTCAAATGCAGTTTCATACCATTTCAAGTAGGGTGAAACCACCATAAAACCACACAAAACACCACATAAACACCACACTCACAGTTCAGTAGACATTCAGTGTGTTCAGTTGATTCACAGCTCAGAGTCGTGACCTCTCCCACCTCCATCTTGCAGAGACTGAGCCACACCCACACTTCCGGGTTTTATAATCCCTCCACCCTCCCACTGGCAGGGGCGTGGCTTTCATGGAGTGATTGACAGGCGAGAGATTCTCAACATTTTTTTAAACACAAATAACACTTTTATTTTTCATTGATGGGAAGAATCCTTTTCATTGATGGGAAGAGTGCAGCTTTTCAAAGCAGTTTCCCCCACCAACAGCCATTTGCAGTGCAGCATTTCAAAGCAGTTGCCACCACCAACAGCTATTTGCAGTGAAGCATTTAAAAGTAGTTGCCACCACCAACAGCCATTTGCAGTTGCCTCCACCAACAGCCATTTGCAGTGCAGCATTTCAAAGCAGTTGGCACCACCAACAGCCATTTGCAGTGCAGCATTTCACAGCAGTTGCCTCCGCCAACAGCCATTTGCAGTGCAGCATTTCAAAGCAGTTGCCACCACCAACAGCCATTTGTAGTGCAGCATTTCATTGTGGGCTAAATGGATTCTTGAGGTGACAGCTCAGTCACTCAACCCGGATGTGCTGGCAGCTCACTCACGGCTGGTGGGCGAGCAATTCATTCACGGTTATTCCTTGACCTTGAAATTCCATTTCAAGCAGGGTGCAAGGCCACCAAATTCAAATGCAGTTTCCTACCATTTTAAGCACGGTGCAAGGCCATCAAATTTGGGCAGTTTCTTACCACTTCAAGCAGGGTGCAAGGCCACGGAATTCAAGTGCAGTTTCCTACCACTTCAAGCAGGGTGCAAGGCCACCGAATTCAAGTGCAGTTTCCAACCACTTCAAGCAGGGTGCAGGGCCACTAAACTCAAGTGCAGTTTCCTACCACTTCAAGAAGGGTGCAGGGCCACCAAACGCAAGTGCAGTTTCATGCCATTTCAAGCAGGGTGCAAGGCCACCACATTCAACTGCAGTCTCATACCATTTCAAGCAGGGTGTAAGACAACCAAAATCAAGTGCAGTTTCCTACCAAATGCATGCAGGGTGCAAGGCCACCAAATTCAAATGCAGTTTCATACCATTTCAAGCAGTGTGAAACCACCATATAACCACACAAAACATCACACAAACACCACACTCACAGTTCAGTACCGTGTGTTCAGTTGATTCACAGCTCAAACAGTCATGACCTCTCTCTCCCCCATCTTGCAGAGACTGAGCCGCACCCACACTTCCGGGTTTTATAATCCCTCCCCCCTCTCACCGGAAGGGGCGTGGCTTTCATGGCATGATTGACAGGAGAGAGATTCTCAACATTTTTTAAAACACTAATAATACTTTTATTTTTCATTGATGGGGAGAATCCTTTTCATTGATGGGAAGAATGCAGCATTTCAAAGCATTTGCCACCACCAACAGCCATTTGCAGTGCAGCATTTCAAAGTAGTTGCCACAACCAACAGCCATTTGCAGTGCAGCATTTCAAAGTAGTTGCCACAACCAACAGCCATTTGCAGTGCAGCATTTCAAAGCAGTTGCCACCACCACCAACACTCATTTGCAGTGCAGCATTTCAAAGCAGTTACCACATTTTCATTCTCAAACCACATTAAGGGCACTCACAGTTGAGTAGACATGTGTTCAGTGTTATACACAGCTCAAAGAGACATGATCCTCTCGCTGCCTCCATCTTGCAGAGACTGCGTGAGGCAGAACACTTCCATGTTTTATAGTCCCTCCCCCTCCCACCAGCAAGGGTAGCAGAGAGCATGTCTACATTTTTTAAACATTAATAACTCTCTTATTTTTCATCGATGGGAAAAATCCTCTTGTCCTGCACAGCGGAGGGGGACTCTGCGTAAGATGGCCAAAAATCACAGCCGTAAGTGGCAGCATCTTTTCAAAAATCATGAAACAGGAAAACAGGGTCAAGTTCTTACTTTTAGTAATATAGATATCGTACAGGGTAATATAACCCGTTAATTTATAATGGATTTTACAATATCCTTACAGCTCATTTTGATGAACTGACCATTTTATGATATCCTTCTTAACTAAAATGCCGTATTTATTAACTATTCAGCGCATGGTATCGAGTTACAACTGAAGAAAATCTCAGCCTTTATTTCTTGATCATTGATGATGGCTCTCGGTGGCCGTAGGATCAGGCAGAGGTAACAACCTTATATCTTTTACTGAAGGCAGAGGTAACAACCTAATATCTTTTACTAAAGATACATTGCGATATTATACACTTTGTTTCTTTCTCTTAAAATAAGAAAAAGACTCAATGCAACAAATAATAATTTGCACACAAGATAACGCAATTAACTAATTATTTTCTGAGATGTTTATACGGAATTATAACATTTGACCAACTATAAATTAATTTAGTCTTCTAGACTTGTAATCTAAGAAACTCTTCACTGTTAGCTGTATATAACCTCTTTGAAGTGTCTACTTCACGTCCATTATATATTAATGGATTATACTATTACGCCCAACATTATGATCAAAATTTGCCCCGCCTTTATTCTGCCCCTGTGTTTGTGGCAATACTGAGATAGTCCTCATTATATAGGTCTTCATACATTTGGTCTGGCATCATGTTCTATAATGATCACATTAATGTAATTATCATTAAAATGCTTCTTCTAGATCATCCATCTTCATAATGCCACCTGCATGTAATACAGTTTACAAAGTTCTTAACATAAACAACTAATAGCTCTAATTGACAACTATAATGGTTTGAGAACACCGTGGAATATTATGAAATCAGTAACAGCAGACTCTACTTCGATATTTGTGTACTCCATCTTTTTGCCACTTTTCACATGCTAACTGGCACATGCCTTCTTTGTCAAACCCATGCTCCTTTCTTTCTCTTTTGTCATTCACCTTTCCCTTTTGAGGCATGTAAGTTGGCTTCTGCCTCTTGTCAATAGTCTTTCTCCACTGGGGTTGCACTATGCTGAGAAGACCCAGAAAAGGACTAGTTACTTGGGGATTGACATTTAATTGTCCAGAATATGAACATAATTGACCTTAATTTTGCTTGTTAACATTGTCGACATTGGTTGTGGACATTGTGTCCTCCATATGAAGTGTCCTGACCAAAGGTGATCAGACATATTTGGCTGGTAGATTGAATTATGAGAGTGATGGCCCTTGATAAGATGATAAGGTCATAAGTGATAGGAGTAGAATTTGGCCATCCAGCCCATCAAGTCTACTCCACCATTCAATCATGGCTCATCATTTTCTCCCTCCTAATCCCATTCTCCTGCATTCTCTCCATAACCTATGACACCTGTGCTAATCAAAAATCTATCTATCTATGCCATAAAAATATCCACTGACTTGTCCTCTCATGCATTCTGTGGCAATGAATCCCACAGATTTACCACCCTCTGAATAAAGACATTTCATCCTTGTAGATTTTTTATTGCATGTGAACCAATCATACAGTAGCATCACTAACCCCACCTTACTGTATGCTTTATATTAATATCCACTTCCTACATTAGGTTGTCTTGGAAGTGGTGATGATGAATTAGTAACTAACAACCTGCTGTACAGCTATACTATGTGTTAGAATTAAAGATGACTTTAAACTTTAGACCTGTGTAACATAATCATTTACATGGTGTCAGGCAGCGTGAAGTAACCCACTGTGTCCGTAAATCAGGTTTTATTTCTGTTTATCAGTTTCATTTGTATCACCATGACTCACTCGTGCCGAAAGCCAGTGCAGCTCATCTTCGATTCTGACATCGGGGAACGATGGAGGCTATTTGAAATCGACTACAAACACTATATCAACATCGTCCATCGTAATGCACCAGATGATGTCACGGCTTCTCTTCTACTAAACCTGGCGGGACTGGAGCCTCTGATGAGAGCACAGACCTTTGACTACGTGCCAGCCATTCTCGGTGCCAACGATCGGGTAGTTGTACCTGCTGAGACTGTGCATGACCCCAATGTTTTACTGCGTAAATTCCATGGACTATGCGTCCTACCCTCAAACCGTATCTTAGAACAAGCAAAATTATTCGTGAGACACCAGCTTCCTGATTAGCCTGTGGAAAGATTTATTCGCGTCTTGAAATATGTGGCTCAGCGATGCCGCTTCAGAGTCATGTCAAACAAATTAGTCAGGGACAAGCTTGTCAGTGGCATGACTGATCAAAAGCTAAAGACTGAGTTGTTGCGGAATGCTGACTTAACCCTTGAACAAGCTGTGCATGCCTGCCGAATGTCTGAGATTGAGACTCAGAAGAAGACCATAAACCTGGCAGGTTTCAACAAATGAGCCACACAAACAGCTAACAGAAGATTTATGAATGAACCACCGCAACTGGCCAACTGTGGATTTACCAATGCGCCTCCGCAAAGATGCCCGAATTGTAACTATTTCCACAACAAGGGACAAGCGTTTTGTCCAGCGAATGGCAAGCCTTGTAACTACTGCAAAAAGATGAATCACTTTGCCGTTGTCTGCAGGTCCCATGGGAACAGAACCTCCAGCTCAGCGTCTAAACTGCACCTGTTGCAACAAGACCATACATTTCAATACTCACAGGAACAGCTCGAATCTGCCCACGAGGATGATCCAATTAGCACATATGAGGAGTGCATACACTCCTTCACACAGCTGGTAACATTTTTGATCCCTCTGTATCAATGTAAATTAACAACAAGCCTGCGAAGGCCAAGCTGGATACTGGTGCCCGCGTGAATCTAATGTCTACAACAAGATAAAAAATAAGGTGGGTTCACCTTCATAAAGGATCTCTTGACATTGACCTCAGTGATTTGGACAGGGAAAGGTACATTGATATTCTCCCTTTCGAAGCAAGCATAGAAAGCATTGAACTCATCTGGGAATGATGTCTTGTTGAAGTACAACTAAGTTTGTAGGAAGTGATGGTGTGCAGGCCCTAACACAGCTACAAAATGTTCATCTAATTTCCCTCTTTGGATTGAATGTGTCCCTTTGCTTCTATAATGGCATTAAAGATCATACCTAGACTTCTTATTTGACCCCAAATCACTAAATTTGAATGCCCAAGACCTAGCCCTCAGTAGATGTACAGACCTCCTTGTTCATCCAAGGCTTCTGGTTAAGGAACACTCAGATGCTCTTGGTGGTAACTTACTCCTCCCCACATTTCCTTACGAAGTCTGTAACAACTGTGGTGTAATCGCTAAGGTCCATTGCCGAGTCCTGAACATTGTCCAGTCTACTGATACCAAGCAGACGTGGAGTTGCTCATCTGCCTTCCCTGACCAGCTCTGTGCAATCCTCACCACTGGATTTGTGCTCTTCAATCACTGCCTATACACGGGAAGAAGCAGCACTGCCTGGTGGTCTGCTTTTCCAGAGTGAGGGTAAAGAGATGGAGCGATAGGTTTCTTTGGTGGCGGGGTAGCATTGGTCAAGATTATTTGATACTCTGGTGCTGCGGGACACGGTCCCCATAGCTTTTGAGGTTTGCTTTCCACTTATTGAAGGTGATCGGATACTCTGTACTTTCATGCATATCTTTCATTCATTTGTTCTATATCTCTGGTGGTGACTCTTACAGTATGTAGATACAGACTATACAGAGCAGCTATTCCCACACAAGGGGGCAGTGTTTAATACTTCTATACCCCAATAATCAGCGATTCAGCAATACTTTATCTTACAGAGCATGGTACAGCCTCTTGCTTCTTAAGATTCACAGCTTCTTAAGATTGACAGGTTCTTCCGAGAGAGGAAGGGTTATCCCATACATGGTTATGATGAGAAGGTTATTTTTCTGCAGATCAAGCCTTTTTTCTTTTTTACTTTAATGACGCACTTTATAATCTAATAGAGAAAGGGTAGGAGCCGAATGTCTGAACATCCTCTTATTGTTTATATTATAGAGGAAAACATTCATGAAGTGCTTGTTATCTTACAAGTGTTATGGGAAAAGAGCCTTAACGTCTTTGTTAGCCTTATTAGTGTAATAGGAGAAAGGGTAAAGTGTTTTCTGCTGGCTTTGCAATTATAATAGGAGAAAGGTAAAAGCCTGTCTTCGTTCTAGTTTCAGCTGAATCCATTTTTGTAACTATTAAATCTTTTAAACGTCCTCAGTCCTTCCTCTTTATCAGTTTATGATATCATTCACAATCCTCAGTAGGTACATAATGGTCACAAGCAGTTAACAATAAATATTAGAGTGATGATTAATAGTAAGATTAAATGAGAACTTACCAGTTTGAAGTTTGATCTTTATTTTATGAGGAATTACAATGAGCGATTACGTGAAGAAGGCCATCAGCCCGCATGCGCGTCAATATTCAAAGCAACGGTGTGAAATCACAGATAATAATGGTTGAACTGAACATAGTAAGATTAGAGAAGAGTAGAACTACCAGATGACCTTTATGATACGAGGGTTGGGAACGGTGGGCACGTAGTCGCTCATCGTAACTCCTCATAAATAAAGATAAAACTTAAAACTGGTAAGTTCTCATTTAATGGTAGTATTTTACTTCGGAGTCACATGAGTGACTACGTGAAGATTTCAAAGCTCTGTGATTTCGTGCCGGAAACGAGTCCATGCGTTACACACTGCACGAAATGATCATGGATGAGTGAAAAAGATTAATGCATTCAGACATGACTTAGTTTGTTAAAATGCTGATGCTTTAATCATCAAAGGAAAATAATAGTGACCCCTCTCATCCAGGGGGAAACTATAAAACAGAATCTAAAATGGAGTTGGCAAATACCCCCGGTTTGGCAATGGGTTATTATAAAATGTTGCAAAAGTATTTTCGTTTGACCATCCTGCAGCTGCTAGGATGTGGTCCAGTGGAACGTACATAACCCTAGTAGCAGCCCTGGTGGAGTGAGAGTTGAAATATTAGTATTGACTCATGCATTAGCCAAACCCCCATTTTAACCACCTGGAGATGGTAGAACTAATACCTTCTTATGAAGTTTTTTGTAACTAACAAACATTGCTAGTTTGGAGCATTTAAGGCTCTAGGTGACCTAGACGTATTGTTGTAAATGTGTGATCACACATTACCAAAGGTCCATGGGGGATGTCATGAAAAATAGTTTGAGACCTAACACCCCTGGTTTGTTCTGGTTAATTAAATCAAAGATATTAAATATAATGTTATAGCAGATGAACCATCCTGTCCAGTCGCAATTTATGTAGTGGCTGGACCCATTGCACAGAGACCATTGCCATGAGGATAACTACCTTATGAGAGCCGGCTAAAGTTAAGGATGTAGCTGGAGCCCCCTGGTGAAGTAGAGTTAACATAATGTCAATGTCCCATACTTCTGTGTAACTGGGCCTGGTAGAACTTGCATTAAGATATCCTATATAATTCAGGATATCAGAGGGTGAGACCCAACAGTGTGGGTCCTACTTGCTGCAGCAAATATGATGAGAAGGCACAGTTAATTGCACTGTAACTTAATTATTGTTAAAGACCCATTTGAAAATGAAGACGTCAGTTATCCGTGCTGTATAGCATGTAACACGCGTATTCAAACAAAAATGCTTCCCATCTCCTGAAGAGGAAATGTACAACCATTTGGTGCTATCCCTGCACACTGCAGTGAGCACTACATGGATCGGTCTGACAACCCGAGCCGCAGGAATAGTCGTCTGAGAGTCTGCAAGACAATGAATTGATTTATCATGCAGAGGCTGGTTTCCTGAATCAAAGGCTGAACCAGCAAAGTTTTGAATAACCATATAAGGTTCGATATTATTCCCAACATTAGCATATGCCAGTCAGGCAGTTCGAAAAGCCTGAAGCAGTATCTTGCTGGATTTATTGCAAGACTCGACTGATGAGGCAGAATGGAGGAAAGACATGTGAGAACATTCCTCCACAGTGTGGCAATAATGTATCTCTCGCCACTGTATGCCACATATTTTGCAACTGGTGAATGAGCCTGGATTTAGACATTTCGGTATTCGGTGTTCCATCCAGCCATAATGACATAAAATACTTTGTGATCCAACATCCATTCTGTGTTGGCATTGATTTCACGAGATGATACAATAGCGTCAAATGAGGTTAGGTAAATATCACAGGATACTTTAACTTGATTGCACCCATGTGACTAATAAATGCCACCACCATAGTGTATCAACTTGGAGTTGAGCATGCAGATTATGCATATTCTCACAATAACGTTTAACCTATAGAATGCATCTAGTATTTATAGGTGGTTGATACCAATAACTGAAAAATTGGTAACGCATGCAAAACGCATCCGCCTCCGTAACTGGAGATGGCATTCGTAATTTCTCATCTTTGAGCACTAGCATCAGTTTGTAATTACTGAAGATTACTGACCAAAATTACTGGAGCAATGCTGAATATTGCCACCATTGTGACTTTGGTAGCTTCAGCTGGTAATGGCATAGGTCTATTAATAATTACCTATATGGTACTTGAGAGGTTAATTCTTTGCACGTTGTAAGTTCTGATAATGCAAAGGCCCAATATGCACCGCTGAAACACAGCTGCTATATTGTCAATCACACTTGATGAATAAGAGACAGCTTCATAACAATGAGGTTGTTACAGGCATCTGTTAATTCCATCTCTTGCACCAGGGCAGAGTTCCAGTTCAGTTGATAGTTAAAGGTAAACCCAATAATCAATAGTTCTGATTGGTATCAACTTATATTTAACTTGATGGATGAGGAACCCCAATTTCTCAAATATTGTTTGGGGCTGCAATAGTTAATTTTAGTAAAAAACAACATTTTAAACATAATCTCTGGTGATCCCTGAATAGCATGCATCATTGAGATCGATGTTTGCCATTTAGCTCCTATAGAAATCAATTGTTAGACAGTAACTAAGTTTCCTATTCTGAAATACTGCACATACGAGTAAAATCTGGATGAAGTGACATCCTCCATCTTTCACCCTGTCCTGAAAGGCAATCCTGGCCATAAGACAGCTCCGGCCCCAATTCCAAGCCTGCTTGCAACCTATGTATGTTGTGTTCTATAATGTAATCAATGTCATCATTGTCACTTGTACAAAAACACAAGTGTAAATATTACCAACATGTAAATGGTCCACAACACCATGTTTCGGAAGAACCAGTCCCACCTACCTCCATGGCTACCGGTGGTCTTATGATAAGCCCAAAGGCCGCTGATGTGGGGTATTTTTCCCCTCCTTTATTGGGGAGTAGGACTGGTAGGGTGCGTGGATTCCATATTTTCCCTGAGACCGGCTTGGGCCTTGGTCTGAAAACCTTATCATATTGAGCCTGCCTCGAATCTCTGGCCATATTTCCATGCCCAGCTTTCAAGCTGCCACCGGCTTCAGTGAACCGCTTACCCTCAATGGAGGCGTGAGGTGTGTCATCGCCTACCAATGAAGCTTTGCTCATCGTCGGTACCTTGATTAGTCCGACAGCTTTTTGCTTCCTCAACCTGGTCTTACCTGTGGGATAAGTCTTACCTGAAGAGAGGATTCTGATAGCGCTGTTCACTGCTGGCACGTAGCGTGAGGGAACTCTGGCCCCTTCCGGGTATTCTGCCAATGGCTGGACACCAACCCTTCCGGCAGCAACACCTTCATTTGCAAGTATCTCTTGAAGCCATATGCATGTGCTCCAGTATGTTCCATGGACATACTTTCAATTTTAAAGGAAGTTACACACTGACCACTTGCACTCCCCTCCACAGTGAGGGAGATTCGTAGGCAGACCTGAAAACAAGTGCTGCCGCAGGCCCCTGAGGATACCTGCGCTGACATGGCCCCTCTTACGGACCTATATCAGGTTTTTTCCTCTGAGTCAGACAGGAACTGACCCTGAATGCTCACCTCCTCAGAGAGGGAGACATTGTGCAGTCCTGAAATAGGTGCCGCTGCCGCAGGCACCCGAAGAGACCCGCGCTGATAACTCCCTCCTTTGGCGTATCATTGTGGAGCAACCTCTCCATCAGGTGTGGGTTTAGACGTCCACAGACGCTACCCACTGAAGGAGGTGAACCCTCCTGGCCTGACTCCCCTAGTCCACAGGCCTGACCATCTTACTTTTGGTTTTACCCCCTTTCTGGGGACCCACAGTTGTCTGGAAGTGGCTGACCGCTATATGTTGGAGGGGTCCCTCCTGGCCTAACTTCCGCAGGCTTACCCGACTTGCTGTTGGTTTTAACCCCTTCCTGGGGAACCACAGCGGTCTGGAAGCAGCTGACTCCTGTATGTCGGGGGGGGGGGGGGGGGCCTCCTCGCCTGGCTTCACAGACCTTGCTGGCTTGTGGTTCATTTTACCCCCTTCCTGGGAACCATAGCCAGTCTGGAAGCCACTGACTGTGTTGTCAGTGACTTGGGTGGCGAACCCGACGGCCGCAGGCTACCCGCAATTCCGCGGGCTCTGTAGCCAATTCCCCCTGGTCCCGGTATCCGTGGTCCGAGGCTGGGATTCCCCGTGGTCCATGACCGGTTTTGCAGCCCGTCTGGACTTCGCCCCAATTAATCCAGCAGGTATATCTCTTGTATAGAGATTTCTGCAGAAAAAGAAAAAGCAAAACCTGAGAATAAGGTGAAAACTTACCTTCAGGTTTAACTTACCGCTGGACAGAGCAACGCCACCACCAGTCGGCTCGTTACACAAAGCGAGTCAACATAATGACGCGTATTCGAGCTGACGGCCTTCTTCACGTAGTCACTCACGTGACTCGGAAGTAAAATAAACCGATTGAGCCATAGTGTAATATGGTATTCCAAAGTCCATCAAGCCAACTGAATGGCCAGCAGCTCCCATTTCCTTCATTATACCCATGCATATCACTGTCAACATTATGGATGTTCTCAATTTCTTGGGAAATGTGGGTAGCAAGATCATTTATATTAGAGGATTCATCAGGCATCTAGGCACAATACTCATCTTATTATAATACACGTTCCTCTTTGTTGTTCGTTATGATCAATACTTATTTTATAGTAAGAATGTTTTTTAACATACAATAGTTCTAAAACAGTTAACACGATTACGTACAAAGATTATCTAGAATTGAGAATGGAGCTGTCAACTATTTTTGTGCAGAGCTTATAAAAGAAATGAAGAGTAATATTTAGAATTCATATGCTTCAGTCTGTTAGGGTTAAATCTTATACAAGTTCCCCCATTGAAATGCTTCATGTCATTTATCCATGACTGTGGGGCCTGTAGATTAGCTTTTAGCTTCTTTAAGAGATTAACATCCATACGTTCAAAGGTTACAAGATACCATGAACTAGAAGCATTATGTGTCTGATTGTAATTTGGTTTGAATCTGTCCTTTAGCTGGTAATGCGTTATGGCATAAACTCAACATCCTAATCAGATAAAGAAGCATATTTACCTTACAGCAGCTAGTTCACTGCTTAACACTTCTATCATTGGAGCCCTCACCATTACAGCGCGTAAGTATGCTGGCATGTTATTCCACCACTTCTGGTAAAGCCATGGAACAATAGGCTATCTATCGGTCTTTATCCAGAGATATGGAGAAAAGGGCTGAACATAGGTCAATTACGAATTCCGCACATTGGTTCCCTCAGAACCAAATATTCTAGTAGACAGAACGGCTCTGTCAGACAAGGGAATGTAAAGTTAATTCATGTCAAGTTCTGCCATGTAAAAAGTTATTTGGAACGAGGGGGCTGCGCCATTGACCCTTTGACGGACCTCTGGCTGACCCCTCTCAGACAAATTTGTGCCTGATGTTTTTTTCTTTGACACTATATACACTTCCTTACGCATGCTGATAAGGAGGGAAGAGAATGTGGAAAGTAGCTTACGTTTTGAAGCTTTTAATATAGTGACCTGTGTCTAAGAGAGAGATAGTCCAAAGTGTGTTTTGGGTTGAGACCGTTCTTCAGTATGTGTTGTATTTATGAACAAAGTATGAACATTTTTTTGGTGAATGATTTGTGGAGCACTGACCTTCGATTGCAAAACAACTTTCCAGCTGTGTTTGAACACATTTTGTAATTACGTGAGGAAATGAAATCCTGTATCTCCAGTGGTATAAACTCTTATCTGACATGGCGACCCTGTTTACAGAGAAAGAGGGGATGAGGAACAAATTCGGGGAGTGAAACAAAATTGGAAATAGTGTAGACCACCTCCCCCATGCCTGGCCACCAGCCACTAACAGCAGGAGCTACGACACTAAGATCCCATGAAGAGGAAGGAGCTCCAGCATACCTACAGGGAAGGGCACCCCCAGAAGAAGGAAGAACAGATAAGAAGATGAGGAAGAATAAAGGAGAGGGCTTAAGGCAGAAGAGGAAACACAGTAATGAATCCAGCAGTGAGAGTTAAACAACACAGAGCACCAGAGAAAGAGAAACAACAGATAAAGCAGGATGTCGAGCTGGTGGCTTTTGAGGCACTGTACCTTAACTACCTCGCAAGAATCGAGGCTGCTCACTTTTGCCACAAGAACTTTAACATTTTGCAGCCAACAGTCGGTGCAGATTAAAACAAACTTGAAACAAAAGACTGTGACCTGTTTGATAAACACTGCTCGTCTCCCTGTTGGAGAGAGAGGGTAAAGTCTGTGAGTAATCGGGCAAGTGTGAGGTGTGGCAAGACCCTGAATGACAGGGAATCCCATTTCTGGGCTTGTTTAATTTCTACCAGCAGTGGACACTTTGCTGGTGTCTCTGCCAGGGCACCACAGCAATTCTCTCTCTAACTCTCTCGCTTCAACAAGAAGAAGACGTTCACAACTTAAAAAACAGCGCCTGCTACTGCACCAGCTACTGCTTGCCTTAACCCTCCCAGTCCAACTGGCTATTATTAAGTGCAATGCCCATACAAGTGGCCACAATGACGTCTCCTGGGGAGGAATGCCCCAGCTGACATTACTGCCCACGTTCAAAGGTTACAAGATACCATGAACTAGAAGCATTATGTGTCTGATTGTAATTTGGTTTGAATCTGTCCTTTAGCTGGTAATGCGTTATGGCATAAACTCAACATCCTAATCAGATAAAGAAACATATTTACCTTACAGCAGCTAGTTCACTGCTTAACACTTCTATCATTGGAGCCCTCACCATTACAGCGCGTAAGTATGCTGGCATGTTATTCCACCACTTCTGGTAAAGCCACGGAACAATAGGCTATCTATCGGTCTTTATCCAGAGATATGGAGAAAAGGGCTGAACATGGGTCAATTACTGTAAAGGTGTCAGCTTCTGCCGATATAGATGACAGAACAATATTGGTATGATGTACCAAAGGACTATTCTTAATAGCTCTCAGGTTTTAGACAAAACATCATTCATTACCTCTTTCCACTTACAGGGTCAATTAGTGCATTTTCACTAATAGTGCCATAAAGACAATCATGTCAATCATAAAGACCATAGCTATCCCTCCTTCAGCCTCTGGGGCAGTCAATATTGTTTTAATTCATGGCAAGGCAGCTCCCTTTATTATAGTCAGTTGATGTCCAGGGGCTGAATACACTCATTCCACATGATTCTTATGCTTTGCCCATAGTTCGTAGGGTACTTGGACCAGAGCCATAGTAGGCAGATCCTCAGTAGGCAGCTTTTGCTTTTCATAGTCCCATTCCTTTCTAACTAATGTGACCTTTCCTTTTGTGTCATTGGCAACTTTAAAACATGAATTGTCTGTTTGTTCTGCAGCCATTTATCATTTTTCCTATTTATTTTGCTGTTTCTGGAGGTCTAGCAGCTACAATTAAGTGTGACTCAGAGGTGTCTCCCATCTCAAACCGATGCCTTTGGTTTTATTCCTAATCCCGGGACCCCAAAGAACAAAAAAGGGGTCACTGTTAATTGTTCAAGTTTATTCAACCAGGGAGAGACTAGTTCCAAATATCCGGGATTAGCGAGGCACATATATAATTCAGAGCAGTGCGTTCGCTTATGTTCATGGCTGGTTTTAGCAAGATACTTTAAATACTGGTCTTTTTTATTTTTGTGTATGGCTTCCTTTTACCTCCAGTCTTGCAGGACATCCACGTTCCTACTTCCTTTTTCCAGTTTCAAATTATTTCGCAATAAGTTAAGTGTATCCAACGAGGATTATTTTCGACCTTCACTGCTGAAGGTGTAGTCAGTAGTACTGGGAAGGGTTCCTTCCACCGTTCTCCCAATTTCCTACATCCCAATTTCTTATCAGTTCATGATCTCCTGGTTGTAAGGATTCGCCATTATGGTCTGCTGATAGTCATTTCCTGCGTTTCTCTGGTTCAGTGGTTTCTGTAAGACTAACAAGGTTCGGGTCAATTGCTGTGCATATGTAATAAATTCACACTAACGTCCTGTCCAGTCTCAGTCAAGGCTTTACATAAACTCTTCAACTACTTACAAGGCAGACACTTTAAAAATAGGTCATTATAAAGAAAAATATTTAAAAATGATTCCCAATTCTTTCAAGTAACAGATTTTATTCCTGAGATAAAGGCATTTCCAATTCTCATTCAACACCTCAATCTGAATTCCTCATGGCCAATGCGCAATTCAGATCTCTCTTGAATTCAATTCAAAAGGTAAGAAATAGGAACAAAATCAAACTTAAAATATCGACAAGGTCACCAATCCTAATGCCAGGTTTTGCGGCAAAGAAAATGAACAGTCTCTTTGCTGAGCCACATCCGCTGTTTAATAAAAGTTGAGAAGATAGGGAATAAACACTTAATTTCCACATAGATAGCCAATACATTTTCAAAGAGCAAAGGAAAAGAAAATAACTCAATGCCCATACAGTTGCAACGTCTTAAAGAGGCACTAACTTTTAAAACACATGAGACTCTACAAAGGTTTATCACGTAAATGAGCAAGCTCATTCAATGACATCCTATTTCATCTTTATTATGTGATTAATTCAACATTCACCCAGAACTGGTTTCACAAACAAGTAACAGTCTTTAAACTCACTCACTCTACACCCTCTATTCTGTGACATTCATTTCACAAATTTCCACACCTCATGCAATATAGTAAATCTCAGATATCACACACATAAAGCAATAAAAATTTTACTCAAGAGCAAAACACAGTTATACACTATTCAAGGAGATCATGCAAAACTCTTAAAACATCAATACACCCAAAAATGAGAATTTTTCATTTTGATATTTATGATATTATCAGGCAAAGGCACTATGTCTTGTGCTGTTGTGTTGCTAACACTGACCAAGCTAGCTTTGAAGAATTATATAACAGAAGCCATATACTTCTTAAATATAATTTAAGAACAACAATAAGATAGCTGTCCTGTAGACAAAATCCATAGATAGGCTGTATCAGACGAAAATTCTATTTGTCAGCCAGCCATTTTACATAACCTTGAGTTTATACCACTGGAGATACAGGATTTCATTTCCTCACGTAATTACAAAATGTGTTCAAACACAGCTGGAAAGTTGTTTTGCAATCCAAGGTCAGTGCTCCACAAATCATTCACCAAAAATGTTCATACTTTGTTCATAAATACAACACATACTGAAGAATGGTCTCAACCCAAAACACACTTTGGACTATCTCTCTCTTAGACACAGGTCACTATATTAAAAGCTTCAAAACGTAAGCTACTTTCCACATTCTCTTCCCTCCTTATCAGCATGCGTAAGGAAGTGTATATAGTGTCAAAGAAAAAAACATCAGGCACAAATTTGTCTGAGAGGGGTCAGCCAGAGGTCCGTCAAAGGGTCAATGGCGCAGCCCCCTCGTTCCAAATAACTTTTTACATGGCAGAACTTGACATGAATTAACTTTACATTCCCTTGTCTGACAGAGCCGTTCTGTCTACTAGAATATTTGGTTCTGAGGGAACCAATGTGCGGAATTCGTAATTGACCTATGTTCAGCCCTTTTCTCCATATCTCTGGATAAAGACCGATAGATAGCCTATTGTTCCGTGGCTTTACCAGAAGTGGTGGAATAACATGCCAGCATACTTACGCGCTGTAATGGTGAGGGCTCCAATGATAGAAGTGTTAAGCAGTGAACTAGCTGCTGTAAGGTAAATATGTTTCTTTATCTGATTAGGATGTTGAGTTTATGCCATAACGCATTACCAGCTAAAGGACAGATTCAAACCAAATTACAATCAGACACATAATGCTTCTAGTTCATGGTATCTTGTAACCTTTGAACGTGGGCAGTAATGTCAGCTGGGGCATTCCTCCCCAGGAGACTTCATTGTGGCCACTTGTATGGGCATTGCACTTAATAATAGCCAGTTGGACTGGGAGGGTTAAGGCAAGCAGTAGCTGGTGCAGTAGCAGGCGCTGTTTTTTAAGTTGTGAACGTCTTCTTCTTGTTGAAGTGAGAGTTAGAGAGAGAATTGCTGTGATGCCCTGGCAGAGACACCAGCAAAGTGTCCACTGCTGGTAGAAATTAAACAAGCCCAGAAATGGGATTCCCTGTCATTCAGGGTCTTGCCACACCTCACACTTGCCCGATTACTCACAGACTTTACCCTCTCTCTCCAACAGGGAGACGAGCAGTGTTTATCAAACAGGTCACAGTCTTTTGTTTCAAGTTTGTTTTAATCTGCACCGACTGTTGGCTGCAAAATGTTAAAGTTCTTGTGGCAAAAGTGAGCAGCCTCGATTCTTGCGAGGTAGTTAAGGTACAGTGCCTCAAAAGCCACCAGCTCAACATCCTGCTTTATCTGTTGTTTCTCTTTCTCTGGTGCTCTGTGTTGTTTTAACTCTCACTGCTGGATTCATTACTGTGTTTCCTCTTCTGCCTTAAGCCCTCTCCTTTATTCTTCCTCATCTTCTTATCTGTTCTTCCTTCTTCTGGGGGTGCCCTTCCCTGTAGGTATGCTGGAGCTCCTTCCTCTTCATGGGATCTTAGTGACGTAGCTCCTGCTGTTAGTGGCTGGTGGCCAGGCATGGGGGAGGTGGTCTACACTATTTCCAATTTTGTTTCACTCCCCGAATTTGTTCCTCATCCCCTCTTTCTCTGTAAACAGGGTCGCCATGTCAGATAAGAGTTTATACCACTGGAGATACAGGATTTCATTTCCTCACGTAATTACAAAATGTGTTCAAACACAGCTGGAAAGTTGTTTTGCAATCCAAGGTCAGTGCTCCACAAATCATTCACCAAAAATGTTCATACTTTGTTCATAAATACAACACATGCTGAAGAACGGTCTCAACCCAAAACACACTTTGGACTATCTCTCTCTTAGACACAGGTCACTATATTAAAAGCTTCAAAACGTAAGCTACTTTCCACATTCTCTTCCCTCCTTATCAGCATGCGTAAGGAAGTGTATATAGTGTCAAAGAAAAAAACATCAGGCACAAATTTGTCTGAGAGGGGTCAGCCAGAGGTCCGTCAAAGGGTCAATGGCGCAGCCCCCTCGTTCCAAATAACTTTTTACATGGCAGAACTTGACATGAATTAACTTTACATTCCCTTGTCTGACAGAGCCGTTCTGTCTACTAGAATATTTGGTTCTGAGGGAACCAATGTGCGGAATTCGTAATTGACCTATGTTCAGCCCTTTTCTCCATATCTCTGGATAAAGACCGATAGATAGCCTATTGTTCCGTGGCTTTACCAGAAGTGGTGGAATAACATGCCAGCATACTTACGCGCTGTAATGGTGAGGGCTCCAATGATAGAAGTGTTAAGCAGTGAACTAGCTGCTGTAAGGTAAATATGTTTCTTTATCTGATTAGGATGTTGAGTTTAAGCCATAACGCATTACCAGCTAAAGGACAGATTCAAACCAAATTACAATCAGACACATAATGCTTCTAGTTCATGGTATCTTGTAACCTTTGAACATGGGCAGTAATGTCAGCTGGGGCATTCCTCCCCAGGAGACTTCATTGTGGCCACTTGTATGGGCATTGCACTTAATAATACTTCTCTTCATGGGATCTTAGTGTCGTAGCTCCTGCTGTTAGTGGCTGGTGGCCAGGCATGGGGGAGGTGGTCTACACTATTTCCAATTTTGTTTCGCTCCCCGAATTTGTTCCTCATCCCCTCTTTCTCTGTAAACAGGGTCGCCATGTCAGATAAGAGGTCCCGAGGAATATTTTCCATTTTTCCATACCAATTGTTTAATATTATGTTGGCCAACAATATTCTCTATTTTTTCCTATTCATGATTTAATCTTTACGTTTTCCTGGATCGTAATAACACATATGCTGTATCGAAGCTCCCACATCACTCTTATATGCATAACAAATATGCTGTACCGAAGCTCCCACGTACCGAAATTCCCACATATACCAAAGCTCCCACATGTACCGGAACACCCACATTACTCTTATCCCGAACCTATCCCATTACTGGCTGAATATTAGCTTAATACCTCAGACAGCCAACTGAGTCACCAAACCCAAAAATTGTCTTACGTTACGTTGTCTGTTCTGAAAGATCTTGGCAGGGAACCAGATCACTTTGGACGAAGGACCGCAGTTTACCCGGGTACTCTCAAGAGTTCAAACTCAAGGGGTCTGATTGGGCACTTTATTTCCACCTTCGAGACCCCAGCCATACTGTAGCCTCTTACTCATTCTTCAGCGATTGTTTCCAGAAAGACCTGCTCGACTACGCCAATGTTGTGTTTCGTTTTACGTTGAACCTACAGCAACACAAATAAAATCAGTAATCACGTAGTAAAATATTTATTTCGCCAGGCAGGTGTGATAGTGACTCTTACAGTATGTTGATACAGACTATACAGATAAACTCTATTCCCACACCAAGGGGCAGTGTTTAAGTAGATATATTTATTCCCCAATAATCAGCGATTCAGCAATACTTTATCTTACGGAGCATGGTACAGCCTCTTGCTTCTTAAGATTGACAGCTTCTGAAGATTGACAGGTTCTTCCAGGAGAGGGTTACATGAGGGCTAGATGGTTATGATGAGATTATTTTTCTGCAGATCAAGCATTTTATATTTTTTAATTTAATGACGCACATTATAATCTAATAGAGCAAGAGTAAGAGCCAAATGTCTGAACATCCTCTTAATGTTTATATTATAGAGGAAAACATTCATGAAGTTGTGCTTGTTATCTCATTTGTGTTACGGGAAAAGAGCATAAACATCATTGTTAGCCTTGTTTGTGTATTAGGTGAAAGGACAAAGTGTTTTCTGCTGGCTTTGCAATTATAATAGGAGAAAGGTAAAAGCCTGTCTTGCTTCTAGTTGCAGCTGAATCCATTTTTGTAACTTTTAAATCTTTTAAACTTCCTCATCATATCATCGTCTATATCTCTCATTTCATTTTCCCCTGACTCTCAGTCTGAAGAAGGGTCTTGACCCGAAACGTCACCCATTCCTTTTCTCTAGAGATGCTGTCTGACCCGCTGAGTTACTCCAGCTTTTAGTGTCCACCTTCTCAATTTATTTTCTTTCCTCAGTTTAATTTAAGTAATCAACTCACTGTAACTATCTTGTTCAAGCTTCACTGAAATTCTCTGCCTGAGCAGCACGGCGATGCAGCAGATGAGTTGCAGTCTTGCAGCACTGGAGAACCCAGTTCAATCCCAACTACGGGTGCTTGTCTGTACGGAGTTTCTCCTCATGATCTCATGGGTTTTCTCCGAGATCTTTGGTTTCCTCCCACACTCCAAAGTCGTGCAGGTTTGAAGGTTAATTGGCTTGGTATAGGTACAAATCGTCCCTAATGTGTGTAGGGTAGCGTTAATGTGTGGGAATTGCTGGACGGCGCAGACTCGTTGGTCCGAAGGGCCTGTTTCTGTGCTGTATCTCTGAACTGTGTGTGATTTGTTGGTCGGTGTGGACGTGGCAGGTCAAAAGGCCTGTTTCCATGCTGTATCTAAAAACTAAAAACTAGAGGAGGATGTATCTTCGAACTCCACCCGAGTAGTGTTCTGCCTGAGTGGAGCCAGGTCATCATAGACCACGAGTGGCTGCTGGATATCCTCACTATCCAGGGCTAGCAGTCTGACTGACTCATTCCACTGCTCAGTTGAGCACATGCATACCATATAACTCCAAAAAGGCAACAAACCCATCTATCCCAACCAGACTCCCAACAGCTGTGTCTCAAAGGTGCACACCACCAACTAGTCCATCTTAGCAGAAACTCGTGAAAATACTGTAATTATACATTTGAATCTGTAACCATATGTATAGACAGTCACTCAATCAATACGGTGGTCTTGTGTTTTGTCTTTTTTGTTCTTTACTGATGAGTGATAAGTAGCACAGAACATTCCTATTTGCAGTACCACACATCTGGAAGCTGTGGCAAGACATCAATCAATCAATCAATCAATCAATCAATCAAGTTTTATTCGTCACTTGCACATAAGTGCAAGTGAAATTAATTTGCCACCTGCCTCCTGCCTTTTCCACCTGTGCAACCCATAGAATTCATGCCTCTAGCAATCACCTGATCTGCTGGAATCCTGCTGGACAGACTAATAGGAAATACAAGTCTCAGCTTTGTTGGTGAAGACCGGGCATCCATTACGGACTCTATGCAACCTTTCTTTATAACCGTACCACGTGGCAAGCTGCCACTGTTCTCACTCACAGGCGAAGCCTCCGAAAATATCTGATCCACAGGTTTGACTTATTTCACTCGAATTTTCTTTATGACTCAATCTTTTCAATATTTGTTCCCATGTAGTACCTGAAGCATAATTTGTCATGCCAGCAGACGTCTATCTTTAACCACACTACTAGAAGCCAACTTATTGTCCTATCCTGGTGTACCACTATATACCTCTGTTTCCTCAGACCTCAGCAAAACTGTGTCTTGAAGACCAACTCCACACTTTCCTTCCATTGAGCCAATGTTTGATGCTGTTCACACCACCAGTTTATTGCAGATGTTCTTGTCACATACATTTCTACTCAGAAAAATGAATCTTTAGTTTTCCTAGTTTGCACTTCCACCTCCTTCTTACAAGCAACAGCATCTCAATCTTAACTCCAGAGTCTTGTCTGTTGATTTATTTTCTGTTATTATAAGTGCAATCACTCAGACTAGGCAGGGTTTACAAAAGAGTAGTGAGGGCTGCCATCCTTGAAGTAAACTGCAGCATCCTGTACAACAGTGAATCAAGATCACAATAAATGATGTTCATGATTTTTCAAGGTACAATTACATGTATACATGCAATAAGCATGTAGATAGGCGGAGAGGCATTGAGAGATGGAGGAAATAAAAGTAGGTGGGCAGACTTGGAGACATGCAGAGAGAGTGATGGAAAGAGTTAAATAAGTAGATAACAATAGTAAGACACACATCTATTGATCACGGTTTATTTTGACCCTTGAAAATTCATTAGAAGAATAAATATGGAAAGCTTTGTAACACAGGAAAACTTGTGGATGAAATTAATCTGGAGCATGAAGCACTGTGGATCATCACTAATCAAAGCCACTGTTTAGATCCATCCAATGAACAATATCACATGCTTTATGTGTAAGAAAGAACTGCAGGTGCTGGTTTAAACCGAAGATAGACACAAAAAGCTGGAGTAACACAGCGAGACAGGCAGCATCTTAGGGGTCTAAACCCAAAATGTCACCAGATGCACACAGTCTCTTGCCCAGAATTGGCGAATCGAGGAGCAGAGGACATAGATTTAAGGTGAAGGGAAAAAGATTTAATAGGAATCTGAGGGGTAACTTTTTCACACAAAAGGTGGTGGGTCTATGGAACAAGCTGCCAGAGGAGATAGTTAAGGTAGGGACTATCCCAACATTTAAGAAACAGTTAAACAGGTACAAGGAGAAGGCAGGTTTGGAGGGAGATGGACTAAATGTGAGCAGGTGGGATTCGTGTAGCTGGGACATGTTGGCTGATGTGGGCTAGTTGAGCTGAAGGGCCTGTTTCCACACTGTATCACTCTTTAACTCCATGACTCTATGACTGAATTCCTTTTCTCCGGAGATGCTGTCTGACCCGCTGAATTAATCCAGCTTTTTGTGCCTATCTTTGCATTTATGCTTTATCGCTGCAAAATATAGCATAAAAAACACAATAAAATCAATCTGTAATTTCAGAATAATTTCAGATTAATTCAAAATTCAAAGAAAACATGACCCATCATTGCTATTTAAAAAAAAATATTGAAATGTATGCATTAAAAATAATTATTTTATTAGAGAAATTTGATGAGAATATTCCCAGCATGAATAGTTAATAATGTGTTTATTAAGTACTATGAAAGGACCTTGACAATATCTAATTATTAAAAAGATTGAAGGTTATAAAGACAAGTACAGACATTTCTGATCAAATACACCTCGAAACACTATGATTCTGGTCCCTTGGGACCCAAGGCTATATCGTCTGTGGAATACAAATTAATCCAATTTGAATTATGTATAACATAATGTTGGTCACATCTTAGAATTTTGTTTGATTACCTTTTGGAGGTCAAAGGGAAATTTTAAACAGTGCTCCCTTTTTAGAAGATTTACCTCTGGACATGCAGTTCTCATAGGAAGGGAATATTTATGGAACAAGTCCTTGACAGCTCTACATGATATGATGGAAAGAACTAAAGCGAGGGATAGAAATCCTTCACTTGTTCCAACTAATCTTCAGTTCCTTAATTAAAAATTATTTTTTATATATTTTTAAACTTGGGTTTAAATTAATTAATAATAGCAAAAATCAAACATTAAGTATGTTCTCCTCATCAAACATGGCTATCCTAATTGTTGGATTAGCTTCTTTGTAGTTTAGTTTCGTTTAGAGATACAATGCGGAAACAGGCCCTTTGGCTCACTGAGTTTGCACCGACCAACGATCCCCGCATATTAACACTATCCTATGCACACTTGGGACAATTTAAATGTATACCAAGCCAATTAACCTACAAACCTGTACATCTTTGGAGTGTGGGAGGAAACCGAAGATCTTGGAGAAAACCCACGCAGGTCACACAGAGAAAGTGCAAACTCCATACAGACAGCACCCGTAGTCAGGATCGAACCCGGTTCTCTGGCGCTATAAGGCAGTAGCTCTACCGCTGTGCCTCCGTGCCACCTTTTATCTTGTACTTTTATCTGAAATCTATTGTGATTCCAGGTTTTGAGAAAGTATCGTCTGGAAATTAATCTTGGAGGTTTTTATTTTAAAAAGGTCATGCAACAATTAACTGAAATTCAATATTATTACATTGTTGTTCAAAGAATATCCACTCCCTCCTATAAACAACATGTTTATGTATTATTTTTAAGCCTTTGTTTATTGGTATAAAAAAGCTTCTATTTGGAACTTCAATTCACTCATAAGATTATAAGACCTTTAATTCAATCCGCCCCCGCTATAATATAATCTCTTACTACTACTATTGGTATCTGGCCCATCTGTACTTTCATTTTAATGTGCTTATAATTAGAAATATCACAAGCACAAATGCCCAGTATAAAATATCCAGTTTAATTCATAATGTAAATATTTCAAACGCTGAAAGTTGCTTGATAAGACTAGCACCCAAATCATGCCCAATGAAACAGTCCTCTTGTCTTTCACCCATCATTTCCCTTACTTCATATAAATGATATATTAACCTCATGTGTCTTTGCACTGTTGTTTTATTAAGCAGATCTTCCTTTCGGTGATGTGAGATTTGAGATTTTTTCCTAAATAATGGGAGTCCATTTCAGACTGCAGAAAGGTGATCTCTCTTCCAAAGCATGTGAGGTAGAGAACTGGAGGTTGGTCCAATGCAATGAACACAACTCTGTTACGCATATAGAATACTTAGGCAAAATAATTAACTTACATTTATAAAAATGTTCATGATATCCCAAAATACCTTTGCTAGATTAACAATAAGATTAAATGAGAACTTACTAGTTTGAAGTTTGATCGTTATTTTATGAGGTGTTACGATGAGGGATTACGTGAAGAAGGCCGTCCCCACAAAGTGAATTTACAGAAAACTCTGCTTTATGTGTCGAAGCAGTGGTGTGAAATCACAGATAACAGTTGTTGAACTAAAATAGTAAGATTATAGATGACTAGAACTACCAGATGATCGTTACGTTATGAGGGTAGGGAGCGTAGGGCACGTAATCCCTAATCGTAACTCCTCATAAAATAATGATCAAACTTCAAACTGGTAAGTTCTCATTTAATCTTACTATTTTACTTCGGAGTCATGTGAGTGACTACGTGAAGATTTTGAAGGTCTGCGATTTCATGCCGAGGAATGAGTCCACGTGTCACAACTGCGTCAATTGACCAGGATGAGTGAGAAATTAATGCATTCAGCCTAGACATAGTTCATTAAAAGCTGATGCTTTAATCATCAAAAAAAAATTAATAGTGACCCCTCCCATCCTGGGGAAAATATGAAACAAAGCATAAATGGAATTTGGCAAATACCCCCGGTCTGGCAATGGGTTTTATAAATATACGAAAGTTCTTTCATTTGACTATCCTGCAGCCATTAGGTGTGGTCCAGTGGAATGTACATGACCCTTGCTGCTATTGTAGTAGCAGCCCTAGTGGTGCGAGATAGAAAATCTTAGTATCTACTCCTGCATAAGCCAAAACCCCGTTGACCACCTAGAGATGGTCTGGGTAGATTCCCTTTATGAGGTTGTTAGTAACTAACAAACATTGCTAGTGCAAAGCCTCTAAGGCTTCTTGGTAACCTTGATGTACTGCTGTAAATGAGTGACTACAGACAACCAAAGGTCCATGGGGTATGCCATGTGAATAGTTTTGGGACCTGACGCCCCTGGTCTGCTCTGCTTAACTACAGCATAAACATAAAATATTAAATTATTAGCAGATGTAACCATCCTGTCCAGTCACAATAAGTAGTGGCTGGACCCGTTGCGCTGAGACGAGCGCCACGAGCATAACCATTTTGAAAGTGAGTTTGACCAGGGATAGAGATGAAGCTGGGCCCTACTGGTGAAGCAGTTTAAGAACAATGCTAACATCCCATATCTCTCAGTACCTGGGCCTGGGAGAATTAGTGTTAAAGATATCTTTATAAATCTGGATATCAAAGAGTGAGACCCGACAGAGTGGGTCCTGATCACTGCAGCAACTTTAATGGGAAGGCACTGTTAATGGTACTATAACTTAAATATTGTCAAGACTCATCTGAAATGAACCCTGAGATGTTAGTTATCTGTGCCGTATATATGGAACATTGGCATTAAAAGAAAACACTTCTCTCTTCTGATGAGAGAAAATATGTGCTGCTTTTTCGGTGCTATCCCTGCACTCTGCAGTGGGCACATACATAGATCGACTTCTCAGAGACTTCAACTCTATAACTGATTTTATCATGCAGAAGATGTTTTCCTCAGACATGATGTGAACCACCACATTTTTGTGTTAGGATCACCATATAAGGTCCTATAATCGTTCCCAACATTTAGCAGGAACCATGGCTGCATAGGCCAGTCAGGCATTATGACATGCCTGAGGCGAGATCTTGCTGAATTTTGTGCAAGACCCAACTGATGAGACAAAATGGAGGAACGACATAAAGAACATTCCTCCTCAGATTAGCAAGATTGCCACTGTGCCACATATTTTTGCAACTGGTGATTGAGCCTGGATGCAAACGTATTGATATTTGGTGTTCCATCGAACCACAATGTCATTAATTACATTGTGATACAACATCCATAATGTGTTACATAGAAACATAGAAACATAGAAATTAGGTGCAGGAGTAGGCCATTCAGCCCTTCGAGCCTGCATCGCCATTCAATATGATCATGGCTGATCATCCAACTCAATATCCCGTACCTGCCTTCTCTCCATACCCTCTGATCCCCTTAGCCACAAGGGCCACATCCAACTCACTCTTAAATATAGCCAATGAACTGGCCTCAACTACCCTCTGTGGCAGAGAGTTCCAGAGACTCACCACTCTCTGTGTGAAAAAAGTATTTCTCATCTCGGTCTTAAAGGATTTCCCCCTTATCCTTAAGCTGTGACCCTTGTCCTGGACTTCCCCAACATCGGAAACAATCTTCCTGCATCTAGCCTGTCCAACCCCTTAAGAATTTTGTAAGTTTCTATAAGATCCCCTCTCAATCTCCTAAATTCCAGGAGTATAAACCGAGTCTATCCAGTCTTTCTTCATAAGACAGTCCTGACATCCCAGGAATCAGTCTGGTGAACCTTCTCTGCACTCCCTCTATGGCAATAATGTCCTTCCTCAGATTTGGAGACCAAAACTGTACGCAATACTCCAGGTGTGGTCTCACCAAGACCCTGTACAACTGAAGTAGAACCTCCCTGCTCCTGTACTCAAATCCTTTTGCTATGAAAGCTAACATACCATTCGCTTTTTTCACTGCCTGCTGCACCTGCATGCCTACTTTCAATGACTGGTGTACCATGACACCCAGGTCTCGCTGCATCTCCCCTTTTCCTAATCGGCCACCATTTAAATAATAGTCTGCTTTCCTGTTTTTGCCACCAAAGTGGATAACCTCACATTTATCCACATTATACTGCATCTGCCAAACATTTGCCCACTCACCCAGCCTATCCAAGTCACCTTGCAGTCTCCTAGCATCCTCCTCACAGCGAACACTGCCCCCCAGCTTAGTGTCATCCGCAAACGTGGAGATATTGCCTTCAATTCCCTCATCCAGATCATTAATATATATTGTAAATAGCTGGGGTCCCAGCACTGAGCCCTGTGGTACCCCACTAGTTACTGCCTGCCATTGTGAAAAGGACCCGTTTACTCCTACTCTTTGCTTCCTGTTTGCCAGCCAGTTCTCTATCCACATCAATACTGAACCCCTAATACCATATGCTTTAAGTTTGTATACTAATCTCTTATGTGGGACCTTGTCGAAAGCCTTCTGGAAGTCCAGATATACCACATCCACTGGTTCTCCCTTATCCACGCTACTAGTTACATCCTCGAAAAATTCCACAAGATTCGTCAGACATGATTTACCTTTTGTAAATCCATGCTGACTTTGTCCAATGATTTCACCACTTTCCAAATGTGCTGCTATCCCATCTTTAATAACTGACTCTAGCAGTTTCCCCACTACCGATGTTAGACTAACTGGTCTGTAATTCCCCGTTTTCTCTCTCCCTCCCTTCTTAAAAAGAGGGGTTACATTTGCTACCCGCCAATCCTCAGGAACTACTCCAGAATCTAAAGAGTTTTGAAAGATTATCACTAATGCATCCACTATTTCCTGAGCTACTTCCTTAAGTACTCTGGGATGCAGCCTATCTGGCCCTGGGGATTTATCGGCCTTTAATCTACTCAATTTACCCAACACCACTTCCCGACTGACCTGGATTTCACTCAATTCCTCCTTTGACCCACAGTCCCCTGCTATTTCAGGCAGATTATTTATGTCTTCCTTAGTGAAGACGGAACCAAAGTAGTTATTCAATTGGTCCGCCATATCCTTGTTACCCATGATCAACTCACCTGTTTCTGACTGCAAGGGACCTACATTTGTTTTAACTAACCTCTTTCTCCTCACATATCTATAAAAACTTTTGCAGTCAGTTTTTATGTTCCCTGCCAGTTTTTTTTCATAATCTATTTTTCCTTTCCTAATTAAGCCCTTTGTCCTCCTCTGCTGGTCTCTGAATTTCTCCCAGTCCTCTGGTATGCTGCTTTTTCTGGCTACTTTGTACGCATCATCCTTTGCTTTGATACTATGTACGCATCATCCTTTGCTTTGATACTATGTGTTGTCATAGATTCTTACGTGTTGATACACCATCGTCAAATGAGGTTAGGTAAATTATCACAGGACATTTAACTTGACTGCACCCATGTAATTAACATGCCACCAACATAGTGTATCAACTTGGAGTTGAGCATGCAGATTATGCATATTCGCACAGACTTTCAACTCATAGAATACAGCTAGTGTCTTATAGGTAGTTGATACCATATAACTGAAAATAGTTAACTCATGCAAAACCCATCTGCCTCCGTAGAGAAGGGATTCATAAATTTTTCATTTTTAGTACTAGTATCAGTTTGTAATATATTAAAGAGTTACTGAGCAAAGGTACAGGAGCAATATTGAATATAGTTCGTCCACCATTGTGACTTTTATAGCTTCAGCTGGTAATAGTATAGGTCATGATGCTAAGAATGACCTATATGGCACTGAAAAGGTTACTCCTTTGCTCGTTATAGGTCCTGATGATGCAAAGCCCAAACATACAGCTGAAACACAGTTGCTATATTGCCAATTGTACTTGATGAATAGCAGACTGATTGATAACAAGTTGTTACAAGCTTCTATTGATTCCAATCTCTTGCAACAGGGCGGAGTCACAGATAAATTTATAGTTAAAGGTAAACCGGAATAATCAATAACTATAGTTGATATCAACTTAAAGTAACTGGATGAATGAAGACCTCAATTTCTCAAATATAGTTGCGGCTGAAATAGTTGATTTTAGCAACACAGCCTTTAGAATATCATCCAGATAAGCCATAACAAGTGTTTTTGAGCTCTGAGCAGTCCCAGCACCAGTTTAGTAATTTTGTGGATGAGCTGGGAGCTGAAGTAGCCCATTTACAATGCATTAACTGTTATCATTGCCCCATCCAGATAAATTCCAAATGTCTCCTAGTATCCCTGTGACTGGGACCTGAATGGAATTCATCTTCGAGATCAATGTATGTCATAAGAGTTCACACAGAGAGTGGTGAGTCTCTGGAATTCTCTGTCAATCGTGGCCAGTCCACTGACTATACCCATGATCACACTGAATGGCAGCGCAGGCTCGAAGGGCCAAATGGCCCCTCCCACACCCACTTCTCTATGTTTCCATGTTTCCATAAAGATCCTAAGGTAATAAGTTTGTTAGTCAGGAACAAAGTTCCATACTGCAAATCTATGGTGTACATGCAAGTTAAATCAAGTATAAACTGACATCCGGCATCTTTCACAATGAACAGGCCATGCCTGCCATAAATCCGTGTCTGCCTTGAATGACAACTCTGGCCAGATTCCAATAGCTTGTCTCGAAAGGTGATCCTGGCCATAATACTGAGCCTGCCTTGAATAAACAACTGGCCATAATATCTCTCACATGTTAGCAATAAGTTGTGAATCTTATCATTGTCATTTGTACGGAAAACAAACGTAAATATTACCAACTTGTAAATGGTCCCCATACCGCGTGTTTTGGAAGAACCAGACCCACCTACCTCCATGGCTACCGGTGGTCATATGGTAAGCCCAAAGGCCCCTGATGTGGGTTCTATTCCCGTCCTTGAGTGAAGAGTAGGACTGGTCGGGTATGTGGTTTCCATATTTCCTGAGACCGGCTTGGACTTTGGCCAGCTTTCAAGCTGCCACCAGCTTCAGTAAACTGCTTACTTGCCAATGAGGCATGGGGTGTGTTGTCGCCGAAAAGAGGAAGCCTGGATTAGTCCGACAGTGTTTGCTTCCTCATCCAGGTATACCTGTTTGATAAGTCTTACCTGAAGAAAAACTTCGGCGGCTGGTTTCTTTCTGCCAACGTCACCCCTGATAGCGCTGTTCACTGCCGGCCATGAGGGGAACTCTGGCCCCTTCCGGATTTTTTGCCCATGGCAGTAACCCTTTTGTTTGCGAGAATTTCCTTGGAGCCATATGCATGTGCTCCAGTATGTTCCACGGAGATGCTTCGAATTTGAAGTCAGTTACATACTGACCACTCGCACTCCCCTCCACAGAGAGGGAGATTTATAGGCAGCCCTGAAAACAGGTGCTGCTGCAGGCCCCTGAGGATACCTGTGCTGACATGGCTCCTCCAGCTGACCTATATCAGGCTTATTGCTCTGGGTCAGACTGAAAACATAATACCCAGGCTGATAACTCCCTCCTTTAGTGTATATCATGTGGAGCACCTCTCCATCAGGTGCTCCATGTGGGTTTGAACGTTTCAAACGTTACCCATGAAGGAGGGGTTCCTCTCCTCCTCCTGGCCTGACTCGTTTGAGTTGAAGGGTTTCTTCCCTACCCTCCCCTCCTCAGAGAGGGAGATAATTTTGTGGCTAACCCTCCAATCGGGGTTGCCTAGGTGCTCCTGGCCCGAGTTGTTTGAAATAACGGGCCTCTTCCCTCCGCTACCCTCCGCAGAGAGGGAGATATAATTTAGTGGCTACCCCTCCAAACGGGGTTGCCTAGGTGCTACCGGCACCAGTCTGAAGCCGCTGACTCCACCGCCAGTGACTCGAAAGGCGAATTCGACCGCCGCCCGCTACCCGCACTTCCGCGGCCCCCGTAGCAGGTCCCCCGCGGTCCGTTTCTGGGATTCCCCGAGGTCATGACCAGAATTCCCTATGATCCGTGACTGGGGTTCCCCGTGGTCCATAAAGATTCTCCCGTGGCCCGTCCGAACATCGCCCCGAATCCAGCAGGCAAACTCTGTAAAGAGCTTCCTGCAATACAAAAAACAGCCCTAGAAATAAGTTTAAACTTACCTTCCAGGTTCAAAAACTTACCGCTAGCAGGAGCAGTGCGCCCACCAGTCAGTCGGTGTGCCATGCGACAGACGTAATGACGCACATGCAAGGGGACGGCCTCCTTCACGTAGTCACTCACGTGACTCCGAAGTAAAATCTCAGTTTACAATCTCATTTAATTAATGGCATAATGGCATTGAAACATTTTCTCAGTACTGCAATGGGTTTATCGCTAAACTTGTCATCTCGATTGCTGAAGCCAGTCAGGAAGGAGTACATAGTACAAACATAGAACAGTGCAATGCAAGTAAAGGTACTGCGGCCATCACGTCTGCAACAGCCATATAGTCAATCCAAACTAATCTTATCTGCCTGAACTGGTCCCTGTCCCTTTATTCCCTGCCTGGTCATGTGTCTGTCTAATTGTCTTTTGAACATTGCTATCGTATATGCTACTCCAACTCCCCTGGCAGTACATTGTTGGTGCCTTCTATTCTCTGTGTAAAAAACTTGTCTTGCACATCTCTTTTAAACTTTCCCCTCTCACAAAGCTCATGCCTTGTGGTATTTGATCTTTCCACCCTGGGAAATAGATTCATTATCTACTCTAACTGTATCTCTCATCATTTTATATACTTCCACCTGAATGCCGCTCAGCCTCTGATATTCTGGTGAAAACAATTAAAGTTTGTCCAACTTATCCTTTCAGACATTGGTCCGATAGTGTACTGGCTAGAACTGCACTCAGTACTACAAATGTGGTCGAACTGAAGTTTTATACAGCTACATCATGACCTCCCAACGTTTATACTCAATACCTCATCCTTCTAAGCCAAGCATGCTGTACACATTCTTTAACACCTTGTGTTGCCACTATCAGGGTGCAATGGATTTGTACAGCAAGATCCCTCTGCACATCAATGCATGGAAGTATCCTACCATTTACTGTGCACATTGCTGTTGCATTTGTCCTCCTAAGTTGCAATACCTCTTATCTGAATTGCACTCCCTTTGCCATTTCTCTGGCCAAATCTCCAATTGATCTTCATCCTGCTCCATCATTTTACAACCTTCTTCACTATCCACAGCTCCTCCAATTTTCGTATATTTTGCAAACTTACTTATCAGACCCCCTACATATTCATTGAGATATTTTATGCATTGCACCAGCAACTCAGCTCCCGCCACCATTCTTTGTGAGACACGACTGGTCACAGACTTCCAGTCAGACATACATCACCCCAGCATTTTATTTTCCATGACTAAGCCCATTTTGTGTCCAACATACAAATTCACTATGGATGCCCTACTTAACCATCTGGATCAGTCTAACTTATGAGATCATGTAAAATGCTTTATTGAAGTTCGTATAGATAGCATCCCCTGCACTGCCCTTGAAAATCATCTTCATCACCTTCCCCACAAAAACTCAATCAAACTTGTGAGAAAGGACCTTCAGGATTTTCCCCAACAAGTTTGTGTTTTTCCATTTGCAACTATATTCTGCCCTTAAGAATCATCTGCAATATTATCCCTACCACTGATGCAAGGTGCAAGGGCCTATATTCCGAGTTCATCTTTGTTGCCCTTCTTGAATAAAAGGACAACATTGGGTATTCTCCAGTGATTTGAGACCTTGTCTGTGGCTAAACTGGATTTAAAGATCTCAGTCAAGACCCTAAGCAATTTATTCACCTCCCTCCCTCAGTATCATGAGATAGATTCTATCAGGCCCAGGGGACTTACCCACTTTAATGTTCCTCAGTACACACAACACCTCCTACTTCTTAATATGGACATGCCATAGAATATAAACACATGCCTTGCCAGTTTTACCATCTCCTTTATGAATACTGATGCAAATTTTATTTCAAAGTCATGTGAGTGACTACGTGAAGAAGCCCGCCAGCCCGCATGCGCGTCAATAGGTCTAGCGCATGGCGTGAGTTGGAGCAGTTTTCGCATTGCTCTGCGAGGTAAGTCAATTTTCTTCGGGCCACTCTATAGCGTGCCCAAAGTAGCTATGGAGGCGGCCGGGGGTTTGTACCGCCGTAGAAGCTCCACTGGAGCTAGAGTAAGTAGTGTTTGCGCCGCAGTTTGAGCTCTCCAACAGGAGCAGGCAGCTGAAATTATAGGGCTTCATTGCAGCTGTTGCCGTTATAGTCTGCAAGGTAGCAGACAGTCCAAATGGGAGACCGGCGTAGGCTCCTTAGGAGCTGGGATTGCGGCTGTTGCCGTTATAGTCTGCAACAGCAATTACTATAACGGCAACAGCAATGACTATAGATGGTGCAAATGGGGACCGGCGGCCAGGTTAAGTGATTACAGCTACCCGCATCAGAGCTCCATACAGGAGCAGGCAGCCAGAGTCGGAGACAGAGTGGGGCTCTATAAGGAGCTGACATTCATAAATTGCGGCTGCTGGCAGCCAGGTCTATTTTTACTGCAGGAGATTTCCAGCAGCAGGTGAGTTTTAAAATATCCCAAGCATAGAGCAACCGCTTAGGTAGCTCAGCCTGCTGTAGCACCGTACAAATTTAACAGTTTCTGCTACAACTATGCTGCTGCAGCATATAGTGTATACTTTATTTTGGGCAGCTATAATAGAGTTGGCATCGTCTATTGAGGTATTTCCTTACCTGTTGCATTCGTTTGCAGCAGAACATAATGAATGGTTTCAATGAGTTTGTGGTTAACTGCTCCCACCCTGAAAGCCTAACAACCCTTCAGGACCGTTCTGCCGATAGCATTCTAAAGTTGTGTTTAATTCTTGGCAATATCACAAATATATCTTATCATGCCAATAAAGTTTATGTTTGAAAAGAGATAATTACAAAGGACATTTATTATAATTTACACCTATCGTGTAGTGGAATTGGACTTGCCATTGCAGTCCAAAGCTCCTGGCTTGGGAAGCCTTGTTTGAGCTGTGCCTATCAGTCATCTGTGGGAGCTACACCAGGTGGCGTCATGGTAATTTCCGCTCATTAGAGGGGACTGTGGAAGATTCTTTTACAAAAGACTCCAACTATATGCATATCAATAAAGTAGTCAAATCTCTGATTTTACAGGGATAGCTTTCTTTTAATCATATAAACGTCATTGCCTATAACAACATCTGACAGGGTTGCAATATTTCTCCCACTCTGTCGGCTGTATGGAGGCCAGAGGCGCTCCAGTCCTTCCCTGTAATACTCCGTTCGCTCCGGAAGGGAGCAAGGAATCTGAGTCACTAGCAGGTGCAGTCTGTTTGTTACATGATGATAACAACAGAGCACTGATCTGCAGTAGTCTCGGTTCAGCTGCTAAAGGAAGCAGCCTGACAACCCCAAGTCAGGGCAAAGTCATGGCCAAGTCTTGGGACATCTATAGCAGCTGTGATTGGGCTTTGTCCCAATTAGAACATCTGATGAATCAAATTATAACACAAGGAATGCTCCATCTTACAAAGGTATGTCAGGCAGCAGCTCATGGTTCAGGGTTGCAAATGTTCCTCCCACTCAGATGAAAGGAGTGGTGGAGATGGTGCCAAAGTATATGCACGTAAGCCTGAAGCAGCTCCTGGTTCAGGGTTGCAATTTTCCTCCCACTCGGTTGAACGTAGTGATGGAGATGGTACCAAAGTATATACGCACATGCCTGAGGCAGCTCCTGGTTTAGGGTTGCATAAGTCCTCCCACTCAGATGTATGAAGTGATGGAGATGGAGCCATATATGTTATGCTCCGTATTACGGAAGCATGCACAGGCAGTTCAAGTCATATGCCTGTAGCTGCCCTGGTTTCAGGGTTCGTGTTTTCCTCCCACCCGAAAGGCTATCGGAGATGGTGTCACAAAATATGCTCTGTATTACGGAAGCATGCACAGACAGTTCGAGGCATACAGATATGGCAACACCTGGTTCAGGGTGCAATTTTCTCCCACTCTAAGAGAGTGTCAGAGATCAGTACGGACTGACTCCAAACATGAGCCCGAACATGACTACGTGCCGGGATCCCATGCTTTAATGCATGATGTACGACAATCGCATAAGGAAAAGCTGTGTGCTCTTGCCTCTAAAATTGTTTCCCACGGGGATGGACAAACCAAGAGAAGTTGGCCAGCGGCATCAGCTATCTAACAGAAATGACAAGCATGATGGACAAGGTCTGCAAATGGAACTTCGCTGAAGCTCCAACAAAAGAAATCGACCTGAGGTTAGAGACACTGGTAAGTAAGGTCTCATTATTAACCTCCGTTAACTCCGAAATGGAACAGTTGTCGGACCAGGTTGGGTTTACTGCCGGCATGGGTTGTCTAGTCATTTTTTCACTGTCGCTGGGATAAGATCAGGTTGATGTAGAAACATTGGCAAGGTGCTTTGCACAGCAACCTCTGTATGTTCCAAGTAGGAACAATTTGGTTACCCTGGATCGGGGTAGACCATCATGGAACTGGCTGGCCATATGAGTCATAGAGACCAGAGAAACACTGCTTCATCATCTACGAGAGGTTATCAGACTGCTCAATAAAATAAAGTAGTTGAAGTTTTCTCAAACATATGGGTTATTTCTCCTCAGTTCGTAGAGTTACTGGTTCATTGAAATCATCATTGCCATCCTCTCTGGGACAGGTAGTTACCAGCAGGAAGCTCGTCTGGCATATAATATAACTTTATCTGACCTGCAGGTTCATGTTCTGAATCAACAATGTATTCATATAGTCCATAGGCTCTCAATACCACTATTCCTGATTGAGTGGTGGGTCGAAGAGATTGTGTTATGCACTCTGGCAACTTAGACATGTGGTTTCAGTCATAGGACTGCGAGGTAATTCCTGATTCAACATTGCATTATACTGACCTCCACTCTGAAGGAAAACGCTACGTATTCATGGTAACCCTTAGTCAAGAGTTGACAGGGAACTCATATTCCCATATCTAAGGGAGACTATGGTTTCAGCTCTAGTCATTAGCTGCTGATTATATATTATCAGCGACATGTATGAATAATTAGAAAATGCATCTTCCGCAGGTAGGAAAGCTAAAAAATAATTTCCGACCTGAGGATTAATAGAGGAACAACGGTTCCGAGTACAATAAGTGACAACTCATCCGAGGATGAGTGGTCTATCCAAGAGGGGTATATTTCTTTAGCATTAGGCTAATCAAATTGTGGGTTTACTTACCCAGTTTAAGCTGAATGATTAGATGTCTACAATTTAACTGACTCAGAGAATCGATCTGGGAACTTCCGGTGGCGCTATGGAGGGCTAGACGTTAACGCCAGCCAGCTCCTCATAAAAAACAGAAAAGAATCAGGGAATAATGGACCTACCTGCTGCCTGCTGCCTGCTGTCTCTGCACCGATTGCTGTGAGTGACGTCATCAGGCGCGTGACTTGTTATGTGTGCACAGCGCAGCCCACCTGAGAAACCGAAAAGTTGGGCTACCAGGCAGAAACCGGGGGAAGGCCTGACTGAAGCCTCAGACTCAGGTAGGACGTTATCCCAAGAAGATGTGATGAAAAAAACGACGATAAAATCGGAAAGTGAAGAACTTAAAACTTTTATTGCACGTGAAATTGCTGGTTTAAAGGAAGACATAAACCAGATGAATGTTGAAATGAAAGACTTGAAGCTTGAAATTAATACCAACATTGATACTAAGACTAAGAAAATATTGGATGATTTGAAGAAAGAAATCGCAGAAATTATGATTGGAATGTCAAAGGAGACGAGTGATGAGATCAAAAATGTGAAAACTGATTTTGAAGAAAGGCTGAATCCTGTGGAGAAGCACTGGACCAACAGACGGCTGGCATAAAAAGCCTTGAAAAAATAGCCGAAAGAAGTGCTCGGACTGCAGCAAAGCTTATCACAGAAAATGCTCGTCTAATGGATTTATTGACCAAAATAACCGAGAAATGTACTGAACTGGAAGGTCGCCAGAGAAGACAGAACCTAAGAATTGCAGGTATTCCTGAAGGGGGAGAGAAAGATAAAGATCCCCGAGAATTTACTGCGAATTTACTGCAAACTGTTTTATCTCTGGAACAAATGCCTTTGCTAGCCCGAGCACACAGAGTGATGAGACGTCAGACAAGATCAGATGCTCCCCCAAGACAAAAGATAATAAAAGTACAATACGACCACGTCTTGGAGGAGATAATGCAAAAAATCATCAAGAAACAGAAACCTTACATTTGAAGGACACAAGATCAGCATCGATCGGGATTATCCAGCAGAAGTCTCCAGGAAACGAAAAGCGTTTAATGAGACTAAAGGTCTCTTGAGGGGGGTGGAAAACTTGAAATATGGCCTGAACTACCCAGCTACTCTAAGAGTCACTTACAACACAAAGGAATATTTTTTCTCCAACCCTGTGGAAGCACTGGACCATTGAAGGCCTCACCATTGAATACACTGACTTTGCAGGACTGGATGGAACTGGATAGAATTGGATCGAAGCTGGAGAAAAATGTGGATCGGAAACCCACCCATGGATACTAATAATTAGTATAACTACACTACTAATACAAATAACTAATAAAAACTAAAATTATACCATGGTATCTTCACTAATCAGAGTTAATCATTATGACACTAACTACACTACTAATATAATAACTAATAAATATTAAAATTATACCGTGGTATTTTTACTAAGCAGAATTAATCATTATTACTAATGACTAATGTTTACTTATATTGGAATGATTCGAGTCAAATATAGAGTCTGACTTCATTTGTCCTCTTTGGAAACCTTTCTTTTGTACTAGTAATTTTCATTTTTATTTTCTATTTTCCTTTCTTTTCGTGTGTTTTTTTATAATTAGATTTTCAAATAAGTTTTAAATATATGAATTCTCACATTTTCGACTATTATAATCCGAATATTTTAAATTTAATATCCCCGGTAAAATACCATTATGGAATAATAATTCCAAAAAACCAGGCAGCTGGTTAAGTTCGTAACATCAACTACGGAAGTCGGTAGATGGTTACCCATGCTAGTATGGCTAGCACTAACTACACCAATACTAGATGTAGTTTTTTCCTTCTTTGTGCACAATACTAATCTCTTAATCTATCCTCTTTTCTTTTCTATTATAAACTATTATTGTTATTTTCAGTTTGAATGGAGTTATATATTGGATCAAAGGAGATATACATGCGAGAGACATACAAGGGACTTAAAATTCGTCTATTCGGAGTTCGGGTGTAAGGTCGGGTCTATCGAGCTGAACCATTGGCTCTATTACAGACCCCCATAGACAAAAGATGCAAGACTTAAAAATGAATACGGGGAATGAAAGAATAACGTTTTGCAGCTGGAATGTTAAAGATATTAATGAACCAATTAAGAGAGGTAAAGTATTAGCACATTTAAAAGCAATTGAAGCTGATGTGATTTTCATTCAAGAAACTCATTTAAAAAAAGATGCTGAGCATAAAAGATGCTGAGATGCTGAAAGCTAAATGGATAGATAAAACGTATCATTATTCTTTTACACACAAATCAAGAGGTGTAGCAATATTATTTCGTAAAGGCACTTTATTCAAACATACATCAACTATAACTGATAATGATGCAGATACATTATTGTAATAGGAAAATTAAATGCACAAAAAATGATTTTTGTTAATGTATATGGACCAAACTTTGATAGTCCATTGTTTTTCAAGAAAATATTTAACAGCATCCCGGAAATAACACAACATAACTTAATAATTGAAGGAGATTTAAATTGTACATTAGATGTACTTAGACAGATCCACAAGACAAAGGAAAATTAAATCCCATTCCAGTGACTTATTAAATGCATATATGGAAACTAGTAATATTAAAGATGTTTGGAGAGTAGAAAATCCAACTGGACGAGAATATTCCTTTTATTCACCTGTACATAAAACTTACTCAAGGATAGATTATTTTTTGGTCGATGCCAAACTTATCTCACTCACTTATAATTCAAAATACCATAATATCATAATCTCAGATCACGCACCTTTAACATTTAAGATTAAAATAAATGGTAAAATGGAAAAACGGGGACAATGGAGATTTAATCCACAAATTAAAAAAAATAAAGCAACTCAGGAATATATTATAGAACAGATCAAGATTTTCTTTGAAATAAATGATAAACCGGAAATATCTTCTTCCTTGTTATGGGAAAATTTTAAAGCATATGTCCGTGGAATTATGATTTCTTCTCAAGCATTTTACAATAAAAAGAATCGGAGGGATCAACAAGAACTGGAAAAGGAGATTAAACAATTAGATACAGAGAATGCAGCTAATCCATCCATAACAATACATAATAAAATCACTGCACTGAAATATAAATTAAATAAAATATATTCAGATCAAGTTGTAAAACTCTATCAATACACTAAACAATTACAGTTTGAATTTGGGATAAACATCAAAAATTATTGGCGCGCCAATTAAGGAAGATGAAGGGAGAAAAAAATAATCCATAGCATTAAATCACATAATGGCAAACCCCTAGTACAACCTAAAAATACTAATGAGAGATTTTTGCAATACTATAAAAATTTATACTCTGCTAAAGCGACAGAAAACAGGATAGCAATAGAAGCATTTAAAAAAAAATGTAATCTGAATGGGTTGGATTCACAAAATAGAGAATCACTAAATGATGAAATTTCAGTAAAAGAAATCGAAGAATCTATCAGATCATTAATAAACGGTAAAATACCGGGACCAGATGGTATTGGCTCGGAATTTTATAAAACATTTAATGATCTGATTGCACCACGCTTGAAGACACTCTCTGAATATATTTATAACCAGCAGAAACGACCAGAAACGTTAAATGAATCTATTATATCTATCTATTAGTATCGAAAATGTATTAAAATTAATAACTGAATTTGGATCTTTTTCAGGATATAGTACTAATTGGAATAAAGGTGAACTCATGCCAATAATAGTAAATAACTTACATATATTACAACAATTTCCTTTTAAGATAACAAACAAAAAAAAAATATCTTGGAATTCATGTAACAAAAAGATTCAATTCTTTATTTAAATCCAACTTCCCACACTTATTGAATAAATTAAATAAGAACATTGTATATTGGAAAACACAACCTATCTCAATGCTAGGTAAAATTAATGCAATAAAAATGATTTTTTTCTGCAATTACTATATCTTTTCCAATTGATTCCGATATATCTTCCTAAAAAAAATATTTAGGAAGGTGGATTCTTTAGTTACCAACTTGATCTGGGATTATAAGAGCCATAGAATAAATAAAAAACATTTATGTAAATCAAAAATAAATGGAGGTCTAGCACTTCCAAACTTTATGTTTTATTACTGGGCAGTTAATATTAAAAATATGAATTTTTGGTTAGTAGAGATAGATAAACAACCAATTTGGTTAAAAATGGAAAAAGAAGATTGTTCGCCTTTTGAAATTAGTTCGATAATAATTGCCAATATTAATCTAGGTAAGAAAACCTATAGCGAAAACCCTATAATAGAAAATGGAATAGTAAGATTAAACGAGAACTTACCAGTTTGAGGTTTGATCTTTATTTTATGAGGAGTCGAGTTGAGGGACTACGTGAATAGAAGACCGTACAGCCGTTGGTGCGTCAATCTTCAAAGCAGCGGAATGAATTCACAGCTAACAATGACTGAAGTATAATGGTAAGATGATAAAACTAGAACTACCAGATGAGATCTATGAGGGTTGGAGCGGAGGGCATGTAGTCCCTCAACTCGACTCCTCATGAAATAAAGATCAAACTTCAAACTGGTAAGTTCTCGTTTAATCTTACTATTTTACTTCGGAGTCACGTGAGTGACTACGTGAAGACTTCAAAGCACTGTGAATTCACGTCGCAGACCCAAATCCGACGTTCACACTGCCTGGATTGACTCAAAAGTCGTTAACAATCAATCATGCATCAGTAATACATTTGTTAAATGAAATAACAGTTTATTTACAAACAAATCATAACAAACCCCTCTAACTCAGGGGAAAAGTGTAACAGTACTGAAACCAGAATCAGCAAACACCCCGAGCCTTGAAATCGGCTTGTGATAAAACCTCTGAAAGGTTAGATCACTGGACCATCCTGCGGCCGCGAGGATATGGTCTATTGGCAAGTCCATCGCCCTTGCCGCGGAAGTTGATGCCGCCCTGGTGGAATGAGGTTTGAATTTGTCAGTATCAATTCCAGCACTTGCCAGGACCTGTTTCAGCCACCTTGAAATCGTTTACACCGACACCTTACTGTGTGGTTTTTTGTGACTAATAAACAAAGCCAATTCTGTTCCTCTCAGAGGTTTAGTAATCTCTGTAACGAGATAAACGTGAGACTACACACAAGCGATCATCTGCGGGGTATGCTGAAAACACAATCTTACATCCTGTCATGCCTCTTCTATTATGTTTAAGCAAATCATAGACATAAAATATAATGGCATCAGCCGACACATGCATTCTATCTAGCCGTAGCTTTTGCAACATTTGTACATGTTGAACTGAAACCAACGCCATAAGCATGACCACCTTCATAGATAATTTGGCTACTGATAGGCTTGTAACCGAAGCCCACTGGCGAAGAAACATAAAAACCTCACTCACATTCCAAATACTGGCATACCTGGGTTTAGGAGGATTAGAATTGAAAAACTCCCTTCATGAATCGTGAAACTAACGAATGTGTCCCTACTCTATGCAATTCTGCATTCATAGGTAGGTAAGAAGACAGAGCACTTCTGGCTGAATTAATCGCACTGTAACTTAATTTTTTGGTTAAAATAAAGAGTTGACAAACTCCAATACGTCCGTGATCCCTGCAGTGTGATATACAATATTCTGCTGTAGGCAGAATTGCTCCCACTTCATTATATAGGTGATATATTGCTACTGTGTACTATCCCTTCAGGCCGACGTGAGAACATCCACAGTCCGATGAGACAGTCCTCTCCCCAGGTATGGCCTCCTTAAAATCTGCAAATTGACAGATCAATACGATCATATAAAGGATGTTGATCCCCAGTGACTGGATTTACTAGTAGATTTTTATTCTTGGGCATAAGCATGTAAGGCTCCCTAGCCATTTGTAATACAACGGGAAACCATGCTTGTGTAGGCCAATCTGGCACTACCAATACCCCTGAAGCGGAGTCCTCCTTGATCTTTTGCAAACATTTGCTGATGAGACAGAATGGAGGAAATACATACACAAACATTCCTCCCCAATGCAGCGAAAATGCATCCACTGCTACTGCCCCAAGATCTGGTTCCCATGAAACATATCTAAGTAACTGATGATTTAATCGAGATGCAAACAAGTCAATATCTGGTAATCCATACTGATCAATCATTTGGTTAAATACATCCTGATTTAACATCCATTCAATGTTGTCATTAAACTGACGTGACCTCTTCCTGGCAAATAAAGTGCTGAAAGCCAGATATTTTGGTCAATACACCAGCTCCAAATCTGGTTAGCCAGTCTATCACAAGACTGTGACTTAACTCCACCCATGTGGTTTACATATGCCACTGCTGTGGTGTTGTCAATCTGGCCTGCACATGCAGATCCCTCCTTGTAGAACAATAAGCTTTGAGCCCATACCAGGTGCCCAACTCTAAATAATTAATCCCTCTTAAATGAGGAAGCGATGTCTCATCCACATTCCATCTGCCTCCACAACTAGAAGACATATCTGTTGCACCCCAACCCAGTGCACTTACATCAGTCTGTAATATCAGTGATGGTGATTCCACCAAAACCTTCCTTAACTTTTTGAAACATATACTATCCACCATTGTATGTCAGTAATCGACCCAGCTGACAACTGCATAGGCCTATCAAAAATGGCCCCTTTGTATTCTCAGTGCCTGTTCCTTTGATCGTTGTAATTGTTGATAATGCAGAGGACCATACTGCACAGCTGGAAAGGCTGCAACAACTTCCCAATTAACCTGGCTACTTGTCTAATTGAAGGCCGTTGTTCTCCAATGAGATTAACGCAGTCCTCAATTAACTGATTCAATTTATCCCTGGGCAAAGTTACCAACATGTGATTGGAATTAATGGTAAATCCCAGATAATCAACAATTTGGACTGGTGATAATTTAGATTTATCTGGGTGAATAACAAATCCCATTTGTTCAAAAGTGATTTTAACAACTGAAACTGATGATTGAGTTTCATCATGAGTCTTTCCAACAATCAGAATATCATCTAAATAGGCCATTACCACATGCCCCTGAGCTCTAAGTAATGCTAACACAGGTTTTACCAATTTAGTAAATAATCTAGGAGCTGAAGTTAATCCATTCGGCAATGGCCTGAATTGCCACAGCTCAGACATCCAAATAAATTTCAAATATCTTCTATCATCACCATGAATAGACACTGCGTAATACGCATTCTTTAAATCAATGGTTGCCATATAATACCCTTTGGACACTAGATGTTTGCCCGTGGTAAAGGTCTCCATTTTGAAATACCTATAACAAACAAATTTGTTCAAATTCGATAAATCGAGAATAATTCTACATCCCTCAGTCTTTTTAGATCTGGGAAATATACTTGACAGAAATTGTTGACTTTGATAGACAGAAGGCTCAATTACCCCTTTCTTATGTAACGACTAAATCTCTGCTTGAATAAGCAGATTTTCCTCATCTAAAAAAAATAAATAATAATAATAATAAGTTTACGACTAGGAAAATGTTGATTAGGTAGACTGTCCTTAGAGTAAAATTCAATTTTTCACCCCTTCAATACACTAAGTATGAACAAATCTGATGTCAGCTGCTGCCATTGTTTGAGAAACAATTTTAACCCTCCCCAATTTGAACAGGAACATCAGTTAATTCATCGTCTGTCAATGTTATATTCCTTACCTGCATCTTTCCTTGCGGACCTTGTTGTCCTCGACTTCTTGTAGAGAACCTTTTTTTTTTTTTTTTTTTTGCCTTGCTTGCCAGCTGGCTTAATGAGGGCCATGGTTTTAACAACCTCATGACAGACTTTGACCCTTTTTGCAAGGTTACCACCAAACAACAGATTTTGTGGTGGTACTCTGGTCGGTTTGCACAAACTCACCAAATTCGGATTAGCACTGGCCTAATAGCGACCCTCCCGATATTATTAATTTCAAAATGCATTACAAAGGAATCCCAGTTCATCCTGGTGTGCTTCAACCATATCACTTGTATCAATAACTTTCACCACAGCTGTAATACCTGCTGACAACAGTTTAAGCACTTTTTTAAACTTCATCTCCTGGGCCCTAGCAGGCATACCCATCTATGACCAAATTTGGTGATTAACCACCGGTACCTTCAGGAGATCACAATTAACAGGAGCTTTATAGTTTTTTGCTACTTCATCCATAGCTAACTCCTGTAACTGGTAAGAGCATATACTGAATTGCTTCGGCCAATTCTACATCAATCGCCTTTCCTGCCTCTCTATGCTTAGCAAACTTCCCAGCAATGTTCGGGATTACCTCCAACCGAACTCCTTTACTGCTCTCCCCCAGCATAGAATCAGTGTCAGCAAACTGCACTGATAGAACATCCTCCTCACAGGCAGGATAGTTCTGCAGCCCTGAAACAGGTGCTGCTAGCACAAGCTCTCCATCAGCCTGGCTTGGGCACCACTCCTCCTCACGGAGCTGGTCCCTGTCGAGCATTCTTTTGTAATAGAATCTCGACGTGGGAGAGCCGTGAGCAAACGGACTCTCCTATGGAGGGTATAACCTCCAGGCCCGACTCATCTACGGGCCACAGTGACTTGCCAGTGGCCTTCCGCCCTACTGGCAAGCCTCCACTGCCCCCCGGCAGTGGGTCCGCAACCACTGGCTGTGTAGCCAGCACCGGACCAGGTGTACCAGACGGGCCTCCATCCTCAACACTCTCCTGGCCACTTTCCTTTCTATCCCCGGAGCGCCTCGCCGACACCTTCTTCACTTTCTGCAACCTATCTACAAGAACTCCAAACCGTCGCAGAAAATGACCTGTGGTAAAATTTAAAAAATTAAAACCTTACCTCCATTTAAACTTGTTAACGAAGAACTGCAGATGCTGGAGAATCGAGGGTGAAGTCTGAAGAAGGGTCTCGACCCGAAACGTCGCCCATCTCCTTCGCTCCTTAAATGCTGCTGCACCCGCTGAATTCTCCAGCCTTTCGTGTAACCCTCGGTTTAAACTTACCGCTCGGAGGAGCGCTGCTGCTCCAACCGGCCGACAACACCAGCGTCTGACGTCATGACGCACCAACGGCTGTACGGGCTTCTATTCACGTAGTCACTCACGTGACTCCGAAGTAAAATACGGATCTGGAAACAAAGAAAGAAAACATTAAAATTGGAATGTATACCACTAGCCCTTACCATTGTAAATAATGTTACATTTAAACCCTCAATGATGGAAAAATAAGGGAATTAATAAGACGGGAGATCTCTACAGGGAAAATTATTTCTTTCATTTAAAGAATTACAACAAATTTATGGATTACATTCAAAAGATTATTTTAGATATTTACAAATTAGAGACTATGTAAAAGCAAACACACAGGAAATTAGAAATAGAAAGACAGACATTTTAGATGAATGTCTAAATAAACATCCGAACACAGAAAAATTGATATCATATATTTATAATATTTTATTGGAAAATGATGTCCCATTGACAGAAATATATAGACAATCATGGGAAAACAAATTAGGCCAAATTATTAGACCAGAAGTATGGGATGAAAGTTTACAACACATACACCACTGTTCGTTAAATGCTAGACACTCTCTTATACAATTTAAAATATTACATAGACTACATTACTCAAAATCCAAACTACATAACATTTTTTCAAATGTATCTGCCATATGTGATAAATGTCAGCACTTAGAAGCTAACTTGACACACTCATTTACAAATTGTGTAAAAATTACAAAAGTTTGGATAGAAATATTTAGGATAATTTTGAATGTTGTTAATATGAATCTGATTCCTGATTCAAAGTTAAGAATACTGGGAATACTGGAAACAGATCAATTAATAACAACAAATCAAATATTTGTTATTGATTATAGTTTAATAATTGGGAAAAAATTAATATTGAAATTCTGGAAAGGTCCTAATCCCCCACAATCAAAATGTGGATTACAGGAATGTCAGAGACACTCCACCTGGAAAGATTGAGGCTTGTCCTAATGGACAGGTTGGATCTTTTCAGAGGAATATGGTCTCCATACATTGAATATCTAAAGGGTCAAAATGGCTCGGTGCGAGAGCCTGACTGAAACCTGAATAATGGAATAGATGAAGGAATACGTATAAAAAATCATGGATATATCTCCAACGATGGATAACTTTTTAATACTCCATTCACCTCTTTATTTTTGATTTCTTATCTCTATGTTATTTTTCTCTATCTTTTCTTACTTGTAAAAAAAATAAAATGTATAGAAATATAAATGTCTTAAATGTTAATATTAATAATATTACGAATGTATGTAAGAAGTATTTTCTATTAATATGTACTTACAGTTAATAAAAATATTTAACAAAAGAGAATCGATCTGGTAGTTGCATACTCTGCCACATAAGGCACAGATTCTGCTGTTTTAATAACAAAGCTAGTGGAGAAAGCCTGTGCTGCCCTTCTCAGATTAAAGGGCATTATGGCATCGAGTTTTAGGTAAAATGCAAAGTTGCAACTGATAAAACTGATGGATTGTCGGTAGATATCCTTTTCGATATTACAAATGAGGCAACATGAAATTTAACAGTACCAATTTGACTATTCAATCACGCCATTATAGGCGGCTGAAGCAACTCTTATTTACTCAGTCACGAGTGACGGCTGGGACAGCCTGCCTTCTCGGGCAGCTAGCTCTGCACAATTGTATGAGAAACTTGTGAACACCATATGTGAGTCAATTTTATATGGAAGTAAAAAAGGTTTGCATGGCTTTCAGTTTGAGCCTAGAGAAACTTTATGGGATAGCACAATTAACATTGCTGATGCTGTTTTATAATTTCTGTAATACCAGAAGTAGGACATTGATGATTGGTTCTTCACCCACTATTCTCTAACATTATGCAGGGTGTCTTTTATTTGACCACTCTTATAGCCTACACTCATTGTATGCAAATATTCCTAAATATTTCCAAATGGGACCACTATCTTAACATGATTATGTTTTCAGCAGCTGATCTCAGCATAAAGAACGCAGCCTTTACTCAATCTCTGGCTTAGTCTCCACATCATATTGACTTAAGGATAGCTTGTTATAGAAATGATCTCATAAGCAAATGTGCAGGATTACGTACATTTGAGGTTGACAGCATACCCACCAGAGCAGAGATCAGGGATGTCATTAGGTATACAAGTGCACTCAGAAGCCAGTGCATATGAAATGGAAGAAAGTTTCAATAGTCTCAAGATATTGCTGATGGCTCATTAGCAGCCGATACAATGGATTTCCTTCATCATACAGCATGAGGCTTACATAGTACAGGTTAATAAATTATACAATTTGATGGAATATGTCTGGATATTTGTAGATAGAATTATGCACATTGTTGCATAAGCTATTGCTGAACTCAACAGTCTATTGGGACTACAGGCCAGTTTATAGCAATGGCCATGTATGTAAGTTAGCATCATGATATTAATAACTCGTGTTGTTTCCTACCATTTATGGTTTATCCGTTTAAGTGTTTCACACACAGATTGTCACTGCATGAAACCACAGAGCTTTGAAATCTTCACGTAGTCACTCATGTGACTTCAAAATAAAGTAGAAAGATTAAACGAGAACTTACCGTTTGAAGATTGATCTTTATTTTTTGAGAAGTTGAAGTGAGGGATTACGTGCCCGCCACTCCCAACCCAATTCTCATAAAAATCATTCGGTAGTTCTAGCCTTTCATTTTTCTAAAGCTTGGGTCAGCAACTATTCTGTGGTTTCATACAGCTACTTTGAAGGTTGATGTGCATGCGGGCTGGCGGGCTTCTTCACATAATTTCAACTTCTCATAAAATAAAGATCAAACTTCAAATGATAAGTTCTCATTTAATCTTTCTAGTAATTGTTAAGTACTGTGCCTACTTCCACTGGCTCCATGCATAGTCTTTAGTTTAACTTACAGATACAGCATGGAAACAGGTCTTGCAGCCCACTAGGTCCACACTGACCATCAATCACCCGTTCCTATGTTATCCTACTTTCTCAATCACTCCCCACACACTATGGGCAATTTACAGAGGCTAACTAAACTAGAAACCCACATGTTTTTGTGGTGAAGGACGAAACCGGAGGATCTGGAGGAAACCCACGCAGTCACAGGGAGAGTGTGCAACTCCACACAGACATCATTTAAGGTCACGATTGAACCTGGGTCTTTGGCGCTGTGAAGCAGCAAGTCTGCCAGTTGCACTGATGTGCCTCCCAAAGCAGTCCACACATACAATAAAAATATTAATGTAGAAATTGGGTTACGAGATTACAGAAGTACATCAGAGACATGAGGTGATTCAAAGTCATTGTCATTAAGAAATGTGGAGAATATCAGAATTGTAGATTGAATGAGTAAATTAAACCATACAGAGGCACATCCTGTCATGAAGATGTATGAAATGTTCAAAAGTGGATATGATAACATGTTGGCAATATCTATTATTTCCAGTGATTAATTAAATCTCACGGTTCATTTACTCTTTAAATATATATCTATATAACTAAAAGTCTCATCTTGACCACTTCCTATCTGCATTGAACATTGATTTTAGAAAAAAAACACTACCATATATCTCTATGATTTTTGGCCATCTTGGACCTGAGTCGGTCACTATGGAAGATCGCAAGGGCAAGTCCACAACTGATTCTAAGCTGTGCATCAACTGAACTGTGAGTCTGCAATGTACTTACAATAAATGATTTGTTAACCCTTAATGACAATGTAATGAGTTGTTTGGCAATTTGATGGCCTGCACTCTGCTTGAAATGCTATGAAATTGAATTCGGTGCCCTGCATTTTGCCAGAAATGTGATTAAACTGAATTTGGTGACGTGCACTCTGCCTAAAATGCAATGAAACTGAATTTGGTGGGCTGCACTCTGCCTGAAATGCTATGAAACTGAATTTGGTGGCCTGCGCGCTGCCGGAAATGCTATGAAACTGAATTAGGTGGCCCGCGCTCTGTCTGAAATGCGATGACACTGAATTTGGTAGCCTGCACTCTGCCTGAAATGTTATGAAACCAAATTTGGTGGCCTGCACTCTGCCTGAAATGCTATGAAACTGAATTTGATGGCCTGCGCTCTGCCTGAAATGCTATGAAACTGAATTAGGTGGCCTGCACTCTGCCTGAAATCCTATGAAACCTATTTTGGTGACCTGCACTCTGCCAGAAGTGCTATGAAACCGAATTTGGTGGCCTGCACTCTGCCTGGAATGCTATGAAGCCGAATTTGGTGGCCTGCACTCTGCTGAAATCCTATGAAACCGATTTTGTTGACTTGCGCTCAAGCAGAAGTGCTATGACACCGAATTTGGTGGCCTGCACTCTGCCTGAAATGCTATGAAGTCAAATTTGGTGACCTGCACTTTGCCTGAAGTGCAATGAAACCAAATTTGGTGGTGCGCACTGCCTGAAGTGCTATGAAACCAAATCTGGTGTCCTGCACTCTGCCTGAAATGCTGTGAAACCAAATTAGGCAGCCTGCACTCTGCCTGAAATGCTATGAAACTGAATTTGATGGCCTGCGCACTTGCCTGAAAAGCTATGAAGCTGAATTTGTAGCCTGCCTGAAATGCTATGAAACTGAATTTGGTGGCTTGCACTCTGCCTGAAATGCGATGAAACTGAATTTGGTGACCTGCACTCTGCCTGAAATGCGATGAAACTGAAATCGGTGGCCTGCACTCTGCCTGAAATGCGAAGAAACTGAATTTGGTGGCCTGCACTCTGCCGTAAATGCGAAGAAACTGAATTTGTTGGCCTGCACTCTGCCTGAAATGCTATGAAATTGAATTTGGTGGCCTGCACTCTGCCTGAAGTGCTATGAAATTGAATTTGGTAGCCTGCACTCTGCCTGAAATGCTATGAAACCAAATTTGGTGGACTGCACTCTGCCTGAAATGCTATGAAACCAAATTTGGTGGACTGCACTCTGCGTGAAATGCTATGAGACTGAATTTGGTTACCTGCACTCTGCCAAAAGTGCTATGAAACTGAATTCGGTGGCCTGCACTCTGCCTGAAATGCTATTTCAAGGTTTAGCCATGAGTTAACTGCCAACCCGACCAGGCCTGAGTGATTGATCTGCCAGCCCACCAGCACTGAGTGACTGAGTTGCCAGCCCACCAGCCCTGAGTGACTGAGCTACCAGGCCACCAGCCCTGAATGACTGAGTTGCCTGCCCACCAGGCCTGAATGACTGAGCTGCTAGCCCACCAGGCCCGAGTGACTGAGCTGCCAGCCCACCAGGCCTGAGTGACTGAGCTGCCAGCCCATCAGGCCTGACTGACTGTGCTGCCAGCCCACCAGGCTTGAAAGACTGAGCTGCCAGCCAAAGAATCCATTCAGCCTACAATGTCCATACTAAACCTCTAAAAACCAGTCCAACTATGGCCCACAACACTCATACTAGCGTTCCAGAAAGCCCCCCCACTGGCCACCAATATTGAAATTGGTCGAGAGGTGGAATATTGCATTGGGGGACCAGCCCTCCCATGTGAACATGGGACACAATGGGTATATTTGTGTATGTATATATATATATATATACTAAAATTCTGATCTTGACCACGTCTTGTTCTGTATTTTGATTTTAGAAAAAAACGCTGCCAATTACGGCTGTGATTTTTGGCCATCTTACTCAGAGATTCCCTCCGCTGCGCTGGACAAGAGGAATTTTCCCATCGATGAAAAGTAAAAGAGTTATTAGTGTTTAAAAAATGTTGAGATTCTCTCTCCTGAAGGCCACGCCCCTTCCGCAGGGACTATAAAACCCGGAAGTGTTGAGTGCCTCAGTCAGTCTCTGCTAGTTGGGGGAGCAAGAGGGTCACGGCTCTCAGTCTGAGCAATGAATAACACAGAACACATGTCTACTAAACTGTGAGGGGTTTTACTGACCTGTCAGTGCCCTTTATGTGGTTGGAAAATATAGTTTGGAAATGCTAAAGCTGTGTTGCCTTTGGTTTGGAAATGCTAAAGCTGTGTTGCCTTTAGTTTGGAAATGCTGAAGCTGTGTTGCCTTTGGTTTGGAAATGCTAAAGCTGTGTTGCCTTTGGTTTGGAAATGGTATGAAACTGCACTTGAATGTGGTTGCCTTGCACCCTGCTTGAAATGGAATTTCAAGGAATAGCCATGAGTCAACTGCCAGCCCACCAGCCGTGAGTGAGTGAGCTGCTAGCACAACATGCTTGAGTGACTGAGCCACCAGCTGAAGAATTCATTCGGCCCACCATGTCCATACTAGCCATCTAAAAACCAGTTCATTCAGCCCACAACACCCATACTAGTGCTATGCCCCCTCCCCCTCACTGGCCACAAATATTGGAATTGGTGGAGAGGTGGAATATTGCATTGTGGGACCAGCCCTCCCATGTGATGTGTCCCACTTAGTCTCGTGTGTGTGTGTGTGTGTGTACACACACACACACACACACACACACACACACACACACACATTTACGTACATACATATTTGACGTACTGTCAAATTTCTGCTCTCCCAACCTAGAATCCCTCTTTATAAACTGCAAATGCTTCTACTCTATGAGGGAATTTAACTCCTTTATTCTTGCTGGAGTTTACCTTCCTCCCCAAGCCTGCGCACAGAGGTGCAAACACAACTTGCTGACCAGGTAATGAGAATAGAGGGTGACTACTGGATTCCATGGTCATTGTTTTGGGCAACTTTAACAAAGCTAACCTCAGCCGTGACCTTCCAATATACAGACTTCATGTTACCTGCCCCACTAGAGGGGAGAGAACACTCAATCACTCTTGTCAATCATGCCATGAAGGCCCCGCCCCTTCTAGTGTGAGGGGGAGGGACTATGAAACCCAGAAGTGTGGGTGTGGCTCAGTTTCTGCAAGATGGAGGAGGGAGAGGTCCCGACTCGCTCTCTTTAGTGGCCTTGCACCCTGCTTGAAATGGTATGAAACTGCACTTGAATGTGGTGGCCTTGCACCCTGCTTGAAATGGAATTTCAAGGAATAGCCATGAGTCAACTGCCAGCCCACCAGCCGTGAGTGAGTGAGCTGCTAGCACAACATGCTTGAGTGACTGAGCCACCAGCTGAAGAATTCATTCGGCCCACCATGTCCATACTAGCCATCTAAAAACCAGTTCATTCAGCCCACAACACCCATACTAGTGCTACAGAAAGCCCCGCCCCCTCCCCCTCACTGGCCACAAATATTGGAATTGGTGGAAAGGTGGAATATTGCATTGTGGGACCAGCCCTCCCGTGTGATGGGTCCCACTTAGTCTAGTGTGTGTGTGTGTGTGTACACACACACACACACACACACACACACACACACACACACACACACACACACACACACACACACACATTTACGTACATACATATTTGACGTACTGTCAAATATCTGCTCTCCCAACCTAGAATCCCTCTTTATAAACTGCAAATGATTCTACTCTACGAGGGAATTTAACTCCTTTATTCTCGCTGGAGTTTACCTTCCTCCCCAATCCTGCGCACAGAGGTGCAAACACAACTCGCTGACCAGGTAATGAGGATAGAGGGTGACTACTGGATTCCATGGTCATTGTTTTGGGCAACTTTAACAAAGCTAACCTCAGCCGTGACCTTCCAATATACAGACTTCATGTTACCTGCCCCACCAGAGGGGAGAGAACACTCAATCACTCTTTTACGGCAATCGGGAACGCATATCGCTGTATTCCCCCGGAAGGTCTGGGTCTCTCTGATCATTGTCTAGTTCACCTTATTCCAACCTACAGGCAAAAAGTAAAAGCTGCTAAGCTTGTGGTCAGAACAATGAAAAGGTGGACAAGCGAGGGCATTCAGAACCTACAATCCTGCTTTGACTGCACGGATTGGAATGTCTTCAGGGAAGCAACCATAAGCCTCTTGAGTTTTCGGACACTGTATCATCATATGTCAGCTTTTGCGAGGACAGTTGCATTCCAACTAAGAACCGGTGCAACAACAAGCCCTGGTTCACTGCAGAACTCAGACAGCTCTGACGGTCAAAATAGGAGTCCTACAGGAACGGGGATGCAGACTTCTATAGGCAGGCCAAGAACAAGCTGAGAAGTGTAATCAGAGCTGCCATGAAAATGTACTCTGAGAAGTTGCGGAGCAAGTTCTCAGCTAGTGACTCTTCTTCAGTTTGGAAGAGCTTGCAAGAAATTACCAGCTGCAAGAGGAAAGCTCCCCGCTCTTTGGACAATCGTCAGCTGACCAACGACCTGAACGAGTTTTACTGCAGGTTTGAAAATCAGAAACATAACCCTGGTACCCTCTCCCCCCTTCCCCTCCCCCCTCCACAACCAACACAGCCAGACCCCAGTCTACAAAGAATGGACCCTGCACCCTCTCCTTCCCATTCACCACTTCACACATATTTCAGGCAAGACTCCAGTATGAAAAGACTGGACAATTTCCCACCCCAACGAACACTTCACACCCACTCAGAGCCTGACCTCAGTCTGTAAAGACTGGGCCCTTCTACACCCACCCCCCTCCAATCACCACTTTACACCCAATCACCCACACCCTCTGTGCTGCGCAACATAACTTATCCAATATCAACAATAAAAATAGAGGAGATGCGGAGGCTTTTCAGAAGACAAAAAAGCCGGAAATCTCCAGGACCTGACAATGTTTTCCCCTCTACTCTTAAGTTCTGTGTCAAACAGCTGACAATGGACTATACAGACATTTTCAACCAGTCCCTGCAAACTGTCCCTGTCTGCTTCAAAGTCTCCACTATTGTTCCTGTACCCAAAAAGGCAAGGATTACTTGTCTTAATTACTACAGGCCTGTCACACTGACCTCTGTAGTCATGAAGACATTCGAAAGACTTGTGAAGGCCAAGCTGGATCCTAAGCAGTTTGCATATCGGGCCAATAGATCTGTGAATGATGCAGTCAACCTGGGCCTGCACCTCATCCTACAGGGGACCTATGCGAGGATCCTGTTTGTTTATTTTAGCTCTGCATTCAACACTATTGTGCCAGAGCTACTACACTCCAAACTGTCCGAGTTGACTGTGCCTGAATCCCTCTGTCCGTGGATCACCAGCTTCCTGACAGACAGAAAGCAGCATGTGAGGCTGGGAAAGCACATCTCGGACCCATAAACACTCAGCATAGGAGCACCGGAAGGCTGCATACTCTCTCCTCTCCTCTACTCTCTCTACACCAACGACTGCACCTCCACAGACACCTCTGTGTCTTGGACTGATCCAGGATGGGGAGGAATCTGCCTACAGACAGGAAGTGTCACAGCTGGCATCCTGGTATCATCGCAACAACCTGGAGCTCAATGCTCTTAAAACAATTGAATTGATTGTAGACTTTAGGAGCGCTCCCCCTCCCCTTACCCCCTCACCATCAACAACACAACAGTCACATCTGTGGTCTTTTAAGTTCCTGGGAACCATCATCTCCAAGGACCTTACGTGGGGGGCTACCATTGACTCCGCAGTCAAAAAGGCACAACAGAGGATGTTCTTCCTACGGCAGTTGAGGAAGCACAATCTGCCACAGGCAATGATGGTCCAATTCTACACAGCCATCGTAGTCTGTTTTATTTCAAAGTCACGTGAGTGACTACGTGAAGAGCCTACCAGCCCGCATGTGCGTCAAATACGTCGATGCATGGCGCGGAAATCGGAGCAGTCGAAATTGCTCTGGCAGGTAAGCCAATTTTGTTTTCAGGAATGGGCCGCTGTGGTACAGCGGGCCTGGAGTAGCTGACGGGTGCAGCCTGTGCAGCTACTGCCGTTGGAGCTCCGAACAGGAGCAGACGGCCGGATTTGGAGGCCACCGTGGAGGTTCCGTAAGGAGCTGGCGGGATGCAAAATTTTGCCTGCCGGCACGGCCAGGTCAATGGCCACTGCAAAGGATTAGTAGCAGCCATGTTTTTTTTTTTAAAATAGCCGCGGCCAGGACAGCGACCGCCATGGAAGCTCAGCTGCCGGGTCAGCATTCGCTGTGGGGGTTTCCGCAACAGCTAGCATTTTAAAAAAATAGCTGCTGCCAGCTGAGGTAGGTTCAGCATATGCTATGAATAGTATGCTCTATTCATTGGCAGCTATACATAGAGCTGGCAGTTGATAATAGCGGCTGCCGCTTGGTCACGTTTGTGACTATTGTGGCAGAATGGGGCTCCACTGGAGCAGGCGGATGTTCGGAGCATCTCATGGGAAATGCCTGTACAGATTGGGAAAGGGAGTCATCCAGACACAGAGGAGGCAACACCTGGTCCAGGGTTGCATTCTATTTCCTCCCCTAAGAAACACCGTTGAGGGTCCAGAAGGGAGCAAGGAGCTCCTGGCTTAGGAAGTTTTTTGTGCTGTGTCTGTCAGATACTTGTGGGAGCAACACATGGTTCAGGGTTGCGTCATGATAATTTCTGCTCAGTAGAGGGGACTGTTGGAGATTCTTTCATAAGTGACTACAACTATGTGGATATCGATAAAACAATCGAATCCCTGAACTATTTGGGGATATGCTTCATTTTAATCATGTGAACAAAATATGCTCCGTGCACCGGAGGCATTAACAGGCGGCTCCAGCCATATGGCTGTGGCAACACCTGGCTCAGGGTTGCAGTATTCCTCCCACTCTGATGAGGGGAGTATTGTAGAATATTACTGAGGTGACTCCGATTATGGAATATTAACAGGATATCTGAATCCCATGATTTATCGATGATATGCGGGAGCTACCAGCTCTTGTCACATATTTGCCATCCCTTTGGGGATAGGAGATTCACTGGAGGAAGATCTGGCTAATAGTTTACGGGACATATGCAGTCCACATAAACTGCCAGACTTTTTGGATGTTCCATATGTCTATTCAATCTGTTGAGATATCCCAGTGATTATATATAGGCAAGTCCAATATCCGCTCTGGATTCATTACGGACTTTTGCAAGTCAAAAGATGGGTCTCATCTCTTGGAAGTGCAGAAAGCTGTATTAACACTTCTCTGTAATACACAGTTGGGCCTGTCGCCTTCACAAAATACTATAAGGCATGAGATGATTCCCAAAATGGCTCATTTTTTACAGGGTCAGTAATGTGCAGCCTGCATAATATCTCTTCAGAAAGGACTTATGTAGCAAGAGAAGACTTGCAGGGGTTAGGTGGCTGCAGGAGTGGAGTACCATCCTATGTGGGTAAGCTCCAGTATTCCCGTGGGGTTTTCTCCCTGTATTCATAGGAGCAGGAAGCGCCGTTGAAGACCTGGAAAGGAGCAGCCTGTTGATCCAGGCTGAGAAAAGCTGGCAGCTCGATCTGCACTGTCAACTCCAGCAAAGGCTCCAATAAAGGCAGAAGGTCGCAGGAGCAGGCACAAAATTATGGCCAGAGTTGTCTTTTGAGGCAGACCCTGAATTATGGCCAGAGTTGCCTTTCGAGGCAGGCTTGGAATTATGGCCAGAGTTGTCTTTCGAGGCAGGCTCAGAATAATGATCGGAATTCCCTTTTGAGGCAGGCTCGGAATTATGTTCCGTGGCCTGTTCATTGCGCTCTGCTAAGGCTCTGATGGAGCAGAAGGAGTCGAAGGAACGGTGTGTCAAACCAGGCTGGGAATACCTGGTAGCATGACCTGCACTGTAAAGCACCAGAAATAATTGCACTCGAGTTATGGAAATGAGCTGTGGCAGATGTGCCTGCAATGGAACTTCGCGGAAGCTCCAACAAGCAGGTTGACCTGGGCTCAGAAATGCTGGCAGGTAAGGTATCTTTATAAAACAGCCGTAAATTCCGAAATGGAGCAGTCTGTTGCCGAGGTTTGGATTCACTGGCAGCATGGGGTGTCTAGTACTTTTCACTCTCTCTAGAGAGGTCAGGTTGATGCAAAGACATTGGTAGGGTGCCTGCATGGCAACTTCTGTAAGCTCTAAGTTGCAACTGGCTGATCATATGGATCATATTGACCAGGGAAACTGCCTCAACATCTGTGATTGAGAGAATGAGGTAGTTTGAGGTTTCCCTCATCTCATGTTTAATTCTTTCAGCTCTAGGATAAGTAGCTACCAGCAGAAAGCCGGTCTGGCATGTAGCATTTTTATCTTACCTGCAGGTTCATGTTGTGAATAAAAAATATATATACAATAATTTGTAGGCTCTCAATACCAGTATTCCAGACTGAGTGGCTGGTGCAAGACAGTGTTGCACACACTGGCGACTGAGAGGTGGTTTCAGTCAGAGGACTGCGGAGCAACTCCTGGTTCAGGGTTGCATTATGCTATTTTCCATTCTGAGGAAGAAGGCTGAGGTTTCGTGGTGACTCTGACAGTCAAGAGTTGACAGGGATCGTGTGTTCCCACATCAACTGGATGTTGTGTTTCAGCTCTAGTCATCAAGATCTGATTATATCTTATGAGAAAAATAAATAAATAAGTAGTTAAATGCATCTTCTGCGGCAAGAGAAGCCAAACGTTCCCTCTGTATGGTCAATAAAGAAAATGATGGTTATCCAAGTGGAGACAGAGATGTTTAGTCTGCCCAAGAACAAGAGGGGTATATTTCTGATATTTCTCAAGGTTGTAGCAAAGTGGAGCATGCCAAATCACGTTAGGATTTGGCTAGTCTGATCATGTGCCTCGTTACCCACTCTAAAATGGATAATTGTTTTTCAGCAATTTAGCTGATTCAGAGGAAGAGGGCCTCAATCGATCTTGGAGATGCATACTTTGCCATATCTCTTCATGAGAGGCACAAATATATCTGGTGTTTTGATGACAACGCCAGTGGTGCGAAGTTTAGGTTCTATCTAGGGGTAGTCTTCAGGTCTAGACTATTTACAAAGATTCTAAAGCTAACACTGCCCTACTCAGATCAAATGGGCATTGTGTCATGGATTTTTTAGACGACACGCAAATTTTGTAGCTGATAATCGGGTTTATCAAGAGATGCCTCTTAAGATATTAAGGATAGGCAACATGAAATTTAATAATGCCAAATTTTCCTACTCATTCAGAGTGTCCATCATTCCGAGTGGCTGAAAGAAGCTCCTTTTTACTCAAAGTCACGAGTGATGGCTAGCTCAGCTTATATCTCATGCAGCTAGCTCTGCACGATTGTATGGGAATTTGTGGAAAGGACGTGAACTACTTTGAAACAGAAGTAGAAGTGCTTTGTGCTTCTCAGTTTGTGCTCAGAAAAGTGATTATGTTATAATACAATTGACACTGTTTGAGCTGTTTTGTCATTCTCTATAGTGCCATAAGTGGGACAGTTAATGATTGGTTATTCTCCCATTGTTGACTAACATCAAGCAAGGTGTATTTTACTTCAGAGTCACGTGAGTGACTACGTGAAGAAGCCCCGCCTGGCGCTGGAACAGCATTACGTCGACGCTGACGGCAGAAGGAAGAGCTGCAGAGGCTAGCTCGTCGACAGCGGTAGGTACGGAACCAGCAGGTAAGTGCAGTTGAAAAAATTTTAGGGTCTGGAAAACTCCGTGCCTGGTGTATTGAACCAGGATTTAAAATGAATTTTAAAACAAAAATAAAATAAAAGATTAAAATAGAACAAAATACTCTGTATAAAACAACGGAGTTTAAAAAAGAACGTCCCGGGAGAATACCCAGCGATCGGGACGGGAGATAAATTACGGAGCCGGTTCCGATACTGGTGACCGTTAAAATTACGTTAGGGAGTTTTAGATGCTCCACAAACTTTTGGCAGGGGGGGAAATTTTAAATGTCAGAAAGGCCATAATTTAAAAAGTTAATAAAGGCCTTCAGACGGAAAATAATGGAAATATTCCCTAACCTACCCTAAGGGGGTTTCACATATAAAAAGAGAAAAAAAAGAAGGAAAAAAAAAAGATGAAATATGGTGGGAATATCTACCTCAGATATTTCTGAAGGTAGTCTCCTTGAGGGGAAAAAGTCAGGAGAAACAAGGGCAGTGAAAAATAAAATGGAAAAACTGACCCTAAAAATGCACTGATAGTGGTGGCTGGTCATGAAGTACCCACCACAGCACCAATATATATATATATATATATATATATATATATATATATATATATATATATATATATATATATATATATATATATATATATATATATATATATATATATATATATATATATATATATATATATATATATATACATACACAGGTGTATGCACAACACCTGAATAAGAAGTGAGGCCATGGAAAATTACCATGGAAACCAAAATTAGTTGGTCTCTCACTAAAAGCTGTTATGGTTAAAACAGCAGAACAAATAATGAGTGAGGCCATGAAAAGTAATCATGGAAACTAAAAACTCACCAAAGCTGTAATGATTGAAACAGCAGAATATGATAAAACTTTATGTTTTATAAAGATATCAATGGTGAATCTGTTTATGATATCCATGTCTCAAATTATATGAGATATAAGGAAATACAATTTCAAAGTATTTCAAAATGGTGCATGGCATTACTATTCAAAAAGAAAATAAAATAAAATAAAATAAAATAAAAGTTTGTGCAAATAACTAATATTTTTAAAATAAAATAAATTGCCATCAGTTTGTGGAGCTCAATGGGAAGAAATATATAATATTAATTTACCAAATCTGCACTCTAGAGTGCAAAAAAAATGATTTTAGGTTTGCACTCAAAAGTAACTCCAATAAAGAAGGGGTACGTATATATATATATTATAAAATTACCTCAGTGTAAAGATTTGATGGTATAAACCATACAAAACATCATTTTATATACATTTTCACGGTGTAAGAACATTTTATTAAAATGGAAACATCTTGAACATTGAAATACAGTTGCTATTAACAAATTGTTAATCAATATTACAGGTGCTTGAAATTAATTAAAATGGGTCAAGCTGTGCAAGTTAAAACATTGTCCAAAGGATTAAACCAGTTCAAGGCTGTTAAACAGAATACTGGAAGAACAATTATGCTGATAAAAGATCAGCACTTGCACTAATGAGGTCATGATCATGGGTTATCTTGATTACATTTAAATTGGAAGGTTATAAGAGTCAGCTGCAAATTACTGCTGCAATTACAAACCTGTTGGTAGGTAAGGACCTGACCCATTACATAAAGCGTATGCTTAGGCATTAATAAAATATTCATAAATTACTATTCTGAATTTAGGAGTAATTCAGCACCATAAGAGGGGGAAAATTGTTCCATGATACAAATATGTCTCATTGTTGTTGACATACTTTGTCCCTCCATTAGGTTAGGTAAAGAGTAAATAAAGCTCCAAAAGAAGGAATACAGAAGCTTATAAGAATATTAATGCCTTTGTGAGAGGCTTATGCAAATATCAAATGATACGTTATCATTATTAAAGTAATGTAAAAAAGGTTCACAAGCTGCTTCAACTATAAGCTTAACAGCTGTTGCAAACTGAAGCAAGTGTTACAGATGATGTACAGCTTCTGTGAATATTTGGGTAAAGATAAGAATATTATCTATTCTTATAAGAATAATTGATACATCTCTTGTTGGGACTGTGGACAATAATACCAGGTGAGCATAAATGGATTGTCCTAAAATTTTTTCCAAACATTTGTATTAATTATTGAAGTATAAGGAGTTATGGATTAAATATCGATTGTTTTATTATGGAAGTGTCCATGTCATATCAAGGTGAACAATACCACGGCTGTGGCATATGTTAAAACACACAAGATAAGTCAAATAATAATCATGGGATTATCTGAGTAAACAGATGTGGCATATTCTAAAAGTTTTAGTCCAGCTGTTTATCTCTAAGGAAGAGACAATGGTATCGGAGACAACAAATTTAGGGAGGAAAACACATTGTCATTAATAGGGATTACGTACGATTAATCTGGTTGCATACAGATTAAATCACCGATCTTTCAAATGTTCTTGTGGGTAAACCAAGTACAGGAAAGGTGGATGCTTTTCTCTCAATTACATGAGGAAAATATGTTCTTTTGTGTTCCTCATTTTGTTGATAGGGCAGTGTCTGATGAAAATGTAGCAGGACACTGCCAGAGGCATTTTGGTGGCCCAATACGGATCCTTCATGGTTTCATAAATATTGAGTGATGTTGAACCACTTGTGATGATTCATAGTTGCAGTAATTTATTGAAGTCTGAGGAAGGGTCTCGACCCGAGGCGTTGCCTGTCTCCTTTCGCTCCTTGGATGCTGCTGCACCCGCTGGGTTCTCCAGTTTTATGTAACCCTGCAGTAATTTATTGTTGTACAAAGGCATCCATGACATGAAAATATGAATTTGACTATCTGCAGGTTGACCAGACCATTACAACAGTTTGATGGTCAAAGAAGTCTAGGAATGTTTAACTAATATAACAACATAACAATAAAATAATTATGTATAAAAGAAGTGTTATACCTGCAATTTGCAGAAATAAGTTTTAAAAAACAATATTTTGTTATAAGAAATTGGAGGTCTGTGTATACAGTAAAGTTATTTTTATCATATTAGATATATGTGAGTTCCTTGTGGATTGCATTTTTCTGAGTATCTAATTGATAGAGTGTTACCGTCCTATTAACGGACTATATACTAACCAAGAAGTTATCAGGTGCATTAATAATATCCCGATATGGAAAGGGATATATATGTGGATATTAATATAAATATATATATGTGTGTATATATATATATATATATATATATATATATATATATATATATATATATATATATATATATATATATATATATAAAATCTGTCCAAAATTGTAATATATAAGTCGGGAGATAAATAGTTCAGAATTGCCTTAGGCAATGGACTCTAATTCTATCAATGATTCAAAAAAAAAAAAAAAAAAAGAGTTAACATTGAAAATAATAATGCTGATGACTTTAGTATCAATATAAGAGTGAAAACATTGCAAATATTACGTTATAATTGCATGTGGATACAGATTACATTATCATATATGTTTATGAATTTACCAAACAAAGCACACCAAGAGGAGCTGAAACCAAGGTAAACCTATAAGCATATCCTGTCGGCCTTAAGTTGTGTGTGTGTGTGTGTGTGTGTGAACATTGATGAAATATGTTGAAGTAGGTAAGAGTCTCTGTGGTAATGAGACAGCACTACTTATTACACACAAAAACCACATTAGGTTCAGTAAAAACTGATGGTTCTAGAGAAATGTATTCTAGATGGTTAGAAATTGGATACATTCAGTGGAACTAGACACTGAAAGGTGGAAAATCACTCTGTTAATGAGGTAGATACATTCACAGGAATGGCACGGGATGAGCCGCTCGAGCAAAGATGCAAGGCCGCAGGAGGGTGTAAATTAATGTTAAAGTAAAAGGAACCAGTCATGGTGTCAGGTTTGGACACGGAGTGTTGGGTTCTCTATAATTGTTGCTTTGTCATACCATCAAAATATATATATATCAATTGATATTTTGTGATAAACTTGCCTTTCAATGGAAAGGGCATTACTTTTATTCTTTATAATGTGAAATAATTTATCACATAACTTGAGGCAATGTTTGGGGAAAAATGTGTTATTCGCTCGTTACTGTGTTGAATGAGCCGGACTGTCGTATGGAATAAATTCTACGACATGAAAAACACAGAAAGCTTCAAACTCTTCACGTAGTCACTCACGTGACTCCGAAGTAAAATAGTAAGATTAAACGAGAACTTACCAGTTCGAAGTTTGATCTTTATTTTATGAGGAGTAACGATGAGAGATTACGTGCCCTCCACTCCACACCCTCATAAAATAAATGATCATCTGGTAGTTCTAAATCTATGATGAGCCTTACTATCTTACTTCGGCTATTGTGTTCTGTGTTTTTCATGCCGCTGCTTTGAAGTATGCCGTTCCAGCGCCAGGCGGGGCTTCTTCATGTAATCCCTCATTGTTACTCCTCATAAAATAAAGATCAAACCTCAAACTGGTAAGTTCTCGTTTAATCTTACTATTTTATATGACTGCTCTAAAGCCTACACTCATAGTCGTGTGGAATATACAGTATATCAGTAAATTATTATGCAGATATTCATCTACTGTTTTCCTCATGGGAGCAGTATTTTTTAAGTTGATTACGTTTTAGTAGCTAATTCAGCACAAGAACATACCCTTTACTCAATCTCTGGCTCGGTCTCTGGGTCATAACTGACATGAGGGTAGCTTGTTATGAGAATTATCTCATAAAGCTAAACGGGCAGGTTGGGTACAAGTTGGAGTTGCCAGCATATCCACCAGATCGGAGATCGGGGGTGTTATTATGTATACAGGTACACTGAGCTTGCGAGAATCTATGCAATGAAGGATACTTTCTTCATTGTTAATTAATAGTTTCAAGAGATTGTTGGTGGCTCATTAGCAGTCAATAGAATGGGTATTCCCATTTGTCCATCTTGTTGCAACATCAGGAGGTTGACATGGTGCACTTTCAGAAGTTATAACATTTTGGTTGAATATGTCTGAATGATTGCAGAAATAATTCTGTACAGTGTGGCATGAGTTATTGTCTAGCTCAAAAACCAATTGGGACTATGGTCCGATTAGGAGCAATGGCCATGTATGCATGTTAGCATCATGTTGTTAATGACCCATGTCTTTTTACCATTTATGGTTTTATCTGTTTAAGTGTTTCACACACAGATTGGGTTACCGCATGAAACCACATAGCTTTGAAGGCTTCATTAGTCACTCACGTGACTTTGAAATAAAATAGAAAGATTAAACGAGAACTTACCATTTGAAGTTTGATCTTTATTTTATGAGAAGTTGAAGTGAGGGAATACGTGCCCTCCACTCCCAACCCTGATTCTCATAAAAGATCATCCAGTAACTCTAGTCTCGTTAGTCTTTCCATAGTTTAAGTTCTGCAACTGGTCTGTGGTTTCATACAGTTGCTCTGAAGATTGATGCGCATGCGGGCTGCTGGGCTCTTCACGTATTCCCTCACTTCAACTTCTCATAAAATAAAGGTCAAACTTCAAACGGTAAGTTCTCATTTATTCTTTCTATTCTCACCTTCTCCATCATGGTCTGGTTTGGCTCAGCCACCAAGTAGGATACCTGGAGGCTTCAGCGAATTGTCCAATCAACAGACAAGGTTATTTGCTGCAACCTTCCCTCCATTGATGAACTGTACACTGCAAGGGCCAGGAAGCGAGCAGGCAAGATCATCTCTAACCCCTCTCACCGTGGCCACAAACTCATGGAATCACTTCCCTCTGGAAGGCGACTCCGGACTGTCAAAGCTACCACAGCCAGACATAAAAACAGTTTTTATCCACGTGTAGTTGCTCTACTCAACAGCCTCCCTTTGACCTGGTATTTTGTTGGTTCACATGCTTGATCAATGGTGTTTTATCATGATGTTTAGTGTTTTCTGATTCATTCGTAACTGTCACTGTATGCCATGTTGTTACTTATGGGCGGAGCACCAAGTCAAATTCCTTGTATGTGAATACTTGGCTAACTAACTAACTTTCTTACTTACTTACTTACTTATTTATATTTGGTGCAAGAAAAGATAAATCGTTCTGTGGAATTGTTGATGGAAAAAAATAAGTTGCTGATAGTTGTGTGCTGTGGAGTGTGAGTTTAAAAGATCAAATTGATATGGAAACCACAAGTCACATTTTGAGTCTCGGTTCATTATGGGAAGGAAATGTAAATTGAATGACTCACTTTTTGATTGAATGGAGTGACTCACAATTTGGGTGAAAATCTAACAGATGTTCAAAGATATTAATATGAGCTTTAGTCTAGCAAATAATGATTTTGCACATACAGTATCATTGAAACAAAAGTATCTGCACATTTTGCACTGAAAAAACTGTTAACAGCTCTTAATATTATTTCATAACGTGAAGGGTGCATGATTTGTCTGCAGGAAGAATTCTGAGAGGATATTAAAATACTAATCACCTCGAGAATATATAAATGATAAGATTAGTCAATTATAGAGTGCTCTTGAGTCCATGTGAACAGTTGGATAGCACAATATAGGAATGACAATCACCTGCCACTTTCACATAGGGACCAGGTAGAATCAGACAGTTCATTTCCTCTTAAGAACAGGAACAACACAGCACAAAAGGCAGAACACAACATCAATGGTATGTGACGGTATGTTTTGTCTTTCTGTGTCCTTCGTCTTCCTTCAATGGTTGTGGTGAGGAGTTTGGAACTAAGCCTGAAAGGAAAATATTCCTGCAAATCAGAAATAAAAAGATCAAAAATCTGGGAATACTCAGCAGGCCAGTATGGATCGAAGAAAGGAATTTAATGTTTTATTTTAACTGAGAAAGTGCAACATTTGATAAAAGACCAAAACAGGTTAAAAGATAACAAAAATAGTAAGATTTTACTTCGGAGTCACGTGAGTGACTACGTGAATAGAAGCCCGTACAGCCGTTGGTGCGTCATGACGTCAGACGCTGGTGCAGTCGGCCGGTTGGAGCAGCAGCGCTCCTCCGAGCGGTAAGTTTTAACGGAGGGATACACGAAAAGCTGGAGAATTCAGCGGGTGCAGCAGCATCTAAGGAGCGAAGGAGATGGGCGACGTTTCGGGTCGAGACCCTTCTTCAGACTTCACCCTCGATTCTCCAGCATCTGCAGTTCTTCGTTAACAAGTTTAAACGGAGGTAAGGTTTTTTAAATTTTTTTACCACAGGTCATTTTCTGCGACGGTTTGGAGCTCTGGTAGATATGTTGCAGAAAGTGAAGAAGGTGTCGGCGAGGCGCTCCGGGGGTAGAAAGGAAAAGTGGCCAGGAGAGTGTTGAGGATGGAGGCCCGTCTGGTACACCTGGTCCGATGCTGGCTACATAGCCAGTGGTTGCGGACCCACTGCCAGGGGGCAGTGGAGGCTTGTCAGTAGGGAGGAAGGCCACTGGCAAGTCTCTGTGGCCCGTAGATGAGTCGGGCCTGGAGGTTATACCCTCCATAGGAGAGTCCGTTTGCTCACGGCTCTCCCACGTCGATTCTATTACAAAAGAATGCTCGACAGGGACCAGCTCCGTGAGGAGGAGTGGTTCCCAAGCCAGGCTGATGGAGAGCTTGTGCTAGCAGCACCTGTTTCAGGGCTGCAGAACTATCCTGCCTGTGAGGAGAATGTTCTATCAGTGCAGTTTGCTGACACTGATTCTATGCTGGGGGAGAGCAGTAAAGGAGTTTGGTTGGAGGTAATTCCGAACATTGCTGGGAAGTTTGCTGAGCGTAGAGAGGCAGGAAAGGCGATTGATGTAGAATTGGCCGAAGCAATTCAGTATATGCTCTCCCACCAGTTACAGGAGCTAGCTATGGATGAAGTAGCAAAAAACTATAAAGCTCCTGTTAATTGTGATCTCCTGAAGGTACCGGTGGTTAATCACCAAATTTGGTCATAGATGGGTATGTCTGCTAGGGCCCAGGAGATGAAGTTTAAAAAAGTGCTTAAACTGTTGTCAGCAGGTATTACAGCTGTGGTGAAGGTTATTGATACAAGCGGTATGGTTGAAGCACACCAGGATGAACTGGGATTCCTTTGTAATGCATTTTGAAATTAATAATATCGGGAGGGCCGCTATTAGGTCAGTGCTAATCCGAATTTGGCGAGTTTGTGCAAACCGACCAGTGTACCACCACGGAATCTGTTGTTTGGTGGTAACCTTGCAAAAAGGGTCAAAGACTGTCATGAGGTTGTTAAAACCATGGCCCTCATTAAGCCAGCTGGCAAGCAAGGCAAAAAAGGTTCTCTACAAGAAGTCGAGGACAACAAGGTCCGCAAGGAAAGATGCAGGTAACGAATATAACATTAACAGACGATGAATTAACTGATGTTCCTGTTCAAATTGGGGAAGGTTAAAATTGTTTCTCAAACAATGGCAGCAGTTGACATCAGATTTGTTCATACTTAGTGCATCGAAGGGGTGAAAAATTGAATTTTACTCTAAGGACAGTCTACCTAATCAACATTTTCCTAGTCGTAAACTTATTTTTTCAGATGAGGAAAATGTGCTTATTCAAGCAGAGATTCAGTCGTTACATAAGAAAGGGGTAATTGAGACTTCTGTCTATCAAAGTCAACAATTTCTGTCAAGTATATTTCCCAGATCTAAAAAGACTGGGGGATGTAGAATTATTCTGGATTTATCGAATTTGAACAAATTTGTTTGTTATAGGCATTTCAAAATGGAGACCTTTACCACGGGCAAACATCTAGTGTCCAAAAGGTATTATATGGCAACCATTGATTTAAAGAATGCGTATTACGCAGTGTCTATTCATGGTGATGATAGAAGATATTTGAAATTTATTTGGATGACTGAGCTGTGGTAATTCAGGGCATTGCTGAGTGGATTAACTTCAGCGCCTAGATTATTTACTAAATTGGTAAAACCTGTGTTAGCATTACTTAGAGCTCAGGGGCATGTGGTAATGGCCTATTTAGATGATATTCTGATTGTTGGAAAGACTCATGCTGAAACTCAATCATCAGTTTCAGTTGTTAAAATCACTTTAGAACAAACGGGATTTGTTATTCACCCAGGTAAATCTAAATTATCACCAGTCCAAATTATTGATTATCTGGGATTTATCATTAATTCCAATCACATGTTGGTAACTTTGCCCAGGGATAAATTGAATCAGTTAATTGAGGACTGTGTTAATCTCGTTGGAGAACAACGGCCTTCGAATAGACAAGTAGCCAGTTTTATTGGGAAGTTGTTGCAGCCTTTCCAGCTGTGCAGTATGGTCCTCTGCATTATCAACAATTACAACGATCAAAGGAACAGGCACTGAGAATACAAAGGGGCCAATTTTGATAGGCCTATGCAGTTGTCAGCTGGGGTGATTGCTGACATACAATGGTGGATAATACATGTTTCAAAAAGTTTAAGGAAGGTTTTGGTGGAATCACCGTCACTGATATTACAGACTGATGTAAGTGCACCGGGTTGGGGTGCAACAGATATGTCTTCTAGTTGTGGAGGCAGATGGAATGTGGATGAGACATCGCTCCCTCAATTAAGAGGGATTAATTATTTAGAGTTGTTGGGCACCTGGTATGGGCTCAAAGCTTATTGTTCTACAAGGAGGGACTTGCATGTGCAGGTTCAGATTGACAACACCACAGCAGTGGCATATGTAAACCACATGGGTGGAGTTAAGTCACAGTCTTGTGATAGACTGGCTAACCAGATTTGGAGCTGGTGTATTGACCAAAATATCTGGCTTTCAGCACTTTATTTGCCAGGAAGAGGTCACGTCAGTTTAATGACAACATTGAATGGATGTTAAATCAGGATGTATTTAACCAAATGATTGATCAGTATGGATTACCAGATATTGACTTGTTTGCATCTCGATTAAATCATCAGTTACCTAGATATGTTTCATGGGAACCAGATCCTGGGGCAGTAGCAGTGGATGCATTTTCGCTGCATTGGGGAGGAATGTTTGTGTATGTATTTCCTCCATTCTGTCTCATCAGCAGATGTTTCCAAAAGATCAAGGAGGACTCCGTTTCAGGGGTATTGATAGTGCCAGATTGGCCTACACAAGCATGGATTCCCGTTGTATTACATAGAAACATAGAAACATAGAAAAATAGAAATTAGGTGCAGGAGTAGGCCATTCAGCCCTTCGAGCCTGCACCGCCATTCAATATGATCATGGCTGATCATCCAACTCAGTATCCCGTACCTGCCTTCTCTCCATACCCTCTGATCCCCTTAGCCACAAGGGCCACATCCAACTCACTCTTAAATATAGCCAATGAACTGGCCTCAACTACCCTCTGTGGCAGAGAGTTCCAGAGACTCACCACTCTCTGTGTGAAGAAAGTCTTTCTCATCTCGGTCTTAAAGGATTTCCCCCTTATCCTTAAGCTGTGACCCCTTGTCCTGGACTTCCCCAACATCGGGAACAATCTTCCTGCATCTAGCCTGTCCAACCCCTTAAGAATTTTGTAAGTTTCTATAAGATCCCCTCTTAATCTCCTAAATTCCAGAGAGTATAAACCGAGTCTATCCAGTCTTTCTTCATAAGACAGTCCTGACATCCCAGGAATCAGTCTGGTGAACCTTCTCTGCACTCCCTCTATGGCAATAATGTCCTTCCTCAGATTTGGAGACCAAAACTGCACGCAATACTCCAGGTGTGGTCTCACCAAGACCCTGTACAACTGAAGTAGAACCTCCCTGCTCCTGTACTCAAATCCTTTTGCTATGAAATGAAATATTTTGCTATGAAATGAAATATTTTGCTATGAAATGAAATATTACAAATGGCTAGGGAGCCTTACATGCTTATGCCCAAGAATACAGATCTACTGGTAAATCCAGTCACTGGGGATCAACATCCTTTATATGATCGTATTGATCTGTTAATTTGCAGATTTTAAGGAGGCCATACCTGGGGAGAGGACTGTCTCATCGGACTGTGGATGTTCTCACGTCGGCCTGCAGGGATAGTACACAGCAGCAATATATCACCTATATAAGGAAGTGGGAGCAATTCTGCCTACAGCAGAATATTGTATGTCACACTGCAGGGATCACGGACGTATTGGAGTTTGCAACTATTTATTTTGACCAAAAAATTAAGTTACAGTGCGATTAATTCAGCCAGAAGTGCTCTGTCTTCTTATTTACCTATCAATAGAGAATTGCATACAGTAGGGACACATCCGTTAGTTTCACGATTCATGAAGGGAGTTTTTCAATTCTAATCCTCCTAAACCCAGGTATGCCGGTATTTGGAATGTGAGTGAGGTTTTTATGGTTCTTTGCCAGTGGGCTCCGGTTACAAGCCTATCAGTAGCCAAATTATCTATGAACGTGGTCATGCTTATGGCGTTGGTTTCAGCTCAACGTGTACAAATGTTGCAAAAGCTACGGCTAGATAGAATGCATGTGTCGGCTGATGCCATTATATTTTATGTCTATGATTTGCTTAAACATAATAGAAGAGGCATGACAGGATGTAAGATTGTGTTTTCAGCATACCCCGCAGATGATCGCTTGTGTGTAGTCTCACATTTATCTCGTTACATTGAGATTACTAAACCTCTGAGAGGAACAGAGTTGGCTTTGTTTATTAGTCACAAAAAACCACACAGTAAGGTGTCGGCGCAAATGATTTCAAGGTGGCTAAAGCAGGTCCTGGCAAGTGCTGGAATTGATACTGATAAATTCAAATCTCATTCCACCAGTGCGGCATCAACTTCCGCGGCAAGGGCGATGGACTTGCCAATAGACCATATCCTCACGGCCGCAGGATGGTCCAGTGAGCTAACTTTTCAGAGGTTTTATCACAAGCTGATTTCAAGGCTCGGGGTGTTTGCTGATTCTGGTTTCAGTACTGTTACACTTTTCCCCTGAGTTAGAGGGGTTTGTTATGAGTTGTTTGTAAATAAACTGTTATTTCATTTAACAAATGTATTACTGATGCAAGATTGATTGTTAACGACTTTTGAGTCAATCCAGGCAGTGTGAACGTCGGATTTGAGTCTGCGGCGTGAATTCACAGTGCTTTGAAGTCTTCACGTAGTCACTCACGTGACTCCGAAGTAAAATAGTAAGATTAAACGAGAACTTACCAGTTTGAAGTTTGATCTTTATTTTATGAGGAGTCGAGTTGAGGGACTACGTGCCCTCCGCTCCCACCCTCATAGATCGCATCTGGTAGTTCTAGTTTTATCATCTTACCATTATACTTCAGTCATTGTTAGCTGTGAATTCATTCCGCTGCTTTGAAGATTGACGCACCAACGGCTGTACGGGCTTCTATTCACGTAGTCCCTCAACGCGACTCCTCATAAAATAAAGATCAAACTTCAAACTGGTAAGTTCTCGTTCAATCTTACTATTAAAAGAGAACTTACCAGTTTGAAGTTTGATCTTGATTTTATGAGGAGTAACGATGAGCGATTACGTGAAGAAGGCCGTCAGTCCACTGAGCACGTCAATCTTCAAAGCAGCGGTGTAAAATCACAGATAACAGTTGAACTGAACATAGTAAGATTAGAGAAGAGATGAACTACCAGATGACTTTAATAATATGAGGGTTGGGAGCGGGGGCACGTAATCGCTCATCGTAACTCCTCATAAAATCAAGATCAAACTTCAAACTTGTTAGTTCTCATTTAATCTTACCATTTTACTTAAGAGTCACGTGAGTGACTATGTGAAGATTTCAAAGCTCTGTGATTTTACGTCAGTTCGAGTCCAGACGTCACACACTGATTGACCATGGATGACCATGGATGAGTGAAAAAAAATTAATGCATTCAGACATGACTTAACTTGTTAAAATGCTGATGCTTTCATCATCCAAAGAAAATAACTGTGACCCCTTTCATCAAGGGGGAAGCTATAAAACAGACTCTTAAAACGGAGTTGGCAAATACCCCTGGTTACCCAATGGGTTATTTAAAATGTTGGTAACGTATGTAGTTTGACCATCCTGCAGCTGCTAGGCTGTGGTCCTGTGGAACTTACATTACCCTTGGAGCTGGGTAGTAGCAGCCCTGGTGGAGTGCGTGTGGTAAATATTAGTATCAATGCATACATTAGCCAAAACCAGTTTTACCTCCTGGAGATGGTGGAATTAATACTTCTATGAAGTTTTTTGTACCCAACAAACATAGCTAGTGAGGAGCCTTGGAGGCTCTAGGTGACCTAGACGTATAGTGTAAAGGTGTGACCACACATTACCGAAGGTCCAGAGGGTAGCTATGAAACTGTTTGAGACCTAAGCCCCTTGGTTAGTTCTGGTTAATTAAATCAAAAACATAAAATGTTATATATTCGCAGATGTACCATCCTGTCCAGTCGCAATTTACGTTATGACTGGACCCGGTGCACTGAGGCCAGTGCCATGAGGATAAGAACCTTAGAGAGCCGGCTAAAGCCTAGAATGTAGCCGGAGCCCCCTGGTGAAGTAATGTTAACATTATGTCTATGTCCCATCCTTCCGTGTTCCCGGGCCTGGGAGAAACTTGTATTAAAGATATCCTATATTCTGGAGATCAGAGTGTGAGGCCCAACGGTGTGGGTCCCACTGCTGCAGCAAATATGATGAGGAAGCACGTTGGCATAGTGAATGGCACTTTCCTTCATTATTGTCATACAGCGATGTGAACATGAACTGTAAGACATCAGTATCCGTGCTGTGTTGTACATAACATTTATATAAGAACAAAATGATTCCCATTTCCCAAGTGGAATAGTACTGCCTTATGGTGCCTCCCCTGCACTCTGCATTGTGCACTACATGGATCGGCCTGACAACCCGAGCCGTAGGCATTGTCGTCTCTGAGTTTGCTAGTCAATTAATTGATTTTCTTGCAGTGTCTGGTTTCCCATGTCATTGGCAGAACCAGCAAGTGTTATGTTTAGAATGACCATATTAGGTTCTATACAATTTCCAACATTAGTGGGCACTCGTGGCTGTGTATGTCAGTCAGGCCATTAGAACGCCTGAAGCGGTGTCTTGCTGGATTAATTGCAAGACCCGACTGAAGTGGCATGATGGAGGAAGACATGCAAGAACCATTCCTCCGTAGTGTGGCGATAGTGTATTCTCACCACTGTATGCCATGTATTAATATCTGGAAAAAGAGCCTGGGTGTAAGCATATCAATATTTGGTGTACTATCGAATCATGATGACATTAAACACTAGTGATCTAACATTCATACTGCGTTGTCATTGATTTCACTTAATGACACAATAGCCTCAAACGAGGTTAGGTAAAATCATGGGATAGTTTAACTTTTTGCACCCATGTGACTAACATATGCCACCACCATGGTGTATCAACTTGGAGTTGAGCATGCAGACTATGCATATTCGCACAATAACCTTTAACCTATAGGATGCACCTAGTGTTATAGGTAATTGATACCAAACTGAAAATTGGTGACTGATGCAAACCATATCCACCTCCATAATTGGAGAGGCAGTCATAATTTCTCATCTTTGAGGACTAGCATCAATTTGTAATTACTGAGGATAACTGACCAAACTTACTGGAGCAATGCTGAATACTGCCACCATGTGACTTTGGTAGCATCAGCTGGGATAGGCCTAGGTCTATTAACAAAGACCTACATGCTTACTGAGGGATTAATTCTTACTGATAATGTCCAATTTGCACGGCTGGAACACAGCTGCTATATTGCCAATTACACTTAATGAGTAGATTGCTGCTTATAACAATGAGGTTGTTACAGGCTTCTGATAATTTCACCTCCTGCCCAGGGCGGAGTCCCTGTTAAATTGATAGTAAAATGTAATCCCAACAGTCAATTGTTCTGATTGGTCTCAACTTAAATTTAACTGAATGGATTAAAGTTTGGGCTGCAACAGTTAATTTAGTAAAACACAGTGTTTAAAAAACATTATCCAGATAGGTGATAACAATGTTCTAGAGCTGTGAGCAGCCCAAGCACCGATTTAACTAATTTGGTAAATAAACCTGGGAGCTGAAGTAGCCCATTTGCAACGGTTTTACTGTTGCATTGACCCTTCCAGATACATTTCTAATATCTCCGGTGATCCCTGTAAGTGGGAACTGAATAGCATGCATCTTTGAGTTCGATGCCTGTCATATAGTTCCTATAGAATCAATAATTGGACAGTAACGATGTATCCCATTTTGAAAGTCTATACTGCACATAGGAGTTAAATCTGGATGAAGCGACACCCTGCATCTTTCACCCTATCCTGAAAGGCAATCCAGCCCATAATACTGGGCCCGTCTCGAAAGATAACTCCAGCCCCAATTCCAAGCCTGCTTGGAACCCATATGTTGTGCAGTATAAAGCAATCACATGTTATCATTAGTTTATTAAACCCAGATCTAAATCTCATGCAAGCATGGTCACTTGTAGAAAAAACACAAGTGTAAATATTAACAACATGTAAATGGTTCACAAACTCATGTCTTGGGAGAACAAGACCCACCTACCTCCATGGCTACCGGTGGTTGTATGCTAAGCCATTAGGCTTTGGTCTGAAAACTCTCATCATACTGAGCCTGCCTCGAAAGACAGCTCTGGCCACAATTCTGAGCCTGCCTCGAAAGACAACGCTGGCCATATTTCCGTGCACAGCTTTCAAGCTGCCACCGGCTTTAGTGAACCGCTGCCCCCAATGGAGGCGTGGGGTGTGGCATTGCCTGCCAATGAAGCTTTGCTCGTTGTCGGCCTTGATTAGTCCGACAGCTTTGTTTCCACATCCTGGTCTTACCTGTGGCAAAAGTCTTACCTGAAGAGAGGATTCGGCAGCTGGATTCATTTCTTGGATTGCAGCACTCCAATGTCACCCAGGTAGCGTTGTTCACTGCCGGCACTTGTAGCATTTGCGAGTATCTCTTGAAGCTATACGCATGTGCTCCAGTATGTTCCACGGACATACTTAGAATTTGAAGTCAGTCCCATACTGATCACTCGCACGCCCCTCCACAGAGCGGGAGATTCGTAGGCAGCCCTGAAAACAGGTGCTGCCGCAGGCCCCTGAGGCTACCTGCGCTGACATGGCCCCTCCAGCGGCCCCATGTCAGGTTTTTGCTCTGGGTCAAACTGAAACTGATCCTGTATGCTCCCCTCCTCAGAGTGGGAGACGTGCAGCCCTGAAAACAGGTGCCGCTGCCTGCGGGTTCTCCATAATACCCGGGCTGATAACTCCCTACTTTGTGGAGCACCTCTCCATCAGGTGCTCCATGTGGGTTTGAACATTTCAAACTGTTACCCACGTAGGAGGGGATCCTGTCCATCAGGAAACCTCCTGGCCTGACTCCGGTAGTCCACAGACCTGACCGTCACAGGTTTGACCCCCTTTCTGGGGATCCACAGTGGTCTGGAAGCAGCTGACCACTATATGTTGGCGGGGTCCCTCCAGGCCTGACTTCCACAGGCCTGCCCCACTGCTGTAGGTTTACCCCTATGTGGGGAAGCACAGCGGTCTAAATATAGCTGGCCCTGTCGTCGGGTGATGGGACCCTCCTGGCCTGGCTTGCAGACCTGCCGGCGTGGTTTGTTTAACCCCCTTCTCGGGGAATCACTGCCGGTCTGGAGCAGATGCCCCCTGTGAGTCTGGGAACTCTCCTGGCCAGGCTATAGATCTTGCCGGTGTGTGGTTGTTTAACCCCTTTCCGGGATCCACATCTGGTCTGGATAGCGCTGACTACGATGTCAGTGTTTTTCGGGGGCGTCCGCCGGCCGCCGGCTACCCGCACTTCTGCGGTCTCTGTCGCCAGTTTCCCCTCGGTCCCGGTATCCGTGGCCGAGTCCGGGATTCCCCGCAGTTCATGACTGGTTCCGCAGCCCGTCCGGACTTTGCCCCAGTCGTGCAGGTACCTCTCTGAACAGAGAGTCCTGCAAAAGAAAAACAGAAGAAAAGCTGGAAAAAAGGTAACTTACTGTTTTTGAGCTGAACCTACCGCTGGACAGAGCGGAGCTGCCGCAGTCGGCTTGTTTGCGCTGGGCTTGTAACGTAATGACGCGCTCAGTGGACTGACGGCTTTCTTCAGGTAGTCACTCACGTGACTCCGAAGTAAAGTATAATTAACAATCACAACTGAAATGTTACCTGGTGCAAATTGAGGTTATTAGAGGCTGCTGAATGAATTAGGCAGTAATTTGTCGAGGATCTAGCTACGAACTGAACCATTTTAGCTTTGGGTGTGCTATTAGAGAAATGAAGAATGAACATTTACACATCCACATAAGAGAGGAAAGATTTAAATGTGACAACTGCAAGCCCATTGACCTAAATAAAAATGTAACAAAGAGGAACTTAGCTCAGACTACAGAAGGACCTCTTTAAATGGATGATATCAATAGTCTATGGAATCATCAGCTTTATTAATGGTAGAATCTAAAAACAAGGAAGTTTGATTGATTGAAAGATACAGCATGGAACAGAGCCGTTGGATCACCAAGTTCACGCTGATCATTAATCACCCGCTCTCACTAGTTCTATGTTATCTCACTTTCGCATCCACTCCCTACACATTAGGAGCAATTTACAGTGGCCAATTAATCTGCAAGTAGTTGTGCCTTTAGGACGTGGGAGGAAACCTGAGCACCCGGAAAAAACGCATGCAGTCATAGGGAGAATGTGCAAACTCCACACTGATGGCACCCGAGATCAGGATTGTATCGCATCAAGTATTTGGCACTGTGAGGCAGCAGTTCTACCCGCTGCGGTACTGTGCCACCCTATGTTATATAAACCTGTATATAACATCTTCTGCTAATTGTGAATCGCACAAGGTCTTGAGGAAATTGCAAAAAAAGATTTGAGAGAATGATTCTTGAACTCAGTGATCTCAGTCATAAGAAGAAACAAGAATAGATGGTGCCGTGCTAACTAGAATAGGAAATGTGCAGAGGAAATTTATCAGACACGTTCAAAGTAATATATAGAGTAAGTAAGCAGGAAGACTTTGGAGTGTCAGAGGGTTTAGTATATTGGGCATTTGGTGTTAAGGCGATTAGATAAAGAAACAGTGGAAAAACAAGAAACAATTAGTTGTGGCCTGCACGGCTTGAAAGGACATTGGAAATGATGATAACATTCAAAAGATGAATTGATCTGTGCAAGAAAGGAAAATATTTACATCTGTATACAGGTTAGGTCATAAGGCGATAAAGGATCGGAGCAGAATTAGGCCATATGTCCCATAAAGTCTACTCCGCCATTCATTCATGGTTGATCTGATAGATCAGAGAGGAGAGTCACGTGGCTGGTTCCACCAAACTGGCAGCAGAGATACCATGTGCTGAATGGACTCGTTCTCTACTGTATTACTGCAAGGCTCTGTGAATCAAAAGCTCAAATAATTAAATCTCCATTCTCAGTTTCTCCAAATAGAAAACTCTGGGACAACAATGCTGTTTAAAATCAAAGTGAGCTAATCAATTTATTCCACAGCAGGATTTGGAATCTTTGATTACATCATTATCCTTTAATATAGCCGGAAGGATTAGAAAGATTTAATCTGATTTCCCATGCCCAAATCTTTTTCCGTGTCTCCTGTTGACAGCTATATATCTGCACATTTTAGTTTTAGTTTTTAGTTTTAGAGATACAGCACGGAAACAGCCCCACTGAGTCCGCATTGACCAGTGATCCCCGCACATTAATACTATCCTGCACACACTAGGAACAATTTAACGTAAACACCAAGCCAATTAACCTACAAACCTGTACGTCTTTGGAGTGTTGGGATGAAACTGAAGATCTCGGAGGAATCCCACGCGGTCATGCTGAGAACGTACAAACACTGTACAGACAGCACCTGTAGTTGGGATCAAACCCGGGTCTCAGGCGTTGCAAGGACTAAAAGGCAGCAACTCTACCGCTGCGCCACCATGGACGCCCTTTGGATCTGATAAATCATTGTCACGACGTCCCTCAGCGTTAAATAGTTAATTAACAAGCACAGGCCATTTAACCCAAAATAATGGGTGTATATAAACATAGAAACATAGAAAAAAGGTGCAGGAGTAGGCCATTCGGTCCTTCGAGCCTGCACCGCCATTCAATGTGATCATGGCTGATCATCCAACTCAGTATCCTGTACCTGCCTTCTCTCCATACCCCCTGATCCCTTTAGCCACAAGGGCCACATCTATCTCCCTCTTAAATATAGCCAATTAACTGGCCTCAACTACCTTCTGTGGCAGAGAATTCCACAGACTCACCACTCTCTGTGTGAAAAATGATCTTCTCATCTCGGTCCTAAAAGACTTCCCCTTTATCCTTAGGCAGTGACCCCTTGTTCTGGAGTTCCCCAGCATCGGGAACAATCTTCCTGCATCTAGCCTGTCCAACCTCTTAAGAATTTGTAAGTCTCTATAAGATCCCCCCCCCCAATCTCCTAAATTCAAGCGAGTACAAGCCCAGTCTATCCAGTCTTTTTTCATATGAAAGTCCTGCCATCCCAGGAATCAGTCTGGTGAACCTTCTCTGTACACCCTCTATGGCAAGAATGTCTTTCCTCAGATTAGGAGACCAAAACTGTACGCAATACTCCAGGTGTGGCCTCACCAAGACACTGTACAACTGCAGTAGAACATCCATGCTCTTATACTCAATTCCTTTTGCTATGAATGCTAACATACCATTCGCTTTCTTCACTGCCTGCTGCACCTGCATGCCTACTTTCAATGACTGGTGTACCATGACACACAGGTCTTGTTGCATCTCCCCTTTTCCTAATCGGCCACCATTCAGATAATTGTCTACGTTCCTGTTTTTGTCACCAAAGTGGATAACCTCACATTTATCCACATTATACTGCATCTGCCATGCATTTGCCCACTCACCCAACCTATCCAAGTCACCTTGCAGCCTCCTAGCATCCTCCTCAAAGCTAACACTGCCCCCCAGCTTCGTGTCATCCACAAACTTGGAGATGTTGCATTCAATTCCCTCATCCAGATCATTAATATATATTGTAAATAGCTGGGGTCCCAGCACTGAGCCCTGCGGTACCCCACTAGTCACTGCCTGCCATTGTGAAAAGGACCCGTTTACTCCTACTCTTTGCTTCCTGTCTGCCAGCCAGTTCTCTATCCACAGCAATACTGAACCCCCAATACCGTGTGCTTTAAGTTTGTATACTAATCTCTTATGTGGGACCGTGTCAAAAGCCTTCTGAAAGTAGATATAACACATCCACTGGTTCTCCCTTATCCACTCAACTAGTTACATCCTCGAAAAATTCTATAAGATTCGTCAGACATGATTTACCTTTCATAAATCCATGCTGACTTTGCCAATGATTTCACCACTTTCCAAATGAGCTGCTATCCCATCTTTAATAACGGACTCTGGCATTTTCCCCACTACCGATGTTAGACTAACTGGTCTGTAATTCCTCGTTTTCTCTCTCCCTCCCTTTTTAAAAAGTGGGGTGACATTAGCTACCCTCCAATCCTCAGGAACTACTCCAGAATCTAAAGAGTTTTGAAAAATTATCAGTAAATCATCCACTATTTCTGGGGATACTTCCTTAAGTACTCTGGAATGTAGCCTAACTGGCCTTGGGGATTTATCGTCCTTTAATCCATTCAATTTACCTAACAGCACTTCCCGGCTAACCTTGATTTCACTCAGTTCCTCCATCTCATTTGACCTCCGGTCCCCTGCTATTTCTGGCAGATTATTTACGTCTTCCTTCGTGAAGACAGAACCAAAGTAGTTATTCAATTGGTCTGCCATGCCCTTGTTCCCCATGATCAATTCACCAGTTTCTGATTGCAAGGGACCTACATTTGTTTTAACTAACCTTTTTCTCTTCACATATTTATAAAATCTTTTGCAGCCCGTTTTTATGTTCCCTGCCAGTTTTCTTTCATAATCTATTTTCCCTTTCCTAATTAAGCACTTTGTCCTCCTCTGCTGCACTCTGAATTTTTCCCAGTCCTCTGGTAGGCTGCTTGTTCTGGCTAATTTGTATGCTTCATCTTTAGTTTTGATACTATCCCTGATTTCCCTTGTTATCCACGGATGCACTACCTTCTCTGATTTATTCTTTTGCCAAACTGGGATGAATAATTGTTGTAGTTCATCCATGCAGTCTTTAAATGCCTTCCATTGCATATCCACCATCAACCCTTTAAGAATCACTTGCCAGTCTATCTTGGCCAATTCAGGTCTCATACCCTCAAATGATCATCAAATGAAGTCCCTCATGGAAGAGGCAGCACCTTCAGAATCAGGAGGAAGTTTTTTTTTTACTTCACAGTAAGATTGAAAATTAAAATGGATTAAAATCTACAATGAAAGGCAATGCTCAATAGGATTAAAATTATGAAGGTGGTTCCACACAATGAAAGTGTTTAATAGGTACATTTTTGTTACTAGCTGCAGACTGACTAAGCAATCTCTCATGACAGTTTGATCAAATGGGGCAAATGGCAAGTTTACACCCAGCTACTGTAATTTGTTCGTTGAATTTGTTGCATTCTTGACATTCATTCAAAGAATCTTTAATCTAAAAAAAGGTGCCAACTTTTCCACTTTATTGCTTTGTGAGGAAGATGTAAAACTGGCTGCATGCATTGCAATAATGATTGCCACGTTCAACTCTTTTCCATCAAGGAGACTCAGAGGAAATGTTTTCAAGTTTAATTAACAGGAAGAGTCTGTGCACAGACAGATTAAGGTGTAATATTAGAAAAGATCTGTTGCCATCAGGGCTTCTGTGGCTTCTTTTAATCTGTAAGTGTTGCTTATAGCAGGAGTATAACTGCTACAGATTTTTAATCAGCAAATTGGGATTAATTTCAAGGATTTGCTGAAGAATTAAATTTCCTGTTTTCTCATCAATCAAGGGGTATTTCAGAGCCAATCATTCCTTATGCTTATAGCCGTCGGCACTGGAGCGCAATAGTAGAATTGCTGCCTTGCCATGCCAGCGACCCAGGTTCGATCCTGACTACAGATAGTGTCTGCATGGAGTTTACACATTTTCCCTGTGACTGCTTGGGTTTTCTTAGGGTGCTCTGGTTTCCTTTCACATTTCGGTGGCGCCATGAACAGGTGCTCAAGGTAGTTGCTGAGAGCATAGCCACTGCCATCGGTAACAGCAAACACCATCATGCCCCAAAGAAATCAATCACTTTTGTCAAAGCTGGAGAGAAGCCCCGACCACAACCAAAAACAAGGACGGGCCTCCTCTACACAGTCACTGACTGGCAGCTGCACGTCGATCTGGGCAAACAGCTGAAATTTACACAGCACATCACAGCAACATCACTAGGGCCAGACATGATCATCACCTCCGAAGTGACAAAACAGCTGATCATTCTGGAACTGACAGTGCCCTGGGAAGAGCGTATTGAAGAGGCTAATGAGAGGAAGCGCGCAAAGTACCAGGAACTGGTGGAGATGTGCCAGGACAGAGGCTTGAAGATATACTATGAGCCCATAGAGGTGGGCTGTAGAGGCTTTGCAGGATGCTCACTCTGCAAAGTCCTCAACCAGTTGGACATTACGGGGCTGGCAAAGAAGAGGGCCATTCAATCCGCAAGCGAAGCCGCAGAGAAAGCCACTTGGTGGCTTTGGATTAAGAGGGCTGATCCGTGGGCGGTTGTGGCTGGGACGCAAGTCGGGGCTAGATCAACCCCGGCTGGATCGCCTAGTCTGATGTTGTGAGTCCCGAAACACCCGATGACCCCAGGTCACATCACTGAGATTGCGTCCCAGTGCATCTAGAAGTATCTTTCACGCCTTCCACATCTGAGGAACGTCAGGTCGGTAGGTCAATTGTCTTCTGTAAAATTATCCTTAGTGTGTAGGATGCGAAACTGGGATAACATCGAACTAGTGTGCAGGTGATCAATGGTCCACATGGACTTGCAACTTGGTATCTATTTCCATGCTGTAGCTTTAAATTAAACTCAACCTCACCCACCTTTTTTCTTAACACTCTTTCAGCCCTGCAAACTCCTCCACTAATTTCTCATGTATCAATACTATCTCACCACAATTCTTCCATTCTGACATAGAGCTGTGTCATTTGCAATCTCTGATCAGATCACCTGTCAAATATTTGCTTTCAAAGATACATATTCCTATGTGCTTCATCATAATACTGATGATTGGATTTAGACTTTAAGAATCAGGCACGCATTAAGCACTAGGTTTAGGTAAAGGAACTTTTCCAGTCAGATAGACACAAAGTGCTGGAGTAACTCAGCGGGACAGGCAGCATCTCTGGATAGAAAGAATGGGTGGTGCCGCAAAGGTTGCCTTGCCAACAGTCTGTCTCGTCCTTTCCTTCCTTTGTTGTTTGATAGTATGCAATAAATGTATGTCTTAGTGTTCTTTAGCTTTGTTTTATATATGGGGTGGGGAGGAAACATTTTTTAATCTCTTACCTCGACGGAGATGCATTTTTTTTACGTATCGTATCTCCGTCCACTGTGCGGCCGAGGAGCTGGCGGCCTCTTGCTGGGGATCGACTTTGGGAGCTCCAACCACGGGAGCCTGCGTACTTAACATCGTGGAGCTCGCAGTCCCTTGGTTAGGGACTGACTTCGGGAGCTCCAAGCCGCAGGAGCTTCGACTGCACCGATCGTGGGAGCTTTGACCGCTGGCTGCGGGAGCTTCGATCGCCCCAACGCGGAAGCTTCGATCGCCCCGACTGCGGATGGTTCGACTGGAGAATAAAGAGGAAAGAAGATTATAATATATTGCCTTCCATCACAGTGAGGAATTTGGGGAATCCACTGTGGTGGATGTTTATGCTAACTTTTATGTAGTTGTGTGTCATGTTGCTTTTTTTAGTATGACTATGGTAAATCGAGTTTCACTGTACCTTAATTAGTACACGTGACAATAAAATACCTTTGAACCTTTGAAAATGGCCCTTGTGGCTAAAGGGATCAGGGGGTATGTAGAGAAGGCAGGTACAGGATACTGAGTTGGATGATCAGCCATGATCATATTGAATGGCGGTGCAGGTTCGAAGGGCTGGATGGCCTACTCCTGCACCTATTTTCTATGTTTCTATGTTTCTATGTAGGTAGGAACTGCAGATATTGGTTTACCACTAAGATAGACCGTCAGAACTGATAATTCCTGTGATATGACTCTGAGACATAAACAGTAATGTTGGCTGAGTATATTTTTTGCAGAGTTAAGAATTTGAAGGAGTTAGCGAGAGTGATAAATTGGTGAGTAAATTAAACTGAAATTTAAGCACATGCTTTAAAAATTGAACTTGGAATTTAAAAAAATGCAAGAGTTGCAGTTAGCAATTAAATAGTTAAAGCAACTAACTAAGTCTACTACTAGATGTCTTTGTTTAGATTTATTATCCTCATTCAATTTGATCACATCAGTCTAAAATTTAAGATGAAATTCCACCATATTTTGATTTCTCCTTCCCCGTAGATATTTCACCATAAGGCGACTAATTATCACAGTCATTACATTATGTTAAATCTAAAGTGGTCAGGTCTCCAGTTGATTTTTCAACACCGCATTCTGGAAAACTTTAAAAATAATTTTACAAGCTCATCCAGCTACTTCCTTTGCCAATCTAGCTTGACAAGTGAAATGCAGATTATATTCCTCCCATAACTGCTGCATTACAATCGTTACATTCTTCTCAGGTTTTAAATAGCATCTGAGACACATCCAGGTTACAAATGATCAGTCAGCTCTCAGCACAATGCAATTACCACCTATTCATGTCTTCACTTACAGCCAATTGCCTGTTGGCCAGAGATCTGGCCCATCTTTCTTCTGGTGTAGAAACTATACCACTTTCTACCTTTTTATAGCTTCACAGAGGCTGAGAAAGTGAAAAAAAAAAACAAGGGAGGAAAAGGACTGTACTGTAGATCAGCTAACCTGTGATCAATAGTAGAGAAAAGATCTGAAGAAGAGTCTCGGCCCAAAACTTCACCCATTCCTTCTCTCCAGAGATGCTGCATGTTCTGCTGAGTTACTCCAGCTTTTTGTGTCTACCTTCGGTATAGAAAAGAGTGTTTGTTTTATTCAGAATATGGGACCAAAATGCGTGGAGTTTATCTGCATGACTAGACAATGGACCAATACAATAGTATTTATGTGCAGAAAGGAACTGCAGATGCTGGTTTACACCAAAGTAAGAAACAAAACGCTGGAGTAACTCAGTGGGTCAGGCAGCAAAAGGAATAGGTGACGATTGGGGTCGAGACCCTTCTTCAGACCTTTTTCTGCTCTGAAGAAGCGTCTCGACCCAAAACCTCATTGATTCCTTTTCTCCAGTGATGCTGCCTGGCCCGTTGAGTTACTCCAGTATTTTATGTCTGCAATAAGATTTATGTTTGGCAAATCTCTTTGACACTTTGTTTGCTTTTGCCTAATGGGATAGGAAAGAGGGAACCATTGGATTTAGTTTTTTCTGAATGAATTGATAGGGGTAACAGACAGTCAGATCCTTTTACGCAGGGTGGAAATGTCCAAAACTAGAGGGCATAGCTAAAAGGTGAGAGGGGGATAGTTTAAAGGGATGTGCAGGGCAAGTGTTTACACAATGACTGGTGGAAGCTTGGAGTGCATTGCCAGGGGTGGTGGAAGCTGATAGTGGCATCTGAGAGGTTTTAGATAGGCACATGGAATTGCATGGACCAGAGGGATATTGATCATATACAGGCAGATGAGATCAGTTTAATTAGGCATCATGTTCGACACAAACATTGTGGGCAGAAGGACCCGTTCCTGTGCTATATGGTTCTATGTTCTATGTGTAGGAAGGAACTGCAGATAAACACAAAAATCTGGAGTAACTTAGCGGGACAGGCAGCATCTCTGGAGAGAAGGAAGTCTGAAGAAGGGTCTCGAAATGTCACCCATTCCATCTCTCCAGAGATGCTGCCTGTCCCGTTGAGATACTCCAGGTTTTTGTGTCTATTAAGGAACTGCTGATGCTGGTTTAAATCAAAGATAGACACAAAATGCTGGAGTAACTCAGCGAGCCAGACAACCTCTCGGGAGAGAAGTAATGGACGACAGTTCAGGTTGAGACCTTTCTTCATACTGATCTATGGTCTAATTTGCTTGCACACTACAAAGGTTGACAAGCAATATTGCGGCTTGCCGAATTCTCAGGTGGATGCTATGAGAATGCAGGGTGAATTGGACAGGTTGGGTAAGTGGGCAGATGCAGTTTAAGTGGATAAATGTGAGGTTATCCACTTTGGTAGCAAAGGCAGATTATTATCTAAATTGTGTCAAGTTGGGAAAAGGTGAAGTACAATGGGATCTGGGGGTCCTTGTTCATCAGTCAATGAAAGTAAGCATGCAGGTACAACAGGCAGTGAAGAAAGCGAATGGCATGTTGGCCTTCATAACAAGAGGAGTTGAGTATATGAGCAAAGAGGTCCATCTGCAGTTGTATAGGGCCCTAGTGAGACCACACCTGGAATATTGTGTGCAGGTTTGGTCCGCTAATTTGAGGAAGGACATTTTTGCTATTGAGGGAGTGCAGCGTAGGTTCACAAGGTTAATTCCAGGGATCGTGGGACTGTCATATGCTGAGAGAATGGAGTGGCTGGGCTTGAATACTCTGGAATTTAGAAGGATGAGAGGGTATCTCATTGGAACATATAAAATTATTAAGGGTTTGGACACGCAAGAGGCAGGAAACATGTTCCCGATGTTGGGGGAGTCCAGAACCAGGGGCCACAGTTTAAGAATAGGGGGTAAGGCATTTAGAACAGAGATGAGGAAACACTTTTTCACACAGAGAGTTGCGAGTCTGTGGAATTCTCTGCCTCAGAGGCGGTGGAGGCCGGTTCTCTGGATGCTTTCTGGAGAGAGCTTGATAGGCCTCTTAAAGATAGCGGAGTCACAGGATATGGAGAGAAGGCAGGAACGGGGTGCTGATTGTGAATGATTAGCCATGATCACATTGAATGGCGGTGCTGGCTCATAGGGCTGAATGACCTACTCCTGCACCTATTGTCTATTGTCTATTGAATTGTGAATAGTAAACTAATATGGGATGAGGGCTGGTAAATGGACAGAAAAAAATAGACAGGTGATTTTTGTGATGGTAGGCTTCAATGAATAGCCATTTAGATAAGTGTTTCGGCCTCAGCTATTTGTAATTTATATCAATAATGTAGGTGCGACTATTGAATTCATCTTAAACATGCTCAAAGCAAAGTGAGAAAATAAATATAAAGGAACAGAGATTGCTAAAATGTTTGGCAAATCAAATAGAAAATAAAGCATAATATGGGTTTGTATAGAAAGAATGGAAATGTGCAGTAGTTTTTACAAAGATTTGAGACCGTAAGAGTCAGAATGATTTATTGGTATTGGTTTGTTATTAGACAATAGACAATAGGTGCAGGAGTAGGCCATTCGGTCCATCGAGCCAGCACCGCCATTCAATGTGACCATGGCTGATCATCCACAATCAGTACCCCGTTCCTGTCTTCTCCCCATATCCTCTGACTCCCCTATCTTTAAGAACCCTATCTAGCTCTCTCTTGAAAGTATCCAGAGAACCGGCCTCCACTGCCCTCTGAGGTAGAGAATTCCACAGACTCACAACTCTCTGGGTGAAAAAGTTTCCACATCGCCGTTCTAAATGGCTTACACCTTATTCTTAAACTGTAGCCCCTGGTTCTGGACTCCCCCAATATCGGGAACATGTGTCCTGCCTCTAGCTTGTCAATAGACAATAGACAATAGGTGCAGGAGTGGGCCATTCGACCGTTCGAGCCAGCACCGCCATTCAATGTGATCATGGCTGATCATCCACAATCAGTAGCCTGTTCCTGCCTTCTCCCCATATCCCCTGACTCCACTATTTTGAAGAGCCCTATCTAGCTCTCTCTTGAAAGCATCCAGAGAACCTGCCTCCACCGCCCTCAGAGAATTCCACAGACTCACAACTCTGTGTGAAAAAGTTTCCTCATCTCCGTTCTAAATGGCTTACCCCTTATTCTTAAACTGTAGCTCCTGGTTCTGGACTTCCCCAACATCGAGAACATGTTTCTTGCCTCTAGCGTGTCCAAACCCTTAATAATCTTATATGTTTCAATAAGATACCCGCTCATCCTTCTAAATTCCAGAGTATTCAAGCCCAGCCGCTCCATTCTCTCAGTATATGACAGTCCCGCCATCCCTGGAATTAACCTTGTAAACCTACGCTACACTCCCTCAATAGCAGGAATGTCCTTCCTCAAATTGCACACAATACTCCAGGTGTGGTCTCACTGGGGCCCCGTACAACTGCAGAAGGACCTCTTTGCTCCTATATTCAATTCCTCTTGTTATAATCACATTGATTTTGTACAGCAGGTCGAGCAAAGAGAAAAGTATCAGAGTATAGCGTTTCATTATTATAGCGTTACAGTTGTGAAGAATGTGTAAGATAAAAACAAAAGTAAAGGCCGCAATGAGGTAGATTGGGTGATCGGGAATACACCTCTTGTGAGAGAAAAAATCATCTGAGAAGAGAGAGGACAACAGCAGGATAGAAGCTGTTCCTGAATATGTTGGTATGTGATTTCAAGCCTTTGTATCTTCTGCCCAATTGGAGATGGGAGTAAATGGAATGACGGGGATCCTTGATTCTCTTGGCTGCTTTCCAGAGGCAGTGTGAAATGTGGATTGTGCGATGTACTGGGTTACATTCACAATTGTCTGCAATGTACTTGCAGTCTTAGACAAAGCAGTTGTCGTACCAAGCTAAAATGCAACCTAATAGGATGCTTTCTACCATGTATCTGTCGGACTTAGTAAGTGTCATTGGAGATGTGCTGAATTTCCTTGGTTTTCTGAGCAGTAAAGGCATTGGAGGGTTTTCTTAGCTGTAACTTCAATGTGGTTGGTCTACGACTGTTACGACTCCCGAATGCAGGTACTTCAGAGCCGTGTAACGTAGTCAAAAACCAGGCTCAAGTTCAAGAAAATAGTATTTTATTTAGTTAAAACATAAAACTGATTCAAACAACCCATTCAAGGACAAGAATAAACTAATAAACAAAGATAACAGTGCTCCAGCCAGCCTCGCAATGGGCTGTCGAACTAGAGTCTCTAACCTGCCTAAATGGAAATAACCCTGAAACAAAATAACCCTGAAAACCCTTATCTGTCAGCCCTTATCTGTCCCAATTCAATATTAATTGACAAATGTAGGTACTAATACACAAAGTTCTATGCCATGTGGCCAGGCCTCCTGCAGCTCACACCAGCAACCTGCTCATGAGTCAGGGTCGACGAAGAGAGAGAGAGTTCTGGGAGATTCCTGGTATTTAAGCTTTCGATGAGTCACCCGTCACCTGACGCAGCTTGGCCAATCGGGTACAGGAGCCCTTAACCCCTTGATTCCTGACTCCCAGCCACGGGGCCTGCACTCAGGAGAGAAACAGAAGAGTTAAGTACATGGCATTCACCGGGGGGGGGGGGGAAGTACCTAACAACGACGAATTAGTGACGATATTTATGCCTAGGAATTTGAAGTTCTCGACCACCATTGTTCTTCAACACCATTGTTGCTGACTAAAATGCTGCCTCGCTTCCTTGATGAATTATGCTCCTGTCCCACTTATGCCCCTGTCCCACTTAGTAAACCTGAACGGAAACCTCTGGAGGCTTTGCATCCCACCCAAGGTTTCCGTGAGTTTCCCGTGAGGTTTTGTCTGTCTCCCTAATGGTCGAAAGTGGTTTCCGTTTTAAAAGTCGGTCATTTTTTAGTGAAAGCCGGTTGCAATGCTAGTTGAAGGTGGTTGCCGGAGGACAAAAACCTCCGGGAACCGCACGGAAACCTTGGATGGGGCGCAAAGTCTCCAAAGGTTTTCGTTCAGATTTCCTAAGTGGGACAGGGGCATAACTAGATCCTTCAGCTCGCTGACATTGAGTTTAGTTTAGTTTAGGGATACAACACGGAAACAGGTCCTTTGCCCCACCGAGTCTGCACTGACCAGCAATCCCCGCACATTAACACTATCTGACATTATCCTACACACACACTATGGACAATTTACACTTATATCAAGCCAACAGACCTGTGCATATGCACATACCTGTATGTCTTTGGAGTGTGGGAGGAAACCGAAGATCTTGGAGAAAACCCACGTAGGTCACGAGGAGAACGTACAAACTCTGTACAGCTAGCACCCATCGTCAGGATCTAACCCGGGTCTCCAGAGCTGCAAGGCAGCAACTCCACCGCTGCGCCTCTGTGCCACCCTCAAGGGTAAGATTATTGTCTTGACATCATGTAATTGAGCTCTCTATCTCATACCTGTACTCAGTCTCATTATTGTTTGAGATCCTGCCCATTAAGTGGCGACATCTGCAAACTTACAAAAGGAGATAGAGAGGAATCTGCCACACAGTTGTGAGTGTTTAGTAAGTATAGTAAGGGTGAGTATCGTGAGAACTAGCCACCAGCATTGAGAATTTCTGTGAGGATGTTTAGTCACTGAATCTTACTGTTTTAATGGTTTTCCAACATGGGTTTTTTAACATGTTCCTATAGCAGGCAATAGAAAATAGGAAGGCATTTTACAATATGACATTTTATTACAAAAGGGTGGAGATGAATAGGAAAGCTTGATAACAATGACAATTATTTGGCCCTTTGGTGGTCCAGTTGTAGAGACCAAAGCAGAATATTACACTTTGTCTTTTAGAAGGATATACTTGCTTTACAGGGAGTTTAAGTTTATGTTATCCCGAAGTCTGAAATACAAGTTCCTCGTCTATAACTTTTCAAACATATACATTAATTCTTACTGTGGGTGTTGATCACAGTATAATTTAACTTGATTTACGTATTAACTGACGCCATAGAGAATTGCCTTGCTACTTATTTACTCTTGCTTCTGTTGAATTATTCTTTCAATAATCCAAAGATGATAAAATAAATCTACTGCTCTAGCATAAAGCCTTAATATAATCCTTTGTATTATTGGCTTGAATGAATAAGGAAGTGATTTAGACACATCAGATAAACTATACAGAAATTTGTTGCTCTGTTTTGGGTGCAGAAGTGACAAGAACTTCCTCTGAATTGTAAGTGCTGGCCTACTGAGCTGCGAAAGGATCCTCATTATTCAACTTTGGAATGGAATCAAATATTTTATTGTCACATTTGACAAGGCACAGTGAAATTATTTGCTTGCATACCTGAGGTATGCGAATAATCGCCATATAAACCTCGCTGACAAAGTTACAAAGTACCACCCATGCCTGGTCCCCCTTTGTTTTCATCCCCCTCATTCACGGCAGTCCCCCCACCCCAGGCCCTCCTTTGTTCTCCCCCCTCATTCACGGCAGTGCCTCGCCCCAGGTCCTCCTTTGTTCTTCCCCCCTCCCCCTCCCCCCTTCACGGCAGTTCCCCTGCAGCCCGATCTTTCAACTTTCAGCCTTCCTTGGCAGTCGCCCTGGAATAACTGTGAGGACATTTGCAAGAGGAAGCTGGTGTCAAACAACAACACTCTTCTTATAAGGGTCTCGACCCGAAACGTCGCCTATCTCCTTCGCTCCTTAGATGCTGCTGCACCCGCTGAGTTTCTCCAGCTTTTTGTGTACCCTCGATTCTCCAGCATCTGCAGTTCCTTCTTTAAAACACTCTTCTTATGTTCTGTGCAGGAGCACAATTTCAAATTCTGGATCAGCATGAATCAAAAAGATCTAATCATTTACATTGGAGGCAATCGACCTCTGTGCCTCTTCAATCATAGTAGATGCTGAGCTGGGCAGGTCCACAATCTGCTCTGTTTCTGGTGACATCAATGTAGTTTGATGGAGTCAATAAACAGAATTGAGGCTCTTACAGCTGATAGCTATTAGATATGAGGGTCTGACCTTGGTTTTTATGAAAAGATAGCAGAAAAATAATCAGTCCTAATAACAGATGGGATGACATTCAGACAACCTTGATCTGTGAAATGCAGCCTTTTACATTATTTTATTCCAATTGAATGGTTGCAATGAGTTCAAATATTGATCAATATGCTGAAATTTAACTGACTTTCTGAACCTTATTAGAATTCTTTGCAATTCATTAACTGCAATAATGAATTGCCTGCTCTGTAAAACTGTGGGCAGTATGGTGGCGCAGCAGTAGAGGTGCTGCCTTACAGCGCTTGCAACTCCGGAGACCCGGGTTCAATCCCGACTACGGGAGCTGTCTGTACGGAGTTTGTACGTTTTCCCCGTGACCGCGTGGATTTTATCCGAGATCTTCGGTTTCCTCCCAAACTCCAAAGACGTACAGGTTTGTAGGTAAATTGGCTTGGTATAACTGTAAAAATTGTCCCTAGTGTGTGTAGGACAGTGTTAATGTGCGGAGGTCGCTGGTCGGTGTGAACTCGGTGGACCGAAGGATCTGTTTCTGCGCAGTATCTCTAAACTAAAAACTAAACTAAAATGTTTAATTTCTCTAATTTATCTTTATTCATACATCCATCACGGGCAATCCTCAAACCCCACTACATAGAAGAGGAATTATGAAACCTGTTTCATCTGTCCTCTTTAAATACTGCTGGAGGGTTTGCCTGAAGTGGACACTAGCAGAGTTGGTGATAGGCAACCTGGAGAACTAAAAGCATACATGGACACTGTTAAAATAGACAGAAAGACAAGTGACCACAGGTAAACCTTGCAGATATTACACCGTGCAGTAAGATGTCCAATTACCTCATGAGGATGATTAAGATTGGCATCTAAATCTCCACACTTTACTCTTCATGCCTTCATTGGCATTTGTCGACAGCCCATCCAATAATCACTATCAATGTCACAGCGCTAGGACAGAAAGAGAAAAAAAAAAGTTTGAGCTATTAGTTTGGCTATCAGACATGCACCACCTTGTGTCCTTCTAATTGCTGGGGAATTTTGGAAACTGGTGAAATTATTGTATAAAATTTGGAAATGAAATTACCACATGAATCTTGTGGAATAGACGTGTAAAATGTGATGGTGTCTAACAAGGCAGAAAAATATCATGTTTTAATAACGCTGCTCTGATTTAACACACAACTACCCTCTACTACCCCCAATGAAGTCTCATTGTTTAATTCCTCCTCTTCACACACAACCCCTCTACATAATGATCATTGCCTTTCCCCAAGATGCCCTGCACCCCAATCTCCATGATGCCTAAACTCACGATTCAGCCTGAGACACCATGACAGCCTTGATACTCAATCGTCCAGATTCTCAGAGCTTCCAATGGTTCTGACATCCGAAAGTCCAGAAACTCTAGACTTCCTAATCCCCAAATTTACTTTGGTGTCACGTGAGTGACTCCGTGAAGAACCGTTCATTGCATCAGACGCTTTCGTGCAGACGAGTGTGGAGCAGCACAGCTCCTCCAACGATAAGTCTAAAACTTCAGGTAAGTGCTATTCCTTACCTGTTGTAGGTCTCCTGCAGGAACCTCCGAGGTTTTTGTGGGATGTTTGCGATGGCCGACGAGGGAACCAGCCTAGGGCTTTGGGGGGGAAACCCTGGTCCGACCGCGGAAGCGGGGAGCTGGGAATGTCGGGTTCGTGATCAGAGTCACTGATAATGCGGTCAGTGACTCCACACGTTTAGTTCCCGGGGAGGGGATACCCACGACTAGTGCGGTTCCAGACCGCAGTAGTCCCTAGGGTATGGGGCTAAACTGACCTGAACTGTCAGCCTGGGTTCCCGGTGGAGGGGAAACCCAAGTATATACGGTTCTAGACCACAGTAGTCCTGAGGAGATGGGGTTAAAACTAACCTAAATGGTTAGGCTGGGTTCCGGTGGAGGGGAAACCCAAGTATATGCAGTTCCCAGAATGCAGTAGTCCCCAGGAAATGGGGTTAAACTCACACATGTATATATATATTTATATTGTTTCCTGGGGAGGGGAAATTCACATATGGGGTTTCCAAACCATAGTAATCCCTAGGCTATGGGAACAACTGACAAAAATAGTCCGTACAATTAGGAAAGATGTTGGGAGGTTTCCTCTCTGAGAATGAAGTTAGAGACACTCCTTCAGCAGGAGTTGGGTCAGTGCGGCTTAATGTGAGAGCCATGTCAGCAGTAAAGTTTATGCCAGCAGCACCTTTGGGTAGGGCTGCTTCATGGGGATGCCAAGTTATGGCAGTGCCAGCCTATGGGAAAGGTTGTGCCAGCAGTACCTCTGTTCAGGACTGCTCATGGAGATGCCAGTATATGGCAGGCTAGGTAAATCTTAGCCGTAGAGCATGCCCAATTGATACAGGGCATGTGCCAGAGGTCTATGCCTGGCAGGAAAGTTGCCATCCCAAACACATATGCAGTGAACACCGCTCTCAGGGGGACATTACAGTTGGACGCCGAATCTTCTATTCAGGTAAGACCTTTCCATAGGCGAAACCTGGAGGGCGAAGCACAAGCTATTGGAATGAGCAAGGTTTCCTAGTTTCGGCGACAATGCACCACACGTCTTCTTTGGCAGTAAGCAGTTCACTGAAGTTGGTGGCAGCATGATAGCTGGCCAGAGGTTCCACGCACTGTACCTGTGCTACTCTACAATTAAGAGACCAGTTACAGCTTGGTAAGGTGTACACTTAGTTATACATTACAAATGATTGAGACATTATCAGCTACTTTGAGGGGTCTAACCATGTAAAATGGACAATACTAGCTTTTCAAGCAGGTTAGAATTGGGCAGGTTCAGTAGAAGGACCAAGATTGTCTTGCAAGAATGGCTCGGAAATATATATATATATATGTTGGTTTCATGTTTATATCACTGGTTGCAAAATATGTGGCATTACAGTGGTGAAAGACACATTATCGCTAAAACGAGAAGGAAGGTCTTTTATAGCTCCCTCCATTTTGTTTCATCAATCGAGGCTTCAAATAAAGTCATGAAGAGGCCGCTTAAGGTTCCTTTTGTGTGATTATGCAAATTGATTCCCGATTTGTTGCGAATAATAATATAACCTTATTTGGTTATTTTAAATGTAATTTGCTGGTTTAGCCTGAGGCTTGGGAAATCAGTTGTTGCATGATAAACTCAAATTATGTTTTGCAGGTTTAATAAACTGCCCTAAGGTTGGGTTGATACATCTATCTTTCTATGTGTTCAAAGTGCTTGGATACCACCAAACCGCAGAATTTTTCTTTTCCAGGAGATGAAAAAGTTTGTTTATGCTCATGTTCCATTGAAAATGGTATAATTTGCTAATGTTTGGAGTTCATGTTAAATGATTGTTTGTTAATTATTGAGTTATATGGCCATTAATTGGGTCAATGAGCTTTCTCATTGGGTTGGCTATAGCAAATAAGACTCTCTCTGTCGGGTCCACACCGGATATCAAGTCGTAGGATTTCTTCAACATAGGTCTCCCAGGACCAGTACAATGCCATATGCGATGTTGACATTTGTGAACACTATTTTACCAGGAGGCTCCAGCTATATCCTTAAATTTGGCTTGAGTTTATTAGGTAGTTATCATTCTGACACTGGTTTAGTGCAGCAGGTTCAGTCGCTACATAATTGTGATGGTACAGGATGATTACGTCTGTAAATTATAATATATAATATTATGTTATAAATACTTGAGCAGACCAGAAGGGGACAGGTCTCAAAATAGTCACAGGCATGCCAGGGGACCTTTGATAATGTAAGCACACATATATACAACAATATGTTATGTTAAGGTCTTCAAGAGCCTTGAAGTTCTGGACTAGCAATGTTGTTAGTCACAAAAAAATTGGGAGAACGTATTTGTTCAGGCCATTCCAGATGATAAAAACGGAGTTGTGTTATGTAGGAATGGATTCTGATTCCAGATCTCATTCCACCAGGGCTGCTACAACATCAGCAGCAAGGGTATTTATGTTCCACTGGGTCGCATTGTTACGGCTGCAGCATGGTCCAACGAAAGAATCTCAAAACATCTATAATAACCCATTGCTGAACCAGGAGTATTTGTTAACTCTATTTATGTTCTGGTTATATTTTCCTTCTGGGTGAGTGATGGAAATATTATTGTTTCATTTAAACAGCATCAACATGTTTTACATCTATGTCATGACTGTATGCATTATGAATGTTTTCCCTTCATTTGTCAATGAAGCAGCTGTGGTTGTGTATACTTGTTTAATACAGCATGAAATCAAAGAGCTTTGAAATCTTCACGTAGTCACTCACGTGACTCCGAAGTAAAATAGTAAGATTAAATTAGAACTTACCAGTTTGAAGTTTGATCTTTATTTTATGAGGAGTTAAAATGAGGAACTATGTGCCCTCCACTCCCAACCCTCATAAATAACATCTGGTAGTTCTAGTCTTTTGTTCTTACTATTATACTTCAGTCACTATTAGCTGTGGTTTTACACCATTGCTTTGAAGATTGACGCACAAATGGCTGTAAGGGGTTCTTCACGTAGTCCCTCATCTTAACTCCTCGTAAAATAAAGATCAAACTTCAAACTGGTAAGTTCTCATTTAATCTTACTATTATATGATTGTCCATATTCACACAATTACTCAAATCTGCTCTTGATTCCCTCCTTCCCAAAGATACAAAAACATTCTCCACCCAATACGTCAACCATTCATTCAGGACCTGCTGAACCTTTGAAGCCTGGCAATCCAGCATTTCCATGCCCTCCACCTCCTTAGGCAATGTTCAGTTCCCTTGTCTGCTGTCAATAGATAATAGACAATAGGTGCATGAGTAGGCCATTTGGCCCTTCGAACTAGCACTGCCATTCAATATGATCATGGCTTATCATCCACAATCAGTACCCCATTCCTGCTTCTCGCCATATCCCCTGACTCTGCAATCTTTAAGAGCTCATCTAACTCTCTCTTGAAAGCATCCAGATAATTTGCCACCACTGCCTTCTGAGGCAGAGAATTCCATAGATTCACAACCCTCTGTGTAAAAAACTTTTCCTCATCTCCATTCCTTATTCTTAAACTGTGGTCCCTGGGTCTGGACTTCCCCAACATCGGGAACCTTGGCTCTCCTCAATAACCTCCAGGAACAAGCCTCAATACTAAATGCTGCATTTCCTCTGTGTTTCTGAAGAAAAGTGTGCAAAAGCAGTTGGGTACCTCTTGAGGCACTGAGCATGTTGACGTTTTCTGCAGTGATCCCAAGACTGAAATTGGCAAGAAGGCATATGGTATGCTTGCTTTCATGTGGTGGGCCATACTGTATAAGAGTCAGGAAGTCACATTGCAGCTTTATAGGACTTTGGTCAGGCCACATTTGGAGTCTTGTGTGCAGTTCTCGTTGCCCCATTACGGGAAGATTGTGAATGCTTTGGAGAGAGTATGGAAAAGGTTTACCAGAATCCTGCCTGGATTAGAGGGTATTCACCATAAGAAGAGGTTGGGCAAACATAGATTGCTTTCTCTGAAACATTGGAGGCTGAGGGCCTGATAGACATATGTAAAATTATGAGAATCATAGATAGGGTCAGAAACTTTTACCCAAGGTAGACATGTAAAAGGGTAGAGGGCATAGTTTTAAGGTAAGAAGGGCAAAGTTTAAAAGAGTTTTAAGCTGTAGAGACTCAACTACTGTAGTTGATTTGGTGGTCCAAAAGGACACAGTCCACATGCACCTATTGTGGAAACAGTCCTTTTAGACCACCAAATCAACTACAGTATGACCAGCGATCACCCCATACACCAGCATTATCCTACAAACTAGGAACAATTTACAATTTACAGAGCCAATTAAGCTACAAACTTGTACGTCTTTGGAGTGTGGGAGGAAATCAGAGCACCTGGAGAAAACCCATGTGATCACAGGGAGAGCGTGCAAACTCCGTACAAACAGCACCTGCAGTCAAACCCGGGTCTCTGGCGCTGTAAGACAGCAATTCTACTGTTGCACCACTTTGCCGCCCCTAGGTGAGTGGGCATCCATCAGAGAATGGCGGATGCCTGGAACGCATTGCCAACGGTGGTATTGAAGGCAGATATGATAATGGTATTTAAGACTTTTTTAGAGAGGCATGTGGCTATGTAAGCATGGCTCACGTGCAAGCACAAGAGATTTCTTTAACTTGGCATCATGTTCAGCGCAGTCATTGTTCTATGTTCTTGAAACTGTTATTGAGGTGCTACTTGATATCCCTACGATTTTCTATTTACCTTGCATGTCAATTCAAATTCCTAGGATTCTGGTTCATTTAACCACTTTCTCAACAAGTCCTGTCACTGTCAAATATTTGTACATGCACAAACTCGCGACCCTGCAACAGCTTTAGAATTCTATCCTTTATCTTATTTTGGCAATTAATTCAAGGATGTAACTTAATTATGAGTCTATGATTACTCTGAAACATTTGTATTTGCACATTTGCAGTTTGAACCAAATGGACATGGATCATTAATTTCACACTAATTTCTGGACCATTCCATTCATTGTACAATTCACTCTATAGAATTCTGCCTTCATTGTTTTTGATTTCTGATTATGGAGAGAATTGAATGCTTTGGTGTGTTTTTCAGATCTTCTTTTACACTGCGTATATCCCAACCATAATACAAATTCCATTCTCTGAGGTAAAATGTGGCTCATTATCTGAAAAATAAATGTCTAGCATTCCATGTGTTGAAAATTAACTTTTGGATTTTCTTATTATAGCCTTTGAATCAATATGGTCAAAGTCAATAAATTCTCAGCAATTTGAATTGTAATCACCAGAGATCAGATAGTCATTACCATCAAAAGCAAACAAACAAATTGATTCTAACCCTTCACCACAGGCAATCAGACTCCAGCTACATAAGGTAATATGTCCTCCTGCCGTCTGGTTACTATTGTCTAATCAAGACACATTTCTCAATTCTAGTGGGATGAAGGAATTTTCAGCTTGATATCTTTTCTCTCTGCCTTTAGTATGATTACTCATCCTCTCCTAATTTCTTTTTCTAAATACTATGTATAATATAGTGGAAATGGAACAGCTACAGCTAATATTTCCTCTTGTTCTCTGTGGCAGTATTTGCACTAGTTTAAGCATTAGAAATCCTGTGCTGCTGGAACTTTAACCACCAGCATCCTGTGGCTGCAGTAGGCCCCACTCTAGTGCAGCACTGCAGTGAATCAATAGGCCTTCACATCACAAATCCATGACTTCACTGTCAGGATGGACAAGGATAGCCAGTGTATTAGAAAACTATCAGCTTGAAGTTTGCCTGTTGGTTTCACTATATCCTGATAACGTACTGCAGTCTCTGGATTGGCACCATTACCTTCTAGCTTAATGCACGATGCCACACTCATCGCAGATACCTTGCGTGGAAAGATCCAGAGAAATGCAGATGTCAGTACTCTGTAATGTTCTAGGATTGGATACTCTCTAAAATAACACTCATCTTATTTGGATAAAGTTATAGATTCTTGTTTTGTAATAAAAATCAACCTTATTTAAGTCACCAGTATTCTTCTTGTGGTCGACTTTAAGTTCTTACGACGGTGTCTTCCATGAAGGTCTGGAAGGATATTCTTATGACATTTGCCATTTGCAACTGGTTTGGTTTTTTGTTTCTTATTTTTCTGTTGTTTGTGCCATTCTTCACTGCTAGCATCTGTGGGCCTGCCAGCACTGACATACTTGGTGTGTTCAATGGACCTTAATATATAAACAATGATCTGCCAAATGGAATAAGAAGATGGGTAACATTTGTTTGTTGAGATCTGTGGGTAAAATTGATTGTTTGCATCACTGAGGTTTAACTGAATATGTTATCAGTGGTAAGTATTAGATTGTGATTCTTTGATTTTATTTTCCAGGGTATTGATGTCAGCCACACTTGATACACCTGGTGTCGCTTGCCAAATCAATTAACTTCAGTGTGGTCAAGCTTTCAAGTGTTTATGTTTTAATCCCAGTGGTGTTTCCTGTTCAGAGACATCATGTAGTAAGTAATACATGCTCTTGAAGTTGAAAAGCCATCTTTATTGAGTTGATCCAGGGCAGGTAGACCTTGGAGAAACAAGGAACTGCAGATGCTGGTTTACAAAAAGAGACACACAGTATTGGAGTAACATATTGGGTCTGTTAGTGCCAAAATCCCCTGTTCCACTTTCATGACCTAATTGACGACCTCTGCCGAGTTTGCTATTGACTCGTACTCGCAGCATGGTCGCCACGAGGTCGTAGGCGGTCTTCGTAACTCTTCCTCATGCTCGTGAGTGGTCTCCGTGTACTCGTGGCCTCCAGTAGGTCGAGGCATTTTTCCAGCCTGATAAAAAATGTCCACGAGTAAAAAAAAGGTCAGCATGGAAAAAATTGATACTTTTTACTCGTAGGTAGGTCGTAGTAGGTCGTGATGGTAGTCGTAGATAGTCATAGGTCGGTAAATGGCCCGAGAAAAAAATGCAAACATTACATCATTTTATCATGTGATCATTTTCCACTCGTAACTAGTCGTAGTTGGTCTTAGGGGTGGAAGACTGAGCTCGAGGGGGGTCGTGCGAGGTCGTAGACAAAATCGTAGGAGGTCTTTTACTTTGACGAGTCAACGCGACCTTGACATTTTTTTCAACTCATCTAGGCTCCTCTAAACTCGTGGATTAGATCGTCCAAGTGGGACAGGCCCTTAAAAAGAACAAGGATAGGTGGTGCTTCGGGTCGGGACCCATACAAAATTGCTTAATTTTCCTTGGTGTATACTTTTGCAACATTGGATTAATTGAATTTGTGGCTTTTAAATGAAGATATGTGCTGGAGGGAAGATAAAAACACAGAAGACACCAGAAATAGCCAGTCAATTGGCCTCTGTGAAGAGCAAAGGAGAATTAATATTTCAGGTTGATGCTATTTCATGTGCGTTTCTAACAATTTCTGAGTTTCAAGCATCTGAAAAATACATATTTTGGTATGCATTTGTCAGTAACATTAAAAAGTATTCTCTTTTCTGTATTCTGGGAGTGGCGGCGCTGCCCTGGCAGCAGCGGCTCGCCTGCAGTCCGTCTGTTTTTCTTTTTATTTGTTGTTTTCTTGTCTTGTTTTAGCAATAGTTTGAGTTATTATGTAGTGTATGTGTGTGGGAGGGGTGGGAGAAACGTTCTTAGTCTCTTCCTTTTGGGGGGACGTGACCTTTCTTGTTGTATCCCCCGTCTCCGTCTCCGTCTCCGTCTGCGCTGAGGCCTAATGGCAGAGCTGGCGGCCTCCAACTTTAACTGCGACCGACCTGAGGCTCCGGAGGTAGAGCCAGCCAGGACTCACCAGCGCGGGGCTGGCCGACTTCGGGGCTGCGGCGGGTTCAGGCGTTCCGGCGGCGCGACTCGGAGCTGTGGCGGCTCTCTGGTGGCGGTGGCGGCGGCAGCGACTTCGGAGGCCCGGCCGTGGGCCCAGTGGACGACATCGTCGGGAGCTCGCAGGTCACAGGTTGGTGACCTGTTTTTCCGGAGCTCCCGCGGCAACAGCTGCATCCGCTGGACTGGAGGGCGGCAGCTTCGGCAGCTTCGGCAGCCCCAGGCCACGGAGTTGAACCGGCGTGCCCGCGGAGCGCGGTTCACCCGCGGGACTTATTTACACCACCCGGTGCGGTCACTACATCGGAGGCCCGAGTCGCCTCAGCGCAGAGGAAGAGGAAGAGGAAGAAGGGAAGAGACAAAGACAAGATTTTTGCCTTCCACCACAGTGAGGAGGTGCCTGGTGAACTCACTGTGGTGGATGTTAAATATGTGTTTATTGTGTGTTTTGTTATTTACTATATGTATGACTGCAGGCAACGACATTTTGTTCAGACCGCAAGGTCTGAATGACAATAAAATTTTCCAAGTTTATTCTATGGGCAGACGCCAAGTACTTTTCAGGAATCTACAGCATTTTGTGTGTTGGTGAAACCTGACATGTTTTTTGCAAGGTAATATGTGCTCAGACTTTATAATTACTCTGCCGTGATTGACATGCCAGAATCTAGCTGCAGTCTGACCAGATTGCCCTGAATATTCACAGTGAAAGAAACAGCGTCTCCCCCCCCCCCCCATCTCCCCCTTCAGGCATTGCTCAGGATGGACTGAGAACTGGGCAGGAATGGGCTAACCTCCTTTGACACGATAGTCATTACAATTAATAAAATAAATAAATACATTATTCAGTATTGCACAAGGCTTCAGACCATCAGAACGTCACCACTGTTAAAGTATTATTTTTAATTGTAGTCAATCTGGGATAACAGGAAATGGTAATCACTCATTTCTGTTCAGGTATATTGCATAAATTAATGATGATAAATGGCTTAATAATTTATTTTTTGGACTGTATTGCCTGAGGGATAAATTTTAGCCAGGGGTGTTGAGGAATTATTGCTCTAGTATGAGATCTTCAAATTCTACTTGAGATAAGAGCTTGTGCTTTGGTTTGTGTATCCTCTAAACTCCTGCACCTTGAACAGTACAGTTCTCTCTCAGTACCACATTGACAGCTCAGCCTTGATTGCAGGCTCAGGCCTGTGTGGTGGGGCCTAAATAAGTGGTCTGTCAGTGGGTCACAACTAACACTGTGGTCTTTTGCTGATTCTCAAGAGTCAAGGGTCAAGAGTGTTTTATTGTCATATGTTCCAAATAGAACAATAAAATTCTTATTTGCAGCAGTACAACAGAATATGTAAACATAGTATACTATAAACAATATAATAAACGAGAGAAAAAAAGTTATATATATATATATAATCATATAACCATATAACAATTACAGCACGGAAACAGGCCCTCTCGGCCCTTCCAGTCCGTGCCGACCATTTGTTTTCCCCTAGTCCCATCTACCTGCACTCAGACCATACCCCTCCATTATATATATATATATATATATACATACATACATACATACACACACACACATATATGCACACGCATGCACACATACGTACACACAAAAAAAAATAATGGTGCAATAATAACAATAATTGTCTATGTAATTCAGAACTTATTTGAGGTTGTAATAGCCAAATGGCTATAGGGAAGAAACTGTTCCTGAACCTGGACGTTACAGTTTTCAAACTCCTGTACCTTCTTCCCAATGGCAGGAGTGAAATGAGTGTATGGGTCGGGTGGTGTGGGTCTCTGATGATGCTGGCTGCCTTTTTGATGGAGCAGTTCCGGTAAATCCCTTCGATGGTGGGGAGGTCAGAACCCGTGACAGACTGGGCAGTGATCACAACTTTTTGCAGTCTTCACTCCTGGGCGTTCAAGTTGCCAAACCAGGCCGTGATGCAACCAGTCAAGGTGCTCTCTACTGTACACCTGCAGAAGTTCAAGAGAATCCTTGCTGACATATCGAATCTCTGTCATCTTCTCAGGTAGTAGAGGCGCTGATGTGCTTTCTTTATAATTGTATCAGTGTGCTGGGTCTAGAAAAGATGTTCGGAAATATGCACGCCCAGGAATTTGAAGTTTTTGACTCTCTCCACCTCGCAAGCCTTAACCATGTGACAAAAAAGCCATGTTGTGGTCTATGCTGCACTTTGCAGTGTCCAAGACTAACATCCCCTTTCAATGGGCAGATCTTAAAATCATGACATGATGAATTAAGGGATTGCATGGTCAATGTTCCAGTATGAATGGGCAGCCTGCAACCTGACTGAGAATCTGGCTCTATTATCTGTATGTCTGCAATTTTCACCAATGGATGTGAGGGGATAAAATAAGAGAGACATCTTTAACACTATGCAAAATTTCCACAAATAAAGAGAAGTACATGTATAATTATACAGCTGCAATATGAAACAGAGTTGGAATCATTTGGACAGAAATAAGGAATAAAGTATGTGTGACACTCAGCACTGTTGAGGAGTGTGTTGAAGAATGGTCTATGTTTATGAACAGCCTGTCAATGCAAACTGCATAACACATGTCATTGTGGCAAACAATTAACTGCGGGGAGCAAATTTTATCTGCAAGATTACTGTTATAACATTTTGGCATCTAACAACTAAAGGAAAAATTCATCCATTTCATCAATAGTTTACATACTTCAAGAAGCAGAAGACTCTCTAAGGGAAATGTTTAACTTCCAGTGAGTTCAGAATTACAGAACTAATGGAGTATGAAATCTCAGAATTGATACACAGATATTTCTTCTTAATCTGATGTTCCATGATTTGTGCCAATAACATGTCCATGCGTAATGGCCCTGTAAATCTGCGTGGTCCAAGTTATTTCCTTCTGGGTCTTCAGTGCACCAGTCAGGAAAACCCACAAGTAGTGATACTGTTTCCTAAAGCAGAAAGTATCTGAGCAGATGCTTCTCTGATTATGCTGTGGTCTAAATGCAGTGAAAGTATTTTGTGGACCCTTAGGAATTTCAGCAAGAGCTGGATTTCCACGGTGCGACTTTCCAAGGATTGGGGTCGTTTGATTAATTTGGAAAAGCTCCAGAGTTTTCCACTGGACATGCCCTCTCAGGAAGGCTTTGATGGGCCTGTAGTGGGTGGTGCAGAAAAGACTGAGAAGGTCACTGCAATGTTATTTTACTTCGGAGTCACGTGAGTGACTTTGTGAAGACCCCGCCAGCACGCATGCGCGACATATCGTCGCTCGCATTTGCAGTCGACAGCTGGAGGGGGAGTGCGCTTCCCCAACGACACCTTCATAAGAGGCTTCAAGGTAAGTTTTTACCAACCTTGAGCTGGTTGTCCCTGTGAGAACTTTATTACTTACAGGTACGATGGAGTCAAAGAAAGGAAAGGCGAAAGCCTCCAAGGGCCGAGCGACTTCGGAAAGAAGTCAACGGTCGCTATCCTCGGAGCTGCCCGCAACATCAGCAGCACCCGCTTCGCGGGGCGGGAAAAAGTCGCAGAAGTTGGGGAGCCCAGTGCAGTTGACAAGGGCCGACTCTCCACCACAGCAGAGCAAGGAGCTGCGTGTTGGTCGGAAGCACCGCGCAGGAGCAGGGTAGTGTAGACCCTGACTCCCTGCCACTATCGCCCAAACAAATAAGGGCTAGCGGCAAACAGGTGCGTGATATTCCGCCACGGACAGCGGCACATTCTGTTTCCCCTGCGCTACAGGTCTCCAGAGGGCGGACCAGGGGGAGAGCCGCATCCAGGGCGAGCCTCACTGCAGCGGCCGGCATCGACATGCCACCGGAGAAACCTGCCAGATCGCAGACCGGTGATGGACCTGCTGGGGAGTCGGGAAGCCCCGCTGGAGCGGGAGGTACTGGCTCAACACCGGGACAGGCTGCCAGAATGCAGGCCGGTGGCAGAGTATTTCGGTCGTGTGGTCCCGCTGAGGCAGCAGGCAGTGACCATGTGCTGTCTCAGACCCGTATAACCGGGTCTGGCGGTAAGCCTGCGTGGATGTCAGGGAGCCCCGCTGCGGCGGCCGGCACCGACTCGTCTCCGCTACTGTCATACCAGACAGGCCGACCGCTACAGTCCAGAAGATGGCGGACTAGAGGCATGTCCGCGCGGGAGTCGTGTAGCCTCGCGTGAGCGGCAGGCAGCGACTACCTGTCAACGTACCCTCGACATCAACTCGATGAGGTGCAGTCCATTGGCAGAAGCCCCAGTTGTTCTGGAGAACCTGGGGAAGTCGGCTTGCCATCCGCAGGTAGTGGCGGCATTCGCATGGGCAGGATGGAGCAAGTGATCGAACAGCTGCTCGAGCGGGACCTGGAACATCAAGAACGGGGATCCCTACGATCTAGGAGCCATACTGCGGGCCCACCGAGTATTTCTCCATCATCTGCCGGCAGCGCCAGGAGTCAGCGGTTAGCTGACTTTGAAGAGGGTTGGCACAGGAACCAGCAGATCCAGATATTCCGGAATTTGCCAAGCCAGGACATTCAGGGAAACCGCTACAAGCCAAACTCGCGGCGAGCATAAATTACCTCATGGAAAAATACAAAGCCCCAGATAATTGTGTATCACTGAATGTCCCAACGGTCAACACGCCCATCTGGGGGAAAATTAGTCCCGGAATCAGGGCCCAGGAGCTGAAAATTCAGAAGATCCTCAAGCTGTTGACATCAGGCATTACGGCATATGCCAGAACCCTGGACGGGACAGAAATGACAGAAGAGCAACAAGATGCTCTATTGTGTAATACACAATATGAGATTAAGTGTTTTAGAAAAGGCTCCATCCAGCCCACGCTTAACACTAAATTTGCAGGACTGTGCAAAGCCTATGCCAAGACAGCTGGTCGGGGAGGACCTGCGTAAACAGGTCAAAGAATTGGATGAGGAAGCCAAAGCAGTTGGATTAATGAAACCTCCGTCATCAGCCAAGCCACAGGCATATCGGAGGCACCATCCATACGCAAATACCAGGCCTCGGGGACAACCCGACAGGGCACCAAGAGCATATCCACCGGCTGCACCCTATCAGCAGAAGCCTTTTTTAGGGCAGAGCCAGCAGAGGCCAGCATGGAAGATGCACCAACCCCCCACCCCAGCAACACAATGTCCACGAAGAGCCTTGGAGGTAAGGGGGTCTGGCTCTCTTGAGAGTGTTGCATGCATCACCTCACAAATAGGAGGGAGATTGTGTGCATTCTGGGATGCATGGGGAGCTGTAACGTTGAATGTCTTTATTTTACAAAGTATTCAGGGTTATGAGATTCAATTCATAAATGGGCATTTTCCCTCAACTCAACATGTACCTGACCAGAAATTTGCACTCTCTCAAAAAGAGAAAGAGGAAGGACATGTAGAAATATTAAGGCTATATGCCAAGGGGGTAATAGAGAAAACTAGACATGAACCTCTTGAGTTTGTGTCTAACATCTTTACTAAAACCAAAAGAGATGGTGGATGTCGAAATATCATTGATCTAACCCATTTGAATACTTTTGTACAATATACCCATTTCAAAATGGAGACATTTGAAACAGCGAAACAGCTGATTTCACGAGGGTATTTTATGGCATGCATCGATTTAAAAGATGCATACTATTCAGTACCTATAAAGAAACATCACCGGAAATTCTTAAAGTTTGTCTGGATGAGGCAACTGTGGCAATACAAAGCCCTACCCAATGGACTTACCACAGCTCCTAGATTATTTACAAACATTTTAAAACCTATATTGGCATCCCTTAGAGAACAAAGTCACATAGTTATGGCATATTTAGACAATATCTTAATTGTGGGGAAAACTATTGAACTAGCTGAACTAGCAGTAACAGCTACCAATACATTATTCTAGAAACTAGGGTTTTTGTGATCCATCCAGACAAATCTAAGTTCAACCCATCTGTGGTTATGGACTATCTGGGATTCACTATTAACACCAATCTTATGATTGTCACTATCCCAGCCAGCAAAGCAATAGATATTATAGAGACATGTAACAGTCTTGCTTGCGCCAGGATACCGACTATCAGACACGCTGATAAGGTAATTGGAAAACTTGTAGCTGCATTTCCAGCTGTGCAATTTGGACCATTACATTATCAAAACTTGCAAAGGGCAGAAATCTCAGCATTAAAAGCCAATGCTGGGCATTTTGACAGACCTATGCAGCTGCCGATCAAGGCAAAAATTGAGCTACAATGGTGGGTAAGCAATATTAGTGATTGTTTTAATCCCATCATTATATCCAACCCATTAGTCGTGTTATAAACCGACGCAAGTGCCCAAGGCTGGGGAGCTACCGACACCACTTCCAATTGTGGCAGCAGATGGGATTTGCACGAATCTACCCTTCAGTCACAAGGTATAAACTATTTGGAAATGCTGGGAGCATTTCACAGGCTGCGGGCTTACTGTACAAATTTACACTATATGCATGTCCGTCTTCAAATAGATAATACCACTGTGGTGGCATATTTAAACCATATGGGTGGTATCAAGTCAATATCTTGTGATGAATTGGCAACTACAATTTGGCTCTGGTGTATTGAAAGAAATATTTGGATTTCAGCTACTTACCTTCCGGGTAAGCTCAATACAGTGGCGGACACCAGGTCACGAGTATTCAATGACAACATCGAGTGGATGTTGAACCCCCAAATATTTGCTAAAATTATAGTTAAACTTGGAACACCGGATATCAACCTTTTTGTGTCCAGATTGAACCATCAGATACCAACATATGTATCTTGGGAAACAGATCCTGGGGCAGTAGCAATGGATGCATTCTCGCTTCATTGGGAAAATGGTTTTTCTATGCATTTCCCCCATTCTGCCTCATCAGTCGGGAATTACAGAAAATTCAACTGGATTCCGCAACAGGCATTTTGATAATACCTGACTGGCCCACACATCCATGATACCCGGTAGTCCTCAATATGTTAAAAGACCCACGGACACTAATCACCAAAAGGCCAAAGTTGGTCACCAACCCGATCGCTGGGGAGTGTCATCCGTGCCATGGTCATCTGAACCTGTTGGCTTGCAGGTTCTGAAGAGGCCACTGCTGGAGTTCGGACTCTCATCCAGGGCCATGGACATCATATTGGCGTCATGCAGAGAATCCACAAGGAAGCAGTACCTAACCCACATCAAGAAATGGGAAGCCTACTGCAGTCGAACGAAGACAACCTACGACTCTGTCACGATCCCTAACGTATTGGAATTCCTTGCGGGCCTTCATTTTGATGAGGGACTCGGCTACAGTGCCATAAATAGTGCTAGGAGTGCGCTATCGTCCTACCTCAAGATAGGAGTGGGATCGCACCAGCTGGTGTCTAAATTTATGAGGGGTATTTTCAATACTAACTCTCCTTGACCCAGATACAACATTACATGGGATGTAGGGGTGGTATTGATCCTGCTCAGGAGCTGGTCGCCCATGATGGGGTTACCGCTGGACAGACTCACCTACAAAGTGGTGATGTTGATGGCACTGACCACTGCACAACAGGTCCAGACTTTGCAGAAACTGAGATTGGACAGTATGGTTTCGACCCCTGAGAAAGTAACCTTCTTTGCAGAGGAGTTGCTTAAGCAGCACAGTCCGGGATCTACAGGGCTGCAACTGGAATTCCGAGCATACCACGCTGATGCTACACTCTGCATAGCCACCCATTTACGGTACTATATCAAAGTCACACGCACCATCAGGAAGATGGAGCAGGGGCTGCTCATCAGCCACAAGAACCCTCATCACCGGGTGACGGTGCAGACAATCTCCAGGTGGCTCAGGGTGGTGTTGGGTGCAACAGGTATCGATACTAACGTTTTTAAATCTCATTCTACCAGGGCTGCTTCAACATCAGCGGCGTGGACCATGGAGGTTCCATGGATCATGTCCTCGCTACCACGGGCTAGGCCAGTGAGACAACCTTTCAAAGGTTCTATAACAAGCCGGTGGCCACTCCCGCAACGTTTGCGGAATCAGTATTAAGTACCGTTCCATAAAAAAGTTTATCCCCGAGCAGGGGTTTATTGTTTGTATTTAATAAATACTTTATTATTTTTCAGCTTTTTCAAGTCTGAAATGCATTAACATACTTCCTCCATCAGTAATTGTGGCAGTGTGAGAGCATGGACGTGGTCCAGGGCATGGAATCACAGAGTTTTGAAATCTTCACAAAGTCACTCACGTGACTCCGATGTAAAATAGTAAGATTAAATGAGAACTTACCAGTTTGAAGTTTGATCCTTATTTGAAGAGGAATTACGATGAGGGATTTCGTGCCCTCCGCTCCCAACCCTCTATCATAAGGTCAACTGGTATATTAGTATCTCTTAATCTTACTATCTTCAGTCATTGTTGTTATCTGTGATTTCACACCGCTGCTTTGAAGAATGTCCCGCATGCGTGCTGGCAGGGTCTTCACGAACTCCTCATAAAATAAGGATCAAACTGGTAAGTTCTCATTTAATCTTACTATTATTCCAAATGACATCAGCCGAAGGTTTGACATCTATTTTTACGTTTCCCTTTCCTCCTCGTATGACCAATTCTTTTTGGCCAGTGTTGGTATCTCTCAAGCATTTAGATGTAAATATTGGATGATAAGGGTTACATGGTGGCGTAGCGGTAGAGCTACTGCCTTACAGCGCCAGAGACCCGGGTTCAATCCTGACTAAGGGTGCTGTCTGTATGCAGTTTGTATGTTCACCCCGTGCCCACAACGGCCAATTAGCTTACCAACTTGCACTTCTTTAGGATGTGGGAGGAAATGGGAGCACCTGGTGGAAACATATATGGTGTTTCCAGAATGGATAGGGCTGTGAGACAACAACTTAATCTTGTTGCACTACTGTTTTTTCCTTAGGTCACCAATGATACCAGGTTTCCTACACCACACAATGGCTCATATTTCATTCTCATTAATTTTCGTTCATTATGCTTGTGTACATGGGCAATAGGGGAATCAGGAGGTTGAGTTTATTCATAGATACAGCATGGCTTACCAAATCCACACCAACCAGCAATCCCCACATACTCACATCATGAAGCACACAATTTACAACTATACCAAGCCACTTAGCCTACAAACCTGTATGACTTTGGAATGTGGGAGGAAACCGGAGATCCTGGAAAAGTCTCATGCAATGCCATGGGGGGGAACGTACAAACTCCTTACAAACAAGCATCTGTAGTGAGGATTGAACCCGGGTCTCTGGCCCTGTAAGGCAGCAACTCTAACACCCTTGCCACCCAAATGGGTCTGTTGGTAGATCTGATGAGAATAAGTGCAGGGAAATAAGTGGGGGAATGGGAATGCTTTGAGAGTGGGCCACACGGTGGCGCAGCGGTAGAGTTGCTGCCTTACTACGCTGGAGACCTGGGTTTGATCCTTACTACATGTGTTGTCTGTACGAAGTTTGTACTTTCCCCTGCAACCTGCATGTTTTTTTCCCGAAATCTTCAGTTGCCTCCCACACTCCAAAGATGTACAGGTTTGAAAGTTAATTGGCTTGGTTATAAATGTAAATTGTCCCAAGTGTGTGCAGGTTAGTGTTGATGTGCGGAGATCGCTGGTCATTACGGACTCCGTTGGCCAAAGAGCCTGTTTCCATGCTGCATCTATAAACTAAACTAAAAGAGGAAAACAGTCAATCGACTGAATGCTTTCCTTCTATGTCATCTGGAAATGCGAGAAAAATGAATATGAAGGACATTTGTAAACTGCTGCCACTGTTGTGAGTTGGAAAATTTTATAGCATTTAGGACATTTAGCGATGACCTAGTGGAGGACTTTTCCTGAAGGACAGGCGATGGCCTCCATTACCCTCAGCCACATAGTTAGGCATCTTGGTCAGCAGAAATTAGTTGGGCTGAGGGCCCATATGATTCTATTGATCCACATGGAACCTTTCCCAAAAAAAGGGGGGGACAGCCTGCCCCCCACAGTCTCTGTTTAAAATAGGATCAGGCTGTCAAAGATATCAATGGACTCTGAGTTTACTGCATCAATTAAAGCCGCCTGAGGCTAGTGGAGATGTCATTCTATTCGCTGCTTGAGAGTTCACGTTCATCAGTTGCAGGAGCAGAATTAGGCCATTCAGCCCATCGAGTCAACTCCGCCATTCAATCATGGATGATCAACCTTCCTCTCTCAACCCCATTCTCCTGCCTTCTTCCCCTGACACCCATACTACTCAAGAACCCATCAATTTCCACCTTAAAAATATCCATTGACTTGGCCTCCACAGCCTTCTGTGGCAATGAATTCCACAGATTCACCACCCTCTCACTAAGAAATTCCTCCTGGAACGTTGCCGGGAGGTAGAATTCCATAATGGAAACTGATGCAGCTTCAATCCTTCGCCTCTGTCTGCCCAATTTCAAGTGGGCAAGATGGTCCCACTAAGACTGCATAACGATGGCAGCATAATAGAAAATGCTTGAGAATAATATATGTTGTAAGCTTAATTTCATTTATACTTCTACATTTCACTTTTTCTTTTCTAAGGATTTATTCTGCTATCAATTTTTTTTTCCAGTAGTATTTTTACATTTCTGTCTGGAGTTTGGAATAGTAGCACTGAAGTGAGTTCCTTGATCTTGGTATTTGAATCAACATGCCAAAATATTTGTTAGGCTCAAGGGAAAGTCAGTGGGGGGTGGGGATGAAAAAAAACCTATTTCTTTCCACAGCTGTTATCTGCAGCTTATGGGACCCTGGAGAAAATAGTTCCCTGTTGTCGTAAGTCAGCCATTTATATCAGAAGGCACAGGCACAACATGGTCAATGACACCTAATCAATACAGAAATACCTTTAGAGGATAAAAATTGCAAGGCTCCTTCCACCTACAGTTTTCTGCTACCGCAACCATTTAAAATAATTGGAACACATAACTCATGTGTGCATGGGAGTGCTAAACAAAGGAAGAGGTGTGAACCGTGGGATTTCAAAAAGAAAGAACTTGCACTTTTTAGACTCAGTCATGACAGCCCAAAGTATATTACTGTCAATGAAGTACATTTGAAGTGTATCCATGGATTGCAATGTAGAAAACACAGCAGCTAATATGCACTCAGCATGCTCTCACAAATTGAAGGAGCATGTCAACTGACTGGCGAAGCACACTGCACTCCCACAGTAAAACACCACAATGCCAACCTGTGCTACATCTTCAGGTCTCTGGAGGGGGAGATATATACACAACCGTCAGATTCAAGAGAGTCGAGAGAGAGTCGAGAGTGTTTTATATAATGCAAGCCACTATATATATATATATATATATAGTGGCTTGCAAAAGCATTCATACCCCTTGAACTTTTCCACATTTTGTCAGGTTACAACCACAAACGTAAATGTATTTTATTGGTATTTCATGTGATAGACGAACACAAAGTGGTGCACAATTGTGAAGTGGAAGGAAAATGATACATGGTTTCCAAATTTTATTACAAATAAAAAAACTGAAAAGTGTGGCATGCAAAAGTATTCAGCCCCCTGAGTCAATACTTTGTAGAACCACCTTTCGCTGCAATTACACCTGCAAGTCTTTTGGGGTAAGTCTCTACCAGCTTTGCACGTCTAGAGACTGAAATTTTTGCCCATTCTTCTTTGCAAAATAGCTCAAGCTCAGTCAGATTGGACGGAGAGCGTCCGTGAACAGCAATGTTCAAGTCTTGCCAGAGATTCTCAATTGGATTTAGGTCTGGACTTTAACTGGGCCACTCTCACATGAATATACTTTGATCAAAACCATTCCATTGTAGCTCTGGCTGTATGTTTAGGGTCGTTGTCCTGCTGGAAGGTGAACCTCTGCCCCAGTCTTGAGTCTTTTGCAGACTCTAACAGGTTTTCTTCCAAGATTGCCCTGTATTTGGCTCCATCCATCTTTCCATGAACTCTGACCAGCTTCCCTGGCCCTGCTGAAGAAATGCATCCCTACAGCATGATGCTGCCACCACCATGTTACACAGTGGGGATGGTGTGTTCAGGGTGATGTGTAGTGTTATTTTTCCGCCACACATAGCATTTTGCATTTAGGCCAAAAACTTCAATTTTGGTCTCATCAGACCAAAGCACCTTCCTCCACATGTTTGCTCTGTCCCCCACATGGCTTGTGGCAAACTGAAAATGAGACTTCTTATGGCTTTGTTTCAACAATAGCTTTCTTCTTCCATAAAGGCCTGATTTGTGGAGTGCACGACTAATAGTTGTCCTGTGGACAGATTCTCCCACCTGAGCTGTGGATCTCTGCAGCTCCTCCAGAGTTACCATGGGCCTCTTGGGTGCTTCTCTGATCAATGCTCTCCTTGCCCGGCCTGCCAGTTTAGGTGGATGGCCATGTCTTGGTACGTTTGCAGTTGTGCCATACTCTTTCCATTTTCGGATGATGGATGGAACAGTGCTCTGTGAGATGTTCAAAGCTTGGGATATTTTTTTATAACCTAACCCTGCTTTAAACTTCTCCACAACTTTATCCCTGACCTGTCTGGTGTGTTCCTTGGGCTTCATGATGCCCAAGGAACATTGTTTGTTCACTAATGTTCTCTAACAAACCTCTGAGGCCTTCACATGAACAGCTGTATTTATACTGAGATTAGATTAGACACAAGTGGACTCTATTTATTAATTAGGTGTCTTCTGAAGGCAATTGGTTGCACTGGATTTTATTTAGGGGTATCAGAGTAAAGGGGGCTGAATACTTTTGCACGCCACACTTTTCAGTTTTTTATTTGTAAAAAAATTTGAAAACCACGTATCATTTTCCTTCCACTTCACAATTATGCGCCACTTTGTGTTGGTCTATCACATAAAATCCCAATAAAATACATTTATGTTTGTAGTTGTAATGTGACAAAATGTGGAAATGTTCATATATATAAAACACATGCGTGCACATACTTACACACAAAAAAACAAACAATAATAGTGCAATAACCCCAATAATAGTCTACAGTATGTGGTTCAGAGCTTATTTCAAGTTGTAGTGTTTAATAGCCGAAAGGATGTAAGGAAGAAGCTGTTCTTGACCCTTGACCTTACAGTTTTCAGGCTCCTGTACCTTCTTCCCTGTGGCAGGGGTGAAATGAGTGTATGGCCAGGGTGGCGTGGGTTTCTGATGATGTTGGCTGATTTTTTTGAGGGAGCGACTCCGGTAAATCCCTTCGATGGTGGGGAGGTGAGAGCCGGTGAGGGACTAGGCACCAGAGGGGAGAGAAACTGCCGTTCTCTTTCTTTTGAGATGTGGCAGACACAATTTTATAAAGTATTTGTCTGACTTTGTCCTCTCATCTGCGAAGCATGACTGCTGACCATATTTAAAAGACAGTTTTACAACCAATAAATGAAATAGCTGCACAAGATATTCTTATATTTCCCACTAGGTCATGGCTCCATGAAGGGTCAGATTTATTTTGTCAACTGTAGGAGTGGAATTACAGCATAGATGAAATTATAACCGTTACCTGGGGACCTGGTGATTTAAAAATAAGAGTAAAAAGGCATCCGATGAGCCTGGATTATTAATAAAAGCAAAGTTTTTTTTCATGCTCATCCATTCTGTCTTCTGTCATGATATTTTGTTAACAAACTAAAGGTCACTGTGTCTCTTAAGGCATAATGGTCTCTTGTAGTTATATTGAAAATTGATTACCAATGTTCAAATAAGAGCAAATGAAGAGGTAAAGATTGAGCCTTGTAACGAAAAAGAAAAACAACACAAAATACTGATGGTACACAAAAGGCTGGAGAAACGCAGCGGGTGTAGCAGCATCTAAGGAGCGATTGAGATAGGCGACGTTTCGGGTCGAGACCCTTCTTCAGACTGGTCAGGGATCAGGGAAACGAGAGATATAGACGGTGATGTGGAGAGATAAAGAACAATGAATGAAAGATATGCAAAAAGTATCGATGATAAAGGGAACAAGCCATTGTAAGCTGTTTGCGGTGTGCAAATGAGAAGCTAGTGCGACTAGGGTGGGGGGGAGAGAGAGAGGGAATGTCAGGGCCTGAGAGCTGAGGGAGAGGTGGGAAGGGGAGGAGACAGCAAGGGTTAACAGAATTGAGAAAATTCAATGTTCAAGCCCAGAGGATGCAGACTCCCCAAGCGGAATATGAAGTGCTGTTCCTCCAACTCGCGGTGTTGCTCACTCTGGCCATGGAGGAGGCCCAGGACCAAGAGGACGGATACAGAATGGGAGGGGGAGTTAAAGTGCTGAGCCACCGGGAGGTCGGCTTGGTTATTGCAGACCGAGCGGAGGTGTTCGGCGAAACGATCGCCAAGCCTCCGCTTGGTCTCACTGATATAGATCATCTGGAGCAGCAGATGCAGTAGATGAGGTTCGAGGAGGTGCAGGTGAACCTCTGTCAGACCTGGAAGGACTGCTTGGGTCCCTGAAAGGAGTGGAGGGGGGAGGTGAAGGGACAAGTGTAGCATTTCTTGCGGTTGCACCCTGAAAGAAGTGGAGGGGGGAAAATACTGATGGAGGGTTTGGGCTTTTTCAATCTTTAATCACAAACAAACTTGAGGATGATTTTTATGGCCATATACTGCTTAAAGTGTTTGACGGCAATGCTTAAAACATTTGAAATATATATTTTAAAAAAAAAGCAAAAGCCATGTTAAAATATGTTTAATGTTTTGGGGACCTGGGCATTGCTGACAAAGCCGAAATATTGTGACCATTATGAATAGCTACTGAGAAGGCAAAGTGTGCAGTCATACACTTTAGTAGTAGGAATAAAGGCGTGGACTATTTTCTAAATGGCGAGAGGATTCAGAAAATGGAGGCGCAGGAGGAATTGGAGGTGCTGGTACAAGATTCCCAAAAGTTTAATTTGCAAGGTGAATCGGTGGTAAGGAAGGCAAATGCAATGTTAGTATTTATTTAGAGAGGACTAGAATACTGTATAAAAATAGGGATGTAATGCTGAGGCTTTATAAGGCACTGGTCAGATTTGTGTGAAGACGCACACAATCAGATATAGGGACAGTTTCTTCCCAGTGTTATCAGGCAACTGAATCATCCTACCACAACCAGACAGCAGTGCTGAACTACTATCTACCTCTTTGATGACCCTCGGACCATCCTTGATCATAATTTGCTGGCTTTACCTTGCATGAAATGTTATTTCCTTATCATCTACATGCTGTAAATGGATCAATTGTAATCGTGTAATATCTTCCCGCTGACTGGTTAGCACGCAACAAAGCTTTTCATTGTACCTCGGTACACGTGACAATAAACTAAACTGAACTGAAATGAATTTCATATCTAATTTCAAAGTTATTAGTCTCAGTTTCCTTCTTGAAATTGGAGACAAAGAACTGTGAACATTTATTTCTGAAACACATTCAGGCCTCTGTGAAGTCATCATTGATTTCAGGAAGAAGAGCCTTGCCACTAGTGAGCCAAGAATATAGGCACATGAGTTCAATGGTTTAGCATCTATTCTAAACAAGAAGTAATTGTTAATATGAACTACAGACCTTCCATCTAAAGGTTTTGAAGATGGCATGAAAAGAAAATAAGGTAATATTTACATCATGGTCACTTTGGATATAAATCAAATCCTTTATTTGGCCATTTCAACCTTTGTGAGAGTTTCATAAACAATTTAAAATCCGCAGATCAAATACTCTGGATGCAACCCGCTGAAGCTAACTGAATATAAATGATACTTCATATAAATGGTACTCTGTAAGTCTTGGCCTGAACTGCAATAATAACAATAACAGCACTTGTTATTAATATGGCATGCATGAAAGAGCAACATTTGGCTTCCATGCATGCCCAATTGAATGTGAAAATTTGAAGTTGCTGCCAGAAGTACTTTGCTCCTATGTGCGATACGCTGCTGGTTAAATGCATTGAAATCATTGATTTGCCTTGCACAAGAAGTTTTGGACTAAAAGTGGCAGAACAAAGACTTGAGATATTAACTTTTGGTATAATTTTAATGCATAAGGAACAATATTTACTACTGAAATGCCTCTTTGACCCTAAAGTAGTAATTATACATATGTGAGTCTTATTCCCTTTGGAATGAAACTACTATTTTAGATGTTGATAACAAAATAAAATTATGTTTTATTTTTACATTGTCATATACTTTCTGGACATTTTCTTTAATTTAATCTATTTTGTGCAATATTTAATTAGTTTCCTGTTTGTCATGTAAATTAACTCATATTTTCTGTTTTATATTTTCAGGGTTGTTGTGCCTCAATGAGAAATCTTTTGTCTTATTGATTGAAGATTGTCCATGTTTCTTAACCTGTTTATGGAGCACACAGACCCCCTGTCAAAGCATTCCACTGGAAAAGATAAATCTAGCAAAAGGCAGGCAATGCAAACAGGAAAAAAGTCAGAACATTTTCTCATCAGGAGGAAAAATTACTTACTGCAGACAACTTACACAAAGCTGAAAAAATCCTTGTAGGCTGTGGGCAAAGCATCAAAAATATCTAGAAATCGATTTTTGTGACCCACGTCACGGAACTACATTAAATTTTCCACAGATTTAGATGAAATATAATTGAGAAGGATGTCATAATTCATCAGTGCCAAAAGTTGCACATTCATTGTTTAAACTAATTAGAATATGAGAATGGGAAAGTAAGCACCATCTAGTTGTGAATGCCCATATTACACCATGGGCAGCCTATTTCCGTGTTGCAGACCATTTAAACCATATTATTATACTTATAATACACAGAGGTCCTGCTCCTGAACCAGCCTAATTAATGGGTGAGGGCAGTTCTTGTGGGTTCCACCCTTTACTGAACCCCACTGACTGCCAGTGTGCAGAGTGGGGGTCACTGTCATAGTGGGACTGGGGCAGTGCCAGGCTGGGGGACAGTCCTGCAAGGCATCTTTCAGTCACTTTAATAGGAAATGTAATGCAACTGCAGCAGAGGTCCCAGGTTTTAAGGGCTCACGAACCTGCCTAATTAAAAGGTCAGGACAGATCCTCTGGGTTCCCCCGTTTACTGAACCCCACTGACTGCCCTAGTGGGGAGAATGGGGGTAACGGTCATAGTGAGACTGGGGCAGGGCCAGGCTGGGTGACAGACCTGTAAGAGACCTGTTTTATTTCTGATGTAAATGTCACATCCTGACCAAGAATAGTAAGATTAAATGAGAACTTACCAGTTTGAAGTTTGATCTTTATTTTATGAGGAGTCGAGTTGAGGGACTACGTGAATAGAAGCCCGTACAGCCGTTGGTGTGTCAGTCTTCAAAGCAGCGGAATTAATTCACAGCTAACAATGACTGAAGTATAATGGTAAGATGATAAAACTAGAACTACCAGATCAGTTCTAAGAGGGTGGGAGCGGAGGGCACGTAGTCCCTCAACTCGACTCCTCATAAAATAAAGATCAAACTTCAAACTGGTAAGTTCTCGTTTAATCTTACTATTTTACTTCGGAGTCACGTGAGTGACTACGTGAAGACTTCAAAGCACTGTGAATTCACGCCGCAGACCAAAATCCGACGTTCACACTGCCTGGATTGACTCAAAAGTCGTTAACAATCAATCATGCATCAGTGATACATTTGTTAAATGAATAACAGTTTATTTACAAACAAATCATAACAAACTCCTCTAACTCAGGAGATAAGTGTAACAGTACTGAAACCAGAATCAGCAAACACCCCGAGCCTTGAAATCGGCTTGTGATAAAACCTCTGAAAAGTTAGCTCACTGGACCATCCTGCGGCCGCGAGGATATGGTCTATTGGCAAGTCCATCGCCCTTGCCGCGGAAGTTGATGCCGCCCTGGTGGAATGAGATTTGAATTTATCAGTATCAATTCCTGCACTTGCCAGGACCTGCTTTAGCCACCTTGAAATCGTTTGCACCGACACCTTACTGTGTGGTTTTTTGTGACTAATAAACAAAGCCAACTCTGTTCCTCTCAGAGGTTTAGTAATCTCAATGTAACGAGATAAATGTGAGACTACACACAAGCGATCATCTGCGGGGTATGCTGAAAACACAATCTTACATCCTGTCATGCCTCTTCTATTATGTTTAAGCAAATCATAGACATAAAATATAATGGCATCTGCCGACACATGCATTCTATCTAGCCGTAGCTTTTGCAACGTTTGTACACGTTGAGCTGAAACCAACGCCAAAAGCATGACCACCTTCATAGTTAATTTGGCTATAGATAGGCTTGTAACCGGAGCCCACTGGCGAAGAACCATAAGAACCTCACTCACATTCCAAATACCGGCATACCTGGGTTTAGGAGGATTAGAATTGAAAAACTCCCTTCATGAATCGTGAAACTAACGGATGTGTCCCTACTGTATGCAATTCTGCATTCATAGGTAAATAAGAAGACAGAGCACTTCTGGCTGAATTAATCGCACTGTAACTTAATTTTAGGTCGAAATAAAGAGGTGACAAAACTCCAATACGTCCGTGATCCCTGCAGTGTGATATACAATATTCTGCTGTAGCAGAATTGCTCCCACTTCCTTATATAGGTGATATATTGCTGCTGTGTACTATCCCTGCAGGCCAACGTGAGAACATCCACAGTCCGATGAGACAGTCCTCTCCCAGGTATGGCCTCCTTAAAATCTGCAAATTAACAGATCAATACAATCATATAAAGGATGTTGATCCCCAGTGACTGGATTTACCAGTAGATTTTTATTCTTGGGAATAAGCATGTAAGGCTCCCTAGCCATTTGTAATACAACGGGAAACCATGCTTGTGTAGGCCAATCTGGCGCTACCAATACCCCTGAAGCAGAGTCCTCCTTGATCTTTTGCAAACATCTGCTGATGAGACAGAATGGAGGGAGTACATACACAAACATTCCTCCCCAATGCAGCGAAAACGCATCCACTGCTACTGCCCCAGGTTCTGGTTCCCATGAAACATATCTAGGTAAATCGAGATGCAAACAAGTCAATATCTGGTAATCCATACTGAACAATTATTTGGTTAAATACATCCTGATTTAACATCCATTCAATGTTGTCATTAAACTGACATGACCTAGTGTCAGCTACCGTGTTGAACCTTCCTGGCAAATAAAGTGCTGAAAGCCAGATATTTTGGTCAATACACCAGCTCCAAATCTGGTTAGCCAGTCTATCACAAGACTGTGACTTAACTCCACCCATGTGGTTTACATATGCCACTGCTGTGGTGTTGTCAATCTGGATCTGCACATGCAGATCCCTCCTTGTAGAACAATAAGCTTTGAGCCCATACCAGGTGCCCAACAACACTAAATAATTAATCCCTCTTAATTGAAGAAGCGATGTCTCATCCACATTCCACCTGCCTCCACAACTAGAAGACATATCTGTTGCACCCCAACCCAGTGCACTTACATCAGTCTGTAATATCAGTGACGGTGGTTCCACCAAAACCTTCCTAAACTTTTTGAAACATGTACTATCCACCATTGTATGTCAGCAATCGCGCCAGCTGACAACTGCATAGGCCTATCAAAATGGCCCCTTTGTATTCTCAGTGCCTGTTCCTTTGATCGTTGTACTTGTTGATAATGCAGAGGACCATACTGCACAGCTGGAAATGCTGCAACAAACTTCCCAATTAAACTGGCTACTTGTCTAATCGAAGCTGTTGTTCTCCAACGAGATTAACACAGTCCTCAATTAACTGATTCAATTTATCCCTGGGCAAAGTTACCAACATGTGATTGGAATTAATGGTAAATCCCAGATAATCAATAATTTGGACTGGTGATAATTTAGATTTATCTGGGTGAATAACAAATCCCATTTGTTCAAAAGTGATTTTTAACAACCGAAACTGATGATTATGAGTTTCAGCATGAGTCTTTCAACAATCAGAATATCATCTAAATAGGCCATTACCACATGCCCCTGAGTTCTAAGTAATGCTAACACAGGTTTTACCAATTTAGTAAATAATCTAGGAGCTGAAGTTAATCCATTCGGCAATGCCCTGAATTGCCACAGCTCAGTCATCCAAATAAATTTCAAATATCTTCTATCATCACCATGAATAGACACTGAGTAATACGCATTCTTAAATCAATGGTTGCCATATAATACCCTTTGAATGCTAGATGTTTGCCCGTGGTAAAGGTCTCCATTTTGAAATGCCTATAACAAACAAATTTGTTCAAACTCGATAAATCCAGAATAATTCTACATCCCCCAGTCTTTTTAGATCTGGGAAATTATACTTGACAGAAATGGTTGACTTTGATAGACTCAATTACCCCTTTCTTATGTAACGACTGAATCTCTGCTTGAATAAGCACATTTTCCTCATCTGAAAAAAATAAGTTTACGACTAGGAAAATGTTGATTAGGTAGACTGTCCTTAGAGTAAAAATTCAAATTTTCACCCCTTCAATACTACTAAGTATGAACAAATCTGATGTCAACTGCTGCCATTGTTTGAGAAACAATTGTAACCGTCCCCAATTTGAACAGGAACATCAGTTAATTCATCGTCTGTCAATGTTATATTCCTTACCTGCATCTTTCCTTGCGGACCTTGTTGTCCTCGACTTCTTGTAGAGAACACTTTTGCCTTGCTTGCCAGCTGGCTTAATGAGGGCCATGGTTTTAACAACCTCATGACAGTCTTTGACCCTTTTTGCAAGGTTACCACCAAAACAACAGATTTCGTGGTGGTACACTGGTCGGTTTGCACAAACTCGCCAAATTCGGATTAGCACTGGCCTAATAGCGGCCCTCCCGATATTATTAATTTCAAAATGCATTACAAAGGAATCCCAGTTCGTCTGGTGTGCTTCAACCATATTGCTTGTATCAATAACTTTCACCACAGCTGTAATACCTGCTGACGACAGGTTAAGCACTTTTTTAAAGCTTCATCTCCTGGGCCCTAGCAGGCATACCATCTATGACCAAATTTGGTGATTAACCTCCGGTACCTTCAGGAGATCACAATTAACAGGAGCTTTATAGTTTTTTTGCTACTTCATCCATAGCTAGCTCCTGTAACTGGTGGGAGAGCATATACTGAATTGCTTCGGCCAATTCTACATCAATCGCCTTTCCTGCCTCTCTACGCTCAGCAAACGGTTAGCAATGTTCGGAATTACCTCCAACCGAACCCTTTACTGCTCTCCCCCAGCATAGAATCAGTGTCAGCAAACTGCACTGATAGAACATCCTCCTCACAGGCAGGATAGTTCTGCAGCCCTGAAACAGGTGCTGCTAGCACAAGCTCTCCATCAGCTTGGCTTGGGCACCACTCCTCCTCATGGAGCTGGTCCCTGTCGAGCATTCTTTTGTAATAGAATCTCGACGTGGGAGAGCCGTGAGCAAACGGACTCTCCTATGGAGGGTATAACCTCCAGGCCCGACACATCTACGGGCCACAGAGACTTGCCAGTGGCCTTCCGCCCTACTGACAAGCCTCCACTGCCCCCCGGCATTGGGTCCGCAACCACTGGCTGTGTAGCCAGCACCGACCAGGTGTACCAGACGGGCCTCCATCCTCAACACTCTCCTGGCCACTTTCCTTTCTACCCCCGGAGCGCCTCACCGACACCTTCTTCACTTTCTGCAACATATCTACCAGAACTCCAAACCGTCGCAGAAAATGACCTGTGGAATAAATTTAAACAACCTTACCTCCGTTTAAACTTACCGCTCGGAGGAGCGCTGCTGCTCCAACCGGCCGACTGCACCAGCGTCTGACGTCATGACGCACCAACGGCTGTACGGGCTTCTATTCACGTAAATGTCACTCACGTGACTCCGAAGTAAGAATCAAATGCTCTGATGTTTACTCGCTGAGTATTCATTTTAAGCTACAATGAGCCTACATTTATGTTAGAGACCCTCTCCCCAGATGGTGCCTTTGCAAATGAGAGCTATTACCTTTAACCTAAAGTAATCCTAAAAGTGTTGCATTGTTTGAGTATCTGTAGGTTGTGTGTGTGTCTGTGTATACATGTCAAACATGTATCTGTGGATGTAAGTGTGTATGTATGTGTGGATGGATGAATGTGTGAGTGGATGTGTGTGTGGATGTATGTGTGTGCATGGATGTGTACATTTATGTATGCGTGCAGATGGATGTGTGGATGTGTGTGTGTGCGGATGTACATGTGTATGTATATGTGTGTGCATGCATGGAAGTGTGTGTATGGATGGATGTGTGCGTGGATGTCTGGATGGGTGGGTGGACTGTCGCACTGTCATTCACCAGCACGCCATTATCATAAGTAATTCACTCATTGTTTAAATAATTTGACTAAATAAACAGTGAAATGATAGACATTAAAATAAAACTTTATAAAATCATTTATTTCCCCAATTTATTTGTTTACATTACATCTGATTTTCATCTGAATAGTCCTCATCAGATTCCAAGTTTTGATAAGTCCATTGATAAGTTAGTTCAAGTTCAAGTGGAGGGTCAGGCAGAGGTTACAATAAAAGCATCTCATAGTGATTAAGTCTGCATGGACTTCAATTCATAAAATTTCAACCTCTTCTTAATGTTAATTACTACCATAGATAATTAGTTCAAGTTCACATGCACCAATTCATTTTTACATAAACATCAGCCATTTCTGACCATTTCTCACTCCAATGGAAGCCAATAAAGTGCAGTCCATATTCCTCCGTTTTTCTCCCATGGTCAGGGCCTGGAAACAGCCACTAAGGATGGCACTATGTACAGCCTTCCCTGCCCGCAGAGATGATCCAAACCATCGTGGCTCCGCGTTCGCAAATCGTCCGCTTCTTAATTGAGACCGCGGATTCACTATGTTAAGTACATAGGCCCTGCACTTTTTCCCAGTAAGTTATCGCAGGCAGCGCCGAGAATAGATGTTAAAGAAAACTTATTAGACTTCAACAAGCTGGCATTAGTGAAAATGTTTAATTTACTTTGTTATGGATACACATAGTTTAGGCCCTCAACTTCATGAATGAGTGAATGAATGTACAGCCTCCAAATCTCATTTTTTCACATTATAAAAGGGTGCAATTAAATTAATTAAAGTCCATACAAAATTAATGTTCGTAAATTCAGAATTTACATCTTACCTTTCAGTTCCAGTTGATTCACAAAGTTTGACTGCAGCACCTCAGCAGGAACTTTGCTTTCAAGGCTTTGCTCCACTTCTATCCACTTAGCTGCATATTCTTCAGACTTCTTAATGCTTTTCTCACTAACTTCGATCACCCTGCTGCAAGTTTCCATGACATGTATTCCACAGAACAACAAAGAACCTTCATCGTAATCTCCAGTAAAACAGGCATCAGTAGAAGCACTCTCAGCCATGTTGTGTGCTCCCTGGCTAGCTAGTCTGAAACAAAGCGGGTGATTGGCCAACTGGCGTCCAACTCGATGTCAAATGTGCTATGATTGGACTAAAAATACCCGAAGATTTTCTGTTTTTTTTCTAATTTAATAACAATGTGCAATTTTTGTTCTTGACGAGTTTCAGGGATGATTTATATAAAATTTTTACACAATATGTGAATATTTCATGAAGTTCCATGAGTTGGGTCACAAAACTGCACAAAAAAGCTCCTCGGCCCACAGCCTATTGTGGCTGGAGATAGACCAAGGAAAGACAATGATTTAAATGATTTAACAAGGAAAGCCAATCTCTGAAGAAGGGTCTCGACCCGAAACATCACCCATTCCTTTGATCCAGAGATGCTGCCTGTCCCGCTGAGTTACTCCAGCATTTTGTGTCAATAGACAGTAGACAATAGACAATACACAGGTGCAGGAGAAGGCCATTTGGCCTTTCGAGCCAGCACTGCCATTCAATGTGATCATGGCAGTGCAGTGCTTCTCCCTATATCCCCTGACTCCGCAATTTTTAAGAGCCCTATCTAGCTCTCTCTTGAAAGCATCCAGAGAACCCGCCTCCACAGCCCTATGAGGCAGAGAATTCCACAGACTCACCACTCTCTGTGAGAAAAAGTGTTTCCTCGTCTCCGTTCTAAATGGCTTACTACTTATACTTAAACTGTGGCCCCTGGTTCTGGACTCCCCCAGCATCGGGAACATATTTCCTGCCTCTAGCGTGTCCAAACCCTTAACAATCCTATATGTTTCAATGAGATAACCTCTTATCCTTCTAAACTCCAGAGTATACAAGCCCAGCCGCTCCATTCTCTCAGCATATGACAGTCCTGCCATCCCGGGTATTAAACTTGTAAACCTACGCTGTACTCCAGGTGTGGTCTCACTAGGGCTCTGTACAACTGCAGAAGGACCTCTTTGCTCCTATATCCGATTCCTCTTGTTAGAAAAGCCAACATGCCATTCCCTTTCTTCACTGCCTGCTGTACCTGCATGCTTACTTTCATAGACTGATGTACAAGGACCCCCAGATCCTGTTGTACTTCCCCTTTTCCCAAGTTGACACCATTTAGATAGTAATCTGCCTTCCTGCTGCTACCAATGTGGATAACCTCACATATCCACATTAAACTTCATCTGCCATGCATCTGCCCACTCCCCCAACCTGTCCAAGTCACCCAGCTTTCTCATAGCATCTTCCTCACAGTTCACAGTTCTTATATGTTTCAATGAGATAACCTCTCATCCTTCTAAACTCCAGAGTGTACAAGCCCAGCTGATGACAATCCCGCCATCCCGGGAATTAACCTTGTAAACCTATGCTGCACTCCCTCAATAGCAAGAATGTCCTTCCTCAAATTAGGGGACCAAAACTGCACACAATACTCCAGGTGTGGTCTCACTAGGGCTCTGTACAACTGCAGAAGGACCTCTTTGCTCCTATATTCGATTCCTCTTGTTATAAAAGATTTATATGAATTTTTTTAGTTTTATTTTTTTTAGTTATTTTTTTTTATTATTATTTTTATTTTATATTACATATTTTAAAAAAATAATAATATATATCAAAAAAATAGTTATATATATCACGTAAAAGGAATCCACCAACTCCATACTTTTTCATCCGTCCCCCTACCAAGGCCCGAGGTACTCCTGCATCCTATCTTTGTAGCAATTCTATAAATGCAGACCACGTCTGAAAGAAGCGTTCTGATTTTCTTCCAGGCGGAGTCTCATATCTTCCAGATGTAGTGTTTCAAACATAGTTGAAATCCAGATATTTAATGTTGGTATAGGAGCATTTTACCAGAATTTTAAGATTAGTTTTTTTCCTATTATTAAGCCGTAATCAAATAAATTCTTTTGATACGCATTTAATTCCGGACTACCTTCTGTCATTCCGAAAATAATCCATTCTGGCTTTGGTGTCATTTTTATTTTAAACACTTTTGTGAAAATTTCAAAGATTTCAATCCAAAACCTTTGAATTTTTGTACAAAAGATGAATGAGTGTGCTATAGTAGCTTCTTGACAGTGGCATTTATCACAAATTGGTGAAACGTTAGGGAAAAAATTATTAAATTTAGTTTTTGAGTAGTATAATCTATGTATAATTTTAAATTGTATTAAAGTGTGTCTTACGTTAATTGAGCATTTGTGCACATTTAATAAGTATTCTTTCCACCTTTCATTGGAAATTTTTATGCTTAGTTCGTTTTCCCACTCACCTCTACCTTTCTTTGTTCGTATTACTGCATTTAGTATAATATTATATATATGTGAAATTAAATTTGGCGATTCCGCCTTTGTATTCATTACTTCATCTAGTAAGTCTAATGGCATTTTGTGAAATTCATGTGCATGTTTTTTCAAATAATCACATATTTGGAAATATTTAAAATACTGATTGTTACCCAGATTGTATTTTAGTTGTAATTGTTTAAATGATAATAGTTTTCCCGTATCATACAAATCTCCCAAAGTTTTAATTCCTGCGCTGTCCCAATGTATGAATGCTTTGTCTATAATCGAGGGTTTAAAAAGAGGGTTTTTAGCAATAGGAGAGATAAGTTTCTTAATTTTAAATTGTATTTTATTTGTTTCCAAATTCTGATTGTACTATGTATAATTGGGTTTTTGTTGTAGTTTGTATTATTCACCGTCATTGGTGAAAGAAGGATCGCACCAATATTAAAGGGGGAGCAGTCCTCTTTTTCCATAATGATCCATTCCGGTTGATGAAGAGCATTATCCAACAATTGAATCATATTTCTAATATTTACCGACCAATAATAATACATAAAATTAGGGAGTGCTAATCCCCCTACTACTTTGGGTTTATTCAGGTGTGGTCTTTGTATTGTATGAGTCTTATAATCCCAAATAAAATTTGTAATATCTGAGTCCAATTTAAAAAAAAAAACTTTTTGGGTAGATATAGTGGGATTGATTGGAACAAGTATAGAATTTGTGGTAGAAAAATCATTTTTATGGCGTTTATTCGACCTATTAAGGACATCGGGAGCATTTTCCAGAATTTAATTAAATTACGTAATTTCTTAAGTACAGGGTGAAAGTTTGCTTTAAACATGTCTTGATATCTTCTAGTAATTTCAATGCCCAAGTATTTAAAATTTTCCCCAGCTATTTTAAAAGGAAATTGTATGAGATGTATAAAATCTTTCAGTTTTATTGACATGATATCACTTTTATTCCAGTTTATTCTGTAACCTGAAAATGAACTGAAATCCTCAATTAAATTTAAAATATTGGGTATAGTGATATGAGGCTTTGTGATGTACAAAAGTACATCATCAGCATATAATGATATTTTATTGTTTGAATATTTTGTCTTCTATCCGTGGATATTCGGATGAGTACTAATATTTTCCGCTAGTGGTTCAATTATGAGGGCAAATAACAATGGTGATAATGAACAACCTTGTCTATTACCCCTTGACAGTTGAAATTTCGTTGAAAAAATATTATTAGTTAATATTTTGGCCATTGAATTATTATATATTAATTTAATCCATTGAATGAAATTCTCTCCCAGTTGAAATTTTTGCAATACCTTAACCATATACTTCCAATCAACCTGATTGAATGCTTTCTCTGCATCCAGCGAAATAATTGCGAGATTTGGATCTTTATTTTGGTGTCAGTGCATTATATTAAGCAGACGTCTCAAATTATTAAATGAATGTCTCTTAGGGATAAACACTGTTTGATTCGGATGTATTAGTTTAATGGCGTACTTACTTAATCTTTTTGCTAATATTTTTGCTAATATTTTTTGATCTGTATTTAACAACGCGATAGCTCTATAGGATCCAGGTTCTTCCTCATCTTTATCTTTCTAAAGTATTAATATAATCACAGATTCTGCTGGTGTATCAGGTAATATTTGTTCTCTGAAAGCGTGTGTGTATATTTTCTGAAGACGAGGACTAAATATATCGTAAAAACTTTTATAGAATTAATTACTAAATCCGTCGGGACCTGGTGTTTTACCATTTTTTAATGAGAATATTGTTTCTTCTATTTCCTTATTTGAGATTTGTGCTCCCAATTCCTCTTGTTCCTGCAATTCTAGTTTGGGAAAATTGCAATTATCCAGAAACTCAATGATTGTGTTGGTGTCGTTGTCGTTTTGGATTATACAAATTCTCATAAAATTGCACAAATCTTTTATTAATTTAATTCTGTATTGTTAATACTTCCCCTTTGTCGGATTTAATCTTTGAAATCGTGTGTTCCTTTTCTCGTTTTTTTAATTGGCGTGCGAGAAGTTTATGGGGCTTCTACCCAAATTCAAACTGTTCCTGTCTTGTAATTTGGAATAATCTTATAACTTTCTCTGATAGTAATTTATTTAATTTGAATTTTAGTATTAATATTTTATTGTGTTTATCCATGGACGGGTCTTTAGCATTATCTATATCCAATTGTCTAATTTGTTCCTCTAGCTGCCGTTGTTCATTCTTATTTTGTTTATTCTGAAAGGCTTGGCATGAGATTATAACATCTCTAATAAAAGCTTAGAAAGATTCCCATAATAACGTAGGTGGTGTGTCAGGCGTATCATTTATTTCGAAAAAAAGATCAACTTGCTGTCTTAGATATATACTCCCTTGCGGGTCTTTTAAAATTTGGGGGTTATACCTCCAGAACGATGTATTCTTAGAAATGCCTTCTATTTTTTAAAACAAATTTAGGGGGGAATGATCTGAAATCGTATTTGTGTGGTATTTTGCGTTAAGAGTATACGGAATTAATTTTGTGTCTACCAGGAAATAATCTATACGTAAATAAATCTTGTGTACCGATGAATAAAATGAATATTCCTTGCCGGTCAGATTTGCAAGCCTCCAAACATCGGTTATATTTGTATTTTTTATATATGTGTTTAAAAGTTCACTAGTTTTAGATTTTGTATTACCTCATTGTTTTTGACTGGATTTATCTAAATAAGGATCTAAGACACAGTTAAAGTCTCCCCCAATTATAACATTCAGGTAATTATATTCTGCAATTATATTCAAAATTTTATTTAAAAAAATGCGGATTATCAAAGTTAGGCGCATATATATTTACCAATGTGATTGGGATTGCATGGATCTCACCGGTAACTATCAAATATCTCCCATCCTTATCTGTTAAGGTATTTTTCTGTTTAAATGGTATACTTTTGTGAATCATGATGGACGTGCCTCTGGATTTTGACATGTATGACGAATGAAAAGTTTGACCTATCCAGTTGGCCCTCAATCTAACTTGATCTTGAACTTTAAGATGCGTTTCTTGGAGGAAGATAACATCTGACTTAAATGCTTTCAGCTATGCTAAAATCTTACCCATTTTAATACGTTCGTTAGCCCCCCTAATATTCCAACTGCAAAATGAGATTCCTCCCGATATATTTTGTTTACTGTCTTGCAATTTGACTAGGTTTAGTACCTATGTATCTTGTGGTGCATCCATACCTCAGGTCTTTAAGCAATGGGGGAACAGTCAACCTACCAAGTTCAGTTTTTGGATTTCTTTTGCAATTATCCTTGAATAAAAAAAACACACATGTGATTTATTGTGATAGTAAAAAAAAATAGTAAAAGTGAAAATACAGTGACTGAGCTTGTCGGCACTGTAATATGCGGCCCTCCTGTTGTTGGGAGAAAACATTGTATCGACTTCCGTTGTCGATGTTAATAAATAAATAGCTCCGTTCCCTCTATAAGTCATAACATATCCATACTAGAACGAAGCAGATTCCAAATCAACTATATAATACCTAATTGCAGTACATATATCCATTTCATATGTATTCCCAAATATATCTAACTTTTTTATCTACAGAGTGTTAAGCATCAGTTTTTACCTCAATAATTATCAGCTATTGGTTGCAGGGGCTACCCAGGGCAGGCTTCTGTATCTGAGCCAGGAGCCCATCATCCCCCTCACAACCTGGTTATAAATCTGCTTAAAACTTGTTAAGATATTAAGTTATAGATGTTAGATTATAAATCAGCCCCTTACTACTGATCTGGTTAATGTTCATTACAATTTCTATGATACTATTCTATGTTTTAAGTGTTAAAAGTGTTATTTCTATAACATTAGGTTATTCAGTTAAAATTTTAAACCATGGTAATTGCTCTGTTCAGATTATATTGTAAAGCTCTATATTCAGTGTTTATCTTTTTCCACTTCGTGTCTCAACACAGGGAGAGTTCCATCTTCTGTTGAACACATTTCATGTTGAAATAGTAAAGAGAGAGAGTAGCCAAACAGTACAGCTTTTCAAGTTACTTATTCTCTTCCACGATGGTTAAGGCATATTTATATGCACTCTCCGGATTTGTAAATGTTTTTTGCTGATCGTTGTAAGAAATGCGCATTCTCGCGGGAAAGTAGACTCCATATCTGACGCCCTTCACGTCTTGGAGCGCTTGCTTTACCTTGAAGAACTGATTTCTTTTTTGGACCACTTCATAGGGGTAATCTCTAAATATTTTCAAGATTGTCTGCTCGTATTTCAGTGGTACTCCATATTTTATATTACTCATCACCTCTTCCATGCCAGAGATGTCTCGAAATTTCACAATGATCTGACGTTTGTATTCTGAGCCTGTTTGGGACTTTTGTTTGAATCTCGGAATTCAATGTGCAGCTTCAATTTTCAGAAGGTTAGGAAGATTGAGAACTTCTTTAATTAGATCCGCAGCAAACTCCCGAGGGTTATCTCCCTCAGCTTCCTCGGGTACTCCTACCTGCCTTAGATTAAAGCGTCTCGAACGAGTTCCCAAGTCTAGGCACTTAACCAAACATTTTGCCAGCTGTTTTGCAGTGAGGTCGTGCTTTGTCTTCATTTTCTTCATATCCTCGGCCATTCGTCCCATCTCTTCCTCCATCTCTTTCATTATTTTCACATATGAGGCGACAGTCTCATGCACTGGAACAAACTTCTTATTCGTGTCTTCATCCCCCTTGTCCATTCGCTCCAATAGTTCAACTCTCACATCTTCAATTCTTTTATTTACGGTGTTGATCAAATCCTGCACAGACTCAATAACTTTCAAATTTCCCGTATTCGTATTCAGCATTAGCTTATCTGTCATATCTTTCATCATTTTTTCCATGTGCGTTCCGTCCACCTTTTCATCTTTCAGTTCTCTTACCGTTTGCTTTAAGTCCTCCAAGTCTTTCTCCTTATCTGCCTTATCTACCTTATCTGCCTTAGCTCTTGTAGACATTTCAGAAGGCAGTTTTCCTTCAAGAGCACCTTCAAAAGTTGATTCTCCAAGCTCTTCTGGCTCTATCTCAGTGCTGCAGTATATTTTTGAAATGCTTCTCTGAGGACTCGGATTCTGCATTTAAAGGGTTAAATCCAGAATTAAATGCACAGCACTTATTGTTGACGCCATCAGCAGAGCATTCAAGGCCTCCGATAACCTTTTTAAATCGGTCGCAATCTCTAGATCCAGTTTTAATGCGAAAAATCGCAAATTTTCGGGAGCGGAGCTATGTGTGGTGACTGTTACCAAAACATGGCACCACCGGAAGTCTTATATGAAAGATTTAACTGTTGGAAACAATGTGTAAGAGTGAAGACTAGTGAGCCACAAGTGATGAAAAAATATTGTTGCATATTTAAATATTGGCGATCAACAGGATGGAGTCTGCATTGGTGTTTGTAATACAGAACAAGCATGGCTCCTCTCAGTCACTCAACTAAATCTACCAATCAAGTTTCCCCATAATTCTAGCAAACAATCAGATGATATATCTCACACACACAATGCCCAAACCAAAATCCCCAAATCCGTCAGCCACAATTTCAGCCTCTCTCTAAATTTCCAGTCCATCTTCATTATTCTGCTCATGATTCTTCAATCCCATCAGTTCACCATTATGTGCCACCATGAAGAGCATGTCAACTGTTGAGGTGAGGCCTTTTATCTGTGGTTGAACGACTTTATACTGTGTAAGAAGAAAATAATAGAACAATAACCTGTCTCATATTTGGCATGGTCTTTGTGTCCCAGTGTCTTCATATTCCTTTTATATTATCCCTGTTTGCCGCAACCCAATACCCAGTTTCATTCGCCTCCGCCACTGCTTGTTCCTTTGCTTCTTTAATTTCAGTTGCACTGGAGAGTATCATTTTCTCCAAGTCCAGGAACATGTGGATGAGGTGTTCGTGGATGAGGCTTTTGGGACCAGCGATCACTATTCTATTAGGTTTTCATCAGATAGAATCAGGGCAGGCCCACGAGTTAAAAGTCTAAATTGGGGGCAAGGCCAACTTTGAATGTATTAGAGAGGAACTTGCTCAAGTTGATTGGAGCAGGTTGTTTGAAGGAAAAAGAACATCTGGAAAGTGGGATGTCTTTAAAAGTGTGCTGACAAGAGTCCATGACCTGCATGTTACTATTAGAGTGAAGACCAAGGCAGGTGTGAGTAAGGAAGCTTGGACAATGAGAGAAATTCAGGCTCTTGTTAAGAATAAAAAGGAGGCATGGGACATGTAGAGATAAATAGCTGGGATCAATTGTATCCCTGGAGGATATGCCAGGAATACAGGCCTGTGACTAGTGGTGTGCCTTTGGGTGCCATTGCTGTTTGTTATCCATATCAATGATTCGGATGAGAAAGTACAAGGCATGATTAGCAAGATTGCAGATGACACTACAGTGGGTGGGATATTGAAGATAGTGAAGATGGTTGTCAAAAAAAATTGTAGCAGGATCTTGATCAGTTGGGCAAGAGGGCTGAGGAATGGTTGATGGAATTGAACTGAGTGGTGTTGCATTTTGGGAAGTGACCACGGCAGGACCAACACAGTGAACAGTCGAGCTTTGGGAAGTGTTGTGGAGCAGAGGGATCTAGCAGTGTAGGTACATAGTTCATTGAAAGTGGCATCAAATGGTGATGGGGTGGTGAAGATTCGACACATTGACCTTCATCAGTCAGAGTACTGAGTGTAGAGGCTGGGAGATCATGTTTTTGCTGCATTGGTGAGGCCACATTTCTGAGTATTCTGTTCATTTAGGTCAGCCTCTTATCAGAAAGATGTTGTTATGCTGGAAATGGTGCAGAGAATGTTGCCAGGACTCGAGGGCCTGAGGTATGGGGAGTTGGCACTTCATTCATTGGAGTGTAGGAGGTTGAGGAGTGATCTTATAGATAGGATCATGAGAGGAATGGATGGACGGAACGACAGACAGACGGACGGATGTTGGTGAATCGAGAATCTGAGGACTCTCTTGAAAGCATCCAGAGAATTGGCCTCCACTGCCTTCTGAAGCAGAGAATTCCACAGACTCACAACTCTCTGTGTGAAAAAGTGTTTCCTCATCTCCGTTCTAAATGGCTTACCCCTTATACTTAAACTGTGGCCCCTAGTTCTGGACTCCCCCAACATCGGGAACATGCTTCCTGTCTCTAGCGTGTCCAAACCCTTAACAATCTTATATGTTTCAATGAGATAACCTCTCATCCTTCTAAACTCCAGAGTATACAAGCCCAGCCGCTCCATTCTCTCAGCATATGACAGTCCTGCCATCCCGGGTATTAAACTTGTAAACCTACGCTGTACTCCAGGTGTGGTCTCACTAGGGCTCTGTACAACTGCAGAAGGACCTCTTTGCTCCTATATCTGATTCCTCTTGTTCGAAAAGTCAACATGCCATTCCCTTTCTTCACTGCCTGTTGTACCTGCATGCTTACTTTCATAGACTGATGTACACGGACCCCCAGAATCTGTTGTGCTTCCCCTTTTCCCAACTTGACACCATTTAGATAGTAATCTGCCTTCCTGTTTTTGCTACCAATGTGGATAACCTCACATATATCCACATTAAACTTCATTTGCCATGCATCTGCCCACTCCCCCAACCTGTCTAAGTCACCCAGCATTCTCATAGCATCTTCCTCACAGTTCACACTGCCACATTTTTTGTCATCTGCAAATTTGCAGAGGTCCTATTCTGAAAATATTATTCACCTCAACTAAGATTTTCTTTCAGCTCCGAAGCTGCAGAGAATACAATGCCAGTTATCAAATCATTCTTCAAAATGAAATAAAAAATCCTGCCCTGCATCTTCAGAAATCGTCCCTGGATCCTCTCCAGAGCAATTGCACCCTTTCTACAATGTGTCATGGTCTTACAGCATGGAAACAGGCCCTTCATCCCAACTTGTTCATGCAGATCAAGATGCCCCATCTAAACTAGTCCCATTTATCCGCATATGGCCTATATCCCTTTAAACCTTGTGTGTGCCAGTGTGTGTGTGAGAGTGTGTGTCAGTGAAGCGGCGACAACATCCGGAGTGAGCGGATACTTGACAATGCCCGGGGAGCGTTTCCCTCCCCCCCCCCAAGGAATGCGGGCCGGCCCAGGTACTCCTTGCCCAGCTGGAGTCCGGGGGAGGTGAAGGTCAGTGACCCGGGGGTCGGGCATCGGAGCGGAGCCTTAGCCCGAGATTCATCCCTGTGGCTCCGGATGTGGCACCGATGCCCACACTCACCCGGTCCGCTACTGGCTCCAGGCCCGGGTTAAAACTCTATGGGGTGTGAACAGGGTGGTCGACGGATCAGCACCTGCATATTTTTGAGCGTGAGAAATTTGTGATCAGTGTGCGAGCATGAGAATTTTGTGAAATGTGTGAGACTCAATGCTCAATGCGTGAGAGTTGGCAGCCCTCCTAATAATGAAAACATTTTATGAAAGTTCCAATTGTTTGGGCAAAAATTGTTTATTACTGCTTTATGCCAGTTAAGTTACTTTACGACCATTTCAGAAATTATGGCAGTCAACTAACAATCAACTAACAAGTTAAAGCAAACTGGAAAAAAAATAACATGTTCCCTTTCTTGACTCTACCTCTTTAACGCTGTTAACAGAGCAAAGGGATATTAATATCAAGAATCAAACTGGGGAAAGTGGGGGCAATTTTGCTTAAATGGTCATTCTAAGCCCATTCAGATCTGCATCGAGTCAGAGTTATACAACATGTATGTGGCTGGCCCAATTTGTCCATAATGATCAAGTTGGCATTCTGCGTGCCCAGGGACTGGCTGCCGTTCCCAGATCAGCTCACGTCCCAGGGACTGGCTGCAGGTCTCAGATCAGCTCGCCTGTTCTGACCCCGCGAAAAGGAATTGAAAAAAATACCCTGCAGTTTTTTGGGTTTCGGGCCGGATTCGGCCCCTGTGCCATAGGTTGCCGAACCCTGTCCTAGATGTTTGGCCTCATTGTGGTCCCCTCGCATTTTGTACAACTGATTCACCTGGTTAGCTCTGTCTCCGGCTGCTTCATGTTGTCAGCAACTGCACATCCAACCAAGAAAGAAGAGAAGAGAAGAAACGCGACGTCACTCACAGCCATCAACCGATGCACTTCCCCATACCGCACAGATCGCTCTGATGTGGCGCAAAGAGACAAACTGTGCAGGGACTGAAGACAGCGAGAGAATTCCGTCATCAGCGTGAGAGCGTGAGAATTGGCTGAAATGCATGACTCTCATGCTCAAAGCTTGAGAGTTGGCACCCCTGTCTAAAGCCAGGATGTGACAACACACACACAGGGAGACACATACACAAAGGAAGACACACACACACACACAGGGAGACAGACACACACACACAGGGAGACACACACACACACACACAGGGTGACACACTCACACACGCACAGACATGCACACACACAGGGAGACACACACACACACACGCACACACACACACACACAGGGAGGCGCACACACACACACAGGGAGACACACACACACACACACACACAGGGAGACACACACACACACACATAGGGAGACACACACCCAGACACGCACAAACACACACACAGGAAGACACACACACAGACATGCACACACACTCACACACACAGGGAGACAAACAGAGACATGCACACACACACACACACAAGGAGATGCACACAGGGAGACAGACACAGACACATACACACCTTTCCTTCCCCCTACCTCCCTCCTCCCCTCCCTCTTCCCGCCCTCCCTTTTTCCTCCCTCTCCCTCCCTCTTTCCTCCCCCCTCGCCCTCCGCCCACTTTCCTCCCCCTCCCTCCCTCTTTCCTCTCCCTCCCTCTTTCCTCCGCCTCCCTCACTTTCTTCACCTTCCCTCTTTCTCCACTTTCTTCTTCCCCACTTCATCCCCTTTCTACCTTCCCTCTCCTGTCTCTCTTTGCCTCCATCCCTCCCTTCCCTTCTTCTCTCTTGCTCTCTTTCTCCCCTCCCTCTCTCCTCCCTCTCTCTCCCGGACGCCCAATGGGGAGTCTGGCGGGCATGGTGCAGCGTGGATTGGCGACACTGGCGCTGCAATGCGAGTTGAAGGGCAGGAGAGAGGGAGGCTGTAGCGTCGGCCCACAGCCAGCACACAAAAGCGCTGACACCCGCTGCCCGGGACTGACGCGCTTCCCCAGACCGTGCAATTCGCTGTCATGTGGAGCAAAGAGAAACTGTGCAGCAAAGATCATATAGCTTTGCTACAGGATCCTTGCTGTGCGAGGACTGAAGACAGCGTGAGAATTCTGTCATCAGCATGAGGGCGTGAGAATTGGTTGAAATGCGTGAGAGTTGGCAGCCCTGTGTTCCAGTTGTCTATGGGACTTTGAAGCTATCTTAACTCATGCCTGAGTGAAAGGTTGACACAACAGTTTTAGCCAAGGCTAAACCGAGCCAGTACATGTGAGAAACAAGAAAATGTCTCTCCAGATTAGACAGGAGTTTCGTATTGTGAAGTCTGAGGGAAACAAATGCATTTCTCTGGGTTCAACAAGGGATTGCAAAACCTTTCTCATGGACTCTGCAATCCTTACTTCTCACAGGGTGACTGCTTCTACTAAGAAGGACAAGAATACTTTTTTTTAATAGCCAAAGAATTTTGGATATCCACTCTTATCAAAAGATATCCTTGGACTGATTGGCAGGCAATTAATTGTTAGCCTATATATGTGCCACACGAGTTTCAAATCCATCAATCCTGGTGCCTGGACCAATTTGTGCTTTTTTGGAAATGTATTCAGTGTTAAATCTAGCCTATTATAATCATATTACAGTACAGATCTTGCACCACTTAATAAAAAGCAAAGCAATTTGCTTTGAACTGGTATTTTGAAAGCTGCAAATTATGCCACAGAGCACAATCTCATAAAACCCTATTGAGTCGATAATTGGGTCAAGTAGACAAAATTTTGGTAAAGAGTTACATTATAGTAAAGGTCTTTAAGCAGGACAGGGAGTCAGAGAGACAGGTTATTATAGAGATGTCCAAACTGTTAAAAAATAATTTACTCAATTAAATCTGAATTTCACTTCAGTTCCAAGAATTAATGTGGAAAATATTTCCAAACTTCATTGCTGCATTTGCAACACAATTACCTTCAATACATTTATTCCCCCCTTGGCTGTATTCCACAGAAAATTCAATTCAAATTCTCCACAGGAATATGTCACTCTAGGTAGTAACTCATCACTCCATATGAAGAAGCAGGAGCAATATTCTACAAAGCTTTATATCAAATATTTTGATAGGTAGATACAAACACAGCTGGATCTAATTTGAAAATAATAAAAGTTGCCAAAACAAGTATTTTGCATTTATAGAACCTACTTGAGAGTGTACATGTAATCTGCAGTACCTTATATCTCTGTTTTAAATATGTAAAATTATGCACCTTTTAGTCATTCAGTTGGACATTTTCATATTTTGTATCCAAACATTTATATTGTGCGTCTTTTACATGCTTTTCCTTTTCCCTTTAACATCCTAAACATCTGAATTCTAAAAATGGAGAACTTTCGATTAAATGTAATGAACTAGGCCTGTTTACTCCATAATTGTTCCTCATTATGTGCAATATTTTACCTCTGCGTTGCTGTAATGCTCTGAATAAATAATCAAATTCAGTAGGCAAAGCATGAAGTTGGTATCCGGAGAGAAGTACTTAACAAAAAATTAAAAGTTCCAACTAATTCCCTCATTAATTCCGATCTTTCCAAGTGAGTTTGACATCAACTTTTGGAACAGGGAGCACTCAAGTACTTTGAGGGGAATTTAACTTTCAGCATGTAAAACAAAGCAAATGAACGCAATTAAAATCAAGTGCGGTACATATTTTAGTGCTTGTGAAATATTGAAAAGGATGAAGTAGCATTTAATACCTAAAGTGAATGAGCAATTGTCTCTTAATCAGCAGGTTGTAAGCTCAGCCCTAGTACTGCTTGTCACTGGCAAGCAATTCTCTTAGTTGAATGAGTTTGGATTGTTCTCTGTCATAACAAAGGATGGTGTGGCTGAATGGGCTATTGTGATAAATAATGGCATCTGAAGAGGGGTGGATAAAAGCAAAAAGATTGATAATCTGAAATTACTGTGTAAGGTTTCAGCAGATATATGACAACAGTCAACGCAGAACTGTGAATAAAGGAATAACTTCCAAAAAATCATTATGTGGTGACTCAATAGAAATTGTAAGGAATATAAATAGCAAAATATGTATAGAAATCATACAACCGTTAGTCTTTTCCTTTGAGAATAAGAGTATCCAAATATTTCCAGAAGATACGTTTTAGCTAAAGGCTGGAGTTAGACCTCATTTTGATTCATTTAATTATATCTAAAAATTACTGTCAAATACAACTTGCTTAATAAAATATGCATGGATAGAATTTTAATGGAAACCTGGAAGTAAACTTTTGTAAGCTAGAGAAGCCATTACACCAAAATGTGAGATCTATGTGGAAATGGGAGCTGAGTGGGATGAGGACGCAAATGGGTGGCACATACAGAGGAATGGAGTGTTAAATTTCAACACAGGGCTCATACTGTTATGTGTAAGAAGGAAATGCAGATGCAGGTTTAAACCGAAGGTAGACGCATAAAGCTGGAGTAACTCAACAGGACAGGCAACATTTCTGGAGAGAAGGAATGGGAGATGTTTTGGGTCGAGACCCTTCTTCAGACTAAGAAGGTGTGATAGTCTGAAGAAGGGTCTCAACCCGAAACCTCACCCATTCCTTCTCTCTAGAGATGTTGCCTGTCCCACTCTCATTGTTATTCTGTTTACATAGTTTACAGTCCTATTGCTTGAGAGCAGACATAAAGTGGAATTGGATGGAATCTTGTCATTGAAGCAATTTAAAGGCTTAATTCACCAGTGTAATATTAAGGTATGTGGATGATAGAAGTGAAAAGTGCAGTTAAAATGAGGGACGGGAACGTTTGGCGAGTGATTTAATGAAGTTTCTCAGTGTGTTGAGGGAGAAGATACACCTCCACAAGTTCAGCAAGGGTGAACATATTTTGTTTCAGTTTATTAAAATTTAATTATATTATTTTCCCGTGTTCACATTTGTGACTACAAATGCCATTACTGTTAAGTTTTGCTTCTGAATGTTAAAAACAAGTCGTGTGTACATGATGAATGGATGGACGATGCTGAAGTAAACCCAATAGGCGTTGGACGTCAGGATATGTGATATTATTAAGCTGTTTAAGGGTTTTCTGCTGGTACTCTGAGTATTAATTGGGTAGGAGGAGGTCAGTTTTGGAGACCTTATATTGCTACAACCTCCAATACTCAACTGTCTCTTACCCAATGCAATGGGGTTAATATCAAGTTCTAGGCAACATTGATGGATTACCTCTGGTAAACTACAAGCTTCATTCTCAGTAATCCTTGCCCAATTTATTTAGGTGTGCTGAGGATCTACAAATCAGTAATCTAATAAAGAGGCTGTTTTGTCTCACTATTCTGTCATGGTTCAGTATTCTTAAACAGACAAAAATGCAAATAAAATCAGTGATCAAGCAGTACAATATTTATTTCGCCAGATGGGTGTAAGGTAAAACTCTTTACAGTATGCAGATTACAGACTATATGGAGTTCTCATCCCCACACAAATGGACAGTGATTTAATTACATATATATACTCCAATTACCAATGATTCAGCAAAACCTTATCTTACAGATCATAGTACAGCCTCTTGTTTCTTAAGATTGACAGCTTCTTAAGATTGACAGCTGACAGAGGAAGGGTTAGCCATATATGGTTATATGAGAAGGTTATATTTCTGCAGAACAAGCATTTTGTTTTTTTCTACTTATGATGCACATTATAATATTATAGTCTGAATTCTCTCTCAATGTTTACATTATAGAGGAGACATTCATGAAGCTGTGCTTGTTATCTTGCTTATGTTATTGGAAAGGGAACTTCAACAGTTTGTTAGCTTTCTTACTGAAACCAAAGATTAGTGCATTTTGCTGGCTTTGCAATTTAACAGGAGAAGGCGAAAGCCTGTCTTTGTTTCAGCGGAATCCATTGTGTAACTTTAAATCATTATTAACTACCACATTCCTTCCTCTTTATCAGTTTATGAAAACATTCACAATCCCCGGTAGGTACATAATGGTCACAAGCAATTAACAATAAAAATTTAGAGCGATGATTACTAAAATGATATCCATAGTGTAATATAGTATTCCAAAGTCCATCAAGCCAACTGAATGGCCAGCATCTCCCATTTACTTAATTGTACCCATGCATATCACTGTCAACCTTATGGATTTTCTCAATTTCTTGGGAAATGTGGGTAGCAAGGTCATTATATTAGATGATTCATCAGGAATCTAGGCACAATACTCTTCTTATTATAATACAGGTTCCTCTTTGTTGATCTTTATGATCAATACTTATTTCACAGTAAGAACGTTTTTTACAAAGATTATCAAGAATTGAGAATGGAGCTGTCAACTATTTTTAAGCAGAACTTATATTTTAAAAAAATGAAGAGTAATAATAAAGAGTTCTAAGAATTCATACGTTTCATTCTGTTACCGTCAACTCTGATTCAAGTTTCTCCTTTAATTGCTTCATGCCATTTATCCATGACTGTGGGATCTGCAGATTACCTTTTAGCTTCTTTAAGAGATTAGCATCCATAAGTTCAATGTTACAAGATACCATGAACTAGAAGCACTATGTGTCTGATTGTAATGTGGTTTTGAATCTGTCCTTGAGCTCGTAAGGGGTTATGGCATAAACCCCAAATCCTAGATAAAGAAGCTTGTTTACCTTACAGCAGCTAGTTTCACTGCTTAACATTCTATAATTGTAGCCTTTAACTGTTACAATGCGTAAGCAGACTGGCATGTTATTCCACCACTGCTTGCAAGGCCACAGAACAAGCCATCGGTCTTTATGCAGGGATATGGGGTAAAAGAATGAACATAGGTCAATGCCTGTAATGGTGTCGACTTCTGTCATTATAGATGACAGAATAATACATCATTACGTTCTCCCACTTTCTCCTATTACACAGACTTTGCATTTTCACTAATAGTGCTCATTGCAATAAAGACAATCATGTCAATCATAAAGACTATAGCTATCCCTTCTTCAGCCTCCGGGGCCTGTCAATATTGTTTTAATTCATGGCAAAGCAGCTCTCCTTTTTTATAGTCAGTTTATGTTCAGGGACTGAATACACTCATCCCACATGATTCTTATGCTTTGTCCATAGTTCATAGGGTACTTGGACCAGAGCCATAGTAGGCAGATCCTCAGTTAGCAGCTGTTACTTTCATAGTGTCCCGTTCCTTTCTGACCCATGTGATCTTTCCTTCTATGTCATTGGCAACTTTAAAACATGAATTGTCTGTTTGTCCTTCAGTCATTTATCATTTTTCCTATTTATTTTGCTCTGTCTGGAGGTCGAATAGTTATGATTAAGTGTGACTCAGAGGTGTCACTCATTTCAAATCGATCTCTTTGGTTTTATTCCTAATCCCAGGACCTCAAAGAACAAATAAAGGGTCACTGTTAATTGTTCAACAAGGGGGAGACTCACTCCAAGTATCCCGTGATTAGGGAGGCATGTATATAATTCAATGCAGTGCGTCCGCTTATGTTCATGGCTAGTTTTAACAAGCATCTGTAAATACTGGCCTGTTTTATTTCTGTGCATGCCTTCCTTTTACCTCCAGACTTGCAGGAGGACATCCAAGTTCATACTTCCTTTTTCCAGTTTCCAATTATTTCGTAATAAGTTAGGTGTATCCAATGAGGATTATTTTCGACCTTCACTGTAGGTAGGTGTAGTCAGCAGTACTGGGAAGGGCTCCTTCCACCGTTCTATCAATTTCTTATGATCCTAATTTCTTATCAGTTCATGATCTCCTGGTTGTAAGGATTCACCGTTATGGTCAGCTGATAGTGGTTTCGGTAAGACTAACAAGGTTCTGGTCAATTGCTGTGTATATGTAATTAATTCAACAAAGGTCCTGTCCAGTCAAGGCTTTACTTAAACTCTTTAACTGCTTACAAGGCAGACCCTTTAAAAAAGGTAATTATAAAGAAAAACAATTTAAAATTATTCCCAATTCTCATCCAACCTCAATCTCAATTCCACATGGCCTGTGCGTAATTCAGATCTGTCCTGAATTCAATTCAAAAGGTAAGAAATAGGAAGAGATAGGAATCAAACTTAAAATACCAACAAAGTCACCAATCCTAATTCAAGGTTATACGGCAAAGAAAATGAACAGTCTCTTTGCTGAGCCACATCCGCTGTTTAACAAATGTTGAGAAGACGGAATAAACAGTTAATTTCCACATAGATAGTCAATATATTTTCAAAGTAAAAGAAAATAACTTTTTCCCAGGCTCAATGCCCGTACAGCTGCAACTTCTTAAAGAGGCACTACCTTTTAAAACACATGAGATTCTACAAAGATTTATCACGAAAATGAGCAAGCTCATTTAATTGCTTCCTATTTCATCTTAATTACATCATTAATTCAACATTCAACTTGTTCCACAACCAAGTAACAGCCTTTAAACTCACTCACTCCACACCCTTTTATCTGTGCCATTCACTCACAAATTTCCACACCTCATGCAATATGCTAAATCTCAGATATTCACACACAAAGTAATAAAATTCTTACTCAAGAGTAAAACACAGTTATATACTCCTCAAGGAAATCATGCAAAACTCTTAAACTTTGTGTTTAAAAAATGTTGAGATTCTCTCCCCTGAAGGCCATGCTCCTTCTGGAGGGACTATAAACCCGGACGTGTTGAGTGCCTCAGTCAGTCTCTGCAAGATGGGGGAGCGAGAGGGTCACGTCTCTCAGTCTGAGCTGTGAATAACACAGAACACATGTCTACTAAACTGTGAGTGGTTTTACTGACCTGTCAGTGCCCTTAATGTGGTTTGAAAATATAGTTTGGAAATGCTAAAGCTGTGTTGCCTTTGGTTTGGAAATGCTAAAGTTGCATTGCTTTTGGTTTGGAAATGCTAAAGCTGTGTTGCCTTTGGTTTGGAAATGCTAAAGCTGCGTCGCCTTTGGTTTGGAAATGCTAAAACTGTGTTGCCTTTGGTTTGGAAATGCTAATGCTGTGTTGCTTAATTAAATTTGCCCTGCCTTCTATATAATTAAAAGTCTAATCTTGACCACTTCCTGTTTGTGCTTTATATTGATTTTAGAAAAAATGCTACAACGTGTGGCTGTGATTTTTGGCCATCTTACTCAGTCCCCCTCCACTCATCAGGTGCCGAGGATTTTTCCCATTGATGAAAAATGAAATAGTTATTAGTGTTTTTAAAATGTTGGGATTCTCTCTCGTGACAATCACACCATGAAAGCCACGCCCCTTCTGGTGGGAGGGGGAGGGACTATGAAACCCTGAAGTGTGGGCGTGGCTCAGTCTCTGTAAGATGGAGGAGGAAGAGGTCACGACTCACTGTCTTTAGTGGCCTTGCACCCTGCTTGAAATGGTATGAAACTGCACTTGAATTAGGTGGCCTTGCACCCTGCTGGCAATGGAATTTCAAGGATAACTGTGAGTCAACTGCCAGCCCACCAGCCATGAGTGAGTGACCTGCCAGCACAACAGGCTTGAGTGGCAGAGCCACCTGCCCAAGCCGGGTCGCCGCTGGAGCACCGCAGCTCTGAAGCCATGCCACCGCGGGAATTCCGCAGGAGCACCGCAGCTCTGATGCCGGGCCGCCGCTGGAGTGCCACAGCTCTGAAGCCGTGCCGCCACTGGGGCACCGCAGCTCTGAAGCCGGGTCGCCGCTGCCGCTGGAAGCTGGAATGCCGGCATCGCTCTGAGGCCGCACGCTCCGCCATTAGGCCTCAGCACAGATGGAGATGGTGACGGGGGACACGACAAGAAAAGTCGCACCCCCCCGAAGGGAGAGACTAAAACTCTGTTTCTCCCACCCTCCCCCCCCCCCCCCACATACACAGCCAAATAAACCAAAATTCTAACTAAAACAAACACAAGAAGACAAAAAGAAAAGAAAAAAATAGACAGGACTGCAGGTGAGCTGCAGCTGCCAGGCAGCGCTACCACTTCCACTTTCTGAACACAGGTCATTTCATTAAAAGCTTCAAAGTGCAAGCTACTTTCCACATTATATTCCCTCCATATCAATGCAAGTCTTATATTACTAAAACTAAGATGTTGACCACTTTCTGACTTTCTGTTTAGTTATTTCTGCAAGAACGCTGTCATTTACGGCCGTCATTTTTGGCCACTTCGCTAAGAGTCCCCCTCCGCTCAGCTGGACCGAGGATGTTTCCCATCGATGAAACATAAAATAATTATTAATGTTTAAGAAATATTGATATTCTCTCTGCTGCCCCTGCTGGTGGGAGGGGGGAGGGACCATAAAACCCGGAAGTGTTGTGCCTCAGTCAGTCAATACAAGAAGGGGGAAGTGAGAGGGTCATGTCTCTCAGTCCAAGCTGCGAACAACAATGAACACATGTCTACTAAACTGTGAGTGTGACTAAAAGGCACTGCAAATGGTTATTTGGGGGGTTTGAGTTGAAGAAAAAGGCGCTGCAAATAGTTGTTTGGGGGTTTGGTTGATGTAAAAGGCACTGCAAATGGTTGTTGGCGTGGTTTGCGTTGAAGTAAAAGGCACTGCAAATGGTTGTTTGGGCGGTTTGGGTTGAAGTGAAAGGCACTGCAAATGGTTGTTTGGGGGGTTTGGGTTGAAGAAAAAGGCACTACAAATGGTTGTTTTGGGGTTTAGTTTGATGTAAAAGGCACTGCAAATGGTTGTTTGGGGGGGGGGGGGGTTGGGTTGAATTAAACGGCTCTGCAAATGGTGGTTAGGGGGTTTTGGGTGTAAGTAAAAGGCACTGCAAATGGTGGTTTGGGTGTTTTGGGTGGAAGTAAAAGGCATTGCAAATGGTGGTTTGGGGATTTTGGGTGGAAGTAAAAAGGACCAAATTGTGGTTTGGGTGTTTTCGGTGGAAGTAAAAAGCACTGCAAATGGTGGTTTCGGGGTTTGGTTGGAAGTAAAAGGCACGGCAAATGGTGGTTTGGGTTGAATTAAAAGGCAATGCTTATGGTTGGAAATGGAGTTTAGGTTGAAGTGAAAGGCACTGCAAATGGTTGTTTGGGGGGTTTGGGTTGAAGAAAAATGCACTACAAATGGTGGTTTGGGTTGAAGGAAGCACAACAAATGGTCGTTTGGGGGGGTTTGGTTTTGAAGTAAATGGCACTGTAAATGGTGGTTTGCGGGTTTTGGGTTCAAGTGAAAGGCACTGCAAGTGGTGGTTTGGGGGTTTTGGGTTGAAGTAAAAGGTACTTCAAATGGTGCCTTAGGTGTTTTGGGTTGATGTAAAAGGCACTGCAAATGGTGGTTTGGGGGTATTGGGATAAGTAAAAGGCTCTGCAAATGGTGGTTTGGGGGTTTTGGATTGAAGTAAAAGGCACTGCAAATGGTGGTTTGTAGGTTTTGGGTTGAAGTAAAAGGCACTGCAAATTGTGGTTTGTAGGTTTTGGGTTGAAGTAAAAGGCACTGCAAATGGTGGTTTGGGGGGGTTTGGGTTGAAGTAAATGGTACTACAAATGGTGGTTTTGGGGCTTAGGGTGGAGGTAAAAGGGACTGCAAATGGTGGTTTGGGTTGAAGTAAAATGCACTGCAAATGGCGGTTTGGGTTTGAAGTAAATGGCACTTCAATTGGTGGTTTGGGGGTTTGGGCTTGAAGTAAAAGGCACTGCAAATGGTGGTTTGCGGGTTTTGGGTTGAAGTGAAAGGCACTGCAAGTGGTGGTTTGGGGGTTTTAGGTTGAAGTAAAAGGTACTTCAAATGGTGCCGTCCCACCGGTTGATACAAATGCAACAGGGGCCGTTCCACCGGTTGATACAAATGCAACATGATCGGCTCCATTGTAGCGGCATTGATCAAATGCTGACGCCTGAAGTCCACCATGAGGGAATGCGCCCGGAGGAAATCTGCCCCAAGCAATGGGTGGGAGACGTCGGCAATGGTGAACTGCCATGAGAAATGGCAGGAGCCGAACACGATCGGAACCATGCACGCTCCATATGTGCGGATGGGGCTGCCATTCACCGCGGTGAGGATAGGCCCCCGCTTACCGGAACGAATGTTGGCCAGCGAAGAGGGCAGGACGCTGAGCTCTGCTCCAGTGTCAACGAGGAAGCGGGTCCCGGAGCGCCGATCCCAGGCCAAGAGGCGGTGAATTTGGCCGGCCGCCTCGGGGACTATTGGCAGCCGGCCCAGGTGTTTCCCGGGAATGTGCACGGCTGGCGGCATTGTCGTGCTGCAGCACCCCAGCACTGGTGGTAATAGCACCAGCGCTTCATTTTGGTGTTACTTGGAGCTTGCCTGCTCCTGTTGGTGGTGTCTGCGGCTTGCTGGCGCTGGACTGCAGGTGCAGTACCCCTCACTGCCGCTGGGGGCGATCGTCTGGTCCATCGGGCTAGACCTGTCGTGCCCTCCATAGCTCCCCGCCCGACCGGAGGAAATCGGGAGCTGCCGGGGTGACGTCATCGGCACGCCTGCCGACGGCCAGCGCTTTGACGTCATCAGGGCGCGTCGGCCTCAGCGCATCCCCGGGGCTGCTGATGGTCAGCGCGTTGATGTCATCAGGGCGCGCCATCCACAGCGCATCGGCGCGCCTCCCGAGGGCCCTAATATCGGCGAAGGAGGCATCTGTGAGCTGCAGACGGATGTAGGCCGGCAGCAGATGCAGCTAAGTATATTCGAATAGCAGGCACGGCGTGTGCCCATCCAGAAGAGCCACCATCTCCTTTAGGAGGCTACTTGGCCATCGGTCGCCTAGGCCCTCCATATGCAGGATCCTTGCAGCACGCTCCATCTTGCTTAGCCCATAAATCTGGAGCAGGAACTCCTTAAAGCCACGATATTTACCATCGTCCGGGGGAGCTGCGAGGAAGTCCGTGACCTCCTCGACGGTGTCCTGGTCGAGGGCCCCCACCAGGTAATACAAACGGGTGGCATCGACCGTGATGCCCCCGTAGGTTGAACTGGGCCTCTGCCTGCTGGAACAAGATGAGCGGCCGGGTGGTCCAGAATTTGGGAAGCTTCACCGCGACCGCGTCCAGAGACAGGGCTGGGCCTGCCTATGAGGAGGTAGGGCTTTCTGCTCTCTCCATCATGACGCCGAAGGAGCGTCGGGATCACCAATGTAGTGCGTGGATATCAAAAGGAAGCGCGAAATCCAGTGTTTTGAGAGGCATCTTTTATTATGTTCCTCCCGGCTGTAGGGAAGACCAAACAAGAGAAAGATGGCACCCAAACCCTAGCCTTTAAACCCTCTGGCTAAGGGCCGCCTCCGGACTGAACCACTCCCGTGCTGAGGGATTCGGCAGTTATGATGGCACGACCCTTCGGAGCCGCCACACTATATTGATTTTATGTAAAACGCTATTACTTACGGCTGTGATTTTTGGCCATCTTACTCAATCCCCCTCCGCTCATCAGGTGCAGAGGAGTCTTCCCATCAATGAAAAATAAAAGTGTTATTAGTGTTTAAAAAATGTTGAGAATATCTCTCCTGTCAATCACGCCATGAAGGCCACACCTTTTCCAGTGGGAGTGGGAGGGATTATAAAACCCGAAGTGTGGGTGTGGCTCAGTCTCTACATGATGGGGGAGGGAGAGATTTATGACTATGTCTGAGCTGTGAATCAACTGAACACACTGAATGTCTACTGAACTCTGAGTTTAGTGTTTTGTATTTTTTTATGGTGGTTTTATGGTGGTTTCTCCCTGCTTGAAATGGTATTAAACTGCATTTGAATGTGGTGGCCTTGCACCCTGCTTGAAATGGTATGAAACTGCATTTGAATGTGGTGGCGTTGCACCGTGCATGAAATGGCATGAAACTGCATTTTAATTTGGTAGCCTTGCACACAGCTTGAAATGGTATGATACTGCACTTGAATTTGGTGGCCTTGCACCCTGCTTGAAATGGTTGGAAAATGGATTTGAATTTGATGGCCTTGCACCCTGATTGAAATGGGATTTCAAGGAATAGCCGTGAGTCAACTGCCAGCCCACCAGCCGTAAGTGAGTTGCCAGCACATCAGGCTTGAGGGACTGAGCTGCCACCTCAAGAATCCATTTAGCCCACAATGTCCATACTAGCCCTCTGGAGACCAGTCCCATCAGCCCACAACACCCAAACCAGTGCTCCAGAAAGCCCCCCCCCCCCCCCCCGCGGCCACCAATATTGGAATTGTTGGAGAGGTGGAATATTGTGTCGGGGGACCAGCCCTCCCATGTGAACATGGGACCCAATGTGTCCCACTTAGTCTAGTTTAATATGAAAGTTGCAGGAAGGCATAATTATGTAATAACATTTCTCAGCTCCTCCTGCAAGCTCCTTTATTATCCTTGCTAAAATGTATTTCAATTGTCGCAAATGCATTTGTCTTGATTTACATTTTACACAGAAACCAAATTGAAACACATTGTTGATGTTTCTTTACAATTCTCAACAATCTTCACAACATAAATAATTAACTTTTCATTCCCTTGTCTGAAAGAGTTGTTATGTCTACTAGAATCTTTGTTTCTGTGGGTACCAATGTGCAGAATTCGTAATCTGCTGTGTGGGCAATAATGTCAGCAGGAGACTGCGTCGTGGCCACTTGTATGGGCATTGCACTTACAAATGGCCAGTTGGACTGGGAGGGTTAAGGCATGCAGTAGCTGGTGAAGGATTAGGTGCTGTTTTATGTTATGAAATACTTCTTCGTTGGGAGTGAGAGAGTTAGAGAGAATTGCTGTTGTGCCCTGGTGGAGACACAAATGTATCCACTGCCAGTAGAAATTAATTAAGCCCAGAAATGAGATTGGTCTGATTCCCTGCCATACAGGGTCTTTCCACACCTCACACTTGCCCGATTACTCACTTTCCCTTCTCTCTCCACCAGGGAGACGAGCTTTGTTTTTTTCAAACGGGTCAGAGTCATTTGTTTCAAGTTTGTGACTGGTGGCCAGGGCATGGGGGGAGGTAGTCTACACTATTTCCAATTGTTTCTCTCCCCAAATTTGTTCCTTATCCCCCCTCTCTCCGTAAACAAAGTTGTTATGTCAGACAAGGGGTTCCCGGGGATATTTTGCTTAGGTTTCCATTTTTACATACCAATTGTTTAATATTATGTTGGCCAACTATATTCTCTTTTTTTAATTTATACATATGCAATCTCCCTGAATCCAAATAACACACATGCTGTACCGAAACTCCCACTTGTACTAAAGCTCCCACATATAATGAAGCTCCCACATTACTGTCATCCCAAGCCTATCCCATTACTGGCCCAATATATCAGCTTAATACTTGTAGATGATATGTGTATACAGCTTTAATTTATAGTGACGATGTCCATGCTAACCACTCCCCCACCAGTTAGTATAATTGTAACCCACATGCCCCTAGCTCTCTCTCTGGTGATCGTGACAGACCACGTACAGCTAGGGCTATATGATGTATGATTAATAAAGTAGTGAAGACCTAAACGTTCTGTGAACATACTTTACATGGCAACAGAAGTTCTTCTTCCTGCGTCTCCAGTTTATCGCGTTTTATTTTCTTAGTCCCAGTAACCCCTCCCTGTGCCATGATGGCTTCTGCCTGTCGTAAACCTGACATCCTAGTCTTTGAGGCAGACATCACTCACCGCTGGAGTGTGTTCCGACGTGACTTTGAGCATTATGTTACAATCGCTCACCCTGCTGTGGCCCCCACGGTCAAAGCTTCCCTTCTGCTGAACCTAGCTGGTCCCGAAGCGCTTGAGCGATCGGAGTCATTCATCTATGGACCGGGCGAGAGTATCCAGGACCCGGTATGTCTGCTTGCTAAATTTACAGCGATGTGTGACCTTCCCACTAACCACATCTTAGAGCGTTTCAAACTGTTCTCCCGACGCCAAAACCCTGGGGAATCTATTGACAATTTTGTGGCCGCGCTGCGTCAACTGGCTCACCGATGTGACCTGCATGTCCTGACCCCAGAGACTTTGACCCATGACATCTTGGTCTTTGGTCTACGGGATGATAAGCTGCGCTCTGAGCTGCTACGCAAGCCTGATCTGACATTCAATGAGGCGTTGCATGCCTCTCGTTTAGCTGAGGCTGTCTCCTCAGCTGTACCTGACCCTGTGGTCCACGCAGCCAGTTTCACTGGTCGCCAGTACAATGCTCCTCAGCGACCGAGGGCAAGCCCTCCGCCGGGCTCCAGACCGCGTCAATGCTGTCCGAATTGTAACTTTGTTTCGCACCGTGCTAATGTCTGCCCGGCGATGGGGAAAACCTGTAATTTCTGCAACAAGCCCAACCATTTCTCGGCGGCATGCCGTTCCCGATGTTCCGTGGGAACCCTGCACGGCCACAGCAGAAACCGTCTCGCTACTTGACACATGATGATACCGCGTCTGGTTCCCATATACAGCATGATGAACTCCTCCTCTCTGACTCTGACTCTTCTCAGAGCGAACTGAGTGTGTTTTCCTTGCGAGGTGCAGCTGCTCTGATAACAGACCCGACCGTCCGAGTCACGGTGAATGGTATGACCTTCTCTGCTAAGGTGGACATGGGGGCTGCTGCTAATGTTATGTCAACAAGCCTGTTCAGGAAGATAAGAAATAATGAGCACGTTTCCACAGACAGTGCTGTTTTACGTGCATATGGGGGTGGTGTACTTGTTCCTGTGGGGTGGGCCACTCTCCACTGCAAGGTGCTGAAGACTTCTCGGCCCCTCTCTCTTCCTGCTAGACGGTAAATGTGACCCCCTGCTTGGCGTGGAGGCCTGCCAGGACTTGGATTGGTGAGCTTCCACAGCGATGTCCACCTGGTAGAGGCACCCCTGAACCCGCTGGCCGAATTCCCAGACCGGTTTGACTCGAAGCTGGGGAAGTTGCCCTGCAGCTACAAGATTGCCCTCAATCCTGACATCACGCCGGTTATCCGTCACCCGCACCGTGTGTCCTTCGCCATGAGGGGCAAGGTCGAGTCTGCTCTTTGCGAGATGGTGGCCACGGGCATTCTGAAACCAGTAACGGCCGCCACCCGGTGGGTTTCCACTATGGTTGTCGCTGCGAAGAAAGATAAGAGTGAACTACGGATCTGCATCAACTCTAAGGACTTGAACTTGGCCATCAGGCGCCCGCATTATCCCATGTGGACGGTGGAGGATGTTGCTGCACAGGTCGGCCCTGCCACCGTGTTCTCAGTTCTTGATGCCAAGAGTTCGTTCTGGCAGATACCTCTAGACGAGCGATCCTCGCACCTGATGACCTTCAGCATGCCCTTCGGCAGGTATTGCTTCCTCCGCATGCCGTTTGGGATCAACTCTGCCAGCAAGGTGTTCCAAAGGACCATGGAACAACTGTTTGCTGGGCTTCCATGTGCCATCATTGTCGACGACATCCTGGTTTACGGGAAGAATGTCGCTGAGCACAACCACCACCTTCGCCAGGTGCTGCAGCGGGCCCGGGAGGTCAACCTGAAGCTCAACCCGAAGAAGTGTCGATTCCGGGTTCCTGAGGTCACCTACGTGGGGCATGTCTTCACAGCATCGGGGCCGAAGCCCGACTCGCAGAAGACGGCCGCAATATCCGAGATGCCTGCACCTGCGGACGTGCCTGGCCTACAGTGCTTCTTGGGCATGGTCAACTACCAGGGAAAGTTCATCCCTGACCTGAGCGAACCGAGTGCCCCTCTGCAGGATCTGGTGAAAAAGGACACTGCCTGGGCCTGGTTCCTGCAACACCAGAAAGCATTTGACACCCTCAAATCTAAGCTGATCAGCATGCCAACGCTGAAGTACTTTGACCTCCAGCGCCCCATCGTTCTCACATGTGATGCATCTAAGTTTGGCCTCGGGGCCGCCTGCCTGCAGATCCATGACGGGGTGCAACTGCCTGTGTCCTACGCATCCCGCACAATGACGACCGCTGAACAACACTATGCCCAAATTGAAAAGGAGCTGCTGGCTGTTGTCTTTGTCTGCTCTAAATTTAAGGACTATATCCTGGGCACCTGCTTCACTGTCGAGACGGACCACCAGCTTCTGGTCACCATCCTCAACAAGCCGATACACGTGGCTTCCTCCCGGCTCCAGCGCATGATGCTTCAGCTACAATGCTTCACTTTCACAGTGGTTTATCGCAAGGGCAAGGACATGTTTGTTGCTGACACGCTGTCTCGGGTGCCTCTCTCATCCACAACCGGACATCCGTACGAGACGTCCGATCTGATAGTCCTAAATGTCAATTTCGTGCCCTCCAGTCAATTGAAGTCCCTGGTCAAGCACACGGCAGCTGATGTTTCGCTACAACATGTTCCGCGATCATCAAGCAGGGCTGGCCAGACCGCCGTTCTTCCCTGCCGGCCGCAGCGGTGCCTTACTTCTTGGTCCGTGACGAGTTGGTGCTGCGTGATGGTGTGATTGTGAAGGGGCACAAGGTGGTGGTGCCCGAAGCACTATGGGAACAATACTTCGAGACCGCTCATCGTGGCCATCCCGGGGCCGAGGCGACCCTTTCTGTCGCTCAGAGCCAGTTCTTCTGGCCTGACATGCCTTGCTACTTCCGGGATAGAGTCTCCGCATGCCCTACCTGCAACAGCCTTGCTCCACAGCAACAGCGGCAGCCGCTCCTGCAGCAGCCAGCTGCTAACCTGCCCTGGTCTGTGCTAGCAACCAACATCTTCGAGTGGCACGGAAAGCACTTCCTGGTACTTGTCGACTCTTACTCCAGCTGGTTTGAAGTTGACCAGCTCCACTCCTTCTCTTCCTCCGCGGTCATCGAGAAGTTGTGCCGCCACTTTGCCACCTTTGGGTCCCCGGCCAGCCTGCAGTCGACAGCCAGTTCACCACTGCCGAGTTCCGCGCTTTTGCCGAACGATGGAACATTCGTCATTACACCAGCAGCCCGGAATACTCGCAGAGCAACGGACTGGCCGAGCGTGCGGTCCCCAGTACTAAAGGATTGTTGGAACGTTGCCACCTATCCCGCTCCCACATCTACCTGGCCCTGCTGAACCTCCGCAACATCTCCCACGACCATGCCCTGGGCTCCCCGGCTCAGCGCCTCATGTCCCGAGTCACGCGGCCCACGGTCCCGGTGTCTCAACAGTCCCTGTCCCCCTCTGTCTTTAAACCTGCTTTGGTCCGGAAACGCATTGCCCAAAAACATGGTATACAGAGCGTTCCCACGACAGGTCCTGCCATGTCCTCCGTCCTCTTCTCCCCGGCCAGGTCGTCCATAAGAGGTCCACTTCTGGCCGCTCCAAGCTGGCCGTGGTCATCGGTTCTGCCGGTTCCCCTCGTTCAAAACTTGTCAACCACAACTGCAGGGTGTACCGCCAGTCTCGCCAGCATCTCCAGCTCGTGAACAAGCCTCTCCCTACCGGCGGCTCCAAATGCCCCCTCGCTGCCACTTTTGCGGCCCAGTGCTTTGGCCGTTCCTCTGGAGTCATCCCCCCTCATCCTTCTCCTGTCTGTCTCCCGACTGCGGCTTCCTCGCCCTTCTCTTCGCCGTCCCCCCCGATGCCTTCGTCGCCCAGGGGTTCTCCTGTCCGTAGCCCCCACTATGCCCCGGCGTCGTCCCCGCTTATTCCCGTCGGTGAAGGAGGTGATGGCGAGGTGCGGACCAGGTCTGGTCGCCTGGTCAGGCCACCAGTCCGTTACAGCGCTTACATGTGATTCTGTATTCCCATGCTTTACTGTTTGCATTTACCCTAGCGCATGAGACGTGGTCACCCTGTCACTCACTGTTTGTTTGGTAGAGGAAGTATGTAGATGATATGTGTATACACCTTTAATTTATAGTGACGATGTCCATGCTAACCACTCCCCCACCAGTTAGTATAATTGTAACCCACATGCCCCTAGCACTCTCTCTGGTGATCGTGACAGACCACGTACAGCTAGGGCTATATGATGTATGATTAATAAAGTAGTGAAGACCGTAAAGGTGTCTGTGAACATACTTTACAATACTACAGACTCAGTCTGAATCAACAATCCCAAAAATTGTCTTACCTTCCGTTGTCTGTTCTGAAAAATCTTGGCAAGGAACCAGATCACTTCGGACGAAGGACAACATTGTTCCTGGGTACTCTTAGGAGTTCAGACTCAAGGGGTCTGATAGTGCACTTTCTTCCCCCTTCGAGACCACAGCCAAACAATAGCCTCTTACTCATTCTTCAGCAATTGTTCCCAGCAAGACCTGCTCGACTATGCCAATGTCGTGGTTCAGTATTCTTAAACAGACAAAAACACAAATAAAATCAGTGATCAAGCAATACAATCTTTATTTCGCCACTTTACAGTATACAGATTACAGACTATACAGAGTTCTCATCCCCACACAAAGGTGCAATGATCTAATTACATATATATACTCCAATAACCAATGATTCAGCAATAACTTATCTTAAAGATCATAGTACAGCCTCTTGCTTCTTAAGATTGACAGCTTCTTAAGATTGACAACTTCTTCTGACAGAGGAAGGGTTAGTCATATATGGTTATACAAGGCTATATTTCTACAGAACAAGCATTTTGTTTTTTTCTACTTATGACGCACATTATAATCTTATAGTCTGAATCCTCTCTCAATGTTTCCATTATAGAGGAGACATTCATGAAGCTGTGCTTGTTATCTTGCTATGTTATTGGAAAGGGAACATCAACAGTTTGTTAGCTTTGTTACTGAAAGCAAAGGTTGGTGCATTTTGCTGGCTTAGCAATTGAATAAGAGAAGGTGAAAGCTTGTCTTAGTTTCAGCGGAATCCATTTTATAAGTTTAAATCATTATTAACTTTCTCAATTCCATATGTGCGAACTTCCTTCTTTTTATGTGAGGTGGCTCCTTGCAAAGACTTTTCTATGTAAAACAGCCTGCATGTCAGATTGCTCGATAAAGAAGGAAAACCAAAATATTGATTATGGCATGCACATTGCATTCGGTAGTCATGAATGTAACTTTTAAAGAGTGTAGTCAGTCACAATAAAAAGACAGACACAAAATGCTTGAGTAACTCAGAGCGTTGGGCAGCATCTCTAGAAAAAAGGAATAGGAGATGTTTCAGGTTGACACCCTTCTTCTGACAGATCCATCCAATGAACAATGGCACTTGTGGATGAAATTGTGGAGAACTTGTGGGTGAAATTAATCTGGGGCATGGAGCACAATGGATGATCACTAATCAAAACCACTGTTTAGACCCATCCAACGAACAATAGCACTAATGCTTTATGTAGGAACGAACTCCGGATGCTGGTTTAAACTGAAGATGGACACGAAAAGTGGGTCAGATAGCATCAGTGGGTCAGATAGCATCTTAAAGACCTGTCCCACTTAGGTGACTTTTCAGGCGAGTGCAGGAGACTCTGCGCTCGCCAAATGATCGCCACATGGACACCACATGTTCGCAGGCGGTCTCTGGTGAGTCTCCTTCATCGTTGTGAGGAATCCCCGCATTCTGAGAACTAGTCGCGGCCTCAGTATGGTCCCCACAAATTTTTCAACATATTGGTCACCATGGAGAAAATCGATAGACTTATAGTTGTAGGTGCAGTTGTAGTGGGGTCGCCATGTAGTTATAGGTAGTCGAGCTAGTCGTAGGTAGATTTTGTTAATCTCCTTTGCTGACCGGGCATTTTCATTGGCTCATTAGGGGAAAAGAAAATGTAAGCACGAGTTTTCAGAACCAAGGAGAACCGACTGGTAATGTTAAATGCCCGCCGAAATTCACAGCTGTGTATCTCTGGCTTATTAAACATTGTCTGGCTTCTTAAAAGTATCTTCACTCTTTCTCCCCCCTTTTCCCCCTTCTCTCCTCCCCCCTCCCCTGCCCCCTCTTTTAAAGGACTTACCTACACTGTGCTAGCCGTCTTAACCTTCCTGTTCATCGCGGAGTGTGCCTGTATCACTTTGGCTTTGCACCATGTGAATTTTAGACAGCGCACCCCCCACTTGCCCTGGCCCCCATCTTTGCAATGTGTTTGTGTGTGTGTGTGTGTGTGTTCCACTCTGACACTCGCTGTTCCAGTTCCCGATTTTTCAGGCGAGTGCCACGACCTTGACAGTCGAGGGCAGTCCGCTGAAAAATCGCCGAAGTGGGACTGGCCCTTAAGGGTCTCAACCCAAAACGTCACCTATTCCTTTTCTCCAGAGATGCTGCCTGACTCGCTGAGTTATTCCAGCATTTTGTGTCTATCTTCGATGTAAATCAGCATCCGCAGTTCCTTCCTACACATAATAACAGGTTGCCTTGATTGCATGCTGTCTGACTCTGTGAATGGCCAACGTGAACAAGCCCAAGTGAAGCCCGACATAATATCCCACATATCCTGTTATCCCCTGTTCCACCCAACCTCTGAACCGAGAGATCAGCAATGGTCTGAAGAGCAACCAGAACACAAAAACTGTAAATTAAATCACAATTTTGTTTAGTTTAGAGATACAGCATGGAAACAGGCCCTTCAGCCCACTGAGTCCACACTGACCATCGATCGCCCGTTCGTGCTAGGTCTATGCTGTCCAACTTTTATAACCGCTTCCTAACATACCACAGGCAATCTTACAGAGGCCAAATTAACCTAGAAACCCAAATATACTTGGGATGTGGGAGGAAACTAGACAACCCAGAGGAAGCCCACCCAGTTACAGGGAGAAAGTGCAAACTGATAGCAGCCAAAGTCAGGATCGAGCGTGGTTCTCTGCTTCTGTGAGACAGCAGCTCTACCAGCTGTGCCGCCCTGTTCCCGATTACCTTTGTTACCATGACAACTAAATACACAGCATGGAGCAGCAAATGACTTGGGATGCCCCCTCCACTGCTAAAAATGCATCTGTTAGATCCACTCCTGTTTTCCCTTTCAACTGATTCACATGAAAAGAATATCAAAGACATTATTATAGTCTTTAGGGAATTATTTTGTTCTCATCTTTCTTCCATTTTGGAGAATGGCAAGAACATCCTAATAATTCCATAATTCTCTCGACAGTTAGAAATACTGACTTGTCTGAAACATTGTTCATACGGAGCATTATAAATGCATTTTTTAGAATCCATAAAGATTAAAATTCTAATAAATTATAATGCTCAAGAAGAAATACTTCAGGAGTGAACGATTGGCGATTAGAATAAGTGTTCAAATTCCTCACTGAACTGCATTGAACAGCTGTCTCGATTGCATGTTAATGCTGAATATGTCTTCAAATGCAAACTAGTCATTTTACTAGGTTTGCTCTTGTTGTTTTTGGCTCGTGAAAATCGTTGCAAATTTCATCCGGGAATCAATTTAGCTTGTTGAGTCTTTGTTTTAAGGTAAATATGAAAGTAATGTGCCATGATTCAGACTTTGTCTTTCTCCCCCCTCAGATGTACATCACAACAGCTCTAAGTCAGCATTGGTGACTTCTATAGAGACACAATAGCAAACGGAAGACATTTACAGAAGAAAATGGTTTACTCTGCTTGATCAGCAGGTGATGGTAGCTGACATTGTTCCCATGAGGGTTTGGTAACTAGTAGCAGAATAGGATACCAGGTAATTTATAGGATCACAGTATTCATTTATACCTTATGAGGATATAGATTGGGTGAATGCACAGTTGGTTATCCATGGTAGGGAATTAAGAACCAAAGGACATAGGTTTAAGGTGAGAGGTGACAGATTTAATAGGAACCCGAGGGGAAACCTTTTCACTTGGCAGGTGGTAGGTATATGAAACAAATTGCCAGAGGGGGTAGGTGAGGCTGGTACTAAAACAGCATTTAAAAGAGATTTGGACAGGTACATGAATGGGAAAGGTTTAGAGCGAAATGGGCAAAGCACAGGCAAATGGGACTAGCTTAGATGGGGCTTCTTGGTCGGCAAGGTGACTCGGATAGACTGGGTGAGTGGGCAAATGCATGGCAGATGCAGTATAATGTGGATACATGTGAGGTTATCCACTTTGGTGGCAATAACAGGGAAGTAGACTATTATTTGAATGGTGACCGATTAGGAAAAGGGGAGTTGCAACGAGACCTGGGTGTCATGGTACACCAGTCATTTTAAAGTAGGCATTCAGGTGCAGCAGGCTGTGAAGAAAGCGAATGGTATGTTGGCATTCATAGAAAAAGGATTTGAGTACAAGAGCAGGGAGGTTCTACTGCAGTTGTACAGGGTCTTGGTGAGGCCACACCTGGAGTATTGCGTACAGTTTTGGTCTCCTAATCTGAGGAAAGACATTCTTGCCATAGAGGTAGTACAGAGAAGATTCACCAGACTGATTCCTGGGATGGCAGAACTTTCATATGAAGAAAGACTGGATAGACTTGGCTTGTACTCGCTGGAATTTAGAAGATTGAGGGGCGATCTCATAGAGACTTACAAAATTCTTAAGGGGTTGGACAGGCTAGATGCAGGAAGATTGTTCCCGATGTTGGGGAAGTCCAGGACAAGAGGTCACAGTTTAAGGATAAGGGGGAAGTCTTTTAGGACCGAGATGAGAAAATCTTTTTTCACACAGAGAGTGGTGAAGCTGTGGAATTCTCTGCCACAGAAGGTAGTTGAGGCCAGTTTGTTGGCTATATTTAAGAGTTTGATGTGGCCCTTGTGGCTAAAGGGATCAGGGGGTATGGAGAGAAGGCAGGTACAGGATACTGAGTTGGATGATCAGCCATGATCATATTGAATGGTGGTGCAGGCTCGAAGGGCCGAATGGCTTACTCCTGCACCTAATTTCTATGTTTCTAGCATCTTGCAGAGACTGACTGAGGCACAACACTTCAGGGTTTTATAGTCCCTCCACCCTTCCCACCAGCAGGGGCAGCAGAGAGAATATCAATATTTTTTAAAACATTAATAAATCTTTTATGTTTCACCGTTGGGAAAAATCCTCTGGTCCAGCTCAGCGGTGGGGGACTCTGAGCGAGGTGGCTAAAAATGACGTCCATAAGTGGCGGCATTCTTTCAGAAATCACGAAACAGAAAGTCAGAAAATGGTCAAGATCTTAGTTTTAGTAATATAGATATCCTGGAGATAGACACAAAATGCTGGAGTAAATCAATAGGTCAGGCTGCACCTCTGGAGAAAAGGAATAGGTTACGTTTCAGAACAAGACCCTTCTTCAGACTGAGAGTCAGGGGAGAGTGAATTAATAGATATGAAATAGTAAATAATAAATCAGAGGTGGCACCTACGACCAAGGAAAGGTGGAGCCCACAATGGCCAATTTTTGCCTGTGGAAGAGGTGATGATACAAACAGTGAAACTAGCAGCATGATATGCTGGGGGAGAGACAGCACGAGAGGGAATGCAAAAGTTACTTGAAATTAGAGAAATCAATATTCATACTAGTGAAATATGAAGATGCTGTTCCTCCAATTAGTGTGTGGCCTCACTCTGACAGTGGGGGAGGCCCAGGACAGAAAGGCCAGTGTGAAAATGGGAAGGGGTGTTAAAGTTTTTGGCAACTGGGTGATCGCAAAGGCCAAGGCGGACTGAGCGGAGGTGTTCAGCAAAAGATCGCCCAGTCTGCTTTTGGTCTCGCCGATATATAGGAGTCCATGCTGAGAACAATGGATAGAGTAGATGAGGTTGGAGGACAAGCAAGTGAACCTCTCCCTCACCAGAACGGACTGTTAGGGTCTCTGGATGGAGTTGAGGGAGGAGGTATAAGGACAGGGTTTTGAATACCTGTGATTGCCAGGGAAAGTACCTGGGGAGATGTTGGTTTGGGTGGGAAGTAATGAGTGACCAGGGAGTTGTGGAGGGAATGGTCTCTGTGGAAAGCAGAAAGGGATGGATATGGGAAGATATAACTGGTGGTGGGATCCCGTTGGAATTGACAAATGTTGGAGGGTGATGTGTTGTATGAGATGGTTGATGGGGTGAAAGGTGAGGATTAAGGGGACTTTCTCATAGTTACAACTGGGGGGAGGGGGAGCAAGAGTGGAACTATAGGGTACAGAGGAGACATGTGTGAAGGCCTCATCTATGGTAGAAGAAGGGAACCCCCCCCCCCCATCCCCCCATTCCCTAAAGAATGAGGACGTCTATGTATGGAACACCTCCACTTGGGCGCAGATGCGGCGTAGACCGGGGAATTAGGAGTAGGGGGTAGAGTCTTTGAAGGAAGTAGGGTGGGAAGAAGTGTAGTCGAGTTGGATGTGAGATTCAGTATGTTTGTAATAGACATCAGTTGATGCATACACTGAAGTTCTTTATGTTGTTTATTATTGTGTTTGCCCAGTATATAATAGTGCAAAGACACAAATAGTCCCTCCAAGTCTATGTAGTTCTGATATCAGTTAATAGCTGCTTCTGAACCTGGATATAGGATCTGGCTGTGCTGGATCCTATATCCAGGTTCAGAAGCAGCTAAGATTCAATAGGATGTAGACAGAATTGGAGGACCAGATATGGGGGGAGATTGGATAGACTGCCTTGATTTCCCAAGAGCGTAGGAGGCTGAGGGGTGATCAAGATCTGATAGAGGTATAGACAATTATAAGAGGCAGAGATGGGGCAGCCAGAATCATTTTTCCATGGTCGGGTATCAAAAACAAGAGAGCATAGATTGAAGGGCCTGTTCCACTGTCCAAGGTAATTCAAGAGTTCTCCCGGGTTTCCCCGATTCGATCTCGGAGAATTATGGTAATAGCCGTTCGTTGGTACTCAGGGCTCTCGTGGACATTTTTCACAGTGTTGAAAAAACGTCACGAGCTTACTGCGTTTCCCGAGTACCTGCCGTTAGCATTACGAGCCGCTAAGGGACATCCCGAGCTCCAACATCCCGTACATGCTACGTACTTACCATGAGTTCAATTTTTTTTAAACTCGGGAGAGCTCTTGGGTAAACTCGTTTAGTGGGAGGAAGGATCTTTAATAGTAAGATTAAACGAGAACTTACCAAGTTTGAAGGTTGATGTATATTTTATGACGAGTTGCGATGAGGGATTTCGTGAAGACCCCGCCAGCACGCATGCGCGACATTCTTGAAAGCAGCGGTGTGGAATCACAGAACATATCATGGAAGGAGATAGTAAGATGGAACAAAGTACAACATAACAGTTGACCTTATGATAGAGGGTTGGGAGCGGAGGGCACGAAATCCCTCATCGCAACTCCTCATAAAATAAAGATCAACCTTCAAACTTGGTAAGTTCTCGTTTAACCTTACTATTTTACTTCAGAGTCACGTGAGTGACTTTGTGAAGATTTCAAAGCTTCTGTGATTACACGCCCTGGACAATGTCCATGCTATCACACTGCCGCAATACTGATGGAGGAAGTTTGTTAATGAATTCCAGACTGAACAGGCTGAAAAATAATGCAGAGTTATTAAAACAAAGAATAACAAAGCAAAACCCCTACTCGGGGAGTAAACATTCACGGAACGGCTCTCAGCACGGCGAATGTAGCGGGGGCAACCACTGGTTTATTATAAAACCTCTGGAAAGTCGATTCACTGGCCAAGCCCGTGGTGGCGAGGATGTGGTCCATGGGCACCGTCTTGGCCCTCGCCACTGATGTGGATGCAGCGCTAGTAGAGTGAGATTTAAAAATGTTAATATCGATACTAGCTGCACCCAACACCACCCTGAGCCACGCGGTGATGTGGTTGTTTGTGGCTGATGAGGAGCCCCGCTCCATCTTCCGGATGGTTCGAGTTGTTCGGATGTAATAGCGGAGATGGGTGGCTATGCAGAGGGTGGTATCAGTGGGGTACGCACAGAATTCCAACTGCAGCCCTGAACCCCAGGCCTATGTTGCTTCAGCATGTCCTCGACAAAGAAAGTCACCTTTGCAGGAGTCAAGACCATCCGGTCCCAGCCGAAGGCTTCTGCAAGGACTGGACTCGTTGAGCTGAAGTGTTGCTATCAAGTCATCACTACATTAAAGGTGAGCTTGTCTAGTGTTAGTCCGGCCAAGTGGGACCACGCTTCTCAGTAGTGTAAGCACTACGCCCACATCCCATGTGGACTGTTGTATCGGTGGTTCGTGGAGGGTTGGTGTATGACACACTCACTCATTGAATTTTGGACACCAGAGATGATTGTTGCCATCTCTTCATGCACTCCAAGGGAATCCAAGAAGACGAATTGGCAACCAATGCGAAAAGCCAGGAGAACTTGAGGAAATCTTCGCACAGTCAAAATTAAAGAAACACTAACAAGAACACGGTTCTACAAAGAACCCTTTCAGTTAATCAAAGACCTCTCTTGACAAAGGGAAAAAAGTGGAACTTTTGAAAAACATCAAAACAACGAATTGGAGTGAACACCTGGAAAGGCCCCACCACTGTACACGCAAAGGGCATGATCGAAGTTAGTCATCCCACATGAATCCCACCTAATTCAACACTCTGGGAAATTACAACCTGTAACACCAGCCCTCCGATTAATGGAAAGAGCGTAGGAACACTGTCCGGCGAGCATAGAAGCGCACAAGCTCGGGTCCAACGGTAACGAGTAGTACCATACAAGCTATACAAGAATGCACCGGAATGTGTTAACGCGATTTCTATTGGAAGCTCATGAGTGGTGGTGGTGTTGGAAGAAGCAACACAATACCTAAGTGTGTGGCGAAGGAGCGGCAGGGGCATACTTAATACCTTAAACAAAAAGGATGGCATCACAGACACAGCCCAATCCCGGCCTATATGTCTCCTCAACGTCGAGGGAACATCTTTACACACAGCATGGTATCACACAGGTCTATCCACCAATCTGGTAACTAAACTAAGTACATTGATAGGAATTGTACAAGAAGCAGGCATATCCAGGGAATTACTCAGGCTCATGTTGGAGCATACATAGCCATGTGATCGCAACCAGGATCCAAGAAGTCTAAAGAAGGACAAGAGAGACCTACTTGATTCTTCCTCGATCTGGCCATATGCATATGGTTCAGATTCTCACATGAACTCATGGGGAATCTTTTCCTTTTTCCATGTAACCAGAGCTCATTTCTACCACATGTTCAAATTGAACTATTTCCAAGACCTGCAGCCTGTGCTTCCGAAACAGCTGAATTCCAGTAACATAACATGGCAGCGCTTGATGTAGCATCATGGCAGGCTGCCAGTTTCACCCTTGGCCTTACAATGGCATGGGTCATCATCATCAGGGCCTCAAAATTGGGTGGTGGTGTGCGTAGTGAACGAACCAGTGATGGGCTCCGTCCTCGCCAACCCATCAGTGCATAATGGACGAATATTGACATCAATAACACTATGCAGATGACCAGAGCGGCTACTTGGTAAGAGCTGCAGGAGAACATGCAAGTGGCCCGAATGGAAAAAATCAAACCAAGTAAGGTCTCGAAAAGCCATCTCCATAGATAAGGGGGTGCTTCAAGAGACACATGGGTTTATGCTATCTGGGACACGACCCTATATATACCAACAGTGTTCGTGCAAAGCAGCAGTTTAAAAAGCCTGGCAGATAGGTAACAAAAAACGCAAGTCTCAAGGACAAAGAAAGCAGGTGCTTGGCTTGCACACAGCTAAGCACCGAGAAATTGTCAACTAGCCTGGGAACAGATCATCAATCAGAACCCTATGCCTGGGAAATGAAGCCTTCTGGTGCCTACAGTTTTTGGAACTCAACTTCCTCGGACCCAATGTGGCCCAATGACGTTTATGAAGCTCCAATTACTTAACAACTGTGGAGGTAGAAGATGGAACGAACCATAAACTTCATACGAAGAAGAAGAGAAGAAATGGTCTCGCGTGTCATCCCACGATGTCTAACTAACATCTGGCCTCTATGGCCAAAGGGGTCCTGAACTACCTCTCACTAGTCTAAACAGAGGAATACAAGTGTTATTCCAAGGTAAGACTCCAGATGACGACTTGAGGGGACTCTAGAGACAAGAACCATCAGTGCTGTTCGCGCCACTAAGTCCGCCCTAGTATCCGGGCCGGTAGTGGACACCATCTGATGCAGGCAGTAATCGTACAGCAAGCTTCATCAATCAAGCCCTGAGTGCACGAAGACGTCGTTTGGGGCAAGTGCAGCAGGGAAGAGGATGAGGGCTTTGGTCCTTTAACGAACAAGTAAACCAACTTGGCGATAAGGCCACAACATCAGAGCGGAGGACATTGGTCGTTGAGGAGGAGGAGGGGTTGCGGCGACAGGAGGAGGGCCGCAAGAAAAAAAGAAGTGCAAAGGTGGTCTCTCTTCCAAACAGGGGCAATGGATGAAGTGCGGCCAAATGGTGTGGAGCGGAGGAAGACCATCGCTGGCAAGTAACTTTTTGGGAAATGGATATCAAGCAAGATCAGCTTCATACATCAGAGCGACATACGACGTCCTTTTTCCATCACAAATGAACCTCAATCAGTGGTAACGGGGTCGAGGAATCCCAAACCTGTGCCCTCTCTTGCCAACTCCTAGCGACCCTCAAATACACAATCATGGTATAGATGGTAGGATCTGCAAGACCAGCCTCACGTCTAAGGGAGATACACGTGGAGGCATAAATCAGGTAATAAAAAGCCTGGCAACAGCCCTTGAGAGAACAGGCTTCTTTGTGTGCGGAACTCAAACTCCCATTCAGCACTCGCGAGTGGCAAGAGCAACCCCTCCCTACTTAATGGGCCTACATACCTTGTCCGAGAAGGACAGGAGAAAAACACCGAAACATCCTTCCACATAGATCAAGAAGAAGAGGAAACCTATGCAGGGCCCGTGACTGGAGGATGCTGGCGGTGACATCGGCCTCCCGGACAACTAAATCTTTCCACCTGAAATTGTTTTACTTCAACCAACCTCCAGGCCAGATATGGTGTTCTGGTCCCTTTGCACAGAAGACTGCCTTACATCATAGAGCTCACAGTTCGATGGGGAGAAACTCTAGAAAGACTGTTGTGGAGGCTCTATGAGCGTAAGAAGCTGCGCTACACAGTAGCTTTGCAGCAGATGGCCAACAGCAGCGTGGTCTGAACGTCAACGTTTATCCCAGTTGAAGTGGGATGCTAGGGATTTGTTGCAGTCATCCATACCCTCCAGACTGCTTGAAGGAGGCTCTTGGGAATCCATTGGTCAGGCTCTGCCAGAAGACCAAGTTATAATACACTCAACGCGGGCTGCTTGCTGACTGAGACGCGCTGGCTGAAAGAAGCAGCTGTTGGATTTGGCTCAAGCGGGAAAAGACCCATGCTGGGCCCAACAAATGCCATCATGGTTGAAAATCTATGGGGCAGTTTATGACACGGGAACATATAAAAAAAAACGCGCTAGATAGGAGGCTGATGTATCCTGCTGCGAGGCCGCTTCTTGTGGAGGGTGGTATTGTATAGTGATAAAAGGAACCGAAACACTCCAGTGATGCAAGGGGTTACACTACTTGATGATGTGTCCTGTTGCCCTGCTGTCCTGAAAGGTTACCCAGGCCAAGATAATACGTATACGTACCCCCCCCCCCCCCCCCCCCCTGAGTTGAGCGTTCGACCACTCTCAGCAATCAATGAATGTCGTGAAATGCTCCCCCTACTGGCACAATAAGGGACTTCTTACATCTAGTCCTGTGTAATTTGATTCAGTATGGAGGGAGCGCCACTCCTGGCGCAAGTTGATGCCTACAGTAGCGAGACCTGCCCTAATCGTAATGAAGGCCCGTCGAGGACATTCCAGGGACTCAGGATCGTGGCAGAGTTGTAGTGTCGTGAGCTGTAAGGCCTCTCCACTTACCAGTTGAATTCCGGTTGATGGTACTGAAGCCGGGTTTTATACTTCTGCACAATGCTGGAAATTGAGGGGGTCTCATAGCTCGGCCGTATAATGCCGGCCTCGAATGAGCGGCCTTCTTCAGAACCTGCAAGCCAACAGAGTTAAGGACACCTCATGGCACAGGTGATTTCACGTATGGGGTTAGTGAGTAAAGCGGGAGGTTGGTTAGCAATCAGAACCCACGGACGTATATATATTTGGAGAACCACCTAGGTACCGTGCTGTCGTAGCCAATCGCGTTTATGAATGCAGAAACATGCCTGAATGCAGAAATCAGTTGCATTTTCTGCAATACCCTGACTGATGAAGGCAGAATGGGAGGTAACAATGAGTAGCCATAACCATTTCCCACCATAAGGAGTGTAAAAAGCATCCATAGCTACCTGCCCCAGGGTCTATCCCAAGGAACAAACGTTGAGTATCGAATGGTTCAACCCCCTGTAAAGCAAGAGGTATATCGGTCTGCTACCAAAGTTAGCTATTAATTTTGAGCAAATAAATTTGTGGGACCACATTTTTCCACTCAGATATATCATTGAACACACGTGATAATCCTTAGTGTTTTGCCACTCTGTGTTGAGCTTCCCTGGTGATAGGTCGCTGTGAGCCAAATATAATTCTTTCATAAACACCAGGGTGCCAAATGTGTTTTGCCAATTCGGCACAAGGTAACAACCTGATACCACCCATAGTTTTATTGTAAGCACCAACCCGTGGGAATTAATCAATTTGAAGGCGGACATGAAAATCGCTGTAAATATGAGGCAGTATGCCCTCAGACCATGAAAGCCCCTAAGACTCTCCAAAATAATTTTATCCCGAGTGTTTGAAGGAGGGTGAAATCGTGAGGATCCCCTCTTTCCCCCACAACTTGACGAGGTGTCAGTTTCACCCCCCCCTCCCTTGCGTGACGTTTATGCATCTCAGTTGTAACCGGATGATGGGTTGCTAGCAATGGTGGGTTTGTAAACACTCACTAATATGGTCAACCACCACTGGTGCTCAGATATAGCCTTAATTGTACATATTGACCTGTCAAGTGCCCGAGCATTGGCTTGTAATGCAAAATCTTTTGCTCGTTGTATGTTTTGATTTAGGGCAGTGGGCGCGAGATTGCGCAGCTGGAAATGTAGCTACCAGTTTCCCAATCACCTTGGCAGTATGTCGACATGCGTCCGGCAACCACACTGCGCATGCAAGCCTGGCACATGCATCTTTTATTATATGCTTCGCAAGGGTTTAAATAGTTTAAAGTCCAGATAGTCCATGATTTGAGATGGGCGTGCTTAGATGGGAACAAGTAAGTATGCATCTTTCTAGATCGATGCAAGCCATAAAGTACCCTGATACAGTAGCTGCACCTTGCGGGTTCCATAAGGGTTTCCATTTGAAATGGGGTAATATTTGTACGAAAAGTGTTTCAGCTGAGTTAGTCAATGAGAATCTCCACAACCTCCATCTTTTTTGGTTATAGTAAAGATAGTGGACACGATCATGTGTTCATGTTCTTTACTATCCACACCCCTATTGTGCTAGCCGTATATTGCTGCAATGTCCTGCCGATCTCTTTGTGAGAGAACACAAATGTTGCAATGATGGTTACATGCTGAATAGGGGGGAGCTGACCGTATAAAAAACTCTATGACATAAACCCGAACACCTTTGTAAAAAAAGAGTCGGTAGTTATTTTATCCCATGCACACACTGAAGGCCCGCAACCGTCCCCCTACTTGGGAGGGTACCATTGCTAGAACATGCCTTAGTAGAACCCAAGCAACCCCCCTTACACCATGGTCAACGCGGGTCCTGGAGAATGGAGGTTTGGGGGTCGTTTTGGAGGCAAACGAGGGTCCTGACCGGTGGGCGAGGTTTCAGCGTTATTTTCACGGCGGTTGCGAGATGGGGCATAATTCCCTCGAATGGAAGATGAATAATCGCCACGCCAGTATTTGTGTGTAGGGGGATCCCCATGAAGGAGGGCGCGGGTACGCAGTAGCAAATTGCCCACGACATCCAGTAGGTCTCATCTGCCCTTCAGGAGTATTCGACCTCCGGCATGTCTGGCTCGGCATTCGAATTCTGCCTCCTGCAGACTTCTGTGCACTACCAGGCGGAGGAAGGCGAGATGCTCGGTGGGACGTTCGGACTGTGGGTAGCGGAGCCGGGCCACCGTCTCTTCCAGTTATCCTGAGCTCTTGTTGAATAGGTGACTCATCTTTTGCATCCAACCGGTCCATGCGACTGGCTCGTCTATCTAACGTAGCCCGTAAGCCGGCTTTCCCCAGGCTCTGGCAATGTACTGGGGCTTCTACCAGCAGATATTACCCCCATGAAATTTCTGCTGAGTGCGATTCTGGTTGGCAGTAGTGGTCATGAACACCTGAGTCTCCTGCAGGCCCGTAACGGACCTCCCGCACAGACTCTCCTCTAGGCTGCCCACAAACGGACTGTGGCGGGGTCCCCTTTGCCTGGAGGAAGGCAGTTGGATAAGTAGTCATGGATGCTCGGCTCACCGGCGCTCTGCCTCCCCAGAGTACGTTGAAGGCTTACCCCTACTTTCTGACTGTTAATGTCTCGGTAGGGTGGTGCAATGTCGCAAGCAGCAGCCGCAGGCAAAATCTGATTGACCGCATGTGGCTTGCCTACCGGGGGCTTTGCACTCGAAGTCAGACCCCATGGAGTGAAGCTGCAGCAGCACCTGGCTCCCTGTCATGGGGCTGCTCGATCACTCCGCAGCAGGCAGCTCTATACCCCGGACCGCTCTGAGTCAGGAGAACACCCGGTGGATTCTCGAGTCCTGCTTCAGCTGCCGGGGCACGACGTACGGCGCGGAAACTTCTTCCCCCCCCCCCACGGTCCCTTGCATGGGACCTGTTAGTAGACGAGGTGTTTTTAGCCGTCTGCCAGTGTGCTGAGGGTTACTACCTCATAAACCTCTTGCTCCCCCCCTCCCGGGGGATGGATGCACAAAATCAGGGTCGCTCATACCCTGCACCTGGGGCGGCACTCTCCCAGGAAGACGAGTTCGAAGCGTCGCTGGTGGAACAGGCGCACTCCGACTTCCCGCACTCCTTTTTCACCGTGGCCATTTCCGGTATGCCGCCGGTGTATTGCCCCCCCCCCCCGCTAAACAGCTGCCGGAAAAAAAAAAGACAACCGTTTCCCGCGACGTTCAGAGATTCTAGCGGTGGCGAGGAATATCTGAGCTTGGAAATGCGTACTTTACCCTTTTCCATCCATTCGTTACCTGCAGGTAGAAACAGAAGGTACTTCTACCTGCAAACCAAAATGAAAGGTCAGATGAACTTACATTTCCTTTTCGGTCCCATTGAAGGGAGACTGTGGGAGGGAGAAGGAGAGCACACACCCCCCCAGAATGTTGGTAGCAATATGCGAGCGACGATAATGTCGCGCAAATGCGTGCTGGGCGGGGGTCTTTCACTAAGTCATCTCACGTTGACTCTAAAGTTAAAATAGTAAGATTTAAACAGAGACACTTACCAGTTTTGAAGTCTTGATCCTTATTTTTATGAGGAGTCTTTACTAGGAGGGAGTTTCAATGTAGACCCCCACCAGCACGCTATGCGCAACAGTCTTCAAAAGCAGCGGTTGTGAAATCACAAATAGCAGGAACTGATCTGGGAGATATAGTAAGGGCACGAAATCCCTCAATCGTAAACTCCTCATAAAAATAAGGATTCAAACTTCAAACTGGTCTACGTTCCTCGCTTGATCTTACACATTTTACTTAGGAATTCACATGTGAGTGACTTTCGTGAAGATTTCAATAGCTCTGTGATTTCATGCCCTGGACCACGTCCAATGCTCACACACAACTGCCGTATTTATAACTGATGGAGGAAAGTGGTGTTAAACCCCCCCATAAATTTCAGAGCTCTGTAACAGAAGCTGAAAAAACAATAAATGTATATCATTAATACAAACATAAAAATCCCCGAGTAGTTGTGAAACCGTTTAGGGAACAGAACTTAAACAGTATCTGCAAACGTCGCGACCAGGAGTGACCACAGGTTTGGGGTGTACTAAAAAAACCGATTGATTTGAGACTCATCAGCTCCGTTGGCCAAGTGCCCGCTCTTGACCGAGGAACAATGGTCCCATGGGTACCCTCCAATGGTCCTCGCCGCTGAGAAGCGGACCGCAGCCCTGGTGAATATGAATTTTGAATATCAGTTCTAAACTCTGCTGCATCAAACACCACCCTGAGCCACTTGGAATTGTCTGCAAGTTACCCTCTGATGGGGGGCTTTATTAAACTGAATGAATAGACCTCGTTACCATTGTCCTTATATTGTGTGTGACATATATTTTTCGGAGATTGGTATATACAAGAGGGCCTCGCGTACCAATAGGATATGCATGGAATTTCCATAAAGACCGGTATGTATCAGATCAATGGTGTATAAGTAATTTCACAAAGAAAAAAGGTTATCCTTGGTAGGGGTCGAATCCCTGTACCGTTAGTTTCAGGTTTGTGAGGGACTCCTGGAACCCGCTGAGCTGTTATAAGTATTCCAATTAGGCCACACACACTTTGTAGAGAGTTTGGCCAATGGGAGTCCGAAACTCAGAGTAGGGACAACACTTAACCCCAATACGATCATATAGTATCGTGGTCTACGAGTGGGTAATGAATTTGGACATACCCCTCATGAGTTTTGACACCAACTGATGGGTGGGATCCTACTCGATTGGTGAGGTAGGAATGACAATGGCGCTTATGCGCATAATTGATCACTATAGCTGAGGGCCCTTAATCATCATACTGAAGGCCCTAGTGAGAATTCAGCATCTATCTCTGTGAGACTGGTCACCGGCAGAGTCTTAGGGTGTTATTAGTCCGGAAACAGAAGGCCTCTCATTTCCATTCAATGGGTAAGGTACTGCTCCCTATCTGTGGAACTCTTCTGCAACAAATGCTTCGGCACGATATCCATGGTCCTGGTTCGGACAGGCCCGAATTCCATCAAAGGTCTCTTCCTGAACAAAACCCCAACCCCCCAAAACCCCCCCCCCCCCCCCCTGAAAGCCAACAGGTCGATGACCATGCACGGATGATTCTCCCCCTGATAAGGGATGTATCAGTAAGGTTCGGCATTTAGACCCTGACCCCTGAATCCCATGGTTTTCTTTTTCCATGTCCTCGAGCACCACTGGACCATGGCTAGTGTGGGGCACGACGGGCGGTTATTATCCAGAACTATCCTGAGCCAGAACTCTAGCTGGGAAAATCAAAAAAAAAAAAACCGCATTACCGACTTGAATGACGGAGCAAGAAAAGGGTGGAAATCTTAAGATTCAATTACCACCCCATGTTATAGCATCCATCGCTACTGGCCCCTCAGGAAATCCTAGCACCCACGGAGACCAATGATTTAGTAATCTGGATGTGTTCACCTGGATGCAAAGGGTGGATATCTCGGTTGTTCCATTACTTTTAGTAGAATATAGGCAAAATATTTGGGGTCTTACATTCCACTATGGTGTTGTCCTTATGAATACTCGAGACCTGTGTGCGTCCGCCACTTGTATTAAGCTTACCAATGAAAAAGGTATTTGTAAGCTGATATACAAAATATTTCAAATGCACACAAGTGGTCCAAGTTAATATTTTGAGCCAATTCTATCCCAACTAATCGTGAACTTGAACCAACCCAATGGTTTATATTCCAACACTGTGGAATTGGTCAATCTGTAGACGGACATGTTTTCAGTCTTTTTTCTTGGGCGATGCTGTGGTGCTGGGTATGTAGGTTGACGCACTTTTTCCAGGCTGGTTTGCTGTGTGGGCCCGCCTGGGCCTTTTAAACAGGCCCTTCTGATGATTGATAAGGCACAACTCCTTTGGTTTGCTCCTGTCACTCTATCGGGCTTGAACCTGGGCCTGTAGTAGATTGTTCATATGGATGCTGCCGAGTACTCGGATGGAGGGTCTGCAGTGGAAGGGCGTTTATATCAAACTAACGCTGTTTTTAACATCCTCATCTAGGTCTTTTCCCCCACTGATTGGCAGGTCATCACCTAACAATCGTTGGTGTGCCGGCGTTCGGCCTTACACATACACGCAAATTTTTTGGGGTGAGTGAGTGTGGAGGGGAAGAGCTTTTCCGATGCATAGAACCTCAATAATTGCATTGCAGGTTATTACGCTTCATGGAGCATCCAGCGCTGCTCTCGTCAAGTCCATTACCGTCGACTGAACCTGGCAAATGCAGGATGGTCTCGAGTCAGTTAGTTTCAGGATTTTTCTGAATTTTTCCCTGTGCCCTTATCCAGGGCTGATGTTTCCCCATTGGGTGTTGTTCTACTGAATGGGACGTTCACGCGGACAGCCAATTTTCCCCATTCCATGTTAATTTGCTTTGATGTTCTCCCTCGCGAAATTACCTGTTCCTGTATTTGGTTTGTGTGGTCCCAGTTAGTTTAGTTTATGCTCGCTGGGCTTGAAGAGGTTGCCCTTTCCAGGGATGGCTTTGGGTCGAAAACATAGACACCATTCCCAGGAAGAGAAGTTTCCTTTCCTTGCCATCTCTTGCAAACTCTAGGTCTTACAGCCAACCCTTCTTCGAAGTCAGCTAGTGCCTGACTTCTGGCGCTGGCGCCATATAGAGAGGGGGGAGAGGGAGGTGAGCAGCAATGTTGGACAACCCTGTCATATGTCATGGTCTCCTGTCGTTTGATGATTGTCGATTTAGGGACGCACACACTCCTGATGGAGCTAGTAGTCCCTTTTACCCGAGCAGCTGCCTCGGACCATATGCGCTACATTCAATCGATGTGACCTGCCGCCGACCACTAATCCTGCGGAACGGGCCCAAGTCTGTCCTTCCCCAAGGTGTTCTTGATTGAAAAAATATGGGGGGGCCTTGCCCTCTATCCGACAGTCCGCACTTCATCGAGGGTGAGAAGTCTATAAGGGACTGAGGTTAGGAAGTCGGTGCCTAGCCGCTCCAAAGGGGAGGGCACACGACGACTCGCCGGCACGGAAATATGCCAACATGTCGCGACGGGGTATTCCGGACGGAAGCGGTGGAGAGCTGGTGCCAGCCGCTCCTGCGGAGCTACACAACCTCCTGTTGGTTTTTCCGCCTGTCTATTGCGACTACGATGGTGAGGAGTCGGTGCCAGCCGCTCCAGCGGGGCTACACGACATCCGCACGGGCTTGCCGCCAGTCCCATGTCTTCGGGACTGATGCGATGCAAAGTCGGTGCCAGCCGCTCCTGCGGGGCTACTCGACTTGTGTTTAGTTTAGCCACTGGTCCGCAATCTAGCAGAATGAAGCGGTGGTGAGTCGGTGCCAGTCGCTCCTACGGGGCTACATGACTCCCGCGCGGATTTGCCGCTTGTCCGCTATGTTCCGGACGGAAGCGGTGGAGAGCTGGTGCCAGACGCTCCTGCGGGGCTACTCAACCTCCTGTTGGTTTTTCCGCCTGTCTATTGTGACTGCGATGGTGAGGAGTCGGTGCCAGCCACTCCAGTGGGGCTACACGACATCCGCATGGGCTTCCCGCCAGTCCCGTGTCTTTGGGACTAATGCGACGCAAAGCCAGTGCCAGCCGCTCCTGCGGGGCTACTCGACTTGTGTTAGTTTTGCCACCGGTCCGCAATCTAACAGACTGAAGCGGTGGTGAGTCAGTGCCAGCCGCTCCAACGGGGCTACACGACTTTTGTGTGGTTTTGCCACCGGTCCGCAATCTAGCGAACTGAAGCGGTGGAGAGTCGGTGCCAGCCGCTCCAACAGGGCTACTCAACTCTTGTGCGGGTTTTGCCACTGGTCCGCGCTCTTGCGAACTGATGTGGTGGTGTGTCGGGGTGTCCCTTAACCTGGCCCAGTCTTCCGCACTTTTTTGCCGCTGGTCTGTTTTCGTACAGACTGAAGTGGTGAGGAGTTGGGGTCTTAGCTACCCTAATCCTGCGCAGTCCTACCGCCAGTATGTGTCAGGTCTCGCGTTTAATCTAGTTTCTGAGTTTGCATTCTTGTTTTATTTTGGTGCCTCATATCTCCTCTTGTTTAGGTGCCATTTCCTGTCAGGTCGTTTACCCTCATGTGATTGTTGATCCCGCCCTGATGTGTTTCACCTGTGTCTCGTTATCCCTTGTTAAGTCTGTATTTAAGCCTTTGTGTTTTAGGTTTCTTTGCCAGTTTGTTGTGTATGCTACCTGGTATCACCTTGGTCCAGCTCTAGAACTATTGTGACTTTGTGTACTTGACCACGGCCTGTTTCTCGACCGCTGTTTTTGCCTGCTCCTAGATTACTGTTGCTTCAGTGTTTGCATACCTGTGTACCGACTTGGACCGATTAAACTCTGAATACGGATCTGCCCTATGTCTGAGCCTGCATTTGTGTCCTCCTCGTTCAGTTCTGACAGTACGAACTGGCCAACAATGGACTCAGCGGGCTCTGATCCTATATGTGCAGTGCTGCAGAAGCAAGAGGAGTGCATCTTGCATTATGAGGGTCAACTTGCCTTGATCGTTGCCGGGTTCCGGGCTCTCGGCGAGCGTCAGCAGGTGCTCCAGGCGGACATTGGTTCACAGGTGAACACTTTAAGTTCTCGGTTTGAACACCTGGCTACTCAGCTGAATTCTTTGTTTCCTGCTGTGGCTCCCATGCCTGCTGAGTCTGTTTCCATGTCTGTGTCTCCAGGGGCTCTGATGGCCATTTGTCCACCTGGCAAGACCGGAACGCTTTTCAGGGGAATTGGAGAAGTGTAGACCTTTCTTGATTCAGTGTGGGCTGCATTTTGAACTTCAAGCGGCTTCCTTTCCATCAGAACGCTCAAAGGCAGCCTTTATCATCACGCACCTGTCGGGTAGAGCGGAGGCTTGGCCCACGGTGGAATGGTCTCGGAATTCTCCTGGTTGCCAGATGTCGGTCCTGTTCATGGAAGCTCTGTCCCGCACGTTTGATCACTCCAATCCTGGCAGAGGCTTCACAGAACCTGATCTCCATGAAACAAGGTAATCACTCAGTTATGGATTTTGCTATTGAATTTTGAACTGTTGCTGCTAAGAGTGGATGGAATGAGGCTGCTTTGTTGGATGCTTTTTGCAATGGGCTGTCTGAAGCTATCAAGGATCAGTTGGCTCCACTAACCCTGCCTTCCGACTTCGAGTCCATGATTTCCCTGGCTGTCCAGATTGACGCTAGGCTGAGAGAAAGAGAGTGAGAGAGGAGATCGGCGGCAGTTCAGTCCTCCCAATAGTGGTGGCAGCGTTGGGACTTCATCCCTCTCGGCCGGTCCAGTCAGCCTACAGCACCACCTGCCTCTTCGGAGGAGCCCATGCAGGTGGGACGAGCCAAACTCAGCCCAGAGGAACGGCAGTGCCGCCTAAGGGAGGGGAGGTGTTTGTACTGTGGGGAACTGGGACATTTGTTGAACAGCTGTTCAAGTAAAAGACAAGGCTCACCAATGAAAGAGAGGACATTGGTGAGCTGCACCACTCCTATGAGCTGTTCCTCTCGTCAACTCACAACTGTGCAATTGTTGGTGCATTCCCAGTGGCACTCCCTGCAGGCTTTGGGTTGATTCTGGGGCAGATGAGAACTTCATGGTCATTCGCTTGGCTGATGAATTGAAGCTGGAACGTGAACAGCTTCAAGATCCTCTGGAGGCTAGTGCACTGGATGGGCGCCTAATGCACAGGGTGATTCACCGAACTCAACCTGTTCAACTCATCGTGGCAGGTAACCACTTGAAGACCATCAGTTTTCATCTCCTCGACTGTTCTCTTCATCCTCTGGTTTTTGGGCTCCCTTGGCTGCCTTACCATAATCCTCACATGAACTGGGGTACTGGGGAAGTAATTTATTGGGGTAATAACTGTAAACTCATCTATCTACATGATTTCTCTCCTGAGTCTATGAAGGATCCATCAAGGAGCAGTTTGCTGGGATCTTCCAGGACCACCCTCCGGCAGCCTCCACGTTCTAAGGAGGGGGATATTCCAGATCTCACCAGGGTTCCCTCGTGTTATCTAAACCTAAAGGAGGTGTTCAACAAGGTCAAGGCCACCTCTCTTCCGCCGCATAGGCCATATGACTGCTGCATTGACCTTCTGCCAGGTACAGTGCCTCCTAAGGGTCGTCTTTATTCCTTGTCTTCACCTGAGCGGCTCGCCATGGAAAAGTACATTGAGGATGCCCTTGCTGCTGGGATCATCAGACCTTCCTCTTCACCTGCAGGAGCTGGATTCTTCTTTGTGGATAAGAAGGATGGAACACTTCGGCCCTGCATTGACTACAGAGGACTCGATGACATTACTGTTAAGAACAGATACCCTCTTCCTCTTATCTCCTCTGCATTTGAACTGTTAGAAGATGCTGAAATATTCACTAAGATCTTAGAAATGCTTATCATCTGGTAAGGATAAGGTAGGGAGATGAATGGAAGACTGCGTTTAACACACCAGTGGTCATTATGAATATCGGGTCATGCCGTTTGGTCTTACTAATGCTCCAGTCGTTTTTCAAGGCATGGTGAACGATGTATTACGGGACATACTGAACAAATTTGTGTTTGTGTACCTTGATGACATTTTGATTTTTTTCTCCAGATGAAACTTCCCATGTGCAGCATGTACACCAGGTGCTGGAACATTTGCTCTCGAATGATCTGTTTGTGAAAGCTGAAAAATGTGAATTTCATGGTAACATTGTTCAATTCCTTGGTTATGTTGTGTCACCTGATGGGATACAGATGGACCCGGGCAAGGTCAGTGCTGTGGCCACCTGGCCTACACCCTCCAGTCGTAGGCGACTTCAGGGATTCCTTGGGTTTGCTAATTTTTATAGGAAGTTTATCCGGAACTTTAGTGTTATTGCTGCACCACTCCATGCTCTCAGCTCACCCCACGTGCCTTTCTCTTGGTCCCCTCAAGCAGAAACTGCATTTATGAGACTCAAGAGGAGCTTCTCCTCAGCCCCCATCCTGGTTCACCCTGACCCGTCACTCCAGTTCATGGTTGAGGTGGATGCCAGAGATCCTCCACAGATGGTCGACTACATCCCTGCGCTTTCCTCTCAAGAAAGTTTTCTCCTGAGAGAAATTACGATGTGGGTAACCGTCAACTGTTAGCGGTTAAAGCAGCCTTGGAGGAATGGAGACGTTGGTTGGAGGGTACCAAGCAGCCGTTTCTAGTTCGGACAGACCACAAGAACCTGGAATACATCAAGTCGGCCAAACGCCTCAACTCGTGCCAAGCTAGGTGGGCTCTCGTTTAATCGATTTGATTTTGTACTGTCTTACCGCCCTGGTGCCAAGATTGGCAAACCTGATGCTCTCTCCAGACAGTTTGATCCTGACCCGTCCCCTAAGGTTTCAACTCCCATTCTGCCTGATTTCTGTTTTGTTGGGGCGGTTACTTGGGAGATTGAGAGGAGAGTTTCCGAGGCTACTGCTGGTGTTCAGTCTCCATTAGGGTGTCCTTCTAATCGGCTGTTTGTTCCCGAGTCTCTTTGTTCACAGGTGATTCACTGGGCCTATACGTCTCGGATCTCCTGTCATCCCGGTGTCCGTCGAACCCTGTTTGTGGCCAAACAGCGGTTTTGGTGGCCTTCCATGGAGAAGGGGATTAAGGAGTACGTCACCGCCTGCAGTATTTGTGCTCAGAACAAGACCTCGCGTCGGCCCGCCTTTGGCCTCCTGAATCCGCTGCCTGTCCCCTCACGCCTCTGGTCAGAGATCTCCATGGACTTTGTCACGGGCCTGCCCTCTTCTGAAGGTAACACCACAGTCATGACTGTGGTGGACAGATTTTCTAAGATGGTACATTTCATTCCGTTGCACAAGCTTCCCTCCGCCAGGAAGATGGCAGAGGTCATGTTGTCTCATGTTTTTCGAATTCATGGATTGCCCTGAGACATTGTGTCTGACCGGGGGCCTCAGTTCATGTCCAGGTTTTGGAAAGAGTTTTGTTTTCTGTTGGATGCCACGGTCAGCCTTACATCTGGTTATCACCCGCAATCCAATGGACAAACTGAATGCCTTAACCAGGAATTGGAGACAGGACTGTGGTGCTTGGTGGCACAGAATCCTTCAACTTGGAGCAAACACGTTATTTGGGTGGAGTATGCACACAACACACTTCCTTGCTCATCCTCTGGTCTCTCTCCATTCCAGTGTGCCTATGGTTATCAACCGTCATTGTTCACTGCTGTGGAGAAGGAGTCCAGTGTGCCCTCCGCTCAGGCTCTCATCCGTCGCTGTCGCAAGGTTTGGAATGGGGCTCGTCAGATGCTGTTGCGTAGTTCTGCACGTTACAAGAGGATGGCTGATCGTGGAAGAACGCCGGCTCCAGTATACTCGCCGGGCCAAAAGGTGTGGCTCTCCACTCGAGATTTACCTCTGAGGATGGAATCCCGGAAGCTGGCTCCTCGTTTTGTTGGTTCTTTCCCGATCTCGAAGGTCATCGATCTTGTGGCGGTTTGTCTCTGACTCCTCCGTGCCATGAGGGTCCACCCCACTTTCCATGTCTCCTGACTGAAGCCAGTTAAGGAGAGTTCTTTGGTCCCTGCCTCCACACCCCCTCCGCCCTCCGTCATTTACCCTCATGTGATTGTTGACCCCGCCCTGATGTGTTTCACCTGTGTCTTGTTATCCCCTGTTAAGTCTGTATTTAAGCCTTTGTGTTTTAGGTTTCTTGGCCAGTTCGTTGTGTATGCTACCTGGTATCACCTCGTTCCAGCTCTAGAAATATTGTGACTTTGTACTTGACCACAGCCTGTTTTTCAACCACTGTTTTTGCCTACTCCTAGATTACTGTTGCTTCAGTGTTTGCATACCTGTGTACCGACTTGGACCGATTAAACTCTGAATACGGATCTGCCCTATGTCTGAGCCTGCATTTGTGTCCTCCTCCTCGTTCAGTTCTGACAGTATGCAGCTCCCTGGACTGCTGTGATGGAGAGTCGGGTCCTGACTGTGTGGGGCTCCCCGACTTATGCGCTGTCTTCCCAGCCCGAGGTACGGGTGCTGCCGGAAATCAACGGTCAGTTCCGGGAAAGTTGGCCGCCAACCTCGCTCCAAAGTTCCGCGGTCTTAATTGCATGCTTGAAGCAGCCTTCTTACTGCCCGTTTTCTGCATTACGAAGTTTCTGTAAGGGATTTAAACAATACAGAAACCCAACCAACTCGAGGTTAGTACAACTTACCTGTTGGTCATATTTCTGTCAGGTTTGGCCCCTGGTGGAGCAGCACTACCCCCACTCCCCCCATATGCTCCCATGCGAAGAAGGTGAGCATTTGGCAGCCCTGTAAAGGGTACTGCCATGTACTCCGCTCGGAGACGCATGGTGTCCACACTCCTGCTGGAGTGTGCCATGTTGGAGATAGTGCTTCCCACCTGCTCATGGGGGAATATAGACTGTCCCAACGGCTAGTCTGTGAGCCTGAACCCCACCGTGTCCACTTCCAGGCGTTGTACCGCCTGCGTTTGAGTCGGGGCCCTGACTCTCTTGGAGTTTCCCCGACTTCCGGGTAGCGTTGCCGTCAGTCCGCGGAGATCCTGCGGGCTGCGGTGTTTAGGTTACCTGCGACCGGTGAGTCTGAGCCCGGATCCTGCCGGGTCAATGGACTGCCAGATTTCCCGGTGTATTGAAGCCGCCAGTCCGCGGTGTTCCTGCGGGCTGCGGTGTTAAGTCGGGGCTGCCGTTCTGCCGTCGCTACCTGCGAATGGCGAGTCTGTGAGCCCGGACCCTGCCGGGTCAACGGGCTGCCTGACTTCAGTCAGTCTCTTGAGGTGGCCCGTTGGTGGGGTACTCTGTCTCACAGAGTCCCTGAAAGAAAGGAAAAAACACCTTACCTGCAGGTCCGTTCCGGTGGAGGAAGGGATATGGGTAAAATGCAGATAAATGGGACTAGTTTACATGCGGCATCTTGATCTGCATGGGCAAGTTGGGATGAAGGGCCTGTTTCCATGCTGTAGGACTATGATACACTGTAGAAAGGGTGCAATTGCTCTGGAGAGGATCCAGGAGAGATTTATGAACATATTGGCAGGGCTGGAATTTTGTTTTCACTTTGAAGAAAGATTTGATAACGGATTATATTCTCTGCAGCAGCGGAGGTGAAGAGAAGACTTAGTTGAGGTGAATAATATTATGAGAATAGGACCTGTTTTGCTTATGAGTGTAAGGAAGGAACTGCAGATGGTGGTTTAAACTGAAGATAGACATTAAAAGCTGGAATACTCAGCAGGACATGCAGCATCTCTGGAGAGAAAGAATAGGTGATGTTTTGGGTCAAGACCTTCAGACTGAAGAGGTTGAAAACCAGCCATAAAACACAATGACTGGAGGTGTGTGTTATCCAACTAAGGGAAGACATTATGATCATGTGTTCATCTTTATTGAAGTGACACAATAATAAATATGTTACAGAAAACATAATTTAATGGGGTGGAACAGCGGTAGAGTTGCTGCCTTGCAGCACCACAGACCCAGATTTGCTTCTGACTACGGGTGCTGTCTGTATAGTATTTGTACAATCTTCTTATGACCACATGGTTTACTCTGGATATTCCGGTTCCTCCCACATCCAAAAGAAGTGCAGGTTTGTAGGTTAATTGGCTTCTGTAAATTGTCCCTGGCATGTAGGAATCAACTGGTGTAAGGTAGATTGCTGGTTGTGTGGACTTGATGGGTCGAAGGGCCTGTTTCCATATATATGTTTTACATATATATCTTAATTTCATTGAACCATATACGGTTGAATATGTGGCATTATTTCTGTCTTGTTTCTATAGTCAAAGGGTAAGATTGATTGACTTATTTGTGCAGAACAGTTATGAAATCTGACTCCTCTTGCCTTATTTCTATGTTTTTGTTTCTCTATATATATGCATAATAGCATGAATTATAATCTGATTTCCGTACATGAATGTACTAAGGTCATTCATATGCTGCACCTGTTGATCAGAGTCTGGCTCTACTGTGGAATGTAATTAGGAATAGTAAGATTAAACGAGAACTTACAGTTTGAAGTTTGATCTTTATTTTATGAGGAGTCGAGTTGAGGGACTACGTGAAGCCCGTACAGCCGTTGGTGCATCAATCTTCAAAGCAGCGGAATGAATTCACAGCTAACAATGACCGAAGTACAACGGTAAGATGATAAAAACTAGAACTACCAGATGAGATCTATGAGGGTGGGAGCGGAGGGCACGTAGTCCCTCAACGCGACTCCTCATAAAAAAAGATCAAACTTCAAACTGGTCAGTTCTCGTTTAATCGTACTATTTTACTTCGGAGTCACGTGATTGTCTACGTGAAGACTTCAAAGACTTCAGCAAACACCCCGAGCCTTGAAATCGGCTTGTGATTTAAAACCTCTGAAAAGTTAGCTCACTGGACCATCTGCGGCCCGCGTGGACCTTGAAATCGTTGCACCGACACCTTACTGTGTGGTTTTTTGTGACTATAAACCAAAGCCAACTCTGTTCCTCTCAGAGATTTAGTAATCTCAATGTAACGAGAAAAATGTGAGACTATACAGAAGCGATCACCTGCGAGGTATGCTGAAAACACAATCTTACATCCTGTCATGCCTCTTTTATTATGTTTAAGCAAATCATAGACATAAAATATAATGGCATCAGCCGACACATGAATTGTATCTAGCCGTAGCTTTTGCAATGTTTGTACACGTTGGGCTGAAAACCAACACCATAAGCATGACCACCTTCATAGTTAATTTGGCTATAGATAGGCTTGTAACCGGAGCCCACTGGCGAAGAAGCATAAGAACCTCACTCACATTCCAATACCGGCATACCTGGATTTAGGAGGATTAGAATTGAAAAACTCCCTTCCTGAATCGTGAACTAATGGATGTTGTCCCTACTGTATGCAATTCTGCATTGATAGGTAAATAAGACAGAGCACTTCTGGCTGAATTAAATCGCACTGTAACTTAATTTTTTTGTCAATAAAGAGTGACAAACTCAATAACATCCGTGATCCTGCAGTGTGATATACAATATCCTGCTGTAGGCAGAATTGCTCCCACTTCCTTATATAGGTGATATTGCTGCTGTGTACTATCCCTGCAGGCCGACGTGAGAACATCCCACCGTCCGATGAGACAGTCCCTTCTCCCAGATATGGCCTCCTTAAAATCTGCAAATTAACAAATCAATACGATCCTATAAAGGATGTTGATCCCCAGTGACTGGATTTACCAGTAGATTTTATTCTTGGGCATAAGCATGTAAGGCTCCCTAGCCATTTGTAATACAACGGGAAACCATGCTCGTGTAGGCCAATCTGGCACTACCAATACCCCTGAAGCGGAGTCCTCCTTGATCTTTTGCAAACATCTGCTGATGAGACAGAATGAAGGAAATACATACACAAACATTCCTCCCCCAATGCAGCGAAATACATCCACTGCTACTGCCCCAAGATCTGGTTCCATGAAACATATCTAGGTAACTGATGATTTAATCGAGATGCAAACAAGTCAATATCTGGCAATGCATACTGATCAATCATTTGGTTAAATACATCCTGATTTAATATCCATTCAATGTTGTCATTAAACTGACGTGACCTCTTCCTGGCAAATAAAGTGCTGAAAGCCAGATTTTGGTCAATACACCAGCTCCAAATCTGGTTAGCCAGTCTATCACAAGACTGTGACTTAACTCCACCATGTGGTTTACATATGCTACTGCTGTGGTGTTGTCAATCTGACCTGCACATGCAGATCCCTCCTTGTAGAACAATAAGCTTTGAGCCCATACCAGGTGCCCAACAACTCTAAATAATTAATCCCTCTTAATTGAGGAAGCGATGTTCATCCACATTCCATCTGCCTCCACAACTAGAAGACATATCTGTTGCACCCCAACCCAGTGCACTTACATCAGTCTGTAATATCAGTGACGGTGACTCCACCAAACCTTCCTTAAATGTTTTTAAACATGTACTATCCACCATTGTATGTCAGCAATCACCCCAGCTGACAACTGCATAGGCCTATCAAAAATGGCCCCTTTGTATTCTCAGTGCCTGTTCCTTTGATGGTTGTAATTGTTGATAATGCAGAGGACCATACTGCACAGCTGGAAAGGCTGCAACAACTTCCCAATAAAACTGGCTACTTGTCTAATCGAAGGCGTTGTTCTCCAACGAGATTAACACAGTCCTCAATTAACTGATTCAATTTATCCCTGGGCAAAGTTACCAACATGTGATTGGAATTAATGGTAAATCCCAGATAATCAATAATTCGGACTGGTGATAATTTAGATTTATCTGGGTGAATCACAAATCCCATTTGTTCAAAAGTGATTTTAGCAACTGAAACTGATGATTGGGTTTCAGCATGAGTCTTTCCAACAATCAGAATATCATCTAAATAGGTCATTACCACATGCCCCTGAGCTCTAAGTAATGCTAACACAGGTTTTACCAATTTAGTAAATAACCTAGGAGCTGAAGTTAATCCATTCGGCAATGTCCTGAATTGCCACAGCTCAGTCATCCAAATAAATTTCAAATATCTTCTATCATCACCATGAATAGACACTGCGTAATACGCCATTCTTTAAATCAATGGTTGCCGTGGTAAAGGTCTCCATTTTGAAATGCCTATAACAAACAAATTTGTTCGATAAATCCAGAATAATTCTACATCCCCCAGTCTTTTTAGATCTGGGAAATATACTTGACAGAAATTGTTGACTTTGATAGACAGACGGCTCAATTACCCCTTCTTATGTAACGACTGAATCTCTGCTTGAATAAAACACATTTTCCTCAATCTGAAAAATAATTTTATGACTAGGAAAATGTTGATTAGGTAGACTGTCCTTATAGTAAAATCCAATTTTTCACTCCTTCAATACACTAAGTATGAACAAATCTGATGTCAACTGCTGCCATTGTTTGAGAACAATTTTTAACCTTCCCCCAATTTGAACAGGAACACAGTTAATTCATCATCTGTCAATGTTATATTCCTTACCAGCATCTTTCCTTGCGGCCTTGTTGTCCTCGACTTCTTGCAGAGAACCTTTTTTGCCTTGCTTCCAGCTGGCTTAATGAGGGCCATGGTTATAACAACCTCATAATAGTCTTTGACCCATTTGCAGGTTACCACCAAACACAGATTTCGTGGTGGTACACTGGTCGGTTTGCACAAACTCGCCAAATTCGGGTTAGCACTGGCCTAATAGCGGCCCTCCCGATATTATTAATTTCAAAATGCATTACAAAGGAGTCCCAGTTCATCCTGGTGTGCTTCAACCATATCATTTGTATCAATAACTTTCACTACAGCTGTAATACCTGCTGACAACAGTTTAAGCACTTTTTTTAAAACTTCATCTCCTGGGCCCTAGCAGGCAAACCCATCTATGCAAATTTGGTGATTACACCGGTACCTTCAGGAGATCAAATTAACAGGAGCTTTTAAGTTCTTTGCTACTCATCCATAGCTAGCTCCTGTAACTGATGGGAGAGCATATACTGAATGGCTTTGGCCAATTCTACATCAAATCGCCTTTCCTGCCTCAACACTCAGCAAACTTCCCAGCAATGTTCGGAATTACCTACAACCAAACACCTTTACTGCTCTCCCCCAGCATAGAAAACAGTGTCAGCAAAGGGCCCTGATAGAACATCCTCCTCACAGGCAGGATAGTTCTGCAGCCCTGAAACAGGTGCTGCTAGCACAAGCTCTCCATCAGCTGGCTTGGGCACCACTCCTCCCCACGGAGCTGGTCCCTGTCGAGCATTCTTTTGAAAATAGAATCTCGGACGTGGGGAGCCGTGAGCAAACGGACTCTCCTATGGAGGGTATATAACCTCCAGGGCCCGACTCATTTACGGGCCACAGAGACTTGCCAGTGGCCTTCCACCCTACTGACAAGCCTCCACTGCCCCCGGCAGTGGGTCCGCAACCACTGGCTGTGTAGCCAGCACCGGACCAGGTGTACCAGACGGGCCTCCATCCTCAACACTCTCCTGCCATTTCCTTTCTACCCCCGGAGCGCCTCGCCGACACCTTCTTCCCATTCTGCAACTTTCTCTACCCAAACCGTCGCAGAAATTGAACATGCGGTAAAAAATTTTTAAAAAAACCTTACCTCTTTAAACTTGTTTAAACGAAGAACTGCAAATGCTGGAGAATCGAGGGTGAAGTATGAAGAAGGGTCTCGACCCGCAACGTCGCCCATCTCCTTCGCTCCTTAGATGCTGCTGCACCCGCGAATTCTCCAGCTCTTCGAATAACCCGCGGTTTAAAACTTACCGCTCGGAGGAGCGCTGCTGCTCCAACCGCCCGACTGCACCAGCGTCTGACGTCATGACGCACAACGGCTGTACGGGCTTCACGTAGTCACTCACGTGACTCCGAAGTAAAATGTAATTTAGACTAACCTTATTCTTACCTAATCCAATTTGAAGCATTAATGTTGCATTCAAGTGTAAGTTAAAAGACTCACTACAGTTTGCACCAGATTGCACAATTTCAAGCTGAAAAATGCAAAAGCTCCCTCCCACACCCTCCCCCCTTCAGTCACTATGTGCCCTCACAATTTCTCACTCGCAACCAAAGTTGGCAACCCTGAAACAGATATAATCACTCCATTTAAGAGACATTTGAATAAACAAAGCTTGAAAGAATTCAGAACAATTGAGACAAATGAGATAAGTGCGGTTGGGCAAAAAGGTTTGAAATGGACATGGAGGGTTGAAAGGCCATTTTCTCTTTGTACAACTATGACTGAAAATCAGGTAATATTTTTTAAAGTAAAATAAAGGCTTAGGGAAGTCTAAAAATGTTACTGAAGTTACATAGGGGAAGCAGTGGCACAGCTGGGAGAGCTGCTGCCCCACTGCACCAAGGACCCAGGTTCGTTCCTGACATCGGGTGCTGTCTATGTGGCATTTGCATGTTCTCCCTGTAACCGCGTAGGTGTCCTCCAGGTGCTCCGGTTACCTCCCACATCCCAAAGTCATGCGATTTTGTAGGTTAATTGTCCAATGTAACTTGCCCCGAATGTGCAGGAAGTTATGAAAACGTGAGATAACATAGAACTAGCATGAACAGGTGATTCAATACCCAGCATCAGCTGAAGGCCTCTTTCCATGCTGTCTCTCTAAAACCAAAACTAGAATAATGACAGAGCTAATAGGTACTTTTCCATGGACTGTCACCTTGGCATGGTGGAGAAACTGGTGTGGTCCTGAGATCCTGAGAACAATGCCATCTGGAGCTATGCTCCTGGTAGGGTCACCCATGGTGGTAAGGTCAAGGGGGAGGACTCTGACAATGAGCAATCCAACCAAGACCTCAATGGTGGAACAGGTGGAGGATGATGGCTGACCCTAGTGGAGCGTCACAATGGCTGGGAAGGCGGATGAAGGCTGCAGCAGAAAAGGGTCTCCGGTTGTCTTGGACTCCATGCCACTGGATCCTGACCCAGATCTGTCAAGGACCATGTGGTTGCTGTCTGTGCACCAGTTTCCGCACGTTAAATAAAGTCACACACAGGCATCCTCCAACCCTGGAGACACCCTTGGTCTGCCATGACCGAAGGGGGCCGAAGTAGAAGAAGAAGAATAGGTAAGGCCAGCAAGAAAAATAATCAATCATACATTGTTTTAATTTCTTCCCTGCAGATTCCCATTTGGTTGGAAGTGAAATTATCGTGAAAAATGCTGAAAATGTGGTCCAATGCTGTAGACACATATAATTGCATTTGTATAACACCTTTCACTTTATTCCAACCTTCACGTGGTCCGCCATGTTTCAACGAATGCAATCAACCTGGCGTGCACAATCAAATAAGATCAAGTAGAGCAAGTTGTCCGACATCTTTAGGCTCTGCACGCCATATGCAAGAAGAAGATGAAGACTTTCTTAAGATGCTCCATTGCATTTCACAGCCCATCAAAGCGTTGAATGCAGTGAACATGACAATCTGGGAAATATATTAAACCCCCAACCTGACCAATACCATAATAATCTAGATCATTTGATTTTGTGATACTGGTTGAGCAATGGATATTGGCCAGAGCATTCGCGAGAGTTCTCCTGCTTTACTTTAGAAACATAGAAACATAGAAATTAGGTGCAGGAGCAGGCCATTCGGCCCTTTGAGCCTGCACCGCCATTCAATATGATCATGGCTGATCATCCAACTCAGTATCCTGTACCTGCCTTCTCTCCATACCCCGATCCCTTCAGCCAAGGGCACATCCAACTCCCTCTTAAATAATGCCAAAGCGCATGGCCTCAAACTACCTTCAGTGGCAGAGAATTCAACAGATTCACCATCTCTGTGTGAAAAATCGATTTTCTCATCTCGGTCCTAAGAGACTTCCCCCTTATCCTTAAACTGTGACCTCTTGTCCTGGGACTTTCCCAAACATTCGGGAACAATCTTCCTGCATCTAGCCTGTCCCAAACCCTTAAGAATTTTTGTAATTCTCTCTATGAGAACACCCCTTCAAACTTCTTAAATTCCAGCGAGTGCATAGCCACGTCTATCCAGTTTTCTTCATATGGAATTCGGTGCCATCCACAGGAATCAGTTCTGGTGGAACATTCTCTGTACTCCCCTCTATGGCATGAATGTCTTTCCTCAGATTAGGAGACCAAAACTGTAATGCAAAATTATCCAGGTGTGGCCTCACCAAGACCCTGTACAACTGCAGGTAGAAATCCCTGCTCTTGTACTCAATCCTTTTGCTATGAATGCCCAACAAAAATACCATTCGCTTTCTTCACAGGCCTGCTGCACCTGCCATGACCTACTTTCAATGACTGGTGGTTACCATGAACACCCATGTCTCACTGCATCTCCCCTTTTTCCTAATCCGGTCACCATTCAAAATAATAGTTCTACTTCCCCTGTATTTTGCACAAAGTGGATAACCTCACCACTTTTCCACGTATACTGCATCATGCATGCATTTGCCCCACTCACACCCAGTTCATCCAAGTCATTCCTGCAGAGCTCCTAGCATCCTCCTCACAGCTACCATGCCCAGTTGTGTCATCGCAAACTTCGAGATGTTTGATCTTAATTCCCCGCCAACTCATTTAATGTATCTTGTAAATAGTGGAGGTCCCAGCACTGAGCCTTTGGGCACCCACATAGTCACTGTCTGCCATCCTGAAAAGAACCCGTTCACTCCTACTCTTAGCTTCCTGTCTGCCAGGCCAGTTCTCTATGCACATCAATACTGAACCACCAATTACAGTGTGCTTTAAGTTTGTATACCAATCTCTGTGTGGGACCTTGTGGGAATGCCTTGAAAATTTCCAGATACACACATCACTTGCTTCTCCCTTATCCACTCTACTAGTTAATCCTCACAAAAAATCTATTAAGATTCGTCAGACAGATTTACCCTTCGTAAATCCATGCTGACCTTGTCCATTGATTTCACCACACTTTCCAATTGCACTGCTATCCCATCTTTAATAATTGACACTAGCAGTTTCCCCACTACCAATGTTAGATTACACTGGTCTGTAAATACACGTTTTCTCTCTCCTCTTTTTTAAAAAGTGGGTTACATTAGCTACCCTCCAATCCTCCTCAGGAACTACTCCAGATCTAAAGAGGTTGGAAAAATTATTTTCACTAAGCATCGCTGCTATTCTGGGGGGTATTCCTTCAAGTACCCGGATGCTCCTGGGGATTATTGCAGCTTTAATCCATTCAAATTACCCAACACCACTTTCTGGCTAACTGGATTTCACTCATTTCCTCCATTCATTTGACCGCGATCCACTGCTAGTTCCGGCAATGATTTATGTGTTCCTAGTGAAGACAGAACCAAAGTAGTATTCAATTGGGTCTGCATGTCCTTGTTCCCCATGATCAATTCACCCGTTTCTGACTGCTAGGACCTACATGTTTAACTAATCTTTTAGCGCGCTTCACATATTGATAAAAACTTTTGCAGTCAGTTTTATATTTTTCCTGCCAGTTTCCTTTCACATATTCCATTTTCCCTTTCCTACTTAAGCCCTTTGTCCTCCTCTGTTTGGTCCCTAATTCTCCCAGTTAGATCCTCCACATTGCAGCAATGTGTCCTAAGCCCCAAAAGCACCTCATATTATTTCTGCGAGAACTACAATATATATAAATGTGAAGGAATGGGTGATGTTTCGGGTCGAGACCTCTTCAGGACTGATGAAGGTCTCAACGAAATCGTCCCCTTTCTTTCTTCACCAGAGATGCTGCCAGTCCGCTTGAGTTACTCCTTGCATTTTTGTGTCTACGTCGATGTCAACGCATCTGCAACTCCTTCCTTGACAATATAAATGCGGACTAAAGATTGCATTGATCCTATCAATGTCTTCACTGACCACCCAAAATGAGCGATTAGTCTCTTGCTTTGTCTTTTAGATGGTTACACTTCTTTAATTTGAATTCAAAGAAGTTTCCACGTGGAATTTTTCCTGCCCTTCTTAACCACCTTGCTTTTGGACCACTTTCATACTCAAATGGCCTTGTGGATTGAAGTTCGCGCTTCCCAGGAAATCGTAATGACCGGCTCACCTAAAGGGCCACCAATGGCGAGAATTTATTGTTTGTTTCTTATTGCAATGTTGTCAACGCAAAAATTCATACAAATTAAAAACTAACGGGAAACTGGTAAACGATTCACATAAATTGGATTGCAATGAAACAAGCATGGAACAAAAGGAATTTTATACATAAGTGATACACCTTTCAACAAACTGCATGCACTTGGTGCCCTCCTCAACATCTCATATATTCAACAACATGGAATTTAACATAAGAGGAGAAAACCATTGAATTCTATTATTTTTGGAGTCAATTATTACAAACCAGAGGGTACTACTTTGTGTTAAACTAAATCACCAAGTCTCCCAGAAATCTGGCACTTTCTGCTTAAAGTGGCCAAGGGCATTGAGTCAATGGGATAATTATTGTGATAAATTAACAGCAAATATGCCAAGTTTAATAGATCACCTGAAATATGTAATAAGTTCTTAAGTTTTTAAAGCAAGCAATTGTCATAAAAATTAACTTTCTGAAATTTTGATCACACAAACACAGCACAATTGTAGACCATTGACCAACAGTACATTAACTGAAACTATTGCACCTTGAAATAAAAGTGGATATATAGAAGTTATATTTCTTCCATTGTAGTTTCTTCAGATCCTGGCTTGCTGCCCAGAAATCTGCAGGAGTTTCCAAAGCTTGCCAAGTCCTGCACAGATCCGGCAGCTGCTTCTTGGGATTGTCCAAGAGCATTTTCAGGATTTGACAAGATATTAAAACCTTGGCTAAAATTGCTAAAGACCCCAGGTGGTTAGCACGTATCGTTGTGACATGAAACCCATAGAATTCAATAGTTTTCCTTCACAGTTAATGATATAACTAACTTGAACATCCACAATCACCACTGCATGTCAAGGACAGCTGCAAGCAGATAATAAATCATAAAAACACTCGTATTTTTTTATTTCCTGTAGATACTGCACATAGAAAACTTGCACGGCATTTCATAGCTTCAATTATGAAACCCATACTGTAAATGAGGTCCTATCCCTGCTGTATTCTTTTAGATCCTCTCCTTCAATGATTGCTTTCCTACCACAAATTCAGCTCTGATAAAACCCTCAGGAGATAAACAGGAGCACATGAAGTTGTGGCTATCTCAATTTCAGATTTCAGCAATTCTCTTTTCTAATTACAAAAACCACGATCTGACCACTTTCTGACTTTCTGTTTTCATGATTTCGGAAAGAACGGCACCACTTACGGTCATTTTGGCCTCCTTCGTCAGATTCTCCCTACACTGACTGACCAGGACGATTTTTCCCATCATGAAACATAAAAGAATTATGAATGTTAAAAAGTTGTGGACATTCTCTCTGCTGCCCAGCTGGTGGGAGGGGAGGATTTCTATAAAACCCATAAGTGTTGTGTCTCATTCAGTATATACAAGATGGGGGAAAATAAGAGGGTCAGTCTCGTCTGGAGTGTGAATACATGAACACACGTCGACTCACCTGTGAAGTGGTTTTACTAACCTTGAGTGCCCTTAATGTGGTTTGGAAAAGGAAAAATGTGGTTTGAACGAAAACACTGCATATGGTTGTTAGGGGTTTGGATTGATGTAAAAGGCACTGCAATTGGTTATTGGGGGTTTAGGGATTGAATAAAGTCTGCAAATGGGTTGTTTTGGGGGGGGGTATGGGTGGTTGAAATAAAAAAGCACTGCAAATGGGTGGCATTGGGGGGGGTTTGGGTTGTATAAAAAACTGAAGGGTGGTTTAGGGGTTTGGGTTGAAGTATAGGGACTGCAAATGGTAGATTGGGGGGGGGGGTTGTTGGGTTGAAGTAAAACGCACTGCAAATGTGGTTTGGTGTTTGGGTGAAGGTTGCACTGCAAACCCCCAAATAAATATTTGCAGTGCTTTACTTACAAACCCAACCCCAAACCACCAATTTGCAGTGCCTTTTACATCAACGAAAACCCCAAAAACCACCATTCCCCAGTGCCTGTTACTTCAACCCAACCCCCCATTCAAATATTTAAGTGACTATTACTGCAAACAAAACCACAAACAGGCCATTTTCAGTGCTTTACTTCAAACCACAACCCCCCTAGAACCATTGCAGTGCTTTTACTTCAACCAAAGCCATATCACCATTTGCAGTGCTTTTACTTCAACCCAAACCCAATCAACCATTTGCAGCGACCTTTCACTTCAAAGCCAAAACCCCCAAACAACCATTTGCAGTGCCTTTTACTTCAACCATAACCCTCCAACACACCATTGCAGTGCTTTTACTTCACAAAACCATCATATGCATTGCCTATTACATCAAACCAAAACGCCCCCAACCCACCATTGCAATGCCTATTACTTCAACCAAAACCCCAAAACCACCATTTGCAGCGTGCCGTTACTTCAACTCCAAAACACACAAAAAACGCCATTCGCTGTGCCTTTTACTTGAACCCAAAACCTCCACACCACCATTTGCATTGCGTTTTACTTCAACCCAAACCCCCAATCACCTTTGCAGTGTGTCTTTTACTTCAAATCCAAAACCCCCAATCAACATTTCAGTGCTTTTACTTCACCCCAAACAGCCTTTTGCAGTGCATTTTACTTCAACACAAGAAAACCCCAATCAACCATTGCAGTGGCCTCTACTCAACCCCAAACCCCCTAAACAACCATTTTGCAATGCGTACATCAACTCATGCCCCCCAAACCACCCATTTCAGTGCCTTCTAACTTCAACCCAAAACCCCCAAAACACCGATTTGCAGTGCTTTTAACTTCTACCCAAAGCCCACAAAACCACCATTTGCAATGCTTTTTACTTTCAACCCCAAACACCAAACCACCATTTGCTGTGCCTTATATTTCACCCCAAACCATAATTTGCTAGTGCCTTTTTACTGCAACCCAAACCAAAAAACCACATTTGCAGTGCCTTTTACTTCTAACTCCAACCACAAACCACTATTTGTTGTGCCTTTTACTGAACCCTAAACCCCACACACCTTTGCAGTTGCCTGTACTTGACCCAAAACCCCCACACCCACTTGGGCTGTACTTTTCACTTCAATCCAACCCCCCCAACCACCATTGCAGTGTTTTCACCTTCAACTCAACTCAAACACCCCCAATCTCCATTTGCAGTTCTTATTTCAACCCAACCCCCTTTCTTGCAGTGCGCTGTTTTACTTCAACCCAAACCACCATTGTGCAGTGCCTATAACTCTCATACCCAAACCCACAAACACATACACACACATTGCAGTGACATGTTACTTCAACCCAAATCCACCAATCAATATTTACTGTGCCTTTTAAATTGCAACACAAAAGCCCCCAACAACCGATTTGCAGTCTGCCTTTTACTTCAACCACTAACCCTAAACAAACAACAAACCATACATGCAGTGCTTTTTACCTTCACACCCAGCCCCAACAACCATTTGCAGTGCTTCTTTCGTACTTCAATACCCAAAACCCCCCAACCGCCATTTGCAGTGCATTTTACTTTTCGCCAAAACTCCCAAACAACCATTGCAGTGACTTTTACTTCAACCCAACCACCATATCGCATTGCCTTTTACCTTCAACTCCAAACCCTCAAAGCCCCATTTCGCAGTGCCTTTCACTTCCAACCCAAAACCCCCCACACCTCCATAATGCAGTGCCTTTTACTATCAATCCATACCCGCCGCAAACCATCCATTGCAGCAGCCTTTTACTTCAACCCAAAACCCCCAAAACAACTATTTCGCAGTGCCATTTACTCAACCCCAAACCCCCAAACAAACATTAGTTAATTCGGGTAAAAATAAGCCTTTTACCTCAACTAAATCCCCCCTCAAACCACCACTTGCCAGTGCCTTTTACATCACCCTAATCCCACCCAAACGACGCATTTGACGTGCTTCCTGTCAACCCAAACCATCATTTGGCAGTGCTTTTCAATCCAACGCAAACACAACAAACCACCATTTGCAAGTGTTTTCACTTGCAACTCAATCCCCCAAAACACCATTTGCCGGGCGTTTTGACTTCAACCACCATATTGCAGTTCCATTTATTTTAACCAAAACCCCAAAACAAACATTTGCAGTGCTTTTTACTTCAACCCAAACCCCCAAAACATCATTTTCATGTGCGTTTACTTCAAAATCCAAACCACACAAACAACAATTTGCTGTGCCTTTTACTTCAACCCATAACCCCCAAACAACCATATTCAGTGCCTTTTACTTCTAAAACCAAATCCCCCAAATATCTGTTGCATGCCTTTTACATCAATCTCAACCCCTCAAACCAACATTTGCAGTGCCTTTTACTTCAACCCAAAACACCAAACCAACCATCTGCAAGTGCCTTTTCACTCCAAACCCACAACCACCATTGCGCATGCCTTTTCTACTGCAAATCCACCACCGCCAAACAACATTAGTAATTGCCTTTTACTTCAACCCTACAGCCCACCCATAACCAGCGCATTTGTCAGTGCCTTTTACTTCATCACAAAACACCCCCAAACCACCATTTGCTGTGCGTTTTACGCAGCTCCAAACCCACAAACCACTCATATCGCAGTGCTCATTTACTTGAACCCAAACCCCCCAAACCACCATTTGCATTATCTTTCTTACTTCAACCCAAAACCCCCAAACCACATTTGCATTGTCCTTTTAACTTCAACACACTAAACCCCCAAAACCATCATTGCAGTGGCCTTTTTCATTCAAACCCAACCCTCCAAAACCACCATTTGCATTGTCTTTTACTTTTCTCAAAAACCCCAACCCCCAATCAACTATTTGCAATGCTGTTTACTTCAACCTCCAAAAACCCCCAAATCACCGATGCCCATTTTAGCACATTTTAACTTCAAGCCAAAGAGCACCAAAACACCATTCAGTGCCTCTAATGTCATCCCCAAAACGCCAAAACAACCATTTGCGGGGCGGGCCTATGTCAGCAACACAAACACCAAATCAACATTAGCATGACTTTTACTGTCAACCCAGCCTCCCAAACAATCATTTGCAGTGCCGTTTACTCTTCAAAACCAAACCCACAAACATCAATTTGCACTGCATTTTTCCTTCAACCCCAAAACCCCCCCAAACACCATAAGTATTGGCCTTTTTATTCAACCCAAACACCCCCCAAACCACCATGTTGCAGTGCTTTTACTTCAACCCGAAAACCGCCAAACCACTATTGCAGTGCCTTATTACTTCACAAACGCCAAACACCCCCAAACGAATCATCCAATTTCTGTGCTCCCTGTCAACGCAAAACTCATCATTTTTCAGTCTTTTACTTCAACCACAAAACCCTCTTATTTGCAGTCCATTTACTTCAATCCCTAAAACTACCCAACAGGCAACATTTTCACTGAACTTTCACTTCAACCCAAACCCCTCAAATCATCCATTTGCAGTGCCTTTTTTACTTCACCCAAACCCCCCAATCAATATTTTAAGTGCTTTACTTCACCAAACCGCCCAATCAAACTTTGCAATGCTTTTACTTGCAAGCCAAAACCACCAAACCACTATTTGCACGTGCCTTTTACATTCACAACCCAAACCACCCCAAACCACCATTTTCTGATACTTTTCAGCTTCAACCCAATTCCCCCCAAACCACCATTTGCAGTGGCTTTTCTACTATGATACTCAAATGCCGCCAAATCACCATTGCAGTGCCCTTTTACTTTCAAATCGAAACCCTCTTTTGCAGTGCATTTACTTCAACCCAAAACCCCCAAACCATAACACTTGCAGTGCCTTTTATTTCAACCCAAACACCACTTGGAGTTCCTTGTACTTCAAACACCCAAACCCCTCCCCAAACAACCATCTTGCAGTGCCTGTTACTTCAACCAAAACCCGCAATCAAATATTTATAGTGCCCTTACTTCAACACAATAACCCAAACAACCATTTGCACTGACCATTTTACTTAAACCACAAACCTATAAACAAACCATTGTTTGCAGTGCCTTTTTCCTTCAAGGCCGAAAACCACCAACAACACCATTTGGCAGTGCATTTTTACTTCAACCCAAACCACCCCAACCCACCATTTGCAGTGACTTTTACTTCATCCCCACACCATCATTTGCAGTCCCTATACTTCAAAAAAAAAACCCAAAACAAAAATCACCAAACCACCATTGCGGCAGTGCCTTTTCCTCAACTCCAAACCGCACAAAAAAACAACCATTCGCTGTGGGCCTTTTACTTGAACCCAAAATCCCCACACCACCATGTGCTTGCCTTTATTACAACCCAAACCCCCGAATCACCCATTTGCAGTGCTTTTACTTCAACCAAACCCCCAATCAACCTTTGTCGTGCCTTTTACTGCAACCCAAACAACCATTTTGCAGTGCCTTTTAACTCAAACCCAAACCCCCAATCAACTTTTGCAATGCCTTTTAACTTCAAAAACCAAACCACAACCCTATTGGCAGTATGCCTTTTATTCCAACCCACCCCCACAAACCACCATTTGCTGTAGCTTTTCAGCTTCAACCCAATCCCCAAACCACCATTGTGCAGTGCTTTCACTGAACTCAACCCCTCCAAATCACCAATTTGCAGTGCCCTTTATTTCAATTCGAAAACCCTGCTTTTGCAGGTGCCATATTACTTACAACACAAACCAACATTTAGCAGTGCCTTTTACTTCAACCCAAACCTCCTTTTTGCAGGCCTCTATACTTCAACACCAAAACCCTCCCCCAAAAACATATTGGCATGACTGTACTTCACTTCAACCAAATTTCGAGACAATCAAATATTTACAGTGCTTTTAATTCATCTCAACCCCCCACCCAATGAACTATTTGCAGTGCCTTTTACTCAACTCCAAACCCCCCGAAACAACTATTGCAATGCCTTTTACTTCAACTCAAACCACCATTTGAGTGGCCTTTTACTCAACCCAAACCCCCGCAAAGCAATTATTTGCAGTGCTTTTACCTTCAACCCAATAACCTCCAAACAAACATTAGTATTGGCCTTTTACCTCAAACCACCCCCCCCCCCACAAAACCACCATTTTCAGTGCCTTTTACTTCAAAACCAAAACCCCCAAATCACTATTTGCCGTGCCCTTTACTTCACCCAAACCCCCCAAACGATCATATTTGCTGTGCTCCCTTCAACGCAAACCATCATTGTGCAGTGCTTTTTACTTCAACCCAAAAACCTCCTTTTGCAGGTGGCCAGTTTACTTCAACCTAAACCCCAAAGCAACATCTCTTATCACTGCTTTCACTTCTTCAACGCAAACACCATTTTTGCAGTGCTTTCTACTTCACAACCCAAACCCCCAAAGAACCATTTGCAGTGCTTTTGTTACTTCAAACCCAAACCACCATTTGCAGTGCTTTTCTTTTCAGTTCAAACAACCAATCCCCCCCAACCTCCATTTTGCAGTTCTGACACTTCAACTAGAATCCCCCAAAACACTATTATGGCAGTGCATTATACTTCAACCCGAAAACCCCAAACCACCATTTGCAGTGCCTTTTTTCTTAAACCCATATCCCCAAAACAAACCTTTGCAGCGCTTTTTACTTCAAAAAACCCCAAACCCCGCCAAAACCACCATTTGCAGTTCCATTTACTATTAACCACAACCACCATTTGCAGTGCTTTCAGTTCAACGCCAAATCCCCCCAAATCACCATTTGCAGTGCATTATACTCTCAATAACCTCCAAAATCCCAAACAGACCATTTGCAGTACCTTTTTTAACTTCCAACCCAATCCCCCAAACAATACATTTGCAGTGGCTTTTTACATCAACCCCAATCCACCAATTTACAGTTCCATTTACTCAACCAAAACCCACAAACAACCATTTGGCAGTGACCTTTTACTTCAAACCCAAACCACCCCCAAACCACCATTTGAGGTGCTGTTTACGGGATGCGGGACCATACCTATGACCTATTTCAACTAGCTTTAAATTCAATCCAACCCCGCCCAAACCACCATTAGCATTGCATTTACTTCAACAATACCCCCAAACCGCCAATTTGCAGTCGTCTTTATTACTATCATACAATACCCCAAACCACCATTTGCAGTGCATTTAATTCAACCCAAGCCCACAAAATACCATTTGCGTGAGAATTTTTTTCTACACCAACCCACCCCTCCCACCCCAAAACAAACAGTTGCAAGTGCCTTTTACTTAAAGCCAATAACCCTCCAAAACCCCATTGGCAATGCCTTTTTACTTCAACCAGAGTCTTAATAATAGCTCAGGAAAGTGGATCATTAGTGATACTCTTTCAAAACTGCTTTAGATTCTGGAGTAGTTTCCTGAGGATTGGTGGTTACAACACATAACCACCCGCTTTTTTAAGAACGGATGAGAGAGAAAACGGGAATCTACAGACCAGTTAGTCTAACATCTATGAGGAAACTGCTAAGAGTCATTTATTAAAGATGGGATAGCAGGCACATTTGGAAAGTGGTAGAAATCATTGGACAAAGTCAGCAATGGATTTATGAAAGGTCAAAGTGGTCTGACGAATCTTATGGAATTTTCGAACACACACACAACTAAGTTGCATGATAAGGGAGAACCAGTGGCTGTGTGGCACACTGACTCTCCCAAAGGCTATTCGCAAGGCCTGGCCACCATAAGAGATTAGATAACAAACTTAAAGCATATGCATAGAGGTTCAGTATTGAGTGGATAGAAGAACTGGCACTGCAAACAGGAATCAAAGAGTAGGTAAACGGGTCTTCTTCACAATGGCAGTAGGAGACTAGTGGGTTACGCAGGGCAGTGCTGGGACCACCCAGCTATTTACAATACTATATTAAATGATCTGGGAGAGGAATGAACGCAATAGTCTCCACGTTTGCGGATGACACTAAGCTGGGGGAAGTGTTAGCTTGAGGGAGGATGCAAGGAGCTAGCTAAGTGACTTGCGATTAGGCTGGGTAGATGGGGGGGGGAAATGTTTGGCAGATGCAGTATAATGATGGATAAATGTGAGGTATATCCACTTTGGAGGCAAAAACAGGAAAGCAACTATTATTAAATGGTGGCCGATTTAGGAAATGGGAGATGCAGCGTGAGACCTGGGTTCATGTTACACAGTCATTGAAAGTAGGCATGCAGGGGCAGCTCGGCAGTGCAAAAAAGCGAATGGTAATGCAAGTTTTCATAGCAAAGATGATTGAGATATAGGAGCAGGGAGGACTCTACTTCGATTTAGTACAAGGGTCTTGGTGAGACCGCACCAGGATATTGCTGTGACAGTTTTGGTCTTCCTAAATCTTGAAGGAAGGACATATTGCCATAGTATAGAGGGAGTGCAGAGAAGAGTTCACCAGACCTGATTCCAGGGATGTCAGGACTGCTTGTGAATGAAAGTGACTGAGATTAGACTTCGTTATACTACACTAGAAGTTAGCTAGGTGAGTGAAAGGGGATCTTATAGAAACTTACACAAAATTCTTAGCTTAGGTTGGGACAGGCCTAGATGCAGGAAGATCTGTTCTCCCGATGTTGGGGAATCCAAGGACACAGTGGGTACCAGCCTAAAGATAAGGCGAAATCCATTTGAAGAACCGAGATGAGAAAGACTTTTTTACGCAGGACACAGAGTGTGGTGAGTTCCTGGAATTTGTTCTTTCTTGCCACACTGATGGAGTTGATGCGGCCCAGTTTCATTGTGCTATATTATGTGGGAGTTAGATGGGCCCTTGTGACTTAAAGGGATCAGAGTGTATGGAGAAGAAGGCATGCACACAGGAGGTTACTGATTGGCATGATCAGCCATGTTCATATTGAATGGCTCGAAGTGGACGAATGCCTACTAAGGACATGGGCACGCTAATTTCGATGGTATCTACAAACCCAATACCACTCATTGCAGTCGCCTTTATTTCCAACCCGAATCCCTCCCAAAACCATACCTACATTTGCAGTCGCCCTTTTCTTCAACCCAAAACTCCCCAAACCACCATTTTGTCAGTGCCTTTTATTTCAATAACTCTAAACCCCCCCCCCCCCCCCCCCCCCCCCCCCCCCCCCCCCCCCCCCCCCCCCCCCCCCCCCCCCTGGCCCCCCCCCACCCCCCCCCCCCCCTAACCCCCCCCCCCCCCCCCCCCCCCCCCCCCAAACAACCAATTGCATTGGTCTTTTTTTACTTAACCCAAACCCTCGAGAACCCATCTGTTATTTTGCTGTGCTTTTTGCTTCAACTCATACCCCCCGCAAACCACCATTTACAGTGCTATGTACTACTTCACTATCCCCCCAAACCACCATTTGCAGTGATCTTTACTTCAACCTAACCCGCCCCCCCACCCCAAACACCATTTGCAGTGCTTTTTAATTCAACCCAAACCGCCCCAAACCCCAATTTGCAGTACTTTTCACTTCAACCCAAACCCCTAAACGACCATTTTCAGTGCTTTTTAATTCAACCCAAAACCCCCAAACCACCATTTGCAGTGCCTTATACTTCAACCCAAAACCCACAAACCACCATTTGCAGTGCCTTTGACTTCAAGCCATACCCCCAAACAAACATTTGCAGCGCCTATTAATTCAACTCCAAATCCCAAAGCAACCATTTGCAGTGCCTTTTACTTTAACCCCAAACCCCCAATCAACCATTTGCAGTTCCTTTTACTTCAACCCAAAACCCCAAACAACCATTTGCAGTGCCTTTCATTTCAACCCCAAACCCCCCAAAAAAACATAAGTATTGCTTTTATTTAAACCCAAACGCCCCCAAACCACCATTTGCACTGCCTTTTACCTCAACCCAAACCACCCCAAAGGATCATTTGCTGTGTTTCCTTCAACCCAAACCATCATTTGCAGTGCATTTTACTTCAAACCAATCAACCCAAATCACCATTCGCAGTGCTTTTCACTTCAACCCAATCCCCACAAACCACCATTTGCAGTGCTTTTCACTTCTATTCAAATACCCCAAATCACCATTTGCAGTGAATTTTACTTCAACCCCAAAACCCCACACCACCATTTGCAGTGCCATTTACTTCAACCCAAATCCCCCAAACATCCATTTGCAGTGCATTTTACTTCAACCCAAACCACCATTTGCAGTGCCATATACTTCAACCAAACCCCCCAAACAACCATTTGCAGTGCCTTTTACTTCAACCCAACCCCCCCCCCAAACAACCATATGCAGTGCCTATTACTTCAATCCAAACCCCCCAAACAACAATTTGCAGTGCATTTTACATCAACCCATAACCCCAAAACAACCATATGCAGTGCCTATTACTTCAACCCAAACCCCCCAAACAACCATTTGCAGTGCCTTATACTTCAATCCAAACCCCTCAAACCACAAATAGCATTGCATTTTACTTCAACCCAAAACCCCCAAACCAACATTTGCAGTGCCTTTTACTTAAACCCGAACCCCCGAAACCACCATTTGAATGCCTTTTACTTACCCAAACCCCCCAAACCACAATTTGCTGTGCTGTTTACTTCAACCCAAACCACCATTTAGAGTGCCTTTTACTTCAACCCAAAACCCCCAAACCACCATTTGCAGTGCCTTTTACTTCAACCCAAACCACCATTTGCAGTGCCGTTTATTACAACCCCAACCGCCCAAACCACCATTTGCTGTGCTGTTTACTTCCACCCAAACCACCATTTGCAGTGCTTTTTAACTTCAACTCAACCCCCCCAAACAACCATTTGCAGTGCCTTATACTTCAATCCAAACCCCTCAAACCACAAATAGCATTGCCTTTTACTTCAACCCTAAACTCCCAAACAAACATTTGCAGTGCCTTTCACTTAAACCCAAACCCCCCAAACCACCATTTGCAGTGCCTTTTACTTCAGCCCATACCCCCCAAACCACCATTAGCATTGCCTTTTACTTCAGCACAAAACCACAAACCACCATTTGTTGAGCTATTTATTTCTACCCAACAACCCCCACCCCAAACTACCATTTGCAGTGCCTTTTACTGTACCCCAAACCCTCCCAAACCACCATTTGCAGTGACTTTTTCTTCAACCCTAAACAGCAAAAACCACCATTTGAGGTGCCTTTTACTTCAACCCAAACTCCCCCCCCCCAAACAACCAATTGCATTGCCAAACCCCGCGAACCTCCATTTGTAGTGCTTTTTATTTCAACCCGTACCCCAAAACATCCATTTACAGTGTTATTTACTTCAAGCCAAACCACAGAAACCACCATTTGCAGTGCTTTTACTTCAACGCAAACCCCCAAACCACAATTTTCAGTGCTTTTTACTTCAACCGAAAAATCCCCCAAACCACCATTTGTAGTGCCTTTTACTTCAACCCAAAACCTCCAAACCACAATTTGCAGTGCCTTTTACTTCAATCCATACCCCCCAAACAACCATTTGCAGTGCCTATTAATTCAACCCCAAACCCCCAAGCAACCATTTGCAGTGCCTTTTACTTCAACCCCAAACCCACAATCAACCATTTGCAGTACCTTTTATTTCAACCCAAAACCCTCAAATCACTATTTGCAGTGCCTTTCACTTCAACCCAACCCCCTCCAAATGACCATTTGCTGAGCTTCCTTCAACCCAAACCATCATTTGCAGTGCTTTTTACTTCAACCCAAACCCCCCAAACCATCATTTGCAGTGCGTTTTATTTCAACACCAAAACCCCAAACCCTCTTTTACAGTGCCTTTTACTTCAACCCAAACACTCCAAACAACCATTTGCAGTGCCTATTACTTCAATCCAAACCCCCCAAACAACAATTTGCAGTGCCTTTTACTTCAACCCATAACCCCAAACAACCATATGCAGTGCCTTTTACTTCAAACCAAACACCCCAAACCACCATTTACAGTGCTTTTTACTTAAACCCAAAACCACCAAACCACCATTTGCAGTGCCTTTTACGTCAAACCAAACCCCCCAAACAACCATTTGCAGTTCCCTTTACATCAGCAGACCCCCCAATTACCCATTTGCAGTGCATTTTACTTCAACCCCAAACACCCAATAAACAATTTGCAGCACCTTTTACTTCAACGCCAAATCCCCAATCAACAATTTGCAGTTCCTTTTACTTCATCCCAAAACCACCAATCAACCATTTCCTGTGCCTTTTACTTCAACCCAAACCCCTAACCACCATTAGTATTGCCTTTTACTTCAACCCAAACCTCCAATCTACCATTTGCAGTGCCTTTTTCTTCAACCCAAAACCCCCAAACCACCATTTGCAGTGCCTTTTACTTCAACCCAAACCCCCAAACGACCATTTGATGTGCTTCCTTCAACCCAAGCCATCATTTGCAGTGCCTTTTACTTCAACCAAAACCCCTAAACCACCATTTGCAGTGCATTTTACTTCAACCCAACCCCCCTAAACCACCATTTGCAGTGCCTTTTACTTCAACCCAAAACCCCCAAACCACCATTTGCTGTGCCTTTTACTTCAACCAAATCCCACCAAACAATTATTTGCAATGCCTTTTACTTCAACCCAAACGCCCCAAACAACAATTTACAGTGCTTTTTTCTTCAACCCAAACCCCCACCAAACAACCATTTGCAGTGCCTTTTACTTCAATCCAAACCCTCCAAACCACCATTAGCATTGCCTTTTACTTCAACCCAAAACCCTCAAACTACCAAACCACCATTTGCAGTGCCTTTTACTTCAACCCAAAACCACCAAACCACCATTTGCAGTGCATTTTAGTTCAACCCAAACCGCCCAAACCACAATTTGCTGTGTTGTTTATTGCAACTCAAACCACCATTTGCAGTGCTTTTTACTTCAACCCAACCCCCCCAATCCACCATTTGCAGTGCTTTTTACTTCAACCAAATCCCTCAAAACACCATTTGCAGTGCTTTTTACTTCAACCCAAACCCCTCCAAACCACTATTTGCAGTGGTTTTTACCTCAACCCAAACCCCCCAAACCACCATTTGTAGTGATTTTTACTTCAACATAACCCCCCCGCCAAACCACCATTTGCAGTGCTTTTTACTTCAACCCAAACCCCCCAAACCACCATTTTCTGTTTTTTCTACTTCAACCCAAACCGCCATATGCAATGCTTTTTACTTCAACTCAAACCCCCCAAACCACCATTTGCAGTTCTTTTACTTCAAGCCACCCCCCCCCACCACCATTTGCTGTGCTTTTGACTTCAACCCAAACCCTCCCAAACCACCATTTGCAATGCGTTTTACTTCAGCCCAAAACCCCCAAACCACCAATTGCAATCCTTTTTACTTCATCTGAAATCACCCAAAGAACCTATTGCAATGCTTTTTATTTCAACCCAAAACCCCTAAACAACCATTTACAGTGCTTTTTACTTCAACCCAAAACCCCCAAACAACCATTTGCAGTACTTTTACTTCAAACCAACCATATTTTCATTTTCAAACCAGTTTAGTATGTATGTGTTCAGTGTTATTCACAGCTCAGACTGAGAGACATGACCCTCTCACTTTCCCCCATCTTGTATACACTGACTAAGGCACAACACCTCTGGGTTTTATAGTCCTCCCCCCTCCCACCAGCAGGGGAAGCAGAGAGAATGTCAACATTTTTAAAACATTAATAATTATTTTATGTTTCGTCGATGGGCAAAGTCCTCTTGTCCAGCTCAGCAGAGGGGGACTCTGAGCGAGGTGGTCAAAAATGACGGACGTAAGTGACGGCGTTCTTTCAGAAATCACGAAACAGAATGTCAGAAAGTGGTCATGATCTTAGTTTTAGTAATGTAGATGCAGAAATGAAGCCAAGGTGTATTCAAGAGGAAGTTAGATATAGCTCTTAGGGCTAACGGAATCAAGGGATATGGGGAGAAATCAGGAATGGGGTATTGATTTTGGATGAATAGCCATGATCATATTGAATGTCGTTGCTGGCTCGAAGGGCTGAATCGCCTGCTCATGCACCTATTTTCTATGTTTCTAAGGTTCCAAATAGCCACTTCCTCATCAGAGGAGTCGGTGCAGAGCACAGCAGCAGTGGGAAGGTTTAAAATACCATAGTTTGAATGGTTCATTGAGAGACACAGCAATAAGTAGTGAAAGTATTGCAGAGTGGCCTGTTGGAATGGCTGTTTGGCAAAGGCTGTGTTTTGGTGCACAGCTATGGTAAGAATGGCATTAAGTTAGAAAGGATACTAAAGAGATTCGCGACGATGTTATCTGGCTTCAGTTATAGGGAGAGGTTGGATGAGGCTGGGACTTTATTATTTGGAGCATAGGAGGCTGAGGGGTGATTTTATTGAGGTGAACAAGATCATGAGAATGGAGAAAATGAATGCTCAGTCTTTTTCCCAGGATAGAATGTTTTAAAACTAGAGGGCATAGGCTAGGGTGAGAGGGGAATGGTTTAAGAGGGACCTCAGCGGCATCCTCATCTCTGAAAGCATAGTCTGCATCGGCAATAAGCGGCCAGAGAAAGCTCTGAAGCATATACAATTATGACTTGAAAAGACAGGAAGCGTTCAGTTGGCTATGGGTCAAATGAAGGCAAACAAGACTATCTAAGTATGCCAAATCAGTCGCCATGGGCAACATGGGCTAAAGGGCCTGTTTCTGTGCAGTACATCTCTGACTTCAAATGGCAGAGGAGGCTTGAAGGGGTGATTGGCCTACTCTCATCTTCCTATGTTTAGTTCAGTTTAGTTTAGAGATAGAGTGAAGAAACAGGCCCTTCGGCCCTCTGAGTCCACGCCGACCATCGTTCCCACACGCCTACACTATTCTACACACACACTAGGGATAATTTACAATTATACCAAGGCAATTAACTTAATAACCTGCAGGGGGGGAGGAAACAGGAGATCCCGGAAAAAAACACATGCAGATCACGGGGCGAAAATACAAACTCCGTACAGACAGCACCCGTAGTCAGGATCGAACCCTGCTCTCTAGCGCTGTGAGGCAGCAACTTTACTGCTGCACCACGTGCTGTCCATGTTCTTAAAGTCCTATAAAATAGCTCTAATGATTGTACCACCCTTTAATAATAAGTGATGTGAGGAATGCTTTTGATTTTTTTTTTTAGTATCTTTCAGTGTTTGGTTTGCTATAATGAATTAACTTTGGACAGTATTAACATATTATGTTTGCTAAAAGCTGTAGCTAATGAATAGCACCCAAATTGTTATCAACTAATTAAACCACTCATAACATTACTCAAATAATCCAAAATCATGTGCTACTCATCTGAACACTTTAAGGGCCCGTCCCACTTGGGCAACCTAATTGGCGAGTTTAGAAGGATTTGGAAAAATGACATATTGAAGACCTCCTTCGACTATGTAGAAGACTTCCTTCAACTATGTTGAAGACTAGCTTTGACTAGCTACTACTAGCTATGACTAACTTCGGGAAAATTGGACACCGAATAGTGGAGAGTGAAGCCGACTTCCTTCGATCTCCTTTGACCTCCCTTCGATTATGATGAAGACTATCTATAACAACCTTCGACTATCCTCGATTACCTACAACTAACATGCCGACCTACTATGACTAAACTTACAAGTAAAAAATGTATTGTTTTTTTCCATGGCGACCTTTTTTTACTCGCGGGCATTTTTTAACATATTGAAAAAAATGCTGCGACCTAGCTGAGGCCTCGATTACGTGGAGACCACTCTTGAGCATGAAGGAGAGTTACGAAGACCTCCTATGACCTCGCTTCGACCATGCTGCGAGTACAAGTCGAGGGCAACTCACAAGAACTCGCGGATTAGGCCGCCCAAGGGGACAGGCCCTTTATTCATTATCACATAATTTTGACATATGTGATAGGACTATATTTTTGAGTCATTATTAATTAATCATCAGTAAGCAAATTTCAGTTTTCTAGCAATTTACTGAGTGCTGAACATGGATGGTATCACAGTCTAATTAAAGCTGGGTTTAATATTGCATTCCGTAGGAGATATACTTAACAGAGGGAAAATATCCTTTCATGTGTCTCTCTTGCACATGAAAGTGAACTGAAGCATTGGAAATCATTACCTGTCAGACAACAACTTGAGTTTCAGATTTTGTAGCAAATGACCCCTATCTATAACATTCGTCAAATGATCGAATTAAGGAGGAAAAGTTAATTCACTTCAGCTGTAAAATGAACACGGAAAAGATGATATGTGGAGGTAATGCCCTGACTGATTTCCAGCCCGTAATGTCTTAAAACCAAAGATAGACTCAAAATGCTTTAGTAACTCAGTGAGACAGGCAGCATCCCCGGAGAGAAGAAATGGGTGACATCTCAGGTCGAGACCCGTCTTCAAACCACTTATGGCAATACCTCCACATATTAGTTGAACTGCCTAATGACTCGTGAGTATTCCCAGATATCATCTGCCCCCTCACAACCACCCTCCTTCCTGTTTCCCTGACCCCACCACATACCTCCTGCTGGTACTTGGTACCTCTGCAGCCTTTGTCAATTTGTGCTCAGGCCCCCATAGGTGGTCAACACCTCTGCTTCCTTCCCCACTCAAACCCAAAGGCCTCCATTAGCCACACTGTTAGCTGAAAAAACATCCTTGTGGAATAATTAAGCTGCCTCATGGAGTACAAATGCTGTTGCCAGCCGATACAAATTACTGGAATGAAAGATCCGTATCAGTTATAACTCAGTTCTTCGTATCCTGACTGAATCTCTATCAAAAATGTATCTAGATTTAAAAAATGGCTATTCAACAACTGAGTAGATCTGCCCGTTTAATTATATGCAGCCTTCATTTTAAATCTCAAAAGGACTCTTGCACACAATACTAATACCCAGCGAGCTCATTTTTGATAGAAAGGCTCTCTGTTCTTCCAGTTTTATGAGCTTTTGCCAGCTGAGAATTAATTGATCAGCCAGGATTACTGAGGAGAAAAAAATCGGGGGCAATAATTGACGATCACAGCGAAACAGTTATTAAGCACAAGGTGGGGATCTAGTGCCTCACCCTGATGTTAGCTCATAGCACCTGACCCTTAGTCAGTGGAGTGTGAGCTGAGGACCAACTCTTGAGACTTGAACATATCATCTCAGCTGATGTGTTACTGCAGGACTAAGGAGTACTGGAGCATCAGAAATGTCATCATTTGAATAATTTATTACATCAAGTCCTTTTCTCTCAGGAATACTCATTAGCATTGTTCATAAAACAGGAATATTCTCTGTTACAAACTGAATGGTCTGTCCTCAATAGAGGCCTCAGCTTTGCACCGCTCTGCCTCATCTCAATGTGGTCCAGTCCAGCCTCGACCTAGAGCGTTTCTTTTGTCACCTCCACATCCGCGCCTTTTTTTGTGGGAAGCAGTCCTCAACACTCAGTGTTGACCTCTTCTCCTGTCTCCGATGGTCCCCTTGCTTTTGGATTCCCCCGGACAGCCTTCTACCCTCTCTAGTCCTCTTTATTCCGAGCTGCCACCGGGATATCAACCATCTTAACTTTTCGACTCCCCTTACTCACTCAAACCTCACCGTCTCTGTAGGTACAGCCCTACACCCTCTTTGTAACAATCCTGACATTATCATCAAACCCACCATGGTAGTGCTGGCGAGCTGGACTTGACCGTGCAGAGGCCAGACGACAACTCCTGGACACATCTTCCTACTTACCCTTGGACTATGATCCCACAGATACGCACCAGGCCATTATCTCTCAAACTATCTCTGAATTCATCATTTCCAGCTGTAACATAGAAACATAGAAACATAGAAATTAGGTGCAGGAGCAGGCCATTCGGCCCTTTGAGCCTGCACCGCCATTCAATATGATCATGGCTGATCATCCAACTCAATATCCTGTACCTGCCTTCTCTCCATACCCCCTGATCCCTTCAGCCACAAGGACCACATCCAACTCCCTCTTAAATATGGCCAACGAACTGGCCTCAACTACCTTCTGTGGCAGAGAATTCCACAGATTCACCACTCTCTGTGTGAAAAACGATTTTCTCATCTCGGTCCTTAAAAGACTTCCCCCTTATCCTTAAACTGTGATCCCTTGTTCCTGGACTTCCCCAACATCGGGAACAATCTTCCTGCATCTAGCCTGTCCAACCCTTAAGAATTTTGTAAGTCTCTATGAGATCACCCTCAATCTTCTAAATTCCAGCGAGTACAAGCCGAGTCTATCCAGTCTTTCTTCATATGGAAGTCGTGCCATCCCAGGAATCAGTCTGTGAACCTTCTCTGTACTCCCCTCTATGGCAAGAATGTCTTTCCTCAGATTTGGAGACCAAAACTGTACGCAATACTCCAGGTGTGGCCTCACCAAGACCCTGTACAACTGCAGTAGAACCTCCCTGCTCTTGTACTCAAATCCTTTTCTATGAATGCCAACATACATTTGCTTTCTTCACAGCCTGCTGCACCTGCTGCCTACTTTCAATGACTGGTGTACCATGATACCCAGGTCTCACTGCATCTCCCCTTTTCCTAATCGGTCACCATTCAAATAATAGTCTACCTTCCTGTTTTTGCCACCAAAGTGGATAACCTCACATTTATCCACATTATACTGCATCTGTCATGCATTTGGCCACTCACCCAGTCTATCCAAGTCATCCTGCAGCCTCCTAGCATCCTCCTCACAGCTAACACTGCCCCCCAGCTTCGTGTCATCCGCAAACTTCGAGATGTTGCATTTAATTCCCTCGTCCAAATCATTAATGTATATTGTAAATAGCTGGCGTCCCAGCACTGAGCCTTGCGGCACCCCACTAGTTACTGTCTGCCATCCTGAAAAGGACCCGTTCATTCCTACTCTTTGCTTCCTGTCTGCCAGCCAGTTCTCTATCCACATCAATACTGAACCACCAATACTGTATGTCCTCCACAACCTTATCGTTCCCCAATCCCGCATGGCTCGGATTTACCTGCTCCCCAAAATCCATAAACTACAACTGCTCTGGCAGACCCATTGTTTCTGCCTGCTTCTGTCCCACTGAAATTACTTCCACGTACCTCGACTCCAACCTATCCCCCCTGGTCCAATCCCTCCCTACCTATGATCAAGACACCTCACACGCACATCGACTCTTTAATAACTTTTTATTTTCAAGCTCCCGTTCCCTCATCTTTGCTATGGACGTTCAGTTGCTCTGCACCATCATCCCCCACCAAGAAAGCCTTAAAGACATCCGTTCTAGCTTTACCGCAGACCCAGCCAATTTTCCTTTACTGACACTCTACTCCGCCTAACGGAACTGGTCTTCACCTTTAGCTGCTTCTCCTTCCAGTGCTTCCATGGGCCTGCCTTTTAGTCGGGTCTTTTGAACAATCCCTGTTCCAGGTATGCACTTGCCCAGTGCCCGGACTCTATCTCCGCTACATTGACAACTGCATTGGTGCTACATCCTGCACCCACGCAGAATTCATAAACTTTATTAACTTCACCACTAACTTCCACCCTGCACTCAAATTCACCTGGACATTCCTCCCCTTTCTTGATTTCACTATCTCCATTGCAGGAGATAGGTTATTGACCGACGTCTATTACAAGCCTACTGACCCCCACAGTTGTCTGGACTACACTTCTTCCCACCCTGCTTCCTGCAAAGACTCTATCCCCTACTCCCAATTCCTCCATCTAGGCTTCATCTGCACCCAAGTGGAGGTGTTCCATAACAGGACATCAGAGATGTCCTCATTCTTTTGGGAATAGGGATCCCCCTTCTACCAGAGATGAAGCCCTCACACACGTTCCCTCTGTATCCCGTAGTTCCGATCTTGCTCCACCTCTCCCCCAGTCCTAACTGTGACAGAGTCGCCCTAGTCCTCACCTTTCACCCCATCATCCGTCACATACAATACATCATCCTCCAACATTTTTGCCATCTCCAGCGGGTAGAGTATTGACATGGATAGAGAATTGGTTGGCAGACAGGAAGCAAAGAGAAGGAATAAAGGGGTCCCTGTCAGAATGGCAGGCAGTGGTGAGTGGAGTGTGGCAAGGCTCGGTGCTGGAGCCGCAACTATTTACAATATATATTAACGATGTAGATGATGGGATTAAAAGTAAAACTAGCACATTTGCAGATGACACAAAGCTGGGTGGAGGGTGAACTGCGAAGAGGATGATAGGAGGTTGCAGGGTGACTTGTCAGAGAGTGGGCTGATGCATGGCAGATGCAGTATAATGTAGATAAATGTGAGGTTATCCACTTTGGCGGCAAGGACAAGGAGGCAGATTATTATCTCAATGGTTTCAGATTAGGAAAAAGGGAAGACAATGAGACTTGAGTGTCCTTGTACACCGGTCACTGAAAGTAAACATGCAGGTGCAGCAGGCAAGTGAAGAAAGCTAACGGCATGTTGGCCTACATATAACAATTACAGCACGGAAACAGGCCCTCTCGGCCCTTCCAGTCCGTACATAACACAATAATTTTCCTATCGGAGTAAAGAGGTCCTTCTGCAGTTGTACAGGGCCCTGGTGAGCACATCTGGAGTATTGTGTGCAGTTTTGGTCTCCTAATTTGAGGAATGACGTTCTTGCTATTGAGGCAGTGCAGAGTAGGTTCACGAGGTTAATCCCCGGGATGGCGGGACTGTCATATGACGAAAAATTGGAAAGACTTGGCTTGTATTTACTGGAATTTAGAAGAATGAGATGAGATCTTATAGAAACATATTAAATTATGAAAGGACTGGACAAGCTAGATGCTAGAAAAATGTTCCCAATCATGGGGGTCCAGAACCAGGGGCTACAGTCTAAGAATAAAGGGGAAGCTATTTAAAACGGAGATGGAAAAAACTTTTTCACCCAGAAAGTTGTAAATTTTTGGAATTCTCTGCCACAGAAGGCAGTCGAGGCCAATTCACTGGATGAATTTAAAAGAGAATTAGATAGTGCTCTAGGGGCTTGCGGAATCAAGGGATATGGGGAAGGCAGGCACAGGTTACTGATTGTGGATGATCAGCCATGATTACAATGAATGGCGGTGCAGGTTCGAAGGGCCAAATGGCCTCCTCCTGCACTTATTTCTTATGTTTCTATGGGATCCCACCACTAGTCACATCTTCCATCTCCATCCCTTTCTGCTTTCCGCAAAATACGTTCCCTCTGCAACTCCCTGCTTAACTCACCAATTTACACCCAAACCACCCCCTTCCCGGGTACTTTTCCTTGGAACTGCAGGAGATGCAACACCTGTCCTTATACCTCCTCCCTCAACTTCATCCAGGGACACTGACAGTCATTTCAAGAGGTTTACCTCATACCCAACCCCCCACCACCACCCTATGTGTTCTACTAACTTGCATCCGTGTATCCCTGTCGCTATCACCTCTTCCCCAGCCAACAATGGACCACTATGGACACCACCCTTCCTGCGGTCATCTGTTGCCGACCCTGTTTTGTTCTGGCCTTCCCTACCTTTCAGTCTGTAGAAGGGTTCCGACCTGACCCGACCCTATTGCTTTTCTCCAGATATGCAGCTCCAGAGATGAGTTACCCTGTTTTGTGTCTATATTCTCCAAGGAGTCTTGGCCAATGTTTATCCACAACCAGCATGATTAAAACAGATTGGTCTATCATTATCAAGTTGTAGTTGTGAACAAACTGGCTGCCACATTTCTTATAACAGTTATAATGTTTCAAGCAATCGTTAATAGCAGAAAATTATTCTACGATGAATTGTGGCCGTACATAATCTTTATTATTTCTTCTCTTTTTTTTCTGTTGAGCAAAAGGAAAGCTTTAATATATGTTATTAATTGTTCTTTCTAGCCAATTTGGTGGTGCTTTATAAGTTTCAGAGGAATGGAAATTCATTTTTCAAGATTTAGTTGTCACTGGCATTTATTTCTCTCTTAAAATAAGTGATGGTGAGCCACCTTCTTGAAATGTAAGTCTTACGTTCCACTGTTCTCTCATTTGTATCCCTGTCATTATCACCTCTACCCCAACCAGCAATGGGCTATTATGTACTCCTACAGTTCTTTTGGGAGGGAATTCAAAATTCAGAACCTGTACCAGTGAAGAAATTGAATTGTTTCTTCTCGGCTTCACCTACCAGTGGCGGGGTTCCCATGTACTGCTGTCCATGGCGATAAAGGTTGTGGGTTCGTTTAAGAAAGAACTGCAGATGCTGGAAAAATTGAACTAGACAAAAATGCTGGAGAAACTCAGCGGGTTTAAAACAACACGATTACTACGGGATCCTACCACTAGTCAAATGCTGCCTTGCCCACTGAGTTTCTCCAGCATTTTTGTCTACCTATGGTTGTGGGTTTGGCAGTTTAGTTTAGTTTAGAGATACAGCGCAGAAACAGGTCTTTTGGCCCACCAAGTCCGCACTAACAAACGATCCCCGCACATTAACACACACTAGGGACAATTTACACTTATACCAAGCCAATTAACCTACAAATCTGAATGTCTTTGCATTGTGGGAGGAAACTGAAGATCTCGGAGAAATCCCACACAGGTCACGGGGACACAAACTCCATACGGACAGCACCCGTTTTCGGGATCAAACCCGGGTCTCTGTCGCTGCAAGTGCTGTAGGGCAGCAATTCTACCACTGCACCACCGTGCCGCCCTTAATGTTGAGATGGGGGGATGTTGTTGAAGTTGCTGCAGCCGTAACATGCCAACGATGAAGAGAATGAGAATAGTAAAATTAAATGAGAACTTACCAGTTCGAAGTTTGATCCTTATTTTATGAGGAGTGAAGTTGAGGGATTACGTGAAGAAGCCCCGCCAGGCACATGCACGTCATACTTCAAAGCAGCGTCGTGAAAACACAGAAAACAAATAGCCGAAGTAGCATAGTAAGGCTGTAAGAAGACTAGAACTACCAGATGATCTCTTAGATTATGAGGGTGGGAGCGGAGGGCACGTAATCCCTCAACGTCACTCCTCATAAAATAAGGATCAAACTTCGAACTGGTAAGTTCTCGTTTAATCTTACAATTTTACTTCGGAGTCACGTGAGTGACTACGTGAAGATTTCAAAGCTCTGTGTTTCCATGCCATAGATACACTCCATACGACAATCTGCTTCGGTTGACACAGTAGTAAATAAATAATATATTGAACATTGCATGAATTATTCAATAACTATTTTAAGAACGATAACAAAAATCAGTAATAACCCCTCTGTCCCAGGGGGAAATTACAAACAATAATCCATATAAACAAAGCAACAGAATTAAATGGAACCCAAAACAGCAGGCCCAAATCTTGGCACTGTCTGAACAGGTTTGTCATAAAAACGAGAAAAAATGGACTCTCTAGACCATCCTGCGGCCGCGAGGATTTGGTCTAGCGACACGTCCTGAGCCATCGCCGCATATGTAGATGCCGCCCTGGTGGAGTGAGATTTAAACACATCCGTGTCGACTCCAGCATAATTGAGAACCTGTTTCAACCATCGAGAAATAGTTTGTACTGACACTTGTTTGTATGGCTTTATGTGACTAAGGAGCAGCCCCGTCTCAGAACCACTGAGACTCCTTGTTAACGCAATATATTGGGTTATATGTTTAACTACACATAACATTTGGTCAACAGGATATGCTTTAAACGTCACCTTGGTTCCTTATATTCCTGGTCTGCTTAGTTTGATTAAATCACAGACATAAAATGTAATGTCATCGAGAGAGAAATGCATACAATCTATTCTTAACAAGTGTAATGGTTGTACACGTTGTGCTGAAACCAGCGCCATTAGCATAACCACTTTAAGAGTTAACTTTTGCAAAGATAATGATGTAATTAGAGCCCATTGCCGAAGCAGTGTGAGAACTATACTGATATCCCAGGTTGCTGTGTATCTGGGCTGAGGAGGGTTTTTGTTAAAAATTCCTCTCATAAACCGGGATACTAACGGATGAGACCCGATAGGTTGTTGTTCTGAAGACTGCCCTAAATAAGAGGACAAAGCACTGGGAGCAGTGTTAATAGCACTAGGTGCTCATCAAAATGCAAATTAGCAAGGAACTCCAACACATCACATATGCTAGCAGTATCATAAGATATATTGAATTGTACAGAGAACATCTCCCATGTCTTTATGTGCACCATGTATTGGTTGTTAGTGCTATCTCTCCAGCCTGCAGTGATAACCTCCATGGTCCTGTTCGATAATCCAAGCCCTTGGAATGGTCTGGTCAGAACCTGCAGACCAACAAATTGATAAGGTCATGTAATAGGTGACTTTCTCCTGTAACCGGATGCACCAACAAATTACTGCAGCTGGGAATCATCATAAATGGCTGTGCATCATTCTCAGTATCAATGGGAACCATGGTTGTGTTGGCCAATCTGGGACCGCCAAAACGCCAGTGGCGGAGTCACGCTCTATTTTGGTGAGACATGTCGCGACCAGCAGAATGGAGGAAATGCATAAAAGAATGAGTGTCCCCAATGTAACGAGAACGCATCCACAGCTACTGCACCTGGCTCTGGCTCCCAGGAGACATATTTAGGCAACTGGTGATTCAGTCGGGATGCGAAGAGATCAATATCTGGCAATTGAAATCGAGTAACAATCGCTTGAAATATGTTAGCATTCAACATCCAGTCTATATTGTCATTAAACTTTCTCGACCTAAGGTCTGCTACCACATTGTCTATACCTGGTAGATAGATGGCTGACACCCAGATGTTCCTTGAAATACACCAATGCCAGATAACATTAGCCAAGTTATCAAATATATGCCACAGCTGTGGTGTTATCAATCTGGAGTTGAACGTGTAAATCAGTCATTGTGGAGCAATATGCTTTTAACCCATAAAATGCCCCCAATAATTCCAGATAATTAATCCCATGTGTGTGGAGAAGCAAGTCTTCTTGTTCAGTCCATCTACCCCACAACTAACCTGTGTCCGTAGCCCCCCCCCCCCCCCACCCCCCCCTCCCCCCCCCTATCCGAGAGCGCTAACATCAGTCTGTAAGATCACTGAAGGTTTGTCCACCAAAATGTGACTGGTGGCTGACTAACATTAACAATCCACCACTGCAATTCTGCTAGAGCCATGGTTGGTAACTGCATAACCCGATCAAAATGGCCTGCATTTCAGTTCAATGCTTGTTCTCTTGCTCTCTGCAAATGTTGATAATGCAAAGGTCTGAACTGTACTGCAGGAAAGGCTGCTACCAATTTCCCAATGACCTTGGCAACGTCTCGGATGGAGGGATAAAGGTTTTGTGTAAGGCAAATAGAGACATTAACAATATTGACGGCCTTGGCCGTTGGTAATGTGACTGTCATAGGAACTGAATCAATAAGAAAACCCAAATACTGAATTTGTTGGGTTGGCTGTAACTCGGACTTAGTTGGATGGACCAAAAACCCCAATGATTCAAAGACATTTTTGGTTGCTGCAACCAATTCCTCAGCTGACTCTGTAGTGTTGCTGACAATTAAGATATCATCTAAATAAGCCATGACAATGTGATTGTGGGCCCTCAATAGCCCCAGCACAGATTTGGCCAATTTAGTAAATAGCCTAGGTGCTGAACTTAATCCAATAGGCAATGCTTTATATTGCCACAGCTGTCCCATCCAATTAAATTTCAAGTACCTGCGATAATGAGCATGAATTGGCACCGAATAACAGGCATCTTGGAAATCAATGATGGCCATATAACAACCCGGTGACATCAGCTGCTTTGCAGTAACGAATGTGTCCATTTTAAAATGCCTATAGAGAACTGAAGCATTTAATTGAGTGAGGTGCAGAATTACTCTACAACCACCCTCTTTTGTAGGGCTGGGAAAAATATTAGACACAAATTGTTGAGGATGATGAAGGGCTTTTTCAATCACACCTTTTCGGGATAAATTCTCAATCTCCACATTTATCTACTCAGTCTCAGGAGCAGAAAACACCAACATTTTACTAGGCTGGTGCTGGTGAGGTGGATCTATCCCTGAGATAAACTCAATGTTAGAACCGGACACAGCATTTAGTATAAACATATCAGACATTTATACAGCACCATTCAGTATAAAACAATTGTAATCTACCTCCAATAGGAGGTTGCACACCAGAATTCTTAACCTGGACACAAAGTCCCTGTACCTCTCCAGGTGGCTTGTAAGGCTGGCCGTATTGGGGTTGTAGGCAAACTGCCGTGGTGGATATCCTCGTTGCAACCGTGATCTCCCCCTGCAGGGCCCAGCACCCGGACGCTATTGTTTTTGCCTCCCCGTCAATATCCCAAACTTGTTTCACGAGATCATTACCAAAGAGGAGGTCAGGCGTTTGGACATTGGTCACCTTACAGAGCGCAGCAAACTTTTGATTCAGGGTCGGCCTGATGATCGGCCTGAAGGCGATTTTTCGAATGCAATTAACCTCAAAGAAAGTGTTGCACATCATAGCCAACATGTCTTTTTGTAATTGAGTTAACACGGTCCCTCGGACCATGGTGCCAAATGCAGTGATCGTAGCCGCCACCAGTTTGAGGACGTGTTGGTAACGTACCTCCTGACTCCTCATAGGAGTCATAGGTGCCCATATTGCTTGGTTAACCGTAGGCACTTTTAATGACACACAGTTGACAGGTGTTTTGTATGTATTACTGGTGTCTTGGATGACCAATATCTGCAGCTGGTGAGAAACTAAATAATTAATGTTATTTGTAAGGTACACCTCCATTGCCTCACCAGTTCCCTCCGGAATAGCAAAGATCATTGCTATGTCCGGGACACCCGGAGCGTGGCTCTTGAGCTCTGGTGTTTGCACATAAGCAGGGTCACCAGACTCAGGGTCAGCTGCATCCTGCCCCGCATCTCCCAAATGATAATCCAGGGAGGCATCCCCCAGTCCTATACCAGGCGCTGGAAGGAACTCCCCTTGGAGGCATTGCATATAGTCCCCTTCATAAGGGCCCTGCTGCTCAGCAGCCTGGGGAAGTACTGGGGCCTCAGCCCCTTGGTGTATCAGAATCTGGAGCATATTCTCCATGTGCTGCATGCTGCCCCACAGTTATTTAGTACCTGGGGGAGAGTCACCAGCTTGATCAGACTCGTCTGATAATACTGGCCTGATTGATTTTCGTTTAGCCTTCCTGTGGCTCTCAACGGGCTCATCCTGCTCAGTTTGAGGAACTATCCTAGAGGATTCGCGATTGACTTCAGCTGCCGGTGAAACGGCACCCGGTATCGAAACCCAAATCTCCCTTATCTCCCGACCCGATCGAAAGTGCGAGTCGCCACTGGACCCACGCTTTGAGCGAACCCTCCATCCGGACCTATCCATCTCTAAAACTCCGACTGACTACTCGAGCCAGCTTTACGGAGTTACATATCCTGCAGGGAAAGTTGTTTAAAACACTTACCTGCAAGTTCTACTTACTGCTGGTGGAGCTGTGCCCTCCAGCCCGTTCAGTGCGACATGCGCGGACGTAATGACGCACATGCGCCTGGCGGGGCTTCTTCACGTAGTCACTCACGTGACTCCGAAGTAAAATTGAGGTCAGGAGTGATGTGCCTATCATTTATGCTATTTTGTCCTGAATGAAGTCGAATTTCTTGTGTGGTTGATCTTGCATTCATCTACTCAAGTACAGAGATTTCATCACACTTCCCCCTGTGGCTTATATTTGAAGGACAGGGTTTATGTAAGTCAATCGTCATAGAATACACATAGAATTCTGACATCGAAGAAGGAAATTATGGATGGCATAAAAGGACATACAATATCATTTGCGGATAAGGACTCCTAAGAAATTATATGTATATTAATCAACAAAAGGGTAATTAGGGAAAGAATAGGTCCTCTTAAGGATGAGTTTGGTCATCTATGTGTGGAGCCATGGGAGAATGGTGTGGTCTTAAAGGAATTCTTCTCATCTGTATTTATCACAGAACACTTCATGGAAGGTAGTGGAAGGTAAGACCTCCCTGGTGGAATAAAACTGGGTGAAAAAAAGTTCTTACCTTCCACTACCTGCAACCTCCAGCAACCACCTTCAACTAGCATCACAACCGGCTTTGACTAAAAAATTACCGATTTTTAAAACGGCAACCTATTTTTAGTTGCGGTGGGCTTTGAATTTTTTGAAATAGTCGCCAGAACATAGAAGAAGCGGAAACCACTTCCGACCATTAGGGAGACTGACAAAAACCTCCCGGAACCTCTGGGAAATGCACGGAAACCTTGGGTGGGGCACAAAGTCTTCAGAGGTTTCTGTTCAGGTTTCCTAAGTGGGACAGGGGCATAAGGAATTCAGAGCAGGCAATAGTGATGTTCTGAAACATATCACAATTGTGAAAGAAAAGGTTTTCACAGTCTTGCGATGTATAAAGGTGCATAAATCCCCAGGGCCAGATATATCTTCGGACATTCTGGAAAGCAGGGTGGAAATTGTTGGACCCTGGTAGGGGTATTTGTATTTTGTTAGCTACGTGTGAGGTAGTGGAAGATTCGGTGGCCAATGCTGTACCTTTATTTAAGGAGCGCACTTGGCTGACGGAGCCTGGATCGGCAAAGCCCGCACACTGAGGTCATAGCTCGCGCTCCGCGAGTCGACGGACCCCGCGGCTGGGATCTGGGCCGGCGCCACAGAGGCATCTGGAGAGGGCCCGGTGGCGATAGTGGATGGGGCGGAACGGCAGTCGATGGGGGCGCAGAGCGATGGACGAGGACGGACCATGTGGAAGTGAGGACACCATTGCCGAGGGAAGGAACAAACGAGGACCCAGCATGAGGGGACCGCCATGAGGGAGGGCGATGAGCAATGGGCAATGGAGAACCGCCGTGAGGGAGTGGGGGGTGATGGAGGGGCAGAATAAAGGGAGACCTGGCGCGGAACTACTATCGGACTATCTTTGATTAGACTTTACTGGTATTACCTTGCACTAAACATTATTCCCTCCTTGTGTATCTGCACACTATGAATAGCTCAATTGTAATCAAGTTTTGTCTTTCCACTGGCTGGATCGCATGCGACAAAAGCTTTTCACTGTACCTCGGTACACGTGAGAATAAATTAAACTCAACTAAACTAAACTGAACTGAACTGAGAGATGATGAATGTACATAACCTGCTAAAAGTATTTCAATTTTTTAAAAATATATTAGCAAGGAAGTATATTTTGTCCAGATCCACAAATGTGATTTTATATCACTTTTTGGCACGAATCATAGGCACATCTCTCATACTTTATGCTTGTTTTGGCTCCTGTGATATTATTCCATCCTCATTAACAGCATCTCCACTTTCAGTATGTAAAAGCATAGCACTGATAAAATGATGGAAGAACCTTTAGTAACGAGTTGCTGGGAGCCATTGCTTGATACATGAACAGCAGTATAAAAGGCTGTAAACAAACTGCAATTACTATGTTTTTTGAGATTCACATTTTATGTCAAAAGGACTGAATGATTTCATGGGGATTTGAGACCAATTATTACCGGTTTAAGCAATAGGTCTGTTAAGGATGTGCAAACCTCCTGCAGTGTACTTCAGAATAATGTTTTATATAAACAGATGATTACAAACACCAAACGGATGTCTGACCAGCTGAGGAGCTCATTTGTATTGATCAATGTTGGCATTGAAGCAGCTTTGTCGAATTGTCTCAAGCCTTTAAAATGAGAAGTTGAATTACAAACCTTGTAATTGAGATGCACAAAGCAAACAAGGATTAAAGTATTTACTTACTTCATTCTCAATCGACTTGATGAAACCTAACTGCAATGATTAGAAAGAGATGACTTAGAAACATGTTGCCATGATGTCTCATGTCTGAACAAGTACCTTTTTAAAATATCCTTGCAGAATAAGTTTGTGAATTGATGTCAATGATTGCTGTAATGAATGATCCATTTCTGATTATTAGTTCAGGAAAATAATCAATAACTATAACTTCATATCCAGTGGATAAAGTGATCTCTCTCTCATCTTTGTGTCCTAAAGATTCAAGTCCCAACCCTTTATTTTGTCAACTTGGTCAGTTAGTGCACATAAAAATCTGACACAATTTCAAAGTTACTCATGAGAGCACTGATCTCAGAGATGACCCACGGTGTCACGGGGAGAACATACAAACTCCCGACAGACAGCAGCCGTAGTCGGGATCGAACCTGGGCCTCTGGCGCTGCAATCGCTGGAAAGCAGCAACTCTACCGCTGCACCACCGTGCCGTCGGTAATGTGCGACTTTTGTGTTAATTGCATTAAACATTTATAATTGTTAACTTAATTATTTTTACACATTTTCTACCAATTTAAACATATAAAATGTTAGTAATAACGTTTTAACGGTCTGATCATTTTTAACAGTTAATCTTAAATATCTATTTAAGTCAGAGCAAGGCGTTCACAGATATTCACACCTTTTTGATTACTTTCACAGCTATTAAGCCTGGGGACATTGTTTGGCCATTTGTTGAACATTTCTATGGACTGGGCTTATTATTTTTAGTGGGAAGGCCATTTTGTCTTGGGTTTCAGACAAATTAGCCTAGGATTTCTGTAGTGTCATAGTTACAGAGCATGGAAATCTTCAGCTCTTCTGCCTACGATGTTACCATATCAGCTATTTAATGATGATAATCCAATTTTTCAGCTCTCAGCTCATGGGTTTCTTAGCCATGGTGTTTTAAGTGATCATCTAAATAGCACCTGCCTCCAACATCTCCTCAGGCAGAATGTTCTAGATTTCAACCACCCTCAGTGTGGAATTTATTTTCAAATGCTCTCTAAATTTCTGAAGCCTCGCCTTAAACTTGCTTGCTCTGGTTATTTACAGCTACGCCGTGGGGAAAGGATTCCCACAATCTGCTTTATTTATGCCGCACAATATATTGTACATCTCAGTCAAGGCCTCCTTCACCTTTCTCCCCTCCAAAGAAACCAAACCCAGCCTGTCTATGTTCAATTCCAGCAGCATCCTATTAAATCTCATCTGTACCCCTTCCAGTGAATGACATTCTACCAGAACTACAAACACAAACCAGAAATGGGCCAATGGATGTTTTATAACCTGACGCTCAATATACTATTACCTTCTTCCTCCTATTACCAAGCAAATTTGTATCTAATGTACCAGATAGCTCTGGTTTTCCATGGACCTCTAACGGGCCTGTCCCACTGAGACAATTTCTTCAGTGACTGCCGGCGTTGGTCTTAGCAGGTCACCGAAAAACCGGCGTCTGGACCCCCCTACGACAATGTCTACAACAGCCTACCACCTAGTCGACGTCCAGCAATGACAAGCTACCGACAACCGGTGACCCATTAGATGACCACCTACGATCACACCTACGACAACCAGTCAACCGACGTCCACCCGCAACAATCTACGACCCTGTAGACGACAACTGAAGACAACTGAAGACAATTCAGTCACTGGTACCTGTCGCCAGTTGACGTAGGTTGACCTAGGTATCCGCCAATGGAATTCACCGCAGTCAGCACCTGCGACAACCTACATCATCCTGGCGACAACCTATATCATCCTGGCAACAACCTATGTCATCCTGGCGCCAACCTATGACAAGCCAACTGTCGCCAAAATCCAGCGGCGACCAGAGAAACGCTACGATTCTTTGGGTGACTGAGAAGATTACTGATGACCATGCAGGCAACACCCCGGCAACCATGTGGCAACAGCCTAGTTGCCTGTAGTTGCCTAAAAAATCGCCTAAGTGGGACAGGGGCATAACTCTTGGACCAATCTCCATTGTCAAATCGTATTGAAGTCCATATAGACCACATCAACGACTTCACCATTTAGTTAAGTTTAGTTTATTATTATGGCGTGTACCAAAGTACAGTGAAAAGCTTTAGTTTGCATGCTGCAGTCAAAGAAAAGACTATACAAGAATAAGAAAAGACTACACATGAATCATTGATATTCTCAGAAAGCTCTTTGAAAAACCTATTCAAATTAGCCATCCAGGATCTCTGTTTAATATTAAAACTAGCCCTGATCAAGTCCTACCTCTGCAAGTGCAGGTTCATTTTGGCACTCAGAATATTTTTCAATAATTTCCCTTGCACTGAGGTTAGATTCTCTGAACTGAAATAACCTGGTTTATTCCTAATCTCCTTCATGAGGAAATATATTACATTTGCTGTTCTCCTGTCATCTGACATGTTTTCAGTGACCAGAGAAAGCTTGATATTTTTTGTCAGGATCCCATAAATCTTCCTTTACTCCCATAGCAGCCAGGAGTAAAATTAGGCCATTTGGACCATCAAGTCTACTCTGCCATTCATGGCTGATCTATCTCTCCCTCCTAACCTGACTCTCCTGCCTTCTCCCCATAACCTTTGACACCCGTACTAATCAAAAATCTATCTATCTCTGCCTTAAAAATATCCACCGATTTGGCCTCTACAGCCTTCTGTGGCAAAGAATTCCACAGATTCATCATCCTCTGACTAAAATACATGTATCCTCCTCCTAAAAGATCATCCTTTAATTCTGAGTCAATGTCCTCTAGTTCTCGATTCACCCACAAATGGAAACATCCTTGCCACCTTCACTCTATCCAAGCATCGATCTCTAAGCAACAATATCATACTCCAATGTGTTATTGCCCTCTGTTCATCTGGCTGAGTGGTCAGATTACTGGTGTTAAACTAAGTGTGATTCAGCCTTGTATTTTTCCCATGTGCCTTATCAAGCCTTTGTATTCTCTGCCTTTTGGACTACTTTAATTTTCCTTGTATACAGGCTGTTCCTCACCCAGTAATGTTTATTACTCTGAAACATATTCCACTGCCAGATTAGTTTTAACATTTGCCAACAGCGCGTCACATAAGGTGTTGGATCAGTTTTAGTCGAGGTGTAAATGTTCTCACATTTTAATCTATCCCCTCCCTCCTGCACTACATTTCCAGCCACACATGCTCTGACAACATCCCCCTGATCCTATACTTGTCAGCACATAGCCCAGGAAATAATCCATAGATTGGTATTGGTTTATTATTGTAACATGTACAGGGATAAAGTGAGAAAACATTGTTTTGTGTATTAACCAGGCAGATCATACCATACATGACTGTAATTGTGCCACACATGAGTATAACCAGATGCACATACTGTTGCAGCTACAGAAAAAAGAGTAAATGCAAAGAAGTCCAATGGCCCCAATGAAGTTAATTGGTAGATCAGGAATACATACTTAGCATGTGAGACGTCTGTTCAAGGGTCTGATAATAGAGGGGAAAAAGTTGTTCTTGAATCCAGTTTTTACGTGATATCAAGCTTTATATCTTCAGCCCGACGGGAGTGGGGAGAAGATAAGGATGTGAATGGTTGCTGGTGAGGAATGAAATTCAGGCCCTTGCGAGAGGTGACATAGAATCAAGAGATGTGGAGTCAACATGGATAGAGTTGAGGAATTGGAAGGGTAAAAAGACCCGAATGGGAGTTATGTACAGGCCCCTAAACAGTAGCCTGGACATAGGATGCAAGTTGAATCAAGAGTTAAAACTGGCATGTCGCAAAAGAAATGCTGCGGTTGTTATGCGAGATTTCAACATGCAGGTAGACTGAGAAAATCAGTTTGGTAATGGACCCCAAGAAATGGAGTTTGTGGAGTGCTCCAATGATGCATTCTTAGAGCAGCTTGTACTGGAGCCTACAAGGTAGAAGGCAATTCTGGGTTTAGTGTTGTGTAATGAACCTGATTTGATAAGGGAAATCGAGGTAAAGGAGCCATTAGGAGGTAATGACCATAATATGATAAGAATTAATCTACAATTTAGAAACATAGAAACATAGAAACATAGAAAATAGGTGCAGGAGGAGGCCATTCGGCCCTTCGAGCCAGCACTGCCATTCATTATGATCATGGCTGGTCGTCCCCTATCAATAACCTGTGCCTGCCTTCTCCCCATATCCCTTGATTCCACTAGACCCTAGAGCTCTATCTAACTCTCTCTTAAATCCATCCAGTGATTTGGCCTCCGCTGCCCTCTGTGGCAGGAATTCCATAAATTCACAACTCTCTGGGTGAAAAAGCTTTTTCTCACCTCAGTCTTAAATGACCTCCCCTTTATTCTAAGACTGTGTGACCCTAGTTCTGGACTCACCCAACATTGGGGACATTTTTCCTGCATCTAGCTTGTCCAGTCCTTTTATAATTTTATATGTTTCTTTAAAATCCCCCCTCATCCTTCCAAACTGCAATAAATACAAGCCTAGTCTTTTCAATATTTCCTCATATGACAGTCCCGCCATCCCAGGGATCAATCTCGTGAACCTTTGCTGCACTCCCTCAAACACAAGGATGTCCTTCCTCAAATTAGGAGACCAAAACCGTACACAATACTCCAGATGTGGTCTCACCAGAGCCCTATACAACTGCAGAAGAACCTATTCTGAAATTCTCTTGTTATGAAGGCCAAAATTTCATTAGCTTTCTTCACTGCCTGCTGTACCTGTAAGCCAACTTTCAGTGACTGGTGTACAAGGACGCCCACGTCTCACTGCACCTCCCCCTTACATAACCTAACCCCATTGAGATGATAAACTGCCCCCTTGTTTTTGCCGCCATATGGATAACCTCACATTTATCTATATTTTACTGCATCTGCCACACATCTGCCCACTCACTCAACCTGTCCAGGTTACCCTGCAACCTCCTAACATCCTCTTCACAGTTCACACTGCCACCTAGCTTTGTGCCATCCGCAAACTTGCTAATGTTGCTCCTAATTCCCTCTTCCAAATCATTAATATATATGATGAACAGTTGCAGCCCCAACGCCGAGCCTTGATGCACTCCACTCGCCACTGCCTGCCATTCTGAAAAGGACCCGTTCATTCCTACTCTTTGCTTCCGCTCTGCCATCCAATTTTCTATCCATGTCAATACCCTACCCCCAATACCATGTGCTCTAATTTTAATCGTTAGTCTCCCGTGTGGGACCTTATCAAAGGCTTTCTGAAAGTCTAGATACACTACTTCCACTGGCACCCCTTCATCCATTTTACATGTCACATCCTCAAAAAATTCCAGAAGATTTCCCTTTCATCAATCCATGTTGACTTGGACTAATCCTTTCACTGCTATCCAAATGCCCCATCTTTCCCACACCGACGTCAGGCTAACTGGTCTGTAATTCCCCTTTTTATATCTCACTCCTTTCTTGAAAAGTGGAATAACATTAGCAATCCTCCAATCCACAGGAACTAATCCTGAATCTATTGAACTTTGGAAAATGATCACCAATGCGTCCACTATTTCTTGAGCCACCTCCCTGAGGACCCTGTGATGCAGACCATCAGGCCCAGGGGATTTATCATCCTTCAGTCCCATTAGCCTACCCAATACTATTTCTTGCCCAATGAAAATTGATTTCAGTTCCTCTACCTCCTTAGATCCTCTGTCCTCCAGTACATCTGGGAGATTGTTTGTGTCTTCCTTAGTGAAGACAGATCCGAAGTACCTATTCAACTCTTCTGCCATTTCCTTGTTGCCCATAATAATTTCACCCGTGTCTGCCTTCAAGGGACCCACATTTGACTTTGCTATTCTTTTTCCCTTAACATATCTAAAGAAGCTTTTACTGTCTGTCTTTATATTCCTGGCCAGCTTCCCTTCATACTTCATCTTTTCAGGCCATATTGCCTGTTTTGTTTCCTTCTGTTGTCCTATGAAAGTTTCCCAATCCTCTGGCTTCCGGCTACTCTTTGCTGTGTTATACATCTTTTTTTTTTGTTTTATTCTATCCCTAATTTCTCTTGTCAGCCACGGTTGCCTCCTACTCCCCTTTTTGGAATGAAATGATCCTGCGTCTTCCGGATTATGCCCAGAAATTCCTGCCAATCCTGTTCCACCATCATTCTTGCTAGGATCCCTTTCCAGTCTAGTTTGGCCAGCTCCCCTCTCATGCCTTCATAGTCCCCTTTGTTCAACTGCATCACTGCCACTTCCGATTTAATGTTCTCCTTCTCAATTTGCAGATTAAAACTAATCATATTATGATCACTACCTCCAAGCGGTTCCTTTACCCCGAGTTCTCTTATCACATCTTATTAAGTTCTCTTATCTGGTTCATTGGACAACACTAAATCCAGAAATGCCTTTTCTCTGGTCGGCTCCATTACAAGCTGCTCGAAGAATCCATCTCGGAGGCATTCTACAAACTCTGTATCTTGGGGTCCTGAACAAACCTGATTTTCCCAGTCTACCTGAATATTGAAATCCCCCATCACCACAGTGGCATTACCTTTGTTACATGCCAGTTTTAACTCCTGCTGCAACTTACACTCTACATTCGGGCTACTATTTGGGTGTCTGTAAATAACACCAATTAGTGTCTTCTTGCCTTTACGATTCTTCAATCCACAGTGACTCTGCCTCATCAGTCCGTATGTCTTCCCTCGCAAGGGACTGAATTCTATCCCTCACCAGCAGAGCTACCCCCCTCCTCTGCCCACCTGCCTGTCCTTTCTACAGGATGTATAACCCTGAATATTAAGTTCCCAGGCCCGATCCTCCTGCAGCCACATCTCAGTAATCACCACAATGTCATATCTACCAAACTCTAACTGAGCCTCAAGCTCATCTACTTTACTTCTTACACTTCGCGCATTCATATACAATACTTGTAATTCCTTACGCATCTCACCTTTCACATTGATCCCTATTACACTTGGCCATACGCCCCTATCCCTTTGTGAGCTTCCTTTCCCCGTTAATTCTGGGGTCATTAACCATCCCTTTACTCTCTTTCCCTTTAACTCCATCCTCGACTATCCCATTTGACACCCCACCCCCCTTATTCAGTTTAAAAGCACCCGTGTAGCAGTGGCAAACCTGCCTGCCAGAATGCTGGTCCACCACCTGTTAAGATGCAATCCGTCTCTTTTGTACTTCCCCCTTACTCCAAAACAGATCCTAGTGATCTAAGAATCTAAATCCCTGCCCCCTGCACCAGTTACTCAGCCACACATTCAGGTCCCGTATCTCCCTGTTCCTGCTCTCACCAGCACGAGGAACTGGAAGCAAACATGGAGGTCCTGCTTTTCAGCATTTTTCCGAGCTCTCTAAAGTCTCGCTGCAGAATATTCATCCCCTTCTTTCCAACATCGTTTGTGCCGACATGCACAACCACTTCCGGCTGTTCACCTTTGCCCTTGAGGATTTCCTGCACTCTGTCCGTGACATCCTGGATCCTGGCACCAGGAAGGCAGCACACCATCCTCGAATCCCGTCTGTTGCTGTAGAAACCCCTGTCCGTACCTCTCACAATGGAATCTCCAACTACATTGGCATTGCCAGACGTTGGTCACTTTGGTTTTGGCTCAACAGCCCTTTTTGCTTTGCAAGCCAGTCCGCCACTCAGTGTGATAACGTCTTCTGTCCCAACAGCTTCTAAGTGGGTGACCCTGCTCATACACCCAGGGTCCTTCGCATTCCAAGTTTCCCTCCCTTTCTCACCGTCACCCACTTTCTCTCTTCCAGTAATTTAGGCGTAACAATCTTACTGTAGGACTTGTCGAGGAATGACTCAGTTTCTCGGACGAACCTGAGGTCATCCACTTGCTTCTCCAGTTCCCCAACACTGTCCTTAAGGAGCTGTACATGGATGCACTTCTCACATTTGTAACAGCCAGAGGCACCAGCAGTGTCCTTGACTTCCCACATACTGCAAGCATCACACTGAATCAGCTTGCCTGACATCTCCTTCTTTCGTCTCTCCCTCTCCAGCGTTTTGCGTAGCCTCCTCTCCTCAGCCTCCTCGCCGAAGACTCTCAAGCCAAACTCACAGTTTTCTCACAGTGCACTTCCCTCAGAGCCGTCTTGCTTATATTCACTGATAAATTGCCTTATTTACCAATTTACAAACCAAATTCCTCAGTTTTAAACTGTTTTCCCCCTCTGACTCACTTCTAACTCTCCTCTCACTCGGGCTAGAGCCAATCAGTGTTTTCTCCTGCTTCTGTTTGTTGCTGATGCTTCAAAATCCACGGGAGCTCTGAGTAAAAGGGAGATTTGAGAGAGAGAAAGGAAAAATCGGAAGTGTCAATATTACAATTGAGCAAAGGGGACTATGGAGCCATGAGGGAGGAGCTGAAATGTTACTCTAGCAAGAATGACAGTGGAGCAACAATGGCAGGTATTTCTGGGAATAATTCAGAAGGTGCAAGATCAGTTCATTCCAAGGAGGAAGAAACATTCCAAGGGGAGTAAGGGCCAACTGTGGCTGACAAGGGAAGTCAGTGACAGTATAAGAATAAAAGATAAGTATAACATAGCAAAGATGAGCGGGAAGCCAGCGGAATGTGAATTTTAAAGAGCAACAGAAGATAACTAAAAAGGCAATACGGGGAGAAAAGATGAGATACAAAGGTAAGCTACGCAAGAAAATAAAGGAGAATAGTCAAAGCTTCTTTAGGTATGTGAAGAGGAAAAAAATAGTTAAGACCAAAGTTGGACCCTTGAAGGCTGAAACAGGTGAATTTATTATGGGGAACAAGGAAATGGCAGACTGGTTAAACAGGTACAGGTACTTCCTCTTCACTAAGGAAGACGCAAACAATCTCCCTGGTGTACTATTGGCCAGAGGATCTTGGGTGACGGAGGAACTGACAGAAATTCCCATTAGGCAGGAAATGGTGTTGGGTAGACTGATGGGACTGAAGGCTGATAAGTCCCCAGGGCCTGATGATCTGCATCCCAGGGTACTTAACAAAGTGGCTCTAGAAATCATGGACGCTTTGTTGATCATTTTCCATTGTTCTGTAGATTCCGGATCAGTTCTTGGGGATTGGAGGGTAGCTAATGTTATCCCACTTTTTAAGAAAGGTGGGAGAGAGAAAACAGGAAATTATAGACCAGTTAGCCTGACATCGGTGGTGGGGAAGATGCTGGAGTCAATTACAGAAGATGAAATAGCAGCACATATGGATAGCCGTAACAGGATCGGTCCGAGTCAGCATGGGTTTACAAAGGGGAAATCATGCTTGAATAATCTTCTGGATTTTTTAAGGATGTAACTCAGAAAATGGACAAGGGAGAGCCAGTGGATGTAGTGTACCTGGACTTTCAGAAAGCATTTGATAAGGTCCCACATAGGAGATTAGTGGGCAAAATTAATGGGCACATGGTATTGGGGGTAGGGTACTGACATGGATAGAGAATTGGTTGGCAGGAAGGAAATAAAAAGTAGGGATTAGCGGGTCCCTTTCAGAATAGCAGGAAGTAACTAGTGGGGAACCGCAAGGCTCGGTGCTGGGACCGCAGCTATTTACAATAAAGATTAATGATTTAGATGAAGGGATTAGAAGTAACATTGGCAAATTTGCAGATGACACAAAGCTGGGTGGCCGTGTGAACTGTGAGGTGGATACTTTGAGGATGCAGGGTGACTTGGACAGGTTGGGTTAGTGGGCAGATGCATAGCAGATGCAGTTTAATGTGGATAAATGTGAGGTTATCCACTTTGGTGGCAAAAGCAGGAAGGCAGATTATATCTGAATGGTGTCAAGTCGGGAAAAGGGGAAGTACAACGAGATCTGGGGGTCCTTGTTTATCAGTCACTGAAAATAAGCGTGCAGGTTCAGCAGGCAGTGAAGAAAGCAAATGGCATGTTGGCCTTCATAACAAGAGGAGTTGAGTATAGGAGCAAAGAGGTCCTTCTGCAGTTGTACAGGGTCCTAGTGAGGCCACACCTCGAGTATTGTGTGCAGTTTTGGTCTCCAAATTTGAGGAAGGACACTCTTGCTATTGAGGGAGTGCAGCGTAGGTTCACGAGGTTAAATCTCAAGGATGGCAGGACTGTCATATATTGATAGAATAGAGCGCTGGGCATATACTCTGGAATTTAGAAGGATGAGAGGGGATCCTATTGAAACATATAAGATTATTAAGGGTTTGGACACACTAGAGGTCACAAACATTTTCCCAATTGGGAGAGTCCAGTACCAGGAGCCACTGTTTAAGAATAAGGGGTAAGCCATTTAGATTGGAGATGAGGAAAAACCTTTTCACACAGAGGGTTGTGAATCTGTGGATTCTCTGCCTCAGAAGGCAGCATAGGCCAATTCTCTGGATGCTTTGAAGAAAGAGTTAGATAGAGCTCTTAATGATAGCAGAGTCAGGGGGTGTGGGGAGAAGGCAGGAACGGGGTACTGATTGCAGATGATCAGCCATGATTGCAATGCTGGCTCGAAGGGCCAAATGGCCTATTCCTGCACCTATTGTCTATGGTCTGTTGTGTATTTTCCTTGATTGTGAAGAGGATGTTAGGAGATTGCCTGGACAGGTTGAGTGAGTTAGCAGATGCGTGGCAGATGCAGTATGATATAGATAAATGTGAGGTATCCACTTTGGTGGCAAAAACAAGGGGGCAGAATATTATCTCAATGGGGTTAGGTTAGGTAAGGGGGAAGTACAGCGAGACCTGGGTGTCCTTGTACACTGGTCACTGAAAGTTAGCGTGCAGGTACAGCAGGCAGTGAAGAAAGCTAATGGAATGTTGGCCTTCATAATAAAAAGATTTCAGTATAGGAGTAGAGAGGTTCTTCTGCAGTTGTATATGGCTCTGGGAAGACCATATCTGGAGTATTGTGTACAGTTTTGGTCTCCTAATTTGAGGAACGACATCTTGTGATTGAGGCAGTGCAGCATAGGTTCACGAGATTGATCCCTGGGATGGCAGGACTGTCATATGAGGAAAGATTGAAAAGACTAGTCTTGTATTCACTGCTGTTTTGAAGGATGAGGGGATATCTTATAGAAACATATAAAATTATAAAAGGATTAGACAGGCTAGATGCAGGAAAAATGTTCCCAATGTTGGGCAAGTCCAGAAACAGGGGCCACAGTCGTAGAATAAAGGGGAGGCCATTTAGGACAGAGTTGAGAAAAAACGTTTTCACCCAGAGAGTTGTGATTTTGTGGAATTCCCTGCCACAGAGGGCAGTGGAGTCCAAATCACTGGATGGATTTAAGAGATAGTTAGATAGAGCTGTTGGGGCTGGTGGAATCAAGGGCTATGGGGATAAGGTAGGCACGGGTTATTGATTGGGGACGATCAGCCATGATCACAATGATTGGCGGTGCTGGCTCAAGGGACCAAATGTCCTCCTTCTATTTTCTATGTTTCTATGTTTCTATTATGTCAGCTGCTTGTCATGAGGTAGCGAGAGGTGCATTTGGAGTAGATGGAGGGGGATCAGATTTCCGTGATGGACTGGGCTACATCCACATCTCTGCAATATATTGCAGTCTTGGGCAGAGCAGTTGCCCCACATAAACCACAATGAGATAACAACCTGAATAATCTTGCTTTTTAAATCTGATATAGAAATATAGAAAACATAGAAAATAGGTTCAGGAGTAGGCCATTTGGTCCTTCGAGCCAGTGGTGCTATGCCATTCAATATGATCATGACAGATAATCCAAAATCAGTACCCCGTTCCTGCTTTCTCCCTTTATCCCTTGATTCCCAGCCCTAAGAACCATATCTAACTCTCTATTGAATACAGTGAAATAGCCTCCACTGCCTTCTGTGGCAGAGAATTCCAGATTCCAAGATTTCAAGATAGACACAAAATACTGGAGCAACTCAGTGGGACCAGGCAGCATCTCGGGAGAGAAGGAATGGGTGATGTTTTGGATCAAGACCATTCTTCCGGCTGATCTAGGTCTTGTTAGAGAGAGGAGGAGAACTTCTTCAAAGTTTAAAGAAGGTTCTCGACCTGTTACATCACCCATTCCTTCTCTCCAGTCACATTTCATGTGCCTGGTTCGTAAATGGTACACAAGCTGTGATCGTGGGCCTCCTCCATTGACAGAGTGAGGCCCAGCGCAAATTGGAGCAGCACCTCATATTTTGCTTGGGTAGTTTACACCCCAGCGGTATGAACATTGATGTCTCTAATTTCAGGTAGCCCTTGCTTTCTCTCTCCATCCCTTTCCCCTTCCCAGTTCTCTCACCAGTCCTACTGTCTCCATCTACTTTCTATCTTTGTCCCGCCGCCTCCCCCGATATCATTTTGAAGAAGAGTCTAGACCCGAAATGTCGCCCATTCCTTCTCTCCAGAGATGCTGCCTCACCCGCTGAGTTACTCCAGCATTTTGTGTCTGCTTCGATTTAAATTATCATCTGCAGTTGTTTCTCACACACTGTGATCGGGGGCAATGTGTTCACAGCAGATCCAACCTCAATGAGAACTGCTGTCCAGCAACATCACATCATAACCCTCACAATTTTCACAATATCTAGCACTGCAACATCTCACTGCCTACTAAAAATGGAGAGAATCAATGGGACAAATGGGAAACTTCAAACTGCGTCTTCTCCACTGCAGAATCAGCTACAGTCAATCAGCTGCAGGAAACAGATGATGCTTGAATATGCAGCTGTGGGAGGGTCATGCCTTAAGTCTTTTGCTGCAAAAACTTTCCTAGAATTGTTAACAGTGTGAATGTAGCATTGACTCAATGATTTACTTAATATAAACATTTATTTTGTAATGCTGGTATAATTGCACAGATGTGGATTCATTAGATTAGGTGCAAGAATTTGTCTTAAAGCCATAGAGTCATTTGGATAATAAGCCCTTCGGCCCAACTTACCATTGCCAAGCAAGATACCCCCATCTACATTAGTCCCACTTGCCTGCTTTTGGTTCATATCCTTCCAAACGTTTCTTATTCATGTACCTGTCCAAATGTCTGCTTGGCATCTGAAAAATCATAAGCTGGAAATAAATCTGTAGCACTGTATCAAATATATATGTCAGAAGGTTATTTTGGATGGTGTCACACAGATCACAAGTAAACTGCTCTTCCAGGTCTATCTTTCTTGTCACCAGTATACATTGTGGTGGCTTGAGCCTCAAGGTTGTTTAATTCTATGGTCTCACTGCGAATCACGATGTAAACAATGGATGCTTTGCTCAATACCACTCCCAAGATATTCAACCCACACTGAACTATATGCAGTCTTAAAGAAGGATGTAGCATAGGAATAACATTATAACATTACGGTGAAGTGGCTTTCCATAATATAACTTTCCATTTTCTATTCTAACATATTTAATGTGAGGTTTTACTGCCCACTGAATATTGTTCCAAGATGCGGAGTGGAAGGCTTGTTACCTTGGTAACAAACTAAGAAATGGTGAAAGGTGATATCCCTGTGACGCAAAGGTTGTCATTTTAAACACTCATTGGACGACTCTGTTTTTCTTAATGTGCTGCTGTGGTATAGTTTATTTTTTAATTACAAAATTATCATTACCTTAATAGGTGAAGGTAGGATAGAGTCAAGAGTCAAGAGTGTTTTATTGTCAAATGTCCCAGATGGAACAATACAGAATATGTAAACATAGTACACTGTAAACAATATAATAAACGAGAGAGAAAATAAAAGTTCAGTCTGTGTGTTTATATACACATACGCACAAATACACACATATATAGATCATATATAGTATATATATATATATATACACACGCATACGCACACATACGTACACACAAAAATCAAACAATAATAGTGCAACGATAACAATTATAGTCTATGTAGTTCAGAGCTTATTTGGTGGTTGATGGTGAAATGGTGGGTGGGTTAGGTTGTCGGAAAAGTATGCCATAGACATGGAGACGATTAAGATGTTGAGACCTGTCCATGTTTAATACCTTTGACTCCTGTCTAATTTTGGCATGTCCACCATTGGTCAGAGTGTGGGAGCAATATTAGGAATTCACTGTATTCTGTGTTGTGGTTCTGCAGCTGTGCATTGCGGTACAGGATGATGCAAAAAATTTAAGATGGCCACACATAACGTATGAGGGTCCAAACTTCCTTTGAGGTATAAGGAGAACTGGACGACATGGTGGCGCAGTGGTAGAGTTACTGCCTTACATCGCTTGCAGCGCCAGAGACGGGGGTTCGATCCTGACGACGGGTGCTGTCTGTACGTTCTCCCCATGACCGTGTGGGTTTTCTCTGAGATCTTCAGTTTCCTCCCACACTCCAAAGACACACAGGTGTGTAGGTTAATTGATTGGGTTTAAATACTTGGTATAAGTGTAAATTGTCACTAGTATGTGTGGGATAGCGCTAATGTGCAGAGATTGCTGCTCGGTGTGGACTTGGTGGGCCAAATGGCCTGTTTCCACGCTGTATCTCTAAAGTAAACTAAACTAAACTAAATTTTAGGCATTAAAATCTCACCTGTCTGGTTTCCTTTTGCCTCACAATCCAGCCCCAACGTCACACTTGATGGGCTGCCTTTCTTGCCCCCTCACATAGAAGATTGGAAGCCTAATATGCTTTGTTACATTCCTGTGGATGTCCATAGACAATAGACAATAGGTGCAGGAGTAGGCCTTTCCACCCTTCAAGCCAGCACCGCCATTCAATGTGATCATGGCTGATCATCCACAATCACAGGTGTCCCACTTACCTGCTGAAGACAGGCAACGGGAACAACATGTGATTTTGTTTAACTAACCTCATTGTACTATCAGAGTTTGTATTATTCAATAATACAAACCACTTTTTTTTTGAATTTGTGCAAATTTGTCACAAAATGTTCCTGACTACTTATGAAAAAACTATTTCATCCAAAACATGACACATTTATTAAATGTATCTGTTCTGCGTTGTTATATGGTATCTTTATTTTTATATTTTTGAAAGAGGCAACTCAACCAAATCAATCAACATATCTCCACATTCTCCTTCACATATCAGTACCTGGAAAGAAATGAAAGCTGAGTTTAATTTTCTTTCCCCTTTTTCCTGCAGGCTATGTGCCCATCCATTCAATTTTGCTCACACTCAAGTGGCTGAGCATCCATCAGATCTCCGTGCTGAAGTAATGAGTTTGTGTCTATCTCATCTCCCCGGTGGTCTGGTGGCTATACATCACAGTGGGAAAATTACACTTGCCAACACTAGCCTTGGTGAGGCAAAAATCAAAGTAACTCACCCGATTGCACAGAACATCAGTCTCTTTATCTCTCCATCGCAATCTTTCATTGACTTCTTCTCCACTACTTTGGTTTCTTTGCAACATATTCCTTCCAGAGTAAAATAGTAAGATTAAATGAGAACTTACCAGTTTGAAGTTTGATCCTTATTTTATGAGGAGTTACGATGAGGGATTACTTGAAGAAGCCCCGCCAGAGCGCATGCTTGTCATACTTCAAAGCAGCGGCGTAAAAAAAACAGAAACCCAATAGCCGAAGTAATATAGTAAGGCTTTTAGAAGACTAAAACTACCAGATGATCCTTTAGATTATGAGGGTGGGAGCGGAGGGCACATAATCCCTCATCGTAACGCCTCATAAAATAAGGATCAAACTTCAAACTGGTAAGTTCTCGTTTAATCTTACTATTTTACTTCGGAGTCACGTGAGTGACTATGTGAAGATTTCAAAGCTCTGTGATTTCATGCCGCAGATACAGTTCCATACGACACACTGCCTTGGTTGACACAGGATAACCAAATAATGTATCAAACATTGTTTAATTTATACAATAAATGTCTTAAACAATAAAATTTTACACAACAGTAATAACCCCTCTTTCGCAGGGGAAATTACAAAGGAGAACTCAAACAGAACCCAAAACAGCTTGCCCAATCTTTGCATTGTGAGGACAGTTTGTCAGAAACCCTAAAAGGTTCCTTACTGGACTATCCTGCGGTGAGGATTTGGTCTAATGGCACGTCCTGCGCCTTTGCTGCGTACGTTGATGCCGCCCTGGTGACAGTATTTTGTTGGAGTAGACAGTGTCTACTCCAACAAAATACAAAGCTGTTTCAGTCATCTAGCAATAGCTTGTACTGACACCTTTGTATGAGGTTTTATGTGGCTGATGACCATCGCTGTTTCAGAGCCTCTGAGACTCTTGATGACCTTGATATTATTAGCTCAGATGCGTAATTACATATAGTCTTAGATCAAAGGGTATATTTTAAGCTTATTTTGGTTTCAGCCATCCCTGGCCTGCTCTGTTTGATTAGATCGTATGTATAAAACACAATATCATCTACAGAAGAATGCATTCCAGTCACACCTTTTGCAATATTTGGACCCATAATGCTGCACCATGAACATGATCACTTTGAGCATGAACTTCCTGAAAGGCAGAGATGTAATTGGAGCCCATTGCCAAAGCAGCCTGAGAACTATGCTCACATCCCAGATTTCTGAATATGTATGTCTGGGAGGGTTTTGTTAAAATACCTCCTATAGATCGGCCACCAATAGATGAGATCCGACAGAGTGTTGACCGGACTCTTGCCCTAAGTAGGAGGACAAAGTACTTCTGGCACTATAAATTGCACTATAGCTTAACTGCTCGTCAAAATGCAATGTAGCCAGGAACTCCAATACATCCGGTATGCCTGCAACTTATGATAAGATATATTTACTGTAAACAGGACATCTCCCATTTCTTAATATGAGATACATATTGTTTTTTAATATTATCTCTCCAGACCATCGTAATCACATCGACAGTTCTACTCAATAGTCTGAGTCCCTGAAGCAGTCTGATCAGAAGATACAAATCAATAAATTAATATGCTCATGTAAAGGGAAACTTTCCTCCTGTCCCAGTGTGAACCAACAAGTTACTGTAATTGGGATGATCATGAATGCTGTGTCATCCATCTCAAACCAATGGGACCATGCTGTGTGGACCAGTTTAGAACCCACTAAACACCTAAGTGTAGTCATAGGGTACACAAAAAGCTGGAGAAACTCAGCGGGTGCAGCAGCATCTAAGGAGCGAAGGAGATAGGCGACGTTTCGGGTCGAGACCCTTCTTCAGACTTGTAGTCATACTCTATTTTGGTGAGACATTGATTGAATGAGGAAGAAATGGGGAAGCTTAAGAACATACATTCACAATGTAGCGAGAATGTATCCTCCGCTACTGCCCTAGATTTAGTTTCCCTGCCGAATACAGGTACTGATAATTTAACCCAGATACTACAGATCTATGTCTGGCAATCCATACCAGCTAACAATGATTTTGAACTTTTGGATTCTTAATTCATTTTATGTTTGTCATGAAATTTACATGACCTGGTGTGTGCAACTTCCGCATTATCTCTACCTGATAGGTAAATATCTGAGACCCAGATGTTCCTTGTAATGCACCAGTGCCAGATAAGGCTAGGCAGACTGTTGCAGAATAATGACCTCATTCTAACCATGTGATTGATATTGGTACCAGCTGTGGTATTGTGAATCTGAAACTGCACATGCAATCATGCTTTGCTGAGCAGAATTCTTTAGGCCATAGAATGCACCCAGCAATTCTACGCAGTTTACCCCAGCCTCTGCAAGGTTAATGCTTCTTTCAAATTTTTCCTGCCATCCCAGCCAGACTTGATATCAGTGGCTCCTCATCCTGAAGCTCCCATCAGTTTGTAAACTAAGGTTATTGAGTCAGAATGTCGCTAGTACATCTCAAGGCATTAGTTACAATTTTGGCCCTATCCAAAGTACTGTCATGTTAATTAACCAATGATGACCTCAAATAGCCAATCATTCTAAATGGTACTAATCTAAGTTTAATTAGAAGGGTGAGGACCTAACCTCTCAACAGGTGTGTGGTAGCTGAATATTTAACTTTCAGATCTATGGCTGCCAATATAACACCCTTTTTTTTAATCCCAGATACAATACTGACATTTTTATTTAAACCTTTTATACTGGACCTTAAGGGTTAAGTATATTCCGGCCCAGAATGACTCGACACCCACCATCGTCCTTTTGGGTGGGGAATTGGACACAATTGTTATGGCTGATATGCATGATCCACCTATAGAATTAGTGGTATTGAACCCCAATACCAAACTGTATCTATTTTGTACGAGTGGATGTAATTCCGAGATACATATTCGAGATCCCCGGATACAGTCCAATATTCACTTACTGTTTCACAATCTGAAAGGATACGGTTTTTGAGGTGGCACCTCAGTTTTAGTCTCATCGTCTAGGTATTCCCCTGGGTACTAGAGGATCTGCACAAGGCTGTGAACTGTGGGTTGAGCGTAGGCTGGATATATATATATTTTTTTATGTCTTTTGCAGCCTTAATTAATGCGCCCTCATGATGTTCTCCTTTAGAGCAATGCACAGTAAACAGCTGTTTGATATGTGAATTTTTCCCCATTATGATGTCCTGGAACTGGTGAGGACCATTAATTTGCCGGCCAAATTGTCATTCCCGACTTCACCGGTATGGTAACTTGCTAACCACATCCGGGACACCTGGAGTGTGGCTCTTGTGCTTTGGTGTGTGCACATAAGCAGTGACACCAAATTCAGGGTCAGCATTCTATTGCCCTGGCTCTCCCAGCTGATGCGCACGTGAGGTCACACACAGCCCTAAACGAGGTGCTGGTGTGATAGGTCCCCAACCTTCAGGGTCAGCATCCTACTGCCCTGGCTCTCCCGGCTGATGCGCACGGGAGGTCACACACAGCCCTAAACGAGGTGCTGGTGTGATAGGTCCCCAAGCTTCAGGGTCAGCATCCTACTGCCCTGGCTCTCCCGGCTGATGCTCACGGGAGGTCATACACACAGCCCTGTCAACAGGTGCTAGTGGCGCGGCTCTCCATTAGGCCTGCACTGTGACAAAGTTCGGTGTCAGCAACCCATTGACCCGAACTGGTCTGCCCTTTCCCACAGGGAGACCTTGAGCAGCCCTCTCCTAGGCGCTGCTGGCACGGCTCTCCCGTAGGCCGGTATTTTCACACATGAAGCAGCCCTATCGCAGGCGCTGTGACAGATACGGCGTCAGTAGAACACTGACCCATCCTGGTCTCCCCCTCCAGCAGGGAGGCCTTGAGCAACCCTGTTCCAGGCGTTGCCGGCGTGGCCTCTCGTAGAGACCGGTGCTTTTTTGCATGAAGCAGCCCTGTCCTAGGTGCTGCTAGCGCTGCTCTCCCATTGGCCGGTGCTTTTACACATGAAGCAGCCCTATCCCAGGCGCTGCTGGCGTGGTTCTCCTGTAGGCCGGCGCTGTGATAGATTTGGCGTCAGTAGCACACTGACCCGTCCTGGTCTCCCCCTCCAGCAAGGAGACCTTGAGCAACCCTGTCTTAGGCATTGCTGGCTTCGCCTCTCATAGAGGCCGGTGCTTTTTCCCATGAAGCAGCCCTGTTCCAGGCGCTGCTGGCACGGCCTGTCCCATGGTCCCGCGCTATTATAGTGGAGTTTCACTAATTTGTAGTGTGAATTTGTAAAGGGTGAAATACCCTTATTATCGAAGAGGAACTCTTGCAGCCTGACTCACCTGAGTTCCAATAGGGCTGCACAAGTTCTCTCTCCCTCCAATTTACCTCCATGCCTGGGACACCGTGTCTGTGAGTCGCTTAGGCATCGGACCTCCGATAAATTCGGCAGGAAACCTCTGTAAAGAGAGGCTCCTGCTCAAACAAAGAACGCTGGTAAGTAAAAAACTCTGGCGGGGCTTCTTCACGTAGTCACTCACGTGACTCTGAAGTAAAATCACACCTTACCTGTGATTTCACTTGTTTCAGTTTAAATCTCTTCTGGCTAAAGTTTGCGTGGTTGCAAATGTGAAATACATTTTAAACAATTTGCTTTGGGAACTGATCATAATTTTAAAAAAAATTGTGAACTGCTAAAATAGATATACCGTATCTATCCATCTAGTCTGGTTTTCAAGACTGGTTTTCTAGTCTGGTTTAGCTATGCACCTAATCTTCTTTGCATTCCAATGCGGTTTTAAATTTTACCTTGCCTAAAATATAAAAAGGAAAGAAAGTTGGTAAGCTGTATTTATTATAATCACCTCTGTCCAATATTCCTTTCTGAATTTTGCCACAGTAGCCTTGGTGCTTACTTCCTATCCATTGTTTCCCTGGTGTTTAGGACTTAGCTTTCTTTACTTGTCTGCAGGTGCCCAGCTTATTATTTTTCTCATGTTGGAATTAGTTACCATATGAACACATGACCAATCTTCTCCACTGTATCTTGGTAATGATATTTACTTTAATTTAGCTTACTTTAGAGATACAGCATAGAAACAGGTCTTCAGCCCATGCTGACCATTGACCAGGTCTATGTTATCCCACTTTCTCATCCACTCCCTGCATATTAGGAGTAATTTTATAGATCAACCTTCAAACCTGCACGTCTTTATGATATGGAAGGAAACTGGAACACCCGGAGGAAACCCACATGGTCATAGGGATAATGTGCAAACTCCACTGAGCCAGCACCAGAAGTCAGGATTGAACCTGGGTCTCTGGCCCTTTGAAGCAGTAGCTCTGCCAACTGTTCAACTGTGCCACCCTAATGATGGTGCTTTTATCTTCTTGATTGCACTATAGATGAGAATTAGTGCAAGTGCTTTTAATTACTTTATAAGTTGGTCTTGGTCTGAGATTGTGTTGTTCCAAACGATGTGGAGAGTTTTTGAGAAGGTTTGTGTGAAATTAACACAGTTTGGATGTGCTATCCTCTGCTTAGTTCAGTTTAGAGATACAGCACGGAAACAGGCCTTTCGGCCCACTGAGTCCACGTGGACCAGCGATCACACTAGGGACAATTTTCACATTTACCAAGTCAATTAACCTACAAACCTGTACGTCTTTGGGGTATGGGAGGAAACCGAGGATCTTGGAGAAAACCCACACAGGTCATGGGGAGAAGGTACAAACGCCATACAGACAGCACCCATAGTCGGGATCAAACCCAGATCTCTGGCGCTGCAAGTGCTGTAAAGCAGCAACTCTACTGCTGCGCCACCGTTATTGCCCTCTGTTATTGCTCGCTAATCTTCACTGTAGTGATGTGTTATTCTGATAAATCTCATGTTTGGCTTAGGTTTCGTACTTGGTGATCTGTCGTTTTCACACCTTTTCCTTCCCTCTAATCCCTCTCCCCTGACTCAGTCTGAAGAAGGGTTTTGACCTGGAATGTCACCCACTCCTTCTTTCCACAGATGCTGCTTGTCCTGCTGAGTTACACCAGCACTTTGTGTCTACCTTCACCATAAAATCATGTTGTATCAGAATCATACAACGATTAGAGCCATGAAGCACAAAATGGTATAGAGCTGCCTCTGAAATGAGCAAGTAATGTAACAGCACCGAAAATTGTGAAGAAGCCATTTCATACAAAATTAGGACTAAAGCAACTATACGCATTCAAACACTCATAAGTTTATTTCCTGCCGTGTCTTCTGGTCTCTTAGCTGCTGTTCTTGTTGTGACTTACTTTCAGTGATTAGTTCCAAGTACCTGACAAACTCATGGAGTCATAATTAAACTATAAAGACCCACTTCACTTTTATTGCATTGACCTATTAAGATGCTGAGTACAACAAGCTCCATTTCGGTAGAAGGGCTGCTTCGGTAGAAGGGCTGTATTTTAATGCTTCAGCGGTTAAGAGCACGAATTGGCAGGTATTCCCACTTCTCTTACGTCTCGATCATTGAATCACAGGCAACAAAATGGTCCCCATGACATCATTAAGGGCCTGTCCCACTTGATGATTTTTTTCGGCGACTGTCGGCATCATATCAGTGTCGCCAAAAGATTTTGAACAAAAAAATGTTGCGACACTTGAAAATGTGTCACGTCACTGCCGCATCATACGTCATCACGCCACGCCATGCTGCATCACGCCGACTATTTTTTGGTGACCTGATACGTCAGTCAATTATGCCAGCAATTGCAGAGAAATTTGCCAAGTGGGACAGATCCTTTAGCCTGTCCTATCATACCAGGTGTTAGAGGCCAAAGAAAAAGCACCTAAAAACACAGCTTACTGCTTCGGGAAAAATATTGATTTCAAAACCCTCTGTGCTGAGAGAGAAAGGGTTGAGAAATAAAGTAAATCGCACTCATTTGTTGAGTGACTCATGGATTTCCTGGAGCCGTATGCAGCTCAAATCTTGCAATAAGCATTAACAAAGTCAAAATGTGCTAGACCTACAGCTGTGCACATCACTCAGTGAGGTGGAAAGAATTCCACAGTTGCACATTTTATTCTCAAAATGACCACAGCTACTATTCGTGAATAATAAATGGAAATTATATCAAATAAATCACATCACTGTTGCTTCTCTTCAAAAACTTTTAATCTTGCCCTCTAAAGGATGCTAAGCAGAGTTTTGCCGTACCCCACTGGTATAGAACCCATGTAAGTGGTTCAAAGCCAAGGAACCAGTGCAGCCTTTCCTAAGGTAATTCTCCCTGAGCTCTTCAGTTGTAGCTAAGGAATCATAAGTTAGCACTTTGAATCCACTCTTCAATAGCATCATTGCATATCTTACCAATATTTTTTATCATATGTGTATATTATGACTATACAGTGAACATTTGGATTCACAGGTCGGCAGAGCCGAACAACAATCCAAAAGAGAACACTGAGTCACTCTTTTAGAGCCTGAAGTCTGCCTCTGACTAATCTGTTAAGATTTATATATTTCTGGTTAGGTGTCACATCATCATCCAGATATAACACTCATGATGCCAGGAAGGATGTGGTATTGAATGCCAACTTCTTCACTCATCCTTCAAAAGAATGATACAAGATAATCTGACATCTAACCTAGTAGGTTGACAAGTGCCAGGCTGTAGACATTGTTTTATGACCTTCAGCACACCATTTGATAAGGTTCCACATGGTAGGTTGCTGAGGGTTAGATCGCATGGGATCCAGGAATGGATAAAGACTGGAGATAGAATTGGCTACATGGAAGGAAGCAAAGTGTGTGAGGGGAAAGTTGTTTTTCGGACTGCAGGGTTATGATTAAAGGTGTGCCGCAGGGATTGGTCCTGGGCCCATTGCTGTTTGTAGTTTATATCAACAATTTGAATGAGAACGTGTAAGGCTTCATTAAAAGGAGAGAAGAAGATAACATGCGCAGTGGTGGATGTTTATGTTAATTTTTATGTAGTTGTGTGTCTTGTTGCTTTTTTGGGTATGACTATGGCAAATCAAATTAATTATATGTTTTTACATACTTGGCTAATGAATTAATTACAATTACAAGTACAATAAGTTTGCAGATGAAACTAACATAGGTTCACAGACAGTGAAGATGGTTATCAAAAATTACAGCAGGATCTTGATCATCTGGGCAAGTGAATTGAGGAATGGTTCATGGCATTTCACAGGTTCACAAGTTATAGACGTAGAATTAAACCATTCGGCCCATCGAGTCTACTCTGCCATTCAATCACGGCTGATCTCAGCCTCCTAATCCCATTTTCCTGCCTTCTCCCCATACCCCTTGACACACGTTCTAATCAAAAATTCCCATTTAATGCAATGTGCAAGGTGTTGCATTTCGGGAAGTCAAACCAGGGTAGGATTTTCATGGTGAATGGTAGGGCCCTAGAGAGTGTTATAGAGCAGAAGGATCAAGGGGTATAGATGCATAGTTCTTTGAAAATTGTGTTACAGAGAGATAGGGTGGTAAAGAAGGCTTTTGGTATATTGGCTTTCATCAGTCAGCATACTCAGTTTATAAGTTGGGATGGTAATTTTACAGTTGTACAAAACTTCGGTGAGGCCGTATTTGGAGTATTGTGTTCAGGTTTGGTCACCTTGCTGAGGAAATATGTCATTAAGCTGGAAAGAGTGCAGAGATTTACTGGGCTGTTGCCTGGACTCAAAGGCCTCTATGAATCTATCTCTAACTAGAAATACTGAGTATTTTGCTCCTTTTTTTCTTCACCACCTTGACCACCAGGTTGTTTCACACCTTAACAATTACGACACATTTAGTGCAGAATATGACAATAACAGAAGATACATTTTATTGTGGCAGGCATTTAAGTGCCACAGCCTGATTAATCTCTCCTTATACTGTTGAAGTTTCAAATCTCCAACTTTCTTTAAATGCAGTTCAATCTTTCCCATTTCACTTGTGACATCTTAATGGATCTTATAGAAACATACTGCATACATTCTTAAGGGATTGGACAGGTTAAATGCAGGAAAAATGTTCCCGATGTTGGGGGGGTCACAGTTTAAGAATAAGGGGTAGGCCATTTAGAACTGTGATGAAGAAAGACTTTTTCACCCAGAGAGTTGTGAATCTGTGGAATTCTCTGCTACAGAAGGTAGTGGAGGGGAGGCCAATTCACTGGAGAGAGAGAGAGTTAGATTTAGCTCTCAGGGCTAACGGAATCAAAGGATGTGGGGAGAAAGCAGGAATGGGGTACTGATTTTGGATGATCAGCCATGATAATATTGAATGGCTCAAAGTTCTACGTTTCTATCTTTCTAACATGCTTCTCAATTGGATACTTTCAAGAGTGCTAGATAGGGCTCTTAAAAATAGCGGAATCGGGGGATATGGGGAGAAGGCAGGAACGGGGTGCTGATAGGGGATGATCAGCCATGATCACAGTGAATGGCAGTGCTGGCACTAAGGGCCGAATGGCCTACTTCTGCACCTATTGTCTATTGTCTATTCTATCGAAAATGTTGCTAGAAAGAGTTGTTTGATTGGATTCGTTCCGGGATCCTTTGTAATATGCAGTGCCATTGATGTGAGATATTTTTCAGGTTAAAATATTGTGGGGCTGCTGATTTAACAGTTGAATGAAAATAATTGGCATTACAGCAACAATCGATAGAGATAGAGAGAGAAGATAAGACAGTGAGATGGAGAGGAAGGTGTGAGAGAGAGAGAAGAGGGGGATAGGGGAGAGGGAAAGTGAGAGGGAGAGAGAGGAGGATAGAGAGAGTTAGAGAGCGGAGGGGGAGGAGTGTAGAGAGGGGATAGAGAGTGGAGGAAAGACAGGGAGCTGAAGAAGGGAAGAGAGAGCAAGACAACGGGGGGGGGGGAGAGGAAGGAAAATACAGGGAGGATTTTTGACCATTTGACCTGCACACATGAGTAGCTGTTACAGTAGTTTTGACAAAAACATAGAAACAGGCATATGTCTTAATGATGGAAAATGATGAATTTGCACTAATGGCTTCACCCCGAGCCATGTACACATTTGTACCCATTTGTAACAGATTAGGTGACGCAGTGGCACAGCTGGTAGAGTTGATGCCTCACAGCATCAGAGAATCGGGTTTGATCCTGAGCTCGGGTGCTGACAGTATGGAGTTTGCATATTACCATGGTGACCATGTGGGTTTCCTTGCACATCCCAAAGACGTGGGGATTTGCAGGTTTATTGACCTCTGTATATTGCCCCTTATATGTACAGAGTGGGTGAGTAAGTGGGATAATGTAAAACTAGTATGAATGAGTGATTGATGATTGGTGTGGACTCAATGGGGTTACAGAACTGTTTCCATGCTGTATCTTTCAATCAAGTTCCTTGTTAGGAAACTTGTTTTTTTAATATTCAGTGCGACTACATTTTAGAGTGCCGTATAACGGTTACCCCAAACAGATTTCTTCAAAAGAAACATGGAGTTTTGAAGGCGGTAGAATATCATCAGAAAGCTCAGAGAATGTCCAGTGAATGCACAGAGTCTTTTACCCATAGTAGGGGAATCGAGGACCAGAGGACATAGGTTCAAGTTGAAGGGGAAAAGATTTAATAGGAATCCGAGGAGTAACTTTTTCATACAGTGCCTGGTGGTTGTATGGAACAAGTTGCCAGAACAGATTGTTGAGGCTGTGACTATCCCATAGTTTAAGAAACAATGGGACAGGTACATGGATAGAACAGGTTTGGAGGGTTATGGACCAAGCGCAGGCAAGAGGGACTAGGGTAACTAGGACATTGTTGGCCGGTGTGGGCGAGTTGAGCCGAAGGGCCTGTTTCCACACTGTTTTACTCTATGACTCTATGACTCTAAGTGTATGTAACTGTAGCTACAAAAACAAGGCTGGCTGGCTGAACAACATTAGTTTATCGGTCGCATATCCAGAAAAGAATTAAAATCACAATATCCCAGCATGCTGTGAAATAATCTATAGATCTCCAAATGTATAAGCTATGAGGACAGAGTTGGGAAATGTTGGTGCCGGAAACCGAGGAAAAACTATAATGGAGCTGCAGATTTTCTGAAACTGAACTGTTTTTTTTCGTCTCTAAACTACCTTTCATTTTTGACTGGTCAAAAGCCTCCAATTATATCCAGAACCCTGTCATAAATATGCTCCATGAATCCAAGTTGCCTTAAGAACTCTTTACATGTCATTAACTAGATAAAAACTGTTGATAAAAAAAAATATTAGGATTACTCAATTTGTCCAATCAAACAGAGGGTTCAACTGGAGCTTACTGTGTGTTGAAGGATTTGCCTATTTAATGTATGATATTTGATTTAATGTGCAGTGAAGGGTTTTAATGAAAGAATGCAGGTAGCTCATGTTTTTACACTTGAAATGTATCCTCATTGTGAATAAATAATTCCATTAAAATGTACTTCTCACTTCCTCTTTGGTGCGTAAAGTGTGATTTTTTGCAATTGGAACGTATTCACAATTGTGACCACTCAACATGTTAGAAATTGTATCAAACATCTATCAAGATATAAGACTAGGGAGGAGGACAGAGGATGGTGAGGAAAGGTGACAGAGAATGGTACATTTAGTATTAGATCAGAGGGAAAGATAACATTTCAGCTGCTGAGAGATCGTAAGATCGTAAGATCATAAGAGATATGAGTAGAATTTGACAATTCAGCCCATCAATTCTACTCCGCCATTCAATCATGGTCGATCTATATCCTTCTTAACCCCTTTCACCTGCCTTCTCCCCGTAACCTCTGACACCCATACTAATCAATAATCTATCTATATCTGCCTTAAATCTACCTCTCCACCAACGCCGCCAGGTCATCGCCAGATGCCTCCATGGCACCGACCCAGGCCCCAGCCACGGGCTCCACAGAACCAGGCACTGATGACCACGGGCTCCGTCAACCCGTGAGGCTCCACCTCCGACTCACGAGGCCCGGGCTCCAAACTTGCTTTCAGTGTTTCTTTGTTTGGTATCAGAAGGATCAATTTGTTCTGTGGAAAGTGAGTCAGTGAGGCCACAATTTGTCTTAAAAAATCAAACCACTGTTTCAGCCATGCGAAGCCTTCAGTTTACAATGGGATTGTTGGCCCTAGCATTTGGATACTGCAATCAAACGTAACAAGATAGGTAGACAAAAATGCTGGAGAAACTCAGCGGGTGAGGCAGCATCTATGGAGCAAAGGAAATAGGCAACATTTCGGGCCAAAACCCTTCCTCAGACAGACTTCAGACATCAGTCTGAAGAAGGGTTTCTGCTTGAAACATTGCCTATTTCCTTCGCTCCATAGATACTGCCTCACCCACTAAGTATCTCCAGCATTTTTGTCTACCTTCGATTTTCCAGCATCTGCAGTTCCTTCTTAAACATTGTAGAACGATAGTTTTGGTTTAAATTATGATTCTTTTTTCTTGGTTTGTTCAGACTGTGTGTTTATTAGTAGCAAGTCGGGCATTAATCGTCCATTCATGATGGACTTCTGAATTGAATGGCTGGTCAGGCCAGTTGAGTGGCCTAAAAATGAAAATAACAGAAGCAGATACTGGAAACTTGAAGTGAAAACAGAAAATGCTGGATACACCAAGCAGGTCGAATGGTGTCCATTGAAAGAGAAACAGAGTTAACATTTCAAGTACAAGATCCTCCTTCAGGACTGAGAGAGGCAACTAGTTAATGTTAAGGTGTGCAGAAGATGGGGGAAGGATGGATAGGACAAGGGGAATGTCCTGATAGGGGGGAGCAAGGATTAATGGGGTATAGTGAAGATAATTAAAATGGCAGCTACCAAGAGCTCAAATTTTCTCTGCGAACTGAACACAGGTACTCTGCAATGCCGTTCTTCATATAGAAGAAATCAGGGGCCTTCATATAGAAGAAATCAGCGGGTTTGTGGAGCACCAGCAATCGGTCCACAGAATTCTGTAGACTTGATGGGCCGAATGGCCTAATTCTACTCCTATCTCTTATCTGTCATTTTAATTCTCTATCTTGCTCACACACACTGGCCTATCTGTCTGTTGCCTCCTGAACAGTCTTAGAGATGCTGAACATCAAGCTTCAAGAAAATACCTCATTCTTTGAGTTTGAGTTTAGTTTATTGTCGTGTGTGCCGAGGCACAGTGAAAAGCTGTGGTCCGGGGTTCCAGATTCAATATTGAGTCTTACGATCCATGGCACCTCAGAATTCTGTCTGTTTCAGAACTTGGCATTTCTAACTACTGGTCATCCACATGTGATATTGGCTCACACTTCCTGTTTTGAATGGCGCAGCATCACTTGCTGGCCGTTTTGTCCAGCTCTGTATTTCACACTTCTTCATACCAGTACTTTCTATCTCCCACCGGCCTCATTAACATGTGTTTATTTCAGAAATATTCCTTTTGTCCAATGTATCCACCCCCACAATCTTTATAACATAAAACAAACATATTTCTTCCTTTCACATTTCTGACAAAGACTCTTAAACCTGAAAATTTAACAGATTATGTTACTGTGATATACAATGATAAGAATTGGCCCCAAGATAGAAGTAGTGGGAATGAAATAGAATTTAAAAATATTTAGAGTCTATATAGCTCTCTCAGCAGGATAGATGTCCTTTATGGTGAAGATGGTGAACATTATGATAAAGTTGTCCTTTATTGCGGGGTAGGAGATAGTTGATGATGTCAGTCTTCATTAATGAGCATTAAGAGGAGTTTTTAACAGTTTCTGTAATCGGGTTTTTTTTTCTCTCCGCACTACCTGTTGTACTAGCGTATGGCTTGATTGCAGAGTATCATTTGACAGGATACGAGACAAATTTTACTTCGGAGTCACGTGAGTGACTACGTGAAGAGTCCGCCTGCACGCATGCGCGACATATCGTCGAACGCATTGCGGAAGCGACAGTCGGGAGGAGCGCCGCTCCTCCAGCGTAAGTTTAAAAAACTTATTGAGGTAAGTCTTACCATTCTGGTGAGCATGGCAACTGCGCATGTTTGTGTTTTCAGGAACGCCATGGAGTTCGCGCAAGTCTAGGAGAGGAGTGGCAAAAACCGCTGCTATGGAAAGCAGCCAGCAGCGTGCCGTTTCTCCAGAGCTGCAGGTGCTACCAGCAGCTCCCGACTTCCCGCCGCGACAGTCCGAAGGTACGACGTGGCCCGGCGGCAAAGCCACCCAGAAGTCGGACAGGACCGTTGACTCAGCTGGGTCCGGACCTGAAGACACCCCGTTCACAGATAGGGACGGTGGGCGTCTTTCCCGCATGGAGCGGATGGTGGAGCAGTTGCTCCAGCGTGACCTGCTTATGCAGGGGCAGAGTCACGGTGGGTCTCCTCGCAGACCCACGGCAGCATCCTTGCAAGGACTGCCAAATGTCTCACCCTCTTCGCAGGGGAGCATTAGGGGTCAGAGCTGGTATGACCCTGAAGAAGGGGCAATGGCTGAACAGTCATCTGTGTTAGGGGTGCCAGAGGAACTGCTGGGCATGGCAAATAAACATGCTATGCCAACACAGAAAGGACTGCCTATACATCCAAAGCTGGCAGCCAGCATAAATTACATGGCTACAAACCAGCTGCAGGAGCAAGCCATAAACTCTACAGCTGAAAAATACCTTGCTCCAGAGAATTGCATTTCTCTCAATGTACCAGCAGTCAACAACCCCATCTGGGGCAACATGAGACCATCTATAAGAAGCCAGGAGGTGAAGCTCCAGAGGATCCTTAAACTGTTGGCTGCAGGGATCACAGCAGTGACCAGGACAGCTGATGGGGTGGATTTGCCACAAGAGCTACAAGATGCTCTAGCATTACTGTGTAATACTCAGTTTGAGATTAACAATTATAGGAAGAGCATCAATAAACCAGCACTTAATCCCAAATTTGCGGGATTATGCAGGACCAGTAGTATTCAGCCGCCAAATTTGCTGTTTGGGGACAACCTTCCGAAGCAGGTGAAAGACCTAGATGAAGAGGCCAAGGCTATAGGCCTGATCAAGGTGCCAAACACCTCTAACCCCACTATCAACAGCGGCAGCACCCCTACACAACCACCAGACATCGGTACAATGAAAGAACACCTGGTGGTGAAAGCTCGAGGGCCGGTCCACCTGCACAGCGGTCTTTTTTAGGCCATGGCCCAGCCTGGCCTTCTTGGAAAATGCGCCTACCCCACAACGAAGCAACACAACATCAGAAGAAACAAGGGCAGAGACAACCCACACAACACCGGCGGTAACCATGGAGGTAGGTGGGTCTGGTTGCCTCAAAAACATTGCATGTTTAGGTTCATCAAAAATTGGTGGACGGTTGCACTTGTTTCATCACGTGTGGAGCACTTTTACATCTGATACTTACATACTCGGAAGTATTCAGGGTTACAAACTTGAATTTGTGAACGAACTCCCCATCCCAGTTCAGCATACGCCTAGCCGGAAGTTCATACTTTCACAAAAAGAGAGAACAACAGGCCATGCTGAACTGTTCAGATTAAACAATAAAGGGGTAATTGAGAAGACAATCAGAGAATCTCAAGAGTTCGTATCTAATATATTTACAAAAAACAAAAAAGATGGAGGTTGCCGCATCACAATAAATTTGACCGAACTAAATACTTCCATTCAGTATGCCCATTTCAAAATGGACATGTTTGTCACAGCCACACAGATGATTTCTGATAGGTACTACATGGCTTGCATCGATCTTAAAGATGCGTACTATTCAGTACCAATACACAAGGATCATCGTAAATACCTGAAATTTGTCTGGATGGGACAGCTATGGCAGTATAAGGCCTTACCCAATGGGTTGTCATCAGCACCCAGGCTGTTTACTAAATTATTAAAACCAGCTTTAGCATACTTAAGGGAACATAACCATATCGTCATGGCTTACCTTGATGATATTCTCATTTTAGGTGAGAATTTGCAAATGGCTACATTGGTAATATCAGCCACAAAACATCTTTTTCAAAAGCTGGGATTTATCATACATCCAGATAAATCAAAATTGGAACCCTCCACTACAATGGATTATTTGGGCTTCACTATTGACTCTGTTCAAATGTCTATCACCTTGCCACTACACAAAGTAACAGACTTGATGGTAGCATGCAAAAGCCTCACTGGCATCAGGGAACCATCTATTTGGCAAGTAGCCAGAGTGATTGGGAAATTAGTGGCTGCGTTCCCAGCAGCACAATTTGGACCTCTCCATTATCAAAATCTGCAAAGAGCAAAAATTTCAGCTCTCAAAAATCATGCAGGCCATTTCGATAGGCCTATGACACTACCAGGGAAAGCAAAATCAGAATTAAAATGGTGGATAGAAAATGTTCAGCATTGTTCTAACCCCATCACTATGATGAACCCCTCGGTTACATTACAAACTGATGCCAGTGCTAAAGGTTGGGGAGCAACTAATACCATCACAAGTTGTGGTGGCAGATGGAGTGCACAAGAATTAACCCTGTTTAAAGCAGTAGGGATTAATTATTTAGAAATGCTGGGAGCGTTTCATGGACTGAGGGCCTTCTGCTCAGATATGCACCAGTTGCATGTACAGTTACAAATTGATAATACCACAGTGGTGACCTATATTAATCATATAGGAGGAATAAAGTCAATATCATGTGATGAATTGGCTAATAATATCTGGCACTGGTGTCTGGAAATAGAGATTTGGATCTCAGCCACTTACCTTCCAGGTAAGCTAAATACCATGGCAGACACCAGATCACGTAAATTCAACAACAACATTGAATGGATGTTGGATCGGAAAGTGTTTACAGATATTACAGAATGGTATGGGACACCAGATATCGACCTTTTTGCATCCAGACTTAATCACCAACTCCCAACATATGTTGCTTGGGAACCAGATCCAGGGGCAGCAGCGATGGACGCTTTCTCACTGCATTGGGGGGATTTGTTTTGCTATGCATTTCCCCCCTTCTGCCTCATCAGACGGGTCTTACAAAAAATTAAACAAGACCCGCAACGGGTATTTTGGTTGTTCCCGACTGGCCTACCCAACCATGGTTCCCAGCAGTACAAAAGAAGGCCTCAGAACCCTGCATCCGGATCAACAAACGGCCGAGTTTGTTGGTACACCCCGTGACAGGGGAAAGTCATCCATGCCATGACCGCATGAACTTGTTGATTTGCAGATTCTGAACAGGCCATTCCTGGGATACGGACTCTCCGATAGGAGGATCAATGCCATCTCAGCGTCGTGCAGGGAGTCCACGAGGAAACAGTACCTGACATATGTTAGGAAATGGGAAGAGTTCTGCACCAGGACGAACACTACATATGACTCAGCCACCATCACTGAAGTGCTGGAGTTTCTGGCCACCCTTCATTTCGATGAAGGATTGAGTTACAGTGCCATTAATTGTGCAAGGAGTGCCCTTTCTAATTATCTGGGCAGAGGGAGTGATCACCTGGCTATAGGATCACACCGACTAATATTTAAACTAATGAGGGGTATATTTAACTCCAATCCCCCCAGGCCCAGATACACCCATACATGGGACATAGGCATAGTATTAACTATGTTACGAGGATGGACACCCATATCGGGGCTCACTCTGGACAAACTAACATACAAGATGGTAATGATAATGGCACTTGTAACAGCACAACGGGTCCAGTCCTTACACAAGCTAAATATGGACGCCATGTATGTCACAAGTGGCAAGATAACTTTTCTAATACAGGGGTTACTCAAACTCGACCGACGCGGTTCCTTTGGCCAAAAATTAGAGTTTCTGGCCTATCCTGCAGATAGTCGGCTCTGCATTCTGACACATATTTTGCAATATACAGAAGTCACCAAGACTCTTAGAGGCACGGAGAGAGCTTTACTCATAACCCATAAACGCCCTCACCGTAAGGTCACAGTGCAAACCATATCCAGATGGTTAAGGGTGGTATTAGATGCAGCGGGGGTGGATACTAATGTTTTCAAATCTCACTCCACCAGGGCGGCATCTACATCGGCGGCTAGGATGATGGAAGTTCCTTTGGACCACATCCTTGCCAAAGCAGGTTGGAGCAATGAACAAACTTTTCAACGCTTTTATAATAAACCCGTGGCCGCTCCTGACACGTTTGCAGGAAAGATTTTGAGTTCTGTAAAATAAATTACCCAATGTGGGGCATACTGTTTAGGTATGAATAAATACCTTTCTTTGTTTTTCAGCACAGTGTCATGACTGAATTACGTTCATCCTCTTTTTCCTAGCATGGGTGTAAGCATGGACTCGTTCCAGGGCATGAAATCACAGAGCTTTGAAATCTTCACGTGGTTACTCACGTGACTCCGAAGTAAAATAGTAAGATTAAATGAGAACTTACCAGTTTGAAGTTTGATCTTTATTTTATGGGGAGTTACGATGAGGGATTACGTGCCCTCCGCTCCCAAAACCCTCTATTATAAAGTTCAACTGGTATGGAGGTTCTCTCTTATCTTACTATATTAGTCACTCTGGTATCTGTGATTTCACACCACTGCTTTGAAGATGTCGCGCATGCGTGCAGGCGGGGTCTTCACGTAATCCCTCATCGTAACTCCTCATAAAATAAAGATCAAACTTCAAACTGGTAAGTTCTCATTTAATCTTACTATTAACCTTTTCACTATACACATGATAATAATAGACCAATACCAATACCAATGAAATAATAGTTATAATGTTACCAGTGATATGAGTAGAATTAGGCCATTCGGCCCATCAAGTCTACTCATCCGTTCAATGATGGCTGATCTATCTCTCCCCCCTAACCACATTCTCCTGCCTTCTCCCCACAACCTCTGACACCATACTAACCATGTCATTTTCCAGTTTGTTATGTAACTTTGAAGGACATTTGCACTCTTGATCCACAATGTCTCCTCAACTGGAACTAGAAATGGAATGGTTAAAACGCTCTGTTTTCACAATAAACTTAATTACTGATGCTTCAACATCTAGTGTCAATGGATCTGAAGGTGCTCCTCGCCCATTTAAAATGCCGAGTTTAAAACCTGATCCAGCTTCTGCTAAGACAGTGCGTGAATCCTTTAAAAGTCCAACAAAATCAAACATATCCAACATTGATAGTACAAAGACACAGAATGGAAGAATTACCTGGCTGCCGACATCATTGGAGATAATGAATGGATTCAAGAAAGTCAAATGTTACACTGCTGTCTAGCAAAAATGTACAGATTCAGCAGATGTAAAAGCAAAATAAAAGATGCCATTATCCTGTGTTGTGTTAGATAACCCTTATACTACACCCTGTGACTGTAGGGAACAATTGTTCAGCCATGAGTGTGTGATAAATAACATTACATTCGATGGATACAGGGGGAATGTTTTCAATAGTTACTGTAAATTGCTTTTGAGGCACATAAGATCTCCAATTACACCATTACAATCTGGGTTAAAATTGCCTACATGGGACTGCACAATTCCATGCCCAGGGACTGATTTATGAATGTTTAAAATCCTTATCTCCACCCACTGTTTGAATCTTAACTTATACTTTTGCTTTTGTGACTGCTTTTGAAATACTTCACTATAATAACATTTTGTATACAGGGACAAACTGAGAAATTGGATTTTTCAGTCTAATCTCTTATTGTAAGCTTTTCCATTGAAACGTTGATAGACACATATGACAAGGAATGTGAAAGAAAAGATGATAGTCTTACGGTTTTTATATTTTTAATGATTTAAATCACCTCACCCACCCTTTTGAAAAGTTCCATATAATTTCCAAGAAAAACTGATTGGATAATAACCCACCATGATCTCACAAAACATTTGATGAAATGAATGGCATTAAAATTGTTGCAGTTGTGGAGTAGTTGCAGTAGTTTCTGATGCTCAAAATGTTATCATCCTGATTGTTCAGAGGATTTTGATAGTGAAGATCAAAACTTTAGTGCTATGTGTAACAGAAACATGTCTGCAATGCATTAGATTATTCCAATAAACCAAAGTTTTCCTCTAATCAGGATCTTTTTCTTGCATGACAATTCCATGGATCTAAGACGTAGCTCATGGTAAAATGAAGTAAATGCTACAAATCTTAAGAATGTGGATTCTCACACGTGGTGTGAAAGAATCATTCTGACCCATTCTTGGCTCACGCTGGAGAGCACTTGTTCAACCAATTCTTCTCTGTACAAAAACAAGGATCCAGATCACCTTGCATGTCCAGTTCATCACCAGGGACGCCGCATGATTGGCAGCACCACCAACAGTTTTTTCGTCTTTTTTTCATTTTTGGTGTGTTTTAAAAGTTTGTGTAAATATACTCCAGTTTGTTTTATGTGGGTGTCGGGGGAGGAGGTTGGGGAAAACTTTTTTTCAGTTTCGTACCTTGCCGGAGATGCGATTTTTTTTCCAGATCCCATCTCCGGTCGCTCTGCGGCCTACCATCGATGGAGCTGGAGCCCTCCTCGGACTGACTTAAAATTGGAGTTGATCCCTTGCCTGGGATCGCTCCAAACGCGGTCTGCGGACTTTACCATCGTGAACTCGCAGTCTCGGTAGATGCTAGTTGTGAGCTCCAACGATACAGAGGCTCGACCAGTCTCGACGCGTGGTTTGATTGCCGGCACGAGGGACTGACATCCCCCCAATACGGGAGCTAATCGCCCTGATGCGGGCTCAAACGCCGCTGGCTACGGCAGTCAAGATCATCCCATCAATGGAGGGCTCGAGGCCCCCGACCGCAGGAGAACAAACAAGGGAAAATTTATGAACTTTTTTTCGCCTTCCATCACCTTGAGCAATGTTAAAATGTATTTCGTGTGTTCCGTTGCTTTTTATTTGTATCACTGACTTGGCAAATGAAATTCCTCGTATGTTGCAAAACATACTTGGCTAATAAAGTATTATTGTGATTGATTGTGATTGTGATCACTTTGTTGGTACAAAGCATGGGATTCAAAAGCACTTTCTGGACATGTGTATCAATTTCACCGATTTACAGTGGTTTAGTTATTATCATCATTAAACTTTGAAAAAATGAAGATGTATAATCAACTATTGGAGACTACGTATCTTTGGTCAACATCTGATTAGAAAAAGACTTTCCTTTGAATTACTTCATTATAATTTGATTATTAAATATTCTTTCCTGAAATCGTTTTTACTTGACAGTACATTATCCCTATCCACATTCCATATGGTGATTACTTGTTTCGCAACAGATATCTCTTCCCTCTATAGTCATACAGATATTAATTGTCTCAAGATAAAGCCTTTGTCTCCATTATTCTACCCACAAGGGCTGTATCTGACAGAAACCCTATTATCTCCTTCCTGGGGATAGGCCAATCATTCCAAGACTTACTGTAGGTGTAATGAGAATACACGTTATTGTCACACAGTGTGGAAACAGGCCCTTCAGTCCAACTAACATGTCCCATCCACACCAACACCACACCAACCAACATGTCCTACCTACACCAGTCCCACCTGCCTGTGTTTGGCCCATATCCCTCCAAACTTGTCCTATCCATGTACCTGTCTAAATGTTTCTTAAATGTTGCGATAGTACCAGCCTCAACTACCTCCTCAAGCAGTTCCCTCCATACATCCACCACCCTTTTGTATGAAAAAGGTACCCCTCACGTTGCTATTAAATCTTTCCCCCCTCACCTTAAACCTATGTCCTCTGGTTCTCATTTCACCTACTCTTAGGAATAAATTATACATTCGTTATATATAAAATCTGAAAAGCAGAAAAATAAATACCGTGCAAGAAAAAAAACAGACATCAGTGCAAAACAAAAATACAAAAGGAAAACAAGTTAATGTGGTCATGTAAGAGTGGTCAATCTCCTTATGTTGTCAAGGTAGGATCGGGGTGGACAGGTGGGTTCAAAAACCTGGCAGTTTTAGGAAAGTAGCTGTTCCTGAGCCTGGTGGTATGGGACTTCAGGCTGCTGTAGCTCCTGCCTGATGGTAACAGGGAGACAAGGCCACAATGTGAATGGAAAGGGAGGTATGTTGGATGTTAGATGATTCCCTCTTGAGGTGGTGCCTCATGTAGATGTTTCCACTGAGGGGAGGGCCATTCCCATGATGGACTGGCTGTCTCCGTCATTCCCTGCAGCCTCATGCTTTAGAATTGCCATACCATGGTGCAATCAGTCAGGATACGTTTTACAGTGTATCTGCAGAAGTTTGCACATGTCAAATCTCTTTAAACTTCTAAAAAAAAATAGAGGTATAACGCACCTTCATCATGTTAACATGTATATGCTGGAAAGAATATATGAAGAAGGGTCTTGATCTGAAACAGCACCTATTCCTTTTCTCCAGAGATGTTGCCTGACCCGCTGAGTTACACCAGCCTTTTGTGTCTGTCTTCTATATGCTGGGGAAGGCAGTTCATCCGAGATGTTAATTCCAAATAATTTCAAGCTGCTAATTCTCCCTGACTGATGACGCCCAAATGAAAACCGGTACTTGGACTCTCAATTTCCCCTTTCTGAAGTCAACAATTAGTACCTTGGTCTAAATTGTGGGCGGGAGTTGTAATTTTGGCACCACAAGGCCAGGCGTTCCATCTTTCTCCTGCACACTGAAATGGCAGCAATGTTTCAGTTTCAGTTTAGTTCATTGCCAAGTGTACCAATGTACAGTGAACAGCTTTTGTTGCGTGCTATCCAGGCAGCAGAAGGACAATACATGATTACAATCGAGCCATTCACAGTGTATACATACATGTTAAGGGAATAATGTTTAGTGCAAGGTAAAGCCAGCAAAGTCCGATTTCATAGTTAAAGTAAGAAAAGTTGCTGTAGGAATAGAGATTTAAGAGTGTGGAGGGATTGTAGAACGGCTGCTGGGGCTAGCACACAAATAGTCACCTTCCAGTGCAATGGGATTCAGCTGACCACAGAGGTGTCGTAGGCTATTGCATAAACTACATTGGAATGGTGCTTAGCCACACATTCATCTGTGTAAAGAGAGTAGATCAGAGGGCTAAGAACACAGCCTTGAGGAGCATCTGTGTGGATGGTCAGTGAGGAGGAGGTGCTATTACCATTCCGCACTGATTGGGGTCTGCCAACGAGGAAGTCAAAGATCCATTGCAAAGTGAGGTGCAGAGGTCCAGGTCTTGGAGTTTAGTGATGTATTTAAAGGGAATGATAATGTTGAATAGTGAGTTCTAGTCAGTGAACAGCAGCCTAATGTTTGTGTCAGAACAGCGTGGGAAGGCAAATTTATTGCCTTCCCTCACAGTGGAAAACGTTGATTCCGCTGTGTGGGGATGTTTATGTTAAACTCTATCGTTTATCGTGTTCTTTTTTATTCATACGGCTGTGTGGTAACTCAAATCTCACTGTGCTAATTGGTGCATGTGGCAATAAATGTAATTTGAACTTGAACTTGAACTTGAAAAACACAGACATAGAAAACATAGAAAATAGGTGCAGGAGTAGGCCACTCATCCTGTGAATTGCCCTCCACTGCCTTCTGTGGCAGAGAGTTCCGCAGATTTACAACTTTCTGGATGAAAACATTTTTCTTCATCTCAGTCCTAAATGGCCTACCCTTTATAGTTGAACTGGGACCCCTGGTTCTGCACTCCCCAAACATTGGGAACATTTTTCCTGCATCTAGCCTGTCCAACCCCTTATGAATTTTATATGTTTCTATAGGATCCCCTCTCATCCTAAACTCCAGTGAATACAAGCCCAGTTAACCCATTCTTTCCCCATACGTCAGTCCTGCCATCCTGGGAATTAACCTGGTGAACCTATGCTTCACTCCCTCAATAGTAAGAATGTCCTTCCTCAAATTTGGAGACCAAACCCGTACACAATACTCCAGGTGTGGCCTCACTAGGGCCCTGTACAACTGCAGTAGGAAGTCCTTGCTCCTAAACTCAAATCCTCTTGCAATGAAGGCCAACATGCCATTAGCTTTCTTCACTGCCTGCTATACCTGCATGCTTACTTTCAGTGACTGATGTACAAGGACACCCAGTTCTCATTGCACCTCCCCTTTTCCTAATCTGACACCATTCAGATAATAATCTGCCTTCCTGTTCTTACCACCAAAGTGGATAACTTCACATTTATCCACATTCTACTGTATCTGCCATGCATCTGCCCACTCACCCAACCTGTCCAAGTCATCCTGCAGCCTCTTAGATCCTCCTCGCAGCTCACTCTGCCACCCAGCTTTGTGTCATTCGCAAACTTGGAGATGTTACTTTTAATTCTCTCAGTTAAATCATTAATATATATTAAAAATAACGGGCCCCAGCACTGAGCCTTGCGTTCCTTTTTATCCAGATTGTCCAAATGTAAACATTTTGTTTTAACTACATGTTTTCATATTAAGCTATGCAAGCTAATGTGCATATGCTACTTCCCAGTGTCTAGATGTTCAATTTCATCACATTTTTCTCAATGTCAACTTTTTGTTTAAAGACTCTTCTATCCTTCTCTCCAGGGATGCTGCCTGGCATGCTGAGTTACTCCAGCATTTTGTGTCTATCTGCAGGAAATAGTTCTGTGGAGAAATGTTTTTGCTTCAGTTTTGAGTAATGCTCAAAATGACAATTCATTACTACACTTCCAAACTTTCTAGGCTAGCATTGGTTTGATTAGCGACATAGCCCGAAACACAACACACTGAGACTGATACTTTATTCGTTTTTGGAGTCTATTTGCAGATGGAATCAGAAGTGGAAACTTTTCAAGGGCTTTGAAAGCATTCCAGACTAGCTGACACGCTGGATTTCAAAAACATTCTGAAGGCTGCAGCTCATTCTTGGAAGAGAAACAACATTTTGTTTAAATGGAGAGAGAATAAAGAAGTGCTATTCACAAAGAGAATGTGATTCTCATTAGACAAAGCAGAGAACATTTGCATTCAAGAACAGTAAGTAGTTTGGAAGCCATATGGAATGTTTGTTACTGTAAATGGATAATTGAAACTGAGAGTTATGACAACAGTTGTGTAGTGCATTGCTGAGACCATATCTGGAGTGTTAGGGAACAGTTTTAGTCTGCATGTTTAAGAAAGTATTTACTTGCATGGGAAGGAGTTCAGAGAAGCTCCGGTGTGTTGTAACATAATTGTATAAAGGGTAAAAGTGTTGTAAAAACAAGCCTGAAGGCTTTGTGTCTCAATGCGAGGAGCATTCGTAACAAGGTGGATGAGTTGAAGGTGCAGATAGCTATTAATGACTATGCTATAGTTGGGATCACGGAGACATGGCTCCCGGGTGACCAAGGCTGGGAGCTGAACGTCCAGGGATATACAATATTCAGGAGGGATAGACAGAAAGGAAAAGGAGGTGGGGTAGCATTGCTGGTGAGAGAGGAGATTAATGCAATAGAAAGGAAGGACATTAGCATGGAGGATGTGGAATCGATATGGGTAGAGTTGCGAAACGCTAAGGGGCAGAAAACGCTAGTGGGAGTTGTGTACACCTAACAGTAGTATTGGAGTTGGGGATGGCATCAAGCAGGAAATTAGAAGTGCATACAACAAGGGTAACACAGTTATAAAGGGTGACTTCAATCTGCATATAGATTGGGTGAATTAAATTGTCAGGGGTGCCGAGGAAGACGATTTCTTGGAATGTATGCCGGATAGTTTTCTAAACCAGCATGTGGAGGAACCAACGAGAGAGCAGGCTCTTCTAGACTGGGTATTGAATAATGAGGAAGGGTTAGTTAGCAGTCGTGTTGTGCGTGGCCCCTTGGGCAAGAGTGACCATAATATGGGTTCTGAATTTAAACAAAGGTAACTTTGAAGGTATGAGCCGTGAATTGGCCAAGATAGACTGGCAGGTGAGTTAAAGGATTGACAGTGGATGTGCAATGGAAGGTATTTAAAGACTGCATGGATGAAGTGCAAAATTTGTTCATACCGGTTTGGCAAAAGAATAAATCAGGGAAGGTGGTGCATCCGTGGATAACGAGGGAAATCAGGGATAGTATAAAAACTAAAGATGAGGCAGACAAATTGGCCAAAAAAAGCAGCCTACCAGAGGACTGGGAGAAATTCAGAATCCAGCAGAGGAGGACAAAGGGCTTAATTAGGAAAGGGAAAATAGATTACGAAAGGAAACTGGCAGGGAACATAAAAACTGACTGCAAAAGTTTTTATAGATATGTGAAGAGAAAGAGACTAGTTAGAACAAATGTTGGTCCCTTGCAGTCAGAAGCAGGTCAATTGATCATGGGGAACAAGGACATGGCAGACCAATTGAATAACTACTTTGGTTCTGTCATCACTAAGGAAGACATAAATAATCCAGGTTAGCCGGGAAGTGGTGTTGGGTAAATTGAACGAATTAAAGGCCGATAAATCCCCAGGGCCAGATGGTCTGTTTCCCAGAGTGCTCAAGGAGGTAGCCACGGAAATAGTGGATGCATTAGTGATAATTTTTCAAATCTGGAGTAGTTCCTGAGGATTGGAGGATAGCTAATGTAACCCCACTTTTTAAAAAAGGAGGGAGAGAGAAAGCGGGGAATTACAGACCAGTTAGTCTAACATCGGTAGTGGGGAAACTGCTAGTCAGTTAATGAAGATGGGACAGCAGCTATTAACAATATACATTAATGATTTGGATGAGGGAAAATTGAATGCAACATCTCCAAATTTGCAGATGACACCAAGCTGGGGGGTATAGTTAGGTGTGAGGAGGATGCTAGGAGGCTGCAGGGTGATGTGGATAGGCTGTGAATGGGCAGATGCATGGCAGATGCAGTATAATGTGGATAAATGTGAGGTTATCCACTTTGGTGGCAAAAACATGAGGGTAGACTATTATCTGAATGGTGGCAGATTAGGAAACGGGGAGATGCAACGAGAGCTGGGTGTCATGATACACCAGTCATTGAAAGTAGGCATGCAGGTGCAGCAGGCAGAGAAGAAAGTAAATGGTATGTTAGCATTCATAGTGAAAGGATTTGTGTATAGGAGCAGGGAGGTTTTACTGCAGTTGTACAGAGTTTTGGTGAGACCACACCTGCAGTATTGCGTACAGTTTTGGTGTCCAAACCTGAGGAAAGACATTCTTGCCATAGAGGGGGTTCAGAGAAGGTTCACCAGACTGATTCCTGGGATGTTGGGACTTTCATATGAAGAAAGACTGGATAGACTTGGCTTGTACTCACTGGAATTTAGAAGATTGAGGGGGGATCTTATAGAAACGTATAACATTCTTAAGGGGTTGGACAAGCTAGATGCAGGAAGATTGTTCCCGATGTTTGGGGAGTCCAGAACAAGGGGTCACAGTCTAAGGATAAGGGGGAATTCCTTTAGGACTGAGATGAGGAAAATATTCTTTACACAGAGAGTGGTGAGACTCTGGAATTATCTGCCACAGAAGGTTGTTGAGGCCAGTTCATTGGCTATATTCAAGAGGGAGTTGGATGTGGCTCTTGTGGCTAAAGGGATCAGGGGGTATGGAGAGAAGGCACGTACGGGATACTGAGTTCGGTGATCAGCCATGATCATATAGAATGGCGGTGCAGGCTCGAAGGGCCGAATGGCCTACTCCTGCACCTATTTTTCTATGTTTCTATGTTTCTATGTTGCTACAGGAGATTAATGAACTGTTTTATGAAGAAAAGTTGTGCTTAAATCAAGTGGATTATAAAAAAATGAAAACAGCATTAAACACGAGACATTTATGCCAATTGTCCTTTTTGCCTCTTCATTCAATAATATCATGGCTGATTCATTATCTCGGTCCTACTTTCCATATCCTCTGATTGTTTTAGTGTTCGGAAATATATCAATGTACAGCTTGAACATACTCAGCGACTGAGGCTCCTAGATATATAATTTCAGAGATGCACAGTGGCTTAAAAAATTACTTCTCATCTCTGTTCTAAACAACTGAACCATTACTTTGAAACTTAGTTCTAGACACCCCTGTTGGGGGATGTGTTAACCTTGCATCTAATATGTCAATCCTTAATAGAATTTTGTATGTCAAAATGAGATGCACTCTCATTCTTTTAAACTCAAGCAAGAAAAACCTTCTCATGAGCTAACCCTCCCTCCCTCACATCGTCCGATCACAGAAATGTCTCCGATGATGGACGACAGGCAGCATCTCTTGAGAGAAGGAATGGATGATGTTTCGGGCTTCTCGACCTGAAACATCACATGTCACCTGTCCTGCTGAGTTACTCCAGTTTTTTGGGTCTATCCTCAGTTTAAACCAGCATCTGCAGTTCCTTCCTACACATGCGTCCGGTCAACTTTTGTTGGACTCTCTTGCACTTCTTCAGATGGGGAAAACAGGTCAGTACACAAAATCCCAGGTATTGTCTTGTGAAAGTATTATAAAAACACAAATCATTTTGCAGCAAGGGCCAGCATGCAATGTGTCTTCCTAATTACTTGCTGCTTCAAAACATTATCTCTAAGTGATTCCCTCTTCAAGAATATCCTTTTTCGCACAAAAGCAAGTGAATTTGTGGAATTATCCAACCTAATATGTTGTTGAGGTTATAGCAAAGGAGGTTTTCAAAGAAGTAGATCCATTTTTGAAATATGGGATAATTAAGGGCTATCTGGAACAAGTCCAGACGAGGAGAAGAGACAGAGAACAGTAATGATCATATTGTGTGGGTGTGGAAATAAAATAGAAAGATTAAACAAAAACTTACTGTTTGAAGTTTGATCTTTATTTTATGAGCAGTTGAAGTGAGGGACTACGTGAAGAGCCCGCCAGCCCGCATGCGCGTCAATCTTCAGAGCAACTGTATGAAACCACAGACCACTTGCACAAACTTAAACTATAGAAAGATTAATAACCGTTGACCTACCGAATTATCTTTAAGAGAATCAGGGTTGGGAGTGGAGGGCATGTAGTCCCTCATTTCAACTTCTCATAAAATAAAGATCAAACTTCGAATGGTAAGTTTTCGTTTAATCTTTCTATTTTATATCAAAATCACGTGAGTGACTACGTGAAGCCTTCAAAGCTCTGTGGTTTCATGCAGTGATAAAACATAAATGGTAGAAAAGACAAGGGTTATTTGCAACAAGATGCTAACTTGCATACATGGCCATTGCCCTTAATCGGACCACAGTCCCAATTGGCTTTGAGTTAGACAAAACTCATTCAACACTGTTCAGAATTCTACCTGCAATCATCCAGGCATACTCAACCAAATATTATTACTTCTCAAAGTTCACTATGTAAGCCTCCTGCTGTTGCAAGAAGATGATCAAATGGGAATACCATTCTATTGGCTGCTAATGAGCCACCAACACTCTCTTGAGAAAACAATTAAATAACAATGAAGAAACTATCCTTCATCTCATAGGTACTAGCAAGCTCAATGTCCCTGTATACATAATAACACCCCCAATCTCCGATCTGGTGGGTTAGCTGTCAACTACAAATTGTCCCCAACCATGCCCGTTTAGCTTTATGAGATCATTTCTATAACAAGCTACCTTCATGTCAGTTATGACCCAGAGACCGAGCCAGAGATTAAAGACTGTGTTCTTTGTGCTGAAATCAGTTGCTAAAAGCATAATCAACTTAAAAGATATTGCTCCCATTAGGAATACAGTAGATGAATATCTGCATAATAATTTACTGATACACATTCCACACTACTATGAGTTCAGGCTTTAGAGCGTTCAAATAAAAGACACCTTGCTTAATGTTAATCAACAGCGGGTGAATAACCAATCATTTATTGTCCCACTTATGGTACTATGGAGAATGACAAAGCAGCACAAGCAGTGTAAAATGTGCTGTAACATAATCGCTTCTCTATGCCCAAACGGAAAGAAAATCAACCCTCTGCTACTTCTGTTTAAAAGTAGCTTACATGTCTTCTTCACAAACTTCCCATACAATCGTTCAGAGCTAGCTGCACAAGAAATAGGCTGAACTAGCCATCACTCGTTTCTTCGAGTAAATAGGAGCTTCTTTCAGCCGCCTTTACCATGGACACCCTGAATGAGTAGGCTAAATTGGCACTATTAAAATTCATGTTGGCTCATCCTTAATATCGTAAGAAGCATCTACTGATAAAACCCATGAGTCTTCTCAGCTACAACATTTTCATGTTGTCTATAAACTCCATGACACAATGCCCTTTTGATCTGAGTAGGGCAGCATTAGCTTTAGAATCTTTGTAAATAGCCTGGGCCTGAAGACAACCCCTAGGTAGAGCCTAAACTTTTCAGCACTGGCTTTGTCAAAAAAACACCAGATATATCTGTGCCAGATATATCTGTGCCATAGATATGGCAAAGTATGCATCTTCAAGATCGATTGAGGCCCTAAATCCTCTGAATCTGCTAAATTGCTGAAAGACAATTATCCATCTTAAACTGGGTAACCAAACACATGATCAGACTAGCCAAATCCTAATCTGATTTAGCATGCTCCACTTTTCTGCAACCTTGAGAAATATCAGAAATATACTCCTCTTGTTCTTGGGCAACCTTTGTGAGACATCTGTGTTTCCACTTGGATAACCATAGTTTCTTCTATTGACCATACGGACGGAAGTTTTTTGGCTCCTCTTGCCGCGGAAGACACATTAATCTATGTATATAATTATTTATTTATTTCACTCATAACATATAATCAGATCCTTATGACTAGAGCTGAAACACAACATCGACTTGATGAGGGAATACGAGTTCCCTGTCAACTGTTCACCGTCAGAGTCACCCAGAATCCTCAGCCTCCTTCCTCAGAATGGAAAATAGCATAATGCAACACTGAACCAGGAATTGCTCCACAGTCCTCTGACCGAAACCTCCTGTCTCAGTCGCCAGTGTGCGCAACACACCCTCTTCGACCAGCCACTTCAATCAGGAATTACGGAATTGAGAGCCTACAGATTATTATATATATATATATATATTCTATTCACAACATGCACCTGCAGGTCAATAAAAAATGCTACATGCCAGACCGACTTTCTGCTGGTAGCTACCTATCCCAGAGAGGATGGCAATGATGTTTCCAATGAACTGGCAACTCTACTAACTGAGCTGAAAGAATTAAGCATGGGTTGAGGGAAACCTCAAACAACCTCACTCTACTGAGCAGCCTGATAACCACAATCACAGATGTTGAGGCAGTGCTTCCCTGGTCAATATGTTCCATATGGCCAGCCTGTTCCAAGATGGTCTACCCTGAACCAGGGAAATCAAGCTGTTCTTTTTGGAACTTACAGAGGTTGCTATGCAAGGCACCCTGCCACTATCTCTGCAATAACCTACTCTTCCCCAGACAGTGAAAGGTACTAGACAGACCATGCTGCCAGGAAATCCAAACCCGGGGCAACAGACTGCTCCATTTCGGAATTTTAAGTAGGTTAGTAAAGAGACCTTACCTGCCAGCATCTCTGAGCCCAGGTTGACCTGCTTGTTGGAGCTTCAGCGAAGTTCCATTGCAGACCTTGTCTGATCACATCTTCAGCCCCATGCTTGTCAAACAGCTCATTGCCAGAGCTCAAAAGCGATATTACTGTGCAAGGCACGCCTGCCAGCATTTCTGAGCCCAATGGGACAGGCTACTTCTTAGGCTGACAGCCTCTTTAGAGCCTTTCCGGAGCTTTACTGTGCAGGTCATGCTACCAGTTATCCCCAGCCTGGCTTGACAGGCCGCTCCTTTGACCCATTCTGCTCCTTCGGTGCATCAGCTGGGCTCACTGGACAGGTCACGCCTGCCATTACTGCAAGCCTGGTTCAACAAACTGTTCTTGCGGGGCCAGCTAGTGACTCCCGACTGCTCCTTTCTGGAGCTTCAACGGCACTTCCTGCCCCTTGAATGCAGGGTGAAAACCCACCGGAATACTGGAGCTTTACCCACATAGGATGGTACTCCACCCCCGCAGCCGCCTTAAATTCCCCCTGCAAGTCTTCAACTTTTGCTACATAAGTCCTCTCTGAAGAGATACTATGCAGGCTGCACGTTACCAGCCCTGTAAAAATGAGCCATTTTGGGAATTATCTCCTGCCTGATAACATTTTGCGATGACAATAGCCCCAACTGTGTATTACAGAGAAGTGATAATGCAGCTTTCTGCACTTCCGAGAGTTGAGACCCATCTACTGACTTGCAAAAGTCCGTAATGACTCCAGAGCAGTTTTTGGACTTGCTGACATAATTATTGGCCTACATATCATCACTGAGATATCCCAACTGAAATTGTCGTATGGAACTTCCAAAAGTCTGGCAGTTATCTGGACTGGCATATTTCCTGGATACTCTTAGCCAGAACTTCCTCCAGTGAATCTCCTATCCCCAAAGGGATGACAAATACGTGAAGAGCCAATAGCTCCTTCAAATGATTAAAATGAAGCATATCACCCATTAGTTCAGGGATTCGATTTCGTTATCGACATCCACATAGTCGGAGTCACCTATGTAAGAATCTCCAACAACCCCCTCTTCTGAGCGGGAAATATTATAACGCAACCCTGGACCAGATGTTGCTCCCACATAAATCTGATTGACATAGCCTGTAAATGTCTCCTGAGCTAGGAGCAAATTTCCTATTTTCATTTTATTTATTTATTCATACATTTATTTTTCTATTTATTTATTTATTTATCTGTGTATTTATTTATTTATTTTACTCACTAGACAGGTTGCGCCTCCTGCTAGCGACTCCGAGTCCTTGGACCCTTCTGGAACCTCAATGGAGTTTCGCAGGGGAGGAATAGAATGCAACCCTGAACCAGGTGTTGCCTCCTCTGGCCTCTGGCTGGCTCCTTTTCGGAGCTCCAACGCAGGTGTCTGTACAGGCATTGCCCATCAGATGCTCCGAACAACAACCTGCTCCAGTGGAGCCCCATTCTTCCACGGCAGTCGCTGGCCTGGCCGATCTGACAGCCGCTATTTTTTAACCCGCCAGCTCCTACGGAGCCTCCATGGCGGTTGCTGTCCCGATATATTCTATAGATAGAAAATAATAAAGAAAGAGAAAAAAATAATGATAAAGAGTTGCAGGTAGTGGAAGGTAAGACCTCCCTGGTGGAATAAAACTGGTTGAAAAAAAGGTCTTACCTTCCACTCCAGTTCCCGGAGGTTCCCGGAGCTTTTCGTCCTCCGGCAACCACCTTCAACAAGCATCACAACCGGCTTTGACTAAAAAATTACCAATTTTTTAAACAGAAACCACTTTCGACCATTAGGGAGACTGATAAAAACCTCTGGGAACTGCAGGGAAACCTTGGGTGGGGCGCAACGTCTCCAGAGGTCTCCGTTCAGGTTTCCTAAGTGGGACAGGGGCATAAGTGGGACAGGGGCATAAGGGCTAGGAGGCAGAGCAGAATGAAACAAAAGGCTATCAGACGGTATATGCACTGAATAACCAGAATTAATCTCCCAGATGGGTTTAGGTGATGTAATTTTACAAGTAATATAAGGTGCCTGCTGATGGAGAAATGCTTCCTGCATTGAGCCTGCAAATCAAGGCCAGATGATGTACAAAAATCCAACAGAAGCTGCTTCACCATTCCATTTGCACCGATTGCTCTTCTTCAATGGCCTCACATTGTTGTCGGGCCAGGAGCCTCCGAGCAGAGTTGGCTGTTGAAAATACAGTATGCTGTCTCCCTGAGATTGAAGGAGTGAAGATTTCTTCCTGGAAATATCTCATTCAACATGAGGAAATTCTACTCATGATTCACAAAAAAGCTGCAGACTGAAGGAGCGGAATGTTTTCCTGCTGATAAAGAGGTCTGGGATGCCTGCTGTAGGCAATCCATCACTCAGAAGCATAGAGGAATCCCAGGCAGACAATGAATTTGTGCAGAGTTTTAGGGAATGATGCATTGACACTCTATTCTTCAGGAGGCTGAAGGCGATTATGGCACATTGGAGGCAATGGTGAATTTCACCATCAATATCTGCCTTAAATGAGCAGTGCTCCCAAGCCATGATTTCCAGGGTCTCACAGTGGATCAGGGAACAGTTTTTGTCAATGAGGGAATGTTGGTGGGAGATATTTGTGTTGTGGATATAGAAAATAGCCAATAGACAATAGGTGCACGAGTAGGCCATTTGGCCCTTCGAGCCAGCACCGCCATTCAATGTGATCATGGCTGATCATCCCCAATCAGTACCCCGCTCCTGCCTTCTTCCCATATCCCCTGACCGCTATCTTTAAGAGCCCTATCTAGCTCTCTCTTTTAAGTATCCAGAGAACCGGCCTCCACCGCCCTCTGAGGCAGAAAATTCCACACTCACAACTCTCTGTGTGAAAAAGTGTTTCCTCATCTCCATTCTAAATGGCTTACCCCTTATTCTTAAACTGTGGCCCCTGGTTTTGGACTCTGCCAACATTGGGAACATGTCTCCTGCCTCTAGTGTGTCCAAACCCTTAATAATCTTATACATTTCAATAAGATTCCCTCTCATCCTTCTAAACTCCTGAATGTTTAACGCAAAACAACTCTGGATGTTTAACGCAAAGCTTTCAGTACTAGCTAGAAGTTTATCTGGGTTACAGAATTTGATGTATCCAGTGCTCATTGTTATTTTGTGGTATTGCACTTTGAAAATCAAATTGTTTACACTGTTTCTCATGGCTTACTGCCAATTTTCCAGCAAAGTTACGATGAGAATCAGGAAGTTCCTAAGGGACAATTGATCTTTTGGATGAAGTTGCGATCAGTCTTAAACAGTTTAGAAGTGACCAAACTAGGCATAAGTCCTGTGCTTGACATGATACGTTATGCTATGTGTACACCGATGTTTAGTGAAATTTATTTTTGTATACAGTTCAGTACAAGTATCACTACACATAAGCATTTAGATACATCTTAGATAAGCATCTCAGATAGAGTACAAGTGTACAGCAGTAGTACACAGAGACAGTATACAGAGTCGCCAGTTTGACACCATTTTCAAGTCCCAGTTGTTGTAAGTGCATGGGTATTGGACCTGACCATGAAGGTCTGCTGTCCTGTCGGCATTGCAGGGTTGGCCTGGCCAAGCGTGGCCATGGTGTCCCCCTCTGCTGCTCCACTGCTGTAAACCGTGTGGGGTCGACACACATGTCTTCTTAGAGAGGCGCCCGGTCCAGCCGATCCCCAGGTTGCCGCAGGGCCGCCAGCGGCCCACTCCACCATTGAGGCAGTGCACCGCCTCCCGCAGACAGTCTCTTGACCAGCCTCCATCCAACTCCTACCACTCTAGGCAGGCGAGCCAGGCCTTCCAGGTGGGTTCCCAGCCCACTCCACGGTTCCTCGATCTGCGGCTCTGAGTTGGGCGAGCTACGCAGGTTTCGGTATGCAACGTGGGTCCTCTGTCTGCAGCGGCGAGTCTGGCCCACCGGGTGGATGCTCCATCCCTGATCTCCGGCAGGGGAGCCGATCGTTCCAGGCGGTCCTCATGGTGGGCGAGCTGGACCTTCTGGGCCAGACCTCTGTATTCTGTCCGCCGCGAACAGTCCGGGCAGGCTGGTGGCTCTGGCCGCCGGATGTTTGCATGGAGAGTTACCAGACGCAATTGTATTTCCAGAGCTCTCAGTGGCGAATCCCTTGAGCAAATCAGCTTTTACTGAGTATTTATTTATTTTATAAAATGTTTAATGAGGAACGTGCATAAACAGAGAACAGTACAGGACCAGGACATGCCCTTGGCCTACAATGCCTCTGCTGAACATGATACCAAATTCAACTAATTTAATTTACACATGATCTATGTCCATCCATTTCCTACATTTCCATGTGCCTAGCTATGAAGTGTCTTAAATGCCCCTACCATCTGTCTTTTTACCTCCACCCCTGGCACTTTCCAGGCTATTCTTTGATTAAAAAAACTAGTTCTTGCTATTCTTTGATTAAAAAAACTAGGAGATAGTTGGTATATCTCCTTTAAACTTCCCCTTCTCATCTTAAAGCAACGCCTTCTAATATTTAAGATTCCCATCTTGAGGAAAAGAGTCTGGCTGTCAAACCTTTCTATGCCTCTTATCATTTTATAAACTGCTATCATATCTCCACTCAGCCTCTGACAGCTCTAGCGAAAACAAGACAAATTTGTCCAAGCTCTGCTTATAGCTTATACCTTCTATTCCAGGTCACATCCTGGTAAACCGGCACTGCAGAACATCACTAATCACTGACATCCAGCCAGGTGACAACCTTCCACCATGGATCTCATACATTTTAATCCTCTAGATCAGACTACAATGACGGACCTTGTCAAATGCCTTCCCAAAGTCCAAGTAGACAACATGTCAGCCATACTCTCATCAATCATCTTCTTCACCTCAAAAGACTCAATCAGGTTTGTAAGACATGATCTGCTCTGGTCATAATGCACAGTGGCCTATAATTTCCTGGATAATGCTTATTTCTCTTCGTCAACAAAATAACTCCATTTGCTACTCTCATGTCCTCCGGGATATTGCCTGTTGCAAGAAAAGATACAAAGATCTTTGTCAATGCCCCTGCATTCGTTTTTCTTACTTCTCACCATCACCTGGGATAGATGTCATCATGCCCTGGGGACTTATCCACTTAATGTTCCATGCACTGATCCAGGCTCTACTTTCATCTACTTTGCTCAGAATACTTGCATTGAAATAACACTTCAGCTCATCTTTCTCACTATGTTCATTAACCCATCCCTCCCTGTCCTTCCTTTCAGACTTACTTGTTGAAACGTCTCCCTTCCCATCATCTTCCCATGTATATTTGCTGTGCTGATCCCCTAGCCACTCTAGTTTAAACCCTCCTGTGTGGTACTTGCTAACCTCCCCTTCTGAGGAATTGGGCACCCCTCCAGTTCAGGAACAACCCATTCCTTTTACATAGATACCACCTGCCCTTGGAGAGACCCCACTATATCTGAAGCACATCCTTCTACACCAGCTCTCCTTAGCCATGTACTGAAGTGTGCTGGTGAAAAAAAAAAGTAGAACAATACTTTTCTTTTTTTGCCTTAAATAATTGTTGGCTTTCACAGTCATTGTGTGATTCATTTTAAGAAATATTCCTCTCCACAGCAGTTGGTGATTAGTGTTTTGATTTATCAACTATATATTTTTTGAGTGTTAGGATTGAAAAATAGAAGTTATAGGTACGTGACTCTTTTAAATGAGTCTTTATAATGTTTCTCACTTTTTATTTCTCTGTTCAAAGCCATATCCCTTATTTACTTTTTCTTCAGCGACACTCTCTCATGTTTGAAAGTGACTTGGTTCCACTGATATACAGTGGGTGAAGAGGTGGTGGAAAGAGCTCATGAGAAATCTGAGCTCATATAGGATCTAAAGATGTTACCCAACAAGAAGCAGGGTGCTAATTTCCAGGTTATTAATAATCGCATGTCCATCAAATCTCTACAAGCTCATTTTTTAACAGTATCTTTTTCTATGTCAACAAACCTTAGAAAAACAAAAGAAGCTTCCCTAAGAGGAACAAGTAAAATTGAATTGGTCGGAGGATCCAAGATGTAGACATGCAGACCAATGTCATTTTTAAGTATGGCTACTGTCATAAATATGAAGCAATAGAAAATAGAAACTTAAGCCCATTATGGGCCCATGAGGAGCAATGAGATAAATAAACATTACTGTTTCAATGGGGGATGCAAGTCAATGCACAAATGTCTGGCAGTGCTCACGGAAATATCTCAATGTGGATTTCTAAAACTTGTGAAGATGAATTCACATGAATTGACAAATGACATGAAACAGAGAGGTTGATTTACAATTTATTTCTGGAGTGTGTGGCATTTTCCAGAGAGAGATTTAGCTCTTGGGGCTAAATGAATCAAGGGATATGGGGAAAAAGCAGGAATGGGGTACTGATTTTAGGTGATCAACCATGATCATATTGAATGACAGTGCTGGCTTGAAAGGCCGAATGGCCTACTCCTGCATCTATTTTTTTATGTTTCTATGGCCACTTTGTGACCAGACACCCTTTTAGAAACTGCACCATTTTCCTATTCATTGATTACAATTATGAGCATCCAACCTGGGAGAAAAAAAAGTTTTTATTCTCAAGTGGTAAGTTGAAAGTTGCTCCCAACGTCTTGAGCAGCACAATTCAGTTAACTTGAAGACTGATTATCAATGCAGTCTGCTCATGCATCTCTTTTGCCATCTGTGAAGCAGGACGAAGGATTGCATCAAGGAATGATTCGTTTTATTAATCCACAGTTTCAAACACAATGTCAAGAGACATTCATTAATCATGTGGCGTGTGAGCTGGCATAGAAATAATAAAAACGATAGTGTTATCAACAACCACAGGCAAAGAGCAAACCAGAATATCGGGCACTTATTATGAGGATAGGCGAAGATTATACTGTTGCTGTCACCAGTTGAAAGGCAGATTCTAGCTGAAAGCAAATTATAAGTAAATGAAGCCAGTGTGGGTTATCAATGTTGAACAGTATTCCAGCAGCCCTGAGGCAATATAGCGTGATACCTAAGAGCAAATAGATCTGTCTGGGAGAAAATATTTGGAACAAATATTCTGGCCCATTAATCTAGGAACCAACTATTGCATAGCAACCAGTGGATGGTACCAAACTATGACTGTGAATCCAAGTGTTCAGCAGAGCATTACTGTTGGTTTATTTTTCATCTTGAGCTGAAAGATAATCAAATTGTAATATCTGAAGAAAGGTTCTGCCTCAAAACATTACCTATCCATGTTCTCCAGTGATGCTGCCTGATCCGCTCGGTTAATCTGGCACTTTGTGTCTTTTTTTTTGTAAACCAGCGTCTGCAGTTCCTTGCGGCTGCTCTGTCAAATTGTAATGTGTTCATTTCCAATTTAGAGCAGTATATATTCAATTCAATTAATTTTGATTTTAAATAGTAATCCTAAGAAGAATAAATATTTGCAGGCAGCATTTTTCGTCATTTCAGATTTGGTCCAGTCTTCCTGTCTGAAAAGGGTCCCGATGTTGCCGATTCATTCATCTGAAACATGTGTTGGGGATGTTATTGAGAACCTTGAGCCCATGTGTTGGGACCACAGAAACTATCTGTGAACAATGGAAGGAATGCCCACCTCCTAAACTACTTGCCACCCTTAGCCCTAACCCCTCTTCGCCCCTGTCCCATCAAGCACCTTCTGTGGCAGGTTTTGCCGGCACCATATTGATTAGACACAAAATGCTGGAGTAACTCAGTGGGACAGGCAGCATTATTAGGGGAACATTGTTTAAACATCACCCATTCCTTCTCTCCAGAGATGCTGCCTGTCATGCTGAGTTACTCCAGCATTTAGTGTCTATCTTTGATTTAAACCAGCAACTGCAGTTCTTTCCTACCATATTGATGATATCAGCTGCCTCGGGACCCAGAGAACTGGCAAGGAAACAGCCTTTCTTGAACACAAGCATCTGTTTTAAATAGAGGAACTTCAACTGGCATAATTTCTCAATTTTGGAGCTGGATATTTAAGACTAAAAAATGCAGCGTCCAGTCTTTCATGAACCCTCCCAAACAAAATTAAGACTGTCAAAGCAATGTATTCCTCTCATCCTGCAACACACAAATAAAATCAGATTCAAGCCCAGCAGAGATTTCAGTGTTCTTGGAAAAAAGCCTAGACAATAGGAGATAATCGCACACAAAAGACAGCACCTTACACAAATGTCTTGCTTTACCTTGGAACCAATCCCTTTTTCATTCAAACTGCGTTTTTAATTTCCATTCAGTACTAATGGCAAATACTGGCAGCAATCGCTCAGGATCAAAGAAATAAGGAAGTCTCAATCATCCGGATCACTCAAATCCTACAACATATCCTGCAGTATGTTCCTAGATGTGTTTCTTATGTGATTAAAATAGTTTAAATGCCTTTAATGATTTGAACAAGGTGTCTGATATGGATTGAGATACAGAACTTAAAATGCTCTTAAAGGTATTGTATTTATAAGATATTAGGAATAATATCCTAATGTTTTATGAGAGGAATACGTTGCTTTGACAGTCCTACTTTTGTTTGGGAGGATTCATGAGAGACTTGGCGGAGCACTTTTAGCCTGAAACATAAGTCATTAAAGTATTAAAACATTTCAGGATTATATTAGATTTGTTGTAAACAAGCCACTGTTACATTGTATTACTGCATTACATTGTTTTTATTACATATGGATGTAATAGAATCAGTTATATATTTATTTTTAACAATTTATTTCTAACAATTTGAATTTCAATGTTGCAAGCACATAAACTAAAGTGGATGCTTAGTCTACCTTTCTGTTAAGTTACCACTTCAGCAATGACCTTCTTATAAATCATGCAAAGAGCCTAGCAATTTATTATATATACTATACACTACAATATTTTACATTATTGTTATGCAGTATCAATTGTGAGCTAATTTACCAAGCCAATTAACCTACAAACCTGTACGTCTTTGGAGTGTGGGAGGAAACCGAAGATCTTGGAAAAATCCATGCGCTCATGGGGAGAACATACAAATGCCGTACAGACAGCGCCGTAGTCGGAAACGAACCCGGGTGTCAGGTTGCTGCAAGCTCTGTAAGGCAGCATCTCTACCACTGTGCCACCGTGCCATCCTAATTTGATGCCATACATGCACTAAGTGAAAGGGAGTGTGCATCCAGACACTGCAAGAAGTTGTCGTCTCATTAGGGGAATATTATTTAAATGATAGTAGAGACTAGGGATCCAACACTTCATCACAAATCACAACATCTAGTAAGAAGTAGATGGCAGTAAAGATACTCAGAGAATGTCTTGTAGCAGCTCGTAATGCTAACGGTAGGTACTCGGGACATCTGGTAAACTAGTGATGCTTTTTCATCTATGTAAAAAATGTCCACGAGTAAAAAAATACTCGTGATGAAAAAAATGGTTACTTTTTACTCGTACGAGCCGCTACGAGACATCCACAAACTCATATGAACCCGCTATGGACATTCTCCGAGTTCGGATCAGGGGAAAACTTGAATTACCTCGTACAGTGGGCAGGGTCTTAAGGGGTGTCCAGGGAGCATGAAACCACAAGTGCTTCAGCAAACACATAGTTTCAGTATCAGAAAGAGTTCAACAATATCACAGCCATCATGAAAAGTCATTGGAACCACCAAAACCATCTATTAAGAGCTGCGCTGGCACACTTACATCTCACCATTATTTGCTCACATAAGTCCACATATATCTCACACCACAAACACACTTCCAGTTTACAATATGAAAACAATAGGCATATCACACACACACACACAGAAGCACATATTGCCTCCTTCATTAATGTTCTTTCTCCTCTCTTGAAGGAGAAAGTGACAAACGGCAAATTTCAAGGACTGTTCCCTTTCCAACATGCTGAGTTGTCTAGATGGAGTGGTAATTGAGAGCATTGAAGACTTAAGAATGATCATATGTATTCCTTTTTCTCGTATCCCAGTTTGTTCCATAATTTCAGTGAAAGGAGGCAAACACACGATAACCCCATGGTATACTTGCATCTACATGATTAGATTTCATGTGCTTGTTAAAATGTAGATAACTTATTATTGCACATAGACTTGGTTATTGTCCTCAACATAAGTGTGTATAAGCAGTTTAGATACTCCTTTGGGCTTGGTTTCCTTGGTTGAGCACATCCTGGTTTTATAGCATGTACTTTGTGATTTAATACTAATTTACCTGCCTGATACATATAATTGAAATAGTTGTCTCTTCTTATCACGTCCTCAACCCATTATGATCTAACACTTAAGCCCTGCTCATTCTAGTGACACACGATATGCAATTGCTCACATCCCAGCAGCCATGGATCGAGAAGTGCAAAAATGAAACACCATGTCATTGCAACTGACAATCACATACATCAGATCTGATCCTGGCTCTTCAAGGACAATGGAGATGGTATACCATCTCCCTGCAAGGTGAGATCACACCCCTGTTTTGTTCCAGAGGTCTCAAATAGAGCTACAAAGAAGCATCCCCATGACAAAGGCTTGAGCTGGCTTGGCCTTGCCTGGCTTTCTTGTAAGCTTGCATTTGGATAACAAGGAGTAAAAGCAAATCCAATTCCAACACTGCATGTGCCTTTCCACCCTGAGTGTGATCCTTAATATATTAACTCCACTTTTCTCTCTCCACAGACCTATCTGCTGTATAATTCCAGCATTTTCCTACTAGTTTTAAGTTTAATCTACCATCTCAATGTGTTCCTTTGTTTTTTTTCTCTCTGACTGATTTCATTAATGTGCTCAAAATACTTATGTAACTGATGGAAAATGGTTGAATGTAGATAAAGGGAATACCTCTGAAAGGCTAATGTAAGGCTTGCAAAAATAATCCTAAAGTTTAAATAAAGCTTATTTAGGATTATAGTGGTAAACCTTGTCTTGTCCTACCAGAGGTATTCCCTTTGTCCATACCCATCCACCATCTGCTCCACAAAACTAACTTGGTTTCTCATTGTTTTTCTCTTTCCACAGACACAAAGTGATCCTAGCATTTTCGGTTTTTACTTCATGTATCCACTGTCAACAATAATGTCTTAATTTTCAATGCGAATATTCGCCAAGGTGTATCTTGTCCAAAAAACCAAAACATGTCTAAATTGGCTAATTACCTAAGATAGACACCAAAAGTTGGAGTAACTCAGCGGGACAGGGAGCATCTCTGGAGGAAACGAATGGGTTATGTTTCATGTCGAAACCCTTCTTCAGACCCAAGAAGGGTCTCAAACCGAAATGTCACCCATTCCTTCTCTCCAGAGATGCTGCCTGTCCAGTTGAGTTACTCCAGCTTTTTGTGCCTATCTTCGGTTTAAACCAGCATCCGCAATTCCTTCCCACACATTTTGCCTAACTACCTGCCAGACAAGCTACACAGTATTACTAGCAAGAGAGCATAATAGTGCTGTTAAACTACACTTTCTCACCATTAGTCTATACACTAATAATCCATTGTATTTCGCCAGAACTGTATCGCACCATTTGATACCAACTGTAACGCACATTTGGCCTTGGTCAAAATGTGAGCTGAATTCTGGAGGTGAAGAAGTAGGTGACTGTCCTTGGCATTTAACTAAATGTTGCATCAAGGATCTCTGCCATCAAGGGGAGAGCATTTCACTGGCTAGTGCCATAGTCTGTACACAACAAGATGGTGTTGAATGTTAGAAGTCACTCACCCTTGCCTCAACACATCACAACAAGTATTCCTCATGGAAGCAGAACGATCTGAAGAACAGCCTCGACCTGAAACCCATTCCTTCTCTCCAGAGATGCTGCCCGTCCAGCATTTTGTGTCTACCTTCAAGGAGCCTAAGCTTCTTCAACTGCTTTATCATTGAATTTGCTCCATAATAAGTTCCTGCGTGGGGACACATCTGATGACTGCTCTACAATGTTCTACTCTATCAGCTAAACCTCAGCAAATTAAGGCTAAATCCTAGAATTCAAAACAGCACTGTGTTAGTACCTTTATCATAGACATAGAGTGATGCAGTGTGGAAACAGGCTCCAGCCCAACTTTCCCACACCGACCAACATGTCCCATCTGCACTAGCCCCACCTGCCCGTGTTTGGTCCGGGCCAATATATCAGTGGATGATGCAGTCAACGTAGGCCTTCACTTCATCCTCCAGCACCTAGACTGCCAGGGGACCTATGCAAGAATTTTGTTTGTGGATTTTAGCTCTGCATTCAACACCATTGTGCCAGAGCTACTACACGCCAAACTCTCCCAGTTCACTGTGTCTGAACCCCTCTGTCAGTGGCTCACCAAATCCCTGACAGACAGGAAGCAGCATGTGAAGCTAGGAAAACACATCTTGGACCCGCAGACCCTCAGCATAGGAGCACCGCAAGGCTGTGTACTCTTCCCGCCCCTTTACTCACTCTACACCAACGACTGCACCTCCACAGACTCCTCAGTCAAGCTTCTCAAGATTGCGGACGACACAACCCTGATTGGAGTGATCCAGGATGGAGAGGAATCTGCCTACAGACAGGAAGTGACACAGCTGCCGTCCTGGTGCCTTTGTAATAACCTGGAACAAGTCTTAAGACAGACTTTAGGAGAGCTCCCCCTCCCCTCCCCCCACTCACCACCAACAACACCACAGTCACAGTCATCTATGGAGTCGTTTAATGTCCTTGGAGATCATGGTTCTAAGGGACTTAAATGGGGGGCCACCATCGACTACACAGTCAAAAAGGCCCAACCAACTAACCGAATGGCCGCTCAGCCAAAAAGTCAAATAATGGACATGAATTCGCTGGGGGGGGGCAGGACTTATCAGCGATTGGTCCAGACCCCCGTGTCCATCACATCACTGGCCGATGGAGATGGGAGGGTGTGGGTCATTTTTCCACACAAGCCATAGGTGATTGGGCACTCTGAACCCGAGCAGCAAGTTGTAAGCAGTCCATGTGAAAGGACAGCACCGACCAACAATGAAGGCACTATGAAACCAGATGCTTCAAGCCCTTCCCACAGGACAGGGTTTTAACTCAGCATTAAAAATCAAAAAAGAGTTACATTGATATAAAAACAAAAATGTTACATGTATAAATAGTTCTTACATTCGGGAACCTGGTTAATTAAGTGGTGGGATTATTTCCCTGTCCTAACTATGCCTTTGCTTCAGCCGGTGGTTACATCCATTCCATCGCAAAGATGTGAGATTTCATTAAGAACACACTTGGATGAATCAATGCAAGCATGTAAAGAGTCTCTTCCATGCGCGCAATACATGAAGCCGATGAAATGAGACAACTATCACACCAAAGATAGACACAAACTGCTGGAGTGACACAGTGAGACAGGCAGCATCTCTGGAGAGAAGGAACGGGTGGCGTTTTGGGTCGAGAGCCTCCAGACACAGTCTTCAGGTCTGAAGAATGGTCTCAACCTGAAACGTCACCCATTCCTTCTCTCCAGAGATGCTAGCCTGTTCCACTGAGTTACTCCAGCTTTTTGTGTCCATCTTCGGTTAAAACAGTTTACAGATTAACTGGTGTTTTGTGTGTGGGAGCTTGCGTGCGTTACACAGGCAACCAGACGGTAATAAATAAAACGTGCTTCTTGTTATCCGGGGGGGGGGGGGGGTGATGTGGGAGGGGATAAAATTGTTTGTTGTCAAGCAGACTAGTCATCGGCCTACTGGGGAATTTGAGTGTCACCCCATGTTTTAAAAGCGATTTGATATGGCTGCCAATGCCCCGAGCCATCTGTCCCCGCAGCCGGGGTGGGGGGTGAATCCCCTGGTGTGGGTGGCTGAGGGGTGAATCACCCCATGTATGGGTCGGGGTATGGGGGTCAGGGGGGTTAGTCACCCTGTTGTGGGGGTTGGCGTCCGATGGCGGTGCATCGCGGTTAGTGACTCTGGGTTGGCGGAGGGACCAGCCTGTCCCACACCTCTGCTCCACCCGGCGCTGCTGACGCGCAGCCCATCACAGTATGGCCACAAGGGGGAGACGAGGCGGAGGGCGGCCGTGGCCGTGGGAGTGTGGGGGCTGTTCCGAGTGATGCACTCCTTCGGCCGCTTACAACTTGGTGCTTGGGTTCAGAGTACCCAGTCAACTATGGCTTGTGTGGGAAAATGACTCCCACCCTCCCGTCTCCACCGGCCAGTGATGTGATGGACGCGGGGGTCTGGACCAATCGGCGTCGTCATGTCCGTTATTTGACTTTTTGGCTGAGCGGCCATTCTGTTAATTTGCTTGTAGGTGATGCAGCCTTACGGTTACTTGGCTTTTAGGCATCCCGCCATTTCCGTTAGTTTTGCATTTAGGCTTCCCACCCTTTCGGTTAACTGGCGTATCGGCTTTGTACGCTTTCGGTTATTTGCCATTTCGGCTTAGTTTCCATTCGGTTATTTGGCTTCCACTTCTTTGCTTCGGCTTCTGGCCCTTCGATGCCATGTCCGGGTACCGTTCAAAATCATGAGAGGAATAGATCGGGTAGATGCACAGATTCTCTTGCCCAGAGTAGATGAATTGAGTCCAGAGTACATAGGTTCAAGGTGAAGGGGAAAAGATTTAATAGAAATCTGAGGGGTAACTTTTTCACACAAAAGGTGGTGGGTGTATGGAACAAGCTGCCAGAGGTGGTAGTTGAGGCAGAGACCATCCCATCATTTAAGAAACAGTTAGACAGGTACATGGCTTGGACAGGTTTGTATGGATATGGACCAAACGCAGGCAGGTGGGATGAGTGTAGCTGGGACATGTTGGCCGGCGTGGGCAAGTTGAGCCGAACCGCCTGCTTCCACATTGTATCACTCTATGACTTTATAACTCTATTGCTTAAGTATTAATGTTGTTCGTATTTATTATCCATATAGGTATAATATTGATATAAGTATTGATGTTGTTAATATTTGTTATCCAAGACTGAATTCAGCAACCAACAGGAACCAATCCTAATCTATAAACAATGCCAAAGGATGAACGCATGCTTCATGTGTTCAGCCTTTGAACTAATCTCTGTGATTTCATTTTAGGTTGACGGCATTTGAATCACATCTTTGGAACATTAAACAAGTAACATTATGTGGTCCTAATTAGAAACAGACTCTTCTTACTGATAACCTTGAAGGAAAAGAACCAATTAACATGGAAACACTGCAGTAGTTAATAGGGAAGCGACTAAAATGAGTTGAGCCCTACTGTTGACTATGGTATCTTTGTCAGATAGCGACTGTCAAGCTAGGTTGGTAGATAATTTTTAGTAATTAATGCAATCAGCCTGCAGTTATTTATGAAGGTGTGGAAGCATAATGATTATAATACTGTAATGGTAATCTTTAATACTAATTTAATAGTCCAGAGGAATTAATTCAAATCACATTAAAACAACAAGATAATCTAAATCTTGTTAATGAACTAATCTGGAATAACAAATAAGTATCACTTATGTTGGCAATGGACTACTGGATTGTTGTAAAAACTCACTCTTGACATTTAGGTAAACAATATCAGTGATTCTTATTGACTCTGACATATTTGAGGTTTCAATCTATATGCGATTGACTTAACCATCTCTGAAATGCCTAGTAAACAGCTCAATTCTAACAAACAGCCCGGACAGAAAGCATAATAAGAATGAAATGGAAAGGACCATCCATTATTAACCCCATTCTATGCACGCTTTGATAGGGAGAACACTTATGTGCCTTCCCAAGCCCCCGTACGCCCTGATGGTATTATGGTCACAGTTACAGAGGCCGATGTCAGAAGGTCCTTCAGAGAGGTGAACCCTCGGAAAGCGCCTGGACCTGATGATATACACGGTCATGTTCTCAAAACCTGTCCAGACCAACTGGCTGGAGTTTTTGTAGACATTTTCAACCTCTCATTTCTGAAGTTTGAGGTTCCCACCTGCTTTAAAAGGGCATCAATAACGCCAGTGCCCAAGAAGAGCAAGGTGACATGCCTCAATGACTATCGACCAGTGACATTAACTTCTGCGGTGATTAAATGCTTTGAGAGGTTTATTGTGGCGCATATCAACTCTTACCTCGACAAGAACCTCGACCCACTGCAGTTCGCTTACCGCCACAACAGGTCATCGGTGGATGCAAACTCACTGGCTCTCCACTCCGCCCTGGATCACTTGGACAACAAAAACTCGTACGTCAGGCTGCTGTTCATAGACTACAGCTCTGCGTTTAATACCGATTATTAAATACCGATTATTATTATTATTAATATTATTAAATACCGATTATTAATACCGAGATCGACCTGATTGATCAAATGGTGCCAGCACAACAACCTGGCTCTCAACACCAGCGAAACCAAGGAACTGATTGTGGACTTTGGAAGGGGTAGGAGAGGGACCCACAATCCCGTTTATATCAACGGGACCATGGTGAAAACTGTAACATCTAGGTTCAGGAACAGCTACTTCCCCACAGCCATCAGGCTATTAAACACAACATCAAATAAGCTCTGAACAATAACAGTCTATTATTTATTATTGCACTATATCTGTTTATTTATTGTGTATATATGGTTTATGGTCGATAGACACGCTGACCTTTTTCTTCCGTTTTGTATTATGTTTACATATTCTGTTGTGCTGCAGCAAGTACGAATTATATTGTCCTATCTGGGACACATGACAATAAAACTCTCTTGACTCTTGATTTGGGCAAAACAAAGACAAATATATTCATCTCAACATCGCAAAATTCCCATCATGCACAACTACAATGTTAGATAGACACAAAAAGCTGGAGTAACTCAGCAGGACAGGCAGCATCTCTGAAGAGAAGGAATGGATGACACATCAAGACCCTTAATGGCAGAAATATTCCACAGTTTAAACAAGCAATAGGTTGGCACAGTTACATATGCAGAATAAAAAATTAGCTCATGTCTCAGAATCATCCAATATAATACCAGCTGTACAAAACATTGGTGGGGCCACACAAGAGTATTGTGTTTAGTTCTGAAAACCCTGCAAGTGGAAGGATGCCATCAAGTTTTCCCAACAAGTGCAAGAACATATATGAGGATGCTGACAAGATTTGTGGGTTTGGGCGAAAGGGAGAGGTTGGTAAGACTAGGTCAGCATTCCTTGTAGGGCAGGAGGCTGAGGGGTGATTTTGTGGGGGTGGATAAAATAATGAGGAGAATAGATCGGATAAATGCACTGATTCTCTTTCCCAGAATAGGGAAAACAAGAACTCGTGGGCAAAGAGATATGGTGAGGATTGATAGAAACCTGAGGGGAAAGGTTTTCACAAAGAATGAAGGGTATATAAAGAAACTGCCTGGGGAAATAGCTGAGGCAGGTACAATAAAACCATTTAAAATAAATCTAGGCAGGCACATGGTTTAGAGGGATATGGGCCAGGTGAGGACAAATGCGACAAGGCTTGGATGAGGCACAATGGTCAGCGTGGACAAGTTGGGCTGTTTCTGTATTGTATGATTCTAACATTCTCTAACTTCCAGGACTGACTAACCTCAGTGGAAGAGAGGCCTGACAGTAGTGATGGCACAGTGCTGTACAGTTGGAAGTGACTGACTGTGAAAGTCTTCAGCATTGACTCAAATCCAATGAAATCTGACATCAGTTTAACCGGCAAGGAAATCTGCTAATTAGCACCCACTATATCCTGCTTCAGCAGCTGAGTTAGTACACTTCCAGAATGAACAGCTTTTAAAAAAGGCACTGATGGAACAAAGATACAAACTGTACGGTGGATGGTGACTGCAACATCCTTTAGTTTAGTTCAGTTTAGAAATACAGCGCGGAAACAGGCTCTTTTGCCCACCGAATCTGCACTGACCAGCGATCTCCGCACATTAACACTATCCTACACACAATAGGGACAATTTACATACACACCAAGCCAATTAACCTACATACCTGTATGTGTTTGGAGTGTGGGCGAAAACCCATGCAAGTCGCGGGGAGAACGTACAAACTCCGTACAGACAACACCGTAGTCGGGATTGAACCTGGGTCTCCGTCGCTGCAAACGCCATAAGGCAGCAACTCTACCACTGCCCCACCTTGGCCTTAAGTTTAGGTTTGCGGTTTATAATGATCATGTGTACCAAGGTACAGTGAATAGCTTGGTTTGCATATTACCCAAACAGATCAGATAATACTGTACATAAATACAATCAACTCCTTTACAGTGAATGGCTCAATGGCATCAACACTGTTTGAACAGGCTTTACAAGTTTGGGCCTGCAGCAGGTAGTCAGAGAAACAACAGAAGGGAAAATCAATTCATTGCACAAAAGTTAGCAGGCAAATACAGCAAGTAATTAAGAATGCAATTGGCACATTAGCCTTTATCTTTAGGGAGATTAATTAAAAAGATAGAGGTATTGTTACAATTGTGTCGGGCATTTGGGAAGGGTGCATCTGGAGTAATGTATATAGTTTTTGATCCCTTATTTAAGACTGGCTGTGCTAGGATTGGATATAGATCAGGAAATTCAATGGACTAATTCTAGAGATGACATGGTTTCTCTAATACAAATGGCTAATTAGTCAGATGGATTCTTAGGAGGTGAGATGATTGAAGCTGAAATTATTGAAACATGCGAATTGATAAGGGAGTTTAGTTTATTATTATCATATGTTATTAGCAGGTGCCATGAAAAGCTTTTGTTTACGTACTATACAGTCAAAGAAAATAGTAAGATTAAATGAGAACTTACCAGTTTGAAGTTTGATCTTTATTTTATGAGGAGTTACGATGAGCGATTACGTGAAGAAGCCCCACATACGCGTCAATATTCAAAGCAGCGGTGTGAAATCACAGATAACAGTAGTCGAAGTAACATAGTAAGACTTAGAGACGACTAGAACTACCAGATGACCTTTGCGAGTTGAGGGTTGGGAGCGGTGGGCAAGTAATCGTTCATCGTAACTCCTCATAAAATAAAGATCAAACTTAAAACTGGTAAATTCTCATTTAATCTCATTATTTTACTTTGGAGTCACGTGAGTGATTCCGTGAAAATTTCAAAGCTCTGTGATTTCATGCCGTGAGATCGCGGCCACACAGCTACAACTGCCTTAATTGACAGATGAGGGAAACATTCATAATGAATAAATAATAATAATAGTAACTCCTCTCATCCGGAGTAAACTTAACCACTGAACCTAAAATAGAGTTGGCAAATAACACTGGTCCGGCAATAGGTTATTATGAAAAGTTCAGAAAGTTCATTTGTTCAACCATCCTGCAGCCGCTAGGATGTGGTCCAGCAGCACGTACATAAACTTTGCTGCTGATGTTGTAGCAGCCCTGGTGGAGTGAGATTTGAAAATATCAGTATCTACTCCTGTATGAGCAAAAACCCGTTTAAACCACCTGGAGATGGTCTGAACCAATACCTTCTTATAAAGTTTTTGTAATTAACGGACATTGCTAGTTCCGAACCTCTAAGGCTCTTGGTGACCTTGATGTAGTGTTGTATATGTGTGACCATACATAATCAAAAGGTCCATGGGGTATTTCATGAAACTAGCTTGAGACCTCACGTCTGCTCTGCTTAACTAAACATTAAAGTATAATATTATTTGCAGATGTAACCATCCTGTCCAGTCACAATATGTAGTGACTGAACCTGTTGCGCTAACCAGCGCCATGAGGATAACTACAAATGAGAGCCGAGCCAAAGCTAAGGATGTAGCTGGAGCCCCCTGGTGAAATAATGTTAATACCATGTCAATATCCCATACTGCCCTGTGCTTGTCCTGGGAAAACTTGTGTGAAAGATATTATTTATAAACTCGGTATCAGAGGGTGAAGTCCGACAGAGTGGGTCCCGTTCGCTGCAGTAAATATGATGGAAAGACACATTGGCTCAGTTAATGGTCCTATAACTTAATTTATTGTCAAAGACCCATTTGAAACAAACTCCAAGATGTCAGTTACCTGTACCGTATTAGATGTAACATTAGCATTCAAACAAAAAGCTTCCCATCTCCTGAAGAGGAAATGGAATACTTTTATTTTTTGGTGCTATCCCTGCATTTTACAGTGAGCACATACATGAATCGGTCTGACAAACCGAGCGGTAGGAGCAGTCTACTCAGAATCTATGTCAATAAATTGATTTTATCATGCCACAGGCTGAACCAGCAAGTTTTATGTTTAGAATAACTGTAAAAGGTTGTATTATTATTCCCAACAAAAACAGGAAGCATGCTGCATAGGCCTAGTCAGACAGAAAGACAACCTAAAGCGGGATCTTGCTGACTTTATTGCAAGACCCGACTGATGAGGCAAAATGGAGGGAGACAAAATAACTTCCTTCTCCTTGTAGCGAGAATGTATCTTTCGCCCCTGTTATGCCACATATTTTGCAACCTGTAATTGAGCCTGGAAACAAACTTATCGATATTGGGTGTTTCATTGTGATGATATTCCAACACAAAATGAGATTAGGTAAATTATTACAGGATATTCTGACTTGATTGCACCCATGTGACAAACATATGCCACCGCCATAGTGTATCAACTCAACGTTGAGCATGCAGATTATGCATATTCACACAAAACCCTTTAACCTATAGAATGCACCTAGTGTCTATAGGTAGTTGATACCAATAACTGAATAATTGTTAACTCATGCAAACCTCCTCCGCCTCCGAACTAGAGATGGCATTCATAATTTTCCACCTTAGAGCCCCATCAGTTTATAATATATCTGAAATTTTACTAAGCAGACTATTGGGGCAATGCTGAATATTGTTCGTCCACCATTATGACTTTGGTAGCTTCAGCTGATAATAGCATAAGGTCTGTTACAAAGACCTACATGGCACTTGAGAGATTACTATTTTGCACGATGTAAGCTCCCCCATTTGCACAGCTGAACCACAGCTACTATATTGCCAATTAGACTTGATGAATAGAAGGCTGCTTATCACAACAAGATTGTTACAGGCTCGTACTAATTCCAATGTCTTGCCACAGGCGGAGTCACAGGCTAATTAATAGTTAAAGGTAAATCCCAATGATCAACAAGTCTAGTTGGTATCACCTTAATTTTTCTTAAATATAGTTTGAGGCTGAAACTGATGATTTTACCAACATACTGCATTAGAATATTCTCCAGACAAGACATAACTAATGTTTTTGAGCTCTGACCAGTTCAAGCATTGGATTTAGTATTTTGGTAAATAACCTAGGAACTGAAGTTAACACATTTTGCAATGTTTTTTATTATTGCCCTATCCAGATAAATTTCAAATGTCTCTGGTGATACCTGTAAATGGGAACATCCTATGGAAATCAGATGCAAAGTTTCCTATTCGGAAAATTTTATACTGCACATGCGAGTTAAACGACATGCTGCATTTTTCACAATGAACAGCCACGCCAATTCTGTACCTGCTCTAGCAACAACTTTGGCCCGATTTCCGAGCTTGTCTTGAAAATCAATCCTGGACATAATATTGAACAAGCCTCGAAAGACAACTCTGGCCATAACTCTGAACCTGCCTCAAAAGACAATTCTGGCCGCAATTCCGTGCTTGGAACCCTAGTAATGAGCAGTTTTACATGGTTAGATGTCACAATCATTTGTGTGTTGTAAGGCCACTAGGGCCCCTTCCATCCTTACCAAGGGAATTCTACTTTCATACAACACATAAACTAAACACATGTTATCATTATCATTTGCACAAAAAACAAGCGTAAATATTACCAACTTGTAGCTGGTCCCATATTTTTCCTGAGACCGACTTGGGCCTCGGCTTGAAGACCTCTGCCCAGCTTTCATGCCGCCACCAACTTCAGTGAACTGCTTACTGCCAATGGAGGCGTGGAGTGTGTTGTCGCTGCAACGATGAAACTTTGCTTGTCGTTGGTACCTTGATTGGTCCGACAGCTTTTGCTTCCTCATTCATGTTTTACCCGTTGAATAGGTCTTACCTGAAGAGAAGATTCGGCGGCTGGTCTTTAATGTCACCCCTGATAGAGCTCCTCTGCCAGATCATATTGCGATGGAGCATCCTCTCCATCAGGAGCTCTTCCCAGACAGCCCTTCAACAGGTGCTGCTACCATGGGCTCCGGAGGAGGCCGGCGGATATAAAGCTCCTCTTGCTGGAGCATCTTTTCAGGACAGCACTGAAACCGGTGCTGCTGCCACGGACTCCCGAGGAGACCCGGGCTGATAGCTCCCTCCTTTGGAGCACATCATTGTGGAGCCACCTCTTCATGAGGTGCTACATGTGGGCCAAACGTCCGAAGATGCTACCCATTGAAGGAGGGGAACCTTCCTGGCCTGACGCCCCGAGTCCATATGCCTGACCGACTTGTTGTTGGATTTACCTTTTTTCATGGGCACACCATCGGTCTGGGACCCGCTGACCACACTGTCAGCGACTCTGGTGGTGACACCACACCTGGATTTATCTCATCCATGGGAACCACAGCAGTCTGGAAGCTGCTGACACATTGTCAGCGACTCTGGTGGTGATACCGCCGCTGAGTTCACCCCCTCCATGGGAACCACAGCGGTCACTGCAGTAGCGAGCCCTGACGGCCACCGGATACCCGCGCTTCCACAGTGCTGACCGGAGTACTAATTCCCCACAGCCCATAACCGGTTTCCCGCGGCCTATCCGGACTTCGCCCCGACATATCCAGCCGGAAAACTCTTATAAAAGAGATTCCTGCAAGAAAAACACAACCTGGTAAAAAATATAAAACTTACCTGCAGGTTTAAACTTACCACTGGCTGGAGCAATGCGCCTGCCAGTCCGGTGCATCGCCATGCGAGCGACGTAATGACGTGCATGCGGACTGGCGGGGCTTCTTCACGGAATCACTCGCGTGACTCCGAAGTAAAATTAAGTATATACATGAATACAATCAAGCTGTCCACTGTGAACAGATAAAGAATAGAGGGTAAAACATTTAGTGCAAAGATATAATATTGAAGTCCATTAAAGTCCGATTAAAGATAGTTCACAGGTCTCCAATGAGGTCGATAGGAGATCAGGACTGCACTCAAACTGATGAGAGGACTGTTCAGTAGCCTGTAAAAAGCTGGCAAGAAACTGTTCCTGAATCTGGAGCTATTAATTTTCACATTTCTGTACTAGTTGCCTGATGGGAGAGGGGAGTGACTGGGGGGAGACTGGTCCTTGATTATGCAGGTGGCCTTACCAAGGCAGTGTGAAGTGCAGATGGAGCCAATGGAAGGGAGGTTGGTTTGTGTGATGGTCTGGGATGCTCCCACAACTCTGCAATTTCTTGTGATCTTGAATGGTACTGTTTGCAAACCATGCTGTGATGCAACCTGATAAGATGATTTCCATGGCACATCTGTAGATGTTGGTGAGTGTTGTTTTGAGCTGAACTTTCTCCCTTCACCTCTTTGTATTGTTTTTTTTCCCCTCTACTCATTCAATCCAGATGAAAGGTCTTGAACTGAATCTTTGATTATCGCTGTGCCCCCACAGATGATGTCTGACCCACTGATTTCCTCCAGCACTTTGTATTTTGTTGATAAACATAAAAATATGTTATGCCGTCTGGAGCTATGCTCCTGAAGCCCCCCCCCCCCCAACCCCCCCCCCCCCCCCCCATGCCAGTAAGGTCGAGGGGGAGGTTTCTGACAAAGAGCAATCCAACCAAGACCTCAACGGTGGAACAGGCAGAGGACGGTGGCTGACCTTAGTGGGGCGTCACAACGGCTGGGAAGACGGATGAAGGCCACAGCAGAAAAGGGTCTCTAGTTGTCTTGGACTCCATGTCACTGGATCCTGAACCAGAACTGTCAAGGACCGTGAGTGCCTGTCTGTGCACCAGTCTCCCCACATTAAATAAAGTCACGCACAGGTGTCCTCCATATTGGAAATAGCACCCTGGAAACACCCATGGTCAGCCACGACCGAAGGGGGCCTAAGAAAGTTATGTCACCGATGCCTACAACCCATGTACAAATGAAAATTCCATGGGTGAATTGAAAAGATGAATGATCAACAAAAGTTATATTTTAGATTATAATTTTTATTTACAGCTTGTTCAAATAGGGCACCCCCCTAATACACCAGTCATTGTTTTCTAAAGGTAACTTGCATTCTAGTTTCGGCAAAAATCTCATTGTTGGAGGAACCCAGTGGGCCAAGTAGCATCAATAGATGACATTTTGTTTTGAGTCATGTTGGGGAAACATCGTCAGTCCATTTCTCTCCATAAATAAGTAGTTCATAAGTCCATAAGTGATAGTAGCAGATTTAGATCATTTAGCCCATCAAGACTACTCTGCCATTCAATCATGGCTGATCTATCTCTCTCCCTCCTAACACCATTCTCCTGCCTTCTCCCCATAACCCCTGACGTGCATACCAATCAAGAATATATCTATCTCTATGTCTTAAAAATATCCATTGACTTGGCCTCCGCAGCCTTCTGTGGCAAAGAATTCCACAGATTCACCACCCTCTGACTAAAGAAATTCCTCCTCATCTCCTTCCTAAAGGAACGTCCTGCCTGCCCAGCCAAGTTCATCCACCAGTTTGTTTCTTTGCTCAAGATTCCAGCATCTGCGGTGTTTTGTGCCTCCATTGCATTCTAGGTAGCAGGTTACCTGCTGAGATATTAACCTGCTTACATGCTGTTCAGCATATAGTGATTCATTTTGTTAGCCATGGTACAGCAGCAGCAGTTACTGCAGCATATTTACCATGGAAAGGTTTGTGAATCAAGAGAGATGAGCATCAAATGCATGCTGATGTTTTTCTGAGATACTGCTACACCTTTGGCAAAGTAGATTTCGGATGCAGTGTTAAATTCTCAGATAGCTCTCTCAGATGGATGAACATAATCTCATGCCACTACATCTGGAACAGTAGGTTGATCCCAACTCTGCCCTGACCAACGTTTATCCTGCAGACAACCTTGCCTTCATGGAATTTCAAAAGATAAAGGATTTGTTATTGTTTGTGGAACTTTGGTCTAATGTCTCAGCTGAAATAACGCACCTCAGTACAACATGAGCTTTTAACTGCACTGAAGCAACAGCCTCAGATCCAACATTCACAGGCTTTGATAGCAGGACTTGCATCCTCTGTCTCAGAGGTGAGAGGGTGCCACCAAACAAAAACTGACACTTGTGTAGGAAGGATCTGCAGATAGATGCTAAATACTGGAGTAACTCAGCAGGACAGGCAGCATTTCTGGAGAGAATGAATGGGTGATGTTTCGGGTCGCGACCCTTCTTCAGCTGTTGGTTTACATGCCGAAGAGAGAAACAAAATACTGGAGTAACTCAGTTGGACAGGCAGCATCTCTGGAGGTAACATTTCGGGTTGAGACCCTTCTTCAGACTGAGAGTCAGCAGAGGGGGAGACACAGAGATACGCAAGGGTATCTTGCCACTCCATGCGGCAAGCGCGACCTAATGTGGTCGCTTGAGCCGTAAGACCTCGCGGGGCCAGTCCCACTTCGATCGCCGGAGGCGTATGGTCTCGACATTGCGCGGGGCTCCGAAAAAACTGACCATGTTCAAAAATTCCGCACGGCAACGGCCTGTCGGCCCGCAGCCGCTTCGACGCCGTACACACCGCTTCTCGTCGTGCCTCCTTGTCCCTCTCTGTGTGCCTCCATGACCCTCTCTGCGTGCCTGTGTATCCTTCTCTGTGTGTGCCTCTCTGTGTGCCTCTGTGTCCCTCTCTGTGTGTGTGATCCTCTCTGTGTGTCCCTCTCTATGTGCCTCCGTGACCCTCTCTGTGTGTCCCTCCGTATCCCACTCTATGTGTGCCTCTGTGTTCCTCTCTGTGTGTGCCTCCGTGACCCTCTTTGTGTGTGCCTCTGTGTCCCTCCCTGTCCTTGCAAACTTCCCGCGGACTTCGCTCCAACTTCACGTCACTCACCCGACCTCTGCGCGGCCCCCGCTTCCAGTTTGGTTGCGCTCGCCGCATGCTGGTGGGACCGGCCCTGTATGGGGATCAATCGACCTCCGCACGACCCCAGCACGGTCCCCGCATCCGGTTTGGTCGCGCTTGCCACATGCAGGTCGCATGCTCATGGGACAGGCCCTTTAGGCATGAAAACATTAACAATGATCTATTCTATATTTTCATTGAACTTCATCCGTTTTGATGTCTTGTTTTCACACCGCATATCTCTGTGTCTCCCTCTCCCCTGACTTTCAGTCTGATAAAAGGTCTCGACCTGAAACATCACCAATTCCTTCCATCTAGAGATGCTGCCTGTCCCACTGAAAAACTGACACTTGTTCCAAAATGGAGTGTGCACATGCATATGTAAAGTTATTGTTGTACAGACTGAACTCAGTTGGCTGTGATACTGAAATTTTCTTCAAAGTCTGCTACAGGAAGCCTGAACTCTTTTTCTACTGTGCTGCCTTTATCCTTGCAGTTGAAGAAGGGATTGAACAGACGGCTTCTAAAAATCTAATTGCCACCCATTTCAGCACAGGCAATCTACAGCGCCAGGGCACACATTCTCATCCATCAAAGGGAGCTAGGATCCAAAGAGAACATTATGCAGACATTTTCATTACAAATACAGGATAATTCATCAGTCATGTCACTTTTAATTCCACTAGCCACCATTCCCATTACATAACCTTGCTCTTGCTCTGTGCATAATCAAAAATGCAGGTATTAGAGGAAGTACAAGTGAGGATAATGATAAAGGCAAATGCATTAGATATGTCTTTCAAGCTTTTGCTGAGTCAGCTGTGATAGTAGAATGCCTGTCACGCAGCGGGCACACCAGAGTATTCTCGTTCCAATCTGCCATCCACAGATATAAAATTGGGCACTGTGAACCTGTGATTTTCAACTCAACACTCAAGGTTTGCGAGGAACCTTGTCATATGCAAGGAAGTGGAAAATCCGCCATATTGTGCGTACTTTGTGTTCTCTAGCAATCCACAAACTGTGAATGTAACCCTGAAATTATTTATTTTGCAAAACCTTTTGATAACCATGTAATTGACGGAAGGTAGGTTATCTGCCTGAGCATCTCTGGGATATTCTTAGGATCACGGTGAAAACAGCACGGGTACCTCACGGTGAGGAAATACTTCCACTAATGCCTTTGAACAAAACACTTGACATCAAAATACCAGCAGGACATTTACAGTTTCCATATTCAGCTGTTTCTTGCTTTGACCATTGGTGATGAACAGCTCTTCACGCCAACTACTGATCTATCTGAGGGCTGAAAGGATGCATCAATATGATCAATCTGTTGCCTTTCATCAGAGTTGATTGCAATCTTTTTCCAAGGCTACCCAATTCCGAGCAGATCCTCAGGTCATATATAATTTTGGATACAGTCAAACCATAATTGAACACTGCCCATATTTTAGTTAATTTTTGGATTGATGGTGTGTGCATCATTTGCGATATTCATTTCTGAGATGTACATATTCAATTGACAATTAAAAGTTTCTGGCAAAAGTTTCTTCCACAATATTATTTACTGTGGCATCAGTATTGTTTACACTGTCCTGAGGATTCAATACTCTCTGTCTCATTATTTTTACTGCAACATCTGTTTGGACATGTCTAAGCCACCTGTAGTCTTTCATTGACTCTTACGCACTAATAGTTGCTTTAGTCACAGGAAAATGTAACAACTTCAGTTTCAGTCAAGCATGTAAACAAACCATCAATTTGTTTCCGCACTTACATCATCTGCATAGTTCACATCTTACATGTTTCTTTGGCTTCAGTATCAATTAAAAGGCTAGTGTTGTTTGCTCTCTTTGCTCTTTGAATTTATAGAATCCCTTCTTAACCTCACGTTACCTCCTACATTTGGTGGATACAAACTCAGAGGTTTGCTTTTTTGTCATTAGAATGGATAAGATCTTGAGGAAGGGTTTTCAAAGACCAAGACTTCAAAACAAGACATTTCAGTCAACAATGCTCCTTACTCACCTGTAAGGTTCATTGACATAGGCAATCTGAAATAGTACATCATAGCACTGGAGACGTAGCACTGATGGTATCTCTCTCGAAATCTTTCTGATACGTGTAGGAAGGAACTGCAGATGCTGGTTTAAACCAACAATAGACACAAAAAGCTGGAGTAACTCAGCGGGTCAGACATCATCTGTGGAGAAAAGGAATAGGTGACGTTTTGGGTTGAGACCCTCAGTCTGAAGAAAGGTTTCGACCTGAAACGTTTAGGGCGAGACCCTTCTTCAGACGTTTCTTTCTTATATGTTGGCAACATAGGTCTACCATTGTCAGCACCATCTCCCACACCAATATCCCCACCACTAACACTCTGGTCATGATCAGCCTGATCCAATGAGTGGCACATGGTCCACATGCCTGAATCAAATCTCCTGAAACATGCAAGCGAACATGCTTTCTTTGTTAGCAACATAATTCCTGGAGGATAAAAACAAAAGCTTTGTGGACATATGATCTAATGAGTTCCTTCTGACATCCTCAAGATTTATTCTTCACCCAATGTAATTAAACATATTATTACTTCTTGGCTGTCCATGTTATATTTCGCTGCCTGAATCAGCCATTTTGCTTTCCTCATTTAAATAATGATCATACTTCAAAACTATGTTGTCATCTGTAAAATGCTTTGAGATCAGAGAGGGTGAGAACTTACATTAAAGTTAATTAAAGTGCATACAAGTTCATTGTTTTATATTTCTTCATGTAGGTCCTTTATCTCCTTTACAGCGTATTTCCAACATGTTTTACGCTCCACATTCCCAACTGCAGTTAATCATAGTCTTTTTCCAATTTAACTTTTTTGTGGAATATGCAATATTAAAACACCTTCTGTCGGTACAGTTACCTTTGGTCTGACTTGCCTACTATTATCTTTCTGCCTCAATCAAATGATAATACACTTTTTGCTGCAGTGAGGAAACTGTTGTGACTTCCTTGGTATAAGTTAAGGCAATGCTTGTACTTCACAAATGAAAAACATTTGGGAAACCCAAGACACCCCCTCTGTTAATTATATAAACAGTGGATCTGGAGAGGAAAATAGAGAGAATGTAGGGGCTAAAGTAAGTAGAGAGCATGTGAATAATTTCCAAAATACATTAAAACTGACTGCAAAACACAATGGGGATCATAGGAACTCCAGATGAGAGAGTTTACCTCAGAAAACTTTCTTATTCCTTTTACCTGCTTTCCATACCTGTTTTATATCTGATTAATGTCTTATGTTCCTAATGCATGTCCAGGCTGCAAAAAATGATAATCTGTTTAGTCATGTGGAGCTGCTTACCATAATTGACACAGAATATGCCATTCCTTACTAAATGCAGAGACAGGTCTCGGCAGGAGGGGAAATTGTATTGTTTTAATACGCTATACAGAGAGCATTTACAAAAAAAATTTCTTTGCTAAGTACTTTGCACTTTCGCTTTCGAATCAACTCTCTACAGTCAGAGAACAATCTAATACTGTCCCAAGATTGCCTTTTTATAAATGAATGTCGATATTCCTCTGTGTATTCTTAAAGAAAACAATTTTACCGCACAATATAAAAAGCAGAACCAAATAATAGCTGTAATCTGTCAATGTACAGATACGGGAACTTGGGTATGAAATAGATTTTTTTTATTACAGAAAATGACCGAGGTCTAATAATTAAAATATTCATAGGCAATTCAAAGTTAAGATTATGTACATGTAGGAAGGAACTGCAGAAGGTGGTTTACACCGATAGACACAAAATGATGGAATAACTCAGCAGGTCGGACTGCATCTCTGGAGAAAAGGAAGAGGTGATGTATTGCATTCAGACGCAAGGTATGAAGAAAGATCTCGACCCAAAATTACACCCATTCCTTTTCTCCAGGGATGCTGCTGGTCATGAATTACTCCAGCATTTTGTGTCTATCTGCAAGATTATATATGTTACTAGACTAAGTGGGACCCGTTGGGTCCCAGCTTCACATGGGAGGGCTGGTCCCCTAATGCAATATTCCACCTCTCCACCAATTCCAATATTGCTGGCCAGTGGAGGGGGGCTTTCTGGAGTGTTGTGGGTCGAAGGGACTGGTTTCTAGAGGGCTAGTATATACATTGTGAATTATTGGGCTGGGAGCTCAGTCACTGAGGCCAGGCAGCTCAGTCACTCAGGCCAGGCAGCTCAGTCACTCAGGGTAGGCAGCTCAGTTACTCAGGCCAGACACCTCAGTTACTCAGGCCTGGCAGCTCAGTCATTCAGGCATGGCAGGCTGGCAGCTCAGTACCTCAGGCCTGGTGGCCTGGCAGCTGAGAAACTGCCAGAAATTATGCCAAAAACAGGTGACAGACTGTGTGAGAGAGATGGGGAAGAGGGTGGACAATCAATTTTAGACAGTTTCATCTTTTTTTACAGATCACAGCAATGAAGGAGGAAAGTCTATCCTTGCGTGGATCTCTGGAGCACTAGTATGGGTGTTGTGCACTGAAGGGACTGGTTACCAGAGGGCTAGTCTGGACATTGTGGACTGAATGGATTCTTGGACTTACTGCTCAGTGAGATGGCTGGTGGGCTGGCACTTCAGTCACTTACAGCTGGTGGGTTGGCAGTTCACTTACACATGGATGGTGGGCTGGCAGTCCAGTCACTCACAGCTGGTGCGGTGGCGGTTCACTCAATCACCCCTCCTCCCTTGAACCCGGCCCACTCAGCTCCTTGCCATTCCCCTCCCCCCCCCCCACGCATTCAAGTTTACTCCCCTCCCCCTCCCCCCCCCACCCTCCCCCCCCATGCACTCTCAGACAGCTCAGCCATTCCTGCCCATTAGGTTCCCATTGTGATGAAGAACATGTTGACATGGCAAGTGGAAAAATGATTTTTTCTTTCAGGAACGGGCCGCTGCTCCGGAAATAGGGGCAGGGGGCACGGAGAAGTTGGCACAGCTTGTGCAGTTGCCGCCGTGGAGGCTCCGTATGGAGCTGCTGGTTTCCTTTTTTCGGCTGATGGCACGGCCTGAACAGCGACTGCCATGGAGGCTCCATAGAGGGGCTGGCAGCTAATAATAGTGGCTGCCGGCACGGCCGTGACAGCGACCGCTGTAGAGGCTCAGCAGGAGCTGGTGGTTTAAAAATAGTGGCTGCCGGCTCGGCCGGGACAGTGACCGCCGTGGAGGCTCCATAGCAGCTGGTGGTTAAAAATAGTGGCTGTCAGCTTGGCCAGGACAGCGACTGACGTGGAGGCTCCGTCGCAGCTGGTGGTTTAAAAATAGCGGCTGCCGGCTCGGCTGGGATAGCGATTGGCGTGGAAGAATAGGGGCTCCACTGGAGCAGGTGGCTGTTCACAGCATCTGACGGGCAATGCCTGTACAGACACCTCCGTTGGAGCTCCGAAAGGGAGCCAGCCAGCGAGCTGAGGAAGGAACACCTGGTTCAGGGTTGCATTCTATTGCTCCCCTATGAAACTCCATTGAGGCTCCAGAAGGGAGCAAGGACTCAGAATCACAAGCAGGTGCAACCTGTCTAGGGAGTAAAATAAGTAAATAAACAAACAAACAAACAAACAAATAAATAAAAGAAAAAATAAATGGATGAATAAATAAATTAAATTAAAAAATAAATTTGCTCCTAGCTCAGGAGACACCTACAGGCTGTGTCAGTCAGCTGACTGTGGGAGCAACACCTTGTTCAGGGGTGCGTTATATTATCTCCTGCTCAGTACAAGGGAAGCAACACCTGGCTCAGGGTTGCTTTATAATAATTCCCGCTCAGAATAGGGGAGTGTTGGAGTTTCTTACAGAGATGACTCCAACTATGTGCATATCGATAAGAAAATCGAATCCATGAACTAATGGGGGATACGCTTCGTTTTAATCAAATGAAGGATCTACCGCTCTTGTGACATATTTGCCATCCCTTTGGGGATAGGAGATTCACTGGAGGAAGATCTGGCTAAAAGTATCCGGAAAATATGTCAGTCCAGTTAACTGCCAGACTTTTGGATGTTCCATTTGTCAAAATCATCAGTTGGGATATCCCAGTGATGATATGTAGGCAAAGAATTATGTCAGCAGTCAAAAAACTGCTCTGGAGTCATTACGGCCTTTTGCAAGTCAGTAGATGGGTCTCAACTCTCGGAAGTGCAGAAAGCTGCATTAACACTTCTCTGTAATACACAGCTGGGGCTATTGCCTTCTCAAAATGTGTTAAGGCATGAGATAATCCCCAAAATGGCTCATTTTTACAGGGCCAGTAACATGCAGCCTGTATAGTATCTCTTCAGAGAACCTATGTAGCAAGTTGAATCTAAGGCGGCTGCGGGGGTGGAGTACCATCCTATGTGGGTAATGCTCCAGTATTCCGGCGGGTTTTCACCCTGTATTCAAGGGGCAGTAGGCGCCGTTGAAGCTCCGGAAAGGAGCAGTCAGGACGCACCAGCTGGCCTTGCAAGAACAGCTTGTTGAACCAGGCTTGCAGTAATGGCAGGATCCAAAGGAGCAGCTGGCCAAAGGAGCAACCTGTCGATCAGAAACTGACAGCGCGATCTGCTCAGTCAGCTCCAGCAAAGGCTTCAAAAAAGGCAGAAGGCCGCAGGAGTAGCCTGTCGAGGCAAGCTCGGAGTTATGGCAGGCGTGGCCTGTTCAATGAGCTCTGCTAAGGCTTCGAAGGAGCAGAATGGGTCGAAAGAGTGGCCTGTCAAACAGGCTGGGAATAACTGGTAGTATGACCTGCACAGTAAAGCTCCATCAAGGCTCTAAAGAGGCTGTAGGCCGAAAAATTAGCCTGTCCCATTGGGGCTCAGAAATGCTGGCAGGCGTGCCTTGCACAGCAATATCGCTTTTGAGCTCTGGAAATGAGTTGTTTGGCAAGCATGGGGCTGAGGCTGTGGTCAGACATGGTCTGCAATGGAACTTTGCTGAAGCTCCAACAAGCAGGTTGTCCTGGGCTCTGAGACGCTAGCAGGTAAGGTCTCTTTACTAACCTCTATAAAACTCCGAACTGGAGCAGTCTGTCGTCCCGGGTTTGGATTTACAAGCTGCATGGGCTGTCTAGTACCTTTCACTGTTTCTGGAGAAGAGCAGGTGGATGCAGAGACATTGGCAGGGTGCCTTGCATAGCAACCTCTGTAAGTTCCATGTACGAACAGCTTGGCTACCCTGGTTCAGGGTAGAGCATCTGTGAACTGGCTGGCCTTATGGAACATATTGACCAAGGAAGCACTGCCTCAACATCTGTGATTGAGGTTATCAGGCTGCTCAGTAGAGTGAGGTAGTTTGAAGTTTCCCTCAACACATGCTTAATTCTTTCAACTCAGTTAGTTGAGTTGCCAATTCATTGGAAACATCTTTGCCATCCTCTCTGGGATAGGTAGCTACCAGCAGAAAGCCGGTCTAGCATGCAGTATTTTTAATCTGACCTGCAGGCTCAAGTTGTGAATAGAAAATATATATATAATAATCTGTAGGCTCTCAACACCAGTATTCCTGATTTAGAGGTTGGTTGAAGAGAGTGTGTTGCACACACTGGCGACTGATGGTGGTTTCAGGTGGTTTCAGTCAGTGGACTGCAGAGCAATTCCTGGTTCAGGGTTGCATTATGCTATTTTCCATTCTGAGGAAGGAGGCTGAGGATTTGTGGTGACTCTGACAGTGAAGAGTTGCAGAGAACTCGTATTCCCACATCAATTGGATGTTGTGCTTCAGCTCTAGTCATAAGGATCTGATTATATGTCATGAGCGAAATAAATAAATTAATAAATAGATTAATGCATCTGGGGAGAGGGTCATCCAGCTCAAGAACGGGTCAGCGGGCGATGGATAACAGGACAGCGGGCACTGAAGCTCACTTCATATGTCAGTGCAAGTATCCTCAATTGATCCCTTGATCTCGCTGACACAGGAGTAAGCTCCACCGCCCGCTGCGATGTTATCCATCACCCGCTGACCCACTCCGCTCTATAATCTTTGCTCTTGAGCTGGTCCCCTCACTGTTCAGACGGAGAGCACTGCCAGAGGTGGGCGGGCCGGCAGAAGCCGCTGAGATGGCAGTCGGTTCCGCTGTCCAGTGATGGAGGCCACTCGTAGCCATGCGAGCTGCTTCCCTCCCCGGCCACAATGCAGTAGCTCCATGCCCGGAGCGCCGCGGCAGCAGTGAGTGAGTTACAGGCATGAACCCGACCCTCTCCTTCACAACGCTCCTTCCCTCCTCGCAACGTTACCCCTGGCTAGACTCCCCACATGCTGTGAAAGGAACTCTCCCCCCAATTGCATGTTACTCACGACACGTGACTCATTTATCCGATGTTGCCGCTACGTTCCTGGTACGTGATCACCACGAGTGAAAACTCGGGGTCACTCGAGGGCCAAATCGCACCGTGAGACAGGGGTTTAAGATAATGGTCCCTGGTTCTGGACTCACCCAACATTGGGAACATTTTTCCTGCATCTAGCTTGTTCAGTCCATTTATAATTTTATATGTTCCGATAAGATCCCCACTCATCCTTCTAAACTCCAGTGAATACAAGCCTAGTCTTTTCAATCTTTCCTCACATGACAGTTCCGCCATCCCTTGGGTTAATCTCGTGAATCTACCCTGCACTGCCTCAATCACAAGGATGTCCTTCCTCAAATTAGGAGACCAAAACTGTACACAATACTTCAGATGTGGTCTCACCAGAGCCCTATACAACTGCAGAAGAACCTCTTTACTCCTATACTGAAATCCTCTTGTTATGAAGGCCAACATTCCATTAGCTTTCTTCACTGCCTGCTGTATCTGTAAGCCAACTTTCAGTGATTGGTGTACAAGGATGCCCAGGTCTCGCTGCAGCTCCCCCTTACCTAACCTAGCCCCATTGAGATAATAATCTGCCCCCTTGTTTTTGCCGCCAAAGTGGATAACCTCACATTTATCTATATTATACTGCATCTGCTATGCACCTTCCCACTCACTCAACATGTCCAGGTCACCCTGCAACCTCCTAACATCTTCTTCACAGTTCACACTGCCACCCAGCTTTGTGTCATCCACAAACTTGCTAGTGTTGCTCCTAATTCCCTTTTCCAAATCATTAATATATATGGTAAACTGTTGCGGCCCCAACACCGAGCCTTGCGGCACTCCACTCACCACTGTCTGCCATTCGGAAAAGGACCCGTTCTTTCCTACTCTTTGCTTCCGGTTTGCCAACCAATTTTCTATCCATGTCAACACCCTACCCCCAATACCATGTGCTCTAATTTTTGTCACCAGTCTCCCGTGTGGGACCTTATCAAAGGCTTTCTGAAAGTCTAGATAAACTACATTCACTGGCACTCCTTCATCCATTTTACTTGTCACATCTTCAAAATATTCCAGAAGATTTGTCAAGCATGACTTCCATTTCATAAATCCATGTTGAATTGGACTAATCCTTTTACTGCTATCCAAATGCCCCATTATTACTTCTTTAATAATTGACTCCAACATCTTTCCCACCACCGAAGTCAGGCTAACTGGTCTGTAATTCCCCGTTTTCTCTCTCGCTCCTGTCTTGAAAAGTGGGATAACATTAGCTATCTTTCAATCCACAGGAACTGATCCTGAATCTATTGAACATTGGAGGCCCAGGAGACGTTGGAGCAAGAGGAGGAGTCTCCAGTGGTGAGTTTAAAAATCGAGTGCGGGGCTTTGTTTTAACAGAGGCCCAGGAGACATTGGAGCAAGAGGAGGAGTCTCCGGGTGGTGAGTTTAAAAATCGAGCGTGGGGCTTTGTTTTAACAGAGGCCCAGGAGACAATGGAGCAAGAGGAGGAGGAACTCAAACCTGTAACATTCCACACAAGTGTTCTGGTGGAAGCCGCTGATTGGTGGAACCAGCTGATTGGGTTCAACCCTTGGTTTGCATTAAAGGTAAAGTGAGTTAAAGATAAAGTGAGTTAAGGATAAAGTGAGCTAAAGGTAAAGTGAGTTAAAGGTAAAGTGAGTTAAAGGTAAAGTGAGTTAAAGGTACAGTGAGCCAGTGAGCTAAAGGGTTCAGTGAGCTAAAGGGTTCAGTGAGCTAAAGGGAAATGACGCAATCAGCGTGACCTGTCCACTAAGCGGAAATCACAAAATGTTTTGCAGTAAACACGGTCGGACCTAATATAGCGTTTATTCCTTCCAGCCACAGTTGCAAAAGCCACAGCTGCAAAAACCGCAGTTGCAAAAGCCACAGTTGCAAGAGCCACAGTTGTAAAAGCCACAGTTGCAAAAGCCACAGTTGCAAAACCCACATTTCAAAAGCCATGGTTTGAAAACACATAAAGGTCACTGACAGGTTAGTAGACACTCAGTGTTCTGTAGATTCCCAGCTCAGACTGAGAGTCGTGGCCTCTCCCTCACCATCTTGCAGTGACTGAGCCATGTCCAGACTTCCGGGATTTATACCCCCTTCCCCATCCTACGGAAAGGGCGTGGCCTCCATGGCGTGATTGACAGGAGAGAGAATCTCAACAGTTTTTAAAAACTAATAACTCTTTTATTTTTCATCGATGGGAAAAATCCTTGCGACCTGATGAGCGGAGGGGGACTCTGATTAAGATGGCCAAAATTCAGAGCATGTAAGTGGTAGTTTTTTTTTCTAAAATCAAACAACAAAACAAACAAGAAGTGGTCGAGATGAGGCTTTTAATAGTCACATTATAATAGCCACATTCTTATAGCCACATTCTTATAGCCACATTTTTATAACCACATTTTTTTAGCCACGTATTAATAGCCACATTATAAAAACACATTTTAAAAACACATTTTAAAGCACATTAAAAACCACATATAGGGCACTCACAGGTCAGTAGACACTAAGTGTTCTGTAGCTTTCCAGCTCAGACTGAGAGTCATGACCTATCCCTCATCATCATGCAGCGACTGAGCCTCGTCCACACTTCCGGGTTTATAGCTCTTCCCCGACCCCCCAGAATGGGCGTGGCCTTCCAGGCAGTGATAGACAGGAGAGAGAATCTCAACATTTTTTAAACACCAATAACTCTTTTATTTTTCATCAATGGGAAAAATCCTCGGCACCTGATGAACGGAGGGGGACTCTTTTTTTGGCCATCTAACTCAAAGATGGCCAAAAATCACAGCCGTAAGTGGTAGTGTTTTTTTCTAAAATCAAACAACAAGAACCAAGAAGAACAACACGTAGGAAGTGATCGAGGTGCGGCTTTTAATTATATAGATGACTGGGTCTCCAATGGGTTTATTTTCCAGCCTATCCTTAGAATCTGTGAGTAAGTGAGAGTGTTGGAATCCCACTATGTCTATTATTCACTGATTTGTATCACAGATTGGAGTAAAGAGCCCAGGAAAAAGAAAGGACATTTCATGAAGTCTAGCTCTCTTAAAATGCTTACCAACTGGTGGAGCACATGTTTCAAGAATGATTTCTGTTATAATGTGGCCAAAGTGACAGGCAATTTGCAGACATATTCCAACAAGCACCAAAGGAACAAATGATCAGATAATTTGCTTTGGATTATGGTCTTTGAGTGAATGATGGTAGGACACCCTTGCTCATCTTAAAAGAAAAGTATCATGGCATCTTAGAAAAGGAAATATGGACTTATCACAATTTCAAAAACAGCTTTATAACAAATTAAGTACTTCTGCAGGTAGGATACTGTTGTAGTGTTAATAAAGTGGCAGCCAATTTGTGCTCTGTAAGTTTCAACAAAAGAAGAAGAGAAATAATGAAATCATTTTCTTTAGTTTTATTGATTAACTAGACCGAGTGCAGTCTGCTCCCCTAATGCACCCGTTCTCTACCCGAAGCCCGCACTCCAACTCCAACTCAAGCCATTCCGAAACGTAAGATTCCAGCCCTCTCCTGCCTCCCTCAGCAGTGGCCTTTAAAATAAATTCCAATTGCACTTGCCCTGGGTGTTGCAGTAGCAATTTTCCCTTCCCCATCCTGTGAGATGAAAAGTTCAGAGTGTTCCTGTGTCGTAATATTGTATCAAAGTGTGTTGGAGCATTCCATCCAAATGACTGGATTTGACAATATTTCTCTTCATTTGTTCATATAAGTACCATTTTGGTCAGGTGAGATGATTTGCTTAAATTAATGATTAAAAAAGGTAACACACCTGATTGCATAAGACGTTGGTGAGATTGCATTTAGAATATTGTGTTCAGTTCTGACAACCATGTTATAGGTAAGATATTGTCAAGCTTGAATGGGTTCAGAAAATATTTACGAGGATGTTGCCAAGACTAGAGGGTTTGAGCTATAGGGAGGGGTTGAGGAGGCTGAGTTTCTATTCCATGGAGTGTAGGAGGATGAGGGGAGATCTTATAGAGGTATACAAAATCATGAGAGGAATAGATTGGGTAGATGCACAGAGTCTTCTACCCAGAGCAGGGAAATGAGGACCAGAGGACATAGGTTCAAGGTATAGGGGAAAAGATTTAATAGGAACCCGAAGGGGAAACCTTTTCAAACAGAGGGTAGTGGGTAAATGGAACAAACTGCCAGAGGAGGTATTTGAGGCTGAGACTATCCTATTGTTTAATAAACAGTTGGCAGGTACATGGATAGGACAGGTTTGGAGGGTCATGGACCAAGCGCAGGCAAGTGGGACTAGGGTAGCTGAGACATTGTTGGCTGGTGTGGGCATGTTGGGCCGAAGAGCCTGTTTCCACACTGTATTACTCTATGACTCTATTAGAGTGCTCCACTGAGCTCAAGTTAATACCTCACAAAGATTGACAATTCTTCCAATCAGCCAAGATGCCTCCTGATTTCTTAATGGCTTGGGCAACATGAAGTATTTTAAACCCAATGTAGAAAAGTAAGTCAAAATACATTGTATATAGTAGATTTACTATAGAGGAAAGAGTTGATTGACTGGGCTGATGAAAGAATGGATCGACTGGGCTTATATTAGCTGGAATTTAGAAGGATGAGAGGGAATCTTATAGAAACGTATACAATTCTTAAGAGTCCAGAACCAGGTGTCACAGTTTAAGAATAAGGGGTAGGTCATTTAGGACTGAGATGAGGAACAACCTTTTCACCCAGAGAGTTGTGAATCTGTGGAATTATCTGCCACAGAAGGCAGTGGAGGCCAATTGTATAAAACATATAATCCTCGCCATTTTCGCCACCTCCAAAGGGATCCCACTACTGGCCACAACTTCCCATCTCCACCCCTTTCTGCTTTCCACTGAGACTGTTCCCTCCGTAACTCCCTGGTCAACTCATCCCTTCCCTCCCAAACCATCCCCTCTCCAGGTACTTTCCCTTGCAACCGCAGGAGATTCCTTTACCTCGCTCCTCAACTCCATCCAAGGACCCAAACAGTCTTTCCAGGTGAGGCAGAGGTTCACTTACACTTACTCCAGCCGCATCTGCTGCATCCGCTGATCCAGGTGTCAACTTCCCTACATCGGCGAGACCAAGCGCAGGCTCGACGATCGTTTCACTGAACACCTCTGCTCAGTCCTTCTTAACGAAGCTGATCTCCCAGTTGCCCAGCGCTTTAACTCCCCCTCGCCTATCTTGTTGTCTCCGACTACTTTCTATCTTTGTCCTACCCCCTCCTTTGACATCAGTCTGAAGAAGGGTCTCGATCCGAAATGTCGCCACTTCCTTCTCTCCATAGATGCTGCCTCACCCACTGAGTTACTCCAGCATTTTGTGTCTACCTAGGCCAATTCACAGGATGTTTTCAAGAGAGAGTTAGATTTAGCTCTTGTGGCTAAGGCAATCAAAGGATAAGGGCAGAAAGCAAGAATGGGGTACTGATTTAGGATGATCAGCCATGATCATATTGACTATGATTCTTTGGAGACCTCTCACGACCATCGGCAGTATGGTCGTGAGAGGTCTCCTATGGTCGTGAGAGGTCTCCTGCAACATGACACCAGGGGTCGCCTGTATGGTCGTGAGAGGTCTCCTATGGTCGTGAGAGGTCTCTAAAGAATCGTAGCGTCTTTCTGTTCGCTGCAGAATTTTCAACATGTTGAAAATTTCGGTGACCTATCATGGGTGCCAGCAGTTGTCTGTAAAGCTCGCATAAGTGGGACGGGCCCTGAAGACTACACTGAAAGTGTAGCACACCTTTCATGAAGTAATGAGTTGATTGCCATTTGCCCATGAATGGACAACTAATGTAGTAGGGGCATATAGTGGAATAACAATTTGCTATCACCTGTTTTGTGACCCTGTTAAAACTGTAAAAAATTGACAGGAAAAAAGTGGTATTTGAAGTATATTGGTAGAAGGGGCATGGTAATTTTCTGGAGAAGCCACTCAGAATCTGAGTGATTGAGAAAAGCATTCTTGGAAATATAGGCAGTAGAAAGTACAAAGAGGAAGAATAAATCTTGGAGACAAATTTGGAAGATCAAATTTGGGGGTAGTAATGGATTGAGTACTTGAGAGAGAAAGAGGCAAAAAAAGCAAGTTTGGGAGGCACACTAAAAATAGGAAATACTATGGATCACCCAGTAATGTTGCAGGCAGCTGTCTGATTGGAGTTCTCCCCGTAATCACATGAGTTTCCCTCAAGTGCTTAGTTTCCTTCCACCTCCCAGAAATGTGGTATTTGGTAAGTGAATGATCTCCTATAAGTTGCCTCTGGTATAGGTGGGAAAATTAGGATGGTGTTAACTGATAAGTGTAAGAATCATTACAGTTAAATAAGTGGAGGAATGAAATTGATGGGATTACTTTTTGATTAGTAAGGGTGTCAAAGGTTATGGGAGACAGCAGTAGAATGGGCTTGAGAAGAAAAGATAGATCAGGCATGAATGAATGGCAGCAGAGTAGACTCGACGGGCTGAATGAACTACTTCAGCTCCTATGCCTTATGAACTTATGAACTCTGAAAACCGGCATTCACATAGTGGTCCAAATCGCCTTCTTTTATATCGTAAGAAATATAACAATAACATATTATGATAAATATTCAGCATATCAGGCAACATATATGGAGAAAGAAACAGTTACAGTTTCAGGTCAATAATCGCTGACAGGAACTGAAACATTAACTCCATTGCTTTTTCTACAAATGCTGCCTGATGTGCTGAATATTTCCAACTTCCTCTGTTGTTATTTCAGATATGCATAATTTCCGCGTTTTACTGCTCGAGAAGAGAGATTTGGAGGAATTTAGTGTGATCTTCAAAAATCAAGCAAGAAAATCAAATTGAAGGGTGAATTTGGCATCACAGAGCAAATTGAATTTTACAAGCATGATTTGGGCTTAAGCTCAGTATCATAAGTTTCAGAGATGGGTACGTTGTTCCTTATTTCTCATTGTGTCTGCTTAGAAAACAGAATGTTTCAATATTTGTATCAGTCTGACTGAGAACTGACTTGCTGCTCTGGAGAAATCATTTGCATCCATTTGTAACCTGGTGGTGAAGTTGTGCTGCTTCCTACTGAGAGTGAAAGTATATTGGGAGTTTGTAAGTATTAGCAGGAGAGTGCTTTTTCAATTAAGAGATTTCATAAAAATGGCCTTTGACTGGTGATTGCAAGGAGATGCACACTCTGTTCACTAATGGATCTGCTGCACTGCGATGAAAGTGGAAAGTCAAACATACGCTCTGAATTGAATTTCCATGCAATGTCAGATAGGGACAAGCCTAGCAATTGCTAATGATCTTTCCATTAATAATCAATGGCTGTCTTCTGTAAACGGTAATTATGTACTTCAAGGTGTGCTTTTACTGGGAAGATGAAATGATAAACATTAATCCTTGGCAGAGATTAAACCGTATGGGGGTGTTCTGTCCATGGAACAGAAGTTGCTTGGTGGTTGAAGTTTTGCTGTAAGTGTTCACTGAAGCATTAGCTAATGAATTAGATTGAATTAATCTCCCTACCACATGGTTGAGCAGAAGCAATTAAAATTAACATGATATCCAAAATTCATTATATCCTGTTCTGGATAAGCTTAAAGATGCCATCAAATTATTTCATGAAGAAATAGAGACTCTTTTTAGAGTTGCCTGAGTGTTAGCTATGACTGTACAATGTAATACTTTCACAATATTGATAAAGATGGTGTGTATGACCAACAGGTTGAAGTCACTTCCCTGGATTTAAAATTCAAACATATCACAAATTAACAAATTGTTTTTGCAGCAAGGACCTTGATGTGAGCAGGGACTGCAGAACTAACCTCTTTTCAATTCATTATTCAGTTTATGGCATTACTGTTCAACATTTACTACCTAATCTTCAGTTCAGTTCAAATGTTGTAGGAATGAACAGCAGATTAAACGAGAACTTACCAGTTTGAAATTTGATCTTTATTTTATGAGGAGTCGAGTTGAGGGACTACGTGAATAGAAGCCCGTACAGCCGTTGGTGCGTCAATCTTCAAAGCAGCGGAATGAATTCACAGCTAACAATGACCGAAGTATAACGGTAAGATGATAAAACTAGAACTACCAGATGAGATCTATGAGGGTGGGAGCGGAGGGCACGTAGTCCCTCAACTCGACTCCTCATAAAATAAAGATCAAACTTCAAACTGGTAAGTTCTCGTTTAATCTTACTATTTTACTTCGGAGTCACGTGAGTGACTACGTGAAGAGTTCAAAGCACTGTGAATTCACACCGCAGACTCAAATCCGCCGTTCACACTGCCTGGATTGACTCAAAAGTCGTTAACAATCAATCATGCATCAGTAATACATTTGTTAAATGGAATAACAGTTTATGTACAAACAAATCATAACAAACCCCTCTAACTCAGGGGAAAAGTGTAACAGTACTGACACCAGAATCAGCAAACACCCCGAACCTTGAAATCGGCTTGTGATAAAACCTCTGAAATTAGCTCACTGAACCATCCTGCGGCCGCGAGGACCTTGAAATCGTTTGCACCGACACCTTACTGTGTGGTTTTTTGTGACTAATAAACAAACCAACTCTGTTTCTCTCAGAATTAGTAATCTCAATGTAACGAGATAAATGTGAGACTATACAGAAGCGATCATCTGCGGAGTATGCTGAAAACACAATCTTACATCCTGTCATGCCTCTTTTATTATTATTTTTAAGCAAATCATAGACATAAAATATAATGGCATCAGCCGACACATGCAATTCTATCTAGCCGTAGCTTTTGCAACATTTTATACACGTTGAGCTGAAACCAACGCCATAAGCATGACCACCTTCATAGATAATTTGGCTACTGATAGGCTTGTAACAGGAGCCCACTGGCGACGAGCCATAAAAACTTCACTCAAATTCCAAATACCGGCATACCTGGGTTTAGGAGGATTAAATTGAAAACTCCCTTCATGAATTGTGAAACTATAAACTTAATTTTTTTCCGTCAATTAAAGAGTTGACAAACTCCAATACATCCGTGATCCCTGCAGTGTGATATACAATATCCTGCTGTAGGCAGAATTGCTCCCACTTGCTTATATAGGTGATATATTGCTGCTGTGTACTATCCCTGCAGGTCGACGTGAGAACATCCACTGTCCGATGAAACAGTCCTCTCCCCAGGTATGGCCTCCTTAAAATCTGCAATTAACAGATCAATACGATCCTATAAAGGATGTTGATCCCCAGTGACTGGATTTACCAGTAGATTTTTATTCTTGGGCATAAGCATGTAAGGCTCCCTAGCCATTTGTAATACAACGGGAAACCATGCCCGTGTAGGCCAACCTGACACTACCAATACCCCTGAAGCGGAGTCCTCCTTGATCTTTTGCAAACATCTGCTGATGAGACAGAATGGAGAAAAATACATACACAAACATTCCTCCCCAATGCAGCGAAAATGCATCCACTGCTACTGCCCCAGTATCTGGTTACCATGAAACATATCTAGGTAACTGATGATTTAATTGAGATGCAAACAAGTCAATATCTGGCAATGCATACTGATCAATCATTTGGTTAAATACATCCTATTTAACATCCATTCAATGTTGTCATTAAACTGACGTGACCTCTTCCTGGCAAATAAAGTGCTGAAAGCCAGATATTTTGGTCAATACACCAGCTCCAAATCTGGTTAGCCAGTCTATCACAAGACTGTGACTTAACTCCACCCATGTGGTTAACATATGCCACTGCTGTGGTGTTGTCAATCTGACCTGCACATGCATATCCCTCCTTGTAGAACAATAAGCTTTGAGCCCATACCAGTGCCCAACAACTCTAAATAATTAATCCCTCTTAATTGAGGAAGCGATGTCTCATCATCCATATTCCATCCGCCTCCACAACTAGAAGACATGTCTGTTGCACACCCCAACCCAGTGCACTTACATCAGTCTGTAATATCAGTTACGGTGATTCCACCAAAACCTCCCTTAAAATTTTTTGAAACATGTACTATCCACCATTGTATGTCAGCAATCGCCCCAGCTGACAACGGCATAGGCCTATCAAAAATGGCCCCTTTGTATTCTCAGTGCCTGTTCCTTTATAGTTGTAATTGTTGATAATGCAGAGGACCATACTGCCAGTCTGGAAAGGCTGCAACAACTTCCCAATAAAGCTGGCTACTTTGTCTAATCGAAGGCCGTTGTTCTCCAACGAGCTTAACACAGTCCTCAATTAACTGATCAATTTAGCCCTGCGCAAAGTTACCAACATGTGATTGGAATTAATGGAAATCCCAGATAATCAATAATTTGGACTGTGATAATTTAGATTTTATCTGGGTGAATAACAAATCCCATTTGTTCAAAAGTGATTTTAACAACTGAAACTGATGATTGAGTTTCAGCATGAGTCTTTCCAACTATCAGAATATCATCTAAATAGGCCATTACCACATGCCCCTAAGCTCTAAGTAATGCTAACACAGGTTTTAACCAATTTAGTAAATAATCTAGAGCTGAAGTTAATCCATTCGGCAATGTCCTGAATTGCCACAGCTCAGTCATCCAAATAAATTTCAAATATCTTCTATCATGACCATGAATAGACACTGTGTAATACGCATTCTTTAATCAACGTTGCCATATAATACCCTTTGGACACTAGATGTTTGCCCGTGGTAAAGGTCTCCATTTTGAAATGCCTATAACAAACAAATTTGTTCAAATTGGATAAGCCCAGAATAATTCTACATCCCTCAGTCTTTTTAGATCTGGAAATATACTTGACAGAAATTGTTGACTTTGATATACAGAAGGCTCAATTACCCCTTCTTACGTAACGACTGAATCTGCTTGAATAAGCACATTTTCCTCATCTGAAAATAAGTTTACGACTAGGAAAATGTTGACTAGGTAGACTGTCCTTATAGTAAAATCCAATTTTTCACCCCTTCAATACACTAAGTATGAACAAATCTGATGTCAACTGCTGCCATTGTTTGAAAAACAATTTTTACCTTCCCCAATTTGAACAGGAACATCAGTTAATTCATCGTCTGTCAATGGTATATTTCTTACCAGCATCTTTCCTTGCGGCCTTGTTGTCCTCGACTTCTTGTAAGAGAACCTTTTTTGCCTTGCTTCCAGCTGGCTTAATGGGGCCTGGTTATAACAACCTCATAACAGTCTTTGACCCTTTTTGCAAGGTTACCACCAAACAACAGATTTCGTGGTGTATACTGGTTTCAAAATGCATTACAAAGGAGTTCCAGTTCATCCTGCTGTGCTTCAACCATATCATTTGTATCAATAACTTTCACCACAGCTGTAATACCTGCTGACAACAGTTTAAGCACTTTTTTAAAACTTCATCTCCTGGGCCCTAGCAGGCAAACCCATCTATGACCAAATTTGGTGATTAACCACCGGTACCTTCAGGAGATCACAATTAACAGGAGCTTTATAGTTTTTTTTTTTTTTTGCTACTTCATCCATAGCTAGCTCCTGTAACTGGTGGGAGAGCATATACTGAATGGCTTCACCAATTCTACATCAATCGCCTTTCCTGCCTCTCTACACTCAGCAAACTTCCCAGCAATTTCGGAATTACCTCCAACCGAACACCTTTACTGCTCTCCCCCAGCAAACTGCCCTGATAGAACATCCTCCTCACAGGCAGGATAGTTCTGCAGCCCTGAAACAGGTGCTGCTAGCACAAGCTCTCCATCAGCCTGGCTTGGGCATCACTCCACCTCATGGAGCTGGAACATCCTCCTCACAGGCAGGATAGTTCTGCAGCCCTGAAACAGGTGCTGCGAGCACAAGCTCTCCATCAGCCTGGCTTGGGCATCACTCCTCCTCACGGAGCTGGAACATCCTCCTCACAGGCAGGATAGTTCTGCAGCCCTGAAACAGGTGCTGCTAGCACAAGCTCTCCATCAGCCTGGCTTGGGCACCACTCCTCCCCACGGAGCTGGTCCCTGTCGAGCATTCTTTTGAAATAGAATCTCGACGTGGGAGAGCCGTGAGCAAACGGACTCTCCAATGGAGGGTATAACCTCCAGGCCCGACTCATTTACGGCCACAGAGACTTGCCAGCGCCTTCCCCCTACTGACAAGCCTCCACTGCCCCCCGGCAGTGGGTCCGCAACCACTGGCTGTGTAGCCAGCACCGGACCAGGTGTACCAGACGGGCCTCCATCCTCAACACTCTCCTGCCACTTTACCTTTCTACCCCCGGAGCGCCTCGCCGACACCTTCTTCCCTTTCTGCAACCTTCTCTACCCAAACTGTCGCGGAAAAGGACATGCGGTAAAAAGTTTTTAAAAAACCTTACCTGTTTGAACTTTGTTAACAAACTGCAAATGCTGGAGAATCGAGGGTGAAGTCTGAAGAAGGGTCTCGACCCGCAACATCGACCATCTCCCTCGCTCCTTAGATGCCGCTGCACCCGCTGAATTCTCCAGCCTTTCGTATAACCCGCGGTTTAAACTTACCGCTCGGAGGAGCGCTGCTGCTCCAACCGCCCGACTGCACCAGCGTCTGACGTCATGACGCACCAACGGCTGTACGGGCTTCTATTCACGTAGTCACTCACGTGACTCCGAATGTTGTAAGAATGAACAGCAGATGCTGATTTAAACCGAAGATAGACTCAAAATGCTTGAGTAACTCAGCTTGACAGGTAGCATCTCTGGGTAGAAGGGATGGGTGACGTTTCGAGTCGAGGCCCTTCTTCAGTTCAGTCCAGTTCAGTTTAGTTTATTGTCACGTGTACCGAGGTACAGTGAAAAGCTTTTTGTTGCATGCCAACCAGTCAGCAGAAAGGCAGCACATGATTACAATCAATCCATTTACAGTGTGTAGATTTATGATAAGGGAATACAGTTTAGTGCAATTAAAGCCCGCAATGTCCGGTCAAGGATAGTCTGCGGGACATCAAAGAGATAGATCTTTGCCTCTTAAGGTAATTTTAAACATTATCAAGAACATGGTGGTGAAATGCATTCTTGAATAATATACTTCAAGTTCAAGTTCAAGTGATTTATTGTCATGTGTCCCTGATAGGGCAATGAAATTCTTGCTTTCTTCAGCACACAGAACATAGTAGGCATTTACTACAAAACAGACCAGTGTGTCCATATACCATAATATAAACATATACACACATGAATAAATAAACTGATAAAGTGCAAATTACAGATAATGCGTTATTAATAATCAGAGTTTTGTCTGAGCCAGCTTTTAATAGCCTGATGGCAGTGGGGAAGTAGCTACTTCTGAACCTGGTTGATGCAGTCTTCAGGCTCCTGTACCTTCTACCTGAAGGTAGCAGGGAAATGAGTGAAGGTCTTTGATGATACTGCCAGCCTTTTTGAGGCAGCGACTGCGATAAAATAAATCCCCTCGATGGAAGGAAGGTCAGAGCCGATGATGGACTGGGCAGTGTTTACTACTTTTTGATGATCAGCCATTATAATTTTGAATGGCGGTGCAGGCTCGAAGGGCCGAATGGCCTACTCCTGCTTCTATTTTCTATGATTCTATGATTCTATGATAATGATCACCAATGCGTCCACTATTTCCAGAGCCACCTCCCTGAGGACCCTGGGATGCAGACCATCAGGATCAGGGGATTTATCATCCTTCAGTCCCATTAGCCTACCCAATACTATATCTCACCTTATGAAAATTCTTTCAGTTCCTCTACCACCTTAGATCCTCTGTCCTCCAGTACATCTGGGAGATTGTTTGTGTTTTCCAACCTCACAGTACTCCAAGCAGAGTGCAGGCAGCAAGTCCAACATCACAGTACTGCAAGCAGAGTGGAGGCAGCAAGTCCAACCTCACAGCACTCCAAGTAGTCTTTTCCTCTCCAGAGCACACAAGTTGCCGAACCAAGCCTCGATGCAACCGGTCAGCATGCTTTCTACTGTGTACCTGTAGAAGTTAGAGAGAGTCCTCCTTGACAAACTGACACTCCGTAATCTTCTCAGGAAGTAGAGGCGCTGATGTGCTTTCTTGATGATTGCATTAGTGTTCTTGGACCAGGAAAGATCTTCAGAGATGTGCAAGCCCAGGAATTTGAAGCTCTTGACCCTTTCAACCATCGACCCATTGATATAAATGGGACTGTGGGTCCCCATCCTACTCCTTCCAAAGTCCACAATCAATTCCTTGGTTTTGCTGGTGTTGAGGGCCAGGTTATTGTGCTGGCACCATATGGACACCAGATATAGATCTTGTAGTTAGATGTAAAATGCTGGAGTAACTCAGTGGAACAGGCAGCATCTCTGGATAGAAGGAATGAGGAGAAATTTGTGTAGTGACGGTTTCTCAATGCTGATATTCAATCAGCTGCTACAGGATTTTGAAACAGATTTGAAAGGGTGTGGATGTATTTCAAAAGTCAGAATTATGAAATCCCTGATGGGGACATCTGAAAGTTAGAGGTGAGATAATAATTTTGGCTTGACTTCAATTCCTGGTGCCGTTGCCCTCAGTAAGTGGGGCTGCCGATCTTTCCAGATGAACTGAAACAATTTTGGTGGAGGTTTCTTGTCTTGGCCAGTCTCTTCAGACTCTGTTGCTCATAGAATTGCAGTAGTCAATGAAGTGGAAAGAGTTGTTAGGATAAGTGAGATGCCAATATGGTCTTCATTTCTTCACCATCTGTCCTTGATTTAGAACATTTGGCCTCCTTGCTGCTGAAAATAGTGGAGAAGAAACAAATTGACAGTTCAAAAAGTAATCAAAAGCGTTGTGCTACACAGGCAGATTAAATGGAGAGTGATTGTAAATTTTAGGCTCTATTGTCCAATACAAATCATAATGCAGATGAGAACATGACAGTTTGTTTAACCTTCTATTCTCAACAAATGTACAACTGGATCTTTATAGGCATCATGTCTGATGGCAGTGAAACATTTAGTTTAGAGATACAGCGCTGAAACAGACCTTTCGCCCCACCGAAGAATAAAAAATTAGATTAGTGTAGTTTAGTTTAGAGATACAGCATGGAAACAGGCCATTCGGCCCACCGAGTGTGCGTAGACCAGCGATCCCCGCAGACTAACACGATACTACACACACTGGGGACAATTTATAATTTTACCAAGCCAATTTTACTTCGGAGTCACGTGAGTGACTACGTGAAGAAGCCCCGCCTGGCGCATGCGCGTCATTACGTTGACGCATGTCGCTTGGAAGGAGCTGGAGAGCGCAGCTCCACCAGTGGTGAGTAGAAACCTCGTAGGTAAGTGTTTTTAAACCACTTTACAGCGAGTATTGCAGCTCTGTAATGCTGGCTTGCGAGTCATGAGCAGCTTGTGAGAGAGCGGTGCAAAAAAGTCGGCTCGGAGCAGGCGGGGGTCGCACAGCGATGCGGTCCCTTTGCAGCGATCGGGAGTACAGATAAGTGCAGTGCCGGTTCCGATACCGGTGGCCGTTATTCCCGTGATTAATGAGCCTTCAGCTGCTCCAGTGTCACAGGGCACTGAGGCCACAACTTTAGGAAAGAAACATAAAAGAAAGTCAGTCAGGCCTGTTTTGTCTGACAGGTCTGATGAAGAGGACTCTCCTCCAGACCGGAAAAGAATGTGGGGGAGGATGGAACGAATGGAGAAAATGCACCAAACTTTACTCAGTCAAGCGTCCAAAGACCCAGGGGATTCTAAGGCAGCCTCCGAAGGAGTTCCATACACTGAGTATGGTGCCTATGAAGAATGGAAATCTCATTCACCAGTGCGTTGCATAGGTCTGGATGAAGTATCCCTAGAGCAAAGCTCGGGAGTAGCAGGGCAGGAGGAGACTGACCCTGAAGCACCTACTTATGTGTATACACCAGAGCACAAGAGCCACACTCCGGGTGTTCCCGATGTAGCAAGGTGTTTTGCTATACCGGAAGGGACTAGTGAGGCCATGGATGAGAACCTGGCTGCCAACATTAATTATTTGGTTTCTCACCAGCTCCAAGACACTGTTATGACTGAAACAGCTGAATTATATAAAACACCAGTCAATTGTGCCTCGCTCAGGGTGCCAACAGTAAATTCTGCAATTTGGGCACCCAGGAGTGCAACGATGCGTTTCCAGCGTGTCCTCAAGCTGTTATCAGCAGGCATCACTGCATTTGGGAAACAAAGACAAGGGTCAATAATGTCTAAAACTCAAAAGGACATGCTTGCGTTGTTTTGCAATGCCTATTTTGAAATTAATTGCATGAGGAAAATCGCCATTCGGCCAACATTGCACCCTAAATTTGCAAGACTATGTAGGGCAAGCAATACACAGGCACCAGATTATTTATGTGGTGAAAATCTGCCAAAACAAATAAAAGATATAGATGAAGAATCGAAAACGATCGGACTTATAAAACCTTTTATCCCTGCTCCGAGAAAACGGGGTGGATACGAAGGGGGTTTGATTCCGGGGCAGGGACCAGCAGAGGCAGGGCGATGGGTAGAAAATATTATTACCCAGTGCAGCCCAACATCAACCCTTATATTGGGAGAAGAAGACCTTCTAGGTCGTTTACTAAGGTACAGATACTTCATTCCATCACAGATAAAATTTCTGGGGAACAACCTCCTGTTGGGGGTAAATTGTTTTATGATGAATGGTGCTGCATAACATCTCATCGGTTTATACTAGATACTGTGTCAGGTTCTATGATGGAATTTATGCCAGGAGTCGATCCACCTGTACAGCATAGGCCTAATAGAGTCTTGGTGTTTGCTGCAACAGAAACTCGTCAGGTAGACGAAGAAATTAATCATTTATTCCAGAAAGGGGTAATTGAAAGAATGGTGAATCATCCTCAACAATTTGTGTCCAATGTATTCCCCAGACCGAAGAAAGATGGGGGTTGTAGAGTCATTCTGGACCTCACAAATTTAAATTCTTATGTTCAGTATAGGCATTTCAAAATGGACACCTTCAACACTGCAAAGCAGTTGTTGTCACAAGGCTGTATATGGCTACTATAGACCTAAAAGATACTTATTATTCAGTACCAATTCATCATCATTATCGCAGGTACTTGAAATTCAATTGGATGGGTCAGCTGTGGCAATTTAAAGCATTACCTAATGGGTTAACTTCAGCTCCCAGACTGTGCACAATATTATTGAAACCAGCACTGGCGTTGATGAGGGCTCAAAATCACATTGTAATGGCTTATCTAGATGATATTTTAATTGTAAATGCCACTCAGGAGACAGCTGAAGAATCATTTTCAGCAACCACAAGCATATTTGAAAGGCTAGGTTTTCTTGTCCATCCAACAAAATCTAAGTTAAAGCCATCCCAAACAATTGATTTTACTTCGGAGTCACGTGAGTGATTTCATGAAGAAGGCCCGCCAGGCCGCATGCGCACCAGTATGTCAGCCGCATTGGCGCAACCACCAGTCTGGCAGGACACAGCTCCTGCCGGTGGTAGGTTAAACTTAAAAGGTAAGTTTGGGTTTTTACACACCAATATATGAGAGCCAGCCGCTGAATCGGTTATTCAGGTAGGTCTATTCTACAGGGGAAGAAGCCTGGCAGACAAATTAATTCGGCCAACGACGGGCAAAAGTCATCGTTCAGAACGCACACCAGGCGCACATCGGCAGTAGCAGTTCACTGGAGCTGGGGGCAGCATGATAGCTCAGAAATTCCATCCACCTTCCAATCATGCTCAACTAAATGGGTCTAGCACTTCCAAAATTTGGGTAGTGCACCATTCACAAGTTGTAATATTTACATTTGTTTGTACAACACACAAAGGTTAAAAATATTTGGTTGAGGCACAGCCGGAGCATTCCAAGTAAGTTTAGATTATGGCCAGGGTTTGGAAATTGGGCAAATGTTCTCATGCAAACCACACATGCAATAAGGCAGGATTGGCATGTTATCATGAAGAATGGAGAGTATCAGCATATGAACTTTCCGAATGTAAAAACTTATTCCTGACTTCAACAGATTCATAAGGTAAGAGATACATGTTATACAAATCCCACTACAAAGGTTATCAAAGACAATATAGCTGTACTATAACAGTAAAACTTTGCAGTATGGGATAAACTGTTTGTTGGTCATTGGGATTTACCTTTAATTATTATTAGCCTTGTCTCTGCCTTATGGCAAGAGATTGGGGTTATAGCAATCTGTTACAAAACTGAGTTATCTTATTAAGAGTAATTGGCAATACAACAGCTGTGTTGCAGGTGAGCAAATCAAGGAACTGATATTGTGTAAGTAGCAATTAGATTGTTGCTAACAACCTTGTGCTATTGTCAGCTGAGGCTACTTCAGCCACAATGATGAAGTAACAGTATTCAGCATTGCTGAACATGACAATAACTCATTGAACTTGAACTTGAAACTTGCTACAGTAGTGTGGTTGGTTGAATTCAGTTATTATGAACTGATATTTAGAACTCTAAGATGAGAAGTTCCAAATACCATCGCCTACTCAAAGGTAGTGGAGATTGTATGAGTTATCAATTCTTCAGTTGTTGGTATCAACTAAATATATACACAAAATGCACCCATGAGTAAGGGGTTTTGAGCGAATATACATAGTGTACATGCTCAAATTCAAGTTGCTACTCTACGATGGTGACATATGTGAGTCACATGATAATCAAGGGAAAAATATCCTGTAATTAATCTCCTTGCCACTGGTGTATCATCCAGTTCAGATCGATGATAACACAGAATAAGTATTGGATCTCGAAGTATGATGAAAGCATGGTTCAATACTTCATCGAATATTCATCATGTTAATGCATGTTTTTCATTCATTGCAAACGATATGTGGTGCAACAGTGCGGAGAAATACTTTCTTTATGTCTTCCTCATTTTTTGCCTCATTAGCCGGGTCTTAAAACAGTCAGCAAGACCTCACTTGGGTTCGTACTGTCGGACTGGCCAAGTGTCCATGTTGCCTGCTTCATCAGGCATTATGGCACAACGGTATACGGTTATGCCAAAAAACAAGAACTTGCTGTTTCAAACTGTTGTTCAGGAGACCGGCTTTTGCACAGTAAAACAATTATTGACCTACACATTTTGAACGGATTGACTTTTTCCTCAGGTTGTCACATTAAGCCATGAAGGTGCTCACTGCAGTGTGCAGGGATAGCACCCAAAAATATTGATCTATTCGCATCCAGATTAAATCACCAGTTGCCGAAATATGTTTCATGGGAGCCAGATCCAGGAGCAGTAGCGGTGGATGCATTCTCGCTACATTGGGGACGTACATTCTTCTATGCATTTCCCCCATTCTGCCTGATTAGGCAATGTCTCACCAAAATAGAGCAAGACTCTGCCACAGGCATTTTGGTGGTTCCAGACTGGCCTACACAGCCATGGTTCCCCTTGGTGCTCAGAATGATGACTCAGCCATTCATGACGATCCCCAACTGCAGCAATTTGTTGGTACATCCAGTAATAGGAGACAGTCATCCATTACATGACCATATTAATTTGTTAATCTGCAGGTTCTGACAAGACCATTTCAAGGGCTTGGACTGTCGGATAGGACCATGGATGTCATAACTGCAGCTTGGAGAGATAGCACGAAGAAACAATATATGTCTCATATAAAGAAATGGGAAATGTTTTGTGTACAGTCAGATATATCTTATCATACTGCGAGCATACCAGATGTATTGGAGTTCCTTGCTATGTTGCATTTTGATCAGCACCTGAGTTATAGTGCCATTAATAGTGCTCGGAGTGCTTTGTCCTCTTATTTAGGACATTTTTCCGAACGACAATCTATTGGGTCTCATCCGTTAGTATCCCGATTTATGCGAGGAATTTTTTATAAAAATCTTCCCAAGCCTAGATATACAGAAATCTGGGGTGTCAGTATAGTTCTCACATTGCTTTGGCAATGGGCTCCAATTACGTCACTATCTTTTCAGAAGTTAACACTTAAAGTGGTTATGCTTATGGCGTTAATATCAGCATAACAAGTACAAACATTGCAAATGTTATGGTAAGATTGTATGTATTTCTCTGTACATTAGTTTTTATGTCTATGATCTAATCAAGCAAAGCAGGCCAGGAATGGCTGGAACCAAGGTAATCTTTAAAGCATACCCTGTGGACCAAGAGGTATGTGTGGTTAAGCATCTGAGTCAATATATTGAAGTAACTAAGAGTCTCAGAGGTTCTGAGAAAGGGATGCTCATTACCCACAAAAAAAACATATTAAAAAATGTCAGCAAACAATTTCTAGATGGTTAAAACAGATTACGCTGGAGTGGGCACTCATGTGTTTAAATCTCACTCCACCAGGGCGGCATCAACATCCGCAGTGAAGGCGCAGGACGTGCCACTCGACCAAATCCTCGAGGCTACAGGATGGTCTAAAGAAGCAACTTTTTCTAAGTTTTATGATAAACCTGTTGTTACAGTGCAGAGTTTGGGCATGCTGTGTTGGGTTCAGTTTAATTTATGGTTGCTTTTTTTATATAATTTATTTGTAATTTCCCCCGGGATAGTGGGGTTATTACTTACTTTTGTTATCATTGTTATTATTATTAAAATAGTTGAATAATTGAAACAATGTTCAATATATTATTTATTTACTACTGTGTCAACTGAAGCAGTGTGCCGTATGGAGTGCATCTACAGCATGAAATCACAGAGCTTTGAAATCTTCACGTAGTCAGTCACGTGACTCCGAAGTAAAATAGTAAGATTAAATGAGAACTTACCAGTTCTAAGTTTGATCTTTATTTTATGAGGAGTTACGATGAGGGATTACGTGCCCTCCACACCCGGCCCTCATAATCGAAAGGATCATCTGGTAGTTCTAGTCTTCTCAAAGCCTTACTATGTTACTTCGGCTATCGGTTTCTGTGTTTTCACGCCGCTGCTTTGAAGTATGACGTGCATGCGCCAGGCTGGGCTTCTTCACGTAATACCTCATCGTAACTCCTCATAAAATAAGGATCAAACTTCGAACTGGTAAGTTCTCTTTTGATCTTACTATTAACCTGCAAATGTGTACATCTTTGGAGTATGGGAGGAAACCGGAGCACCCAGAGAAAACCCATGTAATCAAGGGGAAAATGTACAAAGTCTGTACAGATATGCACCCAGAGTCGGGATTAAACCATGAATGCTGGTTCTGTAAGGCAGCAACTCTACTGCTGTGTCAGTGTAGGATGAGTATTAATGGGACGTCTGTGAGGAAGGAAAGTGACCTGTTCCCCTTTTGTATCTCTCTATCATTGTATGAGTGAAGGACATATGTTTAACGGCAACTATAAATTCTAGCATTATACTATGAACTGTTAATATCAAAGATAAATTGACTGAGATGTATGCAGTGTCATTTATTAAGTTATTTGGCCTTGAAGTCCTCTGTAAATATAAAACCATTGAACTTACTCACTAAATGCATGCTCCTTCTGTCAATAGTTTTCAATAGGGTGTTTTTTTCAATGGGTGGGTTTCATTGATATTACAGTACAATGTACAAATAGAATCACTAACATATTTCAATTCTATTCTACAAAAGAGGACTTCCGGTGACACCATGATAGCGAGGGCTGTGTAGCCGACTTGTTCTCCGAGAGGCCCTCTTGAAACCAGCCATAAATAAAACAAATATGGAGGCATACGCTGGTATATGTATGTCGGCGGTTACCCGAACATGATGGGCCGACATAAAGCGTCTGAGCATGGGGAAATATGAAAATATGAAGGACAAAAGTCGACTGACTCCCCGCATGATGATGGTGAGTCCGACAAGGAAGGCTCGCTATTTCTCTGTGAGTTGCGAGAGCTGAGAAAAGAACAGAAAGAGGTTAAAGAAGACATTAAACAGAGACTAGCGAGAGTGGGGGATAATATGAAGGACTTAATGGTTCGAATTGAAAAGCTGGAGGGGAAATTGAAGGAAATGGAGGACAGAGTAAATTCAACCGAAGACAGAGGAATGCGACCCGAGAGGGCTATCAAGTACCTGCTACACAGAGAGGCTAAGCTAGTGGAGAAATGCTCGGACCTGGAAAATCGAGCGAGGCGTAAAAATCTGCGGATATACGGAGTTACAGAGGGAACGGAAAAAAAGGACATGCTCCGGGTGGTAACTGAACTGCTGAGGAACTCCCTAGAACTCCCAGAAGATGTAACTATCCATATTGAGAGAGCACACAGGTCCCTCGAGAGTGGAGCAAGCCCCACCAAGATCCATATTAGTCCAATAAATCGTCTTGTGAGTATAGCGGACATCCACAGGCCAACCAGAGTAAGAAACAAAAATGGTACAGAAAGCAACCAATGGAATACACAAAGATGGATAATGACTAATTTGATTAAATGATTTAAGCTATAATGTTCATGGCCTAAATCACCCTATAAAGAGGAGAAAAATTCTGAGAACTCAAAAACCTTGGATGTGGAGTCGCATTGATGCAGGAAACTCATGGGGTGAAAGATTGCAACCTTCACGTGGTCCGCCCTGTTTCGACTAATGCAATCAACTCAACGTGCACAAACAGAAAATCAAATAGAACAAGTTGTCCTACAACTTTAGGCTGTGCACGCCACACGAAAGAAGAAGGAAACTCATTTGGTGGAAACTGAACACAAAAGCTTAGAAGAGAGTGGGTGGGTGAAGTATTTAGCACCTCCTATGGGAAAAGGAGAGGGGTGGCCATTCTTTTCAATAGAAATTAATTTTTTTTTCTCCATAGTGCTCCAAGACACACTAGGGAAATATGTGATGGTAATTGGCACAATAAGCGGGAAGGAAGTATCGATACTAAATATTTATGCACCAACGGAAGATGATTACTCTTTCTTTAGAGACATTGCAAATATAATTGCAGAAAACGCCAAAGGTATGTTAATACTTGGTGGAGACATTATTGCTGTTCTCAGTGGGAGGCTGGATAGATTACCAGAAGAGCGCAATCAATCAAAAAAATCAAAAACATTAAATAACATGCTAGAGGAGTTAGGATTAGTAGACCCATGGAGACATAAAAACCCAAGGGGAGAGGACTATAGCTTATTTTGGAACATGCATGGGGGCTACTCACGCATAGATATGTTCGTGTCCCCAAACAATATATATATATAAAGTTGTAGATTGTAATATAAGCTCAATAACAATCAGTGACCATGCGCCCATAATTCTCATCCTGGAGCTAGGAACAGAAAAGTGCTTTAAATACTGGAGAGCAAACATTTCTTTACTGACCGATACTGTAGTGACTGAGTAAATTAGGAACTGTATTGAAGAGTACTTTGATAACAATTATAACAGTGAAGTAACACCACCCACTCTTTGGGATGGCGAGAAAACTGTAATCAGGGGTAAAATGATCGAAATATCATGTAGGCTGAAGAAGCAATCTGACCTGGAAAGTAAAATAAAGGTATTAGAAGTAGAACATAAAAATAACAATAAAAATAAGAATCGTTTAAATGAACTAAAACAAAAAAGACATGGGTTAGAAGACCTTTTAACATACAAAGTGGAAGGAGCCCTGTGATTCTTAAACCAAAACTACTACGAGAAGGGAAATAGGGCTAATCGCCTTTTGGCATTTCAGCTGCGCAAGGACCAAGCTAATCGAGTGGTTTCCAAAGTTTCACACTCGACCTCTAGAAATTTAGTTTCACAACCACGAGAAATTGCAGAAGCGTTTACATCCTTTTTTGAATAACTATACGACTCTCCTGAAATCATAGATAAGGAGGAAAAGATTAGAACTTTCTTTTCAGGATTAAATATAGCCTCCCTTTCCCAAGAAGAAGCGATAAATATGACAACACAAATAGAAGAGCAGGAAATAAAAGAAGTAATAAAAAATGTAAAGAATATCAAGTCCCCGGGGACTGATGAGATTCCAGGAGAGTTTTATAAGTGTTACAAGGATGAGCTCTCTCCGATTTTGACCAGAGTCTATAATTATGCCCTGTCTGAAGGTAACCCACCTAAATCATGGGCTGAGGCTATAATTTCTGTCATCCATAAGGAAACATAGAAACATAGAAACATAGAAAATATGTGCAGGAGTAGGCCATCTGCAGCTGCCTTCTCTCCATACCCCCTGATCCCTTTAGCCATAAGGGCCACATCTAACTCCCTCTTAAATATAGCCAATGAACTGGCCTCAACTCTCTTCTATGGCAGAGAATTCCACAGATTCACCACTCTCTGTGTGAAAAATGTTTTTCTCATCTTGGTCCTAAAAGACTCCCCCCTCATCCATAAACTGTGACCGCTTGTTCTGGACTTCCCCTGAAACGGAAAGATCCCACTAGAATATCCTGGTGGATTTGCAAAGGCTACTGGGGAGACTTTAAACTAGAATGGTTGGGGGAGGGATTCAAATAGAGATAGCTAGTAGACAGTGTGTGAGGCAGGAGGCAGAGAAGGGAAACATTCAGACCCAACATGTAGGGGGGAAAGAAGAAAAAAATAATAAACAGTGAATAAGAGGTGGTGGGTTTCTTAAATGTGCGAGCAGAGAGACAGAGGGATATAAAATGAGGGTAGAAGCAATAGGTAGAAGGTGAAAAGTGAAAGTGGCAGGCAGACAAATCCAGGGCAAAAATCAAAAAGGGCCACTTTTCCGCATAATTGTATAAGGGGTAAAAGTGTTGTAAGAACAAGCCTGAAGGCTTTGTGTCTCAATGCAAGGAGCATTCGTAATAAGGTGGATGAGTTGAATGTGCAGATAGCTATTAATGACTATGATATAGTTGGGATCACGGAGACATGGCTCCAGGGTGACCAAGGCTGGGAGCTAAACATCCGGGGATATTCAATATTCAGGAAGGATAGACAGAACGTTAAAGGAGGTGGGGTAGCGATGCTGGTTAGAGAGGAGATTAATGCAATAGAAAGGAAGGACATTAGCTTGGAGGATGTAGAATCTATATGGGTAGAGCTGTGAAACACTAAGGGGCAGAAAACGCTAGTGAGAGTTGTGTGCAGGCCACCTAACAGTAGTAGTGGAGTTGGGGATGGCATCAAACAGGAAATTTGAAATGCAACAAAGGTAAAACAGTTATAATGGGTGACTGCAATCTACATATAGATTGGGTGAATCAAATTGGCAGGGGTGCTGAGGAAGAGGATTTCTTGGAAAGTATGCGGGATAGATTTCTAAACCAACATGTAGAGGAACCAACGAGAGAGCAGGCTATTCTAGACTGGGTATTGAGTAATGAGGAAGGGTTAGTTAGTAGTCTTGTTGTGCGTGGCCCCTTGGGCAAGAGTGACCATAATATGGTTGAGTTCTTCATTAGGATGAGTGACATAATTAATTCAGAAACAAGGGTACTAAACTTAAAGAAAGGTAACTTTGAGGGTATGAGATGTGAATTGGCCAATATCGACTGGCAATTGATTCTTAAAGGGTAGACGGTGGATGTGCAATGAAAGGCATTTAAAGACTGCATGGATGATCTACAACAATTGTCCATCCCAGTTTGGCAAAATAATAAATCAGGGAAGGTAGTGCATCCGTGGATAACAAGGGAAATCAGGGATAGTATCAAAACAAAAGATGAAGCATTCAAATTAGCCAGAAAAAGCAGCCTACCAGAGGACTGGGAGAAATTCAGAGTCCAGCAGAGGAGGACAAAGAGCTTAATTAGGAAAGGGAAAATAGATTATGAAAGGTAATTGGCAGGGAACATAAACACTGACTGCAAAAGTTTTTATAGATATGTGAAGAGAAAAAGATTAGTTAAAACAAATGTAGGTCCCTTGCAGTCAGAAATGGGTGAATTGATCATGGGGTACAAGGACATGGCAGACCAATTGAATAACTACATTGGCTCTATCTTCACTAAGGAAGACATAAATAATCTGCCGGAAATAGCAGGGGACCGGGGTCAAATGAGATGGAGGAACTGAGTGAAATCCAGGTTAGCCGGGAAGTGGTGTTATTGAATGGATTAAAGGCCAATAAATCCCCAGGGCCAGATAGGCTGCATCCCAGATAACTTACGGAGGTAGCCCCAGAAATAGTGGATGCATTAGTGATAATTTTTCAAAACTCTTTAGATTTTGGAGTGGTTCCTCAGGATTGGAGGGTAGCTAATGTAACCCCACTTATTAAAAAGGGGGGGGGGGGTGGGAGAGAGAGAAAACGGGGAATTACAGACCAGTTAGTCTAACATCAGTAGTGGGGAAACTGCTAGAGTCTGTTATTAAATATGTGATAGCAGCACATTTGGAAAATGGTGAAACCATTGGACAAAGTCAGCACAGATTTACGAAAGGTAAATCATGTCTGATGAATCTTATATAATTTTTCGAGGATGTAACTAGTAGAGTGGATGGGGGAGAACCAGTGGGTGTGTGATATCTGGACTTTCAGAAGGCTTTCAACAAGGTCCCACATAAGAGATTAGTATACAAACTTAAGGCACACGGTATTGGCGGTTCAGTATTGCTGTGGATAGAGAACTGGCTGGCAGACAGGAAGCAAAGAGTTGGAGTAAACGGGTCCTTTCCGGAATGGCAGGCAGTGACTACTGGGGTACCGCAAGGCTCATTGCTGGGACCCCAGCCATTTACAATATATATTAATGCTTTGGATGAGGGAATTGAATGCAACATCTCCAAGTTTGTGGATGACACGAAGCTGGGGGGCAGTGTTAGCTGTGAGGAGGATGCTAGGAGGCTGCAAGGTGACTTGGATAGGCTGGGTGAGTGGGAAAATGCATGGCAGATGCAGTATAATGTGGATAAATGTGAGGTTATCCACTTTGGTGGCATAAACAGCAAAGTAGACTATTATCTGAATGGTGGCCAATTAGTAAAAGGGGAGATGCAACGAGACCTGGGTGTCATGGTACACCAGTCATTGAAAGTAGGCATGTAGGTGCAGCAGGCAGTGAAGAAAGCGAATGGTATGTTAGCATTCATAGCAAAAGGATTTGAGTAAAGGAGCAGGGAGGTTCTACTGTAGTTTTACAGGGTCTTGGTGAGACCACACCTGGAGTATTGCGTGCAGTTTTGATCTCCAAATCTGAGGGAATACATTCTTGCCATAGAGGGAGTACAGAGAAGGTTCACCAGACTAATTCCTGGGATGTCAGGACTTTCATATGAAGAAAGACTGGATAGACTCAGCTTGCACTCGCTAGAATTTAGAGATTGAGGGGGGATCTTATAGAAATGTACAAAATTCTTTAGGGGTTGGACAAGCTAGATGCAGGAAGATTGTTTCCAATGTTGGGGAAGTCCAGAACAAGGGGTCACAGTTTAAGGATAAGGGGGAAATCTTTTAGGACCGAGAGTAGATAAGTATTTTTCACACAGAGAGTGGTGAATCTCTGGAATTCTCTGCCACAGAAGGTAGTTGAGGCCACTTCATTGGCTATATTTAAGATGAAGTTAGATGTGGCCCTTGTGGCTAAAGGGATTGGGGGTGTGGAGAGAAGGCTATTACAGGATACTGAGTTGGATGATCAGCCATGATCATATTGAATGGTGGTGAAGGCTGGAAGGGCCGAATGGCCTACTCCTGCACCTATTTTCTATGTTTCCATGTTTCTATGTTTCTACGTGAAGGCAATAGATACTATAGCAATCCTATGTAATGACCAAAAGATACTTAGCGCTATATTATCTAAGATATTCAAAAAAATTAGAACACAACTGATACATCCTGACCAAACAGGGTAGACAGGGAGCCAATAATATCAGGCATGTCCTTAACAGCATGGCATGTGCAAAAAGGAAGCATCAGATTTCAATGTTACTTAGTTTAGATGCCTAAAAGGCTTTCAACATAATGGATTGGTTCTATCTTGAACATATATTAGATAAGATGGGGTTCCACACAAAATTTATAAATTGGGTGAAAGTACTATATTTAAATCCGAAGTCATGAGTGAGGGTGAATGGGTGTTGCTCTGAGATTTTTGAATTGAAGCGGGGAGTTAGACAGGGGAACTGTTTGAGTCCCCTGCTCTTAGATCTATGTTTAGAGCTGCTCGATGAAACCATTAGGCAAGAGGATCATATAGAGGGTATTAAAGTTGACAGGGGGGTGGAATATAAAATGTCATTATTTGCGGATTATGTCATGCTGTATCTGAGTAAAGCAAGTTTTAAAGGAATATGGAGTAGTATCTGGTTATAAAATAAATGATTCAAAATCGGAAGCAATGATGTTGTCAGGTATATGGCCATCGCAATTAAATGATCAGGTCAGGTTTCATTGGTCTAGGGAGGGTTTCAGATATCTAGGCATTGTCATCACCCCCTCCATTTCAACATTGTACGGCTAACCATGGAAAGCTACTAAAGGGGATAAAGGCAGATATGCTCAGATGGGAGATTCACCCTCTATCTCTAATTGGTAGAATTGAAGTCGTTCGAATGAACATTTTGCCCCGACTGCTTTTTTTAATTTCAATCTTTGCCAGTAGGGATCCCTGGGGTGGCATTTATAGTGTTAGACAAAGAGCTGTCAAGATTTGTGTGGCAAAATAGGAAACATAGAGTTAGACTCAAGACACTGTTACTAAGAATAAAAAAAGGTGGCCTAAATTTGCCCAACATTAAATACTGGCCAGCACAGCTGAGGGCCCTGATAGCATGGATAACAAATGATAAGGAAATGGGGTGGGTGAATAGTGAGCAACATTCATGCCCCAGTACTGCCCTGGCAGGGCTCCCATTCCTCATTCAAGCGAACTGGAAGAAATTAAAAACAGATAATGAATGGATTACATTTACAATGAAAACTTGGCTGGTTATAAGAAAGCAACTAAATCTCTTAAATTCTATATCTGGAGTACTAAAGATAGCTGCCATTCCTGATTTTTTACCCAGCAAAATTGAGAATGGTTTCAGAAATTGGTTATTGCGGACCGAGCGGAGGTGTTCGGCGAAGCGATCGCCAAGCCTCCGCTTGGTCTCACCGATATAGATCATCTGGCATCTGGAGCAGCGGATGCAGTAGATGAGGTTGGAGGAGGTGCAATAACCAACCCGACCTCCCGGTGGCTCAGCACTTCAACTCCCCCTCCCATTCCACATCCGACCTCTCGGACCTGGGCCTCCTCCAAGGCCAGAGTGAGCAACACCGCAAGCTGGAGGAACAGCACCTCATATTCCGCTTGGGGAGTCTGCATCCTTTGGGCTTGAATATTGAATTTTCTCAATTCTGTTAACCCTTGCTGTCTCCTCCCCTTCCCACCTCTCCCTCAGCCCTCGGGCCCTGGCATTCCCTCTATCTCAATCTCCCTCCCCCACCCCAGTCGCACCAGCTTCTCATTTTCACACCACAAACAGCTTACAATGGCTTGTTCCCTTTATCACCGATACTTTTTTGCATATCTTTCACTCATTGTTCCTTATCTCTCCACATCACCGTCTATATCTCTCGTTTCCCTGATCCCTGGCCAGTCTGAAGAAGGGTCTTGACCCGAAACGTCGCCTATCTCCTTCGCTCCTTAGATGCTGCTGCACCCGCTGAGTTTCTCCAGCTTTTTGTGTACCCTCGATTCTCCAGCATCTGCAGTTCCTTCTTTAAAACTTTGTATTAATCTTATGCATTTTTTTTCAGATAATCACATATTTGAAAATATTTCAAAAATATTGATTGTCTCCCCGATTATATATTTAGTTGTAATTGTTTGAATTATAGCAATTTTCCAGTTTCATACAAGTCTCCGAGTGTTTTAATTCCTACTCCTTCCCATTGTATATATGATTTGTCTATAATTGAGGGTTTAAACGAAGGGTTATTAACTATTGAAGATAAGAGAGATAGATTTCTTAATTTTAAATTATATTTTATTTGTTTCCAAGTTCTAATTGTACTATGTATAATTGGGTTTTTGTTATAGTTTGTATTATTCAACTTCATTGGTGAGAAGAGGATCGCTCCAATATTACAAGGGGAGCAGTCCTCTCTCTCCATAATAATCCAATCCAGCTGCTGGGCAGAATTGACCAGCAGTTGAATCATATTTTTAATATTTACAGACCAATAATAGTACAGAAAGTTAGGGAGTGTTAATCCCCCTACTGCTTTGGGTGTATTCAAATGTGTTCTTTGTATTCTATGGGATTTTTAATCCCATATAAAATTTGTAATGTCTAAATCCAATTTTTTTTAATACTTTTTTGGTAGGTATATTGGAATTGAGTTGAATAGGTATACAAACTTTGTGTAGACAAATTCTATTTTTTTTATAGCAATTTATTCGACCTATGTAAAGACAAATCGGAAGCGTTTTCTATAATTTAATTTAAGTTTTTATAATAATTTCTTAAGAGTAGAATGGAATTATAATTTGCGCAGTGTAAACATATCTTGATATTTTCTGGTAATTTTGGAATACCCAAGTATTTTAAATTATTTCTGTAGTCTAATTTAAAAGGGTAATTTAAGAGCTGGTGTTGTGATCTTTTCGGTTTTATTGATATGAATTTTCCACTATTGTTCCAAATTTATTCTGTAATTTTTTTTTTTTTTTTTTGTTTTTCCTTGAAAGAAATTTGATCCAAATCCTCAATTAAGTTCAATAATGTTTGGTATAGTGTCATGGGGTTTTGTGATGTACAGAAGTACATCAAAGCCAGGTGGCCCATATCCCACCTGGCTTTGACCAACATCAGTTCGCCTACAAGTCCCAACAGATCCACAGACGACGCCATCTCCATTGCCCTCCACTCCGCTCTCACCCATATTGAAAGTCCCAACACATACATCAGGATGCATTTGTTGACTTTAGTTCAGCATTCAATTCCATCAGCCCCAGCCGGCTGATCAACAAACAGCAGGACACTGCCAACTTGGAACTCCCTCTGTCTGTGGATAAAATGACTTCCTGACTAACAGGACCCCAGTATGTCAGAATGGGCACCACCACGTCTCCACCATTGTCCTCAACACCGGTGTTCCCCAGGGCTGTGTTCTGAGTCCTGTCTTGTAACACTGTACACCCACGACTGCGTTGCCACCATGCTCCAACACCCTCATCAATTTGCTGGATGAATACAAACCATTGTTGGACTGATTTATTAACAAAGAGGCTATGCGAGGCACCATTACAGGAGAGAGGTCCGAGCACTGACGGGCCCCCTGGTGCGTGCAGCGACAACCACCTCAACCTTAACACCAAGAAGACAAAAGAAGTCATCATTGACTTCCGGAGGAACAAGGACTACACTATACCACTCAGCGCCTGAACATCAACGGAGAGAAAGGTTTTGGAGGTGGAGTCGGTCAAAAAAACTATCAATTTCTCGAGATGCACATCTCAGAGTACACTGGGCTGCTGTGGACTAGTGAACCACCACCCACATTATTAAAAGGCCCCCAGCAGCGCTGTCTGTTCTTCCTGAGAACGCTGAAGAGAAACAGACTCCCTCCACCTCTGCTGGAAAACTTTTACCCCATTGCCAATAGGAGGAGTGTCCTGACCTACGGATGCACGGGTTTGTGGTTACGCCATCTGCACGCGCATCCGAAGAAGAAACAACTGCAGCGGGTCATCAAGACTGCACATGGATCATCGGCTCCCCACTTCCACGCTTGGAGGAGATCTACTCAAGCCGTCTCTCTCCTCCAACGTGGCCAAAAGAGAATCCAGGATGACCCCACCCACCCAGGGCACTCTCTATTCTCCATCCACCCCTCTGGCGACTCAGAGTCATGAGAGCACGTACCAACAGACTGAAGAACAGTTTCTTCCCCATGGCTGTGAAGAGTCTGCTACAGTAAACTATGACCCCCCCCCCCCCCCCCCTCAACACACACACACACACACACACACATACATACACACACACATACTACCACCTTCAGCCAACGGACAATAACTTCTGCACTTAAAAACACAATCTTTTTCATTCATTTATCTAACTGTCCTTGCACTTTACTGTTTTTACTGTACTTTTTATTTATTTATTTATTTCTATCTCTTTTTACTATTATTGCTTGTGCTGCTACAGAAGGAGATGCTGCTGCCAAACGAAATTTCGTTGTATATTGTACAATGACAATAAAGGATTCTAAGTCTAAGTTTTTTTTATAATGATATTTTATTATTTGAATATTTTGTTTTGTAGCCGTGGATATTCGGATGTGTTCTAATTCTTTCCGCTAGGGGGTTCAATTATAAGAGCAAATAACAGCGGTGATAGTGAACATCCTTGTCTACTACCCCTTGATAACTGAAATTTTGTAGATAAAATGTTATTAGTTAATATTCTAGCCATTGGCTTATTATATAGTAATTAATCCACAAGATGAAATTCTCTCCCAGTTGGAATTTTTGCAATACTTTAACCAAATAATCACATTACACCTGATCGAATGCTTTCTCTGCATCCAACAAAATAATTGATCATTCTAGTTCTTCAGTTTGGTGTGAATGCATTATGTTGAGCAGACGTCTCAAATTATTAGATGATTGTCTCTTGGGGATAAACCCCTTTTGATCGGATTTATTAATTTACTAACATACTTACTTAATCTACTAGCTAATATTTTCGCTAATATTTTTTGATCTGTATTTAACAACGCAATAGCTTTATATGATCCGGGTTCTTCTATATCTTTGTCTTTCTTAAGTATTAATGTTATCGTTGATTCTGCTAGTGTTTCAGGTAATGTTTGTTCTTTACAGGCATATATATACATTTTCTGTAAACGTGGTGTAATTATGTCGTAAAAACTTTTATAAAATTCGTTACTAAATCCATCAGGTCCTGGTGTTTTTTCATTCTTTAATGAAATTATTTTGTCTTCTATTTCCTTAATTGAAATTTGTGCTCCCAATTCCTCTTGTTCCTGCAACTCTAGTTTTGGAAGATTACAATTATCCAAGAACTCTGTGACTTCATTGGTGTCCATTGTCATTTTGGACGTGTACAAATTCTCATAAAATTGCGCAAATCTTTTATTAATATAATTCGGAAAAGTTAGTACTTCCCCTCTATTTGATTTGATCTTTAGGATCGTGTGTTCTTTTTTTCGTTTTTTTAACTCACGTGCCAAAAGTTTGTGGGGCTTTTCCCCAAATTCAAAATGTTCCTGTCTTGCAATTTGGAATAATCTTATAACTTTAGCTGATAATAATTTATTTAATTTAAATGTCAGTATTAATATTTTATTGTGTTTATCCATAGTTGGGTCTTTAGCATTATCTATATTCAGTTGTCTAATTTGTTCTTCTAACTGTCTTTGTTCGTTCTTGTGTTTTTTATTTTGAAAAGCTTGGTATGAAATTATAACGCCTCTAATAAATGCTTTGAAAGATTCCCATAATAATGTTGGCGATATGTGTGGAGTGTCATTTATTTCGAAAAAAAGGTCCATTTGTTGTTTTAGACATATATTCCCTTGCAGGTCTTTTAAAATTTGAGGATTATACCTCCAAAACGATTTATTCTTAGACATTCCTTCCAGTTTTAAAAAGAAAATTAGTGGGGAGTGATCTGAAATCATGTTGGTATGGTATTTTGGGTTTGAAGTATAAGGGATTAATTTTGTATCCACCAGGAAATTCTATAATGTGTAGTTATGTTCTTTTGATACCATTGAATTAAAACGAGTATTCCTTGCCGGTCGGATTTGCGATCCTCTAAACATCTGTTATATTGGTATTTTGTATATATGTATTTAAAAGTTCACTAGTTTTAGATTTCATATTACTTCTCTGTTTTTGCCTTAGAGATTTGTCTAATTATGGAATCTAAAACTCACATATTAAAGTCTCCTCCAATTTATGATGTTTTGGTAATTAAATTCTGGTGATTGTAATTCAAGTGATTTTTTATTGAAAAAATGAGAATATGTCAAAGTTTGGGGCGCCCCATGCATTATATTCACAAGGTGTTTGGAGGGTAGCAATGGATTTCACTGGTAAACTATCAAATAACTCCCTTCCTTATCTGTTATGGTATTCTTTGGTTTAAATGGTATGCATTTACGAATAAAGTTTTGTCGCTGCCTCTAGAATTTCGAAGTTATATATGAAGAATGAAGATTTGGCCTATCCAATTCGCTCTTCAATCTAGGCTTGATCTTGGGATTTGAGATGAGTTTCTTGTTAAAAAAAATGTCTGTATTGTAATGATTTCAGATGAGCTAATATTCTTACCCCCTTTAATGCGTTCATTAACACACTTATGTTCCAACATTGCCAGAATGAGATTCCTCACAGTTTTCTTTTGTATTATCGTCTTGCATTTGAGTATATTTTATACCATATATCTTACGGTGCATCCATACCTCATGGTCTTTAGATAATTGAGGAAACATTTGTGCACTAAACAGAGTCTCAATTGGTAAGATATCCTTTTGCGATTATATCCTTTAAACAAAAAACACACACATGTGACTTGTTGTGGATAATTTAAAAAACTTTAAAAAGTGAAAATACAGTGTCCGAACTTTGTCGACACTGTAACAAGTGACCCACCTGTTGGTGGGAGGATAAAACATTCTATCGACTTCCATGACTGTCGATATTAAACGATTAGCTTCCGCTCCCTTAATTACACATAGCATAGTGGGACGGGACCCAATTCAAAATGGGAATTGTAAATAGTACCCCTTTACATATATGTTAGTAATAGTCCCTTTACATTTCATTTCTGACTTTCTCATATATATCTAAAACAATTTTATCTACTAAGTGTTTAAACCGTTATGTTTCTACCTTCAGTAATAATCAACTGTGGTTGAAGGGGTTAACCTGGAAACGGGCTCTCTGGATCTGGGCCAGGTGCCCGCTTCTCCTTTCTCTCCCCCCAAATTATAGATAAAATTAAAACTTAATTGGAAAGTTCGCTCTATATATGTTAGTTTCTAAATTTTATTATTAGATATTTCCTTATCAAAACTAATAGCCCTCTATGAAATGGAAAAGTCCGCTTTAATAATAACTTGGTTTAATTCTTCCCCATTCTACAATTCTGGTTAACATCCATTACTATTTCTATGTTTAAATTTTGTTAAAAGTGTAGATCTATACAATTTAGGTTAAGTCATTTATTCTCTAAAACAACAGTAATTGCTCTGTCCACATTCTGCTCTTCTGTTCGTCGTTCCGGTGTTTATCTTTTTTTGCTTCACTTGGAACACAGAATGTCCTTGAATTCAAATTCCACCAATAAGAAGTCTAGGACAGGCGCATGTGGAAAGTTTCTCCATCTCAGACTTTTTAAATGGTAATGATTCTCCGCAAATGCTCAGCCGCTGACTGGGGAATAATAAAAAGAAAGGTTTGTCCATACCGTCCATACCTTCCAACTACTTGTTGTCTTCCACGATGGTTTGAGCATATTTGTATGCAGCTTCTGGATTTATGAACGATTTTACCTGTCCATTGTAGTAAAGCCTCATCTTAGCTGGGTAAAAAACACCATATCTAACATTTTGAATTCCTTGGAGAATATGCTTTGTCTTTGAAAACTGATTTCGCTTTTGTACAATTTCATAAGGATAGTCCCTGGATAGTTTGATAGATACATCACCGAACATCAATGGCACTCCATATTTGATTTTCCTCATAACCTCTTCAAGGTCTGAAATGTCCCGAAATTTCAGAATGATCACATATAGGCTGGACTTATTTGTGATCTTGGTTTAAATCTCGGTACTCGATGTGCCAATTCAATTTTTGGTTCATTAGGGAGATTAAGAACTTGTTTAATTAAGCCCGCAGCGAACACCCGAGGATCATTTCCCTTGGCTCCCTCTGGCACTCCAACTATTCTTAGATTTTGGCATCTTGAACGAGCTTCCAAATCAAGGGATTTTTTCCGAACCTTTCACCACCTGAGTCGCCATCTGTCTTGTAGTGAAGTCTTGTTCTGACCTCATATTCTTCATCTCTTCAGCCATTCGTACCATATCTTTCTCCATTTCTTGCATTGTTGTCAGATATGTAGAGACAGTTTCAAGCTCAACATCAAACTTCTTCATGGTAACTTCTTCCCCCTTATCAATTATCTCCGATAATTCTTCTCTCACATCATCAATTCATTTATTTAATCCTGCACAGAATCAATAACTTTCTGATTACCAGCATTCATATTCTCTGTCAACTTTTCCATCTTTTCCATCATCGCTCCCATCATCTTTTCCATCTTCTTTCCATCCACCTTTTCATCTTTCAGTTCTCTTACCGATGCTTTTAATTCCTCAAATTCTTTTCCCTCTTTTAGCTGAGTCAGTCTTAGATCTTGTAGCCAATTCAGAGGACCACTTCAGCGAGCCAACTTCAGAGGTAGGTCTCTTCAGGTTCTCGGCTGTGCTTTTCAAGAGGTGTGTTTGTGTTGACTGTTTGAGGACTCTGACCAGTTTAGACGAATTTTTCATTTAAAAATTGCTTTAAACCCTCCGTTAAATTCACAGCGCTTATTTTGATGAACAGTCAGCAGCGTGATGTTCAGAAGCTCTGGTAAGTTTTTTAAGTCGGTTTCTTCTGACAGTAGACACGATTTTACAACACGAAAAATCAAAAATTTTCGGGAGCGGAACTAGGTACTGCGTCTGTTACTGTAACGTGGTGCCACCAAAAGTCTATATTTCCGTTCTATAAAAGTGTATATTTGATGGAAAGTATAACAGCTCACTTTCAGCTATGGATGATGCTTTCAACATTATGTGGACACCGGTATTACCACAACTGCCAAGACTGACTAAGGATACAAGTTCTCCAAAGCCCTGTTGGAGGGGAGGAGTTTGATTGGTACTGTATATGCGTATTTGGAACCATATGTACAGACATGATTGTACTGTGTAGAAGTGCATATATTGGGGTGATCAATGACAAAATAAGTTCTTCAAGTGGCATACAAGTGTCTGGTTTAACATAATGGGTGACTATACATTAAGTAGGATTCATTATGATGAGCTTGCATAGGTGCCTGTGAATCTGATGCTTCTGTGACAAAACTCTAGGATGATCTGATGTGTTGCTGACAGCTGCTGTGGGATTTGTATATCTTGTTTGTATGTGTATTTTGTCCTGTTAATAAATGTTGAGTGCAAAAAAAAAAAAAAATGCTACAAAAGAAATGTCATGGGTTCTGTAAATGTGAAATAAAAGCACAAATGGCTGGAAATACTCACCAGATCACACAACATCTCTGGAAAGAGATTCAGAGCTAAAATATATATGATTTATATTTCACAAATACCATAATTATCAGATTTGATTTTAAATTCATGAGACGTAAATTGCAGATCATTGTTGCAAGAATGATTTGAGAACACAACTTCAAATATCAGCAAGAACAGAACTATGGGTAGCTCTGTGGTGAGTTGTGCAGATTTAGCTAAATTAGTTTAGTTTAGTTAGAGATACAGTACAGAAATAGGTCCTTAGGCCCATAGAGTCCGTGCCTACCAGCGATCCCACACATTAACGCTATCCTAAACACACTGAGACAATTTACAATTTTACCAAGCCAATTAGCCTACAAACCTCTACGTCCTGTAGTGTGGAAGGGAGTGTGGAAGGGAACTAGAACCTCTCGAGAAAGCCCACGTAGGTCACGGGGAGAACAAAATGCATAAAGACAACACCCGTATTCAGGACTGAACCTGGGTCTTTGGTCTACTGTGGCGCCCTCTCCACAATTAAAGTATTTTCAGGCTAACTATACTACAAAGCCCACTGGAGTACGAGATGCAAAGTGATCTGTGCCCCTTACCAACATCAATTTATATACAAATTTGGATAATACTAGATATACCGCTGGGTCCCAGCTTCACATGGGAGGGCTGGTCCCCAAACGCAATATTCCATGCCTCCACCAATTCCAATATTGGTGACCAGTGGGGGGGGGGGGCTTCTGGAATGCTAGTATGGGTGTTGTGGGCTGAAAGGCGACTGGGTTTTCCAGAAGGCTAGTATGAACATTGTGGGTTGAATGGATTCTTGGGCTGGTGGCTCAGTCACTCAAACCTGATGTGCGGGCAGCTCACTCACTCATGGCTGGTGGGCTGGAAGTTGACCCCCGGCTATTCTTTGAAATTCCACTTCAAGCAGGGTGTAGGGCCACCAAATTCGTGCAGTTTCCTGCCATTTCAAGCAGGGTGCAACACCACCAAATTCAAGTGCAGTTACTGCCACTTCAAGCAGGGTGCAGGACCACCAAATTCAAGTGCAGTATCATACCACTTCATGCAGCATGCAAGGCCACCAAAATCAAGTGCAGTGTCCTACCACTTCAAGCAGGATGCAAGGCAACCAAATTCAAGTGCAGTGTCCTACCACTTCAAGCAGGGTGCAAGGTCACCAAATTCAAGTGCAGTGTCCAACCACTTCAAGCAGGGTGCAAGGCCTCCAAATTCAAGTGCAGTTTCCTACCACTTCAAGCAGGGTGCACGGCCACCAAAGACAGAGAGTTGTGACCTCTCCCTCCCCCATCTTGCAGAGACCGAGCCAAGACTACACTTCCGGGTTTTATAGTCCCTCCCCCTCACACCGGTAGGGGCGTGACCTTCATGGAATGATTGACAGGAGAGAGAATCTCATCATTTTTTAAAACACTAATAACTCTTTTTCATTGATGGAGAAAATCCTCGGCACCTCATGAGCGGAAGGCAGCTCAAAGATGGCCAAAAATCACAGCCGTACATGGTAGCATTTTTTTCTAAAATCAATGTACAGCACAAACAGGAAGTGGTCAAGATTAGACTTTTAATTATATAGAAGGCAACACCACTTTTCAATAAGGCAAGGCAAGGCAACTTTAGCATTTTCAAAACAACCAAAGGCTACTTTAGCATTTTGAACCAACCAAAGGCAACTTTAGCATCTTCAAACCAACCAACGGCAACTGTAGCATTTTGAAACCAACCAAAGGCAACTGTAGCACTTTCAAAAAGAACCAAAGGCAACTACAACATTTTCAAAACAACCAAAGGCAACTGCAGCATTTTCAAACCACCCAAATGCAACTGTAGCATTTTAAAACCAACCAATGGCAACTGTAGCATTATCAAACTAACCAAAGGCAACTGGCAACTGTTGCATTTTCAAACCAACCAAAGGCAACTGTAGCATTTTCAAACCAACCAAAGGCAACTGTAACATTTTCAAACCAACCAAAGGCAACTGTAGCATTTTCAAACCAACCAAAGGCAACTGTAGCATTTTCAAACCAACCAAAGGCAACTGTAACATTTTCAAACCAACCAAAGGCAACTGTAGCATTTTCAAACCAACCAAAAGCAACTGTAACATTTTCAAACCATCCAAAGGCAACTGTACAATTTTCAAACCATCCAAAGGCACCTGCAGTAGTTTCAAACTAACCAAAGGCAACTGTAGCATTTTCAAACCAACCAAAGGCAACTGTAGCATTTTCCATACCAACCAATGGCAACTGTCGGATTTTCAAAGCAACCAAAGTCAACTGTAACATTTTCAAACCAACAAAAGGCAACTGTAACATTTTCAAACCAACGAAATGCATCTTTAGCATTTTCAAACCAACCAAAGGGAACTGTAGCATTTTCAAATCAACTAAAGGCAACTGTAGCATTTTCAAACCAACCAAAGGCAACTGTAGCATGTTCAAAGCAACCAAAGGCAAGTTTAGCATTTTCAAACTAACCAAAGGAAACTTTAGCATTTTCTAACCAACCAATGGCAACGTTAGCATTTTCAAACTAACCAAAGGCAACTGTAGCAATTTCAAACCAACCAAAGGCAACTGTAGCATTTTCCATACCAACCAATGGCAACTGTCAGATTTTCAAAGCAACCAAAGGCAACTGTAACATTTTCAAACCAACCAAAGGCAACTGTAGCATTTTCAAACCAACCAAATGCATCTGTAGCATTTTCAAACCAACCAAAGGCAACTGTAGCATTTTCAAATCAACTAAATGCAACTGTAGCATTTTCAAACCAACCAAAGGCAACTGTAGCATGTTTAAACTAACCAAAGGCAGGTTTAGCATTTACGAACCAACCAAAGGAAACTTTAGCATTTTTTAACCAACCAATGTCAACTTTAGCATTTTCAAATAATCCAAATGCAACTGCAGCATTTTAAAACCAACCAAAGGAAACTGTAGCATTTTCAAACAAACCAAAGGCAACTGTAACATTTTGAAACAAATCAAAGGCAACTAGCATTTCAAACAAACCAAAGGCAACTGTAGCATTTTCAAACCAACCAAAGGCAACTGTAGTATTTTCAAACCAACCAAGGCAACTTTAGCATTTTCAAACCAACCAAAGGCAACTGTAGCATTTTCAAACTGACCAAAGGCAGCTGTAGCATTTTCAAACAACCAAGGCAACTTTAGCATTTTCAAACCAACCAAAGGCAACTTTAGCATTTTCAAACCAACCAAAGGCAACTTTAGCATTTTCAAAGCAAAGGCAACTTTCACATTTTCAATCCAAAACACACTTTTACATTTTCAAACCAAAACACACTTTTGCATTTTCAAACTGCATTTTCAAACCGCATTAATGGCCCTCACAGTTTAGTAGACATGTGTTCAGTGTTATTCACAGCTCACACTGAGTGCCGCAACCTCTCTCTCCCCCATCTTGCAGATAACTGATGCACCTCCACACTTCCGGGTTTTATAGTCCCTCCAGAAGGAGCGTGGCCTTCATGGCATGATTGACAGAGAGAGAATCTCAACATTTTAAAATATTAATAAGTGTTTTATTTTTCATCGATGGGAAAAATCCTCTTGTCCTACGCAGCGGAGGGGGACAGAGTAAGATGGCCAGAAATCACAGCCTAAAGTGGTTGCGTTTTTTCTAAAATCAATATGCAGTGCAACAGGAAGTGATCAAGAGCAGAGTTTTAATTAGATAGATAACAAAAAGTCTCATCTTGTATGTGATAAACTTTAATTAACCACTTGCCGGGCCCGTCGGCCATGCCGCAATTGAAAATGTCGCCCGTCCCGCCAACCATCCCCCAACTGGGCACGCGCCGATACCGGGCCCAAACACCATCCCCCAACTGCGCAGGCATGGCTGATGGGATGAGATCGCCATTTTCAGATCACATTTTTGATGTAATACTTCCATATGACGGGGACCCAACGCGTCCGCAGGTCTTCTAGTAGCAAATAAAAGCCCCAATCTCTCACATGGCTAGTATTTTATATTAAATCTGAAGCAAGCATAGTGAGCTCAAGGTATCTGCAATATTATAGAGCAAAGCTGCAGGTGTTAGAGGTGTGAAATGCACACCTCCAGGTTCAGGAATAGGTACTTCCCAGCTGCTATCAGGCAACTGAACCATCCGACCACAACTCAAGAGCAGTCCTGAACTACTATCTACCTTATTGAAGACCCTTGGACTATCTTTGATCGGCCATTACTGGCCTTATCTTGCACTAAATGTTATTCACGTTGGTCACGCACGTCCCTTTATCGTGTATCTGTACACTGTGAATGGCTCGATTGTAATCATGTAGTGTCTTTCCGCAGACTAGTTAGAACACAACAAAAGCTTTTCACTGTTCCTCATTACATGTGATCATAAACTAAACTAAACTAAACTATCTTCCTGATTAAAAGAAAGCCCTCTCATTTCATACCTGTTAACATTTCATGCTCAGATCAGGTGCATGGGTGCATTATATTCTTCCAATTGGGTGCCCTCATATCTTGTCCCCCCAGCTCACCACCACTAAGTACAGTTTATAGGCTTTACATTAAATGCCACGCGTTCTTAAAATTGATCATTTGGAACAATGAACTTGGGGATATGACAGAACATCAAGATTTTGCAGTCAGGTTCCTCCCAGCAGTAATCCCTTCCAACAGAAAGCAGCAGATTTAAAAAAAAACATGTTAGATTATATTTGCTTATATCATTAAAAAAAGCACACAGGTGAGAGGTGTGAGAAATTCATTGAGCTTTATTGTACAAATGTGAGACCTCCTCTGGAATCTGATGTGTATAAGGTGATAGCTCCTATCTTTGCTGGGGAAGGTACCAAGGGTCGGGGAGGGGTGGGTGTGGAGGCATGAGCTACCAGGAGGTTACAGTGGGTGCAGTCCCTACAGAAAGTGGAAAGCGGTGGTCAGGAGAAGATGTAGCTGGTGGATCCTGGTACAACTGGTAGAAATGAAAAAGCATCACCACCAGTTTCCTGCCATCCTCCCGACTGTTGCCCCATATATACCACAAAGGGGCCTGGCCATGCAAATCCTCAACCACACAATAGCATATGGATCAGGTACTTCATCCATGGGGTAAGTGATTGTAGTCTGTTGAAGATTAACTTCCTGCCCTGCCCACCAGCTCTCCCATCAATGCAGTTATTTTTGGGAAAAATACACCAGCGATGGATTGATCATAAATAATGAAATACCCAGAACAGGAACGAGTTTAAACTTTTATGCCATTAGCCTGTATAAAAACCAGATCTCTGAAATTCTGTGGGTGTTGAAAAATTAGCAAGGATAACGAAAATACTGCAAACCGGTTTTTGCTGGTAAACTATGGCCAATTGAATTTATGTGAGGCGATATATTGTCAGGGTTTCACATGTTTCCCTCCATGCACCTGAACAGGTTGTAAGCTTTGGATTCTGCCCCCTGGAATCCCTGCAGCAAATATCTCTCCTCCACTTTGATATCAGATAGAAACTTGCCTCGGGTGCACTGAAGTGCAGAGACAGAGCGCACTGACATACTTGGTTCCTCGCCTGAAGGTCTTGAAACAAATGCTGATGGCTTCAGGCAGATAGGCTGTTACTGTGAAGGTGAATTTGGAGAGTGGTCGGGGGAAGGGGGAGGGGGGAGGTATGGTGGTTAGTGTAGGCTCGGGCTTGCAAATTGGCTGCAGCTCTGTTCTTCTGACAGTAGTGCCTTTACTCTTTCCTCCTCTCCACCCTGTGCCCAATTCCAGCTTCACGCTGAATGCAGATCTCAGAATGGAACATGCCTTTCAAACCTCGTGCACAATTACATTGTGCTGAAGACAGTGAATCCAGTGATTTTGGTCCTCCTGCTTTGAGAATGCCATCATTATGAATGAAAATGCTGCTCTTTCTGTTTCAAGATGTAAAATAAAAGCAAAAGATAGGATCTTCACAAAGTCTTCCTGCTTGCCGCTGTCTAAGCAGAGAGGGAATAGTTTTGTGGTGTAAAGCTGGGTTTTGATTCATCTTTTACTGATTTCAACTATCCACTTTTTGATCATTTGTGGAGAAACAAATCAATTAAGTGAATCATTTTGTAGTAGAATGTATAAACTAACTATAGTGCAAAAATAAACCATAAAAGTGTAAAGAGGAATTGATTCATTTTAAGGAAAGAAACAGGACCTTCGGCCCATTGAGTCTGCACCGACCAACAATCTCCACACATTAACACTATCCTACATACTCTAAGGACATGTATACCAAGCCAATTAACCTACAAACTTGCACATCATTAGAGTGAGGGAGGAAACTGAAGAAAACACAGAAATCCCACACTGTCACAGGGAGAACGTACCGACTCCGTACAGACAGCACCCATAGTCAGGATCGAACCTGGGCTTCCGGCGCTATGAGGTAGCAACTTTACCGCTACTCCACCATGCCGCCCCACGGTTTCCTGCACTTTCCAGATTTATCCATTGAAACCTATGCTTTGGAATCAACAGATTTATATACTTTATATATAGTACAGATTCTCCACTTGAGTGCATGCTATGCCATGAGAGAGAGTGGCAGGAGTCTACAAATCACTGCCTGGAAGGATGCTGGAGGCAATAGTTCTTCATATTTAACAAGTGGCAGATGAGCACTTGATGTGCCATAATCTACAAGGCTGTGGAGCATGTCCTGGAAAGTGGAATGAGTCTCAATGGCTACTTACAGCATTAAGTCAAACTACTAAACCTTTTGAATGTAAGCAGCAGCAAAAATCACCACTGTCAGCAATAGTAATCTGGACTGTGCATGCCAGGAAAGGGCACTAATGTTGGAGAATAGAAAAGAGTGTAATTAATCCTAAAATAGATCTTGGATATGGCTGAACAGATTGGTAAGTTCTAATGTTCTATAGATTCAGGATCAGTTCCAGTGGATTGGAAGGTAGCTAATGTTATCCCACTTTTTAAGAAAGGAGGGAGAGAGAAAACATGGAATTATAGACCAGTTAGCCTGACATCGGTGGTGGGGAAGATGCTGGAGTCAATTATAAAAGATGGAATAGTGGCACATTTGGATAGTAGTAACAGGATCGGGCCGAGTCAGCATGGATTTACGAAGGGGAATTCATGCTTGACTAAACTTCTGGAATTTTTTGGGGATGTAACTAGGAAAATGGACAAGGGGGAGCCAGTGGATGCAGTGTGCCTTTGACAAGGTTCCACATAGGAGATTAGTGGGCAAAATTCGAGCATATGGTATTGGGGGTAGAGTGCTGACATAGATAGAGAAGTGGTTGGCAGACTGGAAACAAAGAGTAGGGATTAACGGGTCCCTTTCTGAATGGCAGTCAGTGACAAGTCGGATCCCGCAAGGCTCGGTGCTGGGACCGCAGATATTTACAATATACATTAATGATTTAGATGAAGGGATAAAAATTAACATTAGCAAATTTGGAGAAACAAGGCTGGATGGCAGTGTGAACTGTGCGGTGGATGCTCCGACGATGCAGGTTGCGTGAGTGGGCAGATGCATGGCAGATGCAGTTTGATGTGGATAAATGTGAGGTTAACCCCTTTGTTGGCAAGAACAGGAAGGCAGATTATTATCTGAATGGTGTCAAGTTAGGAAAAGGGTAGGTACAATGAGATCTGGATGTCCTTGTATATCACTCACTGAAAATAGGCATGCAGGTACAATAGGCAGTGAAGAAAGCTAATGGCATGTTGGCCTTCATAACAAGAGGAGTTGAGTATAGGAGCAGCAGCCAGGCAGGCCGTGGAGCCAGCAACGAGAGGAGTTAGTCTCCCAGAGGTGAGAAACCTGGACAGAGATGCTGGTCTTCCAGATGCCAGAAATAGTCTCCCAGAAGGGGCAGGTCTCCAGAAGACACGATGCGCCGAGATGCAACGAGAGGCAGGAGCCAATCTCCCAGCCGTAGCAAAAGGCAACGAGACAGGCCCTTTGTTAGAGTTTCTAGAGTTTAAGGCTAAGATGAAAAACAGCAGCACTGTTAATTGAGTCTAGTGTAAATCCTTATGTGGATATTAGGGGGAGATGTGATGTAATTAAAGTGAAGGAGGAGATGTGATGTAATTAAAGGGAAGGGGGAGATGTGATGTAATTAAAGTGAAGGGGGAGATTTAATGTAATTAAAGTGATGGGGGAGATGTGATGTATATGTAATGTAATATGTACTGTAAATGCCAGTGCCCCTTGAGGCCAAAAGCAGAAGCTGACAAATGTACCTGTGCCTCGTGATGGAGGTCAAGTGACCTTCTAGAAGTTTCAGTCATTGCAGATTAAACCTTTCCTGCAAGATGTCGGACGTGTACTCATTGTGCTAGTCTTATGTCTTATGGAAGACGTTACAGCCATGTTCACAGTGAATGGCAGTGCTGGCTCGAAGGGCCGAATGGCCTACACCTGCTCCTATTGTCTATTGTTTATTTTCTACTGAAAGAAACATTGCTAGGACACAGGAGCTTGCTGAAGATTTTTTGCTGCTGCTCCTGATTCCTCCAACATCCCAGAGACCTGCAAATTGGTTGATTGGATTGCACTTAGTGTGTAAGTGAATGGTAGAATCTGGAGGTGTAATGAAATACATGCAGGTTTTGACAATTCAGGTCAATGAATCGAGGATGAAAATGGTGGGTTATCTCCCTCTCCCTCTCCCTCTCCCTCTCCCTCTCCCTCTCCCTCTCCCTCTCCCTCTCCCTCTCCCTCTCCCTCTCCCTCTCCCTCTCCCTCTCCCTCTCCCTCAAGTTAACTGAGCTTGCTCGGTAGCATGCTCCAATATAATAAGCAAGCCCTTGTTTCTGCACTAATGTACAATCAAAAGTTAACCATATTTTTAAAACTACCCATCCCTCTTAGTACACAAACCATGGGTTATTAATTAATTCATGCACCAAGCGAGTCTCAAATGTAACTAGAAAAAAAGTTCAATTACTTCCTAGTGGTCCTATGATTTACTTGTTCTTCTAATTGAGCCCATACATTTTCCCAAGCATTTAATTGTTTTTTCTAAGCCATCTTGCTTGCTTGGCATGTGGTGCTGCCAACTCTATCTCAACTGAAAAGCCTGATTTACCCCTCCAAGGCAAGAGGGTATTGATGGGATCATGGGAGGAATAAAATTAGATTAGTGGAAATAAGTTCTTTATGATTGTTGACCTGAAGGTCTGTATGATACCCTGGTCTGGTGACTCTACATGGCCTGTCCCACTTAGGCGATTTTTCAGCGGACTTCCGGCGACTGTCAAGTCACCTGAAAACACGGGAACTGGAACGCAAGTGTCAGAGTGGAACACACACACACACACACACACACACACAAAAACATCGCAAAGGCAGGGGACAGGGAAAGCGGGGGAGCGCTTATCTGAAATTCACATGGTGCAAAGCCAAGGTGATACAGGAAGGTTAAGACAGCTAGCACAGTGATTGGTAAGTCCTTTAAAAGAGGGGGGGCACCATGCACTGGTGAAGGTGCAGCATTGAACTCAGCTCCTGCTAAAAATCGTGTAAAAAGCTGTTTCTAAAGTCGGGACCAATTTAAAAACATCCACCGGCGGCAGCTTGGTGTCGTGGGAGTGATATCAGCAGATAATGTTGAGAAATTTGAGCTTTAACAGGACCTTTAGATGAAAAAGGTAAAACATCAAATGGGACCTAAGAAATCCACTATCAGACTCCTGCTGGAAGAAGATTTGGCAGCCCTCCGAACAACAACTGAAAGTTCAGACGAAAAATTTGATTCTCAACAAGCAGTATCTGAAATGGCTACAAAAGGAGAGACAAAAAGGACAGAAAAGGAGAAAGAGATGAAGCAGTGGGAAGAAACGGTAAGAGCTAATCTTACTAAAGACCTTACCATAGATCTTACTAAGGAATTCTCCAAAATGCTCACTGATATGAATAAGATACTGGACAGAAAATTATCTAAAATGGAGGTTAATCTCTCCAAGAAAACAGAGGGTGTGCGTGCTGAATCAAAGGAACAGTTTGAATTTTTGGAGCTACAGCTGTCGGATTTGGATCAGAGGACAACTCAGGAATTGGCGAGAATGGATAATGATTATGATAAGAAATTTGATGAATTGAATGAAAGAGTTGATAAGTCGATAGAAGATATGAAGATTGATATACGTGAGATGTCTCGGGAAATATCGACCCTGAAAGAAGAACAAGGGGTTAATCGGCAGATAAAATTCAACTCTTTGAAGCTGGATCAAGGAGACAGAACTTGAGGATTGTAGGAGTCAAGGAAGGGCAAGAGCTAGGAATTTTAATGACAAAACTCGTTACTAAAATACTCAAAGATGTCTTTAAGTTGAAGGAAAACCCGAGGATTGATGTGGCACATCAGGTAGGTCACTTCAGAAGAGAAATAAATGCGCCCCCAAGACAGAGTATTGTGAAATTTTGGACATTTCAAGTTTGGATAAACTTATGAAGATGATACCACATGGGGAGAGGCTTACATTTGATGGAGAAATTGTCAGATTCTACAGAGACTACCCATGCGGAATACTGGAAAAAAGAAATACTTTAAAAGAGTAAGCAGCATTCTGCAAGGTAAATCAGAGGTGAAATACGGAATAGTGTTTCCCGCGAAAATTAAAATTAATTATAACTCTATTCAACGTGCCTTCACAGACCCGGATTTGGCATTTAATTATGCACAATAAATTGTAAAGAAAATAGAAAAAACAGAAGTAAAAGCGGATGAGTAAATGTCTATTGGGAATCTGTGCTGTAATTAAGACGATGGAACTGCTCTAGACATTAACCAGACAGGCTTATCTGTCAAGAATGTGTTTGCAATGAACAGGCCCTGGTTTCAACCTTGAACAGATAAGGAGAAAGGAAATAACTGAAAGAACATTTTGAAACAACACGATCAGATTTGAAAGAAAATCAAATGACGTTATAGAAACATAGAAACATAGAAATTAGGTGCAGGAGTAGGCCATTCAGCCCTTCGAGCCTGCACCGCCATTCAATATGATCATGGCTGATCATCCAACTCAGTATCCCGTACCTGCCTTCTCTCCATACCCTCTGATCCCCTTAGCCACAAGGGCCACATCCAACTCACTCTTAAATATAGCCAATGAACTGGCCTCAACTACCCTCTGTGGCAGAGAGTTCCAGAGAGTTATGGACTTAAGAAATGTTTTATAATACAGTATATATGTAATGTATAGAATTAATTAACCATATAAACTTAATATCACTAATTAATGGTTATGCTATTATAGTAATGTTATACTAACATGAGGAACCAAGGTATCAACCCAATGGATTTAGGGGATAAGGGGCATATAGAGATGATTATTATTAACAGATATATAAGGTTAATTTGGTTGAAAAGAAATGAAATACAATTTAGGATGTACGCTAACACATTATAATTAATGAAAAGGGGTATAAGAATATTCGAACATCATAAACTTGTGGGAAGAAAGAGGCGTTAATGATCTGGAAAAGTTCCAGAGGTTTGGGCTGGAAGATGGTTGTATTTAAGATAAGAAATGCAACCCTTGAAACAGGCTGGTAATTAAGGTACTGATGAATACTGTATATTTGGACAGGGACAGGGCAGGTGTTCTCATGATTTGAATTCTAGGACTCGGGGATACCGAGCAAGTAACATAGAAGGTTTAAAATTGGGGTAGAAAAGAGAATATTTGAAACATTAAGGATTACTTTTTTTTCTTGGATATATTAAGGCATATTAAGATATATTTAGATGAAACGGCATGTAGTTATAAATCCCAATGTATTTAGGTGGTTGAACTCAATGTGTAATTCCATCTACGGAGGTCAATCAATTTTTAGCCATCATAGATGGTTTCTTGTATTTAGGGTATCACCTTTTTGATACCTTAAAGTCACGTGTATTTTTTTGTTGTTGTTGCATTTATTCTTATGTGGCTCAATTAACTATTTTTCTTTTTTTCATCACTATTTCTCAACACACCTTTCTCTTTTTATTATGGAGGTTCAATATACGGAGGAGAGGTAAAATAACATCAGAAGTGTGGGATGATACCCACATACCCAAAAGTCTGAGGTACCTAATTACACCACATGAAGTAAAATTGCTAAAACCTATTTATAATGCAGGACAATAAGGAAAATAAGAATGGAGGAGTCACATTTTGTAGTTGGAATATTAGGGGTGCGAATGATCCAATTAAAAGGGGCAAGATTATGGCCCCTTAAAATCTTTGAAGGTAGATATAGCGTTTCTGCAAGAAACGCATACGAAACTACAAACACAGATGAAATTTAGGGCAAACTGGATCGGCAAAATATATAATTCGTCATTTACTGCTAAAGCCAGAGGAATGGCTATTATTATTCAGAAAGGTATTTCGTTTATATTAAAGAATACAATATTTGATAAAGAAGGAAGATACACGATAGTGGCGGGAGAAATTTATTCAACTCCACTGACTGATAAATATTTACGCTCCAAACTTTGATAATCCCCAATTTTTTAAGAAAATTATGGATCAAATAGATGAGTATAATTTTCAAAATGTAATACTAGGGGGGGACTTTAATTGTGTTATAGATCCATACTTAGACAAAAAAAACAAAATTTAGAAAGGGGAGTGCTAAATCCAAGTCTAGTGAATTCTTAAACACTTATATAAAAAACACTAATGTAATAGATTTATGGAGAATAACTAACCCAACCGGAAGGGAATATTCGTTTTACTCATCAGTACACAAAACTTATTCAAGAATTGATTATTTTTTGGTGGACTCAAAACTAATACCATACACAAAACAAGTACAATTGAATTTGGGGATAAACCACATAAATTTCTAGCACGACAATTGAAGAAACAAAAAAAGGAAAAAACAATTAGTAAAATCAAATCAGAGAACGGGGAACTATTAACTTTACCTAAGGACATTAACAAAAGGTTTTCTCAATTTTATCAAAATTTATATACATCTAAAATTAACATTGAAGACAATAAAATCATACATTTTTTAGATAAGTGTAACTTGCCAAAATTGGATATCTTAGAACAAGAGGAATTAGGAGCCCAGATTACAAGTGAAGAAATAAAAGAAACAATAAAATAATTGAAAAATGGGAAGACTCCAGGACCTGATGGTTTTAATAATGAATTTTTTAAACGATTTCAGGAGTTAATGGTCCCACGTTTACTTAAATTATACAGGTATGTTTTTACCGATAAGAAATTACCAGAAACTTTAGCAGAATCTACAATTATACCAAAAAAAGATAAAGATCTAGAAGATCCAGGCTCGTATAGAGCTATATCACTTTTAAATACAGACCAAAAAGTTTTAGCAATGGTTTTAGCAAGAAGATTGAGCAAATATATTAATAAATGGATAAACCAGGACCAAACTGGGTTTATACCCAAAAGACAATCATTTAACAATTTGAGATGACTTTATAATATAGATTTACACATTCACATAAAGGGGAAAAGGAAGACTTATCAGTTATATCTTTGGATGCAGAAAAAGCATTTGATCAGGTAGGGTGGCAGTATTTATACATAGTACTCCAAAAATTTAATATGGGAGATAATTTTATTAGATGGGTAAAATTATTATACGATAAACTAACAGCAAGAATATTAACTAATAATACGTCTCAAAAATTCCAACTATCACGGGGCAATTGGCAGGGATGTGTTTTATCACCCCTGCTATTTGCCCTTATGATAGAGCCACTGGCTGAAAGGATAAGAACTCATCCGAATATTCAGGGATGTAATTCTAAGGACTCTAATAATAAAATTTCATTATACGCGGATGATATACTTTTATATATTAGAAATTCAGAAACGAGTATCCCGAACGTAGTAAATGTAATAGAGGAATTTGGTTCCTTTTCTGGATATAGAATAAATTGGAATAAAAGTGAAATTATGTCATTACATCCTCAGAAAGCGAATCATCTATTAAAATTTCCATTTAAAATTGCAACGGAAAAATTTAAGTATTTAGGTATTCATGATACCAGAAGAAATAAATCATTATTTAACGCTAATTTTAGCTCTCTGTTAAATAAATTGAACGCTTTGATTACATTTTGGAAAACGCTCCCTCTATCATTAATTGGCAGAATAAATGCTATAAAAATGATAGTGCTACCACAAATATTATATTTATTTCAATCCATACCAATATATATACCAAAATATTTAAAAAAAACTAGAGTCTAATATTACGAATTTTATATGGGACTACAAAGCACATAGAATTAAAATTAATCATTTGTGTAAACCTAAAGATGTAGGGGGACTTGCACTGCCTAATTTTTTATATTATTATTGGGCAGTGCATATTAAGAATATTATTTATTGGTTGGATTGTTCTTCTCAACAGATGGAATGGATAAGAATGGAAGAAGAGGATTGTTTCCCTTATGATTTAGGAGCGATCCTCTTCTCCCCGATAAAATTGAATAATATATTATATAAGAAGAATCCAATTATACACAATATAATTTGAATTTGGAAACAAATAAAATTAAACTTAAAATTAAGAAACTTATCTTCATTAACACCAATAGTGAATAAACCGGTAATTAAACCATCTATTATGGATATAACATATAGACAATGGGAAAGACTGGGAATTAAAAAGTTGAGTGACATGTATGAAATGGGAAATTTATTATCATTTCAACAATTACACCTATTTTCTATGTTTCTATGTTTCTATGTTTCTATGTTTCAACTTGTTGGAGCAATGACATTGGTCATTCCTTTGGCTGTAGTGGCATTTTAGGTTGATTGGTCTGCATTACTGGCAAATCGTACACAGGAACTCAACCTTTTCCAATTATTTTATCAATGTTCTTTCAATACATACATTTCCTGAAAATTGTTGTTATGTTGATGTTTCAGTCCTTGTGTGTTCATCCCTGTATATAATCATAACCAGAAGATTATTTAAAACTGAATCATCGTACCACAACCAGAGAGCAGTGCTGAACTACTATCTACCTCTTTGGTGTCTCTCGGACAATCCTTGATCGGACCTTGCAGGTTTCACTTTATTCTCTTATCATGTATCAATACACAGTAAATGGCTCGATTGTAATCATTTCTGCTTACAATGAGTCTTTCAGGAGTCTTTCTGCTGACTAGATAGCATGCAACAAAAGCTTTTCACTGTACCACAGAACAACAAATTAAACTAAACTAAACATGGCACAGAATGTGCAGAAAGTAACTTAAGGTGCTGGTTTAAACCAAAGATAGACACAAAATGCTGGAGTAACTAAGCGGGACAGGCAGGATCTGTGGAAAGAAAGAATGGGTGACTTTTGCTGGAGTATTATTATTATAGAAGGGCTGTAAAGCTTCATTAACATATTTGTCCAGATGAGTCTATCCTCTTTAAGTTAGCTTGAAGTCTTCATTAGTATGTCTGTGTCAAAATAAATTTCGGGACAAACTTCATTTAATAATTGCTGTGGGAAAAGCAAATTTTCTATACCAATATCGGACAATCACTGCAATAAATGGATACAAACAACTGCAGGTGCTGGCTTACAAGAGAAGACAAAGTCCTGGAGTAAATCAGTGGGTCCCTGCAATGATGTTGACGAAATATCAGGTTAACTTGTGAAACTTCTGCTCAATCAATTTCCAATCTGTTTAATACATCTTTGCCTATTATTATTAATTGCCCACTGTAGTCCACTACAAGACTAGATAACCTGACGATCATAACAATGCATGCATTACTTCTGCCTTCGAATTTATATACCTTTCGCTGAGTAAGTCTGGAGATAATTGTGTTCCTTATTAAGGGTGGATGACTAAACTGCTTGTCATAAGTGTCCTTCACTACAATGGAAAAGTTTGTAGCTGCATCAATCTGCATCTCTAATAACTTTCTTTCAATCAGGACCATGACCTTAATGTCCCATTGTCTCTCACTGTGGTTGCGTGTACAAAATAAATTCTGTCATCTGCGGAGATTGTAAAGTTGTTGCAATCGCCTTTTTTTGTGATTTGTTAAGGGAAACTCACTGCCTTCATGCCAATGTTGAATTCAAGACTACACTCCTGCCTGTTGCCCTGTGTTTCATCTTACAAGCCATGTTTCCTATCTTCTGACACAAGCCGCACATAAACTCTTTAAGAGAACAGTTGCTCAGGGAAAGACTGCCAGTACATCTGTAACTAAATCATCTTCTGGCCCCATGGGTCCACGTAAGAAGCAGAACAATATCTGTAACACTGACTCATGCCACTCGCAGTCATGCGTTGATGTCCTTGATTCTGGGAAAAAGCATTGGGATTTAGCTTTGGGTGCAGATTTAAGTTCTGTATTGGAAAATATTGAAAAATATGTGCAGGAGTCAGTCATTTGGCCCTTCGAGCCAGCACCACCATTCAATATGATCATGGCTGATCATCTAAAATCAGTTGCCCGTACCTGCTTTCTCCCCATATCCCTTGATTCCTTTAGCCCCAAGAGCTAAATCTAATGCCCCTGTCCCACTTAGGAAACCTGAATGGAAGCGTCTGGAGACTTTGCACCGCACCCAAGGTTTCCATGCGGTTCCGGAGGTTTTTGTCAGTCTCACTAATGGTCGAAAGTGGTTTCCGTTTAAAAAATCTGTAATTTTTTAGTTGAAGCCGGTTGCGATGTTAGTTGAAGATGGTTGCCGGAAGACAAAAACCTCCGGGTACCGCACGGAAACCTTGGGTGGGGCACAAAGTCTTCAGAGGTTTCCGTTCAGGTTTCCCTAGTGGGACAGGGGCATAACTCTCTCTTGAAAACATCCAGTGAATTGGCCTCCACTGCTTTCTGTGGCAGAAAATTCCACAGATTCACAACTCTCTGGCTGAAAACGTATTTCCTCATCTCAGTCCTAAATGGCCTACGTCTTATTCTTAAACTGTGACTTCTGGTTCTGGACTCCCCTAACATCGGGAACATTTCTCCTGCATCTAGCCTGTCCAATCCTTTAAGAATTTTATATGTTTCTATAAGATTCCATCTCATCCTTCTAAATTCCAGTGACCCATTCTTTCATCGTATGTCAGGCCCGCCATCCCAGGAATTAACCTGGTGAACCTACGCTGCACTACTGCAGTAGCAATAATGTCCTTCCTCAAATTAGATCACTAAAATTACACAGAATACTCCAGGTGAGGTCTCACCAGGGCCCTGTACAACTGCAGTTGGACCTCCTTGCTCCTAAACTCAAATCCTCTCGCAAAGAAATCCTCTAGCTTTCTTCGCTTCCTGCTGTACCTGCATGCTTACTTTCAGAGACTGATGTGCAAGCACACACAGGTCTCATTGCACCTCCAATGAGAACCCCCAGATCTTTTTGTACTTCCCATTTTTCCAACTTGACACCATTCGGAAAATAATCTGCCTTCCTGTTCTTGTCACCAAAATGGATAACCTCACATTAACCACATTAAAGTTCATCTGCCCACTCACCCATCCTATCCAAGTCACCCTCCAGCCTCATAGCATCCTCCTCGCAGTGCACACTGCCACCAGGTTTTGTGTCATCCGCAAACATTGGAGATGTTACTTTTAATTCCTTCGCCTAAATCGTTAATATATTTTGTAAATAACAGGGATCCCAGCACCGAGCCTTGCGGCACCTCACTAGTCACTGTTTGCCATTCTGAAAAGAACCCGTAAATTCCTACTCTTTGCTTCCTGTCTGCCAACCAGTTATCTATCCATTTTAATACCCTACCACCATCTGCATTTGCATCGAGTACAGTGAAAAGCTTTTTTTTTGTATGCTATCCAATCAAATAAGATAGTGCAAGGTACTAGAGAAAGAGCAAAGGGGAAGATAGAGAGTTCAGAATGTATTTAGATTAGAGATACAGAGCGGAAACAGGCCCTTCAGCCCACCAGATCCTCGCCGACCAGCGATCCCTGCATGTTAACACTATCCTACGCACACATGGGACAATTTTTACATTTACCAAGCCACTTAACCTACATACCTGTACGTCTTTGGAGTGTGGGAGGAAACCGAAGATCTGCAAGAAAACCCACGCGGTCACGGGGAGAATGTACAAACAGCACCCATAGTCAGGGTCGAACCCGGGTCTCTGGCGCTGCATTCGCTGTCAGCCATCAACTCTACCGCGGCACCACTGTGCTGCCTGCACCAGTTCCAGAGACAATTTCTCAGCATTGGAGTACACCTGTTCCAGCGTCCTTTGACTAGAAGCATAGAAACACAGAAAATACGTGCAGGAGTCATCGATTTGACCATTCAAGCCAGCACCGCCATTCAATATGATCATGGCTGATCATCCATAATCAGTACCCCAGTCCTGCTTTCTCCCCATATCCCTTGATTCCGTGTTCTGTTGATTGACTATAGGACACTACTATATGTAGGGCTGGCACTTGATGGAATTCTTTGGCAATTATTACCCAGCATACCGTCTGCCCCGCTCTCACCTTTAGTTCTTATGAAGGATCTTCAACCTGAAGATCCTTCAATAAGAACCTGAAGGATCTTCAACCCTTTCCACACATGCTGCCGGAACTGCTTGAGAGTTGACACCATTTTCTGTTTCTATTTCAGATCTTCAGCTTTTGCAGTTTGTTGTTTTTCTCATTTACTTCAATAGTAAGTGTGTGAAACTGTGTGAAACCCCTGAAATAATATTGCATTCTGAGATTGAAAAGGAAAAAGATGTAGATGCTGAAAACCTTATTAAAAACAGAAAATCAAGCAAAAAGAGCAGCAGGTCAGGTTAGGTCTCTGTGGGTTCTTCTTGACCTGTTAAATATTTCTAGTATTTTCTAATGTTAACCTATGATGTGCGTTTGTCGGCACTGGGCCTGTACTCGCTGGAGTTTAGAAGAATGAGAAGGGATCTCATTGAAACATACAGAATAGTGAAAGGTTTGGATAGAGTGAATATGGAGAGGATGTTTCCATTAGTGGGAGAGTTTAGATCTAGAGGTCATAGCCTCAGAATGACAGGACGTTCTTTCAGGAAGGAGATAAGGAGAAATGTCTTTAGTGTGGGGGGAAACCAAAGATCTCCGAGTAAACCCACGTGGTCACGGGGAGAACGTACAAACTCCGTACAGACAGCACCCGTAGTCTGAATCTGTGGAATTCTTTGCCATAGATGTCTGTAGATGCCAAGTCAGTGGATATTTTAAGGCAGAGATGGATAGATTCTTGATTAGTACAGGTTTCAGAGGTTATGGAGAGAAGGCAGGAGAATGGGGTTAGGAGGGAGAGATAGATCAGCCATGATTGAATGGCGTAGACTTGATGGGCCGAATGGCCTAATTCCACTCCTATTCCTTATGATCTTATGACCATGTTTGTTTTTTTGCATTCCCTGATTGCAATATTCCGTGCCTACACAATTTCAAATTCAGGATTTTATTAACCATAAAATAATTAGCCCTTTATGATGGATGTGAATGATTCATACATCTCATTGTATACTCCCAGAACCATGCATATTTCACAATTTGCCATTAGTGAAATGCACTGAAAATTATACGCAACAATTTCAAACAAGGTTAGCACCTGCAGTACTAAGAACAGTTTGTACCCAGCCTCTGCAGTATAGTTGCCCAGAAAACGATGACACAAGATACAACGTGCAATATCCAAAAACAATTATCCAAGATTTTCTTCTAAACTTTTTTTGCAAAATAACAATGAATATTTTCAGCTCTGTAACATCAGCCACATCTGGCTCAACTCAATTTTTGACCCGCTGCTGAAACTCCTTTTATATTTGTGCAATCTTTAGGCTCAGCTATTTTAAATCTCTTCTGGATTACGTCCATCTTCAATCCTCCATGACTAAGGCTCACCTAACATTATTGACGACTAGACTAAGTGGGACCCGTTGGGTCCCATTCTCACATGGAAGACCTGGTCCCTCAATGCAATATTCCACCTCTCCACCAATTCCAATTTTCTACCACTCACCCATAGTCATCAACTGTGTTGGCATGGCTGATGGGTTCCCGTTGTGATGCCCCTGATCCCCTCTCCTCCCCTCACCCCCCCCCCCACTCCGCCGATGCCCTTCACCCCCCCCCCCACGCACTCACTCCATCCCCCCCTCAAACCCCCCCCCCCCCCCCCCCCCCCATCCACTTTTAGCGGCTCTCCGGCGGCGCAGCCATTCCCTCCCATTGGGTTCCCACTCTGACGTAGAACATGCAGGTATTACTGTGCAGGTGCAGCTGACGGGCACGGCAAGTGGAAAAGTGATATATTAAAGCTTATAATGTGAATAACTATTAAAATGTAGCAACAATGTAAACATTAAAGAGGAGAATTATTCAGTCCATTCTTTCTTGTTGCATATCTTGTTCCATTCTGCAGCCGGGGGAGGGGGTCGGATTCAGGCGGGGGGCTGTCGGGGGCCGGTGGGCGGAGCGTCCTGCAGCCTGGTGAGGGGGATGGCTTCAGGCGGTGGCTAGTGGGGGGGGGGCGTTTTCTGGAGAGCAAGTATGGGTGTTGTTGGTCCAGAGGGCTAGTATGGACATTGTGGTCCAAATGGATTCATGGAGTCACAGTTCACTGACTCGTGGCTTGTGGAATCACAGTTCACTGATTCGAGGATGGTGGACTCACAGTTCACTGATTCACAGCTTGTGGACTCACAGTTCAGTCACTCATGGCTTGCGGACTCACAGTTCAGTCACTCATGGCTTGTGGACTCACAGTTCAGTAACTCAAGGCTTGTGGACTCACAGTTCAGTCACTCATGGCTTGTGGACCTCTGGACTCAGGGGGTGGTGGGGTACGGGGTGGTGGAATAGGGGATGGTGAGGGTAGGGGTGGTGGGGATAGGGGGGTTGTGGGGGAGGGTTGTGTGTGCGAGGGGGGAGGTGTGGGAGGGGGGTAGGGGTGTGTGTGGTAGGGGGAGTGTGGGGGAATGGAGGGTGGGGTGGGGAGGTGTAGGGGAGGGGGCTGTAGTGGAGGGGGAATGTAGGGGAGGGGTGGTGTTGGTGGGGCAGTGGGTGGTGAGGGGGTGAGGGGGTTGTGTGTGGGGGGGAAGAAGGGTGTGTAGGCCCAGTGGCTCCTGGCCCCGGCTCTGACCACATTCACCAGCTCATGACTCACTCACCGGCTCTCGTCCCCGGCAGCACACATCAGCACCCGGGTCGTCGTGGTCGTCACAGCACCTACTCACAGAACACAGCCCCCACTTACAGAACACAGTCTCCGCTCGCGGAGCACAGACCCTCGCTCACAGAACACAGCCCCCGCTCGCAGTCCGCTTGAGCTATATTCTTCCCGCCAGACAGCAGGTGCCGGAAGGGGGTTACCTTCATGGTGAATGACAGGTGAGAAGACCAATCTGCTCAATTCACGATTTTGTAAACTCTCATAATGTTTGTAATATTCCACCAATCAGAACAAAACTTGGTGTGTTTGGAGCAGAGGAGAACGGTGAGTAAGGTGGTAAAAAATCCCAGCGATATTTTGTGCAAAATGTAAACACAATGCAGACAGGAAGTGGTCAAGATGAGTTTTAGTAATAAGATAGATAGATAGATAGATAGATAGATAGATAGATAGATAGATAGATAGATAGATAGATAGATAGATAGATAGATAGATAGATAGATAGATAGATAGATAGATAGATAGATAGATAGATAGATAGATAGATAGATAGATAGATATTCAAAATCTCCCCAAGTTCCCATATTATTGTGCACATTGGCACAATGTGCAGTAGTACCATGATTAAAATTTTCTCAACATCAAGCTCAAATCCCTCCACACTTCCCTTCTAGAACATGGATTCAGCCATGCTCCAATAACCCATTCTTTAGCTCAATATCCATTTTAGTACTGCACTTTGTGGAACTACATCAAATTGTTTTTCTACATTTAGTGTAGGGCAATGCATATAATGTGGTTGACATGGATTTAGCAAGGCTTTTTGCCAAAGGCCTACATGACAGCCTGGTAAAAATAAAAGTAAAAGATTCTGGAATCCATGCTAGAGTGGATAATCAGACCTGAAATTAACTTAATGGAAGGGAGCAGAAAGTAATACGTTAGGTTATCCACATGTGAGGTAATCCGCTTTGGTGGCAAGAACAAGAAGGCAGATTACTATCTGAATGGTGTCAGATTAGGAAACAGGTGGTGCAACAAGACCTGGGTGTCCTTGTATACCAGTCACTAAAAGTAAGCATGCAGGAACAGCAGGCAATGAAGAAAGTTAATGGCATGTTGACCTTCATAGCGAGAGGATTTGTGTTTAGGAGCAAGGAGGTCCTACTGCAGTTGTACAGGGCCCTGGTGAGGCCACACCTGGAGTATTATGTGCAGTTTTGGTCTCCTAGTTTGAGGAAGGACATTCCTGCTGTTGAGGGGGTTCAGCGTAGGTTAATCAGGTTAATTCCCAGGATGGCGGGATTGACATATCATGAAAGAATGGGTGGACTGGGCTAATATTCACTGGATTTTAGAAGGATGAGTGGGATTCTTATAGAAACATAAAATTCTTAAGGGATTAGACGGGCTTGATGCAGGAAAAATGTTCCCGATGTTGGGGGAGTGCAGAACCAGGGGTCACAGTTTAAGAATAAGGGGTAGGCCATTTAGGACTGAGATGAGGAAAAAACTTTCTGTGGAATTCTCTGCCTCAGAAGGCAGTGGAGACCAATTCACTTGATGTATTCAAGAGAGGGTTGGATGTGGCTCTTAGGAATCAAGGGATATGGGGAGAAATTAGGAACGGGATGATCAGCCATGATCATATTGAAAGGTGGTGCTGGCTCAAAGGGCCGAATGGCCTACTCCTGCACTGGTTTTCTATGTTTCTATGTAATGGTAATAGTTTGAAATGTATTGCCCCTAGTTCACTGTCACTGTGAAATCATGGGAGAAACTTAACTTGAAGCGCTTCCACAGTTCACTTAGCAGCTCGACACCACCTTCTCAAGGGTAATTGGGAATGGGCAATAAATACTATGCTTGTAAGCGATGGCATAGCCTGAAAACGTAATATTATAGAAAATGCAAGGCCATTAGGTTCCATTGGGTTAGTACTCTGCTCCTTGCAATGTATAATTATATATTAATGATTTAAAATAGTAAGATTAAACGAGAACTTACCAGTTCGAAGTTTGATCGTTATTTTATGAGGAGTAATGATGAGGGATTACGTGAAGAAGCCCCGCCTGGCGCTAGAAAGGCATACTTCAAAGCAGCGGCATGAAAAACACAGAACACAATAGCCGGAGTAAGATAGTAAGGCTCATCATAGATTTAGAACTACCAGATGATCATTTATTTTATGAGGGTGGGGAGTGGAGGGCACGTAATCCCTCATCGTTACTCCTCATAAAATAACGATCAAACTTCTAACTGGTAAGTTCTCATTTAATCTTACTATTTTACTTCGGAGTCACGTGAGTGACTACGTGAAGATTTTGAAGCTTCGGCGTTTTTCATGTCGTAGAATCATTTCATACGACAGTTCGGCTAGGTCAACACATACATGAGTAAATAACCTTTTACCAGATCAGTTTTCTTTTTCATAAATCTTTTAATGATAAAAGAACTTTGCCGCGGACATAGCTGCTGCCCTGGTGGAGTGAGATTTGAACACAACAGTGTCTACTCCTGCTAAAAATAACACCTGTTTTAACCACCTTGAAATTGTTTGTACTGAAGCTTTTGTGTGTGGTTTCTTATGCGTAATCATTAACGCTTTTTCATCACCTCGAAGAGTTTTGGTAACTTTTATATATTGATTCAAATGTTTAATTACACACAATGTTGGGTCAATAGCTTCGCTCCAGTTCTCCCTGGTCTGCTTTGCTTGATCAGATCGTAAACGTAAAACACAATGTTATCTGAAGCCACATGCATACAATCTAAATGTAGCATTTGTAATGTTTGCACCCTTTGTGCTGAAACTAATGCCATTAACATTACTAATTTAAATGTTAACTTTTCCAATGATATAACTTCGATTGGAGTCCATTGCCTAAGTACAGTAAGTACAATGCTGACATCCCAAATTTCTGTATATCTTGGTTTGGGTGGATTTTTGTTAAAGATTTCTTTCATAAATCTGGATATTAATGGGTGTGATCCAATTAATTTCTGGTCAGAAATTTGTCCTAAATAAGATGATAAAGCACTACGTGCACTATTAATGGCACTATAACTTAAGTGCTGCTCAAAATGCAACTCGGCAAGGAACTCCAATATATTTGCAATGTTCACAGTTTGATAGGATATATTTGATTGTCTACAAAAAACTTCCCATTTCTTTATATGTGTCATATATTGTCTCTGAGTGCTATCTCGCCATGATGCGACTATAACATCCATAGTTCTATCCGACAATCCAAGCTCTTGTAGTGGTCTGGTCAAAACCTTCAGATTAACAAATTTATATAAGCATGTAATGGATGAATTTTTTGGTTGCTGGTTTTATTAACAAATCACTGCTGCTAGGAATTGACATATATGGTTCTTTAATCATGTTTAACATCAACGGGAACCATGGTTGTGTGGGCCAATTTGGAATCACCAATAATCCTGTGGCAGAATCTTGTTCTATTTTCTTCAGACATTGCTGAACCAGAGCAAATGGAGGGAAAGCATAAAATAACATATTCCCCCAATGTAGTGAAAAAGCATCTACTGCTACTGCATCTGGATCGGGTTCCCAAGACACATATTTAGGCAATTGATGATTTAATCTTGATGCAAACAGATCAATGTCTGGTAACCCATATTGAATTAAAATTTTACTGAAAACTACTGGGTTCAACATCCATTCTGTGTTGTCTTTAAACACCCTTGATCTGTTGTCTGCCACCACATTGTCTTTACCTGGGATATAATTTGCCGAAATCCAAATTTGGTGCTTACTACACCACTGCCATATCTGATTGACCAGACAATCACATGATACCGATCTGACTCCACCCATGTGATTAATATATGCTACAGCTGTTTTATTGTCTAATTGCATCAGTACATGCAGATTCTTTTTTGTAGAACAATAGGCTTTTAATCCATAAAACGCCCCCAATAACTCTAAATATTTAATACCATATGTTTGGAGAAACATTTCCTCTTGGACAGTCCATCTGCCCCCACAACTGGTAAATGTATCTGTCGCCCCCCATCCGAGAGCACTTGCATCTGTTTGTAAATATACTTCAGGCTGTTATATTAAAATGTTTTTAGCAGCTTTTGGGACATTTTCAATCCACCATTGCAATTCCAATAAAGCTTCTTTTGTTAATTGCATAGGCCTATCAAAATGACCTGTTCGCTTTTTTAGAGCTCTTATTTTGTCCCTTTGAAGGTTTTGGTAATGTAATGGACCAAATTCTACTGCAGGAAATGCTGCTACTAGTTTACCAATAACCTTTGCTACTTCTCGGATGGAGGGATAAGGTTTGTGAATGAGACCCCTGCATACCGTTAAAATATCATCAATCTTATCTGTTGGCAAAGTTACTAACATAGTAACCGAGTTAATCACAAACTCTAAATAGTTAATTGACTGTGCTGGCTGCAGCTGGGACTTAATTGGATGAATCAAGAAACCTAACTTCTCAAATAAAGTTTTAGTTGCTGAAACTGATTTTCCAGCTGATTCCTGATTATTACTGATAATTAAAATGTCATCCAGATAAGCCATAATGATGTGCTTTTGTGCTCTTAATTGTGCTAAAGCTGGTTTCAACAGCTTTGTGAAGAGCCTGGGAGCTGAACTTAACCCATTTGGTAAAGCTTTAAATTGCCACAGCTGTCCCAGCCAATTAAATTTTAAATACCTTCGAAAAAATCGATGTATTGGTACTGAATAGTACGCATCCTTTAAATCAATTGTAGCCATATAACAACCTGCTGATATCAAATGTCTTGTAGTGTTGAATGTTTCCATCTTAAAATGTTTATACTCAACAAATGTATTAAAGTTTGTAAGGTCCAGAATAATTCTGCAACCACCATCTTTTTTACTTCTTGGAAAGATATTTGACACAAATTGATGTTTATGTTCAACAGTTTTTTCAATAACACCTTTTTAAAACAATTTGTCAATTTCCACATTGATTTCTGCTTCTTCAATAGCAGAAAACATGAAACCATAAGCAGATTTATTTTGTACCGGAGAATTAACACCTTCTTTAAATGTTATTGTAGCTCCTGAAACTGTTTGTAAAATAAACCGATCAGATGTGATGGCAAGCCATTCATCATAAAACATTTGTAATCTCCCTCCAACTGGAGATTTGTCCACAGTTTCTTTAAGAATAGAATAAAGTTTTTGTACCTCTCCATATGAACGTGGTGGTCTCCTTCTCCCCATATACGGGTGAACATTAGGCTGTGTCGGATGGTAATATTTTCTTATCATATTCCTGCCTCTGTTTCCAAAATCAAATCCCCTCCTTGACGAAAAGTACCTTTTTTGTCCAAAAACGAAAGGTCTCATGTGGCTAATAGATTTAGCCTCTTCATCCATTTCTCTTATTTGTTTAGGCAGGTTTTCTCCAAATAGATAACCAGGAGCTTGAACACCACTTGATCGACACAGACTTGCAAACCTTGGATGAAATATGGGCCGAATTGCAATTTTCATCATACAATTAATTTCATAAAAGGAATTGCATAATAAGCCCAAAGTATCTTTTTGGAATTTAACCATTTCCGACCCTTCCATTTGCCTTCCAAAAGCAGTAATGGCAGCTGAAATCAGTTTGAGGATTCATTGAAATCTTATTTCTTGTCCTCTCATGCCTGGAGTCAAAGGTGTCCATATAGACGGATTAACCGTAGGTACCTTCAATGAGGTGCAATTTTCCGGTGTTTTATATAATTCTGCTGTTTCAACCATCACAGAATCTTGAAGTTGGTGAGATACCATATAATTAATACTGGCAGCTAGGTTTTCTTCCATAGCCTCACCACTTCCTTCAGGTATAGCAAAATTTTCCTTTGAGACTTCTCCATTTTTCATTTTTTATTATCTGGCTAAATCACTACGCCAGAGTGACTCTGATTTTTACTTTCACTTTTGCTGGTTCTACCAGCGTAAAGTCTTTTTTAGAACGTCCCCTATTTTTTCCTTGCACTTACCTACGGGTCCGTTCCGGCCGTTGCGAGGAGCTGTGCTCTGCAGCTCTTGCTTCTGCCGTCAGCGTTGACGTAATGCCGTTCTAGCGCCAGGCGGGGCTTCTTCACGTAGTCACTCACGTGACTCCGAAGTAAAATTAAATGTCAGGGAACATTATAAAAAAAGTTTGAAAATTATGCAGATAATTGTCCTGTGAGTGACAGTGAGGGAGAAAGCTTTAGATGCCATGATGATATGGATAGCCTTGTCACTCGGGTGGAAAAATGACAAATGGAATGTAATCTGGAGAAAAGCGAAGTAATGCATTTGGGGAAATGCAACAAGACAAAGTAGAAGAATATTGAGAAGTGTGGAGGAAGAAATTAACCTTGGATTCATAGATCCTTCAAGGTAGAAATATAGTTTGGTAACAGGATTAAAAAAAGATTTGGATGCTTTCCCTTTTTAGCTGAGCCAGAAAGTACGGGAGCAGAGAGGTTACGCTGGAAATATATCTAATACTTGAAAGACCACAGCTTGAATATGATATGCAGTTCTGGTTACCTCATTGCGAGAACACTTTATTGTCATTCAGACCTTGTGGTCTGAACGAAATTTTGTTGCCTGCAGTCATACATATAGTAAATAACAAAAACACAGACTAAACACAAATTTAACATCCACCACAGTGAGTTCACCAGACACCTCCTCACTATGGTGGAAGGCAAAAATCTTATCTGTCTCTTCCCTTCTTCCACTTCCTCTTCCTCTGCGCTGAGGCGACCCGGGCCTCCGACGTTGTGACCGTACCGGGTGATGTAAATAAGTCCCACGGGTGAACCGCGCACCGCGAGCGGGCCGGTTCAACACCGCGGCCCGGGGTGGTCGAAGCTGCCGAAGCTGCTGCCCTCCGGAAAAACAGATCACCAACCTGTGACCTGCGAGCTTCCGACGATGTTGTCCACTGGGCCCACGGCCGGGCCTCCGAAGTCGCTGCCGCCGCCACCGCCACCGGAAAGCCGCCACAGCTCCGAGTCAGGCCGCCGGAACGCCTGAACCCGCCGCAGCCCCGAAGTCGGCCAGCCCCGCGCTGGTAAGTCCTGGCTGGCTCTACCTCTGGAGCCTCGGGTCGGTCACAGTTAAAGTTGGAGGCCGCTAGCTCCGCGATAGGCCTCAGCGCAGACGGAGACGGGGACGGGGGATACGACAAGAAAAGTCGTGTCCCCCCAAAAGGAAGAGACTAAGAACGTTTCTCCCACCCCTCCCACACACATACACTACATAATAACTCAAACTAACGCTAAAAACAAGACAAGAAAACAACAAATAAAAATAACAGGAGGAGTTGAGTATAGGAGCAAAGAGGTCCTTCTGCAGTTGTGCAGGGCACAAGTGAGACCACACCTGGAGTATTGTGTGCAATTCTGGTCTCCAATTTTGAGGAAGGACATTCTTGCTATTGAGGGAGTGCAGCGTAGGTTCACCGGGTTAATTCCAGGGTTGGCGGGACTGTCATATGTTGATAAAATGGAGCGGGTGGGCTTGTATACTTTGGAATTTAGAAGGATGAGAAAGGATCTTATTGAAACACATAGATTAGTAAGGGTTTGGACATGCCAGAGACAGGAAAAATGTTCCCGATTTTGAGGAGTTCAGAACTAGGGGCCACAGTTTAAGAAAAGGGGGTAAGCCGTTTAGAACAGAGATGATGAAAAACGTTTTCACACAGAGAGTTGTGAGTCTGTGGAATTCTCTGCCTCAGAGGGTGGTGGAGGCCGGTTCTATGGATGTTTTCAAGAGAGAGTTGGATAGAGGTCTTAAAGATAGCGGAGTCAGGGGATATGTGGAGAATGCAGGAACGGGGTACTGATTGTAGATGATCAGCCATGATTACATTGAATAGCGGTGATGGCTCGAAGGGCTGAATGGCCTATACCTGCACCTATTGTCTATTGTCTATTTTCTATTTAATCAGATTAAACTCCATATGTCATTTCACCACCCATTTCTGTAGGTGACCCAAATCCCATTGTATACTTTAATAGTGTTCCTCACTGTCCACAACTCCATCAATTTGGCAGCACAGCTCCCTGCAGAACTCCATGAGTCATATACCTCCAGCCTGAATAATATCCTTCCACCACAACCTTCCATCTTCCATGAGTACGTCAGATTTGAATCCAAACGGCCAAGTCACCATGGATCCCAGGCATATTAATCTTCTGGATCCGCCTATCATGAGGGACTCTATCAATTGCCCTACTAAAATCTGAAATCTGACAACATCCACTCCCCTACCCTCATTGATAACCTTTGTCATCTCCTCGAAAAACTCAATTAAGTTTATAAAACATGACCATGTTGACAATGCCATGCTGACTGTACCCAAATAGCCCATTTTCTTCCAAATGTGATTAAATCATATCCCAATGAGAATTTACAAGGTTGCTGTCTCCATAAATATGCTTAGCTTCCAACATACAAGGATAATATCATCCTGACTCAACGATCCTGCTCTCCCACAATGAAGCCAAATTGTGAAAAAGCATAAACCCAAGATTTAATTTGTAACCCATCCAATTTTAAATGATCCATCCAGTACAATCCAAAAGCCTATCGAAAACTGCACCATTTAATAATTAGTTGAATGGTTTCAATCTTTTGCTTTCAATACTCCATCTTAATCTCTTCCTTGTACGGGGACACGACTTTTTGTTGTCGGGTCACTGGTGTCGTTGGGCCTAACATCGTGGAGCCGGCGGCGACCTCCAACCAGAACCAACCAGAGGGCTGCAGTCACGGAGCCTGCAGACTCGCCATCGCAGAGCTGATCGACTTCGGAGAGGCGGGAGCTGTGGTGGCGGCTGTAACCCGACTTCGGAGCTTCGGAGGCTCCGGGCACAGACCCGGTGAACCATTTTTTGGAGCCTCCACAACGGCAACGTCTCCCGCCGGAATGGCGGGGTATAACTGACTCGGAGTGGGGCCTAGCATCGCCCGGCACGGCTTAAATGGCCGCGGGACTTACCATCGCACGCCGGGGCTTTAACATCATGAGCCCCAGTTGCCTCGACGCTGCAGTTGGATTGCTGGACCGGGAGAGAAGAACAAAGGGAAGAGATAAGACTTTTGCCTTCCATCATAGTGAGGAGGTGTTGGAGATTCACTGTGATGGATGTTTGTGTAAATTGTGTTAAGTGTGTGTCTTGGTTTTTTTTGTAATGTCATGACTGTAGGAATGAAATTTCGTTCAAATCTTGTCTGGTTGACAATAAAAGGCATTCTATTCTATTCTATTCTATTCTATTCTATTCTATTCTATTCTATTTTATTATATTCTATTAACACTATCCTACACACACTAGTGACAATTTACATTTACACCAAGCCAATTAATCTACAACCTGTACGTCTTTGTAATGTGGGAGGAAATGGTAGATCTTGGAGAAAACCCACACAGATCACGGGGAGAACGTACAAACTTGTTACAGACAGCACCCGTAGTGGGGATCGAACCCAGGTCTCCAGCACTGTAAGGCAGCAACTCCACCACCACCATGCCGCCACCATGCTGCCCACCGCAACGCCCACTGCAGTGATTTTTTTTGCCTACACTTCAGTAATAATCTTACTTTAAATTAGTCACAATCATACTTACTGTAAGTACAAGGGTGTAAAAATGTTAGTCTTAACTTGGCCATAAAGGCTCGTTGCCCTGGTGGCGGCACTGGGTTGTAGTTGCAGGGGTCATTCCGGCCATGCGATGTGTCGATGTGTCGATGTGTCGATGTCCTCCACCGCTGCTCTGCCACTGTGCTGCTGCAGATCGCGACCGTTCCATGCATTTGACCTTTTGGAGCAACGTCTGAACTAATTGTGCCCCAGTCTGCTGCAGGGTCTCCAGTGGCCCAGTCTGGCGATGTCTCAATCCGGACACATCACACACCGTCCCTCGCCTCAGACAGCCGCAGCTCAGCCTACGTGCCCCGGGGCACTTACCACAGCCGACTTCCGAACACTCAGAGTGCCTCTGAGATTGCGGGAGGTCACTCCTCAGCTCGCTCACTGACATCCTTGTTTCCCTTTGTCTGTCGCCACCATTGAAAATGAGTCCCACAGATCTAATTATGATTTTTGATATTGGGAGAATATTTCAGATTAACACGAGGCCTTCATACAGTGCTGGTCAGAAACCCCGGATATCCCAAAGCACTTTATGGCCATTGAAGCACTTGTAAAGAATAGTCAGCATTGCAATTCTAATGCATGAAATACACCGACATAATGGGCCTGTCCCACTTAGGCGATTTTTAGATGACTGCTGGCGACTGTCATAGTCGTAGCAGGTCGCCGAAAAACCGGTGACTGGACTAATGGGCCTGTCCCACTTAGGCTATTTTTTAGGCAACTGCTAGCGAATACGACAATGGAATTCACCAAAGTCAACATCGGCGACAACGTATGACAGCACCTACGTCATTGGAGCTCATTGGCGTCATACGGTCGCCATTGTCGGCAAAAAATATTCAACGTTAAAAATCCAGTGGCGACCAGAAAGATGCTACAACTCTTTGGGCGACTGAGAAGACTACTCACGACCATACAGGTGACACCCAGGCGACCATGTGGCGACAGCCTAGTCGCCTGTAGTCGCCTAAAAAATCACCTAAGTGGGACAGGCCCATAAGTCTGCACATCACAAACTTACAAACAGTAATATAAGAAAGTCCAAATGACCTGGTTTGATAACTGTGGTTGGATGATTAACATTGTCTGGACTTTTTGGAGCTCTTCCCTACTATATTGGAAAAAAAAGAAAGTATTAAAAAACTGAGATCTTCCATCTCCTGCAGATGAACGGTTTAACAGCTAAAAGAGAGCACCACATTTTTTTCTTAAACTTGACTTTACCCCAAAACCAGATTACATTGAAGGTAGACACAAAATGCCGGAGTAACTCAGCGGGACAGGCAGCATTTCTGGAGAGAAAGAATGGGTGACGTTTTGGGTTGAGATCCTTCCGTGGACCGGGAGTCAGGGGAGAGGGAGACATAGAGAAATGGAAGGGTAAGGTGTGAAAATGAAAGAACAAAGGGGACAAGGATCAAGGAAATTGTAGAGTGGGTCATTGTTAGCTGAGGGGAAGGTGACAAAGAGGCATATGTTCAGTATAATATAATCAGGAAGACAGTGAAATCGGTCAGAGATCTAGGATGGGGAGAGAGGGAAATGAAGGGTTACTTGGTTAGAGACGTTAATATTCATACCGCAGTGGTGTATGCTGCCCAAGCAAAATATGAGGTGCTGTTCCTCCAATTTGCATCGGGCCTCACTCTGACAGCGAAGGAGGTCTGGGACAGAAAGGTCAGTGTGGGTCCTTCAATTTGCATTGCACTGTTGTCTTTCAGTGACTTGTTTTTAGAATATTTGGAATGTGTCGCAATTGTAATAATTTCTGGTTGGAATTCGGCCAGTCAGGAAGCTCTTCTGTGCAATTTTGCAACCACATAGTGATTTTGACAACAGAATGTCTCATGGATGGCATCAATACCCATGCAATGCTCCTTTTGGAGGAATACCTGGACCAGGCTACCCCTCAGCGTCTGTCATTGAATGATACAATGATGAAACGGTTGCCTGACAAGCTCAACACCAAGACTGTAGTGGAAGTTACTTAGGTGCACATTTGGGCCCTCCCCACAACATTGGAATTACATTTATCTTGGTCCTCAGTCCAAACAGAATGACATACCTGATCCATTATTCCCTTATCCCTATGTGCTGCTGGCCCCAATGTCCCTCTCTTAAATTCTCCTCAACAAAAGGTGCCAGGAAACCCACTCCTCATGCTTTTGCAAACTGTCACTCTCGTACTCCTCATCCCCCACATTAAACAGCTTGCCAATTCTCCCACACACTTCCACTTCATGATCTTGATAACTGATGGACTCATAGAGTCACACAACATGGAAACAAGCCCTTCAGCCCAACTTGACCACACCGACCAACATGTCCCATCTACATCTGCCTGTGTTTGGCCCATATCCCTCTAAACCTGTCCTATCTCCTACCTCCTATGGCAGCTTGTTCCATACATCCACCACCCTTTGCATGAAAAACTACCCCTCAGATTCCTGTTAAATATTTTCCCCTTCAGCTTAATCCTACGTCCTCTGGTTCTCAATTCCCCTAATCTGGGCAAGAGACTCTGTGTGTCTACCTGATTCATTCCTCTCATGATTTTGTACACCTGTATAAGATCACCCCTCATCCACCTGCACTCCACACAATGTAGTCCCAGCCTGCTTAACTTCTCAGACCTTTGAATCCTGGCAACATCCTCTCTGTACCCTTTACAACTTGACAACGACTTGACATAATCTTTCCCATAACATGGTGCCCAGAACTGAACACAATACTCTAAATGCGGCCTCACCAACATCTTATGAATCTGCAACATGACCTCCCAACTTCTATACTCAATACTCTGACTGATGAAGGCCATTGTGCCAAAAGCCTTTTGGACCCTTTTTGTTGGCTCTCAATTTTCCTCTGCACAAATCCCCAAGTATGAATTGACATAAACTCCGCCTGATTCCAGTTTACCAAGATCCTGATATTGCGTTCTGATGGCTACTGCTCACCCGTGGCCTCATTGAATTGAAACTTGTAGCTGTTGATGTCCTGAGTTTAGCCTTTCATGTGATGACTTAGTATAACTGAATGTGCAATGGAATTGTTCCACTGGATTGATGACATATATTCAGGTCATGAGCACCCTGCTGCTGTACCATTCATTGCTCCATAAGCGGGGCACTGAATGTTTACAGTGCACGCGTGTGATTAATTTGCAAAGATGACTTCAAAGCAGAGAGAAAACAAAATTGCATAAACTAATGCTTATTTTTATGTAAATATCAAATGATATCTAACCTTCACAGGTAAACTCAGGCCTTCCACTATTGTTCTGCATGAGCTCGCAGGTTGAGTATGAGGCTACAACATTCTCACCTAATTTCTCTGCCCAGCTTTTCCCTTCAGTTTTACTCTTGCATTTTATGCTTGCACATTGAATTCTGCCTATCACATTCAGTGGGACATTGTGGAAGAAACTGATGAATTTAATTGCATTTTACAAATACAAGGCACGGCTTAGAACATTGTGGTGGGGAATATTAATGGCAAATTTGATTGGTTCTCATAGGATTTGCCAACCTCATCGCATTTGTTGCCTGTGTTCTGCCTGGTAATGCTTCCAGAATCTCTTCAGCATTGCAAATTTTGAAGGACAATTATGGATAGCAGAACTTAATTTATACAGGTCGTATATTGCAGCTCTGCGTGAAGGATGAACTTGAAGGTTGAACGCATACGGCATTTTGTAAGTCCTGGTCACTGTTCGTATCCTCGTCTCTGAGACTAAAGTTGTGAACTCAAGACAATTCAAGGTTTCAAGGTTCAAGGTGAGTTTATTGTCACATGTACTAATTAAGGTACAATGAAATCCTGATTGCCATACAGTCATACCAATAAAGAGCAACGAGACACCCAAATACATTTTTAACATGAACATCCGCCACAGCAACTCCCCCCATTCCTCACTGTGATGGAAGGCGAAAAACTTCAATCTTCTTCCCTTCTTTGTTCTCCCGCAGTCGGGGCACTCGAATCTTCCATTGTCCGGGCGATCTTCGCTCCCGCAACCAGCGATCGAGCCCTCCGCGTCGGGGCGATTGACCTCCCGCAATGAGCGGATCTCAGCTCCCCGCACTGGGCGATCGTACCTTGAGTCGGGGCTGGTCGAACCTCCTGCGGCTTGGAGCTTCCCGACATCAGTCTCTACCTGAGACTGCGAGCTACTCGATGTTGAAATCAGCAGACGATCACAGGCAAGGGGTCTCAGACTCCAATGGTATGTCCATGGCCCCGCAGTGGAGCTCAAAGTCAGTCTTGAAAATGCCCTACAAAACACACTAAAAATTTAAAAAAAAACGAAAAGACAGACAGATTGTAGGCGAGGCTGCCACCGCTGACGGGGCCACCCTAGGCCATTAAACTTCAGAATTCCAAGTTGAGTTCCCAGCATGAGATATGGTCTTGAAACTTCCACCAAAGCACTGAACATTTGCGTTTTTGGGTAAGATCTGCAACCCTTGACAAGGGTTTAAAGGATGTCGCCAGGACTGGAGGGTGTGAGCTATAAGGAGAGGTTGGGTCATCTGGGACTCTATTATCCTGGAGCACAGGAGGATGAGGGGTGATCTTATAGAGATGTATAAAAGCATGAGAGGAATAGATTACAGGGCCTCTTTCCAGAGTAGGTAAATCGAGTACCCGAGGATATCAGTTTAAGGTGAAGGGGAAAAGATTCAATAGGAATCTGAGGGGTCATTTTTTCACACAAAGGCAGGTGGGTGTAAGGAAAAGCTGTCAGAGATGGTAGTTGAGGCTGGGACTATCCCAACATTTAAGAAACAGTTAGACAGATACATGGATAGGAGAGGTTTGGAGTGATATGGACCAAATGCAGGCAGGTGGGATGAGTGTAGCTGGGACGTTGGATGGTGTGGACAAGTTGGGCCAAAGGGCCCGTTTCTACACTGAATCACTCTATGACTATGAGACACAATTTGTACCATCAGGCAAGCATAAATTTCCTTTGTGACCATTTTGAAGAAATGCAAGGTAAGTCCCATCGTTCCTTTGATGAAATATTTAAATCTCATTTGACATCACAGAATTATCTGACTCTCTGATTCATATACATTGCTCTTCGTAAAACCTTGTGTTGGCTGTTGAGTTCTTTCCTAAACAAAATTATGACGTCTTAAATATTAGGTATAAGGCCATTCGGCCCATCAAGTCTACTCCGCCATTCAATCATGGCTGATCTATCCTAATCCCATTCTCCTGCATTCTCCCCATAACTCCTGACACCTGTACTAATCAAGAATCTATCTACCTCTGCCTTAAAAATATCCATTTAAAGTATCTATAGCCTTCTTTGGCAAAGAAGTGCACAGATTCACCAGCCTCTGACTAAAGAAATTCGTCCTCATCTCCTTCCTAAAGGAGCTTCCTTTAATTCTGACACTATGACCTCTAATCCTGGAATCTCCCATTGATTAAAATGCTTTGAGGATCTGTGATGTTGTTTGTTCATTATTAACCTGTAATCTATATTGCTTTATTTTGTTAAAAATGATTAATTACAAAAAGTCAATATTGAAATCTGATATAGAGCTTCTCACCAAGATAATTTATCTGTTGGCTAAATATACAACATTCTTAAGTAAGAAGGATGTGCTGTGAAGTTTGCATTTGAAAGAATGCATCACACAGCTTTAGAAATGTTATCAGCTCTTTATGGGTCAAATTAAAACTAGCACCTACCATTTCTCAATTATAATTGGCATCAAGAAGTGACAATGCCTCCGTGCTTTGTCTATAACTCTGGCTTGCTCTTTACTATCATATGACAGTGATAAAGCAAATGTGATTAGAACAATGAAGCATAACATCCAAACTTCAAGGTAGCAGAGGCACACAGTGCAGCTTTCCAAGTTATTCTACCATGTCAGGAACGGACAGTAAGTGAAGGGAAGTCAAAACAAACATATTAAAAATAGCAGGAACCAGAAGAGCTTCACGTATTACTGTGCAGTCGTTATAAACTTACTTTGTTGGTTGTAATGAGACATCACGGGGTCGTGAAAGTTAGTATTTTGAGTTATTTAGTTCTGTTATTCTGCTTTTGGTGATCCAGTGGGAAGTCTGGACAACTGTTTTTTGACTGTGCACAAAATGACAATCATGTGATGAAATGGTCTTTGTTTGGGCAAGATAGACACAAAAAGCTGGAGTAACTCAGTGGGTCAGAGCATCTCTGGAGAGAAGGTGACGTTTCTGGTTGAGACCCTTCTTCAGGATTAAACCAGCATCTGTAGTTCCTTCCTACAACCCATTCCTTCTCTCCAGGGATGCTGTTTGAGCCATTGCTTTTTAAGATGGCACCCGTCATAATCTCAATGTGGTCACCATTCCAATGAAGCCATTGCAGCAAAAGTGAAGAGGGTACCATCAGTGATAGTGAAAATCTTGTTCATGATAAGATTTAGGGCTATCACTTCATTTTATTACTTATTTTCAGGATGCTGACATGGATAGCAAGGCCATCATTTAGCATAGTTGAGAGATATTGCCTGGAAACAGGCCCTTCAGCCCACCAAGTCCACAACAACATTGATCTCCCATTCGTTAGTTCTCTATCTTTCACAACTCATCCAATCCCTCCACAAAAGGGGGAAATTAAGTGAGGCCAATCAACCTATAGTGGCACAGCAGTAGCGTTGCTGCCTTCCAGCACCAGAGGCCTGGGTTCGATCCTGACTACGGGTGCGGTCTGTACGGAGTATGTACGTTCTCCCCGTGACCTGCATGGGTTTTCTCTAGGATTGCCGGTTTCCTCCCACTCTCCAAAGACATACAGGTTTATCGGTTAATTGACTTTAGTAAAATTGCAAATTGTCCCTAGTTTGTGAAAGATAGTGTTTGTGTGCGGGAATTACTGGTCGACGCAGATTCGATGGTCCGAGGAAGCTGTTTCCACACTGTTTCTCTAAACTAAACTAAACTAAACTAAACTAAACTAAACTATGAGCCTGCACGTCTTTGGAATCTGGGAGGAAACTGGAACATATGGAGGAAACCCATGCGGTCACAGCGAATACGTGTAAACTCCACACAGACAGCACCAACGGCCAGAATTGAACCTGGTGCTGTGAGGTAGCAGCTCTACCAGCTGCATCACTGTGCCACATATATATTGTTGCTCTGAACATGACAGGACCTTGCCTAGAGACTAAGATGCAGCAAGTGTTTTATTATATGCCACAGTTACATTCAGTGGTGAGGGCTATACTGCTATTATCTGCTAGTCAATCCTTGCCCAAACAAAATGTGTAGGAAGGAACTGTAGATGCTGGTTTAAACCGAAGATAGACACAAAAAGCTGGAGTAACTCAGCGGGACAGGCAGCATCTCTGGAGAGAAGGAATGGGTGACATTTCGGGTTGAGACCCTTCTTCAGACTAAAGAAAGGTCCCGACCCAAAACGTCACCCATTCCTTCTCTCCAGAGATGCTGCCTGTCCCGCTGAGTTAGTCTATGGAGGGAGAAACAGAATTTATACTTCAGGCCAACCATCACGAGGAGATGGCAGGAACGGGGCACTGAATGTGGATGATCAGCCATGATCACAGTGAATGGCAGTGCTGGCTCAAAGGGCCGAATGGCCTACTCCTGCATCTATTGTCTATTGCCTATTGTCTATTGTCTATTATCATTAGTGTTTGATTTGTGTAAAAGAATGGTGGGGGTGACTGAAGCTGAGGGGCTGTACATTCAGATTACCTCCCATTGTTGCTCAAAATGTGATGAGTTGGTTGAAGGTGACTGAAGTCATGATCAGCTGTGCTGAGATTAGACTAGATACTTTTAGATTAGATACTTTTATTGTCACAGTGAGGTGGTTTGTTATGCATACACAGGCATAACAAAGAGTCGCCACATAAAGGCCGCTGACAAAGTTACAAAGTACCCCTTTTGTTGCCCCAATACCCCTACCCCCTTCTCCTCCCCCTTCCCTTCCCCCTCCCCCTCTCCCTTCCCCTCAACCCCTTAGTTCTCGATACCCCCTTTCCTCACCCTTAATTTTTGACGCCACCCATTCTCCCCACCCTTGGTTCTTGATGCCCCACCCCTCCCCGTAGTGCCCAACAGCCCCACCACGCCGTGTTGCCCCCTCCCCCCCACATTGTTCTCGACGACCCTCCACTCCGGTTCCCCTTTGTCCTCGGCGGCTCCCTTCTGTGACCTCCGACATCGGGACACTGACCTCTGACCTCGGGACTTGGTCCTGGGGACTCTGAGTGTCGATAAGGATCAGCGGAGAGTTTGGGTTGGTTCAATAGAAACATAGATGCAGGAATATGTGCAGGAGGAGGTCATTCAGCCCTTTGAGCCAGCACCACCATTCATTGTGATCACGGCTGATCATCCCCTATCAATAACCCGTGCCTGCCTTCTCCCCATATCCCTTGATTACACTAGCCCCTAGAGCTCTATCTAACTCTTTCTTAAATCCATCCAGTGATTTGGCCTCCACTGCCCTCCGTGGCAGGGAAATCCATAAATTCACCACCTCAGTCTTAAATGACCTCCCCTTTATTCTAAGCCTGTGGCCACTGGTTCTGGACTCGCCCAACATTGGGAACATTTTTCCTGGATCTAGCTTGTCCAGTCCTTTTATAATTTTATATGTTTCTATAATAATCCTCCTCACCCTTCTAAACTCTAGTGAATACAAGCCTAGTCTTTTCAATCTTTCCTCATATGACAGTCCCGCCATCCCAGGGATCAATCTCGTGAACCTACGCTGCACTGCCTCAATCACAAGGATGTCCTTCCTCAAATTAAGAGACCAAAACTGTACACAATACTCCAGATGTGGTCTCACCAGAGCCTTATACAACTGCAGAAGAACCTCTTTACTCCTATACTGAAATTCTCTTGTTATGAAGGCCATCATTCCATTTGCTTTCTTCGCTGCCTGTTGTACCTGTTTGGCACCGGCCAACTTTCAGTGACCTTAGATCCTCTGTCCTCCAGTACATCTGAATAGGTACTTCGGATCTGTCTTCCTTAGTGAAGACAGATCCGAAGTACCTATTCAACTCTTCTGCCATTTCCTTGTTACTCATAATAATTTCACCCATGTCTGACTTCAAGGGACCCACATTTGACATTGGTACTCTTTTTCCCTTAACCTATTTAAAGAAGCTTTTACTGTCCTTCTTTATATTCATGGCCAGCTTCCCCTCATACTTCATCTTTTCAGCCCGTATTGCCCGTTTTGTTTCCTTCTGTTGTCCTATGAAAGATTCCCAATCCTCTGGCTTCCTGCTACTCTTTGCTGTGTTATACATATTTTCTTTCAGTTTTATTCTATCCCTAACTTCTCTTGTCAGCCACGGTTGCCTCCTACTTCCCTTAGAATCTTTCTTCCTTTTTGGAATGAAATGATTCTGCGTCTTCCGGATTATGCCCAGAAATTCCTGCCATTGCTGTTCCACCGTCATTCCTGCTAGGATCTCTTTCCAGCTCCCCTCTCATGCCTTCATAGTCCCCTTTGTTCAACTGCATCACTGCCACTTCCCATTTAACATTCTCCTTCTCAAATTGCAGATTAAAACTGCAGCTGATCAGCTGATCAGTTTACTGTGAGGTCGGGCCAACCTCGGCTGCTATTTCTTGAGTCTGCATGCATCTCCATTTATTTTGATAAATGAGATGCTGATCGAATGCAGCTTAATGTAAAAAATAATGCTTTAAAAAAATCATTAAGCACTGAACTATACAAAATGGCTGGTGTGTTTAATAAATTTTAAGCCGCAGCATTGTGGTTGATGGCAACGGTGAAAATAAATGGTCTGTGCTCTTTGTCTGATACAGGAGGCTATCTGAAATAAGTGAAAGCAATATAATTGGTGGGGTCTGCTACAGATATTTTCTTAACCAGATTTTTTTTTAAAGTTTCTAATCCTTCTATTTAGTGAGTGTAAATGCACACTACCGGGCATTTTTGCTCATATTTCTGGATGCAGCATACCCAGTGTAATACTGTAAGTCTCTGGTGTTTTATTATGTTAAAGATCAACTAAGCTCTTTTGTGTTGGTTGCAATTCCCCGATGATAGATGATGGGGATGAGAATGTCTTTTCAATTACCTGGGAGAGCAGAGCCTGCATATAAATTATTTGTATTCCTCACTTGAGCAGAACACTTGGGAATTCAGACACAGACTGAACTGAAAAGTCAGGAAACTGAATCCAGCAACTAATTCATCAGGAATTTCAGACACTCTCCAGTTGTGCTGACTAGCTGTCCCCACTATCACCAAGAACATTAACCCACCAGCGTGCAAATGTAGGAGCAGCAATTAACCACTTTCTAACATGTCAGAGTCGACTGTATTCAGGTGAGGAAATGAAAGAGAGCTGCAACGATTTTCAAGGCAATATTTCCAGCTTTTTATTGCTTCCTCCGGGAACTCTGACCTGGAACATTAACCTATCTTTGCTCCTCACCAATGCTGATGGATCTGTTGTGTATTTTCAGCATTTTAGTTATTGATTTCAGAATGCTGTGTTTTTCTATTCATTTGAACAGCTGGCATGTAGATAATCAGGGGCACGACCGTATTCCCAACCACTGCATCACGCATTCCATGGCACTGCACATTCCCCTCGGCTCACTGTAATGATTTTCTACCTCACTGCTTCTTCTTCCGCACTTCTCATCTTTCTCCTCCCTTCATCCTTCTCTCTTCTTCTTCTCCTTTCCCTTCTTTGTGAAGTTCCAGTCCATCAATGTAGAAATTTGATCGAAAGTTCCGCGTAATGGTGCATTGATGTTACGCGTAATGGTGCATTGATGTTACATTCCATACAAAGTTCAACTCCAATGAGCTCCATCAAACTGAAATTTAGTGGCACATTGCTTCAATGCTGCTATATACTTCATTTTGCCAAGGCACAGGGCGGCACGGTGGTGCGGCAGAAGTGTTGCTGCCTTACAGCGCTTGCAGTGCTAGAGGCTCGGATTCGATCATGACTCTGGGTGCTATCTGTATAGAGTTTGTACGTTCTCCCCATGACTGCGTGCATTTTCTCCGAGACCTTCAGTTTCCTCCCGACACTTCAAACACGTACAGGTTTGTAGGTTAATTGGCTTGGTATAAGTGTAAATTGTCCTTAATGTTTGTAGGATAACGGTAATGTGCAAGGATTGCTGGTCGGCGCGGACTCGGTGGGCCGAAGGGCCTGTTTCCTCGCTGTATCTCTACTAAACTAAACTTGAGTGCAACCCTCTATCCTCATGCATATCCTTAGCCTTCACGTTGATCCAAAAATACTGGAACTGGGTAGATGTGAAGGTAGATGTGAGTGGGTTCCCTATGCTAGGATAGTAAGCATCTCCCACTGCAAATCAAGTGCAGCCGAGGACTAAGAGCATGACTGAATGAGTGAAGCACTTTTCTCACAAATGAAAATATGCTATTGGGGAGTTAAGGAGGAAAGACTGTTGCCCATTATCTATGTTCAGTCCAGCAATTTGACCCGATTTGCGATAAATTTACCACTCATGAAGCTCACTGTATTTGCAGAGCTGCACTGCGAATTCACATCGACTGCAGTCAAAAGCCCCTCCCAAACCTTGCTCTCTCCAAACACACCAAGAGAGAAATGAGGATGGTGAATCTGTGGAATGCTTTGCCTTAGAAGGCTGTGGAGGCCAAATCAATGGATATTTTTTAATTGAAATAGATAGATTCTTGATTAGTACAGGTGTCAGAGGTTATGAAGGAGAGGAAGGAGAGATAGATCTGCCATGATTGAATGGCAGAGTAGACTTGATGGGCCGAATGGCCTAATTCTGCTCCTATCACTTATGACCTTATGAGACAAACTCACCTTCAGCTTGTGCATAACTGTTATGGGCCATTGCCGCCCTATTTCTCGGCCCATTCTCTTGTCCCCAATTACTGACTCTTGTCTCCATTCACAAATTTATGTCCCCAGTACTGATCCGATTCCCACTCGACAGTTCCCTGCTCTAACCTCTGCCCGAAACATTCCTCTATCCCTCTTACATGTCCTGGTTTCACTGGTTAGGGAGTCAAGAGTGTTTTATTGTCCTGTCCAAGATAGAGCTATTATATTCTTACTTGCAGCAGCACCACAGAGCACAAGGAGATGCCCCTGTCCCACTTAGGTGAATTTTTTAGGCGACTAGGCTGTCGCCACATGGTTGCCAGGGTATCGCCTGTATGGTCGTGAGTAGTCTTCTTAGTCAACAAAGAATCATAGCGTTTTCCTGGTTGCCGCTGGATTTTGAAATGTTCAAAACCTTTGAGCGACAGTTGGCTTGATGCCAGGATGACATAGGTTGTCGCCAGGATGACGTAGGTTTTTCACCGGTTCTGACCAGTGAATTCGATTGGTGACTACCAACGTCAACCTACGTCAACCGGCAACAGGTTCCAGCAATTGAATTGTCTTACCTTGTCGTAACTTGTCGTGGGTGGTCATAGGTTGCCGTAGGTGTCGTTGTATGTGGACATCCTAATGGGTTGCCAGTTGCCGGTAGCTTGCCGTAGCTTGATGTCAAGTAGGTGGTAGGTTGTTGTAGACATTGTCATGGAGGGGTCCAGTTGCTGGTCTGTCGGCGACCTGCTACGACTATGACAGTCACCGGCAGTCGCCGAAAAAATCGCCTAAGTGAGACAGTCCGATCAGGACGTTTTGGAATGAACAAGGAGAGGATCTATCGGGGGTAGAATAGTAGAATGGGTACAGCAATGAAGGAGGCCATGGGTCATTGAGTCTATTTGGGCACCATGCAAACATCATCTAACTATAACTTTTACATCAAAGCCTTTCTTTCCAGATATTTTTACAGTTCCAACGCAGAAACTATAGGTAATTGGAAAACTATGAAGAGGACTTCTGCAATTTCTTCTCTTAGTAAACACAGCTGCAGCAGGTGGTTTAACAACTTCAGGTACAGTTAGCATTTTTGGTACCTCCGTTTATATTAGTTTTTAGACGAGTAAAATCTTAGTTATATTCTCTCATGTTGGGGCACCAGTAGCATCTTATGCTTCGGGGAAGAACAGAAAAGATTTAGTACCACAGCCATGCCCTCTGCCTCCATGTCTAATTGTCTCCCAAACTATGTGTAGGAAGGAACTGCAGATGCAGGTTCACACTGAAGATAGACCCAAAATGCTGAAGTAACTCAACGGGACAGGCAGCATCACTGGAGAGAAGGAATGGGTGACGTTTCGGGTCGAGACCCTTCTTCAGGCTCAAGTAGTCCAGCATTTTGTGTCTCCTGAACTATGATTGATCCCCCCCCCCCCTTTCTCTTACAATCTTTTTTTTCTGAATTACATGCCAATCAAATGTTTTAGTGTTCCCCTTGTATGTTTCCTGACATTATTTTTCATGCTCTTTCTTTAACTCTCATATTTCTTTCATCAGAGGGTGATGAATCTGTGGAGCTCATCGCTGCAGATGGCTGTGGAGGCCTAGTCATTGGATATTTTTAATATGCAGATTGACAGATTCTTGATTAAAACAGGGATTATGGGGAGAGGGCAGAAGGATGGATTTGAGAGGGAAAGAGAGATCAGCCGTGATTGAATGGCAGCGTAGACTTGATGGGCTGAATGTGCTAATTCTTCCCCTAGAACATATGAACATGAACTCTCAGGTAGGTAACAATGCTGGAGAAACTCAGCGGGTGAACCAGCATCTATGGAGTGAAGGAATAGGTGACGTTTCGGATCAAGACCCACTTCAGAAGTTGACCCGAAACATCACATATTCCTTCGCTCCATAGATGCTGCCTCACCCGCTGTGTTTCTCCAGCATTTTTATCTACCTTTGATATTTCCAGCATCTGCAGTTCCTTCTTCAACATGAACTCTCATATATCTTTTTGTTACACCATCTCCGATCTTTCTGCCAAATGTTTTTATTTTCTGCTCTATTTTATTCTCTATCTTTCAGTCATCCATGGGGCTCTGGCTAGCCCTTCTTTCTACATCATGGGCTTTGAATCTACCTGGACTACTCATCATCTAAAGGCCTCCTATTTACCTGCAATGTGTTTATCTGCCAAAGCTAGGTTTCAGTTTTTGCTTATTACATCTGTTCTCACCTGTTTGAACATGGCCCTCATTCAATTAACTATTTTCCCCTTGAAGTGATCTACATCCTTCTTCATATCTATTCTAAAATCAGAATAGGTTTGCCTACTCCACCTTATATTTGTTCCACGATTTTAACTGTTAAGTAGCTTTTGCACATCCCTACAATTTCCCCTGAAAATCTGCTCCTTAATGTCCTTCCATAGTTAGCAGTTGATTAAATAGACCGAGAGGCGTAATTAAAGCTCTAGTGTTTCATAATTTCTCAGTCGGCAATGGTGCTGAATAACTGTCTGAAAGGAAACATAAAAATGAGGAGAGTGCTGAGCAAATGGACTTGCTGAATTGCATTCTAGGGCCTACACATCTGAAGAAGGGTCTTGACCAAGAAAATTATGAAAATAACAATGAAATCAAAATAAATTCATATAGCAATAACAGCTTCATGGAAGTGAGATCCAAATCTCAGATAGAACCACCAAAGCTACTGAAACCCACAGCAACTTATAGCCAGAACTATCTCACCAAAGTTTGTATTTTTCTCTCCCGCTGTTCCACAAGTGCTTTTCTCTCACCACTGCTCCATGTGTTACTTTCTCTCTCTCTCTCTCCCTTTCTCTCTCTCTCTCCCTCTCTCTTTTTTTTAATTTTATTTTTTAAAAAAATTTTTTTTTTTATTTTTATTTTTATTTTTTTTATTTCAAAAACTTTATTCGACACAATCATATAATACAACACATCAAAACATAATTAAAAATTGCACTATATCAAAAAAATCCTTATAGTACAACAATACATTCGTTGTTCACAATACTCTGAACCCCACGCGGTGACCAGCGCCCAAGGAACGCCTCCAGAGTCCCCGTATGCACCGTGTGTTCCCTCTCCAGGGACACACGTGCACGGACGTAGGCCCGAAAGAGGGGCAGGCAGCCAACTCTAGCCTGACCATCGACCGCCCGCTGCATGGACCCATGAATGGCCATCTTGGTCAGGCCCAGGAGCAAACTAACAGGGAAGTCCCACCCCCCCACTCGGCTCTCCCGACACCCTGCCTTGTGTCCGAACACTAGAATCGTGGGACTAAAATGCAACCAGAACTTGAGGAACAACCCCTTCAGATATTGATACAGGGGCAGTAACCTCTCACACTCCATATACACGTGGAACACGGTCTCTTCCTTGCCGCAGAAAATACATGCGGCAGACGAGCCCATGAACCGACTCAAAAGGTTATTACATACCACCGCTCTGTGCAAAACTCTCCACCCCAGGTCCCCAATGTAAAGGGGAACAACTCGCTTATAGAAGGACCCCCACTGGGGACCTCCCCCGCCTTCGGGTGGTAACACCGTCCGCCATGGTGTGTCGGGACGGGAGACGAAGGCAAGGAGGTGCAGAATGTGAAGGAGCATCCTGTACAGTGTACGTCGCTTCGCATCACGAAATGGCATGCTTGGTCATCTCAGAAAGGCGGCTCAGATTGTGTGGAGCCATATAACCATATAACAATTACAGCATGGAAACAGGCCCTCTCGGCCCTTTCAGTCCATGCCGACCATTTGTTTTCCCTAGTCCCATCTACCTGCACTCAGACCATACCCCTCCATACCCTTCCCATCCATATACCTATCCACTTTACTTTTAAATGTTAAAATCGATCCTGCCTCCACCACTTCTGCTGGAAGCTCATTCCACACAGCCACCACCCTCTGAATAAAGAAGTTCCCCCTCACGTTACCCCTAAACTTCTGTCCCTTAATGTGCCCGAGAAATATCCCGGAGCCTAGGCCCGATGAGCAGATCTGACAGAGCGGGGGTAAGCTCTATCAGAACCACTCTAGGCACTTGCCTCTCCTCGACACCCGCCATGACAGGGTGAGGATCGGCCACTCCCGCAGCCACGACACCCCCCTCCTCTTGTGGAGCAACACGCTGGCTGAAAACAACCAAATTCCTCACTCTTAGCACATCCCGGTAGAAGACAGGCAAGCCCCTTAGGGCGGGTTGACTGATGCCCGCCACCGGGAGCCGTGAGACCCCCCTTAGGCATCGACCCCGACGGAAAAATACGTGGCCAGAGCGTGCCATTTGGGGGGGTTCTCTACGTACATGTACCTCCGCAGAGTTCTGAGGCGGAGAGCCGCCACCTGGGTACGCACGCATACCAAGGACTGGCCGCCCTCCTCTAACGGGAGACTCAGTGCTTCCTATTTGCCCAAAAGAAATCTACCAGCTTCTTCTGTGAAGCAGTTGCAAAGATAGAGGGCGGGACAATAGTAGCCAGCCAGTACCATAACATGGAGGCCACCAGCTGGTTTATGGACCAGCACCCTCCCACGAAAGGAAAGAACTCCAAGCAGGCCTGACCAGCGCCCCAGCCGGGTGACCACTTTCGGCTCCAACGCCTGCCAGTTTGCCGGCCAAGCATCCTCAGTGGAACTCAGGTACACCCCAGATAGAGGAGGTGCATGGTACTCCATGCAAACATTACCATCTCCTCTGGCAGGGAGTCTACCTGCCACTGACCCACTAAAAGTCCAGAACACTTACTCCAGTTAATCCTAGCAGAAGATGCGGCCGAGAAAATCTCCTGGCAGTCACGCATCCTCCGCAGGTCACCAGGATCAGTGAACATAAGTACATCATCGGCATACGCCGAAAGAACCACCTCCACCCTCGGGCCAGGTAGGGCCAGGCCTGTCAACCTCCTCCGAAGAAGACACAGGAACGGCTCCACACAGACCGAGTACAACTGACCAGACATGGGGCACCCCTGACGGACCCCCCTCCCAAAATGTAAAGGAGACAACAACGCACCATTAACCTTCACAAGGCACTCTACAGCAGTGTACAAAAGCCGGACCCGGGCCACGAAATGCGGTCCAAACCCAAACGCTTGCAATGTCCCGAAAAGGTATTCATGCTCTACCCTATCAAAAGCCTTCTCCTGATCAAGAGACAGAAAAGCAGCTGACTGACCAGTGCCCTGGGCTAGATGAATCAGGTCCCTTACCAGGTGGATGTTATCCTGAATGGACCTACCAGGGACTGTATAGGACTGGTCAGGCTGAATCAGTTGAGACAGCACAGAGCCCAGGCGATTTGCCATTGCCCGTGCAAAAACTTTATACTCTGTACATAGGAGAGAGACCGGGCGCCAGTTCTTCAACAAGTGGAGTTCACCCTTCTTGGGCAGCAGGACAACAACTGCCCTGCACCACGAGAGGGGCATCTCCCCAATCTCCAGGCTCTCCCCCAGAACCAACATGTAATCACCCCCGAGGACATCCCAGAAAGCCCTAACAAATTCTACCGTCAGCCTATCCATCCCGGGGGACTTACCCCTCCTGAGCTGATGCAGGGCACGAGTCAACTCCTCCAAAGATAAGGGGCCATCAAGAAGATCTGCCACCCCCCTATCTACAGTCGATAGACCCTCCCACAGATCTTGCTGAGCCTCCCCGCTGAATCCATCAGCAGAGAACAAGGACCCATAAAAGTACCTGACCAAGGCACTGATCCTCTCTGGATCAGTGACAGAGGAGCCGTCATCTGCGAGCAGCTCCACGAGCTGTTTGCGAGCTCCCGCCCCTTCTCCAGAGAGAAAAAGAAAGGTGAAGCTCGGTCCAGATCGTGCAGCATCTGGACCCGCGACCTCACTTAAGCGCCTCGGGACCGCTCAAGCAGCAGGCTCCTCAAAGCTTCCTTCTTCATCTGAAACTCTCCCCATTCGCAGGAGTCTTCACCAAACCGACCCAGGCAAGACTCTGCGTCCAGTATCTCCCTCTCAAACATCTCCACTGAGATGAGTACCGCTGAGTCCCGCCTTCCGGTCGACCCCCATGTATAATCCTTACCAAAGAGACAGATGTGAACTTTCCCCACATCCCACCACTGCCTAAGGGAAGAGAAGCACCTCTGCCTCTCTCTCCACTTCCCCCAAAACCGACTGAATGATTCCCAGAAACACCGATCCTCCAGCAGCCTGTTGTTAAAGTGCCAGTACGTGGACCCAGCCCGAGCGCGTGCTGGATTGAAATCCACATGCACCAGACAGTGGTCCGAGCATGGCACCAGCCGCATTGAGGCCGCTGAGACACGGGAAACAAACGCTCGGGAAATATATATTCGATCAATGCGGGAACCACCACCCTCAGACCTCCGCGAAAAAGTAGTGGAATCCGGGTGGAAGTTCTGCCAGGCATCAACCAACTCAAAGGACTCAATCAACCCTCTCAGCTTCTTCGCTACAGCAGGGGCACACTGAGTACCAGAACGGTCTTGCGCCTCAAGTGTGCAATTGAAATCCCCACCAAGGAAGACACAGTCTTCCCTATCAATAGTGCTCAACAGAGCAGTCACCTCCTGAAGTAGGCCAGCCTGCAACGTGCCGGAGCTAGGGGCATACACGTTAATGAAATGCAACGGCATGCCATCCAGGCTCACGCCCAGATGGAGCAAACATCCTGGCACAACTTCTTGCACTTTTAAAACATTTGGCAGAAAATTTGGGGCCAACAGAAAGGCCACCCCTCTCGAATTCGAGCTGAGATGGGTCATGTAGACCCCCCCTTCCCACTCCAGTCGCCAGGTGGGTTCATCACTAACAACGGTATGCGTCTCTTGCAGAAAACACACCGCAAATTTCCCCTCTCCAAGGACAAAAGCTGAAATCTGCGAAAACTCTACTCCCATTTAAATTTAATGTAGCTATTGTGAATGTGCAGGCACACTAGATTGAGACCCCTCACACTCTGCCTAGACTCAAAAACTCTCTCTCTGAGGAACTCCAAAAAGTCCCCAAACTGGCTCTTCTCAGTCAGAAACATCACGATCGTTGTTGCCAAGGATAGCCTCGAGAGTCTTAATCAAAGCTGGCCAATCCTCCCACCGTTTCTTTGCAGCCTCCATTTTTGTTCTGATGGTACGGCCTGTTCTTAGGAACTCTCGTACCTCACGAATAACACTTTCATGATACACGGCCTTGGAGTCTGGGTACTCGGCCAACCCACCTGAAACAACAAGCTTACCAGCACAGCGCCCAGGGTCGTTATCAAAAATCGAAAGACCAGAACTCTCTGAAAGTTCGCTAATCCCGCTACACAAACTGGCCCCCTCCTCCGGCATGCCACCATCCCCAGGATCAATGCCAGGGAAGGGTCCCGAAACCTCTGACTGCAACAAGCAGCCCACTGACTGGCTGGGCTCCTGCACTCTACCATCACCCTCCACGTCTGGGCCTGGGGAAGAAAAAACAAGAGGCACCTCAGGCCCGTGGTACACTGGCACACCCGGAATCTGAAAGAGGATCACGACCTGAAACAGTCCCGACCTCCACAGCACCTAGAGTACCCTCTCCACAGGCAACACCCAAAGAATCTCCACTTGCCTTTAAACTCTCCCCTACCGATATGGAGCACAGACTGGTACACCAATGCCCCCGAACCTCCCCCCCTCGGGCTGACTCTGCTCATTCCCTGTCTCAGGGGGCACACTACCAGGGGAGCTAACCCCATCATCTGGCGTGCCAACACCCACAGTAGGCCTCTGAAATGCGGGGACCTCCTCAGACCCAGAGGACACACACAGGGTAGCTAACCTCAACACCCGATGAGATAACTCCTTCGGAAGGCCTCTGAAACGAAGGGGCAACCACCCGCTCCGAAGTCACAACACCAGAGGAGTCAACCCCAGCACGTGGTCTTATAATACCCGCTGAAGATCCCTGAAATAGAGGCCCAACCGACCCGGAAGACACCAGTCAAGACCACCAACCACATCAATGGTGGAAGGTCTGGAGAAAGACATCCCCCTAACATTAGACTCACGCCCTTGCTCTTCCTCTTCCTAACCTCCTTTTTGTCCCGCTAGCATGTGGCGGTATGGTGACCTCCATAACGGAAGTGTCTTCCGCCTCCACACTATCCCCAGCCACTTTACCACCCGCAGGTTTTAGCTTCCCTGCCCCCGTCTGAATGACCTCAACTCCTCGCTGGGCCACGGCAGTTGCAATCTGCACCTCACTGGAGCTGACAGGCGCCCCTTGGGTGGTCTCAGAACTCGGCAGGTGCGCACCCGATCCCGTTTGACTTGCTCGGGTGGACTTTTTCTTCTCCTTCCTTTTCTTCTTCCTCTGTTTCTCCCAATTCCCCCCTTCCTCACCCCCCTCCCCCTGTGCTCCACCTTCAGCCGCCACCACAGATTCAGCACGTGGGGGGCGGGGGCTATCGCTGGCCCGGGTCCCCAAGGCAGAACCTGCAGACCCAGATGGGCTATCACTGCCACCCTGGATCACCGAGGCAGAGCTGGCAGCCCTAGCCGAGTCAGCAGTACCATCCCGCGCCACTGAGGTTTGGCGAGCCACGCCGGATGGGCCAGCAGTGCATCCCTGTGCCACTGCGCTAGAACTTCTCGCAGTGACCCCGCGAATAAGACACTCCCTCCAGAGATGTCCAAATTCGCCACACACATGACACCGTACCGTTCCCCAACTCCAACGCACGGTTCTCGGGAGACCCCTACACTCCACCTCGAAGCTCCCCTCAGTGCCTTCCCCCTCACCTACCTTCATGAACACCCTCCTCTTGAAACTGAAGACCCCTATTCCCTCTGGGTTCACCCCGGGGTGCATGAGCCTAAAGCACTTAGACCGCACCTCCCCAAACTTAGACAGGTGTGGAATAAGTGATGCGTCCGGAATACATGTGGGGCAACTCCGCAGGAGAACCGGTCTCACCCTGGATACCCACGGATCCACCTGTATGTGGACTCCCCCAACAGAGATCCCCTTCTCCAACGCTCGGGCCACACCCTCCTGGGTCTTTAGTATCATCTCAACCTTTCCTCTTTCGAGCTCGGAAGAGACAATAGCTCCCCTCCCAAGAAGTTCATTCAAGGCCTTTGTAATTTCTCCCCTGGACATCATAGGCCCAGTTTGAACCGAGATACCAAAACTGTCCCAATCCAAGTCAACATGAGGCTCATGTTCAGATGGCCTCGTACCCGCCACTGAAGCCACCGCTGTGTAGGTCCGGACCTTCGGCCACACCGCAGCCATCGCTATCCTGACAGAGGCACAAACCAGCTCCAGGCACCCCAGCAGCTCAACTCCAAGTTAAGTTCCAGAGCCAGTCACAGTCAAAGACAGGCAGCAGAAAGCAGAAACCTCCAGCTGAAGCAGGAAAGTCCCTAAGTTCGTCCACAGCCGAGAGCAGCTTTTGGGAAGCTCTATCCCAGTCTAGCTGGAAGCAAAAGTACCTTCTTCACATTAAGCCAGGCAGCCGCACTGTGCAAAATGACTTTAGGGCAGAAAAACGGTGCTAAAAAAATACAAAGACACTGAAATTTCGTACCCTCGATCTCCAGGCACTCTTGGCAGTCCGCCAACGACAACCGCACTCTCGGCAATGTAGAGAAAACTCAGGAATTTGCGCACTAGTAGAGGAATCCTAGACCAGAGGAAAGTTTCAACAGTCCAACGATAAGTTAAACTATGAAGCCCCTCTGCCTCTGTTCCTTCTCCAATGGCAAAATCCTTGAAAGGCTGCTTCAATCCTTCTCAACCGCAGAGCTGAGAAGAAAACACAACTCTCTCTCTCTCTCTCTCTCTCTCTCCTTTCGCTCTCACTCTCTCTCTTAAAAATGGTAGTTTAGTATAGTTTAGTTTTGTCACCTGTTCCGAGGTACAGTGAAGAGCCATTGTTTGCGTACTACCAAGTCAACCTAAAGACCAATCATAATTACAATCAAGCCATCGACTGTGTACAAATAAAGGATAATGGGTATGTTTCACTCTCTCTTGAATTGGGTGTTTTAACTCTCTTTTCTACAAATTGTACTTCCCCTCCTCTTTGTTTCTCTCTCCATCACTTAGTCTTTCTCTGTCCCTGGTCACCCATTCTTTCTCTCCAGAGATTCTGCCTGTCCTGCTGAGTTATTCCAGTATATTGTATCTATCTTTGGTTTAAACTAGCACCTACAGTACCTTCATACACAGACCAAATTACCTACTTGCTTGCTGTGTGCATTCTGTAATTTTGCCTGCACTCAAACAGATTTCTCAGTTATTCATCTGTGCCCCCAAATACTCTCCTATTTCAGTCATTGGCTCCTACCCCAACACTCTAATCCGCATGAACTCATCTGCCTTTCCATTATTATCCCAGACACCATCCTGGCTTCCAATAACTGTCTCCCTGTTCCACCAGACGCCTTGCTGCTCCCATTACTAACCCCCGCCCTCACACACTCTGCTGCCCTCCTATCACTGCTCCCACACTCCCTTACTGCTGACCCACACACACTTTTGCTATCAATTGCTCCCACACACTCCCCTGCTCTGATTACTGACCACCTGCTCTCACACACTCTTCTTCGCTCTTCTTGAGCATACACTCCTGCCCTCCCCTACCCTCCCACAAGCTCCTGCCTTCGTTATTCACCTTTGATCCCATGCCCCTCGTTGACTAATGACCAGGCTTAATCCTGAGATATAAACTTGTTGTCGCTTTCAGAGCCAGAGGCTGACTTTCCTAGACTGCGTCCCCTTGCATGAGATCGCTTGCATGCCGCTGCAGTAGCTTACTTAGCTTTGAAATGACCCCTGTGGCTTCACAGACTCACCATACACACACCGATTCTAACTGGACTGGTGATGTGAAAGCCTCACCCTGCACAATGGAATTCAGTCGGGCACCATGTGTATTCCCTTCTGCAGACTCTTGCAATTTCAGCTGCAATCTGCAGTCTTGTCCTCCTCCTGGAGGACAGGTGGCTACTTCTGGAGGACAAGTGGTACCCACAGTGGTAGCCAGTCATCACAGTGGTAGCCACAGTGGTAGCCAGTTACATCACAGTGGTAGCCACAGTGGTAGCCAGTCACATCACAGGTGGTAGCCAGTCATCACATAGGTAGCCACAGTGGTAGCCAGTCACATCACAGTGGTAGCCACAGTGGTAGCCAGTCACATCACAGGTGGTAGCCACTGTGGTAGCCAGTCACATCACAAGTGGTAGCCACTGTGGTAGCCAGCCATTACATAGGTAGCCACAGTGGTAGACAATCATCACAGAGGTAGCCACAGTGGTAGACCGTCATCACAGAGGTAGCCACAGTGGTAGCCAGTCACATCACAGTGGTAGCCACAGTGGTAGCCAGTCATCACAGTGGTAGCCACAGAGGTAGCCAGTTACATCACAGTGGTAGCCACAGTGGTAGCCAGTCACATCACAGGTGGTAGCCACAGTGGTAGCCACAGTGGTAGCCAGTCATCACATAGGTAGCCACAGTGGTAGCCAGTCACATCACAGTGGTAGCCACAGTGGTAGCCAGTCACATCACAGGTGGTGGCCACTGTGGTAGCCAGTCATCACATAGGTAGCCACAGTGGTAGCCAGTCACATCACAGTGGTAGCCACAGTGGTAGCCAGTCACATCACAAGTGGTAGCCACTGTGGTAGCCAGCCATTACATAGGTAGCCACAGTGGTAGACAATCATCACAGAGGTAGCCACAGTGGTAGACCGTCATCACAGAGGTAGCCACAGTGGTAGCCACAGAGGTAGCCAGTCATCAGCCCCACAACAATGAACTCAATGCTGCCACTAAGTTTGATGGCAACTCAGTGAGGGATTTTAGTGGTACTTACAGACAAAGGAAGAAAGGTGAGCAGAGCAGGCGAGTTTACTTTTGAAATGGTGCTTGACCTAATGGTCACAACTCAGCATTTGTTGGCTGAGATTAAATGGTTAAAATGGGTTTGTGAGCAGTCAGGAGTTCAGTTGTTCAGTTTAGTTTATTGTCATTTGTACCGAGGTACAGTGAAAAGCTTTTGTTGCGTGCTAACCAGTCAGCGGAAAGACAATACATGATTACAATTGAGCTATTCACAGTGTACAGATACATGGTAAGGGAATAATGTTTAGTGCACGATAAAGCCAGTAAAGTCCAATCAAAGATAGCCCGACATTCCCCGATGAGGTAGATAGTGGTTCAGGATTGCTCTCTTGTTGCGGTAGGATGGTTTAGTTGCTTGACAACAGCCTGCCTGATTCCATACATACGTTTTAGACAGGTGCTAATGTTAAAATGAAAAAATTAAAACCAAGATGGGATCAGATGGACTTTCAATGAAGAACAGACATCTGAACTCATGGCTTATTCAGGGTGGCACAGTGGCACAGTGGCGCAGGTGGTGGAGCTGCTGCCACACAGCACCAGAAAATCGCGTTTGATCCCGACTGCAAACTGTGTGGAGTATGCACGTTCTCCTTGTGGCCATGTTGGTTCTGCCGGGTGCTCCGGCTTCTACCCACATCTTGAAACATGTGGGTTAGTAGGTTAATGGTCCTGTGTAATTTGACCCTGGAGTGTAGGCAGTGCATGCGAAAGTGGGATAATAAAGAACTTTGTGAATGGGTAATCATGGTCGGCATGCATGCAATGGGCCGAAGGGCCTGTTTCATGCTTTGTATCTCTGAACCGAAGTGAGCTACTATCAAGCACTTTTAATACAATCAGAATTAAACCATTGGGCACCGGCTGGAAATCGCTCCTTTTGTCCCCATGGTTACTTTGCCATCATCCAAAATAGAAGGATCACTTCAAGTCTAATTACAAGAAAATATTTGTCCACAGCATGCAAATGCCCCGAAACAGAAGAAAAAAAAAAGCTGCCTTGCAAAACTAAAATGTCTGCTGGAGTTTATTATAAAATGTCTGTGATAACAAAGGAGACTTGTGGGCTGAAGGCTGCACACTGCTGTGTCCAGTCGATCCTATCTTTTCTCTTGCATCAATCAAGATTTGCTTTTCACTATATACCTAATTTCTTTGGTTTCGTTATGCAGCTTTCATCATGCTTTACATCGCCCCTTTCTAGATCATTAAAACGCTTCAAAAATAATTTTTCATCATCTCCCTCTGATATACTTCCTCATCTTAATTCTGTGGGAAAGTTGATTGATATTATATATGCTCAACATATAAAGTACAGTAGTTGTGTACTTGTGGTGATCCCCCTTTTGGAATTCAGTTCCAATGGTTTACAACATTGGGTGGCACAGTGGCGCAGTGGTAGAATTGCTGCCTTACAGCGCTTTCAGAACCAGAGACCCAGATTGATCCCAACTATGGGTGCTGTCTGTACAGAGTTTGTACCTTTTCTCCGTGACCGCATGGGTTTTCTCCGAGTTCTTTGGTTTCCTCCCACACTCCAAAGACATAGAGGTTTGTAGGTTGATTGGCTTCGTATAAATGTAAATTGCCCCAGTGTGTGCAGGATAGTATTAATATAAAAGGAGTGAATTGGGACACTCTGCTTTATGGGAAGGATGTAGAAGAGAAATGGAGGACATTTAAAGGGGAAATCCTAAGAGTACAGAATCTTTATGTCCCTGTTAGGGTGAAAGGAAATAGTAAAAATTGGAAAGAGCCATGGTTTTCAAGGGCAATTGGACACTTGTTTCGAAAAAAGAGAGATATCTACAATAATTATAGGAAGCATGGAGTAAATGAGGTGCTAGAGGAGTATAAAGAATTTAAAAAGAATCTTAAGAAATAAATTAGGAAGGCTAAAAGAAGATAGGTTGCTTTGGCAAGAAAGGTGAAAGTAAATCCAAAGGGTTTCTACAGCTATATTAATAGCAAAAGGATAACGAGGGATAAAATTGGACCATTAGAGAGACAGAATGGACAGCTATCTGCAGAGCCAAAAGAGATGGGGGAGATATTGAACAATTTCTTTTCTTCGGTATTCACCAAGGAGAAAGATATTGAACTATGTGAGGTAAGGGAAAAAAGTAGACTAGCTATGGAACCTATGAGATTCAAAGAGGAGGAAGTACTGACACTTTTGAAAAATATAAAAGTGGATAAGTCTCCAGGTCCTGACAGGATATTCCCTAGGACATTGAGGGAAGTTAGTGTAGAAATAGCAGGAGCTATGACAGAAATATTTCAAATGTCATTAGAAACGGGAATAGTGCCGGAGGATTGGCGTACTGCGCATGTTGTTCCATTGTTTAAAAAGGGTTCAAAGAATAAACCTAGCAATTATAGACCTGTTAGTTTGACGTCAGTGGTGGGTAAATTAATGGAAAGGATACTTAATATAAGCATCTGGATAAACAGGGTCTGATCAGGAACAGTCAACATGGATTTTACTTCGAAGGTCATGTTTGACAAACCTTCTTGAATTTTTGAAGCGGTTACTAGGGAAATTGATGAGGGTAAAGCAGTGGATGTTGTCTATATGGATTTCAGTAAGGCCTTTGACAAGGTTCCCCATGGAAGGTCGGTTAAGAAGGTTCAATCTTTGGGTGTTAATGGTGGAGTAGCAAGTTGATTCAACAGTGGCTGAATGGGAGATGTCAGAGAGTAATGGTGGATGGCTGTTTGTCAGGTTGGAAGCCGGTGACCAGTGGGGTGCCTCAGGGATCTGTGTTGGGTCCACTGTTGTTTGTCATGTACATCAATGATCTGGATGATGGGGTGGAAAATTGGATAATTAAGTATGCAGATGATACTAAGATAGGTGGTGTTGTGGATAATGAAGTAGATTTTCAAAGTCTACAGAGAGATTTGGGCCATTTGGAAAAGTGGGCTGAAAGATGGCAGATGGAGTTTAATGTTGATAAGTGTGAAGTGCTACATCTTGGCAGGACAAATCAAAATAGGAAGTACATGGTAAATGGTAGGGAATTGAGGAATGCTGTGGAACAGAGAGATCTAGGAATATCTGTGCATAGTTCCCTGAAGGTGGAATCGCATGTAGATGGGGTGGTAAAGAAAGCCTTTGGTGTGCTGGCCTTTATAAATCAGAGCATTGAATATAGGAGTAGGGAAGTAACGTTGAAATTGTACAAGGCATTGGTAAGACCAATTCCGGAGTATGGTGTACAATTTTGGTCGCCTAATTATAGGAAGGATGTCAACAAAATAGAGAGAGTACAGAGGAGATTTACTAGAATGTTGCCTAGGTTCCAGCAACTATGTTACAGAAAAAGGTTGAACAAGTTAGGTCTTTATTCTTTGGAGTGCAGAAGGTTAAGGACTTTATTCTTTGGAGTGCAGACTTGATTGAGGTCTTTAAAATGATGAAAGGGATAGACAGAGTTGACGTGGATAAGCTTTTCCCATTGAGGGTAGGGAATATTCAAACAAGAGGGCATGACATGCGAATTAAGGGACGGAAGTTTAGGGGTAACGTGAGGGGGAACTTCTTTATTCAGAGGGTGGTGGCTGTGTGGAATGAGCTTCCAGCAGAAGTGGTGGAGGCAGGATCGATTTTAACATTTAAGAGTAAAGTGGATAGGTATATGGACGTGAAGGGAATGGAGGGGTATGGTCTGAGTGCAGGTAGACGGGACTAGGGGAAAACAAATGATCGGCATGGACTGGAAGGGCCGAGAGGGCCTGTTTCCATGCTGTAATTGTTATATGGTTATATGGTTATATGGTTATATGTGGGGGGGTCGCTGGTTGGTGCAGACTCGGTGGGCCGAAGTGCCTGTTTCAGTGCTGTATCTCTAAAACTAAAACTAAAACAAACAAAAAAATACATTATTACTCAATGCAATTAGCACATACAACAAGGGACAAATATCAATGTCATTTGTTATTGATCCATCTGACAGTGAAAAATATGTTTCTTTGCTTTCTACATCAAAATCCTTCAAAATTGTTAGCAGGTGCTTGTAGTCCAGATTGGAACGTGCAACTGATGGCTCCAGAGAGGGCCACCAGAGGATTTTGTTAAACAGGTCAGCACCTTTCTGACCTCTTTGATGGTGCATTGCAAGGTGCTGACGGTCAGGTGCCAGCATGTCTGTCCAGGAGCTCCACTGTCGAACTCAGCACCATGGGCAGAGCTCATTCATCCTGAGGTAGGAGACACTTGGACTGCAGGTGGAGTGATACAGCATGGAAAAAGGCCCTTCAGTCCAACTTGCCCACACCAACCATCTACACTAGTCCCACCTACCTGTGTTTGGCCCATATCCCTCTAATGTCATATCCCTGTCTTATCCATGTACCTGTCTAATACTTTCTTAAATGTTGGGATAGTCCCTACCTCAACTGCCTCCTCTGCAGCTCGTCCATACACCCACCACTGTGAAAAAGAACCCATCGTATTCCTATTTAATCTTCTACTCACTGTAAACATATGTCCCTTGGTTCTCGATTCAACTACTCTCGGCAAGAGACTGTGCATCTATCCGATCTATTCCTCTCATGATTTTATACAGATGCTGGAATCTTCGGCAAAACACAAAGTGCAGGTCTAACACTACGAGTCAGGCAGCATCGGAGGAGGGACTGGATAGATGACGATTCTGGCCGAACACTTCCTGAATATCCCGATCCGAAACGTCATTGAAGCTGTCGGACCCGCTGTGTTACTTCAGCACTTTGTGCATTGATCCTGAGTTGAGTGTCTGGTTACACTTAGTAAGTCAGCTACAAGTGGTTTGATAGCACAAATGGCCAGGTAGGAGAAGGTAGGTGAAGGAAAATGTTTGGAGTTAGGTTCTTTATTTTAATTAATATTAATGTTTTAATTTATCCTCATCAGTTACATACGTTTTGGTACTTTTTTAATTTCTAGTTTTAAATTTAAATCTCTTTCAGCACTTTTCCAATGTTTTTGATTATCGGAAACGTTGTTTGACAGTGACAAGGCAGCATCGCTTTCCTGAGACCCTGCACGTGCGATCTCGGGGTTGTCCTTGGGTCGCTCTAATTTCTGGGATGGAGACTGCAGCAAAGCCCCCAACTCCATTTGATCGGCAGAGCTGTGAAAGATTTCAGATAAGCTCAGTCACAGTGCAGCTCCAACAATACTTGGCCCATTGTGTGTGTGTGTGTGTGTGTGTGTGTTGTGATTGCTAAAATATTTAATCTTAACAATTTTCCTGCCAGGGAATCTAATTTAATATCTAACCCCTCACATACCATATATGTACTAAACCCAGAGAACGTTTTGGTAGCATCTGTACTCTAACATCAAGGATATTCCCCTCAGTATGTGAGGGATGGGGTGAATGTTTAGGGGAGGTGCATGCAGATATTGAAGGCAAGATCATCAATTACCAATGTACATTGGCAGTGAATAAGCTTCCTTCTGTTGCGCTTCTGAAATCATTGCCCTTGCCTCTGTGTTTAGAGGGTAAATCTGCCTGATTTATCGACAACACTATTTCTGTCATTTGGAATGGGCTTGCTGTTGGTGATGTAAGAGCTCCCAACCTTGGTTTGACTGTTTTAGAAATTAATGCTCGTCATTTTCTATTTTTTCAGACAGCTAAAGATCCCGGTGACTGTGGTAAGTGGAAACAAAATAATGCATCTGTTATTTCATTGTGATGCTTGTTGTCAATGGCTAGAAAATAAGTTTCCTAATCAGATTACAATTTATCACTAATCTATTGCAACTCAGATTTGCAAGTGGACGTTGCTTTCGCACTACAAATAGATTTGTGATTGAACTGACCTTGTGTTTTTTTTTCAGGTGATCAAACTTGACTTTAAAATGTTACTATCACGTACCGATAGGGGACTGTCACCTTTACTAAATCTTTGCATTCCGTGTAAATGAGGATTTGCCTTTTGCAAATACAATTTGGGAAGACGGCGGTGAGGATGGAACAAGCTTTTAAGCATATGACAAAATGAGATCTGCAGCAATATAATATATTTATAAATTCAGTGCTTACATTCTCCCTTGTGATTGCACAGAGAAGTGTTCCATTGTGGAATTTGAAAATAAGGCCAAGGGCTTTAGTGCTCACTCTGAATAAAGGAACTGCAAGGGCTGTCATATAAACATGAGGGGGTTGAAACTGAATTGATTGAATGGGCAGGAGACTTCATATTAATAATTAGTTTAAAGATATATTAACACTTTTATGTGGTTTAGAATTATTTTATCTTTACTCATCTTGTGATTATGTACGTATGTAAACATTCTTAAAGGACATTCTGTTAGCCATTTCTTGTGACTGAAGTTGATTCAAATTAATTCACATAAAGAATTGCCTGCGAAACACACCCCAGAATGCAAAATTATGTTTTGTATTGATTTTAGCAGTTCTGTCACTTCCAGCATATTTAAAGCAAGGTACAATGCAGGGACAACACACTGGTTTGTGCAGTAACTATTCCCATCATGGGCATGTGGCCCATGGGCTCGCAATCGTAACCTCTCTTTACCTCCACAGAAACTAAAATGGAAAGACACTGAAAAATACAGAGGCACGCTGGACTGGAGTACTGTGAAACAATGAAACCATTGAACCTCGCTGTCCTTTCCAGAAAACATGGAATAACATTAGAAATGATTCACGATAAGTGGGCAAAATAGTGAAAGCGGCATGGGCATAGTGGTAGAGCTACCGCCTCACAGCACCAGAGACCCGGGTTCAATCCTGACTATGGATGCTGTCTGTACGGAGTTTCTACATTCTCCCCTTAACCTGCGTGGGATTTCTCCAAGATCTACACTTTCCTCCCACACTCCAAAGACGTACAGGTTTATGGGTTAATTGGCTTGGAATAAATGTAAATTGTCCCTCGTGTGTGTAGGATAGCGTTAGTGTATGGGGATTGCTGGTCGAAGGGCAAATTTCTGTGCTGTTGGCAACGGCCATTAGATTGCCACAATGCCAGTCTGCAAAAGGGGATAAGTAAACGCCAGATCATTTCTGCTTGTATGTGCCACGTTGAAACCAACGTGTCTTGCCAATACACTTTCCATCGATCTTCACCCCCCATCCCTTCTCCTTCAAGTGTATGGACAGCAGTCATGTTATCTATGCAATATCACAGTTGCTGACTAAAACCCATGCTTGTAGAGTATGTCCATTTGCTACGAGGAAAGGTGTTGCCTGAAGGTCAATGGATAGTTTATAGCGAGTCATGCGTTGTGAATCAAAATTATCTTTATTGATGTAATACAAACAACAGCACACACGCGACTGGGGAGGGTTTTCCCAGGGTTCTTTATATATACCAAGGCACACCCACTAACCACGTGACCACTCCTTCCCACCAAACACAGTCACGTGACACTGTCAGCCCAAGTGCTGACGGTTCGCTCAGTAAGTGGCCTAACCACTGGGTGCCCCCACCCCCACCCCCCTAGAACAGGTCCCACCCCAGAACTGGAGGCATGAAAATGAAACGGCAGACAAACAAGGCGCTACCCCCTCACACCAACCAACAGGAATCGAGCCCGGAGGAAATCGATGCCCAGCATGGGAGATATCGGCAACCGTAAAAGTCCAGGTGAAATGCCAGGGGGCCATAGATTAGTGGGACTATACGGACCCCAATTGTCCGGATGGAGCTGCCATTTGCCATGGTTAACGAGAGCCCCCGCTGGCCGGAACGAATGTCCAGCCCCGATGAGGGAAAAATGCTAACCTCTGCCCCCATGTCAATGAGGAAACGTCATCCCGAATGTTGGTCCCAAGCGTAGAGGTGGAGTTTCTGACCGACCGCCGCAGCGACTACTGGCATCAGCCCCAGCGTTTCCCGGGTATGAGCAGGGCGGGCGGCACTGTTGGGCCGCAGAACCACAGCGTTGATGGTAGAAACACCACTTTCCTTTACCAGTATCGCCTGGGACCGGTTGCACGGCCGAACCTCCGGTGGATACTGGGCCCGGTCGCTGGCCTTACAAGGCACTGTTGACACCAGATTAATCACAGTGCCGCTCTGCTGCTTGGACTGCCACAGCTCATCCGCATGCTCTGCTAGCTGCAGGGGGTCAGCGAAATTCTCACCCGCAAGGAGCAGGTGGATGTCGTCTGGCATCTGCTCCAGGAAGGCGTGTTCGAAGAGGAGGCAGGGCTGATGACCCTCCATGAGGGTAAGTATTTCACTCATCAGCACAGACTGCTTGCGATCGCTGAGATCGCCCATGTGCATGATCCTCGCTGCGCACTCACGGCGGCTGAACCCAATGGTGCAGAAGAGGAGCACCTTGAGGCCTGTGTATTTGTCCACAGCCGGCAGCACCTGTAGGTAATGGACCAGGCGACTGGCCATACCCTGATCCAGCGCGCCGACCATCTAATAGTACTTGGTGTCATCGGCCGTGATGCGTCGATATGGGACTGGGCCTCAGCTTGCTGGAACCACACTTGGGGCTGCGATGTCCAGAACACGGGCAGCTTAAGCGAGATGGCAAACTGCTGGGCCAGATCAACAGTGAAGCCGTGTTGCAGTGGTTGATCATAATACAGAGGTAATACAGAGAACAGCACACGCGTGACTGGGAAGGATTTTCCCAGGACTTTCTATATATACCAGGGCACACCCACTAACCACGTAATGACTCCTTCCGCCAAATAGTCACATGACCCTGTCAGCCGAAGTGCCAAGGGTTTGTTTAGTAAGAGGCCTAACCACTAGGTGGTGCCACAAGTTATTCATTTAAGACCATGCATCACATGGTTATATTTTTTACTGCTGTTCAATTGAAGACTGACTGAACAAGAGTTGTGTTAACTTGCTCAAGTGAGCTTATGTCAACTTTAACTATGGAACACAATTCATTACACTGTTTGGCCAATGTAAGATTAGCTCAAGACAAGATAGCAGAAATATATATCTCAAATGGGGCAGAGTCGGAAGGTGCAGAAAATATGAAGATGTGAAAGATATTTTTGGTATTACATGAGTTTTTTTGGTCAATCTTTTCCAGGTGATCAATGTTATAGGTGACAATGTTGAACAAAATATCATGATCCAGGAGCAGGAAAAGGCAGTTTTCTTTGCAGAGATTGGCCCCACACTTAAGCAACACAAATAAACTTGTTTGCACCATGAGGTGCAATAAATGCCCCATTTAGTGACATCTTTGCCAACTCAACCAGCGTTGTTCCAAATATTTCAGACTCGCTTCTTTGATACTCAGAAACAGATGTTTGAGGAGGCACTGAGGATTTCATTGTCAATGAAACTGTAATTTCAGAACGTTCATGAAACATGTGTTGAGGGTCAGATTAACGTGAGGGTGAAGCTGCAAGGAAATGCAAACCAAACTCTCGCATTAGCAAGACCTTATTTCTATGAAGGCAAAAATAATTGTGATTTCGATAGATTTTGTTGAGAGGCATGAAGACGTTTTGGTCACCTCAAGCTGAAGGTGTGAATCTGTTGGAAAGAGCTACAAAGGCAGCAATAGCAGAATCTACCGAAGATAGACACAAAATGCTGGAGTAACTCAGTGGGACAGGCAGCATCTCTGCATAGAAGAAATGGTTGACGTTTCAGATTGAGATGCTTCTTCAGATTTAACCCATTCCTTCTCTCCAGAGACACTGAGTTACTCCAGCATTTTGCGTGTATCTTTGGTGCAAAGCCAGCATCTGCGTTTCCTTCCTACACATAGCAGAATCTACCATGCTTTTTGTATTCGGACCTGGTACATGGGCAGATTGGTGGAAAATCTGGTAACTCCAGGACACTTTCATGGTGATAAAACCATGGATCACTTGATCACAAAATGCAGGAGACCAAATTCTTATGTCAGGAATCCACACGGTTGCTGTCTGTCCTCTGAAAATAATCTGCTAATATAATTTTACTGGTATTGTAGATTTTGAACCATTTTATAGAGGCCAACACAATTCAGCTGACACAGACAAGCACAGACCACAGTTCATAATAGTATAAGAGATAGAAGCAGAATTAGGGCATTCAGTCCATCAAGTCTACTCCGCCATTCAATCAGGACTGATCCATCTCTCCCTCCCAACCCCATTCTGCTGCCTTCTCCCCATAACCTCTGCCTTAAATATATCCACTGACTGCCTCCACAGCCTTCTGTGACAAAGAATTCCACAGATTCACCACCCTTTGCTTGGAGACAAAGAAATACACTTGCTGAATGTAGCAGAAAAGGTTTACTGAATACCATTGAATCCAACAATGAGCCATGAAAGAAGCTGTGACATTTTGACAAATGAATACAGCTAGTTCACAACTATCATTGAAATTAATGGTCTGAGCATTGTAGTAAGTGTGGATGTTCCCGCGGATCACTCAGTAAAATAGACAAGATACCCACAGGTGTCATTTCAAACAAGTCTTGCTAATAAAATGTGAGAAACTGTTGAGGACCAAGTTAAAATGAGTGTTATAAACAATGAGTGAAATGAGGTGCATGGTGCTTATCATTAACTGTGTATCAAAGATGCCACCATTGGAATGTTCTTATGATCCAGACAGAAACCATTCAGCTCATTGAGTTGGCTCTGAGAACATTCCTATCAAATGTGTTCCCCCACTTAATTCCCAGTCCCCTATTCTCTCACACATTCCATCAACTCCACCATGATTGCCCAACCACCCACCAATACTAGCAGTATGGTAGAACTCTACCAGTAGTCAATTTACAGCAGCTGATTAACCTACCTGTATATCTTTCAAGATGGCGCCCAACCCAGGCGACTATTTGTGTGCTAGTCAAATATGCAGAGCTGCAAACAAACATTACAATCGCTCCACACTTCTAAATCTCTGCTCCGACAACAACATTTCTTACTTTACCTGCACACTGTGGGTGGCTCGATTGTAATCATGGTTTGTCTTTCCGTAGACTGGTTAGAAACATAGAAAATAAAAATAGGTGCAGGAGGAGGCCATTTGGCTCTTTGATCTAGTACCACCATTAATCTGATCAAGGCTGATCATCCTATATCAGTACCCCCTTCCTGCTTTCTCCCCATATCCCTTGATTCCTTTAGCCACAAAAGCTATATCTAACTCTCTTTTGAAAATGTCTAGTGAAGTGGCCTCCACTGCCTTTTGTGGCAGAGAATTCCACAAATTCACAACTCTCTGGGTGAAAAGGTTTTTCCTCATCTCATCCTAAATGGCCTACCCCCTTCTTCTTAAACTGTGACCCCTGGTTCTGGACTCCCCCAACATCGGGAACATTTTTCCTGCTTTTATCCTGTCCAATCCCCTAAGAACTTTAGGGTACACAAAAGGCTGGAGAAACTCAGCGGGTGCAGCAGCATCTAAGAAGCAAAGGAGATAGGCGACGTTTCGGGTCGAGACCCTTCTTCAGACTGGTCAGGGATCAGGGAAACGATAGATATAGACGGTGATATGGAGAGATTAAGAAGAAAGAATGAAAGATCTGCAAAAAAGTATCAATGATAAAGGGAACAAGCCATCGTAAGCTGTTTGTAGTGTGAAAATGAGAAGCTAGTGCGACTAGGGTGGGGGAGAGAGATAGAGAGAGAGGGAATGCCCGGGCCCGAGGGCTGAGGGAGAGGTGGGAAGGGGAGGAGACAGCAAGGATTAACAGAATTGAGAAAATTCAATGTTCAAGCCCAGAGGATGCAGACTCCCCAAGCGGAGTATGAGGTGCTGTTCCTCCAACTTGCGGTGTTGCTCACTCTGGCCGTGGAGGAGGCCCAGGGCCCAGAGGTCGGATACGGAATGGGAGGGGGAGTTGAAGTGCTGAGCCACCGGGAGGTCGGGTTGGTTATTGCGGACCGAGCGGAGGTGTTCGGCGATATAGATCATCTGGCATCTGGAGCAGCGGATGCAGTAGATGACTTAAGAACTTTATATGTTTCTTTGAGCTTCCCTCTCATCCTTCTACATTCCAGCAAATATAAGCCCAGTCGATCCATTCTTTCACCGTTAGCACACAACAAAATCTTTTGACTCTACGTCGGTTTACATGACAATAGACTAAACTGAACTGAACTGAACTAATCTTTAGGATGTGCAATGAAACCTGAATACTGGGAAGAACGCCATTTGGTCACAGGGAGAACGTGCCAATTCCACACGGACTGCTTCGGAGGGCAGAATCAAACATGGATCACTGGAACTATAAGACATCTGTAGCAGACTAAATCCAGAAGTCAACTTGTTACATTAGACTGCATTAAGGGAAGGAACTTGAGAGGATGTTTTCTGATCTAACCACAATGCAGAGTAGAATGGAAACGGACAGACCAGGACAATTACTGATTTGTCTTCCTGTCTCAGGGGAGAGCAAGAAGTGGAAGCATTATGTTGGCAGATGCTGTAACAAAACTTGTAGAAGTCAGAGCAGGGACAGAGCCGTGCTCCCGGCCCCAAAATAATTCATTGCCGAAGAGTGGTATTTATGCAGCAATAATAAAATCTGATCAAGGAGGGCTAAGTGAAGCCAGGAGATGACCATTCTGGCAATGGTGAATGGAAGCAAGCGAAGTCAGCAGTATTACCAAGCATCAGAATTGTCAGGGCACTTAAATAGAAGGCAAGGCTGTGGGGAAGCTGCAAGGGACTGAAGACAATGGGAAATAATGAAGCCGTATCCCATGAAACACAAGGGAGAAAGAATGGGAAAGTATAACAAGTACAGTAGCAGCAAGAGGGCCATGAGGGGAAAAATAGGGGCCATAATGTTCATCTATTTGTGGTGTCAGGGGATGTGGGTGAGGTCTAAATGAATACTTCTTATGTGTATTTGCCCATGAGAAGGCTCTGCAAGATAGTGAGAGGTACATTGATATTCTAAACAATGTCAAGATTGTGGAGGCGTTAGTTGTCTTGGAATGCATGCGTGGATAAGACCCAGGTCCTGATCAGATTTAACCAGAGTTGCAATGGAAATCAGGGAGGACATAGGTGGAGCCATAGATGAGATAGCAGAAGACTGCACGCTAACCAACGTTAGTCTTTTGGTAGCTGCACGCCAGTGAGCATTATGTCAGTGACAATAACATTATTGGACAAATCTCTAAGAGACACGTTTTATGTACACGATGTAAATCTCTAAGAGACACGATTCAGTCCCTTGCGAGGGAAGACATAGGGACTGATGAGGTAGAGTCACTGTGGATTGAGTTGAGGAATTGTAAAGGCAAAAAGACACTAAGTGGTGTTATCTACAGACCCCCAAATAGTAGTCTGGATGTAGGGTGTAAGTTGCAGCAGGAGTTACAACCGGCATGTAACAAAGGTAATGCCACTGTGGTGATGGGGGATTTCAATATGCCGGTAGACTGGAAAAATCAGCTTGGCTCAGGACCCCAAGAAAGAGAGTTTGTAGAATGCCTCCGAGATGAATTCTTGGAGTAGCTTGTAATGGAGGTGACCAGAGAAAAGACAACTCTGGATTTAGTGTTGTCCAATGAACCAGATATGATAAGAGAACTTGAGGTAAAGGAACCACTTGGAGGTAGTGATCATAATATGATTAGTTTTAATCTGCAATTTGAGAAGGAGAACTTTAAATTTGAAGTGTCAGTGATGCAGTTGAACAAAGAGGACTATGAAGGCATGAGAGGGGAGCTGGCCAAGGTAGACTGGAAAGATATCCTAGTAGGAATGACGGTGGAATAGCAATGACAGGAATTTCTGGGCATAATCCAGAAGACACAGGATCATTTCATTCCAAAAAGGAAGAAAGATTCTAAGGGGTGTAGGAGGCAACCGTGGCTGATAAGAGAAGTTAGAGATAGAATAAAACTAAAAGAAAAGATGTATAACACAGCAAAGAGTAGCAGGAAGCCAGAGGATTGGGAAACTTTCATGGGACAACAGAAGGAAACAAAACGGGCAATACGGGTTGAAAAGATGAAGTACGAAGGGAAGCTGGCAACGAATATAAAGAAGGACAGTAAAATCTTCTTTAGATATGTTAAGGGAAAAAGAATAGCAAAGGCAAATGTGGGTCCCTTGAAGGCAGACACGGTTGAAATTATTATGGGCAACAAGGAAATGGCAGAAGAGTTGAATAGGTACTTCGGATCTGTCTTCACTAAGGAAGACACAAACAATCTCCCAGATGTACTGGAGGCAGAGGACCTAAGGAGGTAGAGGAACTCAAATAAATTTTCATTAGGAGAGAAATAGTATTGGGTAGGCTAATGGGACTGAAGGATGATAAATCCCCTGGGCCTGATGGTCTGCATCCCAGGGTCCTCAGGGAGGTGGCTCTAGAAATAGTGGACGCATTGGTAATCATTTTCCAATGTTCAATAGATTCAGGATCAGTTCCTGTGGAATGGAGGATAGCTAATGTTATCCCACCTTTCAAGAAATAGGCGCGAGAGAAAACAGGGAATTACAGACCTGTTAGCCTGACTTCGGTGGTGGGAAAGATGCTGTAGTCAATTATTAAAGGGGTAATAATAGGACATTTGGATAGCAGTAAAAGGATTAGTCCAAGTCAACATGGATTTATGAAAGGGAAATCATGCTTGACTAATCTTCTGGAATTCTTTGAGGATGTGACAAGTGAAATGGATGAAGGGGTGACAGAGGGTGTAGTGTATCTAGACTTACAGAAATCCTTTGATAAGGTCCCGCACGGGAGACTGGTGACTACAATTAGAGAACATGGTATTGGGGGTAGGGTGTTGACATGGATAGAAAATTGGATGGCAGACCGGAAGCAAAGAGTAGGAGTGAACGGGTCCTTTTCAGAATGGCAGGCAGTGGCGAGTGGAGTGCCACAAGGCTCGGTGTTGGGCCGCAATTGTTTACCATATATATTAATGATTTGGAAGAGGGAATTAGGAGCAACACTAGTACATTTGCGGATGACACAAAGCTGGGTGGCAGTGTGAACTGTGGAAAGGATGTTAGGAGGTTGCAGGGGGACCCTAACAGGTTGAGTGAGTGGGCAGATGCATGGCAGATGCGTGGCAGATGCAGTATAATATAGATAAATGTGACTTTGTCCATGTGGCAAAAACAAGGGGGCAGATTATTATCTAAATGGGGTTAGGTTAGATAACAGGGAGGTACAGTGAAACCTGGATGTCCTTGTACACCAATCACTGAAAGTTGGCTGACAGGTGCAGCAGGCAGTGAAGAAAGCTAATGGAATGTTTTCCTTCATAACAAGAGAATTCCAGTCTAGGAATAAAGAGGTTCTTCTGCAGTTGTATAGGGCTCTGGTGAAACCACATCTGGAGTATTGTGTACAGTTTTGGTCTCCTAATTTGAGGAAGGACATCCTTGTGATTGAGGCAGTGCAGCGTAGGTTCACGAGATTGATCCCTGGGATGGCGGGACTGTCATTTGAGGAAAGATTGAAAAGACTAGGCTTGTATTCACTGGAGTTTAGAAGGATGAGGGGGGATCTTATAGAAACATATAAAATTATAAAAGGACTGGACAAGCTAAATGCAGGAAAAATGTTGCCAATGTTGGGCGAGTCCAGAACCCGGGGCCACAGTCTTAGAATAAAGGGGAGGTCATTTAAGATTGAGGTGAGAAAAAACTTTTTCACCCAGAGAGTTGCGAATTTATGGAATTCTCTGCCACAGAGGGCAGTGGAAGCCACTGGATGGATTTAAGCGAGAGTTAGATTGAGCTCTATGGGCGAGTGAAGGGATATGGGGAGAAGGCAGTCACGGGCTATTGATAGGGGACGATCAACCATGATCACAATGAATGGCGGTGCTGGCTCGAAGGGCCGAATGACCTCCTCCTGCACCTATTTTCTATGTTTCTATGTACACTTGGAAAGATTGGGGATGATCAGAGATAATTAACATGAATTTGTGTAGGAGACATCCTGACTCTCTATTTCCATTGAACTTTTTGAGGAGGTAACTAAGAAAATTAATTAAGGCACGACAGTAGACATTGTCAATATGGACATTAGTAAATCATGATGGCTGGTCTAGAAGTTGAGGTGCATGTGATCCAGCAAGCCAGTGGTCTAGCTGATTGCTCGAAGGCAGAGGGCAGTAGTGGAAGTTTGCTTTTCTGATGGGAAACCTGCGACCTGTGGTGTATTGCAGGGATCAATGCAGGGATCATTGTGGTTTTGTCATATATTAATGACTATGTGAATGTAGAAGTTATGATTCATAGGTTTATGGATGACACAAACATTGATGGTGTTGTGCATTGTAAGGAAGCTTCTCTAAGTCCACAACAGAATACAAATCAGATGTAAAGTTGGATGGAGCACTGGCAGAGAGAATGTAATCCTAATAAATGTCATGTCAAATAAAGCCAGGATAAAAACAGTAAATGGTCAGGCCCTGATGAGCATTGAACAGAGGCATCTTGGGTTCAAGTTTCTTGGAAGTGGCAATACAAGTAGATAGAGTAGTAAAGAAGGCCCATGACAAAAACATATTGGTCAGGGCATTGGATGTAAGAATTGGAATGCACAATACAATTATACAAAACATTGATTAGACCACACTTGGAGTATTGTGTACATATTTTGGTCGCCACACTATCGGAAGAAAACAAATGCATTGAAATGGGTGCAAAGGAGAGTTACTGGGATGTTGACGGGATTGGAGGATGTTAATAGGCAGTGATTGAACAGACTAGGCTTGTCTTCTTGAAAAGAAGGAAAAGGCTGAGAAGGGACGTGATAGAGATGTATATAATGGAGAGAGGCACAGATAGTGTGGATGGTCAGAACCTTTTATCTCTGGTAAGAATGTTGGATAAGGCATAGATTTAAGGTGAGAAAAAGGTGGCTTAAAGGTGACCTGAGGGAACTGCAGATGTTGGAAAATCGAAGGTAGACAAAAATGCGGGGGAAACTCAGTGAGTGAGGCAGCATCTATGGAGCGAAGGAAATAGGCAACGTTTCAGGCCGAAACCTCTACTTCAGACTGATTAAGAGACAGCTGGACAAAATGGTTGGCATCGACATGGTGCATGGCAGGGCCTGTGTCCGTGCTCTACAGCTCTGTGACTTTAATGGAAAAAAATGTGTGTATGTGGAACAGATGGCAATATCCTCATATATATGAAGAAAATAATGCCCTATCATGGCAGTTAGAGGAAGTCAGTGAAATTATGAACAGGCTATGTACAAAGCAATTGGCAATAAGCTGTTTTCAAGAGAGGGTTAGATTTAGCTCTTGGGGCTAAAGGATTCAAGGGATATGGGGAAAAAGCAGGAACAGGGTACTGATTTTAGATGATCAGTCATGATCATATTGAATGGCGGTGCTGGCTCAAAGGGCCGAATGGACTACTCCTGTACCTATGTTTCTATTGCGTCTATGTTTCAATGCTTCTAAGCTTTATGAGTTGTCAATTTAGAAAGGGTATAAACACATTGTATATTAGACGTCTTGGTGCAAGACCTTGCTATGAAGGATTTGGATATGGCTTTGTAGATGATAACCTGAATATTACGAACAGATTTAGAGATCTGAGAATGTATTAAGAGGTTCTTTGAGATCAGGGGACTTACGGTTGTAGTTGTCAGAATTGTAACTGATCAACAAAAGCTATGCCTATATTTACTGTGGAATCCAAGAGTTGTTTAATAGAACTGCTATAAATACAGTGGGAGGATGATTGTAGGACAGCTGATATGATAAATAAAGAATCAATTAAGGCTGGCTTGGGTTGAAAAATCAGGAACATAAACAACAATATTAAAATAACCAAAGTAGATAACCCTGAATCCTGGGAAGCTGGAGGTCAGCAAGACTGGGAAAAGGGAGAGAATTCCGCATGAGATTCCTTTTAAATGGGCAATATCCAAAGAACTAGAATTCTTTACTGGCACCTTGAGAGGAATTCTCTTCGAAAGACCACAACATCAGAGCGGAGGACATTGGTGGTTGAGGAGGTGCGGCGACAGGAGGAGGCCGCAAGAAGTGCAAAGGCGGTCTCTCTTGCCAAACAGCGGCAATGGGTGCAGTGGGAAGGTGTGGAGCGGAGGAAGATCAGCTGGAAAGAACTATAGGAAATGGAATCAAGCAAGATCAGCTTCATCATCAGAGCGACATACGACGTGCTTCCATCACCAAAGCACCTCCATCAGTGGTACGGCGAGGATCCAACCTGTGCCCTCTGCCCAACTCCAGCGACCCTCAAACACATCATGGTAGGCTGCAAGACCAGCCTCACACAAGGGAGATACACGTGGCGGCATAATCAGGTACTAAAAAGCCTGGCAACAGCCCTTGAGAACAGGCGGTGTGCGACCAACTCCTTGCCTCCGAGAGCAAGCAACCCCCCCCTTTAAGGGCAACAACCTTTGTCCGAGAAGGACAGAAAACACCTAAACATCCTTCCACCAGATCAGAAGAAGGAAACCTATGCAGGGCCCGTGACTGGAGGATGCTGGCGGACATCGGCCGACAACTAATCTTTCCACCTGAAATTGCTTCAACCAACCTCAGGCCAGACTTGGTGTTCTGGTCCCCTTCACAGAAGACTGCTTACATCATAGCGCTCACAGTTCCATGGGAGAACTCTGTTGAGGAAGCCTATGAGCGTAAGAAGCTGCGCTACACAGAGCTTGCAGCAGAGGCAACGCAGCGTGGGTGGAACACCAAAGTCTATCCAGGTGTGGTGGGATGCAGAGGATTTGTTGCGTCATCTACCATCAGACTGCTGAAGGAGCTTGGAATCCACGGTCAGGCTCTGCGGAAGACCATAAGATCACTCTCAGGCGCGGCTGAAAGAAGCAGCCGTTGGATTTGGCTCAAGCGGAAAGACCCATGCTGGGCCCCAAGTACGTCATGGTGAATCTTTGGGGCAGTTTGACACGGGACACGCGCTGAGGGCTGATCATCCTGCAGTGGGCTGCCCTTGTGGAGGGTGTATAGTGTTAAAAGGCCGAAACACCCAGTGATGCAAGGATACACTACTGATGATGTGTCCTGTGCCCAACTGTCCTGAAGGTTACCAGGCCAAGATATACGTATATCCTCCCCCCCCCCCCCCCCCCCCCCCCCCCCGCTCCCCCGATGTTGAGCGTCTACCACTCTCAGCAATCAATGAATGTCATGAAATGCTCCCACCTACTGGCACAAGGGACTTCTTAACATCTTGTCCTGTGTACTTGATTCTCATGGGGAACCGGCAGAATGCTTGTCAAGTATGGTGAGATGACAGAAATTGAGCAATTTTGGAGAACACTTAAGTCCTAACAGACTCAATGGAATCAATACAGTGACAATTGGTGTTGACAGAACAAATTAAGTTTAGTTTAGAGATGCAGCATGGAAATAGGCCCTTCGGCACCCGAGTCCGTACTGACCAGCGATCCCCACACATTAACACTAATCTACACACACTAGGGGCAGTTTACACTTCTACCAAGTATACAAACCCTTGCCAATTAACCTACAAACCAGTACGACGTTGAGTGTGGGAGGAAACACAAGATCTTGGAGAAAACCCATGCGGTCACAGGGAGAGCGTACAAATTCCGTCCAGACAGCACCCGTAGTCGGGATCGAACCTGGGTCTCAGGCACTCAAAGCATTCAAAGCATACTTGGCAACTCTACCATTGCACTACCATGACGCCCCTAAAGTAGCTGACTGTAAGCTGGCACACACCAAAGAAGTGTGCGTTAACCACAAGAATACTGCTTCTAAGGGAACACTGGAGTGAACGAACTCGACTTGAGTTGTTTAGTTTTGGACAAGTGTGTAGTATTATGGAAGCAATTTTATTGTGTCCAAATCATAGCAGATCCTCATTAGGAGACAGAACTGGGCGCTGTAGTTCAATTAAATGCTTAGAGCAATGTGGCTGCACAGCAGCACTCGAAAAAGAAAGCACGTAAGGGGAAGAGGAGACTACATACAGATCAGGATTGGGAAAAGTACAGCAAAGGGAAGCCAGCACACAGTGTAGCCTAGATGCACACATAGGGGAACTACTGACTGTGGTGCAGCAAAGTAATTGGCCAGGTAAAAAAAACACCAGCTGTTTGCAGGAACAATTCAAAAAAAGAGTGTAGTGTTCTGCATCTGACAGTTTTAGCATTATTTTTCTTTTACTCCGTCCTTCGAAGAATGAGGGGGGCCTTATTGAAACGTACAGAATAGTGAAAGGCTTGGATAGAGTGGATGTGGAGAAGATGTTTCCACTAGTGGGAGAGTCTAGGACTTGATGTCATAGCCACAGAATTAAAGGATGTTCTTTTAGGAAAGAGATGAGTAGGAATTGCTTTAGTAAGAGTGTGATGAATCTGTGGATTTTTTTACCACAGAAGGCTGTGGAGGCCAAATCAATAGATATTTTTAAGGCAGAGATCAATAGATTCTTGATTAATACTGGTGTCAGAGATTATGGGGAGAATGCAGGAGAATGGGGTTAGGAGGGAGAAATAGAGCAGCCGTAATTGAATGGTGGAGTACACTTGATGGACTGAATGGCCTACTTCTGCTCCTATCACATGATCTTATGATATTATTCATCACTCTCTAGTTATATTTCTTCCAGGCAGATCATCTATATTACTAAAAGTCTGATCTTGACCACTTCCTGTTCTGTATATCGATTTTAGAAAAAAACGCTGCCACTTACGGCTGTGATTTTTGGCCATGTTACTCAGAGTCCCCCTCCGCTGTGTAGGACAAGAGGATTTTTCCCATTGATGAAAAATAAAAGAGTTATTAGTGTTTAAAAAAATGTTGAGATTCTCTCTCCTGAAGGCCACGACCCTTCTGGAGGGACTATAACATCCAGAAGTGTTGAGTGCCTCAGTCAGTCTCTGCAAGATGGGGGAGCAAGAGGGTCATGTCTCTCAGTCTGAGCTGTGAATAACACTGAACACATGTCTACTAAACTGTGAGTGGTTTTACTGACCTGTCAGTGCCCTTAATGTGGTTTGAAAATGTAGTTTGGAAATGCTAAAACTGTGTTGACTTTGGTTTGGAAATGCTAAATCTGTGTTGACTTGGTTTGGAAATGCTAAAGCTGTGTTGCCTTTGGTTTGGAAATGCTAAAACTGTGTTGCTTTCAGTTTGGAAATGCTAAAGCTGTGTTGCCTTTGGTTTGGAAATGCTAAAGCTGTGTGTCTTTGGTTTGGAAATGCTAAAGCTGTGTTGCTTTCAGTTTGGAAATGCTAAAGCTGTGTTACCTTTGGTTTGGAAATGCTAAATCTGTGTTGACTTGGTTTGGAAATGCTAAAGCTGTGTTGCCTTTGGTTTGGAAATGCTAAAGCTGTGTTGCTTTCAGTTTGGAAATGCTAAAGCTGTGTTACCTTTGGTTTGGAAAAGCTAAAGCTGTGTTGCCTTTGGTTTGGAAATGCTAAAGCTGTGTTGCCTTTGGTTTGGAAATGCTAAAGCTGTGTGTCTTTGGTTTGGAAATGCTAAAGCTGTGTTGCCTTTGGTTTAGAAATGTTGAAGCTGTGTTGCCTAATTAAAGTTGCCTTGCCAAATTAACGTTTCCTTGCCTAATTAAAGTTGCCTTGCCTTCTATATAATTAAAATCGTGACCACTTCCTGCTTGCGCTTTATATCGATTTTAGAAAAAATGCTACCATGCACGGCTGTAATTTTTGGTCATTTTACTCAGTCCCCCTCGCTCATCGAGTTCCGAGGATTTTTCCCATTGATGAAAAATAAAAGAGTTTAAAAAATGTTGAGATTCTCTCTCCTGCCAATCATGCCATGAAGGCCATGCCCCTTCTGGTGGGAGAGGGGAGGTACTATAAAACCCAGAAGTGTGGGCGTGGCCCAGTCTCTGCAAGTCAGAGGACGGAGAGGTCATGACTCGCTGTCTGTAGTGGCCTTGAACCCTGCTTGAAATGGTATGAACTTGCACTTGAATTTTGTGGCCTTGCACCCTGCTTAAAGTGGTAAAAAACTGCACTTGAATTTGGTGGCCTTGTACCCTGCTTGGAATGGAATTTCAAGGCATAGCCGTTAGTCAACTGCCAGCCCACCAGCCGTGAGTGAGTGAGCTGCCAGCACAACAGGCTTGAGTGACTGAACCGCCAGCCCACTAATCCATCCGGCCCACAATGTCCATACTAGCCCTCTGAAAACAAATCCGTTCAGCCCACTACAACCATACTAGCGCTCCGGAAAGTCCCCTCCCCCTCACCCCACTGGCCACCAATATTGGAATTGGTGGAGAGGTGGAATTGCATTGGGGGACCAGCTCTTCCGTGTGATGCTGGGACCCAATGGGTCCCACTTAGTCTAGTTTGTAATAAACAAGCCTCCACAGCCCTCTCTCAGCTAGGGTTCACTATCACTTGCATCAATGTCTCTCTCAGTCACCACCTGGTCACTGATATGATCTTTGTTCTCTGCAGACCTCCCACTTCTTTGCAACTTAAAACATGCTATTTTGAAATATGCACCTCTTTGATGAAAGGTCATCCACCTAAGATACCAGTTAATCTCTCTCCAAAGATGCTGCCTGACCTACTGATTACTTCTTTGCAGCTTAAAACATGCTGATTTTGAAATATGCACCTCTTTGATGAAAGGTCATCTACCTAAATTACCAGAGTTATTCTCGCTCCAAAGATGCTGCCTGACCTGCTGAGTACTGCTAGCATTTTTTGTTATTATATCAGATTTCCAACATCTGCAGTATTATGGCACAGTAGGACTGGCAGCATCTTTAGGAGAGAATGAATGAGTGATGTTTTGGGTCAATAGCCCTCTTCCTATCACCCACTCCTTCTGTCTTAGTGATGCTGCCTGTCCCACTGAGTTTTGTGTCTATCTTCAGTGTAAACCAGCATATGCAGTTCCTTCTTACACATCTCCAGTTTTAATTTGCTGTTTGCTAATTGCTTTAAATGCTCGACTGCAAAATTGTATCACAAACTTCAACCTAAGGTACCAAATCGCTGTGCGCTTTGATATGAAAAGTTGTACATCAATGGGAACAGTTTCCATGTGAGTCACTCCATGATTCTGATTTACCTAAACATACACTCTCTAGATTTACATAGCGAAGGTATTTGCTGAAATATCATTCAAAAGTTTGCAATCTCAAAATGGTAAGTGACCCAGTCACTATCATGACCTTTGCGCATGGGATGATCCATCAGCACAAAGAATATTTTCAGCTGCCAAAATATCAGAGGCTGTCTAAATCCAGCCATCACAAACAGCTACTGTGGGATAGTGACTAGTAGTGGAGCCACTGCCTCACAGAGCTAGATACCTTGGTTTAATCCTGACCTTGCATGTTGTCCATGAGGACTCTGCATATTTTCTCTGTGACCACCTATGTTTCCTTTGCATGTTCCAGTTTCCTCCCATAACTCAAAGACATGTAGATAGATAGGTTAATTGGTCATTGTAAATTAGCACTAGCCTATAGGTTTGTGGTAGAATCTAAGTGTGGAAAATAAAGACTGGGGTTAGTGTCAATGTGTGGTGTGGGCTGGGGAAGCCAAATGGCCTGTTTCTGTGCTGTATCTCCCTTTGACTCTATGATTGAGATTCTCAGGAAGAGTTCCGCCAGAGAGTGTGGCCAACAGTGCAGTACAGTGCAGTACAGAGAACACCCCCGCACCAGACATCCTCTCCTCAGTTGCACAGAGCAGGCAAATGCCTAAGGTCAGCAGCAGCTCATTTTCAATGACAGATAGTGAGCACAATGCCACCCCCATCAAAAAGCAACAGAAGAACTTACAGAGACATGCGGGACACTCCTCCAGTCTCAAAAATCATGGGAGCAGCAAGACACATATCTGCTGGAAGCAGTTATACTGGCAACATTAATGTAAGATTAAACGAGAACTTACCAGTTTGAAGTTTGATCTTTATTTTATGAGGAGTCGAGTTGAGGGACTACGTGAATAGAAGCCCGTACAGCCCGTCAATCTTCAAAGCAGCGGAATGAATTCACAGCTAACAATGACCGAAGTATAACGGTAAGATGATAAAACTAGAACTACCAGATGAGATCTATGAGGGTGGGAGCGGAGGGCACGTAGTCCCTCAACTCGACTCCTCATAAAATAAAGATCAAACTTCAAACTGGTAAGTTCTCGTTTAATCTTACTATTTTACTTCGGAGTCACGTGAGTGACTACGTGAAGACTTCAAAGCACTGTGAATTCACGCCGCAGACTCAAATCCGACGTTCACACTGCCTGGATTGACTCAAAAGTCGTTAACAATCAATCATGCATCAGTAATACATTTGTTAAATGAAATAACAGTTTATTTACAAACAAATCATAACAAACCCCTCTAACTCAGGGGAAAAATGTAACAGTACTGACACCAGAATCAGCAAACACCCCGAGCCTTGAAATCGGCTTGTGACAAAACCTCTGAAAAGTTAGCTCACTGGACCATCCTGCGGCCGCGAGGACCTTGAAATCGTTTGCACCGACACCTTACTGTGTGGTTTTTTGTGACTAATAAACAAAGCCAACTCTGTTCCTCTCAGAGGTTTAGTAATCTCAATGTAAAGAGATAAATGTGAGACTATACAGAAGTGATCATCTGCGGGGTATGCTGAAAACACCATCTTATATCCTGTCATACCTCTTTTATTATGTTTAAGCAAATCATAGACATAAAATATAATGGCATCAGCCGACACATGCATTCTATCTAGCCGTAGCTTTTGCAATGTTTGTACACGTTGGGCTGAAACCAACACCAGAAGCATGATCACAGTTAATTTGGCTATAGATAGGCTTGTAACCGGAGCCCACTGGCGAAGAAGCATAAAAACCTCAATGACATTGCAAATACCGGCATACCTGAGTTTAGGAGGATTAGAATTGAAAATTCCCTTCATGAATCGTGAACTAATGGATGTGTCCCTACTGTATGCAATTCTGCATTCATAGGTAAATAAGAAGACAGAGCACTTCTGGCTGAATTAATTGCACTGTAACTTAATTTTTTTTTTTTTTTTTTTTTTTTTGGTCAAAATAAAGAGTTGACAAACTCCAATACATCCGTGATCCCTGCCGTGTGATATACAATATCCTGCTGTAGGCAGAATTGCTCCCACTTCCTTATATAGGTGATATATTGCTGCTGTGTACTATCCCTGCAGGCCGACGTGAGAACATCCACCGTCCGATGAGACAGTCCTCTCCCAAGGTATGGCCTCCTTAAAATCTGCAAATTAACAGATCAATACGATCCTATAAAGGATGTTGATCCCCAGTGACTGGATTTACCAGTAGATTTTTATTCTTGGGCATAAGCATGTAAGGCTCCCTAGCCATTTGTAATACAACGGGAAACCATGCTCGTGTAGGCCAATCTGGCACTACCAATACCCCTGAAGCGGAGTCCTCCTTGATCTTTTGCAAACATCTGCTGATGAGACAGAATGAAGGAAATACATACACAAACATTCCTCCCCCAATGCAGCGAAAATGCATCCACTGCTACTGCCCCAGTATCTGGTTACCATGAAACATATCTAGGTAACTGATGATTTAATCGAGATGCAAACAAGTCAATATCTGGCAATGCATACTGATCAATCATTTGGTTTAAACACATCCTGATTTAACATCCATTCAATGTTGTCATTAACTGACGTGACCTCTTCCTGGCAAATAAAGTGCTGAAAGCCAGATATTTTGGTCAATACACCAGCTCCAAATCTGGTTAGCCAGTCTATCACAAGACTGTGACTTAACTCCACCCATGTGGTTTACATATGCCACTGCTGTGGTGTTGTGAATCTGAGCTGCACATGCAGATCCCTCCTTGTAGAACAATAAGCTTTAAGCCCATACCAGGTGCCCAACAACTCTAAATAATCAATCCCTCTTAATTGAGGAAGCGATGTCTCATCCACATTCCATCTGCCTCCACAACTAGAAGACATATCTGTTGCACCCCAACCCAGTGCACTCACATCAGTCTGTAATATCAGTGACGGTGATTCCACGAAACCTTCCTTAAATTTTTTTGAAACATGTACTATCCACCATTGTATGTCAGCAATTGCCCCAGCTGACAACTGCATAGGCCTATCAAAAATAGCCCCTTTGTATTCTCAGTGCCTGTTCCTTTGATGGTTGTAATTGTTGATAATGCAGAGGACAATACTGCACAGCTGGAAAGGCTGCAACAACTTCCCAATAAAACTGGCTACTTGTCTAATCAAAGGCCGTTGCTCTCCAACGAGATTAAAACAGTCCTCAATTAACTGATTCAATTTATCCCTGGGCAAAGTTACCAACATGTGATTGGAATTAATGGTAAATCCCAGATAATCAATAATTTGGACTGGTGATAATTTAGATTTACCTGGGTGAATAACAAATCCCATTTGTTCAAAAGTGATTTTAACAACTGAAACTGATGATTGAGTTTCAGCATGAGTCTTTCCAACAATCAGAAATCATCTAAATAGGCCATTACCACATGCCCCTGAGCTCTAAGCAATGCTAACACAGGTTTTACCAATTTAGTAAATAATCTAGGAGCTGAAGTTAATCCATTCGGCAATGTCCTGAATTGCCACAGCTCAGTCATCCAAATAAATTTCAAATATCTTCTATCATCACCATGAATAGACACTGCGTATATATACTTGACAGAAATTGTTGACTTTGATAGACAGAAGGCTCAATTACCCCTTCTTATGTAACGACTGAATCTCTGCTTGAATAAGCACATTTTCCTCATCTGAAAAATAAGTTTACGACTAGGAAAATGTTGATTAGGTAGACTGTCATAGTAAAATCCAATTTTTCACCCCTTCAATACACTAAGTATGAACAAATCTGATGTCAACTGCTGCCATTGTTTGAGAACAATTTTAACCTTCCCCAATTTGAACAGGAACATCAGTTAATTCATCATCTGTCAAATGTTATATTCCTTACCAGCATCTTTCCTTGCGGCCTTGTTGACTTCTTGTAGAGAACCTTTTTTGCCTTGCTTCCAGCTGGCTTAATGAGGGCCATGGTTATAACAACCGTATAACAGTCTTTGACCCTTTTTGCAAGGTTACCACCAAACAACAGATTTCGTTGTGGTACACTGGTCGGTTTTGCACAACTCGCCAAATTCGGGTTAGCACTGGCCTAATAGCGGCCCTCCCGACATTATTAATTTCAAAATGCATTACAAAGGAGTCCCAGTTCATCCTGGTGTGCTTCAACCATATCATTTGTATCAATAACTTTCACCACAGCTGTAATACCTGCTTACAACAGTTTAAGCACTTTTTTAAAACTTCATCTCCTGGGCCCTAGCAGGCATACCCATCTATGCAAATTTGGTGATTAACCATCGGTACCTTCAGGAGATCACAATTAACAGGAGCTTTATAGTTTTTTGCTACTTCATCCATAGCTAGCTCCTGTAACTGGTGGGAGAGCACATACTGAATGGCTTCGGCCAATTCTACATCAATCGCCTTTCCTGCCTCTCTACACTCAGCAAACTTCCCAGCAATGTTCGGAATTACCTCCAACCGAACACCTTGCTCTCCCCCAGCATAGAAACAGTGTCAGCAAACGGCCCTGATAGAACATCCTCCTCACAGGTAGGATAGTTCTGCAGCCCTGAAACAGGTGCTGCTAGCACAAGCTCTCCATCAGCCTGGCTTGGGCACCACTCCTCCTCACGGAGCTGGAACATCCTCCTCACAGGCAGGATAGTTCTGCAGCCCTGAAACAGGTGCTGCTAGCACAAGCTCTCCATCAGCCTGGCTTGGGCACCACTCCTCCCCACGGAGCTGGTCCCTGTCGAGCATTCTTTTGTAATAGAATCTCGACGTGGGAGAGCCGTGAGCAAACGGACTCTCCTATGGAGGGTATAACCTCCAGGCCCGACTCATCTACGGGCCACAGAGACTTGCCAGTGGCCTTCCGCCCTACTGTGCAAGCCTCCACTGCCCCCCGGCAGTGGGTCCGCAACCACTGGCTGTGTAGCCAGCACCGGACCAGGTGTACCAGACGGGCCTCCATCCTCAACACTCTCCTGGTCACTCTCCTTTCTACCCCCGGAGCGCCTCGCCGACACCTTCTTCACTTTCTGCAACATATCTACTCCCAACCGTCGCAGAAAATGACCTGTGGTAAAGTATTTCAACAAACCTTACCTCCGTTTAAACCTGTTAACGAAAACTGCAGATGCTGGAGAATCGAGGGTGAAGTCTGAAGAAGGGTCTCGACCCGAAACGTCGCCCATCTCCTTCGCTCCTTAGATGCTGCTGCACCCGCTGAATTTTCCAGCTTTTCGTGTAACCTGTTTAAACTTACCGCTCGGAGGAGCGCTGCTGCTCCAACCGGCCGACTGCACCAGCGTCTGACGTCATGACGCACCAACGGCTGTACGGGCTTCTATTCACGTAGTCACTCACGTGACTCCGAAGTTATACTGGCAACATTAATGTGGCATTTAACAGGCACAAGAAGGCAAAGGGAATGGAAGGATATAGACCATGATTGGGCACAATGGATTAGGTTAATTTATCATTATAGTTGGCAACATATCGTGGATTGAAGTGCTGTACTGTTCTATGTTTGTTTGCTTACTGCAAAACGACACAGGGTTTCGTCCCGAAACGTTGCTTATCTCCTTCGCTCCTGAGATGCTGCTGCACCCACTGAGTTTCTCCAGCCTTTTGTGTACCCTGTACAAGAAACCTCAGGCTCTCAGCAAGGCCAGCGGCATAATCAAGGATGAGTCACACCCTGGCCACTTGCTCCTCTCCACTCTCCCATCCGGCAAAACATATAGAAGTGTGGAAACGCACACCTCCAGATTCAGGGATAGTTTCTTCTCAGCTGTTATCAGGCAACTGAATCATCCTACCACAACCAGAGAGCAGTGCTGAACAACTGTCTATCTCATTGGTGACCCTTGCACTTTCCTTGATTGGACTTTGCTGGCTTTACTTTGCACTAAATGCTATTCCCTTATCATGCATCTATTGGAAAGACAATCATGTATTGTCTTTCTGCTGACTGGATAGCACACAACAAAAGCTTTTCACTCTCCTTCAATCCATGTGACAATAAACCAAACAGAACTAAACTAAACATGGCGCAGGATATTGTCAGGACTGACTTGCTGGCATGAGCATATGCTTGTTTCTGGAGGGAAGTATGACATTTGCAGATAGAAGTGAAAGAAATAAATTCGATTTCAAAATATTATTTTGTGAATGGAATCTATCTACTTGCCTTTGAATGAATCAATACCAGCTACTTGTTCCATCTCCTAAAGGTACATGATCTATTGATTGACCATTTCCACGCTGACATAATGTTTCCACTGATTAGTTTGAATGCATCCCATTTCAAGAGCAATGAATAATCTCTGATTCTACATTATTGAGACCTGTTCAAATCCTAATAACAGTGGGGTCTACTTCTGCCTGTGGAACCCAAAGGGACATATCACAAATAAATCAAATTGGAAGAGATCACACAGGAGTAGTAGGGGGTGTGTACATTGTAGTCACTACAGAACCCTCTATCTGCTCGTGTGCTATCTATTAGATTTGCATCTGCTGGTTGCTTTTGTCTGGAGATGTTATTTCTCTGATTTCAGACAGCAATTTGATAGGATAGATTTTTTTTCTTTACCTCCTGGGAGTGAGTGTTCTATAGATTGAAGCTGGGCAGGAAATTATTTTGGAACGATTGCATGCTGGAGGATAAAGCCCATTCTCAATGCATTAGTTTCTTGAGGACCAGGTCCAACTGGCTCCATTGTCTTAAACTGGTAAACGGGCTCTGCCTGCCAAGCTTACATATGACAAAGAGGCACTTGAAAATATAGATATTTATAAATATGTCCTCCTGGAAGTTTCCCAGTGGAGGGATACGTTTTTCATGAACTCCATTTGTCATTAGACTACTAATTCAGATAAGTCCTAAGAAGGGTCTCGACCCGAAACATGAGTCTGAAGAAGGGCCTCGTCCCGAAACGTCACTCATTCCTTCTCTCCAGGGATGCTGACTATCCTGCTGAATTACTCCAGCATTTTGTGTCGATCTAATAATTCAGAGGTCTCATAACACAGCTAGCAGATCATTAAACAACCCTCCATCACAGAATACTGTATTTGAATGCCATTCCAAAAATAATCAAATAAAAAAAATCTGTTACAATTATTAACATTCTGTTTGGAAGTTGGCTTGTCCAGTTTGAGTGCAGAGTCTGACCTGAAATGTAGACTTTTTCTTTTCTCACTGATTCTGTTTAACCAGGATTTAAACATTTCTGTGTTAGATCTTGGATCTTCATTTTATCATTGGTAAAGTAGGTTGGTGGCAATGGTTGGAATGTGGTGGGTCACTGGATTTGTCAGTGCTTATGGAGAAACATCTTGCTATCAAGAGTTATATTACATCTCAGGCCAAGAAATGATCCTTTCCCCATGCCTCCATGTAGATGAGGGTGAGCAGGGACAATCCCATGTGGCATTCTCTTTCTTCCTGCTACTTTTTATATTCTGTTGCACCTCAGGTTGTGTCTCTTGGACCTTGGGCTCCACATTTACTTGCTGTTCATTCTCCGGCACCAGATGCCAGATTGGATTACCGGGTTATTTAGCATGCAGCACAAAATAATAAAATCTCTGCATCAGCGTCATACCTTCTGTGCAAGAATGGAGAATTAGAAACAGAAAAAAAAATAGGTGCAGGAGTAGGCCATTCTTGCCCTTTGAGCCAACACCACCATTCAATATGATCATGGCTGATCATCCTAATCAGTACCCCGTTCCCACATTCTCCCCATATCCCTTAATTCCGTTTGCCCTAAGTGCCAAATCTAACTCTCTCTTGAAAACATCCAGTGAATTGGCCTCCACTGCCTTCTATGGCAGAGAATTCCACAGATTCATAACTCTTTGGGTGAAAAACAACTCTCTGGGTGAAAACAATTCTCTGGGTGAAAAATATTTATTTTTATATCAGCAAACCTATTTGGATCCCATTTTGAATTGCACCTGACTTTCATTGCAGTTTTTAAAACTTTCCTACAACCCCAAATGACGGGACATAATTTGCTTGCATTAAATTGAGAACTAATGCAACAGCACCTCTGAATTACTGGAGTCGGCACTACAATTACCAGCGACTCGGAAGAAGTCCACACTTTCCCCTCTCCGTTTCTTCAAGAAGACATGAAGGCTGAATGAGCAAAGTTCTGCATTTTACTTCGGAGTCACGTGAGTGACTTCGTGAAGACCCCGCCAGCACGCATGCGCGACTTATCGTCGCGCACATTTGCATCGACAAGCTGGGGGGGGGAGTGCGCTCTCTCCACAGCTCCTTCAACAAGACCGGCAAAAGTAAGTATACTAACCTTTGTTCATTGCAGGAGGAACGGAAGGCAGACTTCCCAAGAGCCGCGGGTCACCGACAGGCCAGCGGCCACTTTCCCCGGAGCTGCGTGACCCGCCGGCAGCATCGGGATGGTCGGGGGTAAGAATGCGGAAGTCGGGTGCTCCCGTTACTCCAGCGCCCGACATCACCTGAATGGTTTCCCGCACAGGAGCTCGATCCTGCCGACCCAGACTTTGTGCCCCCATCCCCCAGGAAGCGGGGGGAATAGACAGGTACATGGACAGGAGCTTCACTTGTCGCCAGCGACCTCACCCCGAGTTACAGTAGACCCACGGGGACCGGTCCGGGGAACGGCTGCGCTACAGGGGAGCCCAGCAGCCGCACTCCGCCACGTACAACTGCCAGGGATATCTGCCGTAGGGCAGTCTGGCAGGACTACTGCTGCGTCGAGCAGCCCTGCAGGAGCAGGTGCTGCCGGCATAACACCTTGTCAGGCTGCGGTCAAGGGCGTTAGTGACAGCAGTAGACGGTCGGTTAAGCTTAGCCCTGGCAGCTGCCGACCATGCGCCTCCACGCAGAAGATTGGGCGATAGTGGAGATAAGCCTGCATGGACTTCGGGGAGCCAGGTACCAGGGACCGGTGCCGACTCATCTCCACTGCCTTCCTACCAGGCAGGTGGACTGCCACAGTCCGCTCGAAGGCCAACTAGCGGAAAGTCCATGCGGGAGTCGTATGGGCCTGCAGGAGCGGTAGCCCACGACAACCTACCTTCGGACCCTAGTCTGTATCTTATGGAGGTGTGGTCCGCTGAGAAATTGCAGAGCCTGGGGAAGTCGGCTTGTCCGCCGCGAGTAGCGGGGATGGTCGCATTGCCAGGTTGGAGCTCTTGGTGGAGCAACTAGTCCAACGGGATATGAAACGGGAGTCTCGGGCCTCCACAAGCCACGCCAGGTAACCGCCCAGCGTATCGCCTTCTCCAGCCAGACGTACCAGAAGTTGCTGGATGCTGACTATGATGACGAACCAGAGATGCCGGAGGCCGGAGAGCCAGTCCAAGGTGCGGACTTGCTGGATGTCGTGGGGGGAAAATTTGCCACAGCTACCCACAATGGGGAGCCGCGGCATCCCAAACTGGCGGGAACCATTGACTATCTGCCCACTCACCAGTCTCTGGGACAGATAGTCACTGACACCATGGACGCATTCAAACCGCCCGACAACTGCATCACTTTAAGTGTGCCCAGCGAGCCGCAGGATGCCCTGGCACTTCTCTGCAATGCACAGTTCAAAATTAACTGCCTTCGTAAGAGCTCCATCCGGCCGACACTCAACCCGTAATTTGCAGGGTTGTGCCGTCCCTCCACCACTCCACCACCTCATCAGCTGTTTGTGGAAGATCTCTCGAAGCAAGTCACAAAACTCGACGAGGAGGCCAAGCCCGTGGGCCTTATGAAACCTCCACCGGCTAAAGTTCACCCATATCAGACGATGGGGCCACCGCCATGACACCACCGCAACGTTCCCCCAAAACGCCATAGGCCAAGACCACCATTAAGCATGGAGGTAAGGGGCGTCTGGTTCCTCTAAGGCAGTAGCACTTCTACCCGCACAAGTCGGGGGTCGGTTGCAAGCATTTCGTGGTGCTTGGGGTGTAATCACCACAGCCACGTTTATTCCGCAAAGTGTTCACGGTTCTGTCATAGCATTATTGATGGTAAACTTCCCCCCAACACAGCATGAACCTCGGCGCATTTTTACGCTCGCTCAGACTGAGATAAAGGAGGGACATGCTGAAATCTTACGGCTAGCAGCAAAAGGGGTGATTGGCAAAACGACACACAAAACCCTTGAGTTTGTGTCTAACATCTTTACAAAAACCAAAAAAGATGGGTAGGAGTCGGATTATCATGGACCTAACCCTGTTGAACACTTTTGTAACATATACCCATCTTCACATGGTTACCTTCGAAACAGCTGAGCAGCTGCCTATCCGGGGTGCTTTATGGCTTGCATCAATTTAAAAGATGCATCCTATACAGTCCCCATCACAAAATCTCACAGGAAGTTCCTGAACTTTGTCTGGAAGGGACAGTTGTGGCAATACAAAGCCTTACTCAATGGGTTACCCACAGCCCCAGACTATTTACCAAATTAGTAAAAACCATATTGGCACTCATCCAATAACAATTCTATCGTCATGGCATATTTAGATGATATCCTTAGCGTGGGACAGACCCTCCAATTGGCTATGCTGGCCGTTCCAGCGACCACATTTTTATTCGAGACGTTAGGGTTTGTAACCCATCCAGACAAATCCACCCTGAACCCCTCTCAAGTTATGGATTACCTGGGTTCACCATTGACGCAAACTTACGGATGATCACAATCCTGACCAACACAGTTTTAGACACACAAGGAGCGTGCTACAGCCTTGCTTGCGCCAGGGTACCGACTATCCGACAAACGGCAAAATAAATTGGGAACCTGGTAGCTACGTTCTCAGCTGCGCAATTCGGACCATTACATTACAAAAAATACAAAGAGTAAAGATAGCAGCATTACAAGCAAATGCTGGGGACTTTGATAGACCAATACGGTTGCCAAATCCGGCTAGAGCTGAGCTACAATGGTGGATTGACATTTTTAGTGAGTGTCACAGACCCATCATTGTTAGCAACCCATCCGCCGTGCTACAGACTGACGCAAGCGCGCAAGGTTGGGGTACAACTGACACCATGTCCAGTTGTGGTGGCAGATGGGACCCTCACGAGTCTCCCCTCCTCCTCCAGACACCAGGGATAACTTATCTGGAGATGTTAGGGGTTTTCCAGGGACTGAGGGCTTACTGTCCTAATTCACGGCACTTATATGTCCGCCTCCAAACAGATAACACTACGGTGGTGGCTTATATCATTCATATGGGTGGTATCAGGTCGTTATCTTGGGACGAATTAGAAAATACGATCTGGACTGGTGCATTGAGAGAAATATTTGGATCACAGCGACCTATTTACCCGGGAAGTTCACTACGGTGACGGACACCAGGTCATGAGTGTTCAATGATAACATCGAGTAGATGTTGAATTCCCCAAATTTGCTGAAATTATAGCTCACTTTGGCACGCCAGATATTGATCTCTTTGCGTCCAGGTTGAACCATCAGATACCACCGTATGTGTCTTGGGACCCAGACCCTGGGGGAATAGCTATGGATGTTTTTCTTTCCATTGGGGGGAAATGGTTTTACTACGTATTTCCCCCATTCAGCCTCATCAGTCGGGTATTGCAGAAAATTCAACTGGATTCTGCAACTGGCATTTGATCATACCCGACTGGCCTACTCAGCCAAGGTACCCGATGGCCCTCCAAATCTTGCAACGTCCATGGATTCAGTTTGGTAAAAATCCCACATTGATTACTAACCCCATTATTGGGGACAGTCACCCGTGCCTTGGTCAGCTAAACATGTTGGCCTGCAGGCTCTAAAGAGGCCGCTCGTAAAGGCCGGCATATCACCAAGAGCCATGGACCTCATCTCAGCGTCCTGCCGAGCATCAACCAGGAGGCAGTACCTCACCCAGGTCAGGAAGTGGGAGGCATTCCGCTCCCGTACCAACACGACCTACAACTCGGCTACGATCCCTGATGTCCTTGAATTCCTAACGGGCCTTCATTATGATGCGGGCCTTAGCTCCAGTGCCATCAACAGCGCCAGGAGTGCATTGACCTCATACCTAGACATCGGTGTAGGCTCCATCCACCCGGTGTCTAAATTCATGAGGGGAGTGTTTAACACCAACCCCCCACGGCCCAGATACAACATCACCTGGGATGTAGGGATCATTCTGACCCTACTGAGGAGCTGGTCTCCTATGACAGAGTTCCCACTCAATAAGCTCACCCTCAAAGTGGTGATGCTGATGGCACTGCCTCCAGCTCAACGAGTCCAGGCATTACAAAAGCTGCGGCTGGATAGCATGGTCTCCACCCCTGCAAAGGTGAATTTCTTTGTCTAGGACCTATTGAAGCAGCACAGACCTGGGGATCGTGGGCTGCAGTTGGAGTTTCGGGCGTACGCCACTGATGTCACCCTCTGCATAGTCACCCATCTCCGCCTCTACATCCGCACTACAGGAACCATCCGGAAGATGGTGCAGGGGCTCCTCATCAGCCACAACTCTCCACATCACCGGGTGACTGTGCAGACTATCGCAAGGTGACTCAGGGCGGTGTTGGGTACAGCAGGAATAGGTACTAACATTTTTTAATCTCACTCTACCAGGGCAGCATCCACATCAGCGGCGAGGGCCATGGAGGTGCCCATGGACCACATCCTCGCCACCGCGGGCTGGGCCAGTGACGCAACCTTCCAGCGGTTCTACAATAAGCCGCTGGTTGGCCCCATGACGATTCGCGGAAGCCATTCTGGGAGCCGCTCCGTCAATGATTTGTCCCCGAGTTAGGGGTATTTTGTTTTGTTCTTATTTGTGTTAATGACTGTGCATTATTTTTCAGCCTGTTCAGTCTGGAATGCATTAACTACCTTCCTCCATCAGTATTGCGGCAGTGTGATAGCATGGACGATGTCCAGGGCGTGAAATCACAGAGCTTTGAAATCTTCACGAAGTCACTCACGTGACTCCGAAGTAAAATAGTAAGATTAAACGAGAACTTATCAAGTTCGAAGGTTGATCTTTATTTTATGAGGAGTCGCGGTGAGGGATTTTGTGCCCTCCCCTCCCACCCTCTATCATAAGGTCAACTGGTATGTTCTACATTCTTAATCTTACTATTTCCAGTCATGGTGCGTTCTGTGATACCACACCGCTGCTTTGAAGAATGTCGCGCATGCGTGTTGGCGGGGTCTTCACGAAATCCCTCACCGCGACTCCTCATAAAATAAAGATCAACCTTCGAACTTGGTAAGTTCTCGTTTAATCTTACTATTTTCTTTGTGTAGGGAGGAACTGTAGATGCTGGTTTAAACCAAAGGTAGACACAAAATGCTGGAATAACTCAGCGGGACAGGCAGCATCTCTGGAGAGAAGGAATGGGTGACCTTGCAGGTCGAGACTTCTTCTGAAGGATAGTCTCGACCCGAAATGTCACCTATTCCTTCTCTGCACTCCACCCACCTCTTCTCTGCCGCCTATCCCGCTGAGTCACTCCAGCATTTTGTGTCTATTTGCATTTTCTCTATTTGGCTAGGTGCCAGAACCTGCACTTCCCTGCATCCAGAGGGTGCCTGTGTAGCCATAATTCTGTACAAAGGTAATAAAAATGCTAAGACATGCAGAGTAATTATTAGAGAATGAAATGAAAAATCCTCACTTAGTAGCTTGATTCTCAGTCTGCCACTGAGGAATTTTCTCTGAATCATCATTCTGAAGATTGCTCTGGTGATTTTAGGTCATTCAGCTGGTTACACACATTTTACAATAGTTTCATTTAGTGTCTACACCAGTGTGAATGCAAATGAGCAGACCCAAGAAGTCTGTGTGCAACAGAGGAGGTCACGCCAGACGTCATGATTAGCAGATTTCTTTTTTTATAACAGCCAACCATTATGGAAGTCACTTTGCTGTAATTGCATGCCCATTTTTCTTTAATGCCAACTGTGGCTCCATTGAAAAAAATGTGCATGTTGAAAAATTATTTCTAATGGAATAGAAGGAATTCTTCAACTGTATATGCACAGTAGTAGGGCTTGCCCTGGTTGGATTATTTCAATATCTATTTCCGTGGATGAGCTGAACTGGGTAATATACTGATGGATGGGAAGCTGGAATCGTTAGTGTAGTGTGATTCTAACAGTTCATACGATGAGAATAAAATACAGTCCTGGAGACATTGGACAACTTCCTTCAAAAGGTCTTTGCTATTTTTGGCAGGTTGCAATTGCTTTCAGTGAATGCTGCCCAGTGGCACTGTTCATGCTGGGAAGCAAGTACTTCTTGCTTGGCCAAGTCACTTTGGATCCTAGCGAACATCAGAAGGGAGCACAAGAATGAGGCTAATAAAAGACAGCTTTCTTCAAGGTTGAATTATCACCTGGGACTATAGAAGTACTACATCCCACAATGGTATGAAATGATCATTACTGCTGCTGTAGTAAGGAAAGAATTGGTTGTAAAATAGAATGAGTTGTAACAAATATATAAAACATTGACTTTGGACTTAAACAGGTGGGTATTAAATATTTAAGAAGGCATTTGTTATGTGGAGAAAGAAAATACTTAAGACAGAACTTGGTCCTAAACTGTATATGTTTCATATTTTAGTTAATCTAGGAATGAATGGTTACGTTCAAACAAATGCACGGCTCACAGTCCTTTGTGGGCATTTTGTACAATTTATGATTTTGATATAACATTTTACTGGCAGTGTTGCATACAGTACCAGAGAACGATAATAATCGAATGAAGGAAAGAAAGAAATGAAAGAATGAACAATGAAAAAATAAATACAAATATAATGGAAAAACATTAACAAAGCATTGATGGAATAGGTTGATTACAACTTCGATCCAGTGCTGCCAGGACACAGGGCCTTCAAGTGAAAAATATAAGAAATGTGTATCTCCTGAGATCAAGATCAGATTTGATTTCTGAGACTTAAGGCTTGAAAGTTGCAAGATGGTGTTGGAACATGGAAACTTGTTGCGTGCTGTCCCAGAAGATTATCTACTATGTGTAGGGAAGAACTGCAGATGCTGGCTTAAATCAAAGGTAGACACAAAATGCTGGAGTAACTCAGCGGAACATGCAGCATCTCTGGAGGGAAGGAATGGTTCACTTTTAGGGTCGAGACTCTTCTTCAGACTGGTGTCAGGGGAGTGGGTGGGACAAAGATAGAATGTAGTCGGAGACAGTAAGACTGGTGGGAGAACTGGGAAGGGGGAGGGGATGTTGAGAGAGGGAAAGCAAGGGCTATTTGAAGTTAGAGAAGCCAATGTTCATACCGTTGGAGTGTGAGCTACCCAAGTGAAATATGAGGTGCTGTTCCTCCAATTTGCACTGGGCCTCAGACAATGGAGGAGGTCGAGGACAGAAAGGACTGATTGGGAATGGGAGGGAGCGTTAAAGTGCTGAGCAATGGGAAAATCAGGTCAGTTAAGGTGGACTGAGCGGAGGTGTTCAGTGATCCAGTGCTCAGGATAGAGTAGACAATCGTTTCGCTGAACACCTCCGCTCAGTCTGCCTTAACCTACCAGATCTCCCAGTTGCTCAGCACTTTAACTCCCCCTCTCTTTCCCAATCGGACCTTTCTGTCCTGGGCCTCCTCCGCCTTCAGAGTGAGGCCCAGCGCAAATTGGAGGAACAGCACCTCATATTTCCCTTGGATAGCTTACACCACAGTGGTATGAACATTAACTTCTCTAACTTCAAATAACCCTTGCTTTCCCTCTCTCTCCATCCCCTCCCCCTTCCTAGTTCTCCCATCAGTCTTACTGTCTCCGACTACATTCTATCCCTGTCCCACCCACTCCCCAGACATCCGTCTGAAGAAGGGCCTCGACCCTAAACGTCAGCCAGATTACCTACTCTCATCCATTATAATCACTTCACTCTTATATGTGTGCATGGTTGTGCGCATGGCATTATTTGACTGGACAGCAGACAAACAAAAGTTCTTAATTGTATCTTGGTGATCATGACACTAATAAACAAAACTAAACTTAAGGGAATCGAGGAGTGCAGGTGTTGAAGTTAAAGATCAGCCATAACCTAATTGGATCATAGAACAGGCACCAGCTCCCAGTGGATAAAGTGGTCTACTCTTTGCTTCATTTTCTTATTTCATGATGTTAGCAGCCTATCTCTGAACAATATATTCCATGTAAGAACTAAACGTCAAAAGGTAACGGAGACACGTGCAACTGCAGCTGCTGGGAACTGGAGCAAAACATAAGCAGTTGTAAGAACAGTAGACTAAGCAGTACTCTCAATAGATCTGTAGTGCTTTCCAGTAGTCTAACTGATGTCTTCCTCTCTGACTAATATCCTCTGTCAGTTGGTGAATGTACAGAGCTATTGGCAAGGTCATGACTGGTAGGGGAATTATTATGACCGTTTGCCTGAACAGATTGTACCAAATGAAGATAACAGTACTCTTGAAAGCTGGAACATTTAATGTTGCTCCTTTTGCACTCTCTGTCTAGTCAATTAGATTTGTACCATATTTCTTGGTCCCTGATTCAAAATTAATAATATTAGGAATACTAGAACCAAATCAATTATTCACAACGAACCAAAGAACTTTTATCAATTATAGTTTAATAACTGGGAAAAAAATTAATATAAAAATTCTGGAAAGGACCTATAACCCCCACAATTAAAATGTGGACAATGGAAATGTCGGAGACCCTGCATTTGGAAAGATTAAGATTTCTCTTAATGGACAAACAAGAACTATTTATAAGAATATGGTCTCCATTTATTGAATATTTGAAGGGGCAAATTGGTTCGGCGCGAGAACCTGACTGAAACCTGAATTATAGAATAGATGAAGAATTATATTTTATAATCCACAGATATAGCTCCAAAGATGCATAATCAGTCGAATACTCCATTCACTTTTTTAAAAAATGTTTTTATTTCTCTCTTTTTTTCTACTATTTTCTCTCTATATATAAATTTAAAAAAAATATAAAGAAGTGCAATTACGATATAATTGTTAATATAAATAATATTAATAATGTATGACTATAACAAACAAAATATTCTTTATTATGTATTTACTTCTAATAAAAAAACTAAAAAAAAAAAAAAAGATTTGTACCTTATTTCAATTATTTGCTCTTGCCCCTGATATCCTTGCCGAACAAATTATTGCAATATCATTTAAGTGGCAAAATAGACTCAAGGGGCTGAGTGACCATTCCTCTCCATATAATGAACTAACCTACCTGCAGTTGTGGAATAGTTGTGTTTCAACTATCATTCATTTAATTTATGCTATTAACTCTTCTGTAAGTATAAAACATTGAGCCCAGAGAGAATGAAAACAAAATCTATGGTAATGATCAAAATAGTTTTGACGGCAACAACTATATTTGATTCAGAGATGAATAAGTCTGTTTGTTTCATTTAGCATTCTCTGTCATCTGATGTCTTCAAAATGAGAACGCTCAATGCTCATGAATGACAAAAATTGAAAATTACCAGACTTGTTTGCACTCCTGTTTCATCACCGGAATGAAATTAAAATGATTTCTCCAACCTGGTTTTAATATCCAAATTTCAGTTCCAGATCTCATTTAAATATTTCTCAGAAATATCAGCATGCTCGAGATGAATTTTACAGAAATATAAAAGCTAGCCCCAGGCATTCGGTGTTTATTTTCCGAATGATTTATAACTTGAGTGCAAAAATGGAGAATGGTTATGTTTGGACTCTTCATTTCCAAATGACCGGTTAAATTCACTGTGGCAAGGCTTTTCAAAACGTCCAATTTTAAGTCATGATGATTGATGTCAGAAATTGACTTTTCTGTTCATTATATTCCTTCATCTGTAAATCCAACCTATTTTGAGGTGAAGAGTTGGAAGATAGTATTGGCGACTGAGGATGAAGTGGAAAATTAGTGTGCAAGTCTGTAAAGCATGTTCTTCAAGTAATGATATTCTTTGTTTCAAAATGTAACAACTGCCTATGTCTTGTGCTTCTGAGGCCATGACAAGTGAGATTACTCAGTAAGGAAAGTAATTTGGAGCTGACAATCTTACAAACAACAATAGGTTACGAGTAAAACATAACAAAGTGGATTAGAGCTTTATCAATGAAAATCATTTTTGACTGCGTCAAGATTCAAGATTCAAGAGTGTTTATTGTCATGTGTCCCAGATAGGACAATGAGATTCTTGCTTTGCTTCAGCACAACAGAATATTGTAGGCATAAATAAATACAGAACAGATCAGTGTCCATATACTAATGAATACATATATACACACACATAAATAAACAGATAAAGTGCAATAGGTTATTAAAGTTCTGATTTTTGTTTGAGTTGAGTTTAGTAGTCTGATGGCTGTGGGGAATAAGCTGTTCCTGAATCTGGATGGTGCAGATTTCAGGCTCCTGTACCTTCTACATGAAGCAGCAAAGAGATGAGTGTGTGGCCAGGATGGTATGAGCCCTTGATGATGCTGCCAGCCTTTTTGAGGCAGCAACTGCAATAGTGTCACTAAAAGAGATATTGCAATAGATACCTGAAATTTATCAATAGTAATGATTTAAAAGGGCATCTTAAAGGAGAAAAGGGAGAGAGAGAGCAAAAAATGTTTAAGGGGAGAATTCCACTTTGCTGAGACCATTGCGGTCATTTGTGGAGTAAATAGCATCAAAAATGCACAGAATTGGAAGTGCAGCGATTCTGATTTATAAGGCTGCAAGAGTTGACAGGTGAAAGGATGGCAAGACATTGACGGTTAGGAGAGGAAACTGATTTAAAAAATGAAACCACTGTTATAATTGCAGCTAATGTAGGTCAACAAGGATAGAGGAAAATGGAAAATGAGACAGCACAAAGTTGCCTGTGGCATCAATATTTTTGATGAGCCTAGCTTAACAAGGGTAGAAGAGAGATAGAAATGGTGATCAGTGAAGAGGAGTTTGGTAGGGACCAAAGACACAACTTCAAATGTACCAGTTTTGGTCTCCTAATTTCAAGAAGGACATTATTGCTATTGAGGGAGTGCAGCTTAGGTTCACCAGGCTGATTCCTAGGATAGCGGGACTGACATATAACGAAAGAATTGATCGACTTGGCTTATATTCACTGGAAGTTAGGATGAGAGGGGATCTTATAGAAACATAAAACTCTTAAGGAATTGGATAGGCTAGATGCAGCAAATAAATGTTCCCGATGTTGGGGGAGTCCAGAACCAGGGGTCACAGTTTAAGAATAAGGGGTAGGCCATTTAGGACTGAGAAGAGGAAAAACATTTTCACCCAGAGAGTTGTGAATCTGTGGAATTCTCTGCCACAGAAGGCAGTGGAGGCCAATTCACTGGATGTTTTCAAGAGAGCGTTACTGTAGATATAGTTCTTAGGGTTAATGGAATCAAGGGACGTATATCAGCCATGATCATAGTGAATGGCAGTGCTAGCTCGGGGCCGATTGGCCTACTCCTGCACCTATTTTCCATGTTTCTATGTTTCTAATATATAGTAATTGGAGGAAATTATTCTTTTGATGTTAAACTGACACTAATAATAACAAAAAGAGAAGAATCAAAAGAACCAGTAGTGAGATGGGGATACTGTTACAAATGGAATTTAATGTGTTTGTAATAATATTTCTGATGACCTATTAGAAACGCAACATTTAAAAATTAGTTTCTTGGAGACTCTGGAAATGAGAGTGATGCAATGGTTGAGAAGCCAATGGGTATTTCTTTTTTTGGATGTGATTTGTAAAATAGGACCGAAACTAATTAAGATGACTGCTATCGGACTACTTAATGGAAGAGAGGCTTTGGAGGAGCTTCCTATCACGCTGAAAAAAAGGGCAAGGAATGTCATTTATGATATTATTGAATCTCCTGTACCTCTTAGGCTAGCAATCGAAACACATCAATCTCATGGGGATCGAAGGCATACGCCTTTAATGTTGCAGTGGATTCTTGGCTTTAATATCTACGATCAATGGTTCAACAAAGTTTAGGCAATCCAAATCATCATAGCCACTATGTTTTCAGCACCCTCCAGGATGGACTGATTATCCCATCATGTGCAGGAGTTCCTTATTTGTCCTATTGAGCACACAGCATAATACCATGAACACAGCATGTACCCAAGGTAATCATTGTAAAAGTCGTGCTGAGGTCCACGAATAAAACTGGTGAAGTGACACTGGGGGAGTAAATCTTGCTGGTCATGTTGTACTTTTTGGATGCCAAAACGTCCCTGATTCTCCAACAACAAATACTTGAATTGCCGAGTTCTGATGTTCCCAATGTTGGGGGAGTCCAGAACCAGGGGTCTGGCCTGGTGAGAATAAGGAGTAGGCCACTTAGGACTGAGATGAAGAAAAACGTTTTCACCCAGAGAATTGTGAATCTGTGGAATCTCTGCCACAGAAGGCAGTGGAGGCCAATTCACTGGATGTTTTCAAGAGAGAGTTAGATTTAGCTCTTCTAAAGCTAAAGGAATTAAGGGATATGGGGAGAAAGCAGGAACGGGGTACTGATTTTAGATGATCTACCATGATCATATTGAATGGTGGTGCTGGCTTGAAGGGCGGAATGGCCCATTCCTGCACCTATGTTTCTATGTTTCTATGGCAATAGCATGATCCATTGGAATATTGTGTGGTGGAAGTAGTGAAGTCTAGCATTGATCCCAGGAATGCAATTATGAAGACACAGTGCAATGGAAATGGTAGCAATGTTACAACATTTTGAGATTTTAATAATCAAGTCAGCAATTTATCCCATCAGATAAAGCATAAAAATAAGTTTAATTTGACACCTAATTAACTTTCATATCTTCAGTATTAAAAAAGTTATGGCCATTTTCATACTCCGAAATTAGCAAGTTGTTCCCTATTGCTTTTCCATTGACTTAACACAAAAACTGTGATCAAGGACAGTCAAAAGCCCATAACATTCTTAAACATTAAGAGAACTGAATGAAATTTTCAGTTATAGATTGAAGCATTCGGAAACAAATATGAATCAATCTTACTTGCATGACCTAAAATTAAAGCATATAATTAGTTAATTACCTAATTGTAGCTAATTACAAAATTCAATTACTAGATCTAAATATCTATCCATTTCTTAAGAAAAGGTTAACATTATTAAAAAGCCTAAGTGTCCAAATAACATTCACACAATAATTCACAATATAACATGATTTTTAAATCTCATTGTCATGAATTTATAGGCCAAATTGAAGGAATTTAATGTTTAATTCCCGTAAATTAATGGCCATTTAAATCAACTTGCGAGTGGATTTTTGTGGAATGCGATTGTTTGGAATGTTGTGGTTTGCAGTGAATTTAATCCCCATGTCGCCAGGAAAAATACTGCCGGTTCGTATATTTTCTAAGTCACCTTTTCGCAACATGAAATTTTCATTAAAGCCTTCCTAAGAAGCACGTTTTTTTGTCCCCTACGTAAAACCCATCCCGTTGTCGGCGCTCACGGCTTTAGAAGATGATTTTTAATTCACTCTAGCAATTAAATTATTCCGTGCAGTTTAAAAATACCTCCATAAAACAAATGTTGGAACGATATCTCTTCAGCAACTAAATCCCCTAAGATTAATCGATTTGAATGGTCCGGAGTAAGCGACATTCTAAACCCGCCCCCCTCTCAAAGGCGCCAAAGTCGCGCACACGGGCACACTTTTACAATTATTTTTTGAGATATGGGCATCTCTACAATGACACGGTATTATTCTTACATTTTCATTAGCCATTTTCCAGCACTATTTTTCCGGTCCTTCAATTAATTCAAAGCCAGAGTTATAAGAAGGCAATTTCTTAAGGATAAAGAATCCCAGGAATTGAGATGTCTCATGTGCCAAGAATGAACTGGGAACAATAAAATGTGGAGGAAGGATTGCTGGTTTTCACTGAGGATAGACACAAAACTCAGCGGGCCAGGCAGCATCTCTGGGGTAAAGGAATGGGTGACGTTTCGGGTCGAGACCCTTCTTCAGACTGAGCGTCAGGGGAGAGGAAAACCAGAGATATGGAAGGATAAAGTGTGAAAATGAGAGATCAAAGGGGACGAAGCTCAAGGAAAATGTAGAATAGATCATTGTTAGCTGGCGAAAGGTAACAACGAGGCATACGATGTAAAATTTAATCAGGTGGCCAGGCAAACTGGTCTGAGAAACATAGAAACATGGAAACATAGAAAATATGCACAGAAGGAGGCCATTCGGCCCTTCGAGCCAGCACCGCCATTCATTGTGATCATGGCTGATCATCCGCTATCAATAACTCGTGCCTGCCTTCTCCCCATATCCCTTGATTCCACTAGCCCCAAGAGCTCCATCCAACTCTCTCTTAAATCCATCCAGTGATTTGGCCTCCTCTTCCCTCTGTGGCAGGGAATTCCATAAATTCACAACTCCCTGGGTGAAAAAGTATTTTCTCACTTCAGTCTTAAATTACCTGCCCTTTTTTCTAAGACTGTGGCCCCTGGTTCTGGACTCGCCCAACATTGGGAACATTTTTTCCTGCATCTAACTTATCCAGTCCTTTTATAATTTTATATGTTTCTATAAGATAACCCCTCATCCTTCTAAACTCCAGAACTGGGATGGGGGAGGGATGGAGTGATAGGGAAAGCAATAAAATGTGCATTGTTTTTGAGTACATTTATCTGTGTCACCCAGCCCCGACTTGCTCTTTGAAAAGGCCTTTGATGGATCAACCTGATTTGTGGTGGTATTCTGAAAAGCAGTAGCATTATGTTCTTTGGGTTCAGTATTGCCACTGTCATTGGATGTAAATGATCAGTGTCACAATAGATTTAATAGCACCATGAAATCTTGAAATCTCTGTAACTTATGGCCCTGTCTCACGGTGCGAGTTGACCCACGAGGTACCCCGAGTGAAAAACTCGTGGTTGTGTATGAGACTTCAAGTTTATGATCAAGTGTTTAACCGAGTTCCCACGGGTATGTCATTCCTGCGATGTTCCAACTTCCTCTCCCGAGTTACCAAGTCCTCTCCCATTACTCGTGAATGAAGGTATGTTTTAATAAAGCAACAATGTTAAAGAAGACATCTACATCCTGTGGCTTTGAGTTATTTTAGCACGTACGCATCTATTAATATGACGTACAAAGGGAAAATGCGCACCCTCCAGTAACCAATAACGTGGTAAGTGCATTTCTTGGTGCTTTATGTTTTTAAATACTGTATTTCCTGGGGTGGGGGAAGAGCTCCGTTCACAGTGTTTGGGGAGTCTGGCGTTGTGAAGGAGGGGATTGAGGTCAGTAACCCACTTGCCACGCTCCGGTCTAAGTGCAGGTAGGTGAGACTAGGTGACAGTAACTCAGCGGGACAGGCAGCATCTCTGGAGAGAAGGAATGGGTGACAGTTCGGGTCGAGACCCTTCTTCAGTGTTTTGTTCTGGTGTAGAGCAGCACGGGAACACCAATGTGTTGCGTGTCACTAGAATATGGACGACGGCAGCCTGTCCCGCTGAGTGACTCCAGCATTTTGCGTCTATCTTCGGTTTAAAGCAGCATCTGCAGCTGCTTCCTACAGCCTGACACCAGGTTGGCCCGAGGATGGTGCCCTATCTATTGTGTATCAGATTAGAAACCCGACGTTCATACTATATTGTGCGGGAAGGGAACTGCAGATGCTGGTTTACACCGAAGATAGACACAAAAAGCTGGGGTAGCACAGCGGCTCAGGCAGCATCTCTGGAGAAAAGAAATAGGTGAGGTTTCAGGTCAGTTCTTCAGACACTATATCATCTTATCTCTTTCATGTGTGTAGTTCACTGTAAGTAGAATTTCGATTCAAATGTTTTAAGGAGCAAATCTCTCCCCGAACGAAACTCCGGGCGAGTTGGACAGGTGTGTTTCTAGGTCACTGGGAGAACGTGCAAACTCCATACAGACAGCACCAGTCGTCAGGATTGAACTCGGGTCTCTGGCGCTGTGAGGCTGCAACTCTACTGCTGCGCCGCCAATGTGACATTCCATTTTTTGAATGAAGTTAGCCGCTTCACCAAGGAGCGGGTGCAGTAGAACGAGAATAAACAGATTTGCCAGCGGTGACATTGCAGCCGAGGTCTGGGGAAGACAGAGAGGGGAACAATGAGGACACGGAAGTTTAGTGGGGAATCTCATTGGTTATTGTGTGGGAATGAAGTCCAGATGCTGGTTTAAAGATAGACAAAATGCTGGAGTAACTCAGCGAGACAGGCAGCACCTCTGGGTAGTAGTCTAAGGAAGGGTCTGTACCCGATACATCATCATTCCTTCTCTCCGGAGATGCTGCCTGTCCCGCTGAGTTACTCCAACATTGTGTGTGTGTGAGAGTTACTCCAGCATTGTTCGTGTGTGTGTGTGAGTTACTCCAGCATTGTGTGTATGTGTGTGTGAGTTACCTTAGCATTGTGTGTGTGTGTGAGTTACTCCAACATTGTGTGTGTGTGTGTGTGTGTAAGTGAGTGAGTTACCCCAGCATTGTGTGTGTGCGTGTGCAAGTTACCCCAGCATTGTGTGTGTCACCCCAGCATTGTGTGTGTGTGCGAGTTACTCCAGCATTGTGTGAGTGCGTGTGTGCGAGTTACTCCAGCATTGTGTGTGTATGTGTGCGGGTTACTTCAGCATTGTGTATGTGTGTGTGTGTGTGTGAGTTACCCCAGCATTGTGTGTGCGTTTGTGTGTGTGTGTGTGTGTGTGTGTGTGTGTGTGTGTGTGTGTGTGTGTGTGTGTGTGTGTGTGTGTGTGTGTGTGTGTGTGTGTGTGTGTGTGTGTGTGTGTGTGAGTTACCCCAGCATTGTGTGTGTGTGAATCATGAATTGCCAAGACACAAGGCACTGTAAATACAAATAATGTCATACACAAGAAAGGGCAGATGCTAGTTGAAAAAAGTGAACACATGGGGCTGGAGAAATTTGGAAAGGTCATCCTTTCCTTCTCTCCAGAGATGCTGCCTGCCCGTTGAGTTAAAAGAGTTCCCACGGTAGACTCACAAATTACTAAGGTAAACGCACGGGCCACCACGTTATAAACGAGTTTAAAATGTTTCAATTTTTAACTTGAACTGTAAATTTGACTCGTGGAAAAAATCAAACATGTTTGATTTTTTTCACGAGTTACCAAGTTTCACGGGTACCTGCCGTTAGCGCCACGAGTCGCTAAGTTGCTCGCAAGAGTTCCGACGTTCCCGCTACGTTTAGTGTACGTGATTACCGGGAGTGACAACACGGGGTCACTCGTGGGTCAACTCGCACTGTGAGACAGGGGTTTTATGAAAATGAAAGTCTGGGTTTCCTCAAGGCTCCCTGTTTACTCTTAGAGAACTGCAGAGTGTGTTTTGAATGAATGAAACAAAGTAGCAACTAAATGGATTGAATGAAAAATAATGTACAGCATCTTTGAGGTGTACATTTTACACTGAAAAGATTTTACATTTTCAGAAGCGTTTGCACGTCCTTCTGCACTCAACTCCTGCCAACCATGAAATATTACTGGGTGATTCCTGTCAAGGTTCACTTTTAATGTTGACATAATTTCTCATCGTATTTCAGCTCTGTGACAATGCCATCAATGTTGTGAACATTGTATGTTTCTAACCTGCAAATTGAAATTAAAATACTATACTATTATAAAATACTAATAACTGCATTCTTCATTGTTCACTCACAGTGAAAAGAGGACTGACTGTTAATGAAACGTAGGGTCCATGTGTGAATTCAAGGCATTCTGCTAGGGCATTGGTTTTATTTTCATTAACTCTCCAGCGTTATGTTTTAGGTGCTAATGATGATAATTAATCCCTAAGGCAACGTGACTGCAATAAGCCCATTTGAAGCATAAACACAGTTGGGCCACTCTATAACAACAGCATTTCCCAGAAGCAAAATAGTTGACCCTTCTCCTACCATAAAATCCCCTCTTTATTTCCCGTCCTTCCCCCACCGTGATTTAAATCTTGTTTCTCCATTTCCCTTTTTCTCTCATGTCTATACGAGTGGCGGCCAGAGAGTGAGATGTCGCAGAGTGATGCCTGTTTGGTTGTGAGTAGTTGCCCAAAGAGTCGTACCTTTTTCTGGTCGCCGCTGGATTTTCAACATTTTGAAAATTTTCGGAGACCTGCTGCGACTGTGACGGGTGATGGCAAGTCACCCAAAAATTTGCGTGTGGGACAGGCCCCTAATTTTGAGATAAGAGGACAGTACATCTTTCCATCTCAAAGCTTAACTGTTTCAAGTACTTCTCAGCAAGGCTAGGTGGCAGCCATATCTCTTTTCACACCCAAAAGAAGTGAAACAGAGGCACTCCAATACAATGGAGGTGAGCTATTTATGGATCATCAAGAAAGACAAGAAAGACAAATTGTTGGATGTTTTCTAATAGTGGGGAAAGTACAGAAATGCCACTTTAACAGCATTGCATTGCTTCCCTTAAACTAACTTAGCAGTTTAAGGTGTTATTGGGCAAGTAGATAATGACCCTGAAACATTTACACAGGGAAACGGTTTAAGCGACTGCAGATGCTGGAATCTTGTGTAGAACAAAAAGTGCTAGATTAACTCAGCGGTTAGACAAAAATGCTGGAGAAACTCAGCGGGTGAGGCAGCATCTATGGAGAGAAGGAATAGGTGACGTTTCGGGTCGAGACCCTTCTTCAGATTGAAACGTCACCTATTCCTTCACTCCATTAATGCTGCCTCACCCGCTGAGTTTCTGCAGCATTTTTGTCTAATTTCGATTTTTCCAGCATCTGCAGTTCTTTCTTAAAAAAGAGTAACTCAGCAGATCATGCAGCATATCTGGAGGAAATGGATAGGCAATGTTTTGGATCAGGACCCTTCTTCAGACTGATTGAGGATCCCTTAGGAAAATTGGGTTGCCCATATGCAGCTGGCAATGTTCTTTGAACTGCGACTAACCGATAATCATTTAAAGATTCATTCAAAGATAACTTTAAAAATAAATGCAGTCCTAGGAGAAACATTCATGCTTCCCTAGAATGAAAAACAAACAAACTGTTGGATGAACCCAGTTGGTTAATCAAACACCTGTGGCGTCTTTGTCTCCACACATTCTGCCTGATCCATTAAGTTTAGACTTTATGTCATGTTGTCACTTGCGGGGGGAGCACTAAGGCAAAATCCTTGTATGTGGATACTTGGCCAATAAAATTATTCATTCATTCATTTAGACTTTAGAGAATATGCACGGAAACAGGCCCTTTGATCCGCCAAGTCTGCGCCGATCAGCGATCACCTCGTACCATTCCACTATCCTACACACTAGGGACAATTTACAATTTACAGAAGCCAATTAACCTACAAACCTATACGTCTTTGAAGTGTGAGAGGAAACCAGAGCACCCACATAGTCACAGGGAAAATGTCCAAACACCGTACTGACAGCACTCATAGTCAGGATCGAACCCAGGTCTCAATCGTCCTCTGCACTACTGTGCCAGCCTAGCAGTTTAGTGTTTTGTCTCAGATTTCAGCATCTGTAGTCTCTTTGTGGCTTCATGCTCTCCTGGCTGGTTGACAATCCCAAAAAGCTTTGCTCTTTCTCCCAATCACCTTAACATTGTTGGTGCCTCCTCATTTTCCAGTTTATTTCCATACTCGAGAGTTTTTCAAAAGAGGGTTAGATATAGCTCCAAGGGCAAACGGAATCAAGGGATATGTGGAGAAAGCAGGAACGGGGTACTAATTTAGGATGATCAGCCATGATCATATTGAATGGCTCGAAGTGCCGAATGGCCTACTCCTGCACCAATTTTCTACGTTTCTATGTTTACTCTCATATCAGTTCCTCTGTCTTGATCACTCTTCTCTCTTCCATCTGTTTTCTTTCCAATGTTTTCCCTTAATCCTGATCATCCACATTTCTCCCTCTATGTAACAATCTTCTCTGACCCCTCTATCCTGCCTTCCAAGTGGTAGCTGCCTGCCTGGCGTGGAATAAGAGAAAATCTCAGGAAGAAGGGTGGGTATCTGACTAATGATCATAAGTTTCATATGAGAAATTGGGCATCTTGAGAGGAAGTAGTTAATGGCGTGGAAAGTAATACTTAATAGTGACCCATTTGTGACCAACTCTGGGTCATACCTAGTGATGTAAAGGAAGTCAATGAATGGTTTGGGGGACAATAGATCAGTAGAGAGTGGGGAGGGATGAAGGATTTGGTGATAAGTGGTCAACTAATTCCATGTTTTTCCTTAACATAGGTTCATTATTGTTTTTCTGGGCAAACTGCAAGGTTGGTTAACTGAGCAAACCATCATTGCAATCACGAGCTAAATGAGGTATTGGACTCTTTCTGAAGAAGGATTCTGACCAAGAACATCATCAGTCCCTCCACAGATGCCAACTGGCCCACTGAGTTCCTCCAGCACTTTGCTTTTTGCTCAAAATTCCAGCATCTGCCATCTCATGTGTCTCCATTACACCCTTCTGCCTTTGGACATGCAAAGGGCCCTTTGTCTGGTTTAGGCATAAGTAATGAACATTCCTTATTTGACCCAAATTAACATGAAGGGTGAAACAAAATTTCAAGATTAATAATTTTGTTGAAAAATCCTTTGAAATGAGCGAGTGTTGGGAAATACACCATATAAATGCAAGCATGTTGGAAGGAACTGCTGATGCTGGTTTAAACCAAAGATAGACACAAAAAGCTGAAGCAACGCAGCGTAACAGACAGAATCTCTGGAGGAAAGGAAAAGGAAATGTTTCGGGTCAAGACCCTTGGAGATGGGACTTGCTTTTCTTGTGAGACGTGATAATTTAGAAATCAGAAAGGAATTCTGCGCTAGAAAATTACAGATGATTCAAACACGCTGTTAAATGCTGAAAGAGAACCACAGCCTCCTGACTTTCCAGAAATCTTTGACTTTAATTTTTTGCAAGTTTGAAGATTCCCTCCCATGAGCTGATCCCCATCAATTCTGACAACTCACCTGGGAAATTCGTCAGAAGTAAAAGATCCGCTCGGAAAATGTAACAGCATTAGAGACAATCATTTCCAAGGCCTGTAACCCAAGCTTGGAGTTAAGAGAGAATTTCAACTTTCACCAGGCAGAATATTCGCCTCGGTCACCTCAATTTTATGTTGTTCTCCATGGCTTTAATTAGTCATCCTTGAATCAAAGCATTTGCAGCACCTAATGGCATATATATAATTACATTTCTCCTGCAAAGAGTGAAGCAAAGCCTTACGGTATTTCAAATAGTCCTTAATTATATATGCAAAGCTCAAAACGATGCAAAACCATTAACGTGCTTGCTCTACTCTGGCCCTTAATAATTAGTTTAATTGCTGATTTTCTGCTTGAGTTGTAATGCTTAACATATGACAAATTCACAGTACTAAACATGACACAGGTAACAATCCACAAAAACTATTTTCATTTCAGTAGAAAAAAACTAACAGTTCAACTCATGGTTATTTCCACTATGCAATTGCCCTGCATTAGCTTTTAAGAACCAAATGCACAAGTTGCATTTCCCTTCACAAAATGTGAACAACACTCATTTACTAAATATCCATGGATGATTGAGTCAGTTACATTGGCCCTCATTTTAATGAGTACAGGTGCTTGTAAGCTCTCAAGCAGTCAGAAAACTAGGGAAGCTCAGAATTCCTAAACACAACACCAAATATAACTGCAACGTACAATGTAAAATTGGCTTTAACTCAGAGGAGAGCAATTTTGCACATATTTGTAACACCCATGGAAAAATTCTCACTTGATCTTTCTGCGAGATTTTCGTTTCCCCTAGTGAAATACCTTTGATGTAAAAATGATGTCAATAACAGTGCAAGTTGAAAATTTATGCAACTTCATTAGTCTGTAGAGTTATTGGCTAGAAGTTGGATTGGACCCTTTCAGGTGCATCAAGACTTATTGTCAGACTGGGATTCCTACAAGAGCCATAAAATATTGTGCTGCCATTGTTCAATCTGTGAAAAGGATGGCAAATCCTGAGGTGGCTATTTCCCAATGGAAGCTATTAAGTCCCATTGCATTTGCCGTGTTTCCCCAGGGTCTGCTGCAGAAGAGAATGCCATGGGAGTGAGAGAAAACACAGCCCTGGAAAATCCATCAAGGAATTTGTCCCTGGTCCAGCAACTAACACCTCACACTCGCATGCCATTGTTGATTTCCTCAGTCTACTGTTCCCTTGTGAATTCTAATGTTCTTCAGTTACAACAACACAGACAATACAGTCCAAGCTTGCAGTGGAATAATTTTTCACAGCTGTGAGTGTTATCTTTTTCCTTTTTAACTATTTCAGAGTTTGGAGGATACATCCATGGTTTCTGTGTCTCAATAATTGCAATTATGGAAAAAAACATCAGAGAAAAAAACATATAAAATTAGTGCAGGAGGAGGCCATTTGACCCTTCAAGCCAGCATCGCCATTCATTGTGATCATGGCTGATCATCCACAATCAGTAACCCGTGCCTGCTTTCTCCCCATATCCCGTGATTCCGCTAGACCCTAGAGCTCTATCTAACTCTTTTAAATTCATCCAGTGAATTGGCCTCCACTGCCTTCTGCGGCAGAGAATTCCACACATTCACAACTCTCTGGGTGAAAAAGTTTTTTCTCAAATCAGTTTTAAATGGCCTCCCCTTTATTCTTAGACTGTGGCCCCTGGTTCTGGATTTCCCCAACATTGGGAAATGTTTTCCTACATCTAGCTTGTCCAGTCCTTTTATAATTTTAAACATTTCTATAAGATTCCCTCTCATCCTTCTAAATTCCAGTTAATACATGCCCAGTCTTTCCAATCTGTCCTCATATGACAGACCCACCATCCTGTGGATTAACCTCGTGAACCTATGCTGCACTGCCTCAATAGCAAGGATGTCCTTCCTCAAATTAGGAGACCAAAACTGCACACAATACTTCAGATGTGGTCTTACCAGGGCCCTGTACAACTGCAGAGGACCTCTTTACTCATATCCTCAAATCATTATGAAGGCCAACATGCCATTAGCTTGATTCACTGTGGTTGATTGTTGACTGTGAAGAAGCCGAGCAAGCTATTTATTCATGTGCAGTAAGAGGTGGGCAGTTAATCCCAGCTAGCTATGCTGGGATCCTTTAAAGGGATGATACTAATTACTTGAAGCCTACGACACAGCTCACCCTGTAGAGTTCAACAGAGCATTAATATTCTGTTAATTCCAGTCCTAACCCCTAACCCTAACCACCCCACCCCCGCATAACTGTAATACAAAACTAAAGGTAAACTAAAACATACATTTAACAACAAACTAAAAACAACAAAATAAGAAAAGGACGAGACAGACTGTTGGTGAGGCTGCCATCGCACAGCGCCAACCAATGGCTTTAATGTAAACATTTGACGTTTATGGTTTACAAGTGATTTTGTTTTTTTGATTGTTTACTCTTCACAATTGTCTGTAAACTTTCCCAGAAGTAGTAAGTATTAATCCTGCACCATAACTTCATCATACTTCACAGCAATTCATTTCCAACATGTTAAGTAAATACAAGCAATTGAATAGTGAAAACACTTTTACAGAAAACTGGAGGACAGTCCAAGACTGTTATCTATTCTGACTGCAGTCAATGTCACTTATGCTCAAATATAGACAAGACACATGGTTTCTTTCAAGATTTCTCGAGGGGCCCGCTTTTATATTCAGTCCATTCAACCTACTGTCAATTGGCTGCTGATTTGAGTAACATTGAAAACTGTCTTCAGGAACTCAGAAGGAATGCTGTTGTAAATGCCATTGATCTGTGAGAACAAGGTAAAGCTATTGATTTTAATGCAATGAGGTTAGTCAAAAATTAGTCAGTTAGTCAGTTTTGACAATAGTTCAGATTTTCTGACCTTTTTAGATTGATGAATGGATAAGTGTATGGTATACTTATATTCATATTTTGAATTAAAATGTGCTGGAATGCCAATTGTGAGCTAAGATCATAATTTAAAAAAAAATCTCTTTCCTCGATGGAGATGCAACTTTTCCGTGTCGTATCTCTGTCTGCACTGCGACCTAACATCATGGACCTGGCAGTCCCTTTGCTGGGGATCGACTTCGGGAGCTCCAACCATGGGAGCCTGCGGACTTAACATCGTGGAGCTTGCGATCCCTTGTCAGGGATCGACTTCGGGACCTCCAACCGCGGGAGTCTGCGGACTTAACATCGTGGACCAGGCGTCCCTTGGTTAGGGATCGACTTTGGGAACTCCAACCACAGTAGCTTCCACCGCACCGATCGCGGGAGTTTCGATTGCCCCGACGCAGGAGCTATGATCGCCAGCTATGGGAGCTTCGAATGCCCCAACTGCGGATGGTTCGACTGCCCTGACTGCGGGAGAAAAGGAGGGAAGAAGATAAAACTTTATTGCTTTCCATCACAGTGCGTTGTGGTGGATGTTTATGTTAATTTTTATGTAGTTGTGTGTCTTGTTGGTTTTTTGGTATGACTGTATGGCAAGTCAAATTCCTTATATGTTACATACTTGGCTAATAAATTAATTACAATTACAGTTATAATTACAATTGTTCAACTAACTGACTGACTAACTAAAACTTACTAACCAACTAACTAAAATGTATTAACTAACTAACTAAAACATACTAACTAACTAACTAACTAACTAACTAACTAACTAACTAACTAACTAACTAACTAACTAATTTCTAGACTAAATCCAAATTTACAAATTATGTAAACTGTGGGAGCCTGCGGACTTAACATCGTGGAGCTTGTGATCCCTTGTCAGGGATCGACTTCGGGAGCTCCAACCGTGGGAGTCTGCGGACTTAACATCGTGGACCAGGCGTCCCTTGGTTAGGGATCGACTTTGGGAACTCCAACTGACTAACTAAAACTTACTAACCAACCAACTAACTAACTAAAATGTATTAACTAACTAACTAAAACATAATAACTAACTAACTAACTAACTAACTAACTAACTAACTAACTAACTAACTAACTAATTTCTAGACTAAATCCAGATTTACAAATTATGTAAACCGTGGGAGCCTGCGGACTTAACATCGTGGAGCTTACGATAACGATGTTAATAAATATATTTGGTAATAAATATTTATTATTTAACATAAAATGTTTGAGTAAGCTGCACAAATGACTTTGTTTAGTTATCACACTTTAAGTTATTTTGAGCCATCTATATAGATACATTAGTTAATTTAAAAAGTGATATTTTAATGATTGAATAAACTCTGTTAACATTGGGTTTATTCTGATAATTAATGCCCCACTTAGGATATTGCTGATAAACTAGGTTTGAATAGTAAAATAATTAAAAACTGGATATTTTTTATTGGCTTTATTTTAACGAGGGCCTGTCCCACTTTCACGAGTTATTCACAAATTACCCCGAGTTTTCTCACAAAGTGTTTGTAACGGATCCGTAGGAGGTCGTAGGAGTTTGTACACATATCGTAGCTGCTTGTTATGTTCGCTGTATGTACTCGTGGCATCAGGTAAGTCGGGACGTTTTTTCCAGCCTGATAAAAAATGTCTACGAGAAGAAAAATGGTCTGGATGAAAGAAATTGCCACTTTTTACTCGTAAGGAGGACATCGAAATAGTTGTGGGAATTTGTAGACATACTCGTAGGAGTTTGTAAGAATTTGTGAACATAGTCATGGAAGGTCGTAGGAGGTCGTAGATTACCACGATCTTTATTTTTTTTTTAGGTCCGTTAAACTCAGCAGAGGGTTTGAATTAAGTCTTGAAAGTGGAACAACCCCTTTACTAATCATCTTTATTTTATCATATAGAAATATTATGCTTATCATGTCATTGTCAATTATAAAAATATCAATTCAGTTTACTGAATGTTAGAACAGGAATTACAAAACTAAAGGAAATCCTGTATATAAATGCATGCTAATAAGGGACTGCAATATAAATAGACATTTAAGAACAAGGATTTCACATGAACTATAGTATCGCCAAGTTCTTCCTGTTGAGTCCCCTGTCCTGAGAAAAAGGCTACGTCAATTTGCTCTGTCTATGATTTTATACACCTCTATAAGATCACAACTCATTCTCCCATGCTCAAAGGAATAAAGTCCTGACCTGTGCAATCTCTCCCTATAGCTCATGCCCTCAGTTCATGGAAACATTCTTGTAAACATCAGTTTAGTTTAGTTTATTTTAGTTTAGTTTAGAGATACAGCATGTAAACAGGCCCCTCAGTCCACTGAGTCTGTGCCAACCAGCAATTCCCGCACACTATCTTACACACACTAGGGATAATTTACAATTTTACTAAGCCAATTAACCTACAAACCTGTACGTCTTGGAGTGTGGGAGGAAATCAGAGCTCCCGAAAAAAACCCAACGCAGGTCATGGGCGTAAACGTACAAATTCTGTACCGACAGGACCCGTAGTCAGGATTGAACCCGGGTCTCTGGCGTTGTAAGACAGCAACTCTACCATTGCATCTATGTGCTGTCCTTGGACTCTTTCCTGCTTAATTACATCTTTACTCTTGCTGAGTGACCAAAACTGAACTTGATATTCCAAGTGCAGACCCACCAACATCTTGTACAACTGTAACATAATGTCTCAACTTCTATTCTCAATCCCCTGACCAGCTGATGAAGGCTAGCGTGCCAAAACTCTTTTTCACCACACTATTTACCTACAATGCCACTTCCAGGAAATTATGTACATCTACTCCAAGATCCCTCTGCACTACAACAGCTCCCAGGGCTCTCAAATTTCCTCTAATGATGAGTTAAAGGGCACATAATATTAAAATGTTATTGGTAACTCTATGAAGGACAGTTATTTGAAATTAATAATTACAAGTGGCATTCTCAGTGGGATTTGTGACTTGTGACTTGCTTTTTCTTAGCATGCATCATTAGGACACCATGACTTTTTGACTCTGTTGCCAAGGAATCAGCCTTGACTCACCTGAAAGTGAAGAAGTCTTGAGGTTTTAACCCAGATTTTAAAAATACCCTCTGAGCATTTTGTGTCTACCTTCGATATTAACCAGCATCTGCAGTCCTTTCTTACACGTCAAGAGAGGGGGACTGGCTTACTCCAATTCGTGTTTAGCAGGAATGAATGTAGCCATGCCTTCATGAGATGAAGGTGGACATTTGGGAGAAGAGAAAGAAATTAAGGGAGTGATCGGCTGATTTGAGCTGTCAGGTCTATCCACACAATTACATGGAGGTAAATGCCTTTACGTTCAACCAAGGCAGAGAGCTGCAGGTTGTGAAATGTCAGATGCTGACATTTCTGTCAGTGATACTCGGATGGTACACTGTTGCAGTAATTACAGCTTAGCACTTAAGCAAGAAGTTTAACAACACAGTTGACCCATAGAAATCACTGCATAATCAGAACATTGACAAAACTGACCAGAAAATGTTCAACCGTGAAGCCGAATTGCAAAGATTAAAGTGGTGGATGCAGGTTGAGCATAGCTGGAAATGTTGGTATTTAGGAGAAACAAGGAATTGCAGATGCTGATTTACAAAAAAAAAAAAGACACACAAAGTGCTGGAGTAACTCAAAGAATCGGGCAGCATTTCAGGAGAACATGGACAGGTGATGTTTCGGGTCGTGATTCTTCTGCAATCTAATTGTAGGGAGAAGAAAGCTGGAAATTAGTCGGGGGGGGGGGGCAAGCAAGTAGTTATGGATAAGGGTAGGGTATAGGCAAAGGCTAGAGAAGAAAAGGAGATAAAGGGGTGTCATATAAAGAGAGTCAATGCAGTAAATAGAAAGCCAGAGGGATATATGTGGAAGTGGATGAAGGGGGCAGGGAGGTTTCAGTCATCTAATTCATCCTTGAACAGAGACCCAATCAGTTCTTCTCCACTAACAACACTCTCCTCCACCAGGTGGAACTTGTCCTCACCCTAAACAATTACTCTTTTGACTACACTCACTTTCTTCAAGTGAAAGATGGAGCCATGGGCACATGGGCAGCTATGCCTGCCTTTAATTGGTTACGTCGATCAATCCTCATTTTAAACATATGCTGGCATCACCCCTTCATTCTTTCTCTGGTACATTGACGACTCCATTGGGGCTGCCCCACCTCTTTTCCAGCTTTTGCTTCTCACTACAATCAGTCTGAAGAGGGCCCCAACCTGAAACATTGCCTATCCATGTCATCCAGAGATGTTGCCTGATCCGTTGAGTTACCCGTCGAGTTACTCAGCACTTTGTGTTTTACTGATGACAACCAAATGGGGACGCACATGATATCACAAATCAGTGGAAATGAATATCTCAAATGAACCACAAATACCTATGTATTAACACATCACAAAGCATAAGATAATATTTATTACTTTACAGATAGAATAGCAATGCTGAGGGCCAGTAAGATTCTAAATACAAACCTTCATAGTCATCTGCACGAATCCTGAATTTCGTAAAGGTTTGATAAATTCTCCATTTGGACTCAATTCAGATGAAGGCTTTTATAAAACACTGTCAGTTCCTGAAAATAAATGGTATGTATCACTGAGTATCTCTCCGGTAATGAATTGGAAAATAAAAAAAATGTTGTGAGGGTGGCACGGTGGCGCAGCGGTAAAGTTGCTGCTATAGAGCGCTTGCAGTGCCAGAGTTCTCCCTGTCACCACGTGGGTTTTCTCCAAGATCTTCAGTTTCCTCCCACACTCTAAAGATGTACAGATTTGTATGTAAATTGGTTTGGGTTTGTATACTTGATATGTGTAAGTTGTCCCTAGTGTGTGTAGACTTGTGTTAATATGCAGGGATTGCTGGACGGTGTGGACTCGGTGGGCCGAAGGGCCTGTTTCCGCACTGTGTCTTTAAACTAAACTAAAGTACTCAAACTAAAGTACCCACACTCATACACACACACTCACACACATTCACACGCACAAACACACTCACACACATGCACTCACACACATACACTCAAACACACACATATACACACACGCACACACATATAAACACTCACACACACACACACGCATGCACTCACACACATACACTCAAGCACACACATACACACACACACATACACACACACATAAACACTCACACATACACTTACACGTATATTCACACACATTCACACACACATTCACACACACACATTCACACACTCACACACACTCACTCACACTCATATACACACACACGCACTCACACACATGCACTCACACACATACAGTCACACACATACACTCAAACACACACATACACACACACACACTCACACGCACACTCACACACTCACACACATATGCACACACACACATAAACACTCACACATACACACACACACACACACTCACACGCACACTCACACTCACAAACACACACACCTTCACAGCCTCGCCAACAGTCTGTCTTTCTTTTCGTCTTTTATTTGTTATATTTAGTGCGTTTTAAAAATATGTGTTAAAGTTCTCTGGTTAGTTTTATGTGGGGGATGGGGGAGGGTGTCGGGGGAAACTTTTTTTCAATCTGTTACCTTGCCGGAAATGCGATTTCTTTCTCCGGATCTTATCTCTGGTCGCACGGCGGCCTAACATCATGGAGCTGGCGGCCTTGCTCAGGACTAACTTCGAGCCCCACCGCGGGGACGTGGACTTACCATCGGAGCCAATCCCTTGTCTGGGATCGACACTCCAACCGCGGCCTGCAGATTTCCCCATCGAGGAGCTCGCAGTCTCGAGTAGAGACCGATGTCGGGAACTTCAAACGACACAGAAGGTTTCTGGCAGCCCCGACCCGGGGTCAGATCGCCCGGCGTGGGGGAGTTGAGATTCCCCCCCCCCCCCCAATGCAGGAGCTTGATCGCCCCGACATGAGGGCCTAAATGCCACCGGCTACAGGAGCCAAGATCGCCCGTCAACGGAAGGCCAGAGGCCCCCGACCGCAAGAGAACAAAGAAAGGAAGAGATTGAACTTTTTTTCCACCTTCCATCACAGTGAGGAATGTGGAGGAGTCACTGTGGTGGATGTTCATGTTAAAATGTGTTTTGTGTGTTTTCTGTTGCTTTTTATTGGTATTACTATCGCAAATGAAATTTCTCGTATGTTGCAAAACATACTTGGCTAATAAAGTATGATTATGATTATGAGGTACATTTCAACCATGTAGCACATAAAAGTATGGTGTTGCGTGACCACTTTTCCAGACCAATGTCATTTTAAAAGCTTGCTTGCTGGGAAGGGTGGGATTTGTTGCCCTTGAGAAGGCACTGCTGATCCTTTTCTGTGATTCACTGGAGTCAGTGTGACGGAAATCTTCGAGATATGGATACTATTGTTCATGATACAATAAATCCAGAGCACAAGTACTTTTAATATTCACAGATAAAGTGCACATCCAGCAAAAAACAAAGGCCACCCACCCACTGTGCCTGCTTCAGCTGTGTGAAAGAGCTGTCCATTTAGTCAAATTGCAACATTCTTCCCACATAATCTGAATTAACTCGATTTATTTGGAACTTAGCACCAAGATCCTGCATACATGCACATTAACCAATGGCTGAGCTAATGTCTGTGCAAATATGTCAACAAGCATTCCGTGCACTTTTTTATATTTAATGAGGGGAAAGTCATCTTGTCCTGTACTTTGACTCTAATCAAAACTGCCTGGTCAGTGCAGGTGCAGCTAGGAGGTATAAATACTACTCCAACCTGAGCCTTCTGCTTCAATTTAGCAACTTGGTTGATTTGCTACCACAACTGAGTTTAGAAGAATGAGGGGGGATCTCATTGAAACATACAACATAGTCAAAGGCTTGGATAGAGTGGATGGGATATTTCCACTAGTGGGAGAGTCTAGGACTAGAGGTCATAGCCTCAGAATTAAAGGAGTTATTTTAGGAAGGAGAAATGTCTTTACTCAGAGGGTGGTAAATCTGTGGAATTCTTTGCCATGGAAGGCTTGGCGGCCAAGTCTTGGATTACTTTTAAGGTAGAGATAGATAGATTCTTGATTAGTACCGGTGTCAGAGGTTATGGGGAGAAGGCAGGAGAATGTTGTTAGGAGGGAGAGAAAGATCAGCCATGATTCAGGGCTGCCAACATTGTGTGAGAGTTGAGAATGAGAAATTGCAAGGGGGCGTAGCGATCGAGCGGGGGCGGTGGGGGGGTGGGGGGGGGGTGACAGGGAGTGGAAGTGGGGATAGGTGGTGGTTGGTATGGAGCTTTTGCATTTTTCAGCTTGAAATTGTGCAATCTGGTGCAAACTGTTGCGAATCTTTTAACTTACACTTGAATGCAACATAGACAAAAATGCTGGATAAATGCTTGAGTCTGAAGAAGGGTCAAACTCAGACATAGATGCTGCCTCACCCGCTGAGTTTCTCAAGCATTGGTGTTTACATTGCCATTTTAAATAGTGTGCGATGGGCTTAAGCCAATTAAATTGCTCGTTCTTTATGTGGAACCCGCCGACACATAAAACTATTCTCATAGGTGAGTGTGGAGGAGTGTGACTTTATTTATTTATTAATTTATTTGTTTTAATATTTTTTTGAGCGTAAGAACTCCTGTCATCAGCGTGAGAGTGTGAGAATTTCCTCAAATGCGTTAGTCTCACGCTCAATGTGTGAGAGTTGGCAGCCCTGCATGATTGAGTAGACATGATGGGATGAATGGCCTAATTCTACTCCGATCACTTATGATTTTATGACCTTATTATTTATATCTGCAGAGATAGCTCACCCATTAGGGCTGTTCCATAGAGGAATTGTTCAAAGGGGAGGGTTTGGAGTGGTGGAACCCAGCAAATATAAGAAATGTCTGAAAGTCTGAGAAAAAAATTACCATACTTCTTTCCATTTTGCGTGATAGCTGTTTTCTGGGCCACAAACAAATTTATGGTCCTCTCCCAACTCTGGCAGTCCAACCTAGTTTTGCTGAAGGATCCTAAGTTCAGTACCAAGCTCCCATCAGGTAAAGTAAATGATTGAACAGTTGTCCTGGGTAGTCAATCCAAATGCCGGAAAAGTGTATGAGGCAAACAGAACATTAAACATGGAACAGTAGAGCATTGTAAGAGGCTCTCCAGGCCACACAATCTGTGCTAATCATGATGCCAAATTAAACTAATCCAATCTTCATAAGTTTATGTGAAGAGGGCAGAATTAGGCCATTCGGCCCATCAAGTCTACTTCACCGTTCAATCATAGATAATTCAACCCCATTCTCCTGGCTTCTCCCCATAACCCCTGACACCCTTACTAATCAAGAATCTATCTATCTCTGCCCTAAAAATATCCATTGACTTGGGCTCCGCAGCCTTCTGTGCGCAAGCACTATAATCCCTCCATTCTTTGCCTGTTTATATGCCTGTCTGCACGCTTCTTAAAACACATCTTCCCCCATCACCTCCCTAGCAGCACGTTCCTGGCACCCACCAATAGCACAATAAAATAACATCTGTAAAGTAGAAAAAAATGCATACCCTTTCTTTGAAATCAAATAGTAACCACAACTACATTCCCAGTCATCAACTCCGCAATAATAATGGAGCTTAATTATGGGCCTGTCCCACTTAGGTGATTTTTTTCAGCATGTGGAATAATTTCCGGTGACAGTGGCGACAATATTTGCTGTCGTAGGTTGCCGTAGGTGCTGTCGTAGGTTGTCACTGGGTGTCACAGGTGAATTCCATTAAAATTAGTCCTTGGCAGTCGCCTAAAGAGTCGCCTAAGTGGGACAGGCCCATTAGCCTTTGGATCTCCAACTATTATGTGTTTATTCCTTTACTACTCTCAGGAGACCCAGGTTCGATCCTGACTTAAGGTGCTGTCTGCACGGAGTTTGTGCGTTCTCTCTGTGACCAAGTGGTTTTTCTCCGGGTGCTCTGGTTTCCTCCCACACACCAAAAGCATACAGGTTTGTAGGTTAATGGGCTTTGGTAAGTTGTAAAATTGTCCCTAGTATGTAGGATAGTGCAGGGGTGGCTGCTGATTGGCACGGACTCCGTGGACCGAATGGCTTGTTTCCATGCAGTACCTCTAAAGACTAAAGTCTAAAGTCTCAATAAGTTTCGTAGACCAATGCTGGAATGAACGAGGTTCCAGAAGCCACCAATTGCACATTCTTTACTGGGTGGAGGAGCTATTATTAAAACTGACCCCATACTGACAAGTTCATCACAACTGAAAGCAGGCCAGTTGATTCTGATCACCATATGATCTAGAATAGGATAACACCAGTAGTGCTGATTACAACAAGAGAATGATAGGGATAAAGCAATTCATCTTGAAGATGAATATCTCCGTCACTAGATTAAATAATGCCGTAAAAAGAAATATTAATGGGGAAACATGAAGATATTGATCAAGTATTACAGAGAATTGATATAGTTGCAGCCGATCCCAAAAACAAATTGCCACTCATGATGCTGTAATCTCATGTTCCTTAATCTCCATCCCCTTTGTCTCATTTTCACAACCTACACTTCTTTATCTCTGAATCTCTCGCTCTCTGACTCAGTCTGAATAAGGGTCTCGACCTGAAACGTCACTCATTCCTTCTATCCAGAGATGCTGCCTGTCCCGCTGAAGTTACTCCAGCATTTTGTGTCAATCTCAGTCCAAAGTCTAGTATTAATGTATGTATATTGATTGCGCTGCTACAGAAATATGACCCACATCTTGATCTTGGGCATCCACCAAAAGTGCTTCAGACATTGTTTTATATTTGTGTTCTCGGATAACTATCACTTGAAGACATGAATAGTCTGGGAATTTCCCTCCTGATGTATTTGATTGCTCTGAGATCATTAGTGACAATGGAGTTCTGCTTGATGATTTTATCAGCTAGGGACTCAACTCAATCTAGACTATTGGAAAATACTATTGATTCAATTCTTGTAGCGAAGAAATGTTCTACCAATAGACTCTGTACATTGCAATGATTTGTAAGCTTTCTTTTAAGCAATTAAAGATGTTCCACTAAAGAGTCAGTGTTTCACTTAAGAAACCAATTAAATCAAGAGTGCAGAAGCCTGAGAATCTACAAAATACAATTTGTAAGACAGTACTAAGCTGCTGAAGCCCTAAGTTGTTCAAAACAGAAAAATGAAGGCTGAGATTGTTAAGTCCGTATTGAAGTGGTGATTTTGCTGTTACCATCAATGATACAAAAATATCACGGATTTTATGAATTTTTGCTTTGCCAATGTAATGTGCCATATGACTCATGTTCACAGATTTGAACCCCCAATATTTTTACTTTAGTTTAGAAATACAATGCCATAACAGGCCCTTTGGCCCATCTAGTCAGCACCGACCAGTGATCGCCACACATTAACACTATCCTGCACACACACTGGACAATTTACACTACCAAGCTAATTAACCTGCAAACCTGTACATCTTTGGATTGTGGGAGGAAACCAAAGTTCCCGGAGAAAACTTACGCAGGTCAGGGGGAAAATGTACAAACTCCGTACAGACAGCACCCGTAGTCAGGATCGAACCCGGGACCCGGGGCTCTGCCACTGCAAAGCAACAACTCTACCCCTGTGCCACCATGCCGCCCTGTTCAGTGAATATTGTTCAGAAAGCCATGCTTTTAACTCCAACTCTCCAAAAGGGAATATATTAAATAACAATTTTTTTCTAAGTCAGTGGTTACAAATATCTATGACTTTCTGCAGACAGTGTATGTGCCTGCATTGTTCTACCCATGCAGGTCAAGGTCATGGTCACAGTCAACTCTCTGATCTTTACATCACTCCAGATTGCATGTGTGTCATGTACCCTGTGTACTGCACTGTGCGGCCTTAGGGAACTCTCAACCCTTTTGCCTAGAACTTAATCTGTGTTATTTCTCCAAAGTTAAAGAAGCACTAGCAATGTCTCTAATATTGATTCAAAAAGCTCACAATCTTGAAATACGATAGTGCCAGCTCCAGAGCAGTGTTAGCAGGTCCTCTTGTGTAATGACGCACCAGTTCATACACTGCAGGTATGAGAGGTTGAATGTCTTACATTAGTATTATCTTTACTCGTTTCTCTGACCTTTGGAGCCTGACATTATCACACCACAATACAACTAATGCTCTTTCACTTGTTAGGCAGCAGAAGTGAACAGTCAACTTCTTTCAATTATATAGGACATTGATAAGACAGCATTGAGAATATTGCATGCTTTCAGATCTCCTTACTTAAGTGCCTGCCCCATTTGGGCGACCTAATCCGCGAGTTCTGGCGAGTTTGCCCTTGACTCAGACTCGCAGCATAGTCGACACAAGGTCGTAAGAGGTCTTCGTAACTCTCCTCCATGTTTGAGAGTGATCTCCGCATACTCGAGGTCTCAGCTAGGTCCATATAACCATATAACCATATAACAATTACAGCATGCAAAACAGGCCATCTCGGCCCTTCTAGTCCATGCCGAACATTGACTCTCACCTAGTCCCATCTACCTGCACTCAGAGCATAACCCTGCATTCCTTTCCCGTCCATATACCTATACAATTTATATTTTAAATGCTAAAATCGAACCTTTCTCCACCACTTCAATTGGAAGCTCATTCCACACAGCTACCACTCAGTAAAGAAGTTCCCCCTCATGTTACCCCTAAGCTTTTGTCCCCTACAAAGGGTGCGACATTTTTTTCAATATGTTACTAAATGCCCGCGAGTAAAGGTTGTAGGTAATCGAAGGTAATCAAAGGTAGTCAGAGACCAACAGAGGAGGACAAAGGGCTTAATTAGGAATGGGAAAATGGATTATGAAAGAAAACTGGCAGGAAACATAAAAAGTGACTGCAAAAGTTTTTATCGATATGTGAAGCGAAAAAGATTAGTTAAAACAAATGTAGGTCCCTTGCAGTCAGAAACAGGTGAATTGATCATGGGGAACAAGGACATGGCAGACCAATTGAATAACTACTTTGGTTCTGTCTTCACTAAGGAAGACATAAATAATTTGTCGGAAATAGCAAGGGATCGCGGGCCAAATGAGATGGAGGAACTGAGTGAAATCCAGGTTAGCCGGAAAGTGGTGTTGGGTAAATTGAATGGATTAAAGGCCGATAAATCCCCAGTGCCAGATAGGCTGCATCCCAGGGTACTTAAGGAAGTAGCCCCAGAAATAGCGGATGCCTTAGTGATAAGTTTTCAAAACTCTTTAGATTCTGGAGTAGTTTCTGAGGATTAGCTAATGTAACCCCACTTTTTAAAAAGAGAGGGAGAGAGAAAACGGGGAATTACAGACCAGTTAGTCTAACATCGGTAGAGGGGAAATTGCTAGAGTCAGTTAATAAAGATGGGATAGCAGCGCATTTGGAAAGTGGTGAAAGCATTGGACAAAGTCAGCATGGATTTATGAAAGGTAAATCATGTCTGACGAATCTTATTGCATTTTTTGAGGATGTAACTAGTAGAGTGGATAAGGGAGAAGCAGTGGATGTGTTATATCTGGACTTTCAGAAAGCTTTCGACAAAGTCCCACACAAGAGATTGGTATACAAACTTAAACCACACGGTATTGGCGGTTCAGTATTGATGTGGATAGAGAACTGGCTGGCAGACAGGAAGCAAAGAGTAGGAGTGAACGGGTCCTTTTCAGGATGGCAGGCAGTGACTAATGGGGTGCCGCAAGGCTAAGTGCTGGGACCCCAGCTATTTACAATATATATTAATGATTTGGACGAGGGAATTAAATGCAACATCTCGAAGTTTGCGGATGACACGAAGCTGGGGGGCAGTGTTAGCTGTGAGGAGGATGCTAGGAGGCTGCAAGATGACTTGGATAGGTTGGGTGAGTGGGCAAATGCATGGCAGATGCAGTATAATGTAGATAAATGTGAGGTTATCCACTTTGGTGGCAAAAACAGGAAAGTAGACTATTATTTGAATGGTGACCGATTAGGAAAAAGGGAGATGCAACGAGACCTGGGTGTCATGGTACACCAGTCATTGAAATTAGGCATGCAGGTGCAGCAGGCTGTGAAGAAAGCGAATGGTATGTTGGCATTCATAGCAAAAGGATTTGAGTACAAGAGCAGGGAGGTTCTACTGCAGTTGTACAGGGTCTTGGTGAGGCCACACATGGAGTATTGCGTACAGTTTTGGTCTCCTAATCTGTGGAACGACATTCTTGCCATAGAGAGAGTGCAGAGAAGGTTCACCAGACTGATTTCTGGGATGGCAGGACTTCCATATGAAGAAAGACTGGATAGACTCGGCTTGTACTCGCTGGAATTTAGAAGATTGAGGGGGGATCTCATAGAGACTTACAAAGTTCTTAAGGGGTTGGACAGGTTAGATGTAGGAAGATTTGCCACAGAAGGTAGTTGAGGCCAGTTTGTTTGCCATATTTAAGAGGGAGTTGGATGTGACCCTTGTGGCTGAAGGGATCAGGGGGGTATGGAGAGAAGGCAGGTACAGGATACTGAGTTGGATGATCAGCCATGATCATATTGAATGGTGGTGCAGGCTTGAAGGGTCGAATAGCCTGCTCCTGCACCTAATTTCTATGTTTCTATGTTTCTATGTAAAAGTAGTCATAGATAGTCTTCGTCATAGTCGAAGGGAAGTCGAAGGAGATCGAAGGAGGCCGTCTTCACTCTCCACTATTCGGTGTCCAATTTTACCATAGCTAGTCGCAGCTACTAGAAGCTAGTCTTCAACATTGTCGAAGGAGGTCGAAAGAGGTCTTCTACATAGTCGAAGGTCTACAACATGTCATTTTTTCAAACTCTTCTAAACTAGCCAATTAGGTCGCCCAAGTGGGACAACCCCTTCTAGGAAAAAATAAGCCTTGATAGAGTGAGTACAGTGAAAGTTCACCAGATAGGGATAGTCAGGTTTGTTGTGTGAGGTGGAATAAACAGACTGGGTTTATACTCTCTTGAATTCAGAAGAAATATGTGAAACACTAATAAATTGAAGCATTAAAATTATTAACACAAATTACATATTAAAATATAAAATACTAATGAGACTCAACAGGGTATAAGTGGAGATGATGATTTCTCTGTGATGAGGTGTCTTCATCCAGGGACCGCTGTGTCAAATGTTATTCATGACACAAAATGCTGGAGTAACTCAGCAGGACAGGCAGCATTTCTGAAGAGAGTGAATGGGTGACATTTCGGTTCGATACTCTTTGTCAGACTGAAGGAGTTTTGCGACCCAAAACATCACCCATTCTTTGTGTCCAGAGATGCTGCCTGTCCCTTTGAGTTACTCCAGCATTTTATATCTATCTTCGACATAAACCAGCATCTGTAGTTCCTTCCTGCACGTTATACATTATAGCCAGGTGAAGAAAATTCTTCACCCGGAAGGTAGTGAATCATTTGAATTTTCTATCAAGGAGGCCTTTGGAAGTTCAGACATTGATTTTACTCAAGACTGAGGTCGATAGGTTTTTAAATATTAAAGCAATCATGGATAGAAGGTGTGTGGAAGAAAGTGGCTCTGAGGCAATCGACCATAATCTTATTGAATGATGGAGGAAGCACACTGGGCTGAATGGTATATTCCTGCCTATATTCCTCATGCTATCTTCAGCAGTGTGATGCTGACTACATGTTGTTAGGTAATGTGCACAGCAGATAGAACATTTCTGGCCATGGCAGAAGCTGTGAGAAAAGTAAATGGTATAATTGCTTGCCTTTCAAACTATGAATTGCTTGCCTTTCAAACTATGAATTGCTCAGCTGTGGCAGGGCATTAGGCCTCTGCGTCTTCACAGAAGGTGGGGAACCCTCTCCTCCAGTCTGGTGTTTAGTTTAGTTTAGAGATACAGCATGGAAACAGGCCCTTTGGCCGATCAAGCCCACACCGACTGCCAATTACCTGTACGCTAGTTCTATGTTATCCCACTTTTGAATCATCCACACTAGAGGTAATTTACAGGAACCAATTAATCTACTTGGCTGCAGATAGACACACAAACCTGGAGTAACTCAGTGGGACAGGCAGCATCTCTGGAGAGAGGGAATGAGTGACGTTTCGGGTTGAGACCCTTCTTCACACTGAGAGTCGCTGAGTTACTCCAGTTTTTTTTGTGTCTATCTACAAGGTGGAAGATTGCAACCTTCACGTGGTCCGCCCTGTTTCGACTAATGCAATCAAGTCGACGTGCACAAACAGAAGATCAAATAGAACAATTGTCCTCCAACTTTAGGCTGTGCACGCCACACGAAAGAAGAAGTGTCTATGTACGGTTTAAACCAGCATCTGCAGTTCCTTCTGACAAATTTGATCTACAAAGCTGCGTGTCTTTGGAATGTGGGAGAAACTGGGGCAACTGGAGGAAACCCACACGTGGTCACAAGGGGAATGTATAAACTCGGCATGGCCAGCACCCATGGTGTGGATTGAACCCAGGTCTCTGGTGCCGTGAAGCAGCAGCCCCACCACTGTGTGACTGTGCTGCCCTGGTGCGTTCTTGGGAATGGAAATGCACCTCTAGCCAAATGAGATGGGCATCTACTGCAAGCAAAAAGATCCAACAAGACAAAGGGGAAGAAAGTTAATATGACAGTACAGCAGTTGTACCATCATCAAAGTGTGGGTGTATGTGTGGTTGTGTGCGTGTGCGTGTGCGTGTGTGTGTGTGTGTGTGTGTGTGTGTGTGTGTGTGTGTGTGTGTGTGTGTTTGTGTTAGCATGTGTATGTGTGTGCGTGTGTGTGTTTGTTTTTGCATGTTTGCATGTGAGGAGTAGCAGCAAGCGTTTGTATATAGAAACATAGAAACATAGAAAATAACTGCAGGAATAGGCTATTTGGTCTGTTTAGCCAGCACTGCCATTGAATATGATCATGGTTGACCATCCAGAACTTTGTTCCTGCTTTCTCCCCATATTCCCATATATATGTGTGTTTGTGCGTATGTATACATGCTGAGATGTCATTATGCGTGAGTGGCACAACTGTGTTAAGTTTCAAGGCTGCATAATTGAGCTGGCATTGCATACATCCGAGCACTGATTCTGGCAGATTCAGTGAGGGCACAGAATCTCTTCCTGTGCTGTTCGCAGATGCAGTTCTTGATCACTCCAGGCTGAAATCTCTGCAATCATTTCCTGCCACTTCCACTTCATTTCTGCTCTAGGCCAGCCCAAGGCACCCTTGGTGCAGGTGACATGTCACCTTTATTTTAACTCTTCCACAGAGAATGTTCAGTTGAGCGGGTGACCCTTTGCAGCACAGCATCTCTTCAATTGATTTAGCAGAACATAATACACCGATAGGTGTTTTTGTGGGGAACTGTAATATCAAACATGTCTGCAATGGTCCACATCATATGCAGTGTTGAGACAGTAATGACTTAATGACTGCAAAGCATGCACTACTGATATAGATACATGGTGTACACTGAACACATTCATCGCTGATTGAAATCCAATACCTTACCCAGCCTTCAATAGTATAAATAGGAACAATTCAATTCATAGGCTTGGACTTATTTGTAATTTTGTAGTATCATTTTTTAGTTTAGTTCAGCGATACAGCCTGGAAACAGGCCCCTTTGCCCACCAAGTCCGCACTGACCAGCGATCCCCCCACACTAATGCTATCTTTCACACACTAGGGGCAATTTACACTTATACCAAGCCAATGAAGCTATAAACCTGTACGTCTGGAGTGTGGGAGGAAACCGAAGATCTCGGAGAATATCCACACCTTCACGGGGATAACATACAAACTCCATACAGGCAGCACCTGTAGTCAGGATCGAACCCGGGTATTCGGCAGCGCAATTGCTCTAAGGTAGTAACTCAACCGCTGTACCCCTGGAGGCATGCAGAATATTATAATGATAAATAATTATAAAGTATATTCACTTTCAACATGATGAAAACCACAAAATCTCCATAATTTCTACATCTTCCAGGCAATGAGAAATTATTGTAAATGCCATTCAGTCACGCCTGAGTAATGATACCATCACTACCATTAGATCACCAATATGATCTGGGATTCAGAGACAGCACCACTGAAAATATTGGTTGAAGCTGCACACAATGGTGATGCTAAATTTACAGTTGCCTCAAACACTTTTCCCCATCTGCACAGCACACCACATTCCCCCCATTTTGACATGTTTGTGTGCAGGAAAGGTTTTGAAAGATATGGGCTAAATGTAAGCAAATGGGACTGACTGGAATCCACCTTAGTTGGCATGAATGAGTTGAGCCAAAGGGTCTGTTTCAATGCTGTGCATCTCCTTGACTCCCTGACTCTCCTCATCTATCTATCTTCGATCTTCTATCAATACATAACTAAAACTCTGATCTTGTTATCTTCCGGTTCGCGTGGTTTTTCTATTTGCACATAAAATAGAAAAACCACTCCCCATCCCCCCCAAACACCCTCCCACACAACTCCCACCCACACACCTGTCCCCCCCACAACCCCCGCCCATCGCCCCTGACCCCACCCCCCTCCCCCCACAACCAACCCTGCCCACATACCCACCCCCTGCACAACCCCCTTCCCGCCCACCACCCCGCCCACACACCCCGCCCACATACCCCCCCTCCACAAATCCCCGTCCACAACTCCCCCCCCAACAACCCCCCATCTACACACACACCTCTCACACACACCCCCTGCCCAGACACCCCCCTCCCCACCACAACCCCCCCTCCCCACCACAATTGTTGATGTTTTAGGTTAAGACCCTAACCCAAAACATCAAGGATTCCAGTCTTACGAAGGTTCTCGACCCGAAACGTCACCCGTTCCTTCTCACCAGAGATGCTGCCTGTCCCGCTGAGTTATCTTAAGGTCATATGGAGTAGGAGTAGAATTAACCCATTCGGCCCATCGTGTCTACTCCACCATTCAATCATGGTTGATCTATCTCTCCGTCCTAATCCCATTCTCCTGCCTTCTCCCTAAAACCTCTGACACCTGTGCTATTCATGAATCTATATATCTCTGCCTTAAAAATATTCACTGATTTGGCCTCCACAGCCTTATGTGGCAAAGAATTCCACAGATTCACCACCCTCTGACTAAAGAAATTTCTCCGCATCTCCTTCCTAAAAGAACATCCTTTAATTCTGAGGCTATGACCTCTAGTCCTAGCCTCTCCCACTAGTGGAAACATCTTTCCCCACATCCACTCTATCCAAGCCTTTCACTATTCTGTATGATTAAATTATGTCCCCCCTCATTCTTCTAAACTCCAGCGAGTACAGGACCAGTGACGACATATTCTCATCATAGGTTAACCTACTCATTCCTGGATCATTCTTATAAACCTCCTCTGGATCTTCTCCAGAGCCAGCACACCGTTCCTCAGATATGGTGCCCAAAATTGCCCACATTATTCCAAATGTGACCTTACCAGCCCCTTATAGATCCTCAGCATTGCATCGCTAGAGCCTCAACATTACATTCCCTCTGCAAATGCTTCCTGACCAGCTCAATTCCTCCAGCACTTTGTCCTTTTGTTCCAGATTACAGCATTTTCAGTCTCTTGTGTGTCAATTTGACTGCAAATTGTGAGCTTTGCTTCTAATCATCACTCAGATTTTGGAATTAATCCTGGATTTACGATCAGAGATGGTGGACTAATGACAGAAGTGTACCACTAATTTTAATTACAATTGTGAATTATCCTAGTCACTCAGGATGTGTGAATTACTGTTTTCATGCTGGAGCTAGCTGCCAAATAATATCACAAAAATATAGAAGCAAGCCTGATATGTATTAATTTACTATTCTCTTCTGCTTTATAAACAGCAATATGAACCCCACAGAGCAACAGCTCCACGGTCTCCAAATAAATCTCTGGCTATTACTGGAAAACATTTATTACCCATGTTAAATTCTCCCGAGCTATCATTTTATACAACTAGCAGCGTGTCAAGCTACTTTGTGGATATTGAACTGGAGTTATATATAGACCAGTCTGGCTGAGATGAGTGGGATTCTTTTCTTAAAGGTTGTTAATGAGCTGGCGGAAGCTTTTCAATTCCATGTTTCTGTTTATATTCCAGTTACGAGTTTGGTGTTGGGTGAGTTAACTTCATGTTCTCTGGATTATTAGGCAAATAATACAATGATACGTAACCGGCTTCTCAAAGCACTTCATGACGATGGATGTCAAGGCCATTGGGTGGCAGTCATTAGGCATGAGATCTTGCTTTTCTTTGGCTCTGGGATGAGAGTGGTCTCTTGAGGCAGGTGGGTACCTCAGAATTAAGTAGAGTAATTGAGTGATACAACGTGGAAATAGGCCCTTTGGCCCAACTTGCCCACACTGGCCAACAATGTCCCAGCTACACTAGTTCCATCTGCCTGTATTTGGTCCATATCCCTCCAAACTTGTCCTATCCATGTACCTGCCTAACTATTTCCTAAATGTTGGGATAGTCCCAGCCTCAACTACCTCCTCAGGCAGCTTGTTCCATACACCCACCACCCTTTGTGTGAAAAAAGTTACCCCTCAGGTTCCTATTAAATCTTTTCCCCTTCACCTTGAACCTATGTCCTCTGGTCCTCAATTCCCCTACTCTGGGCAAGAGACTATGTGCATCTACCCAATCTATTTCTCTCATAATGTTGTACACCTCTATACGATCACCCATCAGCCTCCTGCGCTTCATGGAATAGAGGCCCAGTCTACTCAACCTCTCCCTATAGCTCACACTCTCTAGTCCTGGCAACATCCTCATAGATCTTTCAATCTTGACGATATCTTTCCTACACCATGGTGCCCAGAACTGAACACAATACTCTAAATGTGGCCTCACCAATGTCTTATCCAACTTATACAGTAGGGAGAGAGTAAAGATGTCCGCGAATAGTCCAGTTAGTTGGTCTACGCAATTCTTAATGAAGCGGCCAGGGACTCCAAATGGGCTAATTGCTTTCCATGGGTTCACCCTTTCAAAGTCCGATCTTACTTCTGTAACAGAGGTTATGGGTAAAGACACACTCGAGTCTGTCAATACCGATGTTGGCCTTCTACTCAAAGTGAGCACAGTAAGTTCATCAGGAAGGGCCGCACTATCACCAGTGATGCTTTGTCGCCCCTTATGGTAGTCAGGCCTTGCCACAGTCAACAGATGTCCAAGTGGTTATACTGACATTCAAGTTTGTCCCGGCATTGTCTCTTGGTATTCCTGATGGAAATAAATTTGCTATGTTTAAAGCCGATGCTATTTGTCATTTAATATTATATTATTCAGAATCATAACATTATACATCTGGGCAACAATTAGGCTGATCAAACTAATTTTAATGAACTTCAAAGAACTACAAGTTTTTCTAAGCTGAAGCAATGTTAATAGGGTAGATAATAGTCATAAGGTCATAAGGAATAAGAGTAGAATTAAACCCCTGTCTCACTGTGCGAGTTGGCCCACGAGTGACCCCGAGTTTTCACTCGTGGTGATCACGTAGCGGGAACGTCGGAACTCGCACGAGCAACTTATCGACTCGTGGCGCTAACGGCAGGTACTCGGGAAACTTGTTAACATCGTGAAAAAAATCAAACATGTTTGATTTTTTCCACGAGTCAAATTAACTGTTCAAGTGTAAAATGGAAACATTTTAACTCGTTGCAATAACGTAGTGGCCCCGTGCGTTTATCTTAGTGTCTCGTGAGTGTACCGTGGGAACTTTAATAATCTGCTCTTTTGCTCGTAAGACTGAACCAAAGATAGACACAAAATGCTGGAGTTTTATAACTCAGCGGACCAGGCAGCATCTCTGGAGAGAAGGAATAGAGTCGAGACCCTTCTTCAGACTTTCCTTCGCTCCAGAGATGCAGCCTGTCCCGCAGAGTTACTCCAGCATTTCGTGTCTATCTTCGGCCTTTCTGCCACTTGTCCCCGTGGCTTCACTCTGTCTCAATGAACGGCTTAAAGACCTGCCGTAGGGGCAAGTCTGGGGTGGTGGGTGGGATGTGTCCACGTGTGATGCTCCATCCACCCCCCCGGGGCCGAGAGTGTGGGATTGGGAAGGAACTGCAGATGCTGGTTCACACCGGAGATAGACACACACAATGCTGGAGTAACTCGGCGGGACAGGCAGCATCTCTGGAGCGAAGGAATGGGTGGCATTTCGGGTAAGTCTGAAGAAGGGTCTCGACTCTATTCCTTCTCTCCAGAGATGCTGCCATGTCCGCTGAGTTGTGTGTGTGTGTCTCTCTCCCTCTCTGTCTATCTGTGTGTATCTGTGTGTGTGTCTGCTGTCGGGTCCCGGTGGCCGCTCAAAGTCACCCGAGCTGCTTGATTCCTCTGAAGTGGTGGCCAGCTGCTGTCTGTGTGTGTGTGTGTGTGTGTGTGTGTGTGTGTGTGTCTCTCTCCCTCTCTGTCTATCTGTGTGTGTGTGTGTGTGTGTGTGTGTGTGTGTGTGTCTCTCTCTCTCCCTCTCTGTCTATCTGTGTGTGTGTGTGTGTGTGTGTGTGTGTGTGTGTGTGTGTACTGTCGGGTCCTGGCGGCCGCTCAGTCACCCGCGCTGCTTAATTCCTCTGAAGTGGTGGCCAGCTGCTGTCTGTGTGTATCTCTATCTCTGTGTGTGTGTGTGTGTGTGTGTGTGTGTGTGTGTGTGTGTGTGTGTGTGTGTGTGTGTGTGTGTGTGTGTGTGTCTCTCCCTCTCTGTCTATCTCTGTGTGTGTGTGTGTGTGTGTGTGTACTGTCGGGTCCTGGCGGCCGCTCAGTCACCCGCGCTGCTTAATTCCTCTGAAGTGGTGTCCAGCTGCTGTCTGTGTGTATCTCTCTCTCTCTCTGTGTGTGTGTGTGTGTGTGTGTGTGTGTGTGTGTGTGTGTGTGTGTGTGTGTGTGTCTCTCTCTCTCCCTCTCTGTCTATCTGTGTGTGTGTGTGTGTGTGTGTGTACTGTCGGGTCCTGGCGGCCGCTCAGTCACCCGCGCTGCTTAATTCCTCTGAAGTGGTGGCCAGCTGCTGTCTGTGTGTATCTCTCTCTCTCTGTGTGTGTGTGTGTGTGTGTGTGTGTGTGTGTGTGTGTGTGTGTGTGTGTGTGTGTGTGTGTGTGTGTGTGTGTGTGTGTCTCTCTCTCTCCCTCTCTGTCTATCTGTGTGTGTGTGTGTGTGTGTGTGTACTGTCGGGTCCTGGCGGCCGCTCAGTCACCCGCGCTGCTTAATTCCTCTGAAGTGGTGGCCAGCTGCTGTCTGTGTGTATCTCTGTGTGTGTGTGTGTGTGTGTGTGTGTGTGTGTGTGTGTGTGTGTGTGTGTGTGTGTGTGTGTGTGTGTGTGTGTGTGTGTCTCTCTCTCTCTCCCTCTCTGTCTATCTCTGTGTGTGTGTGTGTGTGTGTGTACTGTCGGGTCCTGGCGGCCGCTCAGTCACCCGCGCTGCTTAATTCCTCTGAAGTGGTGGCCAGCTGCTGTCTGTGTGTATCTCTATCTGTGTGTGTGTGTGTGTGTGTGTGTGTGTGTGTGTGTGTGTGTGTGTGTGTGTGTCTCTCTCTCTCCCTCTCTGTCTATCTCTGTGTGTGTGTGTGTGTGTGTGTGTGTGTACTGTCGGGTCCTGGCGGCCGCTCAGTCACCCGCGCTGCTTAATTCCTCTGAAGTGGTGGCCAGCTGCTGTCTGTGTGTATCTCTCTGTGTGTGTGTGTGTGTGTGTGTGTGTGTGTGTGTGTGTGTGTGTGTGTGTGTGTGTGTGTGTGTGTGTGTGTCTGCTGTCGGGTCCCAACGGCCGCTCAATGTCAGTCACCCGGGCTGCTTCCTTTTTTAAAATTATTTAAAATAGAGATCCATTGCAAAAAAGTATTTAAAAACATAAAAAAACAAGAAATGCTTGGTAGAATGCGCATTTTCCCATTGTAGGTCATATCAATAGATGCGGACGCGCTGAAATAACTCAAAACCACAGGATGGAGATGTATTTTAACATTGTTGCTTTATTAAACCATACCTTCATTCACGGTTGGCTCAAGAGTAACGGAGAGGAACTTGCTAACTCGGGAGAGGAACTTGCTAACTCGGGAGAGGAACTTGCAACATCGCAGCAATTACATACCCGTGGGAACTCGGCCACACACTTGATCATACACTTGCAGTCTCGTGGGCAGCCACGAGTCTATCACTCGGGGTACCTCGTGGGTCAACTCGCACAGTGAGACAGGGTAGAATTAGGCCATTCAGCCCCTCAAGTCTGCCATTCAATCATGGCTGATCTATCTCTCCCTCCTAACCCCATTCTCCTGCCATAACCTCTGACGCCCATACTAATCAAACATCTATCGACTGTATCTCTGCCTGATAAATATCCACTGACTTGGCATCCACAGCCTTCTGTGGCAAAGAATTGCACAGATTCACCAACCTCTGACTAAAGAAATGTCTCCTCATCACCGTCTGAAAAGAATGTCCTTTAATAGTGAGCACCTGCAACAACTTCAATAAAATCCTGGTGTAGGTCAAATTTTAAAACTCTTAGAAAAGGCTGCCAAAAATTCAGCTAACAAGACTTGGACTGGTTTGCTATAAAACTCAAGTGCTGATACACAAGGGACCTGGCAGAGGTGCCTGTAATTCGTGGAGGGCTGTAAGACGAGAAGATTACAGAGTGGCTTGAGGCAGAGTAAGTTATTTTCCATTATTCCATGTATGCTCTGGCCTTTCTGTAGAATTTAAGAATACAATTGATAAATTCACACTTGTTAACATGTGACATTATTAAAAATCTATTTAACATTAAACATCTGTGTTTGTATAATTATTATTTTATAAGTTGGCCTGGAACAGCAATATATGAACTGCTTTTAATCCAACAAACTACAGAATAGAAAATAACTCCTTATGATTAAAATATCATGAGCACAATATAACATTATTCTTTAAATTAAATGCTAAGGTGCTGCTACCGCTTATTTAGTAACTTGGATTTAGGACTGGAAGCTGCAATGAAGAATAAATGAAATTTCTGTATTAGGATTTTAAAACTAAATTAAAATGCATGAAAAATTTAGTTAAAATTATTAGTTTCTTTGATCTGTATAATAGCATGAGTTAAAATATAATGAATATCAAATTTTGCGACTGATTCTACATTTTTGTTCAGTTTTGTTTTACGTCGGTTACTGTAAGAATATTACTGAACAACAAAAGTATGACTTTCACGTATTTGCCTGAAATCGTCGTGGTTTGTTATACCTGAGTTTTCACTGTGTGTATGTTTATTTTAATTTAGAGATACAGTGCTGAAAGGCCCCACGCCGACCAGTGATCCCCGCACATTAACACTATCCTACACACACTAAGGACAATTTACACACACACCAAGCAAATTAACCTACACACCTGTACATCTTTGGAGTGTGGGAAGAAACCGAAGATCTTGGTGAAAACCCACGTGGACGCGGGGCGAATGTACAAACTACGTACAGACAGCAACTGTAGTAAGGTTCGAATCGAGATGCAAGTGCTGTAAGACAGCAATTTCACAACAATGCCATCATGCCGCCAGCATTGCCACCCTGCGAGTAACTTTCCTTATGAAATAAGAAATATCTTTGCAGAAGAATAAATTGCACTGGAACATTGCCTCCTATTATCGGAGTATCCCAGGTCAGGCCTGATATAATGTATGTCCAGTCTTCTCCTGTACTAACAATTTCTCTTCAAGGGGAAATTACTTCAGCAACTCCTCCAACGCAATATTTTGCTCTTGCTGACTGATATTGTCGATCCACTGCAAGTTCATATCGAATTATTGAAGCTTTTTGCATAAGAGCAAGAGCTGGATTGAAAGTGTGTAAGGTGATTCTAACTGATGAACCCCATTCCCAGTAAAGACTATATAAAATAGACAGGGTTTCCTATCCAGATGCTAGACATGAAAGGTCAACATTCAAATCACTTGGTACATTTAAGATGTCTCTTGATCCCAGCAGTGCCATGTTGTATTTTCTTTTTTTGTTGTTTTTTTTTGTTTATTTTTGTTAGAAGTAAGTACAATAGTCTGGTACTTAAGTACCTAATACATAAATACATGTTTTCATTCTTGTACAACTTCATACTTTTGGTTCAATAATAAAAGAACAGTGAGAGAAAAAAGAAATAAAGAGTGTCGGAATAGATAGACAAGCGAGTAGAAACAGAAAGCAAAAGAAATAAAGGACAGAGATGAGAAGTTAAAAGATTGAGAGAAAAGGAAAAAGTAAAGAAAAGAGAGATTAGGAGAGATCTACCTGTCTCATTTTTTTGCCCATCCGTCACCCAGTTCTAAACCATTTAATATCTAAGATTATGTTATGTTGCACCATATGCTCGTAAAAAGTTGATAAAAGGAGACCAAATCTTTAAGAATTGGTCTACTTTGCCTAGTAGGAGGAATCTCATTTCTTCAAGATGTAGCGTTTCAGACATGTTTGAGATCCACATTTTGAATGTTGGCGTAGGTGCGTTTTTCCAAAATTTAAGTATAAGTTTTTTTGCTGTTATTAGACCATAATTAAGAAAAGCTTCTTGGAATATAGTTAGTTTACTTGCCTCTTCCATTGATCCAAAGATAATCAATTCTGTATTGGGGTTCAATTTTGTGTTAAATAGTTTTGTAAAAATTCCAAAAATTTCATTCCAAAATTTATACAGTTTTGTACAAGAGACAAAGGAATGTGCTATAGTGGCATTTTGAGTTAGACATTTGTCGCAGATGGGGGAAACATTTGAAAATATTTTATTCAGTCTTGTTTTCGAATAATATAATCTATGTAAAATTTTAAATTGAATTAGGTTATGTCTTACATTCATTGAACATTTGTTTACATATAATAAAATTTTATCCCATCTATCGTTCGGAATTTTTATCAATAACTCTTGTTCCCAGTCTCTTCTAATTGCTTCTGTCGTTGGTGTTTCTATATTTAGAATTTTACTTCGGAGTCACGTGAGTGACTACGTGAAGAAGAGCCCGCCTCACGCTGGTAACGGCATGACGTCGACGCTGACGGCAGAAGGTGGAGCTGCAGTAAGGAGCAGCTCCTCGCAGCGGTCGGAACGGCCCGCAGGTAAGAACAGTAAAGTTGGGTTTTTTAGCGGGCGCTGGGTAGGTCCAGCAGTATAGGAAATATGTTAAATCAGGTCAGAGTCATATTAGTGCTGGATAAGCACAAATGATGAAGTAAATTTATATTCGCGGGTTAAATGCTTCCTGGGGTGAAAAATAAATATACGGGAAAGCTAGTGCGGAGCCGGTTCCGATACCGGTGGCCGCAGATATACCCGTTAGCGAATTAGTTTACAAAATGATAACCACGGAGAGAAATGCTCCCGAATATGAAAAATGGAAAATAAAATAAAATAAAAAATCTGAGAGGCCCGTGGTTCTGATGACTCTGACATTGAAAAGTCCTCCACATAAGTAAACTATGTGGAACTGATTATGGAGCATATGGAGAAAGTTCTCCAAATAATTATGAGACTAGGGTCAAAGTACCCTGAAGGTTCCTAAGATTAACCCTGAGGGGTTTAATTATTCTGAATATGGCCATGGGCCTAATTGAAAGTTGGAACTCCGGACCCAGGATTTGGGCCGGAAGAAGTCTCATGGGATGAAATCCCAATTGATTTAGGGCTGCAGAAGGCAGACCCTGTTGATGGTGATTTGCATTTTGAAAGCACACCACAAAATAAAAATAAAAATAAAATGGAAAAAAAATATGAAAAGAGGCCAAAGATGCCTGGAATAGCAAAAGGTTTTGCTATATATGAAGGAAGTGGTGAGGCTATGGAAGAAATCCTAGCTGCCAACATATATATATGGTATCTCACCAACTTCATGATTCTGTGATGATTGAAATATTAAAATTGCACAGCACAGGAAATTGTGCCTCATTGAAAGAGCCTACGGTTTATCCGTTAATATGGGCATCCATGACTCCAAATATGAGAGCGTCAAATAGTGAGGTTTTAAAATCCTCACAAATTATTCTGCTACTATTATGGCTTTTGGGCAGATGAAAGGAAAACATAAAGTAAAGACGCTATTGTGCAATTCTTTCTATGAAATTTTATATACAATATAAATGGCTATTTGGCCTATTTTTCACCCAAGGTTGCATACCTGTGTCGAGCAAGTGGTGTTTAAGCTCTTGGTTATCTGTTTGGAGTAATCTGCCTAACTTATTGAAATTGGATGAAAAGCTAAATATTTTAGCTGCATGAAACCTTCGTCTTTGGACGAAAAAGTATTTTTCGCCCAGAAGGGGATTTGATATTGGAAATAGAGGCAGAAATATGTCAAGGAAGTTTTATTGTATTGCACAACCAAATACTTACCCGAATTCAGGGGGTAAGGAGACCACCACGCTCATATGCAGAGGAATTAAAGACTTGTTTCTGCTTAAAGAAACTGCGGATTAATCTCCAGTTAGAGGGAGATTACAAAAAGTTTATTAAGACTGGCTTACTATTATTTTTTGATCAGTATATTACGAGCAGTTTCATTAACTACTATTACTTTTAAAAAAAAAAGAGGTTAATCCTCCTGTACAGAATAAACCTGCTTATGTTTTCGTGTTTTCTGCAATTGAAAAAGCAGAGATTTATGTTCACATTGCCTAATTATCTGGAAAAGAGGTAATGGAAAAGATTTTGAACACGAGCATAAATTTGTCTTTAATGTTAGAAGGCATTACAGATGATGGTTGCAGAAGTATTCTGGACCTTACAGGTCTAAATAAGTTTGTAGAATACAAACATGTTCAAATGGAGTCATGGAATACTGCAAAATATTTAATTCAGCAGGTTGTTATATGGCTAAGATTAATGAAAAAGACGCCTATTATTCTGTACCTATGCATCAGGTTTTGGTGGTACTTAAATTTTAATTGGTTGTGACAATTATGGCAGTTAAGCTTTGCCAAATGGACTGAGTTCAGCTTTTTACTCTTTACGAAACTGTTTGAAACCAGTTTAGCCCAATTAGTGCACATCTTTATGGCTTATCTCAATGACATTCTGGTCATTAGTGATTATCAGGAGTCAGCTGAGGACTCAGTTTCAGTTACTAAAGCTTTGTGGTAAGCTAAGGTTCTTAATTCATCTAATTAAGCCCCAGCTGCAGCCAGCACAAACAATTTACTTTTGGGGTTTGTAATTAACTCAGTGACTATGTTAATACCTTTACCAATAGATAAAGTCGATGATATTTTGGTAACTTGTCATTATTTCATTCAAAACCTTATCCTTCCATCCGAGAAATGGTGACAACCATTGGTGAACTGCTAGCAGCATTTCCTGCAGTAGAATTTGGTTCATTACATTTATTGATATCTTCGAAGGTACAAGATACAAGCTCTCAAAGAGAAGGCAGGCCATTTGACAGGCCTATGTAATTAACAAAAGAAGCTGTATTGGAATTTACAATGGTGGGTTAAAAAAGGAAAATGTCCCACAAGCTGCTAATAAATATTATGATTAAACAGCCTGAAATGGTTTTACATACAGATGCTAGTGCTCTCGGATGGGGGGCCACAGATTTATCCTCCAGTTGTGGAGGTAGATGGAAAACTGAAGAACAAGTGTTTCTCCAAGAGTATGGTATTAAACTATTTGGAGTTATTGGGGGCCTTTTATGGGCTTAAAGCATATTGTTGTGCTAAACAAGGTCTGCATGTGTTACAATTACACAATAAAACAGCTATGGTTTACATTAATCACATGGGGAGAGTTGGATCAGTATCATGTGATTGTCTGGTCAATGAGATATGGCAATGGTGTATTGGTCGGCAGATATGGATTGCAGTAAGCTTTACTCCAGGTAAAGACAATGTGGTAGCAGATGAAAGGTCCAGGATTTTTAAAGATAATACGGAATGGATGTTTAAGCCAGCAATATTTAAGAATATTGTTCAACGATTTGGGTTGCCAGAAATTTGATTTGTTTGCATCCAGGCTTAATCATCATTTGCCTCATTATGTGTATTGGGAACACGATCCGGACGCAGTTGCAGTAGATGCATTTTTATTACACTGGGGAAAAAAATGTTCTTTTATGCTTTTCCACCATTTGCTCTGATCCAGAGATGCTTGAAGAAAATAGAGCAAGATTCAGCTTCCGGATTGTTGGTAGTGCCAAATTGGCCAACTCAACCTTGGTTCCCAGTTATGCTGAATATGATTAAAGAACCGTATATGCAGATTCTTAAACTGTAGTGATATCTTGACTAATCCAGTAACAAATGAAGATTACCCATTATATGCATATATGAATTTGTTAATCTGCAGGTTTTGACCAGACCACTACAGGAACTGGGATTTGTTGGACCAAACTTGACAGTTATTGGCGCATCATGGCGAGATAGCACACAGAAACAATATATGACACATATTAAGAAATGGGAAGAATTTTGCACACAGTCAAAATATTTCTGATGATTATGTGAATGTTACTCATGTTTTGGAATTCCTTGCCAATTTGCGCTTTGGCCAACATTTAAGTTACAGTGCCATTAACACTGCACGCAGTGCTTTGTCGTCCTATTTAGGACTTATGACTGGTGAGAAATCAATTGGGTCGCATCCATTAATATCACGATTCATGAAAGGAATTTTTCACATGAATCCGCCAAAACCTAGATATACAGAGATTTGGGATGTGAGCATAGTACTTGCTCTACTTAGAGAATGGACGCCAATTGAAGGGTTGTCATTGGATAGGTTAACATTGAAATTGGTCATGTTAATGTCACTGGTCTCAGCCCAAAAAGTGCAAACTTTACAAATGTTGCGTTTAGACTGTATGCATGTGACTACAGATAACGTTGTATTCTATGTTTACGATCTGATCAAACAAAGTAGACCAGGGAGATCTGGAACAAAGGTAACCTTTCAAGCTTTTCATATTGAGCTTGCTTTGTGTGTGGTTAGACATTTGAACCAATGTATTAAAGTGACGGACACTTTTCGAGGAAACGAAAAGACATTGCTGCTTACGCACAAAAAGCCACACACAAAAGCTTCAGTTCAAAAAAAAACTATCTCAAAATGGTTGAAACAGGTGTTGGTTTTAGCGGGAGTAGACACTGATGTCTTCAAATCTCACTCCACCAGGGCGGCAGCTACGTCCGCGGCGAAGGGGCGGGACGTACCTCTCGAGCATATTTTTAAAAAAAAAAAAAAAAATCGCAGGGTGGAGTAAAGAAGAAACTTTTTCAAAGTTCTACAACAAACCTGTTCACACTATGACAAGCTTTGGACACGCGGTGTTGGGAGCACTATAATCACCTGCTTTGTTTGCTATTAATTGCTATAATCAGTTGTGTAGTCACTGATATCTTTTGTCACTTGTAATCATTTTTCCCTCAAATATAAGGAGGGTATTATATGGTTTTTCAGCCATTAAAAAACTTAATTGTGAAAAGATCTAACATTTGTGTGCTTTCTCATGTATGTGTTTACTTAGCCGGACTGTCGTACGGATTAATTCTACGACATAAAAAACACAGAAAGCTTTAAAACTCTTCACGTAGTCACTCACGTGACTCCGAAGTAAAATAGTAAGATTAAACGAGAACTCACCTGTTCGAAGTTTGATCGTTATTTTACGAGGAGTTACGATGAGGGATTACGTGCCCTCCACTCCCACCCTCGTAAAATAAATGATCAAATGGTGGTTCTAAGTCTTTTTATGAGCCTTACTATGTTACTCCGGCTTTGGTGTTCTGTGTTTTTCATGCCGTTGCTTTGAAGTATGCCGTTACCAGCGTGAGGCGGGCTCTTCTTCACGTAATCCCTCATCGTAACTCCTCGTAAAATAACGATCAAACTTCGAACAGGTGAGTTCTCGTTTAATCTTACTATTATATTATATAAGTAAGATATTAAATTGCTTGATTCTGCCTTTCTATTCATTCCTTCCTCCAATAGATCTGGGGTTAAAGTTTGATATCCTTGTATATACTTTTTTCAAATAATCTTGAATTTGAAGGTATTTGAAATATTGATTACTTTTCAAATTATATTTTAGTTGTAGTTGTTGGAATGATAAAAATGTTCCCATTTCATACATATCTCCCATCGTTTTAATTCCTATTCTTTCCCAATGGATAAACGTTTTATCAATAATGGATGGTTGAATGAGGGATTATTAGCTATTGGAGAAAGAAGCGATAATTTTCTTAATTTTAAAGTTAATTTTATTTGTTTCCAAATTCGTATTATACTATGAATAATTGGATTCTTCTTGTATATTGTATTGTTCAGTTTTATCGGGGAAAGAAGGATCGCTCCTATATTATAAGGGGAACAATCCTCTTTCTCCATTCTTATCCAATCTACCTGTTGGGCAGAACTGTCCAACCAGTAGATTATATTTTTAATATTCACTGCCCAATAATAATACAATGTTAGGAAGTGTCAGTCCCCCTGATTCTTTAGATTTACACAAGTGTTTTGTTTTAATACTGTGTGATTTATAATCCCATATGAAGTTTATAATATCAGAATCTAATTTTTTGAATAATTATTTAGGTAAGTATATTGGTATTGATTGAAATAGGTACAATATTGGTAAGAAGATCATTTTATCACGTGTATTCTGCCTATTAAAGATATCGGCAGCGTCTTCCAAAATTTAATCAACCCATTTAATTTAGTTAATAAAGGCATATAGTTTGCGTTGAGTAATGATTTATAGTTCCTAGTTATTCGGATGCCTAAATACTTACATTTTTCTGTTGTAATTCTAAAAGGGAATTTCAACAGATGTGTCGACTCTTGTGGTTTTATCGTCATAATTTCGCTTTTGTTCCAATTTATTCTATATCTTGAAAAAGAACCAAATTCCTCTATTAAATTTAGTATATTTGGTATGCTAATTTGCGAATTTGTAATATATAATAATATGTCGTCTGCATATAATGAAATTTTATTATTTGAGTGTTTGGTAATATACCCATGAATATTCGGATGGCTTCTTATACTTTCAGCTAAAGGCTCTATCACTAGTGCAAATAGCGGGGCGATAACGCGCACCCCTGCCTATTGCCCCTTGCTAATTGGAATTTCGGGGATAATATATTATTAGTCAGTATTCTAGCCATCGGCTTATCATATAATAAATTTACCCATGAAATAAAATTATCTCCCATGTTAAATTTTTCCAATACTTTGAATAAATATTGCCATGCTACTTGATCAAAAGCTTTTTCTGCATCCAATGAAATAATTGCTAGGTCTTCTTCAGTATTATGTGAGTACATTTATTAGACAGCCGTCTCAAATTGTTAAATGAGTATCTCTTTGGTATGAACCCTGTTTGGTCCGGATTTATTAGTTTACTAACATATTTACTCAATCTTCTCGCTAGGGTCTTTGTTAAGATTTTTTGGTCTGTATTTAGGAGTGCAATAGCTCTATATGAGCCTGTGTCTTCTAGATCTTTATCCTTTTTTGGTATAAGTGTAATAGTTGACTCAGTTAGTGTTTCTGGTAGTTTATTTTCTTTAAAAGTGTATATATATAAATCTTGCAACCGTGGAGAAATTATTTCGTAGAATCTTTTATAGAATTCATTACTAAAGCCATCTGGTCCTGGCGTTTTGCCATTCTTCAACAAACTAATTGTTTCTTCTATTTCCTGTAGTGTAATCTGAGTTCCTAATGCCTCTTGTTCCACCATATTTAATTTTGGAAGATTACACTTATCTAAGAAATTTGGAGGAACTATAAAACCCAGAAGTGTTGAGTGCCTCAGTCAGTCTCTGCAAGATGGGGGAGCGAGAGGGTCACGCCTCTCAGTCTGAGCTGTGAGAGCACTGAACACATTTCTACTAAACTATTAGTGTGGTTTTACTGATCTTGAGTGCCCTTAATGTGGTTTGAAAATGAAAATGTGGTTGGTTTGAAATAAATCACAGCAAATGGTTGTTGGTGGTGGTTGGTTTGAAATAAACCACAGCAAATGGTTGTTGGTGGTGGTTGGTTCGAAATAAAGCACAATTAAAAGTCTAAACTTGACAACTTCCTGTTTGCACTGTATATTGATTTTAGATATAACGCTACCAATTACGGCTGTGATTTTTGGCCATCTTACTCAGTCCCCCTCCGCTCATCAGGTGCAGATGATTCTTCCCATCAATGAAAAATAAAAGTGTTATAAGTGTTTAAAAAATGTTGAGAATCTCTCTCCTGTCAATCATGCAATGAAGGCCACATCCCTTCCGGTGGGAGAGGGGAGGGATAATAAAACCCGAAAGTCTGGGTGTGGCTCAGTCTCTGCAAGATCAGGGAGGGAGAGGTCACGACTCTGTCTGAGCTGTGAATCAACTGAACGTACTGAATGTCTACTGAACTGTGTGGTGTTTATGTGGCGTTTTGTGGCGTTTTGTGTGGTTTTATGGTGGTTTTATGGTGGTTTCACCCTGCTTGAAATGGTATGAAACTGCATTTGTATGTGCTGGCCTTGCACCCTCTATGAAATGGTATAAAACTACATTTGAATTTGGTGGCCTTGCACCCTGCATGAAATGGTATGAAACTGCATTTGAATTTGGTGGCCTTGCACCCTGCTTGCAATGGTATGAAACTGCACTTGAGTTTGGTGGCCTTGCACCCTGCCTGGTGGCATGAAACTGCACTTGAATTTGGTGGCCTTGCACCCTGCTTGAAGTGGTATGAAACTGCACTTGAATTTGGTGGCCTTGGACCCTGCTTGAAATGGAATTTCAAGGAATAGCCATGAGTCAACTGCCAGCCCACCTTCTGTGAGTGAGCTGCCAGCACATCAAGCTTGAGTGACTGAGTTGCCACCCCAATAATCTGTTTGGCCCACAATATCCATGCTAGCCCTCTGGAAACCAGTCCCTTCAGCCCACAACACCCATACTAGCCCATCAGAAAGCCCCCACCCCCCCACTGGCCACCAATATTGGAATTGGTGGTGAGGTGGAATATTGCGTTTGGCGACCAGTTCTCCCGTGTGAACATGGGACCCACCGGGTCCCACTTATTCTAGTCTGTACTATAAATCTCATCTAGTCCTCTTCTGGTTTGCGTTGTTTTTAAATTTGCGCAAAAACGGTAACCTATACACTAGGATTTTTTCGCCACCTTACTGATCGTTCTCCTCTGCTCCAATCGCACCAAGTTTTGTTCCGATCGGTGAAAGATTGCAAAAGTTATTGGTCTGTTATTCACCGTGATGGCGACGCCCCTTCTAGCACCAGCTGTCAATCACCGGAGCCCAGAATAAAGCTGAAGGAATGGAGTGTGGGCTGTGTTTCATGGACGGGACTGGCTGTATTCATGGTCTGTCTGTATTAGCGAGCGGGAGCGGGCTGTGTTTGCGGGCGGGGGCTGAGTGCCCGACAGGCGCTGGGGACGGGAGCTGCTGAGTGAGGCCGGAGCCGGGTGCTTGAGCCTTTGAGTGCAGTCAGAGCTGGGGCCGGGAATTGGTGAGCCTACACACCACCCCTCCCACAACCCCCTCCCCCACACCCCCCATCCCATACACTCCCCCCTCCCCTACACCCCACCTCCCCCGCACACCCCCCCTCCCCCACATACACACCCACCAGCTCCCGACAGGCCCTGCCTGAAGCTGTCCCCCTGCCCTGGCTGCAGGACGCTCCCCGCCTAAAGCCGTCCCCGTCACCCGGCTACAGAATGCTCCCGCCATGTCGTTGGGGGAACAGGTGAGTGGTGGAATATTGCATTGGGGAATGGGTTGCTTTGGGGGACCAGGCCTCCCGTGTGACTGGGACTCAACTTGGTCTAGTTCTTAACTAAAATCCAAAAGGGATGAAACAAATAAAATCATTAAACAAAAAGTAGTTTTTAATATAAATGGAACAGGCAATGCAGAAATCAATGACGTGATGAGATGTAATGGATGGAAGTAATAAATGAATTAACGTTCAGACATAGAGGGACTTGATGTTCTGTTTATTTTTAAAAGTATAGCTAATATAAATTTACCATTCTCATTAATCCAATTGTATTTCAGTTCCAGTGAGTCCTAGTCAAGATATTTGATGCCCAGACCCTCAGGACATTTCGAAAATTGATTTCACCTACATTAAGGATTACAGATAAAATATCAATGTGCAGGGACAGTGATATAAAACGATGGTCAAAAATAGATGAAGCACGGAAAATAATAGAATTTAAGGGATAAACGAAAGGCATAGAGAACATGGTATAAATTGCTGCAGTACAATAAATAAACAGGACAATTTGATCTGTTGCCAAGGCGACCTTCACTCTGTCAAGCTCTGATGGCCTGGCTGTGGTTTCTAAATCAACAAATTTCAGTTCAAGGCTAGTAACGATGAGTCACCATTGACCCCAGTAACCTTGGTACTCAAAATTAATTTTGATTCCTCGTGCTCCCTTTCTTTCCCATATTCTCTTATATTCACCCTTGACAACCTGTTCATTGTCTGTGCTGCTCAACAAGTAATAGCAACTCACAAATCCCAATCTCGCGCAATCGGGACTGGCAGGAGAAAGAGCACGGTGCACTATTTAATATTAACAGAGTGTCAGAGGAGGATGTAGTGAGCCCTGCTTGTCAGCCAACCTCAGCATGTGTTGTTTCCGAATATGACAAGCAAACAAAACAAGCTTAAATGAAAAGGTTCAGCAAACCCAGGCTGCAGAAAGAAAAGTTTATGGCTTCTGTGATATCTCCACATTTCTATCAGTTCAGTTTACTTCAGGAAACAGGTTAGTTGACACTGATATTTTGGGCATATGAGCATTATTCTTGCAATGAGTACAACTAAGTCTATGTGTTTTCATTATTCTAGGTCTGCCTCCAACTGCTGATAATATCCTCTTTCAAAGTCTCACTTTCAATTCATTTCCATAGCAAACAGATGGCACAGTGGCACAGCGGTAGAGCTGCTGGCTTACAAAGCCAGAGACCAGGGTTCAATCCCGACTTGTGGTTCTGTCTGTACAGAGTTTGCACATTCTCCCTGTGACCGCACAGGTTTTCTCTGCGTGATCCGGGTTCCTTGTGTGTATGAACGTGCTGGTGTATGGGTTGGTCGGCGTGGACATGGTGGGTCAATGGGCCTGTTACCACGCTGTATCTCTAAAGCCTAAAGTAAAAGTTGAAAGGAAATGAGTGAAACCATCTCCCCTGATTGCTTTCTTACCTAGCCATTCATAATCAGCTAATTGCTGTCAGTAAAGACACAACATTCTGGAGTTACTCAGTGAGTCAGGCAGTATTTATGGAGAACATGGATAGGTGATATTTTGGGTTGGGATCCTCAGACTCAGGCACATCACCTATCCATGTTCTCCAGAGATGCTGCCTGACTCACTGAGTTATTCCAGCATTTTATGTCTTTGTTTGGTAAACCAGCATCCACACTTCCTTGTTTCTACAATTGCTATCAGTAGTCCTCTTCCTATTCATTTCTTTCTCATCTGCTACCATCCCCCTGATGATATAATTTATAAGCACATCAAGTTCAAATGCATGTTAATGACACCCAATCTTTTCTCACCACCTGACCTCACCAATGAATGATATTAAACTGTAAAGTGTACAGAGAAGTTTTGTGAGGATGTTGCCAGGACACAAGGGTCTGAGCAATAGGGTCTAACTTGGGCAGGCTAGGACTTCCTTTATTCTTAGGAGTGCAAGATGCTAAAGAATAATATAATACAGGTGTATAAAATTGTGAGTGGCATAGATAGGGTGAATGCACTGAGTCTTTTACCGAGAATAAGGGAATCAAGAACCAGCAGTCATTGGTTTAAGGTGGAAAAATTAATAGGAAACTGAGGGGCATCTTGTTCACTCAGAAGGTGGTGGGTATATTGAACAAGCTGCCAGAGAGGTAGTTGTGACAGATAGCCATGTAACTGCATGTGAAATACATTTGGACTGATACGTGGATATAAAGGCTTGCAGGGATATGGGCCAAATCTGGGCAAATGGGACTAGCTTAGATAGGGCATCTTGGTTGGCATGGGCAAGTTGGACCGAAGGACCTGTTTACATGCTGCATGACTTTATGACTAATTCTGTTTCCAGTCTTTAATCTAATAACATTTGCCTCCAATTCTGTGTAGACCTAAGCTTTTGACATGAAGATAGACACAAAAAGCTGGAGTAACTCAGCAGGACAGGCAGCATCTCTGGAGAGAAAGAATGGGTGACTTTCCTTCTGGAGAGAAGGAATGGGTGACCCTTCTGAAGAAAGGTCCCGACCCGAAACGTCACCCATTCTTTCTCTCCAGAGATGTTGCCTGTCCTGCTGAGTTAAGGGCCTGTCCCACTTGGCCATCAATTGCGCGTCACACAGATGGCGCACAAAGATTTTGTACATCACAAAATCCTGGGATGCAGCGCGCGACCGCGCATCACTGCCTATGTCACCACGCACCATGCTAGCGAAATGCTCACCATGCGTGCGTCGTGACGCGTAAATGATGACGCGTAAATTACGTGCAAATGACAGCCAAGTGGGCCAGGCCCTTTACTCCAACTTTTGTGTCTATCTTCGGTTTAAACCAGCATCTGCAGTTCCTTCCTGCACACTAAGCTTTTGACATTATCCTTTCAGACATGAAAATTTGATTAATTTCTAACTTCAACGTACTCAAAAGATGAGCACACATGAATAAAGAATTTCAAAGTTTTACAATCCATCGAGTGAAGAAATGTACATTCTCTCAATTCTACTTTACATAGGTAACTCCACGTTCTGACTGCGACCCCTGGTTTCAAGTATCTCCATATAGGATAATTTGAGAGTCTATCCCTGACAATCACTTTAAATTTTTGGAGATGCAGTTTATTCTTAATAAAAACATGAAGTGCTGGAATAACTCAGCCGGTCAGGCAGCATCCCTGGAGAATATGGATGGGTGATGTTTTGGGTTGGGATCCCTCACCACTGTGATTGTGGTGGGTGGGGTGGGAGGGGGGTTGAGTAGGAGAAAGCTAGATGAGAGGTGTGGGTAGAACAAAATCTGGGTTGTGATTGGTGGATATCAGCATTGATTAGCAGATAGTTAGACCAGAGATGAAAAGAAGTAAAATAGATAAGGTGATAAGGATAGAAGAGGAGCGAATTGTGAGGCCAGAGGAAGGAATATAGGTGGAAGGGGATGGGGGAGGGGTGGTTCTTCTGGCTTCATAATTTACACCTCTTCTATCTTCATCTTCTTATCTCACCTATCCATCTTCTCCAGCGATGCTGCCTGACACTTCGAGTTACTTTGTGTCTTACGTTAAATTATTTTTTGTTTCAGTAAGTTTTTTTCCAACACACTGAATTCAGTTCACTCATTAACCCAACATGTGCAGTGCTGACTCCCAGTATGGTGTTGCCTACAATTTTAAATTCTCTTCTTGGTTATAAAGCTCTTCTATTCCCTCACTTCTCCTTACCTTGGTTACTTTCCTTAACATTTCGATCCTCTCAGAACCATGTGCTCTTTCAATTCTGGGCTCTTATGCTTCCTAATTGTAACCAGTGCTGCATTCAACCTTTTTTTCTAATCTGAATCTGAGGGTTAAATTTCCCATCTCTCTTTCCTCTCATAAAATGCACTTTGCAACCTACAACTTTGTTTGGTTGCCTCTCCAAATGATTCCTCCTCTCTCTCAATGTTCAATGTGTATTAATATGAAATGCCTCAGGATATTAAAGTTGAGATATGATCCAAGTTATGGGTGCTTTCTAAATATAAGTGGAATCTGTAACATTATTGCTTCAAATCAACTGTGACACTATTCAGCTATTTTACGAGATCAGGCACAGTTAAGATCTGACACAATTTGTTTGATGGCTCAACTTTAGCTATGACCATTATGTATAAAAATTGTTTTTGATAAGTTGCGTACTTGACATATGCAGAAAGTCATCACCATGTGCAAGTAACTCAGGCCACATTGCTAAGAAATCAATACCAACAATTTAATTGTGTTTATCATTTTCAGGGGGGAAGATTGCCTGTCACAGATCCTAATGAATGGTAAGGATTACTTTTTTTTTAATCACCTTTTTACATCCTTTGCCAGAATAGCAGAGGCAGGAGATCTTTCTGATTTTCTTAAGGCACACAACACCAGATAATATTTTCCCTGAAGGTATTTACATCATCTTTCCATAGAGACATACCATACTTACTTAAACCCAGTAAAATCCAGCTATGAGCTTAGTCTCCCTCATGTTTTCAGTTTCTTGCTTCCTTTATTTGCTTCAGAAATAAACTCCCTTATTTGCTATTGCTTGAAGGAAGGATGAACATGCATTATATATATACTAGAACAAGTGCCGACCCATTGGGTCTTGTCCCCGAACGTGATGTTGAGGGGGGGGGAGAGGGAGGAAGGGGGGGGGAGAGGGAGGAAGGGGGGGGGAGAGGGAGGAAGGGGGGAGAGGGAGGGGGGAGAGGGAGGAGCAGGAGAGGGAGGGGAGGGGAAGGGGGAGGGAGGGGGAGGGTGGAGTGGGCGGACGTTATGGTGTCTGGCAGCGAAAGAAGAAAATGGCAGCGTTTTTGGAGGAGAGCAGCAGCAGCAACAGCCTTTATGGTGGTTGGCCAGCAGGAGGCCACAAAATTAGTGAATGTGGGGGGGGGGGGGGGGGGGGGGGGGGGGGGGGGGGGGGAAGGATTTTATTTAAAAATGTGTACATCAATATGTCTAAATGTAATGAGGAGTGGATCTGTGAATGTAAAAGTGTAATTTTTAGCGAAATGGAAAGAGTATGAGCGTGTGGTTTTGTTGAACCATGAAATCAAAGGGCAAAAATCTGACACAAATAAACACACACACACACACACACACACACACACACACACACACACACACACACACACACACACACACACACACACACACACACACAGTTTTAAAAGTATATATATATATATATATACAACCTTCCATAATCTGACAATGTTGCAAAATGCTCTTTTGGCAAAGGGAATGCTTTTAGGTTTAGTTTAGTGATACAGCACAGAAACAGGCCCTTCGGCCCACCGGTTCCGTGCCGACCAGCGATCCCCGCACATTAACACTATGCTACACCTACTCGGGACAATTATTTTTACCTATACCAAGCCAATTAACCTACAAACCTGTAAGTCTTTGTAATGTGGGAGGAAACCGAAGATCTCGGAGAAAACCCATGCAGGTCATGGGGAGAACGTACAAACTCCATACAGACAGCACCCATAATTGGGATCGAACCCAGGTCTCCGGCGCTGCATTTGCTGTAAGGCAGCAACTCGACCACTGCGCCACCGTGACTGCCGAGACAATGCTATGATATTAGGAAATGACAAAGTTGGCAGCTCAATTTAACATATTTATAAAATAGATTTAGGATAAAGCAACTTACCAAAGAGGAAAGTGGTTTGGTGGAGCTAAGGTAGATTTTCTATGTTAATTATTAAATATAAACATTATGAAAAAGGAGTGAAAAAGGAGTGAAACAAATCCTATTGTGATAATTCGGATGCCACTAACATGGAACACCATAAAGGGGATGTCCTACTTGGGCGACCTAATTGGCGAGTTTATAAGAGTTTGAAAAAAATGACATGTTGAAGACCTCCTTTGACTATGTAGAAGACCTCCTTCAACCTCCTTCGACTACGTTGAAGACCAGCTTCGACTAGCTACGACTAACTTCGGGAAAATTGGACACCGAATAGTGGAGGGTGAAGACGACCTCCTTCAATCACCTTCGACCTCCCTTCGATCACCTTCGACCTCCCTTCGACTATGATGAAGACTATCTACGACTACCTTCGACTACCTTCGACTACCCTCGATTACCTACGATTAACATGACGACCTTCTACGACCTACTACGACTAAACCTACGAGTAAAAATAGTATTGATTTTTTCCATGGCGACCTTTTTTTACTTTTTGCGGGCATTTTTTAACATAATGAAAAAAATGCCGCAACCTAGTTGAGACCTCAAGTATGCGGAGACCACTCTCGAACATGAAGGAGAGTTATGAAGACCTCCTACGACCTTGTGTCGACCATGCTGTGAGTATGATTCAAGGGCAAACTCGCCAGAAGTCGCGGATTAGGTCGCCCAAGTGGGACAGGCCCTTAATGATATCTTACTCTTAGATCTTGCACTGTAATATAATGACAAAAATAAAACCCATTGTAGAAAATGTAGCATAAAACCCCTTTGTAGTGCTGTTTTAAAATCCCAGTGATGACATGTCACAGATAATAATAAATACAGAATAATATACGGACACACGATTTAGTAAACCATGGAATGGAGGGCTACAAAGTCCTTTGGAACTTTTTTACAGTCCTTTCTGTTGGGATACAACACAACATTCTCATAGTATCAGGATGAAACCTGATATTAAAGCATTGAGCTAGAACGTATGTCAGAAAATAAATTTCAGATGAGTCATGTAAACTAAAAGTTCAGGGCATGGAACAATACTTCGAACTTTCAGCTCTGCAGCTCCTTTTAACCCAGAACAAATGCATATTTGAACCTCACATTACATAGTAATAATATTCATACAAGCTATTCATAATTCTGAATTCAATGGCTGGAAGAATTGGAAATCATATTTCATTATTCACGAAAGCCCCCGACAGGGGTTTAATCTTTGTAAGGATGATTCCATTCTCATAGTTCCGCACAGTCACTGCACTAATTTAACAGTCATGGGTATTAAGCAGCTTTGAGAAGGAGAAAGACCAGCTATGGCTAATCAAAAACAAGCTAGCAAAGGATCAGGAACAAATAAGATACAAACACAATAAAAGATGTATGGGAAAGACAACCCATGGTATTATCTGCCAAATAACAATAAACACAAAAGATTGCCTGATTTGTTCCCAAGGTCACCTTCGTCTGATAAGCAATGACTGCTATGCTAAATTATTAAGCTCAACGATTTAGTTTGGGGTCCAGGCATCATTAGTTAACATTTTTCTGATTAACTCTGATTTCCCGAGATTAATTTTGACTCTGAATGCTCTCGCTTCTGCTCATTTTCTCTTATCTCCACCCTTGACAACCCGCTCATTGCTGGTGCCAGTCAGCTTGTAATACTAAAATATAAATCTCACTTTAGTACAGCTGGGACTAGCCGGATGGAGAGTGGAGCACCATATAATGTGAACAGAATGTCAGAGAGGTGTGACGTGTTCTGTTTGCTGGCCAGCTCCCAGCGTATGTTGTTCTGAGTAGATGACAAGTAAACAAAACCAAGAAGTGAAATTTGAAGAAAGCGTCTACTCTACATTTCAAAGGTTTGATCAGATTTCCTCTGCCTTTTCAGAGAACTAATTCTTATAGATAACCAATAAGTAAAGATGGAATAAGGTGTGACGATTGAAGGGACGGTGTGCAGGAAAAAAATCCATCTGCCAAAGAATAGAATATATTGAAAAATAAATGTAATCTAATTAGAATTCATTGATCTCAACTGAATAAAAGTAAACTTTTCTTAAAAATATCAGAGAGTATTTTGAATTATTATATTTTAGATATTGAAAATCCAATGATTTTCTAAACACTACCAATTTAGCAGATTAATCTTAAAGTCCCCAGAATTATTTTTTTTTAAGGATTGGCGCTTCTGTTCACTTATCCATGAAGAACATATCAGTAAAATTGATGCTTCATAATATCTAGGCTATTGAAGCAAGGACAAGTGAAATTAGTTTAGTTTAGTTTAGAAATATAGTGTGGAAACAGGCCCTTCGGCCCACCGTCCACACATTAACACTATCCTACACACCAGGGACAATTTACACATACACCAAGCCAATTAACCGACAAACCTGTATATCTTTGGAGTGTGGGAGGAAACCGATGATCTCGGAGAAACCCCACGCGGTCACGGGGAGAACTCCATACAGACAGCACCCGTAGTCAGGATCGAACCTGGATCTCCAGCGCTGCAAGCCTTGTAAGGCAACAACTCTGTGCCACCCCTAACCAATGTTGTAACCATTGGAGCTGTACTGTGTAAGAACAGTAGGACAATTCTAGGCACCATGTTATCGGAAAGATGTTGTCGAGCTGTTGTCAAGCAGATAAATTTTACGAGGATGTTTACAGGGCTCAAGGGCTATAGGGAGAGGTTGAGTAGGCTGGGTCTCTATTCCTTGGAGCGCAGGTGGATGAGGGCTGATCTTATTGAGGTGTATAAAATCATGAGAGGATTAGATCAGGTAGATGCACAGAGTCTCTTGCCCAGAGTAGGTGAATCAGGGACCAGAGGACATAGATTTAAGGTGAAGGGGAAAAGATTTAATAGGTATCTGAGGGGTAACCTTTTCACATAAGGGGTTGTGGGAGGATAGTACAAGCTGCCAGAGGAGGTAGTTGAGGCTGGGACTATCCTGATTCTTAAGAAACAGTTAGATAGGTACATGGTTAGGAGGGATATGGACCAAACATAGGCAGGTGGGACTAGTGTAGCTGGGACGTTGGCCAGTGTGAGCAAGTTGGGCCGAAGGGCCTGTATCCATACAGTATCACTCTATGACTATGACTAACAAATATGTACAGACAGATGCAAAAGTGTTCAGTTGACTATTACATATTTTTTCTTGTAGTGCTTGGAATGAACTTATCTACAATCAGAACTCTAAGAAATATATAATGAGGTAAGCAGTTGTTGATCCCTGCAATTAACATCTGAAATTATATTCACATGGGCACAGAAGGGTCCTAGTTGAAAAACTTCTTTGCCTGAAAGCGAATCCCAGAAGAGTTGGCCCAATCACTATACTATTACTGTGGTAGACCATGTAAATGATGGTAATGTAGCGGCGCCTACTGGCGCACGTAGGTATCGAACCCGGCGTTCGGAAGCCGCGGTCACGTCACTCGGGAGGGGCTGCTTGTTTTCGCACGGTTTTGCTTTCGCGCAGTTAGTTCAGCGCTGACCACCAATGTGGCCAGATGTGTCTAGAGAACCTGTGTACTGAAAACCGGACTTTTGAATAAAGATCCATTTTAAACTTCAGTTGTCGTTCTTGAGACTGCCAAATTGGTGACCCCGACCCGTCTAGCCGTTGTTAGACAAAAGAATAATGCAGGAAGACAGCTTTCTCGCAGAATCAGCCAGCACGCGGCAGGGTTCACCGGCCTTCAAATTGCCATTGCTTTGGCCTGACCAACCTCAGGTGTGGTTCGCCCATGTTGAGGCACAGTTTCACCTCCATCGCATCGTAGCGGACGACGCAATGTACTTCCATGTGGTGGGGTCATTGCCTCGAGCCTGTTGCCCTACATCAGGGACACACCATCCATCGCCAAATACGAAGGGTTGAAGGCCCTGCTCCTCCACGCTACGGTCGCAGCCGCAGAGACAGGGCAGCGAAGCTGCTGCACATGGACTGTGTCGGCGACCAGCGGCCATCCACCATCATGGCGAAGATGTTGGCCCTGATGGATGGGCACTGCCCAAGCCTGCTCTTTAAAGAGGTGTCCCTGGAGCAGCTGCCTGATGGAGTCCAACTGATGCAGAGAGAGCTGATGAATTGTGGGCACACAGACGGCGGGACGTGCGTCCTTTTCACCCGCGCCCTGGTCACGGCGCGGGTGCAACCTAGACGACATCGGGAGGAAAAAGAAGCCCAGCCCAGCACCGAAGAAGCATCGCTGCGGCCAGTGGTCTACAGTCAACGATACCAGTTCAAAGCCCGAAGATGCCGGAGCCCCTGCTCATATCAGGGAAATGCCTCGGCCAATCGACCATAGAGGCGAACGCGATCGGCCCAAAACGAGCGCCTCTACATCTGCGATCGTCATTCCAGACACCGTTTCCTGGTGAACTCCAGTGCTATTGCCAGCATCCTGCCTCCGAGCGCCCGAGAAACACGCGTCGGTAAGGTAGGGCCGGTCCTCTTGGCTGTCAATCGGAGCGACATTCGCACGTATGGTACGCGGACCCGGAAGTTTAAATTTCGACCCGCCCGTACAGGTGGAGGTTTATCGTTGCTGCCATTGCCCAACTGATCCTGGGGGCCGATTTCTTGCGCGCATTCCCCCTGTTAGTCAATGTACGAGGCAGACACATGGTCCCTGTGTCAGACCTGTGCCCTGCCAAGCTGCGCGTTCCGTCCACGCCCCTACAGCAACTTGACGAGGTAGCTGAGATCCAGCAACCTTTTGCAGCCCTGCTCGCCGATTTCCAAGGGTTGCTCACGCCCCGGTTCGACGGGGCCGCGCCCTGTCATGGTGTGGTCCACCACATTCCCACCGAGGGCCCAGCGGTACATGCCTGTGCGCGTCACCTCCCTCCCGATAAACTGCACATCGCACAAGACGAGTTCCCGCTTATGGAGGACATGGGGATTGTCCGGCGATCGGATAGCCCTTGGGCTTCCTCGCTGCACATGGTGCCCAAAGCGTCCGGGGTTTGGAGACCGTGCAGTGATTACAGGCGTTTGAATGCGGTAACCACAGCAGATTGGTACCCTGTCCCGAACATCCAGGATTTCTTGACCCATCTGGAAGGCGCAACCTTCTTCTCAAAGGTCGACCTTATTAACGGGTATAATCAAATTAAAAGTCAACCTTATTCGCGGGTATAATCAAATTCGCGGGTATAATCGTCCATCCCGACGACATCCCAAAGACAGCCACCTTTCGGCCTTTTCGAATGGCTCAGAATGCCTTTTGGCCTGAAGAATGTTGCTTTGGCGTTCCAAAGGTTAATGGATCAGGTTAGTCGGGGTTTGCCGTTCATATTAATCTACCTCGATGATATTCTGGTGGCCAGCAGCTCGCAGGCAGAGCAAGTCAGGAACCTCCGCCTGCTTTTTGAATGACTGCGCAAGCACGGGTTGGTGATCAACCTCGCGAAGTGCCAGTTCGGATTGTGTTCCATTTCTTTCTTTGGTCACAGCATTACCTGCCATGGCACGCAGCCACTGCCCGAGAAGGTCGACGCCATCCGTCGCTTCCCGAGGCACCTATCGGTCAAGGGCCTGCAGGAGTTTATCGGGATGGTAAATTTCTACCACCAATTCGTCCCTTCAGCAGCCGCCATCATGCGGCCATTGTTCCAATGCCTGGCTGGTAAGCCTAAGGACCTAGTCTGGTCCAAGGAAGCGGAAAAGGCTTTCGAGGGGGCTAAAACTGCATTGGCCGACGCCATATGCTAGAACACCCTAAAGCATCAGCCCAAACGGCCCTCACCGTGGACGCTTCCGATGTCACGGTAGGCGCCGTCCTCGAGCAACGAGTAGGTAGTCGCTGGGTGCCGCTGTGCAGGATTTCGAGGTCCCGGACGGCAGGTTCCTGCACATCCATGTCGACCTGGGGGGTCCCTTGCCATGTTCGCGTGGGGCTACTCACCTACTGGCGATCGTGGACAGGTTTACCGCTCACTGTTGCACCGCTCACTGTTGCAGCGGGTGTAGGAGGGTCCGTACAAGGTGCTGATTACCGGTACCTCGACGTTTACGTTGGACATGGGAGGCAAGGAGGAGTTCGTCCCTGTGAGCCGCCTTAAGCCAGCACACGTTGACGAAGATAGCCCAGTAACAGTGGCTACTCCGAGGCGTAGAGGACGTCCACCAGCCGTTTTACTGCCCTCTGCACCTGTTAGCCCCGGTCATGTTTCTCCGGTCCCCTTTGTTATGCCTATCCCTCATTCGCGTATTTCGCGCCCCTCCGGTTCTTTGCCGGCCCCTACTCTTACACTCGCCCCGCGACCTCGGACTACGCATTCCAGTCAAACCGTCCGGTTAACCATGCATTTCTGTACCACGGATTCGGGGGGGGGGGGGCATGTAGTGGCGTCTACTGGCGCATGCAGGTATCGAACCCGACGTTCGGAAGCTGCAGTCACGTGACTCGGGAGGGGCTGCTTGTTTTTGCGTGGTTTTGCTTTCGCGCAGTTAGTTCAGCGCTGACCACTGATGTAGCCAGACGTGTCTAGAGAACCTGTGTACTGAAAACCGAACTTTAGAATAAAGATCCATTTGAAGCTTCAGTTGTCGTTCTTGAGACCGCCAAAGTAAAATGATTTGTTTCTAAAGAATATTCTTAACGTTTACAGCTTTATAGTCACTGGAGTTAGAAAGAGTGGATACACTGTGGTATTTACTATAGAAAGTCTACACATTGAATAAGAATTGACTCTATGTTTGTTACACTATCTATTTGCTCATCAAAATACATGGTAGAAGCACAGATTTTCAATTCTATTAGAACCACGGAAATCCATCCTAAAATACTTAGGATTTCAACAGGTATTTTATCTTCTTCAGTGATTGGGCAACATTTGCCTTCAGTTATTTATCTTCAACTTCGTTTATTAGCAGACATAGAAACATAGAAAAATAGAAAATAGGTGCAGGAGGAGGCCATTCGGCCCTTCGAGCCAGCTCTGCCATTCATTGGTGTTCATGGCTGATCATGGCTGATCGTTCCCAATCAATAACCCGTGCCTGCCTTCTCCCCATATCCCCTGATTCCACTAGCCCCTAGAGCTCTATCTAACTCTCTTAAATCCATCCCGTGATTTGGTCTCCACTGCCCTCTGTGGCAGGGAATTCCACAAATTCACAACTCTCTGGGTGAAAACGTTTTCTCTCACCTCAATCTTAAATGGCTTCCCCTTTATTTTAAGACTGTGGCCCCTGGCTCTGGACTCGTCCAACAATGGGAACATTTTTCCTGCATCTAGCTTGTCCAGTCCTTTTATAATTTTATATATTTTTATAAGATCTCCCCTCATCCTTCTAAACTGTAGTGAATACAAGCCTAGTCTTTTCAATCTTTCCTCATATGACAGTCTTGCCATCCCAGGGATCAATCTCGTGAGCCTACACTGCAATGCCTCAATCACAAGGATGTCCTTCCTCAGATTAGGAGACCAAAACTGTACTCAATACTCCATATGTGGTCTCACCAGAGCCCAATATTGTCATTTCTCTCCCGACTAGCAAAATTAATAATATTGCTTAGTTACCAGTTGCCATTGTGTCTTTGCACGTAATAACAAAGGTAACATGTATAGGCTAGCATTATCTTCCCCTTTCAAGCACTGCTCTTATCAAGAGGAGAATACTGTTCATACAGTGTACGGTACTCATCCACATACAAATCTGCTCAGTAATGAGAATAATCAGCAGCCTGCTTAAACATTTGACTTGGTGGTGAAAAGAACTGTTCATCACATGAGCAAGGTAACATCCATACTCCATACTCCATAGTCCACCAGCAGTTCTGTATTTGATAATCCTTGTCTACCTGCAAATTATAGCACAAAAGTGATTCACTGAATTGACTGAATTTGTACAGATCTTCCTGGAATCATGCAGGCTAACTTCCATTTGCTCTAAAAAGATATCAGAAATCAGTGATGTGAAAATTGGAGGGGCTGCAGCACCTGAACTAAGGTCATCAGATGAAGATCTCATTGAGGAATTACTCATCATCAACGTGTGCCGAAGGGCTTTGCTTATTTTTATTCAATGTACATAAAGTAGGCACAGTCACCACTTTCAATTGGTGCAGTCTTTGTAGTGGAGGTTGGGATGACTAACATTTACAAGCTCACTCAGGCACCACTTTTGTGCCTACATTTAGTTTAGTTTAGTTTGGTTTAGTTTAGTTTACTTTGTTTGTCACATGTCACTGAGGTGCAGTGAAAATATTATGTTGTGTCTTAACCAGTCAGTCTTTCAGTTGAGGCAGAGATTCACTTGCACCTCCTCCAACCTCATCTACTGTATCTGCTGTTCCAGGTGTAGACTCCTGTATATCGGCGAGAGCAAGCGCAGGATCGTTTCGCTGAACACCTCTGCTCAGTTCACCTAAACCTACCTGACGTCCCGGTTGCTCAGCACTTTAGCTCCTCCTCCCATTCCCATTGTTAGAGTGAGGCCCAGCACAAATTGGAGGAACAGCACCTCATATTTAGCTTGGGTAGCTTACACCCCAGCTGTATGAACATTGGCCTCTAACTTCAAGTAGTTGCTTTCCCTCTCTCTCCACCCCTTCCCCCCCTTTCCCAGTTCTCCCACCAGTCTTACTATCTTCGACTACATTTTATCTCTTATCGCCCACCCCCCTGACGTCGGTCTGAAGAAGGGTTTCGACCCAAAACATCACCCATTCCTTCTCTCCAGAGTTGCTGCCTATCCCGCTGAGTTACTCCAGCATTTTGTGTCTATCTTCGATTTAACAACTGCAGTTCTTTCTTACACATGTATTCTATGTACAGCCTAAAGTTAATGGTGCTGAACAGAACTGGGCTTGACTTATTGGGTTCCTTTAAAAAATGGGCCATATGTGATAAGTCCCAAAGGGACTGTTAGAGGGACCGCTGCAGGCTGTCATGATCTTATTTGTAGTATATATGACTTGTGATGGAAGAGATGCCTGATGACACGATCAGATGTTTTATATGGCTGAAGAGATACCATTTCAATGAAATCAATTGTTTCAAACAGTTAGATAGACACAAAAGCTGGAGTAACACAGCGGGTTAGACAGCATCTTTGGAGAAAAGGAGTAGGTGACGTTTCAGGTCAAGACCCTTCTTCAGACTGACGTTTCTTCTCGAGATCCTTCTTCAGACAGTTACATGCACGAATACCGCTATACTGAACTCTCACTATGATCAACCGAAGGACAATTATTTCCCATTGCATAGTTATACATATCAAAATGCTAGATTCTCAGGACAAAATAAAAATCCCTCCAGGCCACAATTTGGGGTTAATCTATCTTTGGATAATATTGCAAAATGAATGCTTTCTGACAAGTTCTGTCTCTTTATTCAGTCAGGAGAGTTGTCAAGCAGGTAGTTAATCTATGTTGTCCATTTTACAATTGAGCTCAAAGAGCTCCAGTTAGCTGTTTAAATCCAGCCACAAAGCCTGCCTATCTGCCCTTGTCAACAGTAAAATCCATCAGCGATTTCACCAGACACTCAGACTTGTTCAATAATGTCTGAAAGATTATTAATGCTTTTTGGAATCTTTGAATTAATCCTTGGAAGAAAAGCTACAGTAAAATAGTTGGGCATTACACTAAGCACGTAACTGAAGATCCACCAGTCTCACACAGTTCTTTGGCAATGCCACCCTTTATATCTCTGCACCGGAGCAGTGTTCAATCAGTTATTCCCTTCATGTGTCCTGCTGTAGCACTAGCCAAGCACAACTAAGATTCACAGTTGAATGTTACCTTATTTAAATGGTAATTTACCACTAGAGAAAAATAGTATTATGAGTTTATTGGAATTAATTGAAAGCTATATTTGAAAGGTTCAGATCACAGTTGTCCATTATTCAAATTCCATTTTTTTTGTTTCTATCAATCTAACACAAATGAACTTGATTAATGTAGGTGACTAAGGTCATCCATCTGACACAATTGCTGATACAGTGGGTACACTGCCATGTAAGAGGGATTGATTACTGTAATCTGCACTGCATAATAATTATTTTTAAAATGTTTTTTCCATGTTTTTCAAATTGTATTGAAAATATGCAATAATTTGTTATTTTCCACCTCATTATCTCTCCAACTGAGAAACAGCTATTACTCGGGTAGGTCAGATTTTATTAGCGGGATATGATAAATATGCCATCCTTGATACAATATGACTTGCTGTACCTCAGAGTAAAAAGTGTAGATGAGAGATTGGAGAAATAAATACAAACCCAGGCTGTTGTTGTATGCTCTCCTCATAAAGGGTGATGCTCAAATCATGCTCTTCAATCCTCACATTGCTTACTCAGCTGTGAATTATTCTTGCCCCTTGAGAGAAGTTCTCTTTGTCTAAGTTTTCCAAAGTTTTGAGTGCTTGTTTTGTTATGAATCGGGCAAGGGACCAGGATAGACAATTTGCCTTGTGAACTCAATGTTGATGCAATGCTTTAATAGTCTTGATACATTTCACATTTTTCGCGGACATTTTCAAACAAAATTTGAGACCTTGACACGCAAGGACACAGAGGTCAAGTGAACCCAAGCCTGGTCAGAGAGATGGTTAAAGGATCATTTGAAAAGAGGAGAGAGATGTGCAGATGCAGATAATTTCAAAGAACACATTTCAGAGCTTAGGATCTATACACTTGATTGCATAGGAGCTAATAGTGGATCAATGCAATTTGGAAGGAAGGAACTGCATTTGCTGGTTTAAACCGAAAATAGACACAAAAAGCTGGAGTAACTCAGCGACTCTCATTCTGAAGAAGGTTCTCGACCCGAAACGTCACCTACTCCTTTTCTCCAAAGATGCAGTCTAACCTGTTGAATTACGCTAGCTTTTTGTGTCTATCTTCGAGATGATTAGTTTAGTTTAGTTTAGTTTAGAGGTACAGTGCGGAAACAGGCCCTTTGGCCCACCAGCGATCTCTGCACATTAACACTATCCTACATCCACTAGGGACAATTTTACATTTACCAAGCCAATTAACCTACAAACCTGTACGTCTTTGGGGAGTGGGAGGAAACCGAAGATCGCGGAGAAAACCCAAGCAGGTCATGGGGAGAACGTACAAACTCCGTACAGACTGCACCCATAGTCAGGACCGAACCTGGGTCTCCGGCGCTGCATTCTCTGTAAGTCTGTAACTCAAACGCTGCACCACCGTGACTGCTGTTGGGCTGGCAAAGATGACAATCCACTGTATACTTGCACTGAATTGTATCAAACATGTAAGTGTGAATGGCCCCACTCGGATGGATTACTGATGGGAATCAAGTACACAGGACAAGATGTTAAGAAGTCCCTTGTGCCAGTAGGTGGGGAGCATTTCACGACATTCATTGATTGCTGAGAGTGGTAGATGCTCAACATCGGGGGGCGGGGGAGGGGGGGGGATACGTATATGTATAGCTTAGCCTGGGTAACCTTCAGGACAGTTGGGCACAGGATACATCATCAGTAGTGTACCCTTGCATCACTGGGTGTTTTGGCCTTTTAACACTATACACCCTACACAAGGGCAGCCCGCTGCAGGATGATCAGCGCTCAGCGCATGTCCCGTGTCAAACTGCCCCAAAGATTCACCATGACGTACTTGGGGCCCAGCATGGGTCTTTCCACTTGAGCCAAATCCAACGGCTGCTTCTTTCAGCCGCGTCTGAGAGTGATCTTATGGTCTTCCACAGAGCCTGGCCATGGATTCCAAGCTCCTTCAGCAGTCTGATGGTAGATGACGCAACAAATCCTCTGCATCCCACTTCAACTGGATAGACTTTGGATGTTCCAGCCACGCTGCGTTGCCTCTGCTGCAAGCTCTGCGTAGCACAGCTTTTTACACTCATAGGCCTCCTCAACAGAGTTCTCCCATGGAACTGTGAGCTCTATGATGTAAACAGTCTTCTGTGAAGGGGTTCAGAACACCAAGTCTGGCCTGAGGTTGGTTGAAGCAATTTCACGTGGAAAGATTAGTTGTCGGCCGATGTCCGCCAGCATCCTCCAGTCACAGGCCCTGCATAGGTTTCCTTCTTCTGATCTGGTGGAAGGATGTTTGGGTGTTTTCTGTCCTTCTCGGACAAAGATTGTTGCCCTTAAGTGGGGGGAGTTGCTTGCTCTCGGAGGCAAGGAGTTGGTCGCACACCGCCTGTTCTCAAGGGCTGTTGCCAGGCTTTTTAGTACCTGATTATGCCGCCACGTGTATCTCCCTTGCATGAGGCTGGTCTTGCAGCCTACCATGAAGTGTTGAGGGTCGCTGGAGTTGGGCAGAGGGCACAGGTTGGATCCTCGCCGTACCACTGATTGAGATTCTTTGGAGATGGAAGCACGTTGTATGTCGCTCTGATGATGAAGCTGATCTTGCTTGATTCCATTTCCCATAGTTCTTTCCAGCTGATCTTCCTCCACTCCACACCTTCCCACGGCATTCATTGCCCCTCTTTGGCAAGAGAGACCGCCTTTGCACTTCTTGCGGCATCCTCCTGTCGCCGCACCTCCTCAACCACCAATGTCCTCCGCTCTGATGTTGTGGCCTTTCGCCAAGTTGGTTTACTTGTCGTAAGGCCAAAGCCTCCTCTTCCCTGCTGCACTTGCCCCACGATGTCTTTGTGCCTCAGGGCTGATGAAGCTTGCTGTACTGCATCAGATGGTGTCCACTTCCGGCCAGTTACTAGGGGCGGCGCAACAGCACCGATGGTCTTGTCTCTAGAGTCCCTCAGTGTCATCTGGAGTCTTACTTTGGAACACTTGTATTCCTCTGTTAGACTAGTGAGAGGTAGTTCCAGGATCCCTTTGCCATAGAGGCCGATGTTAGTTAGACATCGTGGGACACCGAGCCATTTCTTTGCGTATGAAGTTATGGTTCGCTCTATCTTCTCCACAGTTGTTATTGGAGCTTCATAAACGGTCAGTGGCCACATTGTCCGAGGAAAGAGTCCAAACTGTAGGCACCAGAGCTTCAGTTTCCCAGGCAGTAGGGTTTGATTGATGTTCTCCAGGCCGTTGACAATTTCTTGCCTTAGTTGTTGCACCTGCTCTTTGTGCTTGAGACTTGCGTTGTACCATCTGCCCAGGCTTTTTACTGGCTGCTCAGACACTGTTGATATTGGTTCGTCACCGATGCAGAACCTTGTGTCTCTAAGCACCCCCTTAACTATGGAGATGCTTCGAGATTTACTTGGTTTGATTTTCATTTGGGCCCACTTGATGTTCTCCTGCAGCTTTCCAAGTAGCTGCTTGGTGCATGCTGCAGTAGTGGTTACTTCACAACAGAATCATTCCTGAAAATTCAAGAACTGAAAATGCTGGGAATCTGTAATAACAAGAGAGAATGAGGGGACCTCTCTGCAGGTCAGGCAACATCAGTGGAAGAGAACTAAAGTTAAAAATTTAGGGTGAGAAAGTTCAGACTCTGCATTCAAAACGGTACATTGGTAACACTTGGGTTGATGGAAAAAGCTTTGAAGATCATCCCAATGTCTTGGCCACTATTCATGCAACATTCATGAGACAGAAGACCTAATTATTATGTTACTGGCGTTCGTAGGGGTTTGTACAACCTGCTTGCCAGATTTCTACAGATCAGCACTGACTACAATTCAAACGCAGCTTAACAATTGTGAAATATCTTGGATTATTGAGAGCTTGTGGAAAATAGACATAGATGTGTTCTTTAATTTGTGTTATTGCTCAAATGCCACAACACACTGGCTCCACAAAAGCCTTTAAAAGAGTGCAGAATGCAAAAGGGAATCGGCTTGTGAAATGCAATGTCATCTTTAAGAAACTTACCGTTGTCCCGAAATGAGGTGTCAGGGGAGTGTCAGTTATGAAACCCATGATTCAGCAATGTCCTGAACTTTGTAAATATACACATTGCAACCTTGGTGAATATGTGTGTATCCTTGCAAACCTCCACTAAGCCCTTTTTGACGATTGCCTAATAATCTGCATTCAGTGACCTAGGCAGACCTTGGGTCAACAAGGATTAAGAAAAATAGAAGCTTGAAAAATCTTTCCAGAAATAGGATTACATTTCCAATATAAATTAATTCCACTCTTAAAAATGTTTGACAAGCAGCTTGATTTGACCCATGGAAATTAATTATCTGCTGATGTTCCAAAGAAAGCAGCTTCTGCAGATAATTTTGACTTTGTTCAGCATACCAAAAAAACAGTATCAATCAGATGCCTGTTGAGCACTTCCCAGTTTTAATTTCCACTGACTTAAACAACACATTTCTGAGAGGATGTCAAGGCATTGGATAGAATCCAGACAAGATTTAGCAGTGCAGAGAATCTGAAACTATCCTCAGATAGGTGACATTGACATAACAGCACAGGTTTTTATGGCAACAGATATTGCTTGGAGCAGTAAAAGTTAAGGGGTAATTTCATGGAAGAGTTGAAAGCCCTGAGGACCTTCAGTAGATTAAATAAATTCAAAATGGTTCTACTGGTTGTAATACTAGTAAACATATACACGATGTAGAATTGATAACTGGCCAAAGATTATAGGGGGAAATTAATTTTAAACAGCAGTTTTACAATTTGTAAGTGCCCCCCCCCCCCTTGAAAGAATGATGGAACCATCAGCCCTCCAAAGTACTTTGATAAAGGAAACAAAGGAAACATGGCGTAGACAAAGCATGTAATTAAATATCATTCATTGTGTAGAATTTTCTAAAATATGGCATAGGTATGGTGAGCTTTCTGTGCTATAGAATTCGGTGGTGTATAAATTACAAATTAAAGTTTCAGTCATTTCTTATACACAAATCGCACAAACGTCACCCCAGAATAGAATGACCCAACAATCCAGGTTGATCATTGAACATTGGATTCAGCATTTCTGGAAGCTCTTTATGCTGGTACATTATTTAGATATCTCTGCCCTTAGAAATATAGAAACATAGAAAAATAGGTGCAGGAGTAGGCCATTCGGCCCTTCAAGCCTGCATTGCCATTCAAAATGATCGTGGCTGATCATCCAACTCAGTATCCCATACCTGCCTTCTCCCCATACCCCCTGATCCCTTTAGCCACAAGAGCCACATCCAACTCTCTCTTGAAAATAGCCAATAAACTGGCCTTACTAGTAAACTGGAGTTTAAAGGTGACAGTACAGCTGGGTTAATTGTCTGGGTGAATTACAGTTAATTGTCAAAATCCAAAAATAAAGCCAGATGCTGATAATCTAAAATTAAAACACAAAATGCATCAACAATTCAGTGGGTCAGGCAGCACCTACAGAGAGAGAAACATTTCAGGTCTGAGGCCATTCATAAGAACATGCTACTGTGTTGCATTTTTCATTGTTAAATATACCCTACTGATAGATATTATTCAGTATTCAGAGTGAACTACTCAAATTCATTCCAAAGATCAAAGTCTGTGCATAGATGAACAGTGATAGACACAAAAAGCTAGAGTAACTCAGTGGGTCAGTCAGCATCTCTGGAGAAAAGGGATAGCTGACATTTCGGGTCAAAATCCTTCTTCAGCTCAAAACATCACCCATTCTTTTTCCCTAGAGATGCTGTCTGACCCGATGAGTTACTCCAGCTTTTTGTGTCTATCATCAGTTTAAACCAGCAACAGTTCCTTCCTACACATTAGATGAACAGGGAGTTCTCTCTCTATTATTTAACTGTTGACATACTCATGTAACAGGTGTCCCAGCTGTGATCGCACCAGTAGCATTACACTAACAACTTTTCCAGCTGAAGTATAGCAGATTCTGCAACAGTGCCTGAAGCTGCTATGCCAATATCACTTATCTCTGCACAATGTTACTTGTTCCAAATGAGGACAATGTTAGTGCTAATGTGTTTAAATTAACTTACAACAACAAAAAAAACAAATAATACAAAAATCTGAAACTGCTTTGAGTCTGAGCTTTAACACTGCAGTGCTTTCCTATTTTCACAACCATGTTTAAGATCTTCCAGTACTTGATCACAATTGTCCCCAGTGGCTGCCATGTGGCAGCTAGAAGGCTGCTCCTATTCCCTTTGCTGTAATGACCTTCATGATCCCTGAGGATTGCTCTCCCTATGGGGCAGCTTTAGACTGCTCTCAATTGCTGTCCAATTGAAAAAGCAGTCTGCACTGGTTGCAAGTGAGGCAGAGGGGAGTCAGTCCACAGGAAGGACACAGTGGGAGACGACTTGGAGTTTTCACAGTGGGGGGAATATTAGTGTCTGCTCTAACCCTGCATCCGAGATGATTTCTTCAGAGACAGGGTAGGCTGAAGTCTGTTAGCACTGAGACCACTCCACCAATGTTGCAGGGTCCAGAACTGGAACTGAATCACAGGAGCATGTGCCCTGCCATTTTCACCCTAGTTCTCTGAGCCCACTATCTGTGTTGGCTTTGTAGTACTCCGATCATGAAGACGAAATGTGCGATTTTGCAAGAATGACCAGTTCCTGTTCTCCACTTATAGAAGTGCAATCTTCTCACAAATGATTAACATTGCAATGACATTTCAATAACAGCCAAATGGTGCAACTGCCAGAAGAAAGATCACAATCCCAGCTAAAAGGCAGACCAAATACGGAAATTCAATATCACAATGGAAAAGCGGACTCTGCAGTTTGACAACGGGGAACTGGGTTTATACAGTATCAATGGAAAGTGGCAATGGTGGCAAACAGGCCAATGTTTGAATAAAAGCGTTGATTAACAACTAATGCATTGATGTGTAATTGACACTGCTACAGACTGTTCAATAATGAGCCAAGATATTTATTCTAACTAGTTCAGCCAGATACCATTGCCAGAACACACTGGCAGGCTGCAAGCACTGTCTGGTGAGGTCTTATAGACACCAGGACAGACACACAGTGCAATACAACAAGCAAGTTCTACAGCTTCTGATTACTGAAGGAAACCATTAATAACATTTTTATGGTGAAGATGGCTTAAGCAAGATGGGATCAATGTTTACCACAGCAACACTTCAAATTTGCCCTTGGTACATTGTACAAAGAATGAAGATATATTTGAAGATAGTCCCCCTGGCATTACAAGGCTCTGTGAATATATTTGTATCAGGAGAGAAAAGCAGTCTATGAATATCCTAGATCAGACTTGGATGGCACGGTGGCACAGCGGTAGAGTTGCTGCCTTCAGTGCCAGAGACCCAGGTTCGATCCCGACTACGGGTGCTCTCTGTACGGAGTTTGTACGTTCTCCCCGTGACTGTGTGGGTTTTTTTCCGAGATGTTCGGTTTCTTCCCACACTCCAAAGACGCACAGGTTTGTAGGTTAATTGGCTTGGTGTAAATGTAAAATTGTCCCTAGGTTATGTAGGATAGTGTTAATGTGTGGGGATCGCTGGTTGGCACAGACTCGGTGGGCCGAAGAGCCTGCTTCTGCACTATATCTCTAAACTAAACTAAAACTAACTAAACTGCTACTTGTGAAAACAACCAGTTAGTGAAGCATGACAATCGTGAATGCAAAGAAAATAATGCTATAAATCAATCTGTAGATAATGAATAATAGTCACTACCAACTTTCTATTGCTTTTACAGGGAGTTAGAATGGTCAAAGAAAATCATAAAGGTGCCCTCCCACAAGCCAATACACATTTGGAAGGTGACAAAGATAATGAGTAGTACTTGACCAACAACATACATGAGGGCTCTACTGATATGCAATCTTTGTCTAAGATTTTCACAGCCACAATAACTAAAGTTTTGCAAGATTTTTTATCATTGCTTGTTTAACGTGGACTGATCTGGTGCTTGGTTTGAGCACAGCAGAAGAATACTTTCTGAGTTTGGAGAAAGTGTGCAGAAGATTATATAAGCACAATGTAAATGATAAAGCATAGGAAATGTGCTTTTGCATCAATAAATGCTTTGATTTAAAGACTAATGCCAAGAGCCTCCAAACAGCAAGACCTAAATGTATGAGGCTATCACTAAAGTATCAGACCTGAAAAAATAACAGTTAAGATAATTCCCCAAAGCCTTGTTATATAGTGATTATATCCAGATCTTCTAACAATGCCCAGGCTGAGGCATTCGATATGAAATAGATGTGGATCAAAGAATAACAAAAATGACTGCAAAATAATGCTCACCATGACACTTCATGAGTTGAAGTTAACATATGATGCATCAGGCAATGATGTAGTGGCAGAAATAAGCCACATGATGGATAGAAGTGAAACCAACTACTTCATCTCATTCAAACGGAATGAGCAGAGCTTTGTGCAAGACAAGTCCTTGGAATTAGAGAGACACAAGGAAATGCAGAGGCTAAACTTCGAGCAAAACTCAAAATGCTGGAGGGACTCAGCGGGTAGGCCAGCAACTGTGAAGGGAATGACCAGGCAATGTTTGGGATCGGGATCCGGAATGTCGTTGTCCATTCCCTCTACAGATGCTGAGTTCATTCAACACCTTATAGCTTGCTCCTTGGCATAATGCTAGGAATCAATGGATCATAAGTCACTACTTGGTGGCATGAGGTCCCAAATAAGCAATACCTACTACAGAAGTATCACGGGTTACAGATAAGATGATTATTCTTTCACAGTACAATAATGCAATTGAATACAGAAGCTCAAAGGAGACTGCCATTTTCTTGCCCACCCCTCCAGCCTCGAATTAAGAACATCTGACACTGGGCCAATTGTCTCAGACACATTGGTGACAAATTCAAACAATAGGCCCCCACTCCCTCATCTTTACTATGGATGTCCAGTCTACACCTCCATCCCCCAACAGGAAGGTCTTAAAGCCCTCCGTTTCTCCCTCGGCTGCAGAACCAGCCAATTTCCCGCTACCAACAGTCTCCTCCACCCAGCAGAGCTGGTCCTTACTCTTAACCACATTTTCCTTCAACTCCTCCCACTTCTTACAAATCCAAGGTGAAGCTATGGCCCCAGCTATGCCTGCCTCTTTGTAGGGTATGTCAAACAATCATTGTTCCAGGTGTACACTGGCCCTATCCCCAAACTCTACCTCCACTACATTGACTACTGCGTCGGTGCCCCCACTCCCAATTCCTCCATCTATACTGCATCTGCGCCCAAGATGAGGTGTTCCTTACTCATTCTTTAGGGAACGGGGGTTCCCCTCTTCCATCAGAGATGAGGCCCACACACGGATCTCCTTGGTACCCCACAGCTCCATTCTTACTCCCCCTCCCCCCAGTTGCAACAGAACAGAGTCCCCTAGTCCTCACTTTTCACCCCATCAGCCGTCACATACAGCATATAATTCTCCAACATTTTTGCCCCCTCCAACAGGATCCCACGACTCGCCCCATGACCATCTTCCCATCTTCACCCCTTTCCGTTTTCTGCAGAGTCTGTACCCTTCGCAACACCCTGGTCGACTCGTCCCTTCCCGCCTAAACCACCCCATTCCCAGGTACATTCCCCTGCAACCGCAGGAGATGCAAGACCTGTTCCTGTACCTCCCCCCTCGACTCCATCCAAGGACCCCGACAGTCTTATCAGGAGAGCCAGAGGTTCACTTGCACCTCCTCCAACCTCATCTACTGTATCCGCTGTTCCAGGTGTGGACTCCAGTATATCGGCGAGACCAAGCACAGGCTTGGCGATCGTTTTGCTAACACCCCTGCTCAGTCCACCTAAACCTACCTGATCTCCCAGTTGCGAAACACTTTAACTCCCCCTGATCATTCTATGCTGGATACTAGAGGTAGGTGGTTCTACACTGTGATAAACTACCTAACGGTGTTCAATCGTTGTTCAAAAGTTGGATAAGGCTTCTATTCTTTGGCAGTGTCCCAACAAATGTGCCAATCAATACAAAGGCAACTTCATTCCTCCATTAGTCTTCATGTTGAACTCTTTAAATTTACTTTGAAGAAAATTATTCAGCTGTCCCATGCATCCATTTCATATGGGAGGAAGGGTGAATCATGATTAGACTCAATTAAATCATTTTAATGTTTCAGATAGTGAGTGCTAGCAGGATCGATTTGAATTCTGGCTCTAAAATCAGACACGGTGCCAAGTAAGCAAGGAATGAGCTCTTTCACTTTGTCATTTTATTGCATCCATTTTACTGACATTTGGCAGGAGTATTCGCTCATAAAATCTAGACACCAGGGGCACCGCACGATTGGCAGCCCTGCCAACAGTCTGTTCTTTTGTTTTATTTTTTATTTTTAGTGTGTTTTAAAAGTTTGTGTAAATGTTCTCTGGTTTGATTTATGTGGGGGGGGGGGGGGACAGGGAAACTTTTTTTTCAATCTCTTACCTTGCCGGAGATACATTTGTTTTCCGGGTTGTATCGATGCAGGAGCTGGTCGCCCCCGATGCAGAGGGCCCAAACGCTGCCGGCTATGGGAGTCAAGATTGTCCCGTCAACGGAAGGCTCGAGTCCCCTGACCACGTCAGAACAATGAAAGGAAGAGATTGAACTGTTTTTTCGCCTTCCATCTGAGAGGAATGTGGAGGAGTCACTGTGGTGGATGTTTATGTTAAAATGTATTTTGTGTGTTCCGTTGCATTTTATTTGTATGATTGACTTGGCAAATGAAATTCCTTGTATGTTGCAAAACATACTTGGCTAATAAAGTATTATTGATTTGTATTGTATTGTATTGTATTACATTGTAAGTAGAAAAGCTGAAAATTTGAATCCAAAAGCATTATCGTTGCAAAATGATTGCAAGTGAAGAAGGTAAAGGTGTATTTTCCTTTATTTCATCCTGTAAGAAGTGATGCTTGTAGCATGATTTTATTTGCAAAAGTATACATTATGGTGCATATGGCTAATGTGAGTGAAAATGTGAATCAAATTTATATGTGAAGTATGTCTGCTTTTCATACCTTACATAAAATAGTAATCTGCTTTCATGCTGAATTGCTCTTAGCTCCCCCCATCGCTAGGGCATGAGGCCATTTGTTTCCCTTCCAATGTGCACTAACTCATTGTAAGGTATTATGAATTCATTCAGATCGGGCAACCTGAGGCTTTCCTGTTTATACAGCACAGGCACTCTGTGAATTAGGTCCATTGGGAGTTTCATGTTTCATTTCTTTTGTTGTGTGTTTGAATGCAGTTGGTATGTTGAATATGAAATTATAGATGTTGCATATCTGCTCATCAGTATTTAGTGTGCATTTCTTCAATTTGGTGATGTGGATGACGCTATAAATGCTACTTTTCTTGCTCATCCAGAACTATGTTGAGAAAGTGATGATGGGCCATATCCCTGGTTTACTGTTGTCTTTGTGGTGGCGGATACCATGTTGGGCCAAGTAAGCTATTAGAAGAATGACACAAAGATAATGATTTATCTCTGCCACAGAAGGTAGTTGAGGCCAGTTCATTGGCTATATTTAAGAGGGGGTTAGATGTGGCCCTTGTGGCTAAAGGGATCAGGGGGTATGGAGAGAAGCCAGGTACAGGATACTGAGTTGGATGATCAGCCATGATCATATTGAATGGCGGTGCAGGCTCGAAGGGCCGAAAGGCCTACTCCTGCACCTATTTTCTATGTTTCTATGTTTTTATACACAGGTAAAGATGCAACTTCAAAAGCATAAATTTTGTAAGAAAAATGTTTTTTCCACTGTCCAGAAATCTATGGGACATTTTTGATTTTATGATTATAAACTCAAAGTAAGAAGCACATTAGGCTTGTATCCTCATCTTAACTTTAGGGCTAAATCTTACCTTCATCAAGATAACACTCAAGATAACTTAACATTCAAGAGTCAACAGTGTTTAATTGTTAAAAGGATAGACATAAAATGCTGGAGTAACTCAACGGGCCAGGCAGCTTCTCTGGAGATAAGGAATGTGTGATGTTTCGGGTCGAGACCCTTTTTCAGTCTGAAGAAAGGTCTCGACCCGAATTATCAACGATTAAGTTTGAACAAGGGTCTCAACCTGAAACATCACCCATTCTTTCTATCCAGAGATGCTGCCTGTCCCGCTGAGTTGCTCCAGCATTTTGTGTCTATATTCAGTGTATACCAGCATCTGCAGTTCCTTCCTACATGTGTTTTATTGTTACAAGTACCATGAACAGAAAATTGAAATTCTGACCAGCTTTACAGGCAAATTAACTCAATAACACAACACATACCTATACACTAAACAAGAACAATATAAATGATCTGTTATACTAGGTAATCAGGCTACAATAGTGCAAGTAGAAGTATATAGTGCAACATATAAAATCTCTATAATAGTTCATTTCTGAGATAGAATTGTGGTTAAGGTTGAGCAATGTGTTTCAAGAGCCTAATGGTTGAAGGGAAGAAGCTGTTCTTAAACCTGGAAGTAATGGATCTCAGGCTCCTGTACCTTCCTCCCGATAGTAGCAGCGAGATTAGAGCGTGGCCTGCGTGCTGCGAGTCTTTGATGATATTTGCTGCCTTCTTGAGGCAATGCTTCTTGTAGATCCCTTTGATGGAGGGAAAGTCAATACCTGTGATGAACTGGGCGACATTCACCACTTTTTGCAGCCTCCTTCATTCTTGCTTGTTCGAGTTACTGAAACCAGGCTGCGGTAACGGGTCTGTACACGCTGAACTGTGCATCTGCAGAAGTAAGATAGTGTATTTACCGACATGCTGGATTTCCTGAAACCTCTGAGGAAGTAGAGTTGTTAATGAGCTTTCCCTATGATTACATCAATTGGCTGGATCCAGGACAGATTTACAGGGAGGTGTGTAACCAGGAATTTGCAGCTTTTTACTCTCTCCACCAGCCTCTCGTTGATGAAGTTAACAATCAGCTCAAAGAAAGTTAAGTGAGCTTTATGCTGGAGTAACTCAGTGGGTTGGGCAGCATCTGTATGGATAGGTGACGTTTCAGGCTGAACCTTTCTACCCACCAATCGGCTCCTTAGTCTTGCTGATTGTGAGGGATAAAGTGATTAAACCCCATTATAGTAAGGAGCTTTAAAGATGATTCAAACTGATAGGGGCCAGGGAGAGGGTTCTGACATAGCTGTGTATAAAAGTTACCAGACCCATCCTTGAGTAAGAAGTAATAGCATTGTATAGCGGTAGAAGGGAGTGATGTAGAGAGATCCCTATCAGTAGAATGGAGTGATAGATGGGACCCTTGTCACTATAGCTTAGCTTTAGTACTGATATAGGAGAACTGAGAGGGTTCACTTGGAGGTGAGTAAAACTAGGGTAGGTCATGAACAACTGAGCATGCTTAATAGAATAAATGAATATTACAACACACCCCTGGTCAAGAAACTGCTCATTACCATGAACATGTCTGGACATGCGATGTATGATATGGGAGGTACTGGAGGGATGTACCTACAGATTGTGCACCTCAGACCCTGATTGGAGAAGGGTCCGGAGGGGAGGTTGAATGTAAAATCGTGTGTATAAAGGGGGATGACTTCTCTGACTTCGGTGTGTCTCAACGTGGAGAGGCACCCGGTTCTGCAGACTCGAAAATAAAGAATCTTGCTTCCACGATTTGGTCTTTGAGCAGTGATTGTGAGCACAAAGCGTATCTCACACTGATGTTAAAAGCAAGATTGTTCTTCAGGAACCATTCAATCAGATTATCAATCACCCTCCTGGACTCAGACCCATCATTACCTGTTAGCCGTCCAACAACCGATGGTATCATCATCGATTTTAAAGATGATTTTGGACTTGTGCCTGGCTTCACAATCATGGTTAAGTTAAGGGCTTGTCCCATTTGGGCGTCATTTGCACGTCATTTACGCGACATCATTTACGCATCACGACGCACGATGCACACACGATGCGCGCATCATGACGCGCACATGATGCGCGCATGGCATGCATTACGCATGCATGGCATGCATCACGCACGCATGGGGCATGGTGACGTAGGCAGTGACGCGCCCCAGGATTTTGGGATTCACAAAATCTTTGCGCGCCACCTGCTTGACATGCAAATGACGCCCAAGTGGGATAGGCCCGTTAGGGGACTGAACACACACCTTAAAGTAACCCTGGGCTGATGGTCAGTCAGGGGGAATTGCTGTTGCTAATTTACACCGAAGGAAAAATAGGAAGTAAGAACATGTACTTATGTTAACATGTATTTAACCTACTACAATAATGCATTCTGGCTCCATCAATATTAATATATGGACTCAACATAAAAGTACTTTCTGGTAGCACAAAGTTCATGTGCAAGTATTAACTACGTCAACTCCTGCAATGCGAGTAACCAGTCTGTGATACAGAAAGACATACAGACACACAGTTTTATATAAACAGGTAATCCCTTACTATTTCAGTCTTTCTCATTTACAGAATCCGTAAGCTTATGTTTTAAGGTTTGGAAAGAATTGGTCATAATGCTGCAACTCACTGATGCATAAATATTAAATGAGAGCACAAATCTAAACATTTGATTAAAAATATTTTTTAATTTAAGGCAAAAGAAAAATTAGGGAAAAACACCCAAAAGATATCCATGGATGTTAGCAGCAATCATGGGACATGCAAATTATAGAGGTTTCCTTAAGCATGTTACATGTGATTGAGACAAAAGAAGGAATGGGTGACGTTTCGGGTCGAGACCTGTCTTCAGACTGAGTCTGAAGAAGGGTCTCAACCTGAAAGATCACTCATCCTTCTATCCAGAGATGCTGCCTGTCACTTTGAGTTACTCCGCATTTTGTGTCCATCTTCAGTGTAAACCAGCATCTGCAGTTCCTTATATCATTTTACATGTGATCTCCCCTTTAGTTTCATAATATGTATCCAAACTTCAAACAAATAAATCAGTCAGTGCACATCAGTGCATCTAAATTAAGTTTTGAAAACAGTCTTCTTATACAAAATTCAAGATTTTAAAGTACTTTGATTAATTGAAGGATTCCAGCGCACAGTTGTCAAAAGATAAGTTGAGCTTGACAGCTTAATAAATTTTATGTGAAGTAGAGACTGATTGAATGAATAAGTAAATAAAACACAGTACTGGGGATAGGAACTGGAATAGATCATTTAGTCTTTTTTTATTTTTGCATTCAACAGCATCAAGACTCAACTATGATCTTACTCCATGCACCAACTTTTTACTTCCTTGGTTTATGAAAAAATGTTTATCTTAGATTTCAAATTAACAACTGAAATGGCGGTAATTGGCATTTATGAAAGAGAGCAGGTTTGTTGCAGTGTGTGCAGAGACATGTCCTTAAAGACTTGACTTTTAGAATATTCCCAACCAAACTTTCTCCTTATTGACACCATCAGTTCCCTTTAATATCTTAGAACCTCAATCAAATTAAAACTTAACCTTGGAAATTCTAGACATTTTTTTCCCATTAACTATAAGGCCTCGGTTTAACATGAACTGCAAAAATCATTTTCTTAGATCTAGGATGTGTCCCCCACCCCCACACACACACAAGGACAATGCTGTACTGCCCACAACCAGGTGTATGCTTTTCACCTGCAATCTAATCTGTTCTATATTTGGTCTCTCCTTGTACTCTAAAGGCCAGCTTTTATAATCATTTGTACAACCTATCCATTTTCATTTTAATAATTTAATTATGTGGACCTCCTCCCAGCCTCTTTGGAGCTCCATCACTGCATATGCATCACCATTTAGAAAATACTCTCCCCTATCCTCTTCATGCCCACTTGAATGCCTTGAAATCCACTTTCATGTGTTTCCTATTTGCTCAATCTATTATTATCACACTTGAATTATCCCTGTGGCATTTACAAACTTGCCTATGTGACACTCTAGCCTATTATCTAAGCCATATAAGGAATTACAAATATTTGTCCCAGCATTATGGGCAAACATCAGTCAAGAGACCAGCTCATTTGCTCTCTTCTCCCTGCTTCAGTCAATTCACTTTCCAGGACAATATATTGTTTCCAATTCCCTGCAATTTTATCAAATGATCTGTTTCAGTCAGCTCTTTGATAATTTAAGTCCATCAGGCATTACCTGGTAGAAGTACAACTAAAGGACTTTCTGAAGGCGTTCAGTATGGCAATTCACATAGAAAGATAAACATAAAAGAAACCATTGTTAGAAATATATGCACATTATATACAGTAATAAAATGGATAGAAGGTTAATTAAAGGCAGATAATAAAGATCTATGTCCAGAGGAAATAGATGGAAATTGTGTTCACTGCAGGTGGCAGCTACATAGGTTCTTTATTTATTTTCTTCACATATATTGCTGATGAGGACAAGCATCTATATAACTAAAAGTCTCATCTTGACCACTTCTTGTCTGCGCTGTATATTGATTTTTGAAAAAATGCTACCCTATATCGCTATGATTTTTGTGCACCTTACTCGCAGTCGTCCTCCGCTGAGGCAGCCCCGAGCATTTTTCCGATCGATGAAAAATAAAAAAGTTATGAGTGTTTAAAATATCTTGAGATCAGCTGATTGGTCCTCTCGCCTGCCAATCACCTTCCGGAGGGACAGGACTATAAAACCCTGGATGCCTGTATGTGAGTCAGTCACTCTTGAAGATCGTGATGGAGAGTCCACGGCTGTGACTCTAAGCTGTGAATCAACTGAACTGTGAGTCTGTAATGTACTTGCAATAAATAATTTGTTAGGTGGTTGAAATGCTATGAAATTGAATTTGCTGGCCTGCACTCTGCTTGAAAATGCTATGAAATTGAATTTGCTGGCCTGCACTCTGCTTAGAAATGTTATGAAATTGAATTTGCTGGCCTGCACTCTGCTTAGAAATGTTATGAAATTGAATTTGCTGGCCTGCACTCTTGCTTGAAAATGCTATGAAATTGTATTTGCTGGCCTGCACTTTGCTTGTAAATGCTATGAAATTGAATTTGCTGGCCTGCCCTCTGCTTGAAAATGCTATGAAATTGAATTTGCTGGCCTGCACTCTGCTTGAAAATGCTATGAAATTGAATTTGCTGGCCTGCACTCGGCTTGAAAATGCTATTTCAAGGAATAGCCATGAGCGAACTGCCAGCCCATGAGCCCTGAGTGGCTGAGCTGCCAGCCCACCAGCCCTGAGTGACTGAGCTGCCAGCCCACCAGCCCTGAGTGACTGAGCTGCCAGCTCACCAGGCCTTAGTGACTGTGCAGCCAGCCCACTAGGCCTGAGTGACTGAGCTGCCTGCCCAAGAAATCATTTGGCCCACAAAGTCCATACTAGCCCTCTGGGAACCAGTCCCTTTGGCCCACAACACTCATACTAGCACTCCAGAAAGCCCCCACTAGCCACCAATATTGGAATTGGTGGTGAGATGGAATATTGTGTTGGGGGACCAGCCCTCCCATGTGGACATGGGAACCAATGGGTCCAACTTAGTCTAGTAATCATTAAAAATAAGAGAAATGACGGGATTAAGGAAAGAGCGTTCATGTTGCTGCCCTGTTTCCACCAATCTTTCTGCCACCACGCACAAGAAGCACAAGAAGCGCAAGATGGACACCATTGTGCAGATGCCGAGAAGTGTGTTCAGCTCTGGCTGAATAACTTCTAATCTTGTGTGTGGGCTCGATAAGAAGAAGAGAAATGACTAACTAAGGCAACTGCAAAACACTTTTGAGAGACATGAATCCACGACTAATGCAGGTGCAGGAAAAATGGTCCCGATGTTGGGGGAGGCCAGAACCAAGGGTCACAGTTTAAAAATAAGGGGTAGGCCAATTCACTGGATATTTTCAAAAGGGAGTTTGATTTAGCTCTTTGGGTTAACAGAATCAAGCGAATCTGGCTCGAAGGGCCGAATGGCCTACTTGTACACCTATTTTTTATGTTTCTACGTTGGGAGGAAGATGTGGATAACACTGAATAATATAATCTGATATGAATGGCAGGTAGCAGGAAAATAAACTCAAATGCAAGCTCCTTAAGGGTGAAGCGAACACGGAGAACAATACAAGTTCATACTTCCTTCACTGAGAGTGCTCGCTCAGGGACATTAAACTGCAAGAAAATCCAATAGCATTTGAGGTTTTATAAATGGGATACAATAGTAAAGAAAGAGCAATATATTTGATTGAAACTTGTATTCAATCAATAGAATTTAGTTTTGGGCAACTCAGTACAGTAAAGTCAGTAAAACCATAGAGACCACACTGCATTCACCAGAATAATACTAAACCTCCAACTTAGCCTTCAGATGCTGGGACTAGTTCCACACGATTACAAAAGGATTTAATGAGAATTAATACGATTTTTTTTTTCAATTCTTCTTCTTTTGGTTTGAGGATTCAAATTCACCACTAGAAGAGTGTGGATAGTTTCGGCAACATTTATTTAAACAGGGAATGTAAATCCATGGAACGCTTTGCCACAGGGAATGTTTGAGGCAGATCTTATTGTTTTTCTTAAGAACTGTCAAAGTAATGGAAAACATATTCTGTAGAATATTATGGAGGATCTATTTCCTATTTTAGAGGAGATTTCTGTACAAATCTTACAAATGAAGAAGTGGCATTTATACAGAATGTAAATGTTGGACTTGCTCATTTTATTTATTTTATCTTAATACTGCACTGAAAACTCTAATTTCATTAAGTATCGTATGATCAATTTTGGAATAACCTTTTATGGTCTGTTGGGTGCCAAAGAAATTTAAATGTATGGAAGTTGCATTATACAGAAATAGAGATGAAGTTAGTGTGTGTAAATTTTGGCTCAAGGGGATTTTAATTTACAGTGGTTAGAGGCTAAAGGCCCTGTCCCACGATGCAAGTTCACGCAAGAGTTCTCCCGAGATTTAAAAAAAATCAAACTTGTGGTAAGTACGTAGAATGTACGTAGCGGGTACATCTGAGCTCGTAGATGTCTCATAGTGGCTCGTAATGCTAACGGCAGATACTCGGGAAACACGGTAACTCATGAAGTTTTTTCAATAGTGTGAAAAATTCCCAAGAGAAAAAAAAATAATATTTTTTTATTAACTCAGGGGAGCTCTTGGGTAAATTCGCATCGAGGGTCAGGGGCTTAAGTTATCCGAAGAATTAATATCAGCAATGATCACCTGGAAGGAATTCACCAAACAGAAAATAGCCCTCTGTTACTAATGGAGCAGCTGAACAAAAATAGCACCTCTCATTCAATCCCTGTAACCATTAGTTGCTAGTCACAGTGAGGTGCAAGTGCAAATTAGACTGGCTTGTGACACAGCATGAATTTCACCAGCTCCACCAACAGGACTAACACTGGGGGGGGGGGGGGGGGGGAGTTGTTTGGAAGTCAAACATAACTTCCAACAGTGCAATCATTTCTTGTGAAAGGTTAGGAAGAGATGCAAACAGATGAGGAAAACCACAAAGGGGGCAATTATATCCAAATATTAAGCTGGACCGATGTCTGCAGGTGAATTCTGAGACCGTAAAGGAAAGACACTGACAGCACTGAAGGTCACTGATCTTTCCACATTAAATAACTTGGCAGAGGTTATAATGGTAGCTGTCAGATGATATTGATATAAAGTTCAAATTCCACTCATGTACTTGCCATGTACTATGTAATACATTACCTCGAATCAATAAACATACTGAACTCAACTAATTTGAAGGTCATTGTCAGATCGTCCTAAATTATACCAGTGTCTTTTCATTCAATTGAAACCATATAACTCTAACAAACAACATTGCACAACTACGTAAGTGTAGACATCCATACACAAACTAAAATGTGTATCACAGAATAACTGCACATTTAAAATGAAAAGAAGAAGTACTGCAAATGTTTGTTCAAGCCACTTCTTTTTTAGACTCTACCCAAAAGAATAATTCTGCTTGAGTAAATTCAAAGTTTGGTGAGGTACAATAATAATTGTTAAAATATATTCAGCAATGTGGTGCAGTTCCCCTTTGCATGTCTTTCCAAATCAATGTCAGCAGTAGTCAGTTTTTGGTTGCTGAGCATTTTGCAGAAGGCCGGCAGTTTATGTACTGTCTCATTTTACCAACTTAGATGGATCATTGTCTTCAAACACAACTCCAACTATTTCAAAAGCTAATGACTACTTTGGAGGATATCCAAACCACTGGTGAGAAATAATTGCATAGAGCCACAGAACAGGTCTGGGGTAGGCTGGTTGGGAGTGTAGAATTACAGGACTTAGTTTAAAAATTCAAGCGAGATCTACAAATAATGAAGTAGCGAAACATATTCGCAGAGGGTGCAGAGGATTTTGTAACTTCCTTCTGCAAATTAAATTTAGTACAGAACCAATTCTTATTCTATGCCTGTGATTGTTAGATTTTTGGAGCTTAATCCGAGCAATGTGAGGTGTTGCACTTTGGGTGGTTGAATGTGAGGGGACAGCATCAGTTTATACCTCGATAATAATCAGCTATTGGTTGCTTAATACTTTGTAGATAAAACAGTTAGATATATCTGGGAATATATATGAAATGGATATATATACTGCAATTAGGTACTATATTGTTAATTTTGAACCGGCTCCGCTCTAGTATGGATATGTTATGACTAATTGAGGGAACGGAGCTATTTGTTTATTAACATTGATAACGGAATTCGATATAATGTTTTCTCCCACCAACAGATGGGCCGACAAGCTTGGTCACTGTATTTTCACTTTTACCATTTTTTTTTACTATCACAATTAATCACATGTGTGTTTTTTTTATTCAAGGAGAATCGCAAAAGGAATCCACAAATTGAACTTGGTAGGTTGAATGTTCCCCCATTACTTATAGACCTGAGGTATGGATGCACCGCAAGATACATACAGTGGCTTGCAAAAGTTTTCATACCCCTTGAACGTTTCCACAATTTGTCACGTTACAACCACAAACGTAAATGTATTTTATTGGGATTTTATGTGATAGACCAACACAAAGTGGCACATAATTGTGAAGTGGAAGGAAAATGATACATGGTTTTCAAATATTTTTACAAATAAAAAACTGAAAAGTGTAACGTGCAAAAGTATTCAGTCCCCTTTACTCTGATATCCCTAAATAAAATCCAGTGCAACCAATTGCCTTCAGAAGTAACCTAATTAGTAAATGGAGTCCACTAGTGTGTAATCTAATCTCAGTATAAATACAGTTGTTCTGTGAAGGCCTCAGAGGTTTGTTAGAGAACATTAGTGAACAAACAGCACAATGAAGCCCACGGAACACACCAGACAGGTCAGGGATAAAGTTGTGGAGAAGTTTAAAACAGGATTAGGTTATACAAAAATATCCCATGCTTTTAGCATCTCACGGAGCACTGTTCAATCCATCATCCGAAAATGGAAAGAGTATGGCACAACTGCAAACCTACCAAGACATGGCTGTCCACTTAAACTGACAGGCTGGGCAAGGAGAGCATTGATCAGAGAAGCAGCCAAGAGGCCCGTGGTAACTCTGGAGGAGCTGCAGAGATCCGCAGCTCAGGTGGGAGAATCTGTCCACAGGACAACTATTAGTCGAGCATCGACAAATCGGGCCTTTATGGAAGAGTGGCAAGAAGAAAGCCATTGTTGAAACAAAGCCATAAGAAGTCCCGTTTGCAGTTTGCCACACGCCATGTTGGGTCACAGCAAACATGTGGAGGAAGGTGCTCTGGTCTGATGAGACCAAAATTGAAGTTTTTGGCCTAAATGCAAAATGCTATGTGTGGCGGAAAACTAACACTGCACATCACCCTAAACACACCATTCCCACTGTGAAACACGGTGGTGGCAGCATCATGCTGTGGGGATGCTTTTCTTCAGCAGGGACAGGGAAGCTGGTCAGTTGATGGGAAGATGGATGGACCCAAACACAGGGCAATCTTGGAAGAAAACCTGTTAGAGTCTGCAATAGACTTGAGACTGGGGCAGAGGTTCCAGCAGGACAACGACCCTAAACATACAGCCAGAGCTACAATGGAACGGTTTAGATCAAAGCATATTCATGTGTTAGAATGGCCCAGTCAAAGTCCAGACCTAAATCCAATTGTGAATCTCTGGCAAGACTTGAAAATTGCTGTTCACAGATGCTCTCCATCCAATCTGACTGAGCTTGAGCTGATTTGCAAAGAAGAATGGGGAAAAATGTTGGTCTCTAGATGTGCAAAGCTGGTAGAGACATACCCCAAAAGGCTTACAGCTGTAATTGCAGCGAAAGGTGGTTCTACAAAGTATTGACTCAGGGGGGCTGAATACTTTTGCACGCCACACTTTTCAGTTTTTTATTTGTAATAAAATTTGGAAACCATGTATCATTTTCCTTCCACTTCACAATTATGCACCACTTTGTGTTGGTCTATCACATAAAATCCCAATAAAATAAATTTATGTTTGTGGTTGTAACGTGACAAAATGTGGAAAAGTTCAAGGGCTATGAAAACTTTTGCAAGCCACTGTAGGTACTAAACATAGCCAAAATGCAAGACACTAAACAAAAGAAACTGGGAGGAATCTCATTTTGCAGTCGGAATATTAGGGGGGGCTAACGGACGTATTAAAAGGGGTAAGATTTTAGCACAGCTGAAAGCATTTAATTCAGATGTTATCTTTCTCCAAGAAACGCATCTCAAAGTTCAAGATCAAGTTACATTGAGGGCCAACTAGATAGGTCAAACTTTTCATTTGTCATACATGTCAAATTCCAGAGGCACGTCCATCATTATTCGCAAAGGTATACCATTTAAACAGAAAAATATCTTAACAGATAAGGATGGGAGATATTTGATAGTTACCGGTGAGATCCATGCCATCCCAATCACATTGGTAAATATATATGCGCCTAACTTTGATAATCCGCATTTTTTTAATAACATTTTGAATATAATCGCAGAATATAATTACCAGAATGTTATAATTGGGGGAGACTTTAACTGTACACAAGACGTATTCACGTACAGATTATTTCTTGGTAGACACAAAATTAATTCCGTATACTCTAAATCCAAAATACCATACAAATACGATTTCAAATCATTCCTCCCTAACTTTTTTTAAAATAGAAGGAATGTCTAACCCCCAAATATTAAAAGACCCACATGGGAGTATATATCTAAGACAGCAAATGGATTTAATATTTTTATATATTAGAGGCAAATACATCAATGTACATCACATAATATTGTTACAATCATTGTACCCCATAATTTTATGGCTTTTAAAGAAAAAGAATAGAAAGAAAGAGAGTGAAGTAGGTGAAAAGAGTTGTGAAAATGAAAGAACGTGCCAAAGGGGAGAAGAAACCCTTGGTCAAAGAATTAGAGAAACGGGGTTAAGAGATAGACCCTAGAAAAGAAAAGGAAAAAAGAAAGAAAGACAAAGAGAGAGAAAAGAAAACAAAAGCCAATTACTATATTAAATATATCACACAAAAGGAATTCACGAACTCGATAGTTTTTCATCCCCCCTACCAAGGCCCGAGGTACTCCTGCACCCTATCTTTGTAGCAATTCTATAAATGCAGACCATGTCTGATAGAAGCGTTCTGATTTTCCTGCCAGCTGGAGTCTCATTACTTTCAGATGTAAGGTTTCAAACATAGTTGAAATCCACATATTTAATGTTGGTATAGGAGCATTTTTCCAGAATTTTAAGATTAGCTTTTTTCCTATTATTAAGCCGTAATCAAATAGATTCTTTTGATACGCATTTAATTCCGAACTACCTTCTGTCATTCCAAAAATAATCCATTCTGGCTTTGGTGTCACTTTTATTTTAAACAGTTTTGTGAAAATTTCAAAGATTTCAACCCAATATTTTTGAATTTTTGTACAGAAGATGAATGTTTGGGTAACATTTATTTAATTTAGTTTTTGAGTAGTATAATCTGTGTAAAATTTTAAATTGTATTAAAGTATGTCTCACATTAATTGAGCATTTATGCACATTTAATAAGTACTCTTTCCACCTTTCATTGGAAATCTTTATGTTTAGTTTGTTTTCCCACTCACCTCTGATACCTTCCGTTGTTGGTATTACTGCATTTAGTATAATATTATATATGTATGAAATTAAATTTGCTGATTCCGCCTTTGTATTCATTACTTCATCTAGTAGGTCTAATGGCATTTTGTGAAATTCTTGTGCATGTTTTTTCTGATAATCACATATTTGGAAATATTTAAAATACTGATTGTTACCCAGATTATCTTTTAGTTGTAATTGTTTAAATGATAATAGTTTTCCCGTATCATACAAATCTCCCAAAGTTTTAATTCCTGCTCTTTCCCATTATATAAATGCTTTGTCTATAATTGAGGGTTTAAACAGAGAGTTTTTAGCAATAGGAGATAGGAGTGATAAGTTTCTTAATTTTAAATTGTATTTTATTTGTTTCCAAATTCTGATTGTACTATGTATAATTGGGTTTTTGTTGTAGTTTGTATTATTCACTGTCATTGGTGAAAGAAGGATCGCACCAATATTAAAAGGGGAGCAGTCCTCTTTCTCCATAATGATCCATTCCGGTTGATGAAGAGAATTATCCAACAATTGAATCATATTTCTAATATTTACCGACCAATAATAATACATGAAATTAGGGAGTGCTAATCCCCTAATTCACGTCGTGAATTTTTCAGTGACCTGATACGTCAGTCAATGATGCCGGCAGTCGCCAAAAAAATCGCCAAGTGGGACAAGCCCTTAAGACTTTGGTTAGGCTGCATTTGGAATATTGTTTGCAGTTCTAGTCACCAATTTATGCGAAGGGTTTATGCGAATGTATGCAAAGGATGTTGAGGCTTTTGACAGAGTGTAGAAAAGGTTTACCAGAATGCTGCCTCGATGAGTGGATATTATCTAGAATGAGTTGTTGGACAAATGTGTATGGTTTTATCTGGAACACTGAGGTTGAAGAGTGTCCTGAAAGAAGTATATAAAGTTATGAGAGGCATAGATAAGTAGACAGTCAGAACCTTTCTCCAAAGGTCAAATTGCCAAAGTCTAGAGGGCATAGCCTTAAGATGAGGGGGCAAGTTTTTTACACAGAGAGTGGTAAGTGCGTGGAACCATGGTTGGTTATGTTGGCAGCATTTAAGAAGCTTTTAGATATGCACATGGAGAGACATGAATCACGTGCAGGCAGATGATATTATTTATTTTGGCACAAAGTTTGGCATGCTCATTATTTGTGGAAGGGCCATTCCTGTGCTGTGCTGCCCTATGTTCTATCTTCAATGTTCTATTAGGAATCATAAAGAGATCGGTAGTAAAGACAGGGTTGGTTACTGATCAGCCATGATCTGATCTAATTGATTAGCAAAACAGGCACGAGGAGCTGAGTGATCTACTCCTGTTCCTGAGCTACTATGAGAAAGTAGTAAAGAATCATCTGTGGAATAAGATGAATTTTGAATGTAGGATTTTGATTAGTGGAACACCTATTATGATGAACTAAAGTGATTTACAACTGATAAGATGTTCTGATATGTTTTCACTAGAGCAATGCAGAAAACATGCAGGACACATTGCACACAGTAAAATCGCACAAACAATAATAAGAAAAGATAAATAAACTTTTAAATGATGTTGGTTATAAGATAAGCATCAACCAGAAAACATGCAGGACACATTGCACTCAGTAAAATCGCACAAACAATAATAAGAAAAGGTAAATAAACTTTTAAATAATGTTGGTTATAAAATAAGCATCAACCAGAATGATGAGCAAACTGTTCGATCTTTCCTCTGAATATAGCATGGGATCTTTAATACCTATCTGATAGAATATCTCATCTGAAAAATAACCTTGACACACTCATATTAGTTTAGTTTAGAGATACAGCATGGCAACAAGCCCTTCGGTCCACCGAAATCCCGCCGACCAGCGATCCCCGCACACTAACACTGTCCTACACAAACAAGGGACTATTTTACATTTATAACCAAGCCAATTAACCTACTAACCTACATGTCTTTGGAGTGTTGGAGTAAACCGAAGATCTTGGAGAAATCCCACGCTGACTATGCGTGCTATCTGTTCGGAGTTTGTACGTTCTCCCCGTGACCGCATGGGTTTTCTCTGAGATCTTCAGCTTCCTCCCACACTCCAAAGATGTACAGATTTGTAGGTTAATTGGCTTGGTGTAAATGTAAATTGTCTCCAGTTTGTGTAGGATAGTGTTAGTATGCACGGATCACTGATCGGTGTGGACCGGATGGGCCTGTTTTTGTGTCTCTAAACAAAACTGAACTAAACACCTGGCTGTGCTCCTGCCCAAGTCTGTGACCACCATGTAGGAAGATCATGTGCAGGAAGAAACTGTAGATGCTGGTTTAAACCGAAGATAGACACAACAAGCTGGAGTAACTCAGCGGGACAGGCAGCATCTCTGGAGAGAAAGAATGGGTAATGTTTCGGGTCGGGACCTTTCTTCAGACACTATCAATCTTCAGTGTCTGTCTTTGGTGTAAACCAGCATCTGCAGTTCCTTCCTACCCAATCCATGCCCACTTGTGAATCCATATTTGATATCACAGATCTCATTGAGAACTGACCAAGGGTATCTGTCCAGTATGACCAGGAAGTCTAGAATGTGCATTTCATTCCCTTAAAATGCATACCCTCCAAACTCTGGTTAAATAATGTAATGAACTTTACTTTACTACTCAGATGTGAGCCATGTGAAAAACATCTGACATCTGTGATCTATGCCCTAACACCATGCTAATCGCAGAAAGTACAAGAATGATCCCAGGAATTAGTAGGTTAATCGATGATGAGCGTTTGACAGCACTGGGCCTGTACTCACTGTATTTTAGAACATTAAGGGGGAACCTCATTGAAACATACCGAATAATGAAAGGCTTGGATAGAGTGGGTGGAGAGGAAGTTTTCACTAGTTTACAATGCTTTTGATGATATCCCTTACAATCACCAGCATTATTCAATGAAGGTATTTTTCGCAAGTGCTATTACTTAAATCTGAACATAAAACAGAACACATTTGTTTACACCTTCTCTACTGCATGAAATATATTTAATAATATACATTTTTTTATTGTGAGTGGCAAAGATCTGTGCGATGAATATTTCAGTAGAAAAATGACATCTTGTCTGATGTTGCATGGAAATGTTTATATGCTCTTTGCATTGTGCCTATTCAGTTGAATAAACTGTTTCAGTTTATTGTAAAAATACATACACCATTGCTCTCAGAACATGCTCATTATATTTACCTGAAACATTTTATTAGTTTGTGCACTTTCATCTCTCTGATTCTTCAGTATTGACAAGAACCCAAGCATCCAGTACTGCAAGTAAGCTGTTTTGGTTACCATTGTTGTGCAATGTAACAAACATTGATTCTTCTTGCTCTGATGGGCATTACGTTATAGTCTTAGAGTGACTAAAATCTAAGTAAGCCTGCCACATCACACTTGAATATTACAGGCTCACGAAGATGGATCAACCAGCTCCCTCTCTTGCAACTGTAAAGAGGTATAAGTGTTCAGCAAAAGCCATTGCACATTTTCAGTGTTAATACCTGCCAAAGGTAATTACTAGTTCAGGCTGATATGTTAAAGACTAATCTCTGTGATCCTCTGGAGCAAAAGCAAGAACTTGAAGCAATGGGAGTAACTCTCCCATATTTGGGTGAACACGACCTGATTAGTACTTTATGACCCTATGACCTTATGGAGGTTTGGTTGGGGAGACCTTCCAATAATGTTTCTAATGTTTGACGATCAGTGTGACTGTGGATGGATGGAGGACAGATTGATAAGGTGTTAGGCATTGGTTCATAACAAGATATATATCATCTTAATATTTGTTTTTGTGAGTCTGCCGACTTTTGCTGCATAATTGCTAAACAGAGGGGATGACCTTGAGTTTCTGTGATAGAAAACAAAAATGGCTGATAGTTCAGGAGAAATGAAATTTGAGACAGGAGGATGAATTAAAGCATAGTTGAATCGACCTCCTCAATATTGCTCCCTTAGTGTTCAAGCTCATCTGTTGAAAATGATTGCTTAATTTACTGAATTAACAATTTATAACAGGAGAGGACAAGGGGTTTCAGAGATTATGGGGAGAAGGCAGGAGAATGTGGTTAGGAGGGAGAGATAAATCAGCCCCGATTGAATAGTGGAGTAGACTATATGGGCTGAATGTCCTAATTCTGCTTCTATCACATGAATTTGTGAAGAACAGAACAATGCAACTAATACTTGATATTATTGCACAAATATGTCAATGCAATGAACAATCGAGGTCTCTGTAAGGCGAAAGGAAGGAGATTAATGCACAGTTGGAAAGCTGGTTCATGTTACTTATATACTAGACTGTGGGACCTGTTGGGTCCCAGCTTCATGTGGGAGGGCTGGTCCCACAATGCAATATTCCACCTCTTCACCAATTCCAATATTGCTGGCCAGTGGTGGGGGGGGGGGGGGGGGGCTTTCTGGAGCGCTAGCATAGGTGTTTTGGGCTGAAGGAATTGATTTCCAGAGGGCTAGTATGGACATTGTGGACTGAATCGATTCTTAGACTTACAGTTCAGTGAGTCATGGCTGGTGGGCTGGCTGTTGACTAAGTCATGGCTGGTGGGCTGGCACTTCAGTCACACACACACCCTCCACATCATGCTCACACACACACACATACACTCACACACATACACACACACTCTCACACACATCCACAGACTCACACATACAGTCACACACACATAAACTCATACACTCTCACACATACACGCGCATACACACTCACACATACACTCACACACACACATACATACATACATGCACTCACACTTACACTCATGCAAAGAGACTCACACACACAGACACACACACATGCACTCCCACACACATACACTCACTCACACACACACATACACTCACTCACACACATACTCACACACATATCCTCACGCTCATACACTCACACTCACTCACACACACACACCTACACTCACACACACACACACACACACACACACACATTTACACACACTCACATATACACTCATATACACACATATACACTCACACACACATACACTCTCACTCACTCACACACACACACACTCACACGTACTCACACACACTCTCACACACACAAACCCACACAAACACACACACCCATTCATACACAACACACGCACACTCACACACATGCACTCACCCACATACACTCACACACATACACTCAAATACACACATATACACACACACTCACACACATATACGCACACACACATAAACACTCACACTCACATGCACACACACACATGCACTCACACACATACACTCAAACACACACATACACTCACACACTCACACATATGCACACATGCATGCACACACACATAACACTCACACATACACTCACACACACATTCACACACATAATCACACAATCACACATTCACACACACACACTCATTCACACTCATACACACACACTCACTCACATACATGCACTCACACACATACTCTCAACACACATACACACACAAATACACTCACACACATATGCACACACACACAGGCACACACACATAAACACTGATACACACACTCACACTAACAAACACACACAGCTTCACAAACAGACACTCACACACACATACACTCACACGCACACACACACACACACATCCATACATACATACACACACTCACACATACACACAGACACACACACATAGACACACACACACACATCCACTCACTCACACACATCCACTCACTCACGCACACACATATCCTCACACTCGCACACAAAACTCACACTCACTCACACACACATACACTCACACACACACATACACTCACACACACTCTCACCCACATACACACACACACTTACACTCACAACACATCCACACACTCGCATACACACACACTCGCATATACACTCACACACACATACACTCTCACTCACTCACACACATACACGCACACCCACACACACACACACAGATTCACACACATTCACACACACATTCACACACACACCACTTCACGCTCACACACACACACACACACATCAACAGACTCACACATACACTCACACACACGCACTCACACACATGCACTCACACACACTCACATACACTCACATACACACTCACACATACACTCACCCACACACATACACTCACGCAGACTCACACACACATACACTCACACACACACATACACTCACTCACACACACATCCACTCACTCTCACACACACATACACTCACACTCACACACATATCCTCACACTCACACACATACACTCACACACTCACACACATAAACACACACACACACACTTACACAGATACTCACACACACATTCACACACTCACATATACACTCACACACACACACATATACTCTCACACAGACACATACACTCTCACTCACTCACATACGTACACTCACACATACATACACTCACACACACTCACACACACTCTCACACACACACACACAACACACACACACAAACACACTCACACACACACACACATACACGCATACACACACACACTCACACACATACATGCCACACACACACACACACACACACACACTCACACACACACACTCACACACACACACACAACACACATACACATCACACTCACCACAGTCACATTCATTCACACTTTCACACATATTCACACACTCACAGACACTCACACCCATACACACACACTCACATCACACACATGCACATACACACACATACACACACACACACTCACACACACTCACACACATATGCACACACACAGGCACTCACTCACATACACTCAACACACATACACACACATACACACACTCACACACACACATATGCATACACACAGGCACACACACTTAAACACATCATACACACTCACACTAACAAACACACACACCTTCACAAACACACTCACACACACATACACTCACACCCACACAGACACAGAAACACTCACTCACACATACATACACACACTCACACATACACACAGACACACACACACACACACACACACACACACACACACATCCAATCACACACACACACACTCACTCACACACACACATATCCTCACACTCGAACACATACACTCACACTCACTCACACACGCTCACACACACATACACTCACACACACACACACATACACTCACACACACACTCACACACATACACACACACACTTACACTCACACACACACTCACACTCATACACACTCACACATGCTCTCACACACATACACTCACAAACACACACACACACACACATTCACACACATTCACACATACCCTCCACTTCATGCTCACACACACATCAACAGACTCACACATACACTCACACACACACACTCACACACATGCACTCACACACATACACACACACACTCACATACACACACATACCCACACACATACACTCACACACATGCATACACTCACGCAAAGAGACTCACACACACATACACTTACACACACACATACACTCACTCACACACACATCCACTCACTCTCACACACACATACACTCACTCACACACACACTCACACACATATCCTCACACTCACACACATACACTCACACACACTCACACACTCACACACATACACTCACACACACACTTACACACATACTCACACACACATTCACACACTCACATATACACTCACACACACATATACACTCACACAGACACATACACTCTCACTCACTCACACACATACACTCACACACAGACACTCACACACACATACACTCACACACACTCACATACACACTCATACACATATGCACACACACACAGGCACACACACTTAAACACTCTTACACACACGCACACACTCGCACACACTCGCACACATTCACACTAACAAACACACACACCTTCACAAACACACTCACACACACATACACTCACACCCACACAGACACAGAAACACTCTCACACACACACACCCATACATACACACGCACTCACACATACACACAGACACACACACACCCAATCACACACACACACTCATTCACACACACACATATCCCCACACTTGCACACATACACTCACACTCACACACACACACATACACTCACACACTCATACACTCACACACACACATACACACACACACTCACACACATACACACACACACACACTTACACTCACACACACATCCACACACTCACATACACACACACACATATACACTCACACACATACACTCTCACTCACTCACACACATACACTCACACACACACACTCTCACACACTCATACACACTCACACATGCTCTCACACACATACACTCACAAACACACACACACATTCACACACATTCACACATACCCTCCACTTCATGCTCACACACACATCAACACACTCACACACATGCACTCACACACATACACTCACATACACATTCACACACATTTACACGCACATTCACACACACATTCACACATTCACACTCACACTCACACACACAAACTCACACACATGCACTCACACACATACACTCACACACACTCACATACACACACACACACACATACCCTCACACACATGCATACACTCACACAAAGAGACTCACACACACATACACTTACACACACACATACACTCACTCACACACACACATCCACTCACTCTCACACACATACACTCACTCACACACACTCACACACATATCCTCACACTCACACACATACACTCACACACACTCACACACACTCACACCCATAAACTCACACACACACACACTTACACACATACTCACACACTCATTCACACACTCACATATACACTCACACACACATATACACTCACACAGACACATACACTCTCACTCACTCACACACATACACTCACACACACAGACACTCACACACACATACACTCACACACACTCTCACACACACTCATACACATATGCACACACACAGGCACACACACTTAAACACTCATACACACATGCACACACTTGCACACATTCACACTAACAAAACACACTCACACACACATACACTCACACCCACACAGACACAGAAACACTCACACACACACACACACACACATACATACACATGTACTCACACATACACACATGCACACAGACACACAGACACACACACACACACACACACACACACACACACATCCAATCACACACACACACTCACTAACACACACGCATATCCTCACACTCGCACACATACACTCACACTCACACACACACACATACACTCACACACACATACTCACATATACACTCACACACACATACACTCTCACTCACATGCACACATACACTCTCACACACACACTCACACACATGCACTCACACACACTCACATACACACACATACACACACGCATACACTCACACACACATACACTCACGCAAAGAGACTCACACACACATACACTTACACACACACACTCACTCACACATCCACATACACTCACTCACACATCCACTTACTCTCACACACACATACACTCACTCAAACACACACTCACACACATATCCTCACACTCACACACATGCACTCACACACACTCACGCACATACACTCACACACACACACACTCACACACATATCCTCACACTCACACACATGCACTCACACACACTCACGCACATACACTCACACACACACACTTACACACGTACTCACACACACATTCACACACTCACATATACACTCACACACACACATATACACTCACACAGTCACATACACTCTCACTCACTCACAGACACATACACTTACACACACATACACTCACACACACTCTCACACACACAAACCCACACAAACACACGCCCATTCACACACATTCACACCCACATTCACACACAGTCACACACACTCGCACACACTCACTCACACTCATACACACACACTCACACGCATTCACACACTCACACACATGCACTCACACACATACACACACTCACACGCATATGCACACACACATAACACATGCACTCACACACATGCACTCTCAAACATACACTCACACACATACACTCAAACACACATACACACACACACACATGCACACACACATGCACACACATAAACACTCACACATACACTCACATGCACATTCACACACATTTACACACACATTCACACACACACATTCACACATTCACACACTCACACTCACACTCACACACATTCACACTCACACACACATGCACTCACACACATACGCTCACACACATACACTCAAACACACACATACACACACACATGCACTCACACACATATGCTCACACACATACACTCAACACACACATACACACACACATGCACACACACTCACAAACATATGCACACACACATAAACACTCACATATACACACACACACTCACACACACACTCACACTAACAAACACACACACACACACACCTTCACAAACAGACACTCGCACACATATACAGTCACACCACACACAACCACAGGCACATACACACACACACACACACACACACACACACACACACACACACACACACACACACACACACACACACTCACACACTCTCACACACTCACACACACTCACTCACACACATGCTCTGCACTCACACACATACACTCACACATATACACTCACAAGCACTCACACACACATACACACACACACTCACACTCACACTCACAAACACACACACCCTGGCAGACACTCACACACACAGGCACACACACACACTCACACACAGCCACTCACTCATGCACCAAACACACACACTCAAACACACACTCACACACACATTCACACACACAAACACACAGACACACAGACCCACAGACACTCAAACACACACACTCACACACACAGATACTCACTCACACAGACACTCACACACACACACTCACACACACTCACGCACACTCATGTGCACACACACACACACATGCACACAGACACAGACACACAGGCACACAGACACTCACACTTACATACACTCACAAACACATACTCTCACACACACACTCACTCACACACACACACACTCACTCACACACACACAGACACTCACAAACACACTGACACTCACACAGACACTCACACACACACACAGACACTCACACACAAACACTCACACACACATGCACTCACACACCATATATATGGCAGTAAACTCTCTTGAATTTACTCACATGGCTCAGTGCGGGCACTTTGGGGCCTCCACAGTCAGCGGCACTTCCGCAATCTGCGCGACCTCTGCACTCACCGGAAATTACGCAATCAGCACGATCTGTCCACTAAGCGAAAGTCACAAAATGAGCGGCTTTTGAACCAAACAGTTGGATCTCATAAAGCAATGCAATTTCAATTACAGGCAGGGCAGCAGGCCAAACAACTCATTTCATTTTCATTCAAGCCTACTATATTCTGTTGTGCTGAAGGAAAGCAAGAATTTCATTGTCCGATCTGGAACACATGACAATAAATTCTCTTGAATCTTGAATCTCTTGAATCTTGAATCTTAAATTAATGGCTAACAAATCATTTATGCAAGTACATTACAGACTCACAGTTCAGTTGATTCCCAGCTTAGAATGAGAGTCGTGGCCTCTTCCTCGCCATCTTGCAGAGAGACTGAGTCACGTCCAGGCATCCGGGGTTTTATAGTCCTGCCCCCTCCCGGAAGGGGCGTTACCTTCATTGCGGTGATTGACAGGCGAGAGGATCTCAAGGTGTTTCAAACACTCATAACTCTTTTATTTTTCATCGATGGGAAACATCCTCAGGGCCTGATCAGCGGAGGAGGGCTGTGAGTAAGATGGCCAAAAATCATAGCAATATATGGTAGCTTTTTCCCTAAAATCAATATAGAGCACAGACAGGAAGTGGTCAAGATGAGACTTTTAATTATATAGATGAGGGAATATGTACAGGTGAGGTCAAGAACAGGTGAGGTTTTCCTTTGAAGCGGGATTCAAGGGCGTGCAGCTGGATTAGACCATACAAATGTAAATTCTTATTTTAAATTCACACATTCTGTCTTTTGTTTTACCATTATAGATGCGAGCCTCTCGTTGCTGCTGGAAACATATAAATATGGGGTGAGGAAATGATTTATATCACACATGTGGACAAATAATTTGTAAGTCAAAAACAAAATGCGCAAGGAATAAGATATTTATCATATTCTACGTGTTTCACACTGTCCTTGACACACCAGGAATCTACAGCACTGGCACAGTCATAAGGTCATAAGTGATGGGACAAGAATTAGGCCATTCGTCCCATCAAGCCTATTCTGCCATTCAATCACGGCTGATCTATCTCTCCCTCCTAAGATCATTCATCTTACTTTTCCCCATAACCTCAGACACCCGTATTAATTAAGAATCTATCTATCTCTGCCTTAAAAATATCCACTGACTTGGACACCACAGCCCTCTGTGGCAAAGAATTCCACAGATTCACTGCCATCTGACAAAATAAATTCCTCATCTCCTTCCTAAAAGAATGTCCTTTAATTCTGAAAGTAATTACTTTTCAAATTAGAAAGAGATATGGGAGGAGTTTTCCCAATTTAACAGTCAATTAGTAAAAGTGGAGCAATGGTCGGGTTTGTACAGACATAAATCTGAATCAATACCTAATCCCTAATCAAGGGAGGCATATGAATGTATCAAACCTTCATGTGGATAAATTGAGGTTAATGGGTTTTTTTTGGGAATATTTTTCACAATTAACTATTTCATCTTCATTTCTCACCTGGTCTGCTCATTAGATTTGAATATGTCGACTCGTACAGTATTGACAACCTAAAAATGAACACTTTGCCATTGCTGAAACATTCCATGATCTCTGGCTTGCTTTGGGTTCCATTTCGAATACTGATTACACATATTCTAGCCTCTATGGGCTTTTCCTAGCATAATGATATTTTTTATGATTCCAACCACAGCTGAGCAACACATTAACCGTAGCAAATCTGAACAGTTACATTTTGCACGTGAAAATAATTGAAATGACTGATTTTGGTGCAAATTTAATCTCCTGCCATTTGATCACATAATGGGTGTTTTAATATTGATACCAGCACTCGGTAGCTTGACTTGACTAAGTAAGGGATAGAGTATTCTCACTGCAAACAGGAATTCATGCAGTTGTTATTTTGAACAAAGCAGAACCATCCTTAGAGATGAAGTAACAAAGGACATGGAGGCATGGTGCAAGAAAGAGCTATTCAATTCACGTTCCCCATCTAAAGCAAATGTCAGGACTGGATAATGAAGGAGCAGAGATGTATTCATCATGCCAATACTGTTACTGTAGGAATGTGTAAGAATTATTTCAAAAAGGTTGCCTATGAATAAACATATTTCATCAGGGTCTTCTACCAATTCTAAAGTGACCTTATCTGTTTCATACAATTTATTATGGTTAATTTGTGAAAAAATTACCATATTATTTACGAGGCTTAGTAAATCTTTGTCCAGTAGTATATTATTTCTAAATTTCTTATCCAGACTTGCTGCTGTAGTCAGCCTTTTTACGTTATGTTTAACACAGTGAGATTCGCTATAATTTGATACAATACGTCTAAGATGATGAATGTTGTCATCTACGCTAATAAAAACAGCAAGGATAAATAATAGACGGACTCAAGAAAATAATGATGAATTAAGGAATCTATGCAAACTACATATAGGTCAGCTCATTAAATAAGGCAGAAAGGTTTCCTGCATTGGTAATAAACATATCAGTTAACTGGAAAAAAATACAATTTCGACATGTTGAACAACAAATGGATTTTAGTGTTCTATGTAAAGTTCGACAGAAAAAACTTGTTCGAAGAAACCATAAATTAAAAACAAAAAAATCGTTCCAATCTGGAAAAAATGACCAGCAGTGGGTACAGCTCACTGCCTGCAAAGAGATTCGTCCACTCTATTCACGGAACAAGGTGAACGGTGCTGAGAGATTTCTGGAATACTGAGGTTCTACGATTCCTCCTATCTTTTTGAATTATGATGGTTTGATTTATTCAGCGCTTTGTGTCAGAACTTTTCCAGCTTTCTTTTCCTTCGGCTCTGAACCCATGAAATGTTCATGAGGCGTCCAACTACTGTCTGTAGCAAAACCAGAAGATTCCTGGCTACCCGGCCCATAAGAGTCATGCCCTTAACCTCCTCCAGTTGATTACCATGGCCTTCCTCAGGTAGGTTTATGGATTATTTGCTAATAGAGGGAAAGATGCATAGAACATATGCATAGGTTATGGCGTCATAGAGTCATAGAGTGATACAGTGTGGAAACAGGCCCTTCGGCCCAACTTGCCCACACCGGCCAGCATCCCAGCTGCACTAGTCCCACCTGCCTGCGTTTGGTCCATCTCCCTCCAAACCTGTCCTATCCATGTACCTGTCTGATGCCCCTGTCCCACTTAGGAAACCTGAACAGAAACCTCTGGAGACTTTGTGCCCACCCAAGGTTTCCGTGCGGTTCCCGGAGGTTCTCGGAGGTTTTTGTCAGTCTCCCTAATGGTCGAAAGTTGTTTCTGCTTCTTCTATGTTCCGCTGATTATTTCAAAAAATAGACTAAAAATAGTCCGGGCGGGAGAAATTATATCTCAAGCGGGAGAGCGGGAGATTTTGCTAAAATGGCCTTTCAGCGGGCGATCTCCCGCCGAAAGCGGGAGAGTTGGAGTCACTGCAGGTTTCAGAGGTTATGGGGAAAAGGCAGCAGAATGGGGTTAGGAGAGAGAGACAGATCAGCCATGATTAAATGGTGGAGCAGACTTGATAGGCAAAAAGGCATAATTCTACTACAATTCCTCGTGACCTTATGACCTTGTGATATCTTTCCAAACCAATAGGGCTATCTAGTTCAAATAGATGACCACAATGGTATTGAAAAAACTTGAAATAGACTGACAAAACAAAGGCCTATTTAGTCACAATCGTAAAGACAATATTAAGAACGAGAAGGGAGACCTAGGAAAAGAAACTTAGGCAGTTGTTTTATTTAATATCTACTGAGCAGAAAAAAGAATGCAGACATGTAAAAACACACACAGAACTGCAGAGGACAAGGAGATGAATAAAAAGTGTGAATATAAGTTTGGGTGAAATTACAGTTATTAATATTTTAATGCAGCTTCCTATATCCTGATTAGGATGTGGACCTGAGGAACAAAATTTCAGGAAATGTGCAGGAAGGAACTGCAGATGCTGGTTTAAACTGAACATAGGCGCAAAAACCTGGAGTAACTCAACGGGTCAGACAGCATCTCTGGAGAAAAGGAATAGATGACGTTTTGGGTCAAGACCCTTCTTCAGACTGAGAGGCAGGGGAAAGGGAAACAAGAAACACAGTTGGTGACATTTCCTTTAACATCGTTACCTTTTTGTGTATCATTAATTAATTTGTTCTATATCTCTCTACATCAACGTCCATATATCCCGTTTCTCTTTACCCTGAGTCTCAGTCTTTTTGTGTCCATCTACAATTTTAGGAAATGCTGAAACAAAAGCTGGAAGCTGCTGTGTGTAGAGGTGGTCAGTCAAAACTTCAATCACATCTGGACCTGAAAGGAAATAACAGCCCTTCTTACCCAGCATTGCATGTCAATGAAAGGAGGGGACTGCTACCATGCTGGCAAAGTATTTCCTAACATGATTGTCTCAACTTATACATCATGCATAGTGTTAACATTCTTTAGGTTGCCAATTTAGGAGGAAAAATTGATAATTATGGTAGATTTTGTTATCTTCTCTGCAGATTGTTGAAAATAAAGCATAACGATTATATATTAAAATTAAGAAGTAAATTGAATTTTAAATAATGGTGATTTTGACTCGTGTGTTGGTGAAGTTTTTAGGTATTAAACTTGTAATATAGTAGCAATAAGACACAACCTGGTATCTGGAGTAGGGCAGACATCCAAGCTTGTGAACAATGCTTTTCAATTTGAATGTAGTCTGTATGATATTTATATGGAAACTATAAATAAATCATTTCAAGAGTCAAGAGTCAACAGTGTTTTATTGTCATATGTCCCGAATGAAATTCTTACTTGCTGTAGCACAACAGATTATGTGAATATGTAAACATTGTACATAACAGGGGAAGAGGAAAAAGAAGAAAAAGTTCAATAAATAACAAATATAGTGCAATAATAATATAGTCTTTTGCAGCTCAGAGCTCAGAGCTTATTCGTTGTTGTGTTTAATAGCCTGATCGATGTAGGGAAGAGGCTATTCCTGAACCTGGAGATACAGTTTTCAGGATCCTGTACCTTCCTGATGGCAACGGTGAGATGAATGTGTGGCCAGGATGGTGTGGGTCCTTAATGATTTTGGCTTCCTTTTTGAGGCAGCGACTATGATAGATCCCTTCAACGGTGGGGAGGTCAAAGCCGGTGATGGACTGGGTAGTGTTCACAACTTTCTGCATTCTTTTTCGCTCCTGGACATTCAAGTTGTCGAACCAGGCCACAATGCAACCAATCAGAATGCTCTCTACCGTGCACCAGTAGAAGTTTAGGAGTTTACTCTGATTTACTAAGTTTACTAAGATTCAAGTAATTTAATAACATTAAAAACTGGATATACCTGGAGCATTCCAGTTTTTAGAAAGTGTTTTTGACAGTTGCTTCTCTGCAGGATGTTTTAGTAGTGTTTTTTCGTGAGTGAAAACTCACCAGGGTGAATACTGGAAAGCCCAACACTGCTGCCATTACAGCTCAGACAACTCTGGGCCAATCAGAAGTTTCTCTCTGCTGGTTTGTAATTAGTTTATTTTTTACTGGTACTTTAAAAGCAGGAAAATGAATCAATTAAAAGCAAGGTAGGTAAGAGAGGAACAATATCTGTCAGTAAAATAAGTCTGTAGGGGCTGCACAGCGGCGCAGCAATAGAGTTGCTGCCTTACAGCGCCAGAGACCTGGGTTCAATCCTGACCATGTGTGCTGGCTGCAAGGAGTTTGCACGTTCCCCCCATGACCTGCATGGGTTTTCTCCGAGATCTCCGGTTTCTTCCCAAACTCCTAAGACATACAGGTTTGTAGACAAAATTGGTTTGGTATAATTGTAAATTGCCCCTGGTGTGTGTAGGATAGTGTAAGTGTGTGGGGTTCACTGGTCGATGCAGACTTGGTGGGCTGTAGGACCTGTTTCCGCACTGAACCTCTAAACTAAACTAAGCTAAATACAACCTGCAATCTTAGGAATAACATCAGAAGGAATATTAACTACCATTACAACACTCTCTAATGATCCCTTAATAACAATTTATAAAATACTAATAATAAAATACTAAAATACATTGGATCCCATGTTGTCCCCAAAGCACTATTCCACCTCTCCACCAATTCCAATATTCGTGGCCAGTGGGGGGCTTTCTGGAGTGCTGTATGAGTGTTGTGGCCCAAAGGGACTGGTTTCCAAAGGGCTAGTAAGGACATTGTGGGCCGAATGGATTCTTGCGCTGACAGCTCAGTCACTCAGGCCTGGTGGGCTGGCAGCTCAGGCACTCAGGCCTGGTAGGCTCGCGCCTCAGTCAGTCAGGGCTGGTGAGCTGGCAGTTCACTCATGGCTATTCCTTAAAATTCAATTTCAAGCAGAGTGCAGGCCACCACATTCAATTTCACAGCATTTCAGGCAGAGTGCAGGCCACCACATTCAATTTTACTTCGGAGTCACGTGAATGATTCCGTGAAGAAGCCCGCCAGTGCGCATGCATGTCTATGCTATTACCAGCTGAAGCTACCAAAGTCACAATGATGGATGAACACTATTCAGCATTGCTCCAGTAGTTTGGTCAGTAAAATTTCAGTTATATTACAAACTGATGCTAAGTGCTCTAAGGTGGAAAATTGCGAATGTTGTCTCTAGTTCGGAGGTGGAGGAGATTTGCATGAATTGCCAATTCTTCAGTTATTGGTATCATCTATCTATAGACACTAGGTGCATTCTATGGGTAAAGGGTTATGGAGCGAATATATGCTTAATCTGCATGCTCAACTTCAAGTTGATGGTGGTGGCATATGTTAGTCACATCGGTGCAATCAAGTAAAAGGATCCTGTAATAATTTACATAATTTTGCCACTGCTGTATCATCAAGTACAGATCAATGACAACACAGAATGGGTGTAGGATTACAAAGTATTTATGAAATTATGGTTCGATAGAACACCGGACATCGATATGTTGTTTTCATGATTATTCACCGGTTGCAAAAATATGTGCCATAACAGTAGAGAGAGATACATTCTCACTACAAGAAGGAGGAACGTTCTTTTATGTCTTCCTCCATTTTGCCTCATCAGTCAGGTCTTGAAATGAAGTCAACAAGATCCCGCTTTAGGTTTTCTTACTGTCTGACTGGACTATACAGCCATGATTCCTGTTTTTGTCAGGAATAATAATACAACCTTATACGGTTATTCTAAACGTAAAACTTTGTTGGTTCAGCCTGCGTCTCGGAAAACCAGCCTCTGCATGATTAAATCAATTTATTCACTTGCAGATTCTGAGTAGACTGCTTCTACGGCTCGGGTTGTCACACCGATCCATGAATGTGCTCACTGCAAAGTGCAGTTCTTCTTCAGGAGATGGGAAGCATTTTGTTTAATGCTAATGTTACATTAATACGGTACAGATTACTGACGTCTTGGAGTTCATTTCAAATGGGTCTTTGACAGTAATTGAGTTATAGGGCCATTAACTGTGCCCAACATGCCTGCCCATCATATTTGCTGCAGCGAACGAGACCCACTCTGTCAGATTTCACCCCCGGATATCGAGTTTGTAAAGGATATCTTTAACACAAGTTCTCCCAGGACAAGTACAGGGCAGTATGGGATATTGACATCATGTTAACACTACTCCAGCTACATCCTTAGCTTTGGCCGGCTCTCATAAGGTAGTTATCCTCATGGTGCTGGTCTCAGTGCAACGAGTTCAGTCGCTACATAATTGCGACTGGACAGGATGGTTACTTCTGCAAATAATATATTATTTTATGTTTATGATTTAGTTAAGCCAAGCAGAAGGGGTGTTAGGTCACACATATACAACAATACCAGCAAGGTCACCAAGAGCCTTAGAGGCTCCGAACTAGCAATTTTTATTAGTTACAAAAAAAAACCCCCCAAAAAAAACCTTATAAGAAGGTATCAGTTCAGACCATCTCCAGGCGGTGAAACGGGGTTTGGTTTATGCAGGAGTAGATACTGATTTCAAATCGCTCCACCAGGGCTGCTAAAACATCAGCAGCAAGGGTTATTTAAGTTCCGCTGGACCACATCCTAGCGGCTGCAGGGTGATCAAACGAACGAACTTTCTAAACATTTTATAATAACCCATTGCCAGACCAGGGGTATTTGCCAACTCTACTTTAGGTTCAGTTGTATAGTTTCCTCCCGGATGAGAGGGGTTACTATTATTATTATTTATTCATTGTGAATGTTTCCCTCATCTGTCAATGAAGCAGTTGTGGTTGTGTAGACTCATTGACTCGTTTCTCATGGCATGAAATCACAGAGCTTTGAAATCTTCACGGAATCACTCACATAACTCTGAAGTAAAATAGTAAGATTAAACGAGAACTTACCAGTTTGAAGTTTGATCTTTATTTTATGAGGAGTTACGTTGAGGGTTTACGTGCCCTCCGCTCCCAACCCTCGTATCATAAAGGTCATCTGGTAATTCTAGTCTTCTATAATCTTACTATGTCACTTCAACTACTGTTATCTGTGATTTCACAGCGCTGCTTTGAAGATTGTCATGCGTACGCACTGGAGGGCTTCTTCATGTAAACCCTCAACGTAACGCCTCATAAAATAAAGATCAAACTTCAAACTGGTAAGTTCTCATTTAATCTTACTATTTCACAGCATTCCAGGCAGAGTGCAGGCCACCACATTCAATTTCACAGCATTTCAAGCAGAGTGCAGGCCACCAAATTGCCAAACAACTCATTGCATTGTCATTAAAGGCTAACAAATCATTTATTGCGAGTACATTGCAGACTCACAGTTCAGTTGATTCACAGCTTAGACTGACAGTGTGACCTCTCCCTTGCGATCTTCCAGAGTGACTGAATCATGTCCATGTATCTGGGATTTTATAGTCCTACCCACCCCTCGGCGCTGCCTCAGCGGAGGAAGATGGCCAAAAATCATAGCGATATTGGGTAGCGTTTTTTCGAAAATCAATGTACAGCGCAGGCAGGAAGTGGTCAAGATGATACTTTTAGTTATATTGGTATATTCAGTCCAAGTACTTAAATCAATTACAAAGGATAATCATTACAAATCTCTCTGGAATTTCTGAGATGAGCTAAAAACATTTCTTTAAATTGCAATATTGAATTATTGTTATCTATATAAATGGGCAGCGATTTTAAAAGGTGCAAGGCACTGTGCAGAACAGAAAGATGATGGTCTCGCAAAGTAATGGTGGAGAAAAGCTTCCCTTTAATCTAACAATTCATATCCCAGAAATATAAAAATGTTTTCCTTTTGACTAAAGTACAGGAGCATCATTTAAATGATTAACAGTTGTACTTCCCACATTGTAGAAATGCCAATGTGCAATTCGGATATATTAAAACTATAAAAGGATAATTTACTTTCTTTTAACCCATTCCCTCCACACATCCGGGACAGGCAGCATCCCTGGAGAGAAGGAATGGGTGATGCTTCGGGTCTGAAGAAGGGACTTGTTCCAAACGTTCTCCTATTCCTTCTCTCCAGAGATGCTGCCTGTCCCGTTGAGTGACTCCAACATTTTGTGTCTATCTTCAATGTAAACCAGCATCTACAGTTCCTCCCTAAGCCCCCCACACATCCACCTCCTTCAGTGACCTTGGATAATTCTGTTTAGTTCATGTAAACACTGCATGGTTCCCTGGTAGAAATCAAGAGATAGAGAATTAGAATCCAAGAAGCATGTTCCTCATTGATCTATTCCCACAATTTTCAAACTGCAGAGATTGGATTCACAAAGCCGGAGTGGGACCTAATGAAAGTGATAAAAGCCACAACTCAGGTGGAAGGAGAGTCCCAGGTTGTGGAATACATGCCAGCTGATCCAACAAGACAGTTGTGAGCTCCAAAAACAAATGGTGTTTTTAAATTATTTGGCTTGTGAAGGACAGAGGAACTTATCTCTAAGAACTTCCCCTACCCCCCCCCCCCCCAATAACTCTGATCACTGAACTTCTCACACCGTGGCCAGGAATCCTGATCATAAACCTCAGATTTTAAATCAGGCTTGTGGTTTCCATGGTGTTCATTCTCTCAAATGTTTTTCATAAATCACATAGTCACACTCTTAACATGATTTTTGATGCTCAGCAAATTGGACAGCCCAGTAGTCAATGTGTTACATGCATTGACTGAAATGGTAGTTAGTTATGCCACTCCTTATCTAACACTGATTAATGCTGAGCCTGATGATTCAGCTAAAGCATTCTTTTAATTATGGATGTCAAACCTGACAATGACTGCAGGACTTTACTTAGACTTAGTTCCTCCTACACTGTTGAGTGCATTGGGCAGCAAGCTTTCAGCACTCTGTTCGGTCTTGTGCGACGTATTCCACCCTCGATAGGTTAGCGTCCAGGCCTCCAAATCCTTCTGGAATGTTCTACTCCATGTGAGTTTTGGTCAGCCTCTTTTCTTTCTTCCATCAGGTTGCCATGTCATTGCTATCTTAGGTGTACGTTCTGGTGACATTCTGAGTACATGTCTTGCAAATTTAATCTTGTGTGCCTCCATGTCCTGCCTGAGAGGCTTTGTTGCAGTTTCCTGGTTTATCTCCTCGTTTGTGATGTGGTCTCTGTAGCTAGTCTTCAGGACCCTCCTCAAGCAGCGTTGTTGGAATGCATCCAATTTATTTTTCATCTTCACATTGATTTTCCATGTCTCACTGGCATAGATGGCTGTAGGGAGGACTATGGACTGGAAGAGCTTGACTTTTAGCATCTTGGATATCCCACCACTAGACCTTATTGGCTGCATTCTTCTGAATACTGATGCAGCTTTACCAATTCAGTTGACCTCTACATCTCCATCTGCTGTGAAAATGCTGTCAAGATAGGTAAATCTGGTGGCATTTTCCACAGGTTCCCCATGGATTATCATATAACCATATAACCATATAACCATATAACAATTACAGCACGGAAACAGGCCCTCTCAGCCCTTCCAGTCCGTGCCGAACATTTATTTTCCCCTAGTCCCATCTACCTGCACTCAGACCATACCCCTCCTTTCCCTTCCCGTCCATATACCTATCCACTTTACTTTTAAATGTTAAAATCGATCCTGCCTCCACCACTTCTGCTGGAAGCTCATTCCACACAGCCACCACTCTCTGAGTAAAGAAGTTCCCCCTCATGTTACCCCTAAATGTCTGTCCCTTTATTCTCATGTCATGCCCTCTTGTTTGAATCTTCCCTACCCTCAATGGGAAAAACTTATCAACGTCAACTCTGTCTATCCCTTTCATCATTTTAAAGACCTCAATCAAGTCCCCCCTTAACCTTCTGCGATCCAAAGAATAAAGACCTAACTTGTTCAACCTTTCTCTGTAACTTAGTTGCGGGAATGCAGGCAACATTCTAGTAAATCTCCTCTGTACTCTCTCTATTTTGTTGACATCCTTCCTATAATTAGGCGACCAAACTTGTACACCATACTCCAGAATTGGTCTCACCAATGCCTTGTACAATTTTAACATTACTTCCCTACACCTTCAGGGAACTATGCACAGTTATTCCTAGATCCCTCTGTTCCACAGCATTCCTCAATTCCCTACCATTTACCATGTACGTCCTATTTTGATTTGTCCTGCCAAGATGTAGCACCTCACACTTATCAGCATTAAACTCCATCTGCCATCTTTCAGCCCATTCTTCCAAATGGCCCTAATCTCTCTAGACTTTGAAAATCTACTTCATTATCCACAACACCACCTATCTTAGTATCATCTGCATACTTACTTATCCAATTTTCCACCCCATCATCCAGACCATTGATGTACATGACAAACAACAGTGGACCCAACACAGATCCCTGAGGCACCCCACTGGTCACCGGCTTCCAACATGATAAACAGCCATCCACCATTACTCTCTGACATCTCCCATTCAGCCACTGTTGAATCCATCTTGCTACTCCGCCATTAACACCCAAAAATTGAACCTTCTTAACCAACCTTCCATGGGGAACCTTGTCAAAGGCCTTACTGAAATCCATATAGACAACATCCACTGCTTTACCCTCATCAATTTCCCTAGTAACCTCTTCACAAAATTCAAGAGGGTTTGTCAAACATGACCTTCCAGGCACAAATCCATGTTGACTGTTCCTGATCAGACCCTGTTTATCCAGATGCTTATATATATTATCAGTTGGACAATTGGCTGCTGGTCTCCAGGCTGCATGGTCTTAGTCTTCTGGCAGCTGATTTTTAATCCAACCTTTGATGCATTCTCCTCCAGAGTGGTTGTCATCTCTTGAAGGGTGTGTCTCGACTCTGCTAGTGGCGCAATGTCGTTAGCAAAATCTAGGTCTGTGAGGCGTCTTCCTGTTCTCCACGGACTGCAGGAGCAGCTTTCCAATTGTCCCATTTACGAAGACCCACACTTGCATGGAAATTTATTGGTGATTTAATTGGAGTAGAATGTATTGGAAACATAAAGCCCTGGCTAAGCATTTGAGCGAAAACGTAACAAAGTGAACTTTGCAAGGAGATTAGCTTAAAACCTTGAGTTGCACCTTTTGTTCTCTTCAAGTGTTAGTAGGGATGGTTGCACTCATGTGCATTTGGGCCCCATATCTGAGGAAAAATGTGCAGGTGCTGGAGAGGATCCAGAGGAGGTTTACAAGAATGATTCCAGGAATGAGTGGGTAAACATATGATGAGCGGGTGATGGCACTGGGCCTGTACTAGCTGAAGTTTTGAAGAATGAAGGGGGGACCTCATTGAAACATACTGAATAGTGAAAGGCTTGGATAGAGTGGATTTGGAGAGGATGTTTCCACTGGTGGGAGAGTCTAGGACCAGAGATCATAACCTCAGAGTAAAAGGACATTTGTTCAGGAAGGATAGGAGGCTGAATCTCTTTAGTCAGAGGGTGGTGAATCTGTGGAATTATTTGCCACAGAAGGTTGTGGAAGCCATCAATGGATATTTTTAATGCAAAAATAGATATATTCTTGATTAGTATGGGGCTGAGGGGGAGAGATAGATCAGCCATGATTGAATGGAGCAGTAAACTTGATGGGCCGAATGGCCCAATTCTGTTCCTGTCACATGAACTGATGAACATTCCTGTGGGCCTCCAACAGGATGAGCAGCAAGATGTGAGGGGCCTTCAGTCAGGAAGAGGAGCAATAGCGTTTTGTCCAGGAAAGCATAAACAGTAACAAGGAAGTTTGGCATTGTGGTCGGCACAGACATTGTGGGCAGAAGGGCTTAATCCTACCGAGTGGCGCCAGCAACAGTTGCCTCGCCAACAGTCTGGCTGTCTCTTCCTTCTTTGATGTTTTTTCATTATGTGTTCAATGTTTTTAGTGTTCTTTAGTTTGTTTTATGTGGGGGGTTGGTTGGGGGATACTTTTTCTCTAATCTCTTACCTCGACGGAAATGCGATTTTTTTCCGTATCGTGTCTCCATCTGCATTGCAGCCTAATATCGTGGAGTTGGCGGCCTTTCCTGGAGACAGACTTCGGAAGTTCCAACCGCGGGAGTCTGCGGGACTTTAACATCACGGAGCTGGCTATCCCTTTGCCAGGGATTGATCTCTGAGCTCCAACCGCAGGAGCTTGAGGACTTTAACATCATGGAGCTCACGGTCTCTGGTTAAAGACCGACGTCGGGAGCTCCAAGCCACAGGAGCTTCGACTGCCCCGATGTGGGAGCTTCGATCGCCCCGATGCAGGAGCTTCAATTGAGCTGACATGGGGGATTTGACCACCGGCTGCGGAAGCTACAATCGCCCTGACTGCTGATGGTCCGACTGCCCTGACCGCGGGAGAAAAATGAGGGAAGAAGATTATTTATTGCCTTCCATCACAGTGAGGAATGGGAGGAATCTGCTGTGGTGGATGTTTATGTTAACTTTTATGTATTGATGTGTCTTGTTGCTTTTTTTCATATGGCTGTGTGGTAATTTGAATATCACTGTACCTTAATTGGTACACGTGAAAATAAACTGACCTTTGAAACCTTTGAAAACTTTGAATCCTGAGCTGTGCTTTTCATTGTTCTGTATATTGGTATACCTGGGCACTGCAGGTGTAGTCTCCAATATTTCACAGGAGTGGTGACTGATCTGCCACTGACTGCAGGCGGAGCAGTGGCCACAGAGCCACATGCGCGCTGTCATTGTTAAGATGGCAGGTTCTTCACTTTAAAAGTCTTTTTGGGCAGATCCTGGTGGCGTTGTCAGCCAGGGGCCCAGCATAAAGATGATCTCTGCGATAAGGAGGTGTCAGAGGTTCTCTATTTACAAAGAGGAGCATTTATCTCCCTCTTGAATTGAGAGATGCAGGCAGCACATGCATGGGATTTGTGAACACTGTGGCTGCCTGATGATGGCTCATTACACAAAGTTCACCTGGAGTATATGGAACGGTCCAAGAATCTCTAGAGATTCATGAAATAAAATTGCAAATTGCCTGTAATAATGCAGAACATTTTAATATTCAATGCCAGACAGCTGGGCTGCCCAGACAATGTCTTAATTTTGTGTCAGTCTGATATGCCCTCTGTTTTCCAACCACATTGCCAGACTGAGAGCTTCTGTGTCTCCGGAGGCATTGCCCATATAACAGCCTTGGGCTCTATCAAGAGCTTTGTGGCTAAATGTTAGGTTATCAATTTTGGTGGGAAGATTATTATCTGAATGGTGTCAGATTAGGAAAAGGGGAGGTGCAATGAGACCTAGATATCCTTGTACATCAGTCACTGAAGGTAAGCATTCAGGCACAGCAGGCAGTGAAGAAAGCTAATGGCATGTTGACCTTCATAGCAAGAGGATTTGAGTATAGGAGCAAGGAGGTCCTACTGCATTTGTACAGGATCAGCTAATGGATCACATTGAAGAGTGCAGCTCTAAAAACTTTTTACAAGCTTGACAACATCTCGCAAAACCAGTCCACTTGATTGACACCACATTAAATGACACTGGCCGATAGTTCATGGATGATTAAAAATAAAGAAAAAATCCTTGCCTTGTGACAATTTCTATCGTATTTCTCTTCTAATGTTGATCAGTGTTCATTTGTCCTGAGGTAATGAACACGACCAATCCAATTAAAAATTACTAACTACGGCTAATAAATTGCACTTCCTGAAAAAGGCATTTAGATGGTGAGACGATTAGCGGTGGTGGGAGGCAAAAAGGTGAGGGGGAGATCAGATAGGGGGAAAGAGAATTAATGAGTCGAGAGATTATTGGATGAGTGGAGAAAGGTTCATGTATGTTGAGAGGATGGAGAGGATCTCGTCAGTAAAGAAAGGATCAGAAATGAGGAGAGAGGATCTGGCAGGGATAAAGAGAGAAACAGGTGGATGCTGGGGACTGGACAGGGATGGAAAATTGATTAGGTTGGAAGAGAGGATCCAAATGAAGAAAGTGGCTAGGGATAGAGAAGATCAAATGGGTGAAGAATGAAACACGTGAAAATTGAATTGTTGGAGAGGAGATAGAGACAACATGCTGGAGTAACTCATTGGGCCAGGCAGCATCTCTGGAGAGAAGGAATGGGTGACATTTCGGGTCGAGGCCCGTCTTCAGACTCAGAGTCAGGGGAGAGGGTGTCTAGAGGTATAGAAGGGTAAGGTGTTAAAAAAGAACAGATCAAAGCAGATGAATAAAAGGAAATGTGGAATGGTTCATTGTTAACTGTGGGGAAGTTTGACAGGGGGAGGAGATTGGGCAGATGTAAAGAGAATGTGGCAAGAATGGAGAATCGCATAAAGGGAGGAAAGTATGCGAGTATTGGACAGGTCGTGCGTGGGGACATAAACAAGTGGTTGGAGAGAGTTCAGCTGCTCCATGGTTATGCAAAACCTGACAAAGGCAACAAATTGTTGAAACATAAGAAGTAGCATAAATGTTAATGGAAGCACATACATGGAAGCGGGAACTGCTATCATTCACGTGGATAGGACTTGCAGCCTCCTTTCACGTTACAGATTATTGCAGTTATCATATAGCTAGCTGCTCAGTAGGTTGAAGGGCAATGTTGATAGAAATGGTCATGTGATCAGACTGGAGTGGAAACATAATGCAGTGAAGTGTTATGAAAAGAATAACATTCATATGATGTGCTCTTGGCTTGGCTGTGTCCATTGTGAGCACCACAGTTAATGACACAGAGTAGATTAAATAATATTGAACAGCCCAGGCCAATGTAATCCACTGTGATTACGAAGCAACAATCAGGATTGTGTGTGGAAATTGAACCATTATCAACTGTAAATGGAAGATCAAAATTAATGCTGCATGCCGCCTAGACTCAGGATGATCTTGAAGGGTTAGAGACTATAAGGACAAAGCTCTGATTGAAATAGAGTGTGGAGAGTTATGGGCAGTTTAATTTGTTTATGACTCGGGTGAAGTTGCATAAAGTGAAAATGGTTCAGTTCAGTTCAGTTCGGTTTATTATCATGTGTACCTAGGTACAGTGAAAAGCTTTTGGTTGATGAACAAACAGCCAAGGAACTGCTAAAAATGTTGGGTGAAATAATTTGTGGCAGCGGTTCTTTGTTTCAGCATTGGGGGCGAAGATCCATCATGCCCCCTGTGTTCAACACCAGCCACACTTAGGCACATCCTCACTGGGTGTAAAGTAAGCCTCTCCCAAGGACGGTACACCTGGAGACATAATCAAGTGCTCAAATGCCTGGCAGCATCTCTGGAATGCAGGAAAACAGCCAACAATGCCTTGCCGCCCAGAACAACCAACCCAGTTAAGACAATTGGCTTTGTTCGGGGGGGGGAGGGGGGGGGTGGGGGGGGGGGGGGGGGGGGGGGGGGGGGGGGGGGGAACAAAGGCAATGGAAAATTCCACCAAGGGCCAGGCTTGGACAGCTGGAGGTAGCCCGGGTTTGGCAGATGCTGGTGGATGTGGACCAACGGCTTACAGTTCCATCAGAGATAGCCATCACCAACTTGAGGCCTGATCTTGTGCTCTGGTCGAACTGTCAGCGCATGGTGTACTTTGTGGAGCTCACAGTCCCTTGGGAGGAGGCTGTGCAGGAAGCCTTCGAAAGAAAGAAACTGCAATATACAGAGCTTGCAGCGGAGGCAGAACAGCGGGGCTGGAGAGCTAAGATCTGCCTGGTAGAAGTTGGATGTCGAGGATTTGTGGCAACATCTACTTTAATACTGATGAAGGACCTGGGGATCAGCGGACAAGCCCTACGCCAGGCCATCAAAGAAACATCACGGGTAGCAGAGCGGAGTAGCCAGTGGCTCTGGCTGAAGAGGAGAGACCCCATTTGGTCTCCCAAATAACCGACTAGACAGATGCAGAGGGGGGTGGATCTGGGATGCCAGAATGCACCGCTGAGCCTACTGGAGACATCGTGGGTTCAATCAGCGAAAGGTTGATGAAAGTAGGTGCCCACTTGATAACCTCAATGACGTGTCTGCCTAGCCTTTCTCAACATCGGAGGAGCATAGGTAAGTGCAGAAGGCTCCCATCACCATCGGGAGTAAATTGATATTTGGCACCTTGGATTTTAACATCTAGTGCTGTGTATTTGCAAACATTGCAAGAAATCACCAATGGACAAGTAATTGCATTTCCTTTCTCTCCATCCCTCCCCCTTCCAAGTTCTCTGACCAGTCTTACTGTCTCCGACTACATTTTATCTCTGTTTGCTTTGTTAACTTCTCCCAGCTAACAATGATCTATTCTACATTTCCTTGATCTGCATTCCCTAGTTTCACACCTTACAATTGCTTATCTAAGTATTTCCATCCCCTGACATCAGTCTGAAGAAGGGTCTTGACCCAAAATGTCACCCATTCCTTCTCTCCAGAGATGGTCTCTGTCCCACTGAGTTACTCCAGCATTTTGTGTCTATCTTCGTGTTTAATAATTTGAGGGTCGTTAGGAGGAAACTGCTCCTGAACCTGGACGTTACAGTTTTCAGGCTCCGATAACTTCTTGCGATAACAAGAGTGAAATGGGAGTGTGGCCAGGGTGGTGTGGGTCTCTAATGATTCATGATGCCATTCTGAGGCAGCGATTCCTGTTGATCTGGGAAGAAAAGTAGTATTTTTCAAATTCCAACCTTGTTTTGCCTTTCCCTGAGATCATGGCTAATTTGGGAAGCAACCATTTAGCTTCATATCCCTCAGCACATTTGGTGAATGAGAGCCCATTAATCTCATATATGAAGTTAACTCTACATTTTTGGCAAGTGTGTTCCAGATTTCTTGCCCTGAGGACCAGGAGACTTTAGTGGCCAATTTATTGCCACAATCATGATTTCTCAGAGTGAGCCATGTGATGACTGCCATTGTTCACTGGCAGATGGAAAACAGATGATTTTAAAACAAGGTTTGATGCATTGCAGGTATACCAGTTCCACAAGAGAAGAAAACCTCTTTCTAGTGATGATATTCCATTTGAAGAAGAGTTTCGACCCGAAACATCACCCATTCCTTCTCTCTAGAGATGCTGCCTGCCCCACTGAGTTACTCCAGATTTTTATGTATATCTTCCATTTGAAACAAGGTTTAAGATGCACTAATACATCTGGTATTGAGATCTTGCCCTTTTTTAAACTCATTTTTTGCACCTTCATTGGGTCCCCAATGAAGGAAGATTTATAAACTACTGGAGGAAGTGGGACCCGTTGGGCCCCAGCTTCACATGGGAGGGCTGGTCCCACAATGCAATATTCCACCACTCCATCAATTCTAATATACATACACACACACACACATACTTACACACACACATATACACTCACACATACATACAATTACACACACACATATACACTCACACACACACACACACACACATACACATCCTCACACATGCACACATACACAGTCACACTCACATACACACTCACACTCACACTCATACACACACTCATACACACATACATTCACTCACACTCACACTCACTGATTCGCACGGCTGAGCGCGGCATCTCCACTAAGGTGCTTCCGCAGTAAGCAGCACCTCCGCAATCAGAATGGCCTCTGCACTTACCGGAAATTAAGCAATCAGCGCGACCTCTGCACTGACCGGAAATTACACAATCAGCGCGACTTGTCCACTAAGCGAAAGTCACGAAAAGAGCGGGACTTTTGGACTAAACACAGTCGGACCTAATAAAGCATTTATTCCTTCCAAACACAGTCGGACCTAACAAAGCATTTATTCTTCCAAACATAGTCAGACCTGATAAAGCATTTATTACTTCCAAACACAGTTGGACCTAATGAAGCATTGCAGTTTTGAGCATAGGCAGGGCAGCAGGCCAAATGACTCATGGCATTGTCATTTCATTTCATTTCATTTCCACTTAAGCATTGCACTTTCAAGCACAGGCCGGGCAGCAGGCCAAACAACTCATGGCATTGTCATCAAGGGCTAACAAATCATTTTAACAAATCATTTATTGCAAGTACATTGCAGACTCACAGTTCAGTTGATTCACAGCTTAGATTGACAGTCGTGGCCTCACCCTCGCGATCTTGCAGAGTGACTGACTCACATCAAGGCATCCGGGGTGTTATAGTCCTGCCCCCCCTCGGAAGGGGTGTTACCTTCATCGCGGCAATTGAGAGGTGAGAGGACCAATCAGCTGATGACAAGGTTTTTTAAACACTCTTAACTTTTATATTTTTCATCGATGGGAAAATTCCTCAGGGCTGGCTCAGCGGAGGAGGAAGATGGCCAAAAGTCACAGCGATACAGGGTAGCGTTTTTTCTAAAATCAATATACAGCGCAGACAGGAAGTGGTCAAGATGAGACTTTTAATTATATAGATATTATTACGCCACGTACACTCCAGGACTGCCTGATACCCTCCCTGAGGACAAGATCCTAAGCATCTACCCTCAAAATCACAGGTAGATTTTTTATTTTTTTTATTTTTATTTTATTTTTGTTAGAAGTAAGTACAGTAGTGTGGTACTTAAGTACCTAATACATACATACATATTTCCATTCTTGTACAACTTCGTACTTTTGATTTAACAATAAAAGAACAGTGAGAGGAAAAAGAAATAAAGAGTGTCGGAATAGATAGACAAGCGAGTAGAAACAGATAGCCAAAGAAATACAGGACCGAAATAAGAAGCTAAAAAGATTGAAAAAAAAGGAGAAAGTAAAGGATAGAGAGATTAGGAGAGATCTACCTATTTCGTATTTTTGCCCATCCGTCACCCGGTTCTAAACCATTTAATTTCTTATGTTGCACCATCTGCTTGTAAAAAGTTGATAAAAGGACACCAAGTCTTTAAGAATAGGTCTACTTTGCCTAGTAGGAGGAATCTCATTTCTTCAAGGTGTAGCAATTCAGACATGTTTGAAATCCACATTTTGAATGTTGGCATGGTAGCATTTTTCCAAAATTTGAGTATAAGTTTTTTTGCTGTTATTAGACCGTAATTAAGAAAAGCTTCTTGGAATATAGCTAGTTTACTTCCCTCTTCCATTGATCCAAAGATAATCAGTTCTGTATTGGGGTTCAATTTTGTGTTAAATAGTTTTGTAAAAATTCCAAAAATTTCATTCCAAAATTTATACAGTTTTATACAAGAGACAAAAGAATGTGCTTTAGTGGCATTTTGAATTAAACATTTGTCGCAGATGGGGGAAACATTTGAAAATATTTTATGCAGTCTATTTTTTGAATAATATAGTCTATGTAAAATTTTAAATTGAATTAGGTTATGTCTTACATTAATTGAACATTTATTTACATATAATATTTTTTTTCCCATCTATCATTTGGAATTTTTATCAATAACTCTTGTTCCCAGTCCCTTCTAATTGCCTCTGTCATTGATGTTTCTATATTTAGAATTGTATTATATAAGTAAGATATTAAATTGCTTGATTCTGCCTTTCTATTCATTCCTTCCTCCAATAAATCTGGAGTTAAAGTTTGATATCCTTGTATATATTTTTTCAAATAATCTTGAATTTGAAGATATTTGAAATATTGATTACTTTTCAAATTATATTTTAGTTGTAATTGTTGGAATAATAAAAGTTTTCCCATTTCATACATATCTCCCATCGTTTTAATCCCTATTCTTTCCCAATGGATAAACATTTTATCAATAATGGATGGTTTGTATGAGGGATTATTAGATATTGGAGAAAGAAGTGATAATTTTCTTAATTTTAAAGTTAGTTGTATTTGTTTCCAAATTCGTATTATACTGTGAATAATTGGATTCTTCTTATATATTATATAGTGCAGTTTCATCGGGGAAAGAAGGATCACTCCTATATTATAAGGGGAACAATCCTCTTTGTCCATTGTTATCCAATCTACCTGTTGGGCAGAACTATCTAACCAATAGATTATATTTTTAATATTCACTGCCCAATAGTAATACAATAAGTTAGGAAGTGTCAGTCCCCCTGATTCTTTAGATTTACACATGTGTTTTTTTTTTAATTCTGTGTGATTTATAATCCCACATGAAGTTTATAATATCAGAGTCTAGTTTTTTAAATAATTTTTTAGGTAAGTATATTGGTATTGATTGAAATAGGTACAATATTTGTGGTAAGAAGATCATTTTTATCGCGTTTATTCTGCCTATTAAGGACATCGGCAGTGTTTTCCAAAATTTAATCAACCCATTTAATTTAGTTAATAAAGACATATAGTTTGCGTTGAGTAATGATTTATATTTCCTAGTGATTTGGATGCCCAAATACTTAAATTTTTCTTTTGCCATTCTAAAGGGGAATTTCAACAAATGTGTCGGCTCTTGAGGTTTTGTCGTCATAATTTCGCTTTTGTTCCAATTTATTCTATATCCTGAAAAAGAACCAAATTCCTCTATTAAGTTTAGTATATTTGGTATGCTAATTTGCGAATTTGTAATATATAGTAATATGTCGTCTGCATATAATGACATTTTATTATTTGAGTGTTTGGTATTATATCCACAAATATTCGAATGACTTCTTTTACTTTCTGCTAAAGGCTCTATCACTAGTGCAAATAGCAGGGGCGATAGTATGCACCCCTGCCTATTGCCCCTTGCTAATTGGAATTTCGGGGATAATATATTATTAGTCAGTATTCTAGCCGTCGGCTTATCAGAAAATAATTTTACCCATGAGATAATCTCCCATGTTACATTTTTGCAATACTTTGAATAATATTGCCATGCTACTTGATTGAAAGCTTTTTCTGCATCCAATGAAATAATTGCTAGTTCTTCTTCAGTATTATGTGAGTACATTATATTAGACAGCCGTCTCAAATTGTTAAAAGAGTATCTCTTCGGTATAAACCCTGTTTGGTCCGGGTTTATTAGTTTGCTAACATATTTACTCAATCTTCTCGCTAGGATCTTTGCTAATATTTTTTTTATCTGTATTTAGGAGTCTATATGAGCCTGGGTCTTCTAGATCTTTATCCTTTTATGGTATAAGTATAATCGTTGACTCAGTTAGTGTTTCTGGTAGTTTATTTTCTTTAAAAGCATATATATATATAAATCTTGCAAGCGTGGAGAAATTATCTCATAGAATCTTTTATAGAATTCATTACTAAAGCCATCTGGTCCTGGCGTTTTGCCATTCTTCAACAAATTTATTGTTTCTTCAATTCCTGTAGTGTAATATGGGCTCCTAATCCTTCTTGTTCCACCATGTTTAATTTTGGAAGATTACAATTATCTAAGAAATTTGTAATTTGAGTATTATTTGCAGAGGTTTTCGATGTATATAAATTTTGATAAAATTGAGCAAATCTTTTATTAATATCTTTAGGTAATGTTAGTAATTCCCCTGTGTCTGATTTAATTTTAGTAATTGTATTTTCTGTTTCTCGTTTTATCAGTTGGTGTGCTAAGAGTTTATGTGGTTTATCACCAAATTCGAAATGTTCTTGTTTTATAGTTTGAAATAATCTTATTATTCTGGCCGATGAAATTTTATTTAATTTATATTTTAGTATTGTTATTTATCTATAGTTGGTTCTTTAGCATTTTCTAAATCTAATTGTCTAATTTCCTGTTCTAACTGCAATTGTTCAGTATTATTCTTTTTATTTTGAAAAGCTTGATATGAGATTATAGTTCCTCTAATAAATGCCTTAAAAGTTTCCCATAATAAGGAGGGTGAAATATCTGGTGTATCATTTGTCTCAAAAAAGAATCCCATCTGCTCTTGTAAATATGTACATCCTTGTGAATTGTTTACGATTTGGGGGTTAAACCTCCAAAATGATTTTTTATCAGGCATTCCATCTAATTTTAAAGAAAAAGTTAGCGGGGAATGGTCAGAAATAATACTATTATGATATTTAGAATTATATGTATATGGAATTAGTTTTGTGTCCACTAAGAAGTAATCAATAGGTGAATATGTTTTATGCACCGTTGAATAAAATGAATATTCCCTACTTACTGGGTTAGCAATCCTCCATACATCTGTTATGTTGGTATTTTTCATGTATGTATTTAGGAGTTCACTAGTTTTAGATATTATGTTAATCCTTTTTTGTTTTGCTGATTTATCCAGATATGGATCTAAAACACAATTCAAATCTCCCCCTATTATCACATTTTGATAGTTAAGTTCTGTAATTGTATCCAAAATTTTACTAAAGAATTGGGGGTTGTCAAAATTAGGAGCATAAATATTTATCAAAGTAAGTGGAGTAGAATAAATTTCTCCCGTGACTATGACATACCTCCTCTCTTTATCTGCTATAGTATTCTTTAATTTAAATGGTATACCTTTACGAATGATAATAGCCGTACCTCTAGATTTAGAAGTAAATAAAGTAGTATGTTTGCCCAATCCAATTTGCCTTCAATCTTATCTGTGTTTGATATTTCAAATGCGTCTCTTGTAAGAAAATGATGTCATTGTTTAAGGCTTTTAGTTGGGCAAAGATCTTACCCCTTTTAATAGGTTCATTAGCGCCCCTTATATTCCAACTACAGAATGTGATTCCTCCAGTTTTCTTTTGTTTATCGTCTTGCCTTATTGACTTCCGGTGGCGTCAATGGTGGGCTGAGAGACGCTGCGGTTTTGCTCTGCTCCCGAAAGAATGTTTTAATGTGCTAAAATACGAGTTGGAAGACGGGGGAGTTCTAAAATATACTACTGGAGCTGCTATTTAATTGTGTGTTATCAGAAACTCTGCTGATAACAGAGAATAACAGCAGTTTTAAATGAAAAAAGGGAATCCTCGGCAGAAGCCTGTAAAACCTGCTTCAAGACCTGCCACAAGAGACTACTTGAAAAAACTTGGAAAGACTCCTCAATCCCCTCAAGCATCAGCTGGAAGCTCAGAAGAAGAAGCTGAGTTTCGAAATCTTTCTACAGAAATGACCTCAATGGAAGAACAAAGAGAGCATATGGAGCAATTGGAAAAGTCAGTATTAACTTCAGTCACTGAAGGTATTTCTAAAGTGATACAAGATGGGAATGTCGCGCTGGACAAAAGCCTCTCTGAAAAAATTAAACAAGGTAATGATACACTGATGGGGAACATTGATGACTTAACCAAACGTGTGATTGAGGTTGAGGAGGATTTAAACAAAAAAATTAAGCGGGTTGATAAGGACTGTAATAAAAAGCTGGACGCAATGTTAAAGTCTACTGAGGCGGCTATGGAAGGAATGGATAATACGATAACTGAGATGGCTAAGGAGATAACGAGTCTAAAAAAGGAACAAGAAAGCACTGGGAAGGAGCTTGCTAAAATGAAGCATAAATGTACGGACTTGGAAACAAGATCAAGAAGACAAAACCTGAGGATAGTTGGAGTAAAAGAAGAAAGGAGAGTGGGCAAAACTTTCAGGAGTTTGCTGCCAACTTACTCAAACACGTGCTTAAGCTGCCTGAAGCCCCGAGAATAGATACGACTCACCGGGTCCGACGTAAGGTTCAAGCAAGCCCAACTGCCCCCCAAGACAGATTATTCTGAAATTCTATGACATTTCAAAAAAATTATGAAAAAAATTCCATATGGTGTGAATTTGATGTTTGAAGAAGACAAACTAAGATTCTTCCATGATTTTCCAGCTGAAGTCATGGAAAAGAGGGACAAGTTTACAAACACGAGAAGGCTGCTGAAAGAGGTCTCGGGAGTAAGAAATGGGATAGTATATCCCGTAAAATTGAGAATTACTTATAACCATGTTGAACGTGCATTCACGGATCCAGAAGAGGCATTTAATTATGCACAAAGTATCACAAAGGTGGTCTACTGATCATGAGAAATGACGAAGAAAGAACTTTTTCTTGTGTTTCTTTTTTTTTAACATACAAAAAATACTGCTCTGGTTAAGATGGAGAATTTTCCTCGAGGCATTGTCTAGGCATTTTAACTTTGGAATGTTAACTCAAGGTCGGATTTTATGTTTCACTTCAACAAAGGATTGACAAAGAAGAAAAATTGTGGCGGGGAAAATAACTTGAGAATATGGAAAAATATTATCAGTGAACTTTATGATTTAAATGATTAGAAATTGATGATTTAAGAAACACACAATTACATACTAACATAAAATATAATTAATAAAATTGTGTAATATTAAGGCATAGCTTAATAATGGCAGATATTTATTTCATGATGTTAATTACTTGCTAAATATAAGAATAACAAGTTAAATATGATTGATAAGTACTAATAACATACTAACAAATTTTATGGATATAGTAGATTTAGTATAAATTGCGCGCAAAGAGGGGGGAGGAGACTCAGACGCTTGGAAGTTACCCAGGGGTCTGAATCTGGTTAACCCCTTGGAACCTACTGGTGTCTGATACAAAAGTTTGAGACTTAATTGTAATAGAGCTAGGCATATCAATAGATATGGATATATAATTAACATAATTACTGTTATATCTAAATATATACTCGGAAACTTTTTTATTTTGTTTTTTCTCTTTGAAGATATATTTCTAATCAATCTATTGGAGTGCGTTTTATTTTATATATATATTTCTGAACTTTGTATCGCACTCTCTTCCAATTAATAATAACTGGTCAAGCAAGCAGAGCGAAACATAAAAACATCTATGGAAGTCAACAAGAATTTTTCTACCACCTGTTGGTGGTCTGTTTTTAATTATAATATCTTTATTTTTGGATATTATAATATCACTTTTTGTTTGTTAAGTATCTTTGATTTTGAGTCCTGTACCTTCTTCAGAGATGCTGCCTGTCTCGCTGAGTTACTCCAGAGTTTTGTGTCTATCTTCAGAGGTATAGTCATCCTGTGAGAGCAGAGGCCATGCACTGTCATTATTCTGAATTACTGTACACTACGGCTGCTGCCCTCTGGTGTTGGGAGGTTAAGACGATAGTAGACCGTGGCATGGAGAAGTGAGAGTGAGAGTGGAATAATGGGTCAGGGGAGAAGGTGACTGAAGGTGGAAGGAGGTGAAGGGAGAGGCACAGCGGGAGGATAAAAACAGAGCGTGGCAGTTGGAGGAAGTGGGAAGGAGACTGAAGTAGCAAGGGGAAGGATTAATTGACCAAACTGATGAGATTTGAGGGAGTGGTTCCATTACAAAAACTGTAAGGGGAAAGGTTGTATGGCTATGCCTGCATGCTTGGAATGTGTGTGTGTGCCTGACCACATTTGTGGGTATGATTTGTGCTGCGAAACCTGGTCATCAGTCAGCTGGGGACCTGCTTGTCATTACACCAATTCATTGCCCTCCCAGGGCAGTCATCCACAACCCTAAGGGATTGCAGAGGATGAAGAAACATTTTTTGAACTAAGCTTTTGACAAGCTATGGAAGAAATTGTAGAACTTAATCATAATATCAATGAATAGCATAGCGTTCAAATATTTAAGTATAATTAAAAATACAAAGTGATATGGATCACATAAGGAATTTTATTATTCTATAATTGATTAAACAAACCATGGCATTCAGCTAATGAATAACAAAAAACTCTCAGAGTGACAAATTTGAATTTGACTGTTATCCCATTAATAATCCGGATAGGTCTTTGTCCTAACTGGTCTGTTCGCAAAACTTCTCTAGTATCACAGTTCACTCACCATTACTACTTTCGCTTATGGCTCTTTTCCTTAAATAACCACTTCTAAAACATTCCACATCTCCACTTAGTTCATGGGTAAAATTGGGTTCAGTGAAATCAATTTGTCTGCTATGTAGATCTTTAGATTTCCACATATGTGGTCCATTAATTAGCTTTCCACATGGATGCGGGAGGATGTTTCCACTGGTGGGAGAGTCTCGGACCAGAGACCATAGCCTCGGAATAATAGGATGTGCCTTTAAAAAGGAGATAAGGATTAATTTCTTTAGTCAGAAGGTGGTGAAATTCATTGCCACAGAAGGCAGTGGAGGTCGTCAATAGATATTTTAAAGGTGGAGATTGACAGATTTGTGATTCGTACGGGTGTCAGGGGTTATGGGGAGAAGGCAGGAAAATGGGGTTGAGAGGGAAGGATAGATCAGCCATGATTGAATGGTGGAATAGACTTGATGGGCCGAATGGCCTGTTTCTGCTCCTATAACTTAAAACTTGTGAACTACACATGCAGTGTCTGCATTAGCCACCATATTTGGAAAAGAAGCAGCTCATGTGCCTTCAAATCAACTTCCAATTTACATTCCTTTCCATAGTCCTTGAATATGTTATTGAGCCTTACCAATTCTTTCCTAAAACTCTTTTATTCTCTTCGAATAGATTTCCATGCTTCCCATGATAAGGAGACAGCTGGTATCAATCTCAGATGACATTGGTATAATTGTTACAATAATGAACTTTCTCCCATCATTAAAGACCTCTTTGATATTATCAATTTAGCTTACTTGATATTATCTATCTAATCATAGCCGAGGAATTATCTCAAGTGTTCTTCCTCCTCCATCGTGCTGATACTTTCTGTATGCCACAAGGATTGTCTGTGCCAACCTCTGATTTCTCATCAAAGAATCACTCTACAATTATATCAAGCGTCAGTTTAAGTGTCTAAATGACTGTGGACAACACCCAGCTTTATCTCATTACCTCAATTGGTCCCTTAAACCCTTGACCATGTAGTAACTTTGAATTGCCACCCTGCATATCAAGCATCCAATATTGAATAAGCAGAAGGAAGACAAAAGTGCTGGAGAAACTCAGCGGGTGAGGCATCATCTATGAAGCAAAGGAAATAGGCAACATTTCAGGCCAAAACCCTTCTTCAGTCTGATGTAGGGTGAGGAGAAGAAAGGAGAAAGGAAGAGGAGGAGCCAGAGGGCTGAGGGAGAGCTGAGAAGGGGAGGAGACAGCAAGGGCTCCCGGAAATTGGAGAAGTCAATGTTTATGCCGCTAGGGTGCAAACTGCCCAAGCGGAATATGAGGTGCTGCTTCTCCAATTTCCAGTGGCGCTTACTCTGGCCATGGAGGAGGCCCAGGACAGAAAGGTCGGATTCGGAATGGGAGGGGGAGTTGAAGTGCGAAGCCACAGGGAGATCAGGTTGGTTAATGCGGACCGAGCGGAGGTGTTCGGCGAAACGATCGCCAAGCCTACGCTTGGTCTCGCCGATGTAGATCAGCTGACATCTAGAGCAGCAGATGCAATAGATGAGGTTGGAGGAGATGCAGGTGAACCTCTGTTGCGCCTGGAACGACTGCTTGGGTCCTTGAATGGAGTCGAGGGAGGCAAACATTTCTTCTTTTCTGAATCTCAAACCCATTCTCCTTAAAGTGCCCTAGCACAAAATTATGTTCCCTGGTTCCCTTTTTTTATAAACTGTTTAAACTGAAACTAAACTGTTCACAACTGTGGAGTCATATTTGGCCTAAAGTGACCTTTCGACCCATATCTAATCCATCACTAAGCCTATCTCCACCTTTGCAAATGTATTGTTTCCACTTGTTTCCACTCTTCTAGCGCATCAAATGTTATTTTCATTTCCCGACTCTTGCATATCAATGCACTCATAACCAGCCTCCCTCGTTCTATCTTTCGTGAACTTGAGTTTCAACAAAATTCCATTCCATGTTCTCTAACCAAACTTAATCTACATTAAGCCAGGCCTAAAACTGCTTTCCATCCTTTCATGTTTTCCCTCACAGTCTCTTCCTCATTTCTGCAATTCCGCCAAGTCCACAACCCTCTAAGATATCATGCACTCCTACAATTATGGCCTCTTGATCATCTCTGCACTAGAAGAGGCTGTGCCTATTGCACAAGTTCCAAACTCTGGACTTTCCCCACTAAATCTCTCAATTTCTCCGACTCTCCATTCTTTTAAAAAGCTCCTGAATGCCCATTAGTCTTTCAATTAATTGCCCTACTATCTTTTTATATTGCTTAATGCCAAATATTCTTGACTAATTTTCCCACAATGAGTCACAGTGCATTTGCTCCATGGGAGGTACTACAACTAATATCATCAGTTGTGGTTTGCGGTAAATATGTGGCATCGACATACAATGATGCAAATGTACTTTCTTGGAGCTCAGGCTCCAGCTTAGTCCCTCTTTTAACCTCAGACACATGATTGTGCTGTACGCACCATGAGGAACTCCCTATCAGCTGCTGTTCAGAGTGATCAAGCATCTACATGCTAGTGTTGGCCAGTTTCTTCTGATTGTCACTACGACTCCATATAGTTGATATCTATATTTGTTTACGGGAGTGGACAGCAGGTGCTGTCATGTCTTTTGTTGACTTCAAGGGGTCCAAATCTCTGAATTGCACCCAGGAATAGTAAGATTAAACGAGAACTTACCAGTTTGAAGTTTGATCTTTATTTTATGGGGAGTCGAGTTGAGGGACTACGTGAATAGAAGCCCGTACAGCCGTTGGTGCGTCAATCTTCAAAGCAGCGGAGTGAATTCACAGCTAACAATGACCGAAGTATAACGGTAAGATGATAAAACTAGAACTACCAGATGAGATCTATGAGGGTGGGAGCGGAGGGCACGTAGTCCCTCAACTCGACTCCCCATAAAATAAAGATCAAACTTCAAACTGGTAAATTCTCGTTTAATCTTACTATTTTACTTCGGAGTCACGTGAGTGACTACGTGAAGACTTCAAAGCACTGTGAATTCACGCCGCAGACTCAAATCCGACGTTCACACTGCCTGGATTGACTCAAAAGTCGTTAACAATCAATCATGCATCAGTAATACATTTGTTAAATGAAATAACAGTTTATTTACAAACAAATCATAACAAACCCCTCTAACTCAGGGGAAAAATGTAACAGTACTGGCACCAGAATCAGCAAACACCCCGAGCCTTGAAATCGGCTTGTGATAAAACCTCTGAAAAGTTAGCTCACTGGACCATCCTGCGGCCGCGAGGCCCTTGAAATCGTTTGCACCGACACCTTACTGTGTGATTTTTTTGTGACTAATAAACAAAGCCAACTCTGTCCCTCTCAGAGATTTAGTAATGTCAATGTAACGAGATAAATGTGAGACTACACAGAAGCGATCATCTGTGGGGTATGCTGAAAACACAATCTTACATCCTGTCATGCCTCTTTTATTATGTTTAAGCAAATCATAGACATAAATATAATGGCATCAGCCGACACATGCATTCTATCTAGCCGTAGCTTTTGCAACATTTATACACGTTTAGCTGAAACCAACGCCATAAGCAAGACCACCTTCATAGATAATTTGGCTACTGATAGGCTTGTAACCGGAGCCCACTGGCGAAGAGCCATAAAAACCTCACTCACATTCCAAATACCGGCATACCTGGGTTTAGGAGGATTAAAATTGAAAAACTCCCTTCATGAATCGTGAAACTAACGGATATGTCCCTACTGTATGTAATTCTGCATTCATAGGTAAATAAGACAGAGCACTTCTGGCTGAATTAATCGCACTGTAACTTAATTTTTTGGTCAAAATAAAGAGTTGACAAACTCCAATACACCCGTGATCCCTGCAGTGTGATATACAATATCCTGCTGTAGGCAGAATTGCTCCCACTTCCTTATATAGGTGATATATTGCTGCTGTGTACTATCCCTGCAGGCCGACGTGAGAACATCCACAGTCCGATGAGACAGTCCTCTCCCCAGGTATGGCCTCCTTAAATCTGTAAATTAACAGATCAATACGATCCTATAAAGGATGTTGATCCCCAGTGACTGGATTTACCAGTAGATTTTTATTCTTGGGCATAAGCATGTAAGGCTCCCTAGCTATTTGTAATACAATGGGAAACCATGCTCGTGTAGGCCAATCTGGCACTACCAATACCCCTGAAGCGGAGTCCTCCTTGATCTTTTGCAAACATCTGCTGATGAGACAGAATGAAGGAAATACATACACAAACATTCCTCCCCCAATGCAGCGAAAATGCATCCACTGCTACTGCCCCAGGATCTGGTTACCATGAAACATATCTAGGTAACTGATGATTTAATCAAGATGCAAACAAGTCAATATCTGGCAATGCATACTGATCAATCATTTGGTTAAATACATCCTGATTTAACATCCATTCAATGTTGTCATTAAACTGACGTGACCTCTTCCTGGCAAATAAAGTGCTGAAAGCCAGATATTTTGGTCAATACACCAGCTCCAAATCTAGTTAGCCAGTCTATCACAAGACTGTGACTTAACTCCACCCGTGTGGTTTACATATGCCACTGCTGTGGTGTTGTCAATCTGACCTGTACATGCAGATCCCTCCTTGTAGAACAATAAGCTTTGAGCCCATACCAGGTGCCCAACAACTCTAAATAATTTATCCCTCTTAATTGAGGAAGCGATGTCTCATCCACATTCCATCTGCCTCCACAACTAGAAGACATATCTGTTGCACCCCAACCCAATGCACTTACATCAGTCTGTAATATCAGTGACGGTGATTCCACCAAAACCTTCCTTAAATTTTTTGAAACATGTACTATCCACCATTGTATGTCAGCAATCGCCCCAGCTGACAACTGCATAGGCCTATCAAAAATGGCCCCTTTGTATTCTCAGTGCCTGTTCATTTGATGGTTGTAATTGTTGATAATGCAGAGGACCATACTGCACAGCTGGAAAGGCTGCAACAACTTCCCAATAAAACTGGCTACTTGTCTAATCGAAGGCTGTTGTTCTCCAACGAGATTAACACAGTCCTCAATTAACTGATTCAATTTATCCCTGGGCAAAGTTACCAACATGTGATTGGAATTCATGGTAAATCCCAGATAATCAATAATTTGGACTGGTGATAATTTAGATTTATCTGGGTGAATAACAAATCCCATTTGTTCAAAAGTGATTTTAACAACTGAAACTGATGATTGAGTTTCAGCATGAGTCTTTCCAACAATCAGAATATCATCTAAATAGGCCATTACCACATGCCCCTGAGCTCTAAGTAATGCTAACACAGGTTTTACCAATTTAGTAAATAATCTAGGAGCTGAAGTTAATCCATTCGGCAATGTCCTGAATTACCACAGCTCAGTTATGCAAATAAATTTCAAATATTTTCTATCATCACCATGAATAGACACTGCGTAATACGCATTCTTTAAATCAATGGTTGCCATACAATACCCTTTGGACACTAGATGTTTGCCCGTGGTAAAGGTCTCCATTTTGAAATGCCTATAACAAACAAATTTGTTCAAATTCGATAAATCCAGAATAATTCTACATCCCCCAGTCTTTTTAGATCTGGGAAATATACTTGACAGAAATTGTTGACTTTGATAGACAGAAGGCTCAATTACCCCTTCTTATGTAACGACTGAATCTCTGCTTGAATAAGCACATTTTCCTCATCTGAAAAATAAGTTTACGACTAGGAAAATGTTGATTAGGTAGACTGTCCTTATAGTAAAATCCAATTTTTCACCCCTTCAATACACTAAGTATGAACAAATCTGATGTCAACTGCTGCCATTGTTTGAGAAACAATTTTAACCTTCCCCAATTTGAACAGGAACATCAGTTAATTCATCGTCTGTCAATGTTATATTCCTTACCAGCATCTTTCCTTGCGGCCTTGTTGTCCTCGACTTCTTGTAGAGAACCTTTTTTGCCTTGCTTCCAGCTGGCTTAATGAGGGCCATGGTTATAACAACCTCATAACAGTCTTTGACCCTTTTTGCAAGGTTACCACCAAACAACAGATTTTGTGGTGGTACACTGGTCGGTTTGCACAACTCGCCAAATTCGGGTTAGCATTGGCCTAATAGCGGCCCTCCCGATATTATTAATTTCAAAATGCATTACAAAGGAGTCCCAGTTCATCCTGGTGTGCTTCAACCATATCATTTGTATCAATAACTTTCACCACAGCTGTAATACCTGCTGACAACAGTTTAAGCACTTTTTTAAAACTTCATCTCCTGGGCCCTAGCAGGCAAACCCATCTATGCAAATTTGGTGATTAACCACCGGTACCTTCAGGAGATCACAATTAACAGGAGCTTTATAGTTTTTTGCTTCTTCATCCATAGCTAGCTCCTGTAACTGGTGGGAGAGCATATACTGAATGGCTTCAGCCAATTCTACATCAATCGCCTTTCCTGCCTCTCTACACTCAGCAAACTTCCCAGCAATGTTCGGAATTACCTCCAACCGAACACCTTTACTGCTCTCCCCCAGCATAGAAACAGTGTCAGCAAACTGCCCTGATAGAACATCCTCCTCACAGGCAGGATAGTTCTGCAGCCCTGAAACAGGTGCTGCTAGCACAAGCTCTCCATCAGCCTGGCTTGGGCACCACTCCTCCTCACGGAGCTGGAACATCCTCCTCACAGGCAGGATAGTTCTGCAGCCCTGAAACAGGTGCTGCTAGCACAAGCTCTCCATCAGCCTGGCTTGGGCACCACTCCTCCCCACGGAGCTGGTCCCTGTCGAGCATTCTTTTGAAATGGAATCTCGACATGGGAGAGCCGTGAGCAAACGGACTCTCCTATGGAGGGTATTACCTCCAGGCCCGACTCATTTACGGGCCACAGAGACTTGCCAGTGGCCTTCCACCCTACTGACAAGCCTCCACTGCCCCCCGGCAGTGGGTCCGCAACCACTGGCTGTGTAGCCAGCACCGGACCAGGTGTACCAGACGGGCCTCCATCCTCAACACTCTCCTGCCACTTTTCCTTTCTACCCCCGGAGCGCCTCGCCGACACCTTCTTCACTTTCTGCAACATTCTCTAAGCCCAAACCGTCGCAGAAAATGACATGCGGTAAGATTTTTTTAAAAACCTTACCTCTTTAAACTTGTTTAACGAAGAACTGCAAATGCTGGAGAATCGAGGGTGAAGTCTGAAGAAGGGTCTCGACCCGCAACGTCGCCCATCTCCCTCACTCCTTAGATGCCGCTGCACCCGCTAAATTATCCAGCTCTTCGTATAACCCGCTGTTTAAACTTACCGCTCGGAGGAGCGCTGCTGCTCAAACCGGCCGACTGCACCAGCGTCTGACGTCATGACGCACCAACGGCTGTACGGGCTTCTATTCACGTAGTCACTCACGTGACTCCGAAGTAAAATTGGTGCACATCTCAGCTTTCCATTCAGAATGATCATGGCTGGGAGAAAAAACAGTGGGCTTGCAAAGCAAAGCGCAACACCAGGAAAGGAAGAAAGGAAGAGGATGGATGGTTGTATTTGACCAAGTTAATATGGTAATAATTCAGGATAGATCTCAATAGTTGCAGATATTTCGGACATCTGATGTATCATTAATACATATTGTCCAAATGAAAAAGCATTGAGTTCTTAGCTTGGCCAAAACTGAAGGAGTGTATTACACAGAAAAGGAATGAATGTCAAAAAATAATTGACATTAATAGCAGAATCAAGGGTGTTCAACTTTTTCCCGTTGACATTCATGAGTTTCCTTAAGGGCCTGTCCCACTTTCACGACCTAATTCACGGCCTCTGCCGAGTTTGCCCTTGTTCATACTCGTAGCATGGTCGTCACAAGGTCATAGGAGGTTGTAGGTAGGTCGTAGCAGGTTGTGATGCTAGTCGGAGATACTCGTGGCATCAAGTAGGTCAGGGCGTTTTTTCAATATGAAAAATGTCCACGAGTAAAAAAGGTCGTGAATTAGGTCGTGAAAGTGGGACAGGCCAGAGTGATGAAACAACCAGGCAACTGGGATGAAATAACCCGGTATCAGCCACTGTCACCAAATGGTACAAGGAACGTTCTCTCTTATTTCTCGCATTGTTTCTTAAGAAAAATGCCGACTTGAAACTTGGTTCTAATGAGTTGGCTGAAATTCTGAAATTTCTGCTTGACAGAACATGAAGCTAACCCACTTCCTATCACTCCATGGCACAAATGCAAACATTTTCATCCACGCCTGATCTGCCTCCAACTTTTTTTTAAACGTAATTGAAAATTACAGTGCTTATTGTTTAAATAATAATGTTGAGTCAATTAAAAAATGCAAACATTACTTCACTAATTATTTCACTGCATTATAAAGTAACTGCTATGTTGATATCATTTAAATGAGAAATTAAACCGAGCCCACATCAGGTCGAAACCATTCTCAGGTGGCAATCAAACATCCCATAGTCCTAAAACAATCTTGGTGAATGTTTACCCCTTTAAACTGTAACAACACTTAAAGAACATCCTTCAGTTAAAATGGCAGAACGTGGATATAATTCAGATCTTTAAAATAATGGAATGGGAGTATTACATTGACAAATAGATTATCGAAATTCAATTGTGACTGTGGAATTATAAGGTACAAAGGTAAGGAACATGAATAAACTTCTAATTTTATTTTTGATTCACGTGAGTGACTACGTGAAGACCCCGCCAGGACGCATGCGCGACATATCGTCGAACGCATTGCGGAAGCGACAGTCGGGAGGAGCGTCACTCCTCCAGCGCGAATTTTGAAAAATTACTGAAGGTAAGTCTTACCTTTTCTGGTGAGCGTGGCGACTCGGTGTAATTTCTTTTTCAGAACGGAGGAAGCACCATGGAGTCGCGCAAGGGAGAGCAGCAGCTGATACCGCTGCTGTGGAAGCAGCCAGCAGCGTGCCGTCTCTCCAGAGCTGCAGGTGCTGCCAGCAGCTGCCGGCTTCTCGCCGCTACAGACCGCAGGTGCGCCGCGGTCGGCGGCAAAACCACCCGGAAGTCGGACAGGTCCGTTGACTCGGCTGGGTCCGGACCTGAAGACACCCCGTTCACAGATAGCGACGGCGGGCGTCTTTCCCGCGGGAGCGGGTGGGGAGCAGTGCTCCAGCGTGACCTGCTTATGCAGGGGCAGAGTCACAGTGGGTCTCCTCGCAGACCCACGGCAGCATCCTTTCAAGGACTGCCAAATGTCTCACCCTCTTCGCAGGGGAGCATTAGGGGTCAGAGCTGGGCTGACCCTGAAGAAGGGGCAATGGCTGAACAGTCAACTGTGAGGGGTGCCAGAAGAGAGAGCAGCAGAAGATTGTGGGACACATGCTGTATCAACTCAAGAAGGACTGCCTATACAAAGCTGCAAGCCAGTAAAAAATACATGGCTACAAACCAGCTACAGGAGCAAGCCATTAACTTTATGGCTGGGAAGTACATTGCTCCAGAGAACTCCATTTCTCTTAAAGTACCAGCAGTCTATGACCCCATCTGGGGCAACAGGAGCCCATCTATAAGGAGCCAGGAGGTGAAGCTCCAGAGGAAACTGCTGGCTGCTAAAATCACAGCAGTACCAGGACAACTGATGGGGTTGATTTGCCTGAAGAGTTACGTGATGCTCTAGCAGACTGTGTAATACTCAGTGGAGATTTACAGTTACAGGAAGAGCATCATCAAGAAGTGCGGAATTATGCAAGACAAGTAGCACACAGGCGCCAAAATTGCTGTTGGGGGATCTCCCGAAGCAGGTGAAAGACCTGCATGAGGAAGCCAAGGCTATAAGCCTGATCAAGGTGCAAAGCACCTCTAAAACCCACTATCAACAGCGGCAGCACCCCTACACACCCACCAGACATCGGTGCTATGGAAGACCATCTGGTGGTGAAAGCTCGAAGGCCGGCCCACCTGCACAGCGGTCTTTCAGACCATGGCCCAGCCTGGCCTTCATGGAAAACGCGCCAACCCCACAACGCAGCAACACAATACCAGAAGAAACAACTGCGGAGACAACCCACACAACACCGGTAACCATGGAGGTAGGTGGGTCTGGTTGTCTTAAAAAAACATTGCATGGCCGATTCATTAAAGTTGGGGGACGGTTGCACTTGTTTCATCATGTGTGCTGCACTTTTACCTCTGAACTTTTACATACTCGGAAATATTCAGAATTACAAAATTGAATTTGTATACAAACTACCGTCCCAGTTCAGCATACGCCTAGCAGGAAGTTCATACTTCACAAAAAGAGAGAACAGCAGGCCATGCTGAACTGTTAAGACTAAACACAAAAGGGATTGAGAAAACAATCAGAGAATTTCAAGAGTTCGTATCAAATATATTTATAAAAAACTAAAAAGATGGTGGTTGCCGTATCATTACAGATTTGACCGAACTAAATACTTCCGTTCAGTATGCCCATTTCAAATTAGACACGTTTGTCACACACAGGGTCATCGTAAATACCTGAAATTTATCTGGATGGGACAGCAATGGCAGTATGCCTTATCCAATGGGTTGTCATCAGCACCCAGGCTATTACAAATTTATTAAAACCAGCTTTAGCATACTTAAAGAAACATAACCATATCGTCATGGCTTACCTTGATGATATTCTCATTGTAGGTGAAAATTGGAGCTGGCTACATTGGTGGTATCAGCCACAACAGAGAGGTTTAACGTACATCCAGATAAATCAAAATTGGAACCCTCCACTACCATGGATTATTTGGGGTTCACTATTGACTCTGTTCATATGTCTATCACCTTGCCACCAAACAAAGTGACAGACTTGATGGGAGTATGCAAAAGCCTCACTGGCATCAGGGAACCATCCATTCGGCAAGGAGCAAGAGTGATTGGGAAATTGGTGGCTGCGTTCCCAGCAGCACAATTGGACCACTCCATTATTAAAACCTGGAAGAGGGAAATTTTAGCTCTCAAAAATCATGCAGGCCATTTCAATAGGCCTATGCAACTACCAGGGAAAGTAAATCAGAATTAAACTGGTGGATAGAAATGTTCAATATTATCCTAACCCCATCACCCCATTCTATATCCCTAGGGTACATTACAGACTGATGCCAGTGCTAAAGGTTGGGGAGCAACTAATACCACCGCAAGTTGTGGTGGCAGATGAGTGCACAAAAATTATTCTGTTTAAAGCACTAGCAATTAATTATCTAGAAATGCTGGGAGCGTTTCATGGACTCAGGGCCTACTGCTCAGATGAGCACCAGTTGCATGTACGGTACAAATTGATACCACACTGGGGGCCTATATATAATCATATGGGTGAAATAAAGTCGATATCATGTGATGAATTGCCTAATAATATCTGGCACTGGTGTCTGGGAGAGAGATTTGGATCTCAACCACTTACCTTCCAGGTAAGCTAAATACAGTGGCAGACACCAGGTCACGTAAATTCAACGACAACATAAAATGGATGTTGAATCGGAAAGTGTTTACAGATATTATAGACCGGTATGGGACACCAGATATCGACCTTTTTTCCATCCAGACTAATTCACCAACTACCAACATATGTTGCTTGGGAACCAGACCCAGGGGCAGCAGCGATGGACGATTTCTCGCTGCATTAGGGGGGGGGGGGGGGGATTTGTTTTGCTATGCATTTTCCCCTTCTGCCTCATCAGGCGAGTCTTACAATAATTAAACAAGACGCCGCAACGGGTACCATGGTTCCCAACAGTACAAAGATGGTCTCAGAACCCTGCATCTGGATCAACAACGGCCAAGGAGGTTGGCACACCCCGTGCGGGAAAGTATCCGTGCCATGACTGTATGAACTTGTTGATTTGCAGTTTCTGAACAGGCCATTTCTGGGATACGGACTCTCCGACAGGACGATCAATGCCATCTCAGCGTCGTGCAGGGAGTCCACGAGAAGACAGTGCCTGACATATGTCAGGAAATGGGAAGTGTTCTGCACCAGGACGAACACTACATATGACTCAGCCACCAACACTGAAGTGCTGGAGTTCTGGCCACCCTTCATTTCGATGAAGGATTGAGTTACAGTGCCATTATTGTGCAAGGAGTGCCCTATCTAATATCTGGGCAGAGGGAGTGATCACCTGGCTATAGGATCACATCCACTAGTACCTAAACGAATGAGGGGTATTTGTACTCTATTCCCCCCAGGCCCAGATACACCCATATATGGGACATAGGTAGTACACCATGTTACGAGGATGGACACCAATATCGGGGCTCACTCTGGACAAACTAATATCCTAGATGGGAATGATTATGGCACTTGGATCAGCACAACGGGTCCAGTCCTTACACAAGCTAGAATAGGACGTCATGTCTGTCACAAATGGCAGATAACCTGCTACATACAGGGGTACTTAAACAAGACTGACCCGGTTCCTTTGGCCAATATTAGAGTTCTGGCCTATCCTGCAGATAGTCGGCCCTGCATAGTGACACATATTTTCCAATATATAGTCACCAAGACACTTATGGGCACGGAGAGAGCTTTCTCATTAGTCATAAATGCCCTCACCTAAGGTCACAGTGCAAACCATATCCAGATTGTTCGGGTGGTATTACGTGCAGTGGTGAATACTAATGTTTCAAATCTCACTCCAACAGGGCTGCATCTACATCGGACGCTAGGATGATGGGAGTTCCTATGGACCACATCCTTGCCACAGCGGGGTGGAGCAATGAACGCATTCAATGCTTTATAATAAACCCGTGGCCGATCCTGAGACGTTTGCAGGGAAAAATTAAGTTCTGCAAAATAAATTACCCAATGTGGGGCATATTATTTTTAGGTATGAATAATACCTTTATTGTTTTTCAGCACAGTGTCGTGTGTGAAATACGTTCATCCTCCGTCCCAGAATGGCAGTGTGTGAGCATGGTCTCGTTCCAGGGCATGAAATCACAGAGCTTTGAAATCTTCACGTAGTCACTCACGTGACTCCGAAGTAAAATAGTAAGATTAAATGAGAACTTACCAGTTTGAAGTTTGATCTTTATTTTATGAGGAGTTACGATGAGGGATTACGTGCCCTCCGCTCCAAAAAAACCCTCTATTATAAAGTTCAACTGGTATGGAAGTTCTCTCTTATCTTACTATATTAGTCTACTCTGGTATCTGTGATTTCACACCACTGCTTTGAAGAATGTCGCGCATGCGTCCTGGCGGGGGTCTTCACGTAATCCCTCATCGTAACTCCTCATAAAATAAAGATCAAACTTCAAACTGGTAAGTTCTCATTTAATCTTCTAATTTTATTTTTGATTGAAGAACCAAACTGCAGGAAAAAAAAAAAACATGAGAAGTGGATGCAATAGGTCAGAGTAGGTAAAGAATTGGCATTGTTTAATTGGGCAACAAAGTGGTGCATATAGAAGAGCTGTAGCATCAGAGATACAGAGACCCGTGTTCAAATCTGAACACTGGTGCTGACATAGTAGTGTTTTCCCTTTCTCCCTATGCAGCAAGAATTTCCTCTGGTTCTCTTATTTCATCCCAAATTCCAGACATGTGTGGTTGATTGGTTAACGGGCCACAGAAAGTTGTCCCAAGTGTGTTGGTTAATGGTAAAATTCTGGAAGGGAGTTGACGGGAATAAGGGGATAACAAAATTGGATTGGTATATATCAATGAAAACAAATGTTTGTTGGTCAGCACAGGATCGATGGCCTAAAGGGCCTGTTTCCATGCTATATGACTCAATGACTCAAGGAAGGTTAATTAAAAAATGCCAAAGAATCGTAGAAAGAAGGAAAGGATGAGGAGCAACATAAGACCTAGTTCCACGCCATGGATGAGATGCCCACTTGATGTCAGTAGGAAATGGATGTTGGCCTGCAGAGGAAGTGACGCCTGGTACAGGAGCAGTTTTACATAATGGCAGAAGACATGGCATGTGAGTGGCAGTGAAAATGGTAGGTGGCACAGGGGTCCATGTCCATAGGAGTAAGCAGAGGTGAAAGCACCCTCAGGTTGGCATCTGGCAGCATTCAATAGACCATGGTGACTGGGAAAAAATGGTGCCTGATGAGAAGCTGACTGGCACTCAGTGGCACATGGAGTGGCACTTGTGGATAGGGACTATATCACCTGGCAGTAAACGAGATGGCAACCGGCTGGTAGATGAAGGCAGGACTATGGGAGGCGTGACCAGGATGGCCCACAGTTAGGGAAGGCTCACTAGAAAGAAAATATCTCAGAGGGAGGAGCATTGGTGCATCCCAAAGGATAACTTAGACACTTAGCTAAATAGTTCTTGGTGGCTTTTGGTAAAGCTGTATCTTCTGATAGTGCTGGATCTTTTGGTGGCCAGTTGCCTGCACTCCAATCCAACATAGACAAGAGAGTAATCTTCTAATGGGAACTTGATCCCAGTTATTGGCAAAGTTCCATACTGCACAAAGTCTTTCTGATCGTAAGCATCTTGCTCTGTCCCTGAATGATCCGCGCTTGCCATCCAACCTGGGTGTTTGCAACCACAGCCCTTCAGTTGCATGTCAGATCTACCACCCATTTGTGCCTGTGGCAGGTAATAATTAATTACATTTTGTTCACAACAGACAAAACGCCTCCTCATCCATCTCTGACAATTGCCGACATTGAGGCAAACAAAGCTGTGCACGGTGGGCTTGACTAGCCCACAGGGTGGGTGGGAGGAATTCCCCAATTGCAATCTAAACTGCTTTCTTTACATCTCTCTCATGAGTGTAGCTGAAAGTCTTGCTGCAGAGAGTGGGTTATAGTGGGATCAACACTCTGATAATGCTCCTCACAAGCATCTTGTTAAAAATAAACTCACAACGCGGTCTAGCAAGCAAAACTGCTCTGTAATTCATGTGGAAACATAGCATTCTTCCTGCTCTCCAGGTGTGCCACCAGCTGGGATAACAGAAATGTGGCAACCTAGCTCTACGCAGAGCTGAGCATTGCAGAATTGGGACGAGGATGCTCAACGTTCAATTTCAGGCAACCGACTAACCTAGAGTGGCCAGCTTCCACAGAGAACAGCTGACAATTGCTGGCAATTATAGGTGGAACCGCTCCTTCATGGTTGAAGTTGTCTGTGGTGGATGATTAATGAGGAATGACTCCAGGGACTACACCACATCAAACTGCAAAGTACTACTTGATGTGCTGAGAAAAGATAAGCAGGTAACGTCTCTTCGATTATGATGCACCTCTCCACTGTGTTTTCAGTTTGGCTTCTGCTTGATTTTTGACCATAAATAGAAATAATTTCCAACAGTCTAGAGATCATTTTAACTTGGTATCAGTGTTTGGCACAGACACTGTGGGCTGCAGGGCCTGTTCTTGTGCCATACTGGAATAGGAGATGCTGTTCCTCCACTTTACATGTGGCCTCATTCTGGCAATGGAGGAGACTCAGAACAGAAAGGTCAATTAGGGAAAAATGTCAGCAGATGATATGTTGGATGGGGAGGCTGGTCTGGTGAAAGGAGAAGACCGTGGGAAACTCCATCCATGTTCCATGTGGGTGGAGGGGGAGTGAGAGCAAAACTATGGGACACAGAGAAGATGTAAGTGAGGGATACATTTACAACAGCTGCAGGGAAAGCACATTTACTAAATAAAGATGACATGTTGGATTTCCAAGAATGGAAAGCCTCATCTTGGGAGCAGTTATGGTGGATACGGAGAAATTGAGAGTAGGGGATAGTGTCTTTGCAACAGGTAGGGTGGAAGGAAGTGCAATCCAGATAATCGTGGGAGTTGGTGAGTTTGTGGTAAACGTTAGTCAATATTCTGTCACCTTTCATGTAGATCAAGAAATGGGAGACTGGTGTTAGAGATAGTCCAAGGATCGCAACCTGAATTGTCACCTATCCAAGTTCTCCAGAGATGCATGCAGGTACAGCAGGCAGTGAAGAAAGCAAATGGCATGTTCGTCTTTATAACAAGAGAAGTCGAATATAGGAGCAAAGAGGTCCTTCTGCAGTTGTACAGCGCCCTAGTGAGACCACACCTGGAGTATTGTGTGCAATTTTGGTCCCCTAATTTGAGGAAGGACATTCTTGCAATTGAGGGAGTGAAGCGTAGGTTTACAAGATTAATTCCCAGAATGGCAGGACTGTCATATGCTGAGAGAATTAAGCGGCTGGGCTTGTGCACTGTTTAGAAGGATGAGAGGGAATCTCATTTATATATAAAAGATTGTTAAGGGTTTGGACAAGCTAGAGGCAGGAAACATGTTCCCGATGTTGGGGGAGTCCAGAATCAGGGGCCACAGTTTAAGAATAAGGAGTAAGCCATTTAGAACGGAGACGAGGAAACACTTTTTCTCACAGAGAGTTGTGAGTCTGTGGAATTCTCTGCCTCAGAGGGCGGTGGAGGCAGGTTCTCTGGATGCTTTCAAGAGAGAGCTGGATAGGGCTCTTAAAAATAGTGGATTCAGGGGATAAGGCAGGAACGGGGTACTGATTAGGGATGATCAGCCATGATCACATTAAATGGCGGTGCTGGCTCGAAAGGCCAAATGGCCTACTCCTGCACCTATTGTCTATTGTCTATTGTTGTGACGGCACCAGGATGCCAGCTGTGACACTTCCTGTCTGTAAGCAGATTCCTCCCCATCCTGGGTCAGTCCAATTAGGGTTGCATCATCCGCAAACTTGAGAAGCTTGACAGAGGTGTCTGTGGAGGTGCAGTCGTTGGTGTAGAGAGAGTACAGGAGAGGAGAGAGTACGCAGCCTTGCGGTGCTCCTATGCTGAGCATTTGCGCATCTGAAATGTGCTTTCCCAGCCTCAAATGCTGCTTCCTGTCTGTCAGGAAGTTGGTGATCTACTGACAGAGGGGTTCAGGCACAGTCAACTCGGAAAGTTTGGAGTGTAGTAACTCTGGCACAATGGTGTAGAATGCAGAGTTAAAATCAACAAACAGGATCCTCGCATAGGTCCTCTGGCTTTCCAGGTGCTGTAGGATGAAGTGCAGGCCCAGGTTGACTGCATCATCCACCGATCTATTGACCCGATATGCAAACTGCAGAGGGTCCAGCAGGGGGTTTGTGATATTTTTCAGCTTGGCCAGCACAAGCCTTTGAGTGTCTTCATGACTACAGAGGTCAGTGTGACAGGTTTGTAGTAATTAAGACAAATAATCCTTGCCTTTTTGGGTACAGGGACAATAGTGGAGACTTTGAAGCAGGCAGGGACAGTATATTTTTGCAGGGACTGGTTAAAAATGTCTGTATATACCGGTGCTGGCTGCTTGGCACATAGTTAAGAGTAGAGGGGGAAACATTGTCAGGACCTGGAGATTTCTGGCTTTTTTGTCCTCTGAAAAGTTCCTCTAAATGGAGGAACCACTGCTTTTTCTCTGAAATCCTTTCCTTGACATCTCTACTTTGAAAGGCGATTGTAAATGGCAACTATATGGAGAATTGTGTGAGTTCAGCCAAGCCCGGGCATTTAATGTCGTGGGATTTGGATGCTTTGCAGCCATCAGATCAGGACCCAGTAGGTTTAGAGAGGTGGAGTGGGCGGGCTTTGCAGTGATCCAAGGGTTTAATAAAAGTGAAAGGCAGAAATTTAGCAATGAGACGATGGCAAGGGCTTCCTGTTCACTTCATAGATATAAAAGCATCACGCGAGCTCACTGCTCTTCCAGTTTCAGCCACTTTCGGTGAGGCTGAGAAATGTCTTGCATGGCCTATTTTGCATCCCGCCTGCATTGAAGACTGATGGGTGACATTTCAGGGCAACAGGAAAGCATATCCTGCATTCCTCTTAGAGGGATGCAAGAATGACTGACCATGCTTTGTTCAACCTTTATGTAAATGGTAAAATTGGCTTTGGTAAGTAAATAAGTAAGTAAGTAAGTAAGTAAGTTTATCGGCCAGGTATTCACACCAAGGCAAATTCCTTATATGTGAATACTTGGCCAATAAACCTACTTACTTACTTACTTACCTACTCACCAAAGCCAATTAACCTGCAAACGTGTACGTCTTTGGAGTGTGGGGGGAAACCAGAGCTCCCGGAGAAAACCCCCCATTGTGATAGGGAAAACCTACAAACTCCGTACAGACAGCACCCAAAGTCAGGATGGAACCCGGGTCTCTGTAAGGCTGTAACTCTACCGCAGCACCACCGTGCCACCCTCTGGATGTAATCCGTTTCTTGGTCTTTTATGCAGTCTGCCTTATCTTTGTGTCACATTGTTACTGAATTCAAATTCTTACAGATCACCTAGGTTCAGCAGCTCATCAAAATCCATCATGTTCTTTGCCTTTACTTCCTCACTTCTCTCAATCTCATTTCCCACAGAAGCTTTTGCTTTGAATCACCAAACGCCTGTATCGTGAATAATGACAGTTCCTGCTCATCAGTTTTTGTCACTTATTCCATTGAGGTCCTTTCTGGCCATTAGCTTTGGTCAAATAGGACTGTTTTCACATCATGAAACACATAGCAAATTCAATGATAACCATACTATAGTGACTCTGCTGCACCAATGGACAATCCTGGTCTCTCTTTCGCACACTTCTGTTTTCACTTTCATAAGATCATAAGATCATAAGTGATAGGAGCAGAATTAGGCCATTTGGCCCTTCAATCGTGGCTTTTCTATCTTTCCCTCTCAACCCCATTCTGCCTTCTCCCCATAACCTCTGACACCCATACTAATCAAAAATCTATCTCTGGCTTAAAAATATCCACTGACATGCCTTTTACAGCCTTCTATGGCAAATAATTCCACAGAGCATTCACCCTCTGACTAGAGAAATTTATCCTCATCTCCATCCAAAAAGACCATCCTTTAATTCTGAAGCTATGTCCTCTAGACTGAGACGCTCCCATTGGTGGATACGTCCTCTTCACATCCACACAATTCAAGCCTCTCTCTCTCTCTCTCTCTCTCTCTTTTACAAACACACATATTCTCTTAACATAAAAACATAGAAAATAGGTGCAGGAGTAGGCCATTTGGCCCTTCGAGCCAGCATCGCTATTAAATATTGGGGCCCATGTTGTCGACCTCCCCGTGGTGAGCACTGTCAAATGACTTCCGTCAGGCAAACGATAACAAACAGAGACAGCAGCAGCGCCGCAGCTTGGTGCCAACCCGGAGCATGCGCCCTTGTTAGGGTGGGCACCTACGGATGTCGAACCGGATAGCATCACCCTGTTGCAGACTTCTGCTGCCTCAAATGCAAGAAGAATAAGCCATTCAATATGATCATGGGTGATCATCCAAAATCAGTACCCCGTTCTGGCTTTTACCCCCATATCCCTTGATTCTCTTAATCCTAAGAGCTAAAACTAACTCTCTCTTGAAAACCTCATGATGTACTAAGCCTGGGGAGTGACCTATCACCTATGTTTCCATGGCAACGCATCCATGCAGCGTCCAAGCACAAGTAAGTATGATGCAGTGATCTGAATCATACTGTATGGGTCAGTTTGCTTCCACATTGTTTTAATGCAGAAAATGCCTTCTTCCGTCTTTGTGACATTATCGGCAATATTCCTCATGCTATTGCCCATCACCGCTCTCTTCACAGAATAGCAAAGGACAGTATAATTACCAATAGGTTAGGAAGACATGATAACTAATTCAGTGTGTAGTAAGGAACTACAGATGTTGGTTTAAACTGAAGATAGACACAAAATACTGGAGTAACTCAGCAGGACCCTTCTGAAGTGGGATCTCGACCCAAAACGTCACCCATTCCTTCACTCCAGAGATGCTGCCTATCCCTCTGGGTTATTCCCAGCGTCTTGTGTGTAACTAGATGCAGTAATCTTTTTAATCTAGTAGAAAGATATTGTTTGATAAAGATTCAAATGTCAGCCACAACTCTAAGTTAGACATGAAGCTCCATGAAAGTGGAAAACATTTACAGACTTGCCAAAATGCAAAACAGAATACGGTTGCCATGACTTCAGAAAACCAATGAAATGTTGGGTGCACTAAGTTATTTTGCTAAACTTATCCAAGTGTGTCATACAGCTAACAGTTGTATGGGTCCTGTTACTGTGAACTGAAGCTTGCACCTACATAGTATTCAGACTCAATGACTGTGAAAAACATTAACTATGGCTGTGCAAAGCTGAAGCCCTGATATTAATCACCCTATCTGAAGAAGGGTCTTGAACCGAAACGTCAACCATTACTTCTATCCAGAGATGCTGCCTGACCTGCTGAGTTACTCCAGCTATCTTCAGTTTAACCAGTATCAGCAGTTCGCTCCGACCCAACCTGCCATTAATGTGCTCTTGCCACTCTCAATGGAGTTTGTTGATATTCTTCCGTTAAGACAAGCTTATTTATGTCAGAACCAATGTAACAAATGAATGATATTGTAAAACAAAAGCAGAAAATTCTGAAAGCATCGGGGGGGGGGGGGGGGGGGGGGGGGGGGGGGGGTGAGGAGTAGAAAGATCATTTGGGACCATGGGCACTTCATCAGATAATCATATATAAAAATATCACATACATACAGACTTCTTGCCCATGAGATAATGAACATATGATCATTTGCTGAACCTCAATGAATTTCAAGTAAGGCTATTGCTGCTGCTCATCTGCAGTGCTGATAGCCCCTTGGAAAATGATAGAAATGGAGTCTTCTTTAGCTCTGGAATTACAGATTTTAATTACAGAAGGCCAAAATCTATGCACAACAATATGTAAAAAGAGAATCAAACACCTTACCTGCCAACTTCCAAAACATGCTTTGTACCATGTGGTGAACCACTTCAAAATAGAATACTGAATCAGTAATAGAAACAAAACACTGAAATGACTCAGCGGGACAGGCAGCATCCCTGGAGAGAAGGAATGGGTGACGTTTTGGGTCGAGGCCCTTCTTCAGACTGATGTCAGGGGAGTGAGCGGTACACAGATAAGGAAGTGTATAGATAAGGCAATGTAAGATGTGAAAACAGGACAAAGGGAATGGAGTTCAAGGAAAATGTGGAATAGATCATTGTTAGTTGGGAGAAGGTAACAACAAGACAAACAGAGATAAAATGTAGTCGGAGACAGTAAGACTGGTCAGGGAACTGGGAAGGGGGAGGGGGAGTAAGGGTTTCTTTTGACAAAAGACGTCCGTCACCCATTCCTTCTCTATAGAGATGCTGCCTGTCCCACTGAGCTACTCCAGATTTTTGACCTTCGGTTTAAACCAACATCTGTAGTTCCTTCCTACACACTGAATCAGTATTAAACATCTTGTAATTAAAAGACTTTAGCAGTTCTTTGATGAGAGCAACCAGGTGGAAAACATGATTGAGTTTGTGGATGTTGAATACGTTGCTTTGTCATGCCATATCCCAATGGTTGACTCTTTTCCTATTCATGGATAGATTAGTTAACAATACTTGGCAAGAGATCAAGAAGGAACCTTGCTACTCTTGGCAGTGATGAATGTTCAAAGAGCTAATGTCCCCTGATTACTGAGAGCGGGCATGGTTAGAATGCCAAGGAACTAGTAACATTGCAGGTTTACCTGTGTTTTCTAGAGAATATATTTCAAATGTTCAAAGCTTTGCTTTGAGCATATTAGTGTGACTGGGGAAACACACATGCGAGAATGAACAAACTGCATATAAAATTGCAGCAACCATGGATATTGACAAGCTATTTGATTCCAAGTTCAGAATACTTTCTTTTGAATTATATTTTTACCTTTTAAAATAGTAAGATTAAATGAGAACTTACCAGTTTGAAGTTTGATCCTTATTTTATGACGAGTGACGTTGAGGGATTACGTGAAGAAGCCCCGCCAGGTGCATGCGCGTCATACTTCAAAGCAGCGGCGTGAAAACGTAAAAAACAAATAGCCGAAGTAACATCGCAAGGCTTTTAGAAGACTAGAACTATCAGATGATCTCTTAGATTATGAGGGTGGGAGCAGAGAGATTCTTGTTTAATCTTACTATTTTACTTCAGAGTCACGGGAGTGACTACGTGAAGATTTCAAAGCTCTGTATTTTCATGCCGTAGATGCACACCATATGACAATCTGCTTCGGTTGACACAGTAGGAGCATAAATAATATATTGAACATTGCGTAGAATTATTCAATAACTATTGTTAATAATAACAAACACAGGAATAACCCCTCTGTCTCAGGGGAAATTACAAACAATGATAGAAAACAAAGCAAATGAATTAAATGGAACCCAAACCAGCATGCACAAACCGTGGCACGGTCTGTACAGGTTTGTCAGAAAATTGAGAAAATGTTGTTTCTCGAGACCATCCTGCGGCCTCGAAGATTTGGTCTAGCGGCTCGCCCTGAGCCTTCGCCGCGGAGATTGATGCCGCCCTGGTGGAGTGAGAGTTAAAGACATGATTGTCGACTCCAGCATAATTGAGAACCTGTTTCAACCATCTAGAAATAGTTTGTGCTGACACTCTTTTATATGGCTTTTTGTGACTAATGAGCAGTCGTGTCTCAGAACCTCTGAGACTCCTTGTTACCTTAATATATTGGTTTAAGTGTTTAACTACATATAACATTTGGTCAACGGGACAGGCTTTAAACGTCACCTTGATTCCAGCCAGACCTGGCCTGCTTTGTTTGATTAAATCATAAACATAGAGGGTAATGTCATTGACAAACAAATGCATACAAGGTATTCGTAACAATTGTAATGTTTGTACACGTTGTGCTGAAACCAGCACTATTAGCATAACCACACTAAGAGTTAATCTCTGCATAGATAATGAAGTAATTGGAGCCCATTGCCAAAGCATTGTGAGAACAAGACTGATGTCCCAGATTTCTGTATAGCGAGGTTTCGGAGGGTTTTTATTAAAATTCCTCATAAATCGGGATACTAACTGACGAGACCCGATAGGATGTTGTACTGAAGACTGCCCTAAATAAGAGGACAACGCACTCCGAGCACTGATAATAGCACTATAATTCAGGTGCTCATCAAAATGCAACTTAGCAAGGAGCTCCAACACATCACATATGCTTGCATTATGATAAGACATATTGGATTGTACACAGAAACAGCTCCCATTTCTTTATGTGATCCATATATTGTTTTTTGAGTGCTATTTCGCCAGCCTGCAGTGAGAACCTCCATGGCCCTGTTCGACAATCCAAGTCCTTGGAATTGTCTGGTCAGAACCTGCAGACCAACAATTAATACGGTCATGTAAAGAGTGACTTTCTCCTGTAACCGGATGCACCAACAAATTACTGCAGCTGGGAATCATCATGAATGGCTGAACCATCATTGGAAGCACTAATGCGAACCATGGTTGTGTTGGCCAATCTGGGACCACCAAAACACCTGTGGCGGTGTCTCGCTCTATTGTGGTGAGACATTTTGGGATGAAAAAATTGAGGAATTGCATAAGATTTTAGTGCCCCCAATGTAACGAGACTGCATCCACGGCAACTGCACCAGGATCTGGCTCCCATGAAACATATTTAGGCAACTGGTGATGTAATCTGGATGCAACAGATCAATAGCTGGCAACCCAAATCGAGTGACAATTGTGTGATAAAGTTTAGAATTCAACATCCATTCTATATTGGCATGAAACATACGCAACCTATGGTCGGCCACCACATGGTCTATATGTGGTAAATAAATGGCTGAAATGCAGATATGCCTTGACATACATCAATGCCACATGACGGTAGCCCAGTTAACACATGATACTGATCGTGCTCCTCCCATATGATTAATATATGCCACTGCTGTGGTGTTATCAATCTGGAGTTGAATGTGTAAATCCTTCATTGAGGAGCAATATGCCTTTACCCATAAAATGCCCCCAACAATGCAAAATAATTGATCCCATGTGTGTGGCGAATCAACCCTTCGTGTTCCTGACAGCTACCCCCACAGCTAGACTCTGTGTCCGTAGCCCCCCATCCGAGAGCGCTGACATCAGTCTGGAAGATTAGTGAAGGGTCTATTACCCAAAATGTTATTGGTAACTAGATTAACATTAACAATGCACCACTGCAATTCTGTGAGAGCTGTGGTTGGTAACTGCATAACCCGATGAAAATGGCCTGCATTCGACTTTAGTGCTAGTTCTCGTGTTCTCTGCAAAAGTTGATAATGCAAAGGCCCGAAATGTACTGCAGGAACCCTGCTCCCCATTTCCCAATGACCTTAGCGTCATTGGGAAATGGGCATAACGTTTTTGTGGGAGGCAAGTACAGACATCAACATCATCGACAACCTTGGCTGTTGGTAATGTTACTGTGATAGAACCGGAATTAATAAGAAACCCCAAATACTCAATATTTTGGGTTGGCTGTAACTTGGACTTAGTTGGATGGAGCAATCCCTAATGACACAAGCACTGATTCTTCAGCTGACTCGTTAGCGTTGCTGATAATTAAGATATCAGCTAAATAAGCCATTACAATGTGATGATGGCCTGAATAGCACCAGCACAGGTTTTAACAAATTAGTAAATAGCCTGGGTGCTGAACTCAGGCTATTGACTCCATGAATCAATGCTTTATATTGCCACAGCTGCCCCATCCAATTAAATTTCAAGTACCTGCGATAATGAGCATGAATTTGCAGTGAATAATATACATCTTGCAAATCAATAGTTGCCACATAACAGCCCTGTGATAGCAGCTGTTTAGCTGTAACGAAGGTGTCCAGTTTAAATTCCTATAGAGAACTGAAGAATTTAAGTGATTGAGGACGAGAATTACTCTACAACACCCATCCTTTTGAGATCTGGGGAAATATTAGACACAATTGTGGAGGATGATGAATGGCTTTATCAATCACTATTGTTTACCTGTGCAGGCTCTGGAGCAGAAAACACCCACATTTTATTAGGCTTGTGCTGTTGCGGTGGATCTATCTCTGAGATAAACTCAATGGTAGACACAAGACAGTATTTAGTATAAACATATCATACGTTATACAGCACCATTCATTAAAAACACATTTGTAATCAACCTCCAATAGGAGATTGGCCACCGGAACTTTATCGTTAAGGAAAGTACCTGTACCTCTACAGTTGACCTGTAAATCTGTTGTCTGCTCATATTGGGGTTGTAGCCGGTCTGTCTCGGTGGGTACCCTCGTTGCCCCACTGGCCTGCCCCTGCTGAGCCCAGCAGCTGGATCTGACCTTCAGTATTAACCCAGGGTTGCGAATGGGTGGCCTCGAAATGCTTGACTACATTAAGCCAATTGTTTTGGCCTCATCATGAATTTCACGAATTTTCATGACAAGGTCCATTCCAAACAAGAATTCAGGCGTTTGTACATTAGTCGCCTTACATAGAGCAGCAAAATTTTGGTTTAGTGTTGGCCTGATGCCGATATTCCCTGATGCAATTTCCTGAAAAATACATTGCATAAAATACCCAACATATCTGTGGTGAGTTTGTGGAATGATTGTCCCTTGGACCATAGTGCCAAATGCAGTAATTGCTGCAGCCACCAATTGGAGGCCATGTTGACACCGAACCTCCTGTCCCCTCAAAAAAGGGCTCATGGGTGCCGAGAACCTGGGTCACCATGGGCACTTTCAGTAATGCACATTAAACAGGTGTCTCATATTTGTTTGCAGTCACTTGCATCATATCTTGCTGGAGCTGGTGATGTACTAAATAATTGATACTGCTGGCAAGGGATTGTTCCATTGCCTCACCAGTCCCCTCCGGAATAGCAAAACTCATTGCTATTTCTGAGACACCTGGAGCGTGGCTCTTGTGCGCGCTGATGTTTGCACATAAGCAGGGACACCAGCATTAGGGTCAGCTGCAACCTGCCCTGCTTCTCCCAAATCATATAGTAGGGAGGCATCCTCCAGTCCTAAACAAGGCGCTGGAAGGAACCCCAATATATGGAAACCCTCCATATGTTGTTCGTGGTATGGGCCCTCTTGGACATCACTGGCCCTTGGACCCTTATGTAATCAAAAGTTGGAGCATCAGCTGCATGTTCCCATCCTCCCCCACATTGTTGTATGATCAGGGGAAGTCAGAGAACCCAGGTCTGTGACTTTATATTTGCCTTTCATGGCTAGCAGCAGCCTCAATCTGCTTAGTACCCTTGGAAAATAAATAGATGGACCAGGCTCATTCTGAATCAAAATTCCAGTTGGCCTGCCTTTTGTAAATGGAGCTAGTGGTGAAGATTAGCGCGCTATCTTAACTGCTGCCCTTAAAATGGCACCCGGCATCGGAACCGGCGTTGTCGCGCTTATCTACCGACCCGATCATATTTGTGAATCCCTGGACCCACGCTAAGACGGATCTTCAGAAGTGACAGCTCCAACTCTCCACTCCTACTGACTGCTCGAGCCAGCTTTACGGAGTGGAAATACTTCTTGGTAAAGGTTGTAAAAACACTTACTTTAGAAGTTCCTACTTACCGCTGGTGGAGCTGTGCCCTCCAGCCCATTCAGCGCGACATGCGCGGACGTAATGACGCGCATGCGCCTGTCGGGGCTTCTTCACTTAGTCACTCACGTGACTCCGAAGTAAAATAAATGATCATGTTTCTTTGGAAAATACAGAGACATAGTTTGGCTTTGCCACCAAGAGCTACTTGTACAATGTTCTACTGGGAGAAGGAACTGGAATTCAGTGATCTGTCTGAGCATTAACAACACGAATTCTCCAGAGTAACAGGGGATTTCCACTATCTATACAATCATCAAGAACTTGGAGCTTGGGAAAAATACATTGGACAGCTCTGGGTTCTGGTGATATTATTCCTGCCTACTATACCAGTCTGCAGTGTGTGGATATACCACATCTTTCCAGTTGTGAAAAGTATGTGGACTCATTTTAATTCGGAGTCACATGAGTGACTACGTGAAGGCCGTCAGCCCGAATGCGCATCATTACGTCCACCGCATTGCGCAACGGCCGACTGGCGGGCGCGTTGCTCCTTCCAGCGGTAAGTTTAAACCTGAAGGTAAGTTTTCAACTTATTCCCAGGTTTTGTTTTTTCTCTTTCTGCAGGAATCTCTGTTACAGAGATTTTCCTGCTGGACTAATTCGGGGCGAAGTCTGGACGGGCCGCGATACCGTGACCAGGGGGAACCGGCAACAGAGACCGTGGAAGTGCGGGTATCCGGAGGCCATAGGGTTCACCACCCAAGTCACTGACTGCACAGTCAGTGACTACCAGACCGGCTGTGGTTCCCAGGAAGGGGGTAAAACCAACTACAAGCCGGTAAGGTCTGTGAAGTCAGCCAGTAGTGTCCCCCCCGACATACAGGGGTCATCAGCTTCCAGACCGCTGTGGTTCCCCTGGAAGGGGGTAAAACCAAAGGTAAGATGGTTAGGCCTGTGGACTAGGGGAGTCAGGCCAGGAGGGTTTCCCTCCTTCAATGGGTAGCGTCTGCGGACGTCTAAACCCACATGGAGCACCTGATGGAGAGGTTGCTCAACAATGATACTCCAAAGGAGGGAGTTATCAGCGCTGGGCTCTTCGGAGGCCCGCGGCAGCGGCACCCATTTCAGGGCTGCACAATGTCTCCCTCTCAGAGGAGGGGAGCATTCGGGATCAGTTACTGTCTGACTCAGAGCAAAAATTCTGATATAGGTCCGTAGGAGGGGCCATGTCAGTGCAGGTATACTCAGGGGCCTGCGGCAGCACCTGTTTTCAGGGCTGCCTAACGAATCTCCCTCACTGTGGAGGGGAGTGCAAGTGGTCAGTGTGTAACTGACTTCAAAATTGAAAGTATGTCCGTGGAACATACTGGAGCACATGCATATAGCTTCAAGAGATACTCGTAAACGAAGGTGTTGCTGCCGGAAGAGTTGGTCTCCAGCCATTGGCAGAATACCCGGAAGGGGAAAGAGTTCCCCTCATGCTACGTGCCGGCAGTGAACAGCGCTATCAGGGTGACATTGGAGTGGCATGAAATCCAGGAAATGAAACCAACCACCGAATCCTCTCTTCAGGTAAGACTTATCCAACAGGTAAGACCAGGATGAGGAAGCAAAAAGCTGTCGGACTAATCAAGGTATCGATGACGATCAAAGCTTCATCGGTAGGCGACGACACCCCCACGCCTTCATCGGGGGTAGGCGGTTCACTGAAGCTGGTGACAGCTTGAAAGCTGGGCATGGAAATATGGCCAGAGTTGTCTTTCGAGGCAGGCTCATTATGATAAGGTTTTCAGACCAAGGCCCAAGCCAGTCTCAGGGAAAATATGAAATCCACGCACCCTACCAGTCCTACTCTCGAATCAAGGATGGAAAAAGAACCCGCATCAGGGTCCTTTTGGCTTACCATAAGACCACAGGTAGCCATGGAGGTAGGTGGGGCTGGTTCTTCCGAAACATGGGGTTGTGGACCATTTACAAGTTGGTAATATTTACACTTGTGTTTTTGTACAAATGACAATGATAACATGAGATTCAGATCTGTTTTAGAAAACTGAAAATAACATGTGATTAATTTATACTGCACAACATACAAAGGTTCCAAGCAGGCTTGGAATTGGGGCCAGAGTTGTCTTTCGAGGCAGGCCCAGTATTAGGGCCAGGATTGCCTTTCAGGACACGGTGAAAGATGGAGGATGTCAATTCATCCAGATTTAACTCGTACGTGCAGTATAGACTTTCAGAATAGGAAACTTCGTTACTGTCTAACAATTGATTTCTATAGGATCTTTATGGCAAGCATCGATCTCAAAGATGCATGCTATTCAGTTCCCATTCACAGGGATCACCGGAGATATTTGAAATGTATGTGGATGGGGCAATGATAACAGTTAAAGCGTTGCAAAATGGGCTAACTTCAGCTCCCAGGTTACTTACCAACTTACTAAAACCGGTGCATGGGCTGCTCAGAGCCCAAGAACATTTGTTATCACCTATCTGGGTGATGCTTTTGACGCTGTATTTTACTAAAATTAACTGTTGCAGCCGCAAACTATATTTGAGAAATTGGGGTTCCACATCCATCCAGTTAAATTGAAGTTGATACCAATCAAAACTATTGATTATTGGGATTCACCTTTAACTATCAACTTATGGTGACTCCGCCCTGGAGCAGATATTGGAATTAACAGAAGCCTGTAACAGCCTGGTTGTTATGAAGCAGCCTTCTATTCATCAAGTGTAATTGGCAAGATGGTAGCTGTGTTTCAGCTGCGCAATTTGGGCTTTTGCATTATCAGAACTTACAACGTGCAAAGAATTAACCTCTCAAGTACCATATAGGTCATTATTAACAGACCTATGCTATTAACAGCTGAAGCTACCAAAATCACAATGGTGGCAGTAGTCAGCATTGCTCCACTAATTTTGGTCAGTAATCTTCAGTAATTACAAACTGATGGTAGTGCTCAAAGATGAGAACTTACGAATGCCATCTCCAGTTACGGAGGCGGATGCATTTTGCATGAGTTACCAATTTTTCAGTTATTGGTATCAACTACCTATAAACACTAGGTGCATTCTACAGGTTAAAGGTTGTTGTGTGAATATGCATAATCTGCATGTTCAACCAAGTTGATACACTATGGTGGTGGCATATGTTAGTCACATGGGTGCAATCAAGTTAAATTATCCTGTAATATTTACTTAACCTCATTTGACGCTATTGTATCATCATGTGAAATCAATAACAACACAGAATGGATGTTGGATTACAAAGTATTTAATATCATTATGGCTCGATGGAACACCGAATATCGATATGTTTACATCCAGGCTCATTTACCAGTTGCAAAATATGTGGCATACAGTGGCGAGAGAAACATTATCACCACACTGTGGAGGAATGTTCTTTCATCTCTTTCCTCCATTGCCTCATCAGTCGGGTCTTGCAATAAATCCAGCAAGATCCCGCTTCAGGCTTTTCGAACTGCCTGACTGGCATGGTTCCCGCTAATGTTGGGAATAATAATAGAACCTTATATGGTTATTCTAAAGATAAAACATTGCTGGTTCAGCCTGTGACTCGGGAAACCAGCCTCTGCAAGATAAATTAATTCATAGACTTGCTGACTCTGAGATAACTATTCCTGCGGCTTGGGTTGTCAGACAGATCCATGTAAGTGCTCACTGCAGAGTGCAGGGATAGCACCAAAAAAGGCAGTACATTTCCTCTTCAGGAGATGCAAAGCGTTTTTGTTTAAATACACTTCACATCTAATATAGCATGGAAAACTGATGTCTTGGAGTTAATTTACAAATGGGTCTTTGACAATAATTAAGTAATAGTGCCATTAACAGTGCCAACATTCCTTCTCATCATATTTGCTGCAGCAAATGGAACCCACACTGTCGGATCTCACCCACTGATATCCAGAATAATAAAGGATATCATTAACACAAGTTCTCCCAAACGCAGTCACACGGAAGTATGGGACATTGATGTTATGTTAACACTACTTCACCAGGGGGCTCTAGCTACATCTTTATCTTTAGCCGGCTCTCATAAGGTAGTTATCCTCATGGCCCTGCTCTCAGTGCAACAAATCCAGACAATACATAAATTGCAACTAGACAGGATGGTTACATCTGCTAATAACATAATATTTTATGTTTATGAATTAACCAGAACAAACCAGGGGCGTTAGGTCTCAAACTAGTTTTCATGGCATACCCCATAGACCTACGGTAATGTGTGGTCACACATTTACAACAATACATCTAGGTCACCAAGACCCTTAAAGGCTCCAAACTAGCAATGTTTGTTAGTTCCAAAAAATCTCATAAGAAGGTATTAGTTCTACCATCTCCAGGTGGTTAAAATGGGGTTTTGGCTAATGCATGAGTTGATACTAATATTCTCAACTCTCACTCCACCAAGGCTGCTACTACATCAGCTCCAAGGGTTATGCACATTCCGCTGGACCACATCCTAGCAGCTGCAGGATGGTCAAACGAACATACTTTCCAAACATTTTATAATAACCCATTGCCAGACCGGGGGTATTTTCCAGCTCCATTTTAGATTCTGTTTTATAGTTTCTCCCTGGATGAGAGGGGTCACCATTATTTTCCTTTGATGATTAAAGCATCAGTATTTTAACAAAGTCATGTCTGAATGCATTAATCTTTTTCACTCATCCATGGTCAATTCATGCAGTGTGCGATGCATGGACTTGTTTCCGGCATGAAATCACAGAGCTTTGAAATCTTCATGTAGTCACTCACGTGACTCCAAAATAAAATAATAAGATTAAACGAGAACTTACCAGTTTTAAATTTGATCTTTGTTTTATGAGGAATTACAATGAGCGATTACGTGCCCACCGCTCCCAACCCTCATATCATAAAGGTAATCTGGTAGTTCTACTCTTCTATAATCTTACTATGTTCAGTTCAACCATTGTTATTTGTGATTTCACACCGCTGCTTTGAAGATTGACGCGCATGCGGGCTGACGGCCTTCACGTAATCACTCATCGTAACTCCTCATAAAATAAAGATCAAACTTCAAACAGGTAAGTTCTCGTTTAATCGTTCTATTTTGTGGACTGAGTACGTGGACACATGTGAACTGAGTGGAATAGATTGGGTAGATGCACAGAATATCTTGCCCAGAGTAGGGGAATCGAGGACCAGAGGACATAGGGTCAAGGTGAAGGGGAAAAGATTTATTAGGAAAGTGAGGGGTAATTTTTTCAAACAAAGGGTGGTGGGTGTATGGAACATGCTGCCAGAGTAGGTAGTTGAGGCTGGGACTATCCCAACGATGAAGGAACAGTTAGACAGGTACATGGATTGATCAAGTTTGGAGGGAAATAGACCAAGCACAGGCAGGTGGGACTAGTGTAGCGCGGACATGTTGGCCAGTGTGGGCGTTCGGCCGAAGGGCCTATTTCCACACTGTATCACTCTATAAGGAACCAAGATAACAATGAGCTCATGGAGTTCAAAAAACAAATGGAGATTAATTCTAACATAAGCTGCAAGTGGCTCTCTGGTTATATAATGTGTAGAAAAAAGGTTGTGGATAAAAGTAAGTCCTCCTTGGGAAAGATACTGTTGCCGTTGAAATCTGAGGCCTATATTAAACAACTGGTCTATTATTTATGTTCACAATTAGCACCAGTACCCCTCGGAAAAAAAGTGTCCCTGTTTTTCACAGTGGTTATCTGGTCATCTTAATTAGATCCATCAATCATGCCACTTGGTCTGAACAAGACGATGGAAAAAGTTTTTTTTTCTATGCCAAATATAAACCATCACTCAACACTACAGTATGGTATTAAACCACTCAGCACAATAGTAAATCTGGCCCAAGAATAGCAAGTTTGTATTAATCAACAAAAGTTAACATTGGCAGTTGAATGTACTGACACCCCAAAGCCTTTCTACTACTTTGAAAGCAGCAGTCAGGAGTGTGGTGAAATATTCTCCAGTTGCTCAGATGCATGCAGCGCTAGAAAATTGCAAGAAGCTTGACACCAATTATATCCAAACAACTCTCTTGATTATCATCATCAACTTCCCGGGCATTCTTTCCCTCCACCACTAATTATCGTTTGTACCATTACAAAATGTCGAGGTATCTCGTAAATCTGTGCCATGGAATGATTGAATCATAGAATTGCATAGCCTTCTGTAGCAAAGAGTTCCACAGATTCGCCACCCTCTGACTAAAGACATTCCTCCTCATCTTCTTCCTAAAGAAACATCCTTTTATTCTGAAGCTTTGACCTGTGCTTCTAGAGTCTCCCACTACTGGAAACATCCTCTTCACATCCACTCCATCCAGGCCTTTCACTATTCGGTAAGTTTCAATGAGGTCATCCCTTATCCTCCTAAACTCTAGATGGTACAGGCTCAGTGCCTTCAAATGCTCATCATATCATAACCCAATCATCCCTAGGATCATTCTTAAAACCTCCTTCAAACCCTCTCCATTACCTGCACAACCCACAAAGGTTGAACGTTAGGTCTTTATTCTTTGGAGCGCAGAAGGTTAAGGGGTGACTTGATTGAGGTCTTTAAAATGATGAAAGGGATAGACAGAGTTGACGTGGATAAGCTTTTCCCATTGAGGGTAGGGGAGATTCAAACAAGAGGGCATGACATGAGAATTAAGGGACAGAAGTTTAGGGGTAACGTGAGGGGGAACTTCTTTACTCAGAGGGTGGTGGCTGTGTGGAATGAGCTTCCAGCAGAGGTGGTGGAGGCAGGATTGATTTTAACATTTAAAAGTAAAGTGGATAGGTATATGGACGTGAAGGGAATGGAGGGGTATGGTCTGAGTGCAGGTAGATGGGACTAGGGGAATACAAATGGTCGGCACGGACTGGAAGGGCCGAGAGGGCCTGTCTCCGTGCTGTAATTGTTATATGGTTATATGGTTTATATGGTTATCCTTCCTCAAATATGAGGCCCAAAACTGCTCACAATACTACAAATGCGGTCTGACCTGTACCTTATAAAGCTTCAGCATTACATCCCTGTTTTTATATTGTAGCCCCCTTGAAATGAATGCTAGCATTGCATTTGCCTCCCTTACTGCCGATTCGACATGCAAATTAACTTTTTTGGATCCTACACCAACACTCCCGAGTTGCTTTGCATCTCCGATTTCTGAATTCTCTCTCCATTTAGAAAATATCTGCGCCTTTATTCCTACTGCCAAAATGAATTACTCCACATTTTGCTACATTGTATTCCATCTGCCACTTCTTAGCCCACTCTGCCAACCTGCCCAAGTCCTACAGAGGCCATGCTTTCTCTACACTACCTTTCCCTCCACTTATTGTTATATCATCTGCAAACTTGGCCACAAAGCCTTTAATTCCCTCATCCGAATCATTAATATACAACGTGAAGAGTAGCAGCCCCAGCACCAACCCCTACGGAAAACCGCTCGTCACTAGTCATTTGTTGCCAAGTACATCATGCAGTGACTGTAATCAAAATTTGTTTTGAAGGCAGAGATGGATTCTTCCTCACACTCAAATATTGGAGAAGGCATATTCACCCTGAGGCAGTATGACAATGAATCAGACATGCACCCGCCCACCTGCTGAAGCAAATTTGCTTAGAACTTATCACCAGTGAGTGCGATCAAGCACTTTCAACTGTTGCCTCAATGGATTGCACTTTGTCTTTGAAATTCATTCCATTGACTTCAATGGATTGAATTTCAGAGGCCAATGAGATGATATGGCATGTTTAATGCTACAAGCCAGGAATACATTTCTTGACTCTTATTCTTACTGTATAGTAGTAGACCTTAAGTACACTTAAGTGGGAAACCAGGAGGTCAAAGAGAGGACATGAGATATTGTGAAATAAGTTAAATGAATCATGAGATTCTATGAATATTTCAAAAGCAAAATGGAAACTAGAGAGAGAATAAGGACCCTTAAGTATTATTGTCTACGTGCGGAGCTGCAGAATATGGACAAGGTCTTGAGTGAATATTTCTCCTCCGTAATTCATGCGGAAAAAGGCATAGAAATGGGGGGATTCAAGGAATAGAATCATGATGCCTTGAAACATACCAAGCACCACAGTGAAGGTGCTGGCAGCCTAAAAGTGCATAAAAGTGGATAAATCATTGTGACATGACCAAGTCTACCTGAGGACTTTGAAGGAAGCTGAGGAAGAAATCCTGTCTTTTAGATTTAGGTTAGAGATACAGCGGGGAAACAGGCTCTTCGGCATACCAAGTCCACACTGACCAGCGATCACTTGTACACTAATTCTATACTACATACTAAGGACAATGGCACGTACGATGGCACGATTGCCTTCAGAGATCAGGGCATTGCATGCAAGAGTTCAGACATTATGTTACAACTGTACACATCTTTAGTGAGACCACACTTGGAATACTATGTAAGTTCAGGTCATGTGGTTATGGGAAGGAAGTTATTAAGCTAGAAATGGTGTAGAAAAAATTGACAAGAATATTACTAGGGGCCTTGAGTTAGAGGGAGAGACTGGGTAGGCTACGACTGACTCCCCTAGCGTGATGGATGCTGTGCAGTCACCTTATAGAAGTTTATAAAATCTTGAAGGGTGTTGATAAAGTGGAAGGTCACAATCTTTTTCCAAGAGTAGGAGGCTCCAAAACTCAGGGCATAGATTTAAGGTGAGAATGAAAGATATAAAGCAGACCTGAGGGGCAAGGTTTCACACAGAGGGTACATGGAATGAGTTGTAAAATGAAGTTGTGGAGGCGGGTGTAGGTGCAATTACAATGTTCAGAAGAAATTTGGACAGGCACATGCATAGAAAGGTTTAGAGGGAGAAAATCCAAAACAGAGGTAAATAAGACTATCTCAAGTAGGCAACCTAGTTGGCATGGATGATTTAGGTTGAAGAGCATGTTTCCATGTCAGCAGATCATAAGGAATAGTAGAATTAGGACATTTGGCCCATTACGTGTACTCTTCCATTCAATCATAGCTGATCTATCTCTACCTCCTAACCCCATTCTCCGGCCTTCCCCCCATAACCGCTGACAACCGTACTAATCAAAAATCGATCTATCTCTGCCTTAAAAATATCGATTGACAGTGACAAAGAATTCCACAGATTCACCGCCCTCTGACTAAAGAAATTTCTCATCATCTCCTTCCTAAAAGAACGTCCTTTATTTCTGAGTCTATGACCTGCAGTCCTAGACTTTCCCACTAGTGGAGACATCCACATCCACTCCATCCAAGCCTTTCACTATTCTGTACGTTTCAATGAGGTCCCCCCTCATTCTTCTAAACTCCAGCGAGTACAAGCCCAGTGCCGAGAAACACTTTTCATAGGTTAACCTACTCATTCATGAAAATAATCCAGAGTACAGTCAGTGCATATTTCCTGTCTACCATGGCTATCGATCTCACCCATGTGAATGTGTCATATAACTCCTCACGCTGTATCTGCCATTGAATAAAATCATTTGAGCTAACCTTGACCTCAGCTCCACTTTACTGCCTGACCTCTGTAATCATTGACTTACCTAGAGACCAACAATCTATGTCAAATGAGAATATGTTGAATGACTTGGCCACCATGGTTGAGTGCATCTGAGAATTCCAAAGATTTTCTTCCCTCTGAGATAAATAATTCTTCCTCATTTCTTTCTCAACTGGTGACCCCTCTATTTTAAACGTGTTCTCCCTGGTTCTATATTCCTGCCAAGGGGATCTCAGCATTTGCTTTGTTGCGCCCCTTTGGAATCCAATATGTTTCAATTATTTCTTATATTCTTCTGCACTCCAATCAGTATAAGCGTAATCTGCTCAACCATTTTTCATTAAAACAATCTTTTTCCCAGATATAAACATGGAGAGCTTTCTTTGTACTGATTTTCAAGCAATTATTTTCCTCCCTAAAGAAAGAGCCCAAAACAATATTTGGTAAGCCATGCGCAGCTTCTACTAATGCCTTGTAAGGCTGTAGAAATACTTACTTTTAAAAATATAGCATCTGGCATTTACCTTTCTAAGTCCTTGCTCAATCTACGTCATCTCTCTGCCCAAACAATATTCAGCTTTTCTTTTTGTCTGACAAAATTTCAATGGTTCCGCAGATTAACTATCATCTTCCAACATTTTTTTGCCTGTATCTTATCAATTTGTAAATGCTTTGTGTCTTCACAAATTGTCATTTATCCTTAGATTTTATTAAAGCAAGTTTGGCTGCAAAACACCAGTCCCTTAATCTATGTAATTCCTTTACGCGGGTGCTCATTAAGGCATCTACTGTCCTTCCAGGTAACGATTTCCAGTCCTCCCACACTCTAATCCTTTTACTAATTGCTTTAAATATATGTTCCCTAGTTGACCTCACTCCCCAATGAAATACATCCTTCCTATTCATTCTAATTTGCCTGCTTATAATTTAATTAATCTCAAATATATCTCCTTCCAACTTTCTTTATTTAATTTAGTTTAGAAATACAGCGTGGAAACAGCCCCTTCGGCCCACTGAGTTCACAAACCATCGATCACCTGTTCACACCAGTTCTATGTTACCTCACATTCTCATCCACCATAAAGGGAACAAGCCATTGTAAGCTGTTTGTGGTGTGAAAATGAGAAGCTAGTGCGACTAGGGCGGGGGAGGGTGATAGAGATAGAGGGAATGCCAGGGCCCGAGGGCTGAGGGAGAGGTGGTAAGAGGAGGAGACAGCAAGGGTTAACAGAATTGAGAAAATTCAATGTTCAAGCCCAAAGGATGCAGACTCCCCAAGCGGAATATGAGGTGCTGTTCCTCCAACTTGCGGTGTTGCTCACTCTGGCCGTGGAGGAGGCTCAGGACCGAGAGGTCGGATACGGAATGGGAGGGGGAGTTGAAGTGCTGAGCCACCGGGAGGTCGGGTTGGTTTTTGCGGACCGAGCGGAAGTGTTCGGCGAAACGATCGCCAAGCCTCCGCTTGGTCTCACCTTGTTCCCTTTATCATCGATACGTTTTTGCATATCTTTCATTCATTGTTCTTTATCTCTCCACATCACCGTCTATATCTCTCGTTTCCCTGATCCCTGACCAGTCTGAAGAAGGATCTCGACCCGAAACGTCGCCTATCTCCTTCGCTCCTTATATGCTGCTGCACCCGCTGAGTTTCTCCAGCCTTTTGTGTAACCCTCGATTCCCCAGCATCTGCAGTTCCTTCTTTAACAACCTACAAACCAGCACGTGTCTGGGATGTGCAAGGAAATTAGAGCACATGGAGGAAATCCAGGTGGTCAAAGAGAGAACAAGCAAATTCTGCACACACACAGCACCCAAGGTCAGGATCGAACCCGCGTCTTGGGTGCTGTGAGGCAGCAGCTCTACTCCTCAAGTAGGAAAACAACCCCATTTTATTCAAGATTCTTCATGATTCATTTTCTTCAACCCTAATGACATCCTAAACCTTAACTCAAATATCCTCCTAAATCCACTCTGCACTGAGCCAATCATAACGCAATATGGGTGACCTATCATCCTATCATGATGGTCCTGTTCTCCTTTTCTATGTTACAAAAATAAACTGCTGGAAAAACTCAGCAGATCAGGCAGCATCAATGGAGGAAAATGGACAGATGACATTTCAGTTGCCTGACCCGTTGAGTTCTTCCAGCAGTTTGCTTGTTGTTCAAGATTCCAGCATCTGCATGCTCTGGTTTCCTTGATTGAGACCTCTCAGCTAATGAAGAAAAGTACTTAATCTTACCACTTTATTAATGTGCCCCTTCTACCTTCAGGGATTTGTGGACATGTACTCCAAGCTCCATCATCCCACAATTTACCATGTATTATCTGCCCTGTTCATCCTCTTCAGGTGCATTTCCTCATACTTGATGGACTGAATTCTATTTTTCCACTTCTGTGTCAACTATCCAGTCCACAAATACATTTCTACAATCTGCAGTTCTGTTCATTGCTCTTGCCATATGTTTTGTGTTGGAGTTATCGGTAAGAGTCTTAATTATAGTTCATAGAAATCTAAATTATTCAAATTATGAGTAAAATTCTTAATTATCCTTCATTACAATCTAAATTATTAGCAAAAGCCACAAAAAAAGCAAGAGTCTTAGCAATGAGCTTGTGGAACCCTACGGCAAACAACATTTTATTCTGTAAAATATACATTGCTTTCTGCCACCAACATAATTTTGCAATAATAGTGACATATTCTGCTTGTCTTACAATCCAATGACATGAGAATTGAATATTACAACTTCAGGAAATCCACACTCCTGATGCACACTCACTATCCACTTAGCTTTCTTCTGCCTTTGTTCATTCCATCCAACTCTTCCTCTATTCCCTCTCCATCCCCCCCCCCCAACAACCCCAACGCCGGGTTTTCCAGTTCCCTTTCAGTTCTGCGGCATGGTCTTGACCAGAAACGTCAGCTGGGCGGCATGGTGGCGCAGTGGTAGAGTTGCTGCCTTACAGCGCTTGCAGCACTGGACACTCGGGTTCGATCCCGACTGCGGGTGCTGTCTGTGCCGAGTTTCTAACATTCTCCCATGACCTGCATGGGTTTTCTCTGAGATCTTCTGTTTCCTCCCACACTCCAAAGACGTGCAGGTTTGTATGTTAATTGGCGTGGGTTTGTATACTTGGTATGTGTAAATTGTCCCTAGTGTGTGTAGGCTTTTGTAGTGTGTGTAGACAGTAGGCCGAAAGGCCTGTTTCAGTGCTGTATCTCTAAACTAAACTAAACTGACACATTTTGGCTCCCCAGATGCAGCTTGACTCACTGAGTTCTTACATGATTCTCTTTGTTCTAGAATCCTGCAACTATAGCCTCTTTGTCTTCAAATTTGGATTCACAACCCTCATTAACACTTCTGAAAAAGGGTCTCGACCCGAAACACCACCCATTGCTTTTCTCCAGAGATGCTGCCTGCCCCACTGAGTTACTCCAGCTTTTGCCGTCTATCTTCAAAAATAGTGAATCTAGTCAGACATGACCTTTCCTTAACAAATTTTACAGCCTTTAATTAATTTTTGGATTTTTTTTGTGAGGATTGGAAGAAGAGTGTCAGAAATAATGGGTGGAAAATCATCACAGATAGTGTTTGAGGTAGTGCTCATTTGGAAATAAATCGGGATGATATACTGTGAAAAAGTTCATTGTAGGTTAATGCAGAGTCATGGATTTTCTGAATTGTTTTTAGAGTACTTCTTTTCCTTCCTATCTTTTGCCAGTCCTCATCTCCAAGGCTGCATGGAATCACTCTTGCTCCCCCAGCTAGATAATGATGCTCCCTCTTCATTGAGAAATAAGGTAGGTTTACAACAGATTTTGATAATCAGGAGCATTGATTAGCCTGCAGAACAATCTGAAGAAGGGCCTCGACCCGAAACATCACCCATTCCTTCTTGCCAGAGATGCTGCCTGTCCTGCTGAGTTACTCCAGCATCTTGTGTCTATCCTTGATTTAAACCAGCATTTGCAGCTCCATCCTACACAGAACAATAATCAAATTTAATATCTCCAAGTAGCTGGCTGAGGTGAATCCACTGAATTCAGAAAGGGCCTGAACTTCATTGAATTTCCTTGCAGTTTCTTTTTGAATCTGCGAACAATTGTTGAGGACAGGATAATTCCTCATTAGTATTAATAATCAAGACTCTACGGACTACTCTTAATCTAATTATTGTAAAGTAATCCAGTTTTGATGGGCTGTGGAATAATGAGGCACAGAGCTGTCACAGCATATCAAGCATTTACCAGTGATTGTAATATTCTGCACCCATGTCTCAATGGAATAAAAGCTGCTCATATCACTATGCAGTATGGGCAGTGTATGGAGACATGGAGTCATACAGTGTAGAAATGGGCCCTTCAGCCCAAATTTCCCATGCCGACCAACATGCCCCATCTATACTAGTCAGGCCTGCCTGTGTTTTGCCCATATCCCTCTGTCTTATCCATGCACCTTTCCAAATGTTTTTAAACATTGTGATAGTATCTGCCTCAAATCCCTCCTCTGGCAGCCTTTTCCATATACCTAGCACCCCTTGGAGTTGCCTCTCAGGCTCCTATTAATTAATTCATTCCCCCCCCTTACCTTAAACCTTTGTCTTCTGTTTCTTGTTTCCAGACCCGGAGTAAAAGACTCCGCATTTATCACTCTCCAACCTATCCCTCCCATGATCTTATACACCTCTATAGATCACCCCCCATCCTCCTGCACTCCAAGGAATAGAGTCCTAGTCTACTCAACCTCTCCCTATAGCTCAGGCCCTGGAGTCCTGGCCACATCCCCATAAATCATCTTTGCACCCTTTCCAGCTAAACAACATATTTTCCTATAACATGGTGCCTAAAACTGAACATAATACTCTAAATGTGACCTCATCAATGTCTTGTACTACTGTAACATGAACTTCTATACTCAATACTTCCATGTGGGCACCACAAATGATTTTCCCCTTTAGAGAAACCTAACACATCCTTCCCGATTAAGAGTTAAAGAAGGAACTGCAGATGCTGGAGAATCGAGGGTACACAAAAAGCTGGAGAAACAGCTTTTTGTGTACCTTCCCGATTAAGAGTTGGTTTGCAATAACCAACCTGATCCCCCGGTGGCTCAGCACTTCAACTCCCCCTCCCATTCCGAATCCGACCTTGGAGACCTGGGCCTCCTCCATGGCCAGAATGAGGACCACCATGAATTGGAGGAGCAGCACCTCATATTTTGCTTGAGTGTTTGCACCCCAGCAGTATGAATATTGACTTCTCTAATTTCAGGTAGTCCCTACTTTCTCCTCCCCGTCTCAACACCCTCAGCCCACTGGCTCCTCCTCTTCCTTTCTTCTTCCCGCCCCCACCCTCACATCAGTCTGAAGAAGGGTTTCGACCCGAAGTGTTGCCTATTTCCTTCACTCCATAGATGCTGCTGCACCCGCTGAGTTTCTCCAGCATTTTTGTCTACCTTCCCGATTAAGAGCTGTTCTTATACTCTGTTCCATCTCGAAGAGAATTGGACAAAATTGTGTGTCTCAATATCACTTGTCACCCAAACTCTGATCAATATGTTAAATATCACAGTGGCAATCATGTTAAAATTTAGTATTGTGGTGACCTTCACAATTTGTGAGATCTTGTCCATTCCACGAGACAATGTACCTCAGTAACAGCCTCCTCGCCGAAGCTCAGACTGGTTTCCCAACATAAAACGGGGTGGCACGGTGGCGCAGCAGTAGAGTTGCTGCCTCAGAGCGATTAGAGCACCAGAGGCATAGGTTCGACCCAAACTATGTGTGCTGTCTGTACGGAGTTTGTATATTCGCCCGTAACCTCGTGGGTTTCTCCAAGATCTTCGTTTTTCTCCCACACTCCAAAGGACATACATTTTTAGTTAATTGGCATAAATATAAAAGTGTCCATAGTGTGTGTAAGATAGTGATAATGTGCGGAGATCGCTGGTCGGTGTGGATTTGGTGGGCCGAAGGGCTTGTTTCTGCACTGTATCTCTAAACTCTAAACTCTAAAAGTTGGAAAGGACAACCAGTACCTGTAGAGAGGGAAATAAAAGTTAAAACACTCAAAGTCAATATCAGGTTACTGTAACTGTTCACCTGACCTGCTGAGTACAGGCACCTGGGCATGAATAGTGATTCCTGGCTGGTGTCTGAGCGGGCGCCTGAGTGCATGGCAAGAACAGGAGCTTCTCTTCTTTCAGATGCTCGCTGACAACTGAAAGCCACACGTTGAACACTACTTTGACAGATAAGGTCTGGAGCACTTGGTTCCAACTGTGCTCTGGCTTCCGGCTTGTTTGAAAGGAGCCTGGACTCTGCAAAATGCAGCTGCAAACAATAAAAGACAGACTGAGAAATAATATCTCAGAAGCTGCGACGTACGCAACAAAATAATAAAACTAAATTATACTGTTATTCCCAGCTTTAAGCATATCTTTCTTATGTGAACAATACAGAGCAGATCTGCTATGCGGGTACTGTAAGAGTGAAAGCCATTACATTTGTGGTCATTACATTGTAATAAATAACATGAATATATGATAGGTGATAAAGTCATTACATTGCCATTCAATTAAAAGTGAGGGTGCCAGGGGTTAAGGGAAGGAAGCAGGAGCATGGGGTTGAGAGGGAATGATAGATTAGACATGATTGAATGGTGGAGTAGACTTGATAGGCCGAATGGCATATTCTGCTCCTGTTACTTAAAACTTCTGAACTATATATACAGGAAAAACTCAGCAGGTGAGGCAGCATCTATGGAGTGAAGGAATAGGCGACATTTCGGGTTGAGACCCCTCTTCAGACATTTTGACCCGAAACGTCGCCTATTCCTTCACTCCATAGATGCTGCCTCATCCGCAGTTTCTCCAGCATTTTTGTCGCCCTTCGATATTTCCAGCATCTGCAGTCCTTTCTTCAACTATATATACAGTGTCGCATTAGCCACCATATTGGGAAAAGAAGTAGCTCATGTGCCTTCAAACCAACTTCCAATTGCTTGACTTAAAATTCTGCTCTTAGAACATATGAACGTATAAACATGAAAATAACACCAAATTAGTTGTCAGTCTAAGATCTCTGTTTGCCCTTGACTACTCAACAATTCTCCTCCAGCCCCACTCCCACCCCTACCACCTCCACCAAAAGCAGGAAACGTTTGTGATCAGTAATTTAGTAACAGCAACTCTATCGCTTGAGTTGACCCGTTTGATTTTTAGATCAATGCGTTCACGGTGAATACCAACAGAAATTACCTCTTGTCCATCAATTTGAACTAATTACATGGTTACTGGTACATCTCCAGGCTGTGACAAATGCAGTGAAATGTTCATGTTCAGAAGTGATACGAGGAGAATTAAGCCATTCGGCCCATCAAGTCTACTCCATCATTCAATCATGGCTGATCCATATATCCCTCTTAAAACCATTCTACCCATAACCCCTGACACCTGGACTAATCAAGAATCTATCTATCTCTGCTTTAAAAATATCCTTTGACATGGCATCTATAGCCTTCTGTGGCAATTAATTCCACAGATTCACCACCTTATTCTAAGTATATTCCCACAATTACCCGTCTTGCAATATTTTCATTCCATGCAGAGTAAAGATAAAGGCCATTTGTCTGGACTGAAAATTAATGAGTGAACCAGTTTGCTTGTACTTTCTTGCAGATGAGTGTTTAAAGGGATAGGTACAAATGTGACATCTGCCCAGACTCTGTGGTGTATGTAAATAGAAATTTTATTACCTGCCTCGGTTAAAGGGGGAGGAGTGTTAGGTATGACATATAATTAGCATATGTGATGTCTTGTGCAATGTATGCATGCGCAGGAGACTCAAGGTGGCGCCTTGGAATAAAGAAGCTTGTTCAGTAACTCCCATGTCCGAGTGTTATTTTACGTCTTTCCTATACCAACTCAAACGGAGTACTGACTGAACTTTTACAGCAGCCCTCTTTTGCTTAACCCACTGCCTAACCACCATACCCTTGTAGGCAGCCTAAATGGTAATGGTCGCATACCTCATTGACTGGTATTGCACAAACTGGGAATGCCCTATTTTGCATGCTTTGTACCATCTCTGGATCGAAATGACTGGTTGTCCCATAGCTCTGTCGTGTACCCTTAATCGGTAACCATGGAATGAAGCTTGCAGAATAATGCCGCTGTCCCAATTAGGAAACCTGAACAGAAACCTCTCGAGGCTTTGCGCCCCACACAAGGTTTACATGCATTTCCCGGAGGTTCTTATCCTCCGGCAACCACCTTCAACTAGCATTGCAACCGGCTTCGACAAAAAAATTACCGATTTTTTAAACGGAAACCACTTTCGACCATTAGGGAGACTGACAAAAACCTCCGGGAACCGCACGGAAACCTTGGGTGGGGCGCAAAGTCTCCAGAGGTTTCCGTTCAGGTTTCCTAAGTGGGACAGGGGCATTACTATAGCCGCCTTTTGCAGCAAGGAATGTTTTCTTGTAATGCACATCATTAAGAATGATGGCGTGCTGCCTTGATTTTCTCAACCAATTATCTGGCTTTCATCCTGCGGTAGTAGGCTTGAATACAAACCACTGCTTTTCTAAAACAATTATAATGTCTCACATGGGCATCTCTTATCTGGCAAGCTCGGTATCGTTGCTATACCACAATGGCAGCCCAACGTAGTTTCTTGAAATACTGCGCTGTTTATGCATCTGATAATAAGTCTGTATGACCTTGGCAGATTTGTGCATGCACTGCAATTGCTTTTGAACAACCATTCCACGGTAGACAGCCTGAAGCCGCACAACGCTGCTGCATACCTTCATGTAAGTTTTGTAATCATTTTCCATTGGAAGGTGTGCCCTATAATGGATTTGTATTATTATAGCTGCCAATCTCATTGCCCTGTATGGACGGTATACTCTGTGCATTCTAAATGCTGCTTGTATTACCGTTGCTGCCTTCTGTTTGTTTGCTATGCCCACAATGAACCGGGCTGATGCACCATCTTCTGAAGCCTCATATTCCTGTGTATTGGGATTGTCATATCTGGCCATGATGCAACCAGTCAGGATACTTTGTGTAATTCATTGAAGTGCAATGTGTATGCTGTACCGTCTGGATCTGTGGACGTCTGGGTCTGTGAAAAAATGTCTGATGAAAGATACAAAACATCACCAATCTAGAGATACTGCCTGATGCGTTGAATTACTCCAGCACTTTTCATCTTTTTTTGTAAACCATTTGAGAGCATGTTTGTGTGTGTTCTTTAGCTTTGCACACTTTTTTGTAGATGTATTCCATCATGTGAATACATACATGTGTTTGTGTGTTTGCATTTATATTTACTCCTGTGTGTTAGTGTGCAAGTGTCTGTGAGTATTTGCATTCATGCATCAACTCCTGGTTGCATTGCTTATTCAATTGTCAAGAAAACACATACATAATTATTTATTCTCGTGCCCTGTGCAAATCCGCACAAGTCCCGTCTCTCTCTTTGTCCTTTATGAGGTCTGGCGAACCTGTCTTCCTGCATTTATTTTATTTTCTGACACCCACTCTACTTCCAGGAGGTTTACATCATTCTCAAGGCTGTTTGCTTGTTACATTTTTTATGAACCCATCTGGTCTTTGGTTTTTTTTTAACCACTAACTTTAAGCCATTAACCGATGTATCTTTTGACAACTGTCCACATTCACATCTCTATATCCTTCTCACAGTTCAAGGTTCTGCAATTTCAGTTCTGATTGTAAGGTCAGGCAGGGCAAAATTGGGTCATATGAAGATGTAATAGGCGGTGCAGTTAACATTACCTGATGCACGATTTGGCAATATCTCAATTGTCCGTGAGTCAGAGTAGACATAAAAATTTTAAAATTATGAGCACTTATCACATTGATAGAGCATTTGATTTGTATAAATGTTAAAAATGCATTGATTCATTTATTTTTAGTCGAATCATGTAATTGGGCAGGAGGCTATTCATCCTATTGTTCCTATATTGGATCCAAGTAAAAACTAAGCAATTAGTTCTGCTCCTCCACTGTTTTCCTATAACCAGACATTTTATGTTTCTATTTTAGCCATTTATCTAACTCTTTTTATGGAAGATGCTATTAAATCTGTTTCAAATAAGCCTTTCAAGTAGTGCAATCCAGATTGCGTGAACTTGCTGTGTAACAAAACATTCTCAACTTCCCAAATAAAGTACTGAGATGTGTCCTATGACTATGCCATGTACACATATCTCTATCACAACATTAGTTTACATTCATTATTTTAAATATAAAGGCAAAAATATTATGTTCACATTGAAAATCAGGAGCTCATGTTGAGGAGAAACCAGATAAACCACATCAATTTACATAAAGTCTTGCTTCTAACCCAAAAGCTGCAACTTTAAAAATCACAATTTCCTGACTTGTTGGAGACTTTCATTAAAAATCCTAGTTATCTGCACTTTGTACTTTGCACTTTCCTCTATCTATTGTACTTGAGTTTGACATGATTTGTATTTATATATAGTATTATCTGATCTGACATGCAAAACAAAACCTTTCATGGTACCTTGGTATAAATGGAAAAAATAAATGCAAACCTATCCTGAGAGGGAAGTTGGCGGCCCCTTCTTAAGCAAATGCTATAATGCCTCTTGGGTAGACACAAAATGCTGGACTAACTCAGCGGGTCAGACAGCATCTCTGGAGAGAAGGAATGGGTGACATTTCGGGTCGAGACCCTTCTTCAGACTCGACTTGAAACGTCACCCATTTCTTCTCTCCAGAGATGCTGCCTGTCACGCTGAGCTAGTCCTGCATTTTGTGTCTACCTTCAATTTAAACCAGCATCTGCAGTTCTTTCCTACACTGTAATGTCTCTTGGTGAGTTGATGAGTTGCCAATTCCCATTGCTCAGGTGAGAATATGGAGGAACATTTCTCAGTTTGATTGCATGGTACTGTTTATTTCATATATTCATGTGATAGGAGCAGGATTAAGCCATTCAGCCCTTCGAGTCTACTCGCCATTCAATCATGGCTGATTTGTCTTCCCCTCTTAACCCCATTCTCCTGCCTTCTCCCCATAAGCCCTGAGACCCATACTAATCAAGAATCTATCTATCTCTGCCTTAGAAATATCCACTGACTTGGCCTCCACAGCCTTAGTCAGCAGTAGACGAATTAAAATTGACAATATCTATAGAGTTTGAGGGGTCTTGACAGGATGGATGCGCAATATGTTTTTCCTTTGTGCCAGAATTTGGAACTTGAAGTCACTTTATAAATAAGGAGATGACACACTTGAGAGATGATGCACTTTTAATTTTAGCATCTTTGGAATTCTCTTTCTCGAAGTGCAATGGACGTAAAGGTTTTAATGCAGCGATTTATATATTCTTGACCATCAGGAAGATGTAAGGTGATATAGGCAGCAATGCAGTGTTAAATATATAATCAAATCAGGCATTATGTTAGCAAATGGTGGAGTGGACTTGACACAACCTATTCCTGCTCCTGATACACATATTCATAGCTCATGGCCATCCAAGGATTCAACCAGGCGCTTTCCAGCATTAATTCTGCTTTCAATGCTGACAGGTTTCTGTGTAAGATGGAACTGCAGATGCTGGTTTAAACCGAAGATAGACTCAAAAAGCTGGAGTAACACAGCGGGATAGGCAGTATCTCTGGAGAGAAGGAAAGGATGGCGTTTGGGGTCGAGACCCTTCTTCAGACTGTAATTGTCATGCACAAACTAGGCACGCGTTCAGAACCCTGTTCCCCCTTTAATGAAGTATTCATATTCTATTTGGAATGCTACAGTCTGCTCCACAACACTCCACAAGGATGAGGCACGAGAGAATGCAGATGCTGAAATCCAGAACAGACAACCTGCTGGAGGAATCTTCAACATTTCAGATAAAAAAAACTTGCATATGGATTGCTCTTGCTGTCAAGAGCATCTAATTAAACATTAATGCTCATGATAAAAGTTGTGCACGACTTTCACCCAAGTACCACAGCAGCCTGTTGGCTTGTGAGAAGAATTTATTGATACAGCTGAAAGACTCAATACATTCTTCCAATCTCCATTAATGTACCGCAAAGAGCTACTAAAAGACAGGTTTTAAATTATAGCAGTGCTTATAAACAGAACATCATATTAATTGTGTCTTCTTGGTAGCTTCAGTTTATAGATGCAAAATCATCTAACGAGGTGCTTAAAGATAAATCTAAAGTAAAATGGTTCTTTATTTTTCCATATGATGGCTCATCAAAAAAGTTATGGTTGTTTCATATCAATCAAGGACCATTGTGCCTGTTGGAGCTGAAATAACTCCCTGTCAAGGTAAACTATTCCTTCCATTAAGCATCTTTATAACTTTTTTTGAATGTTGTACGTAGGCTTGGAGTCAACTGGCTCGATTGCTGCGTGGATAGGCTCAATTTCAACAGTAAAACATTAGGCAACAAAATCTGCAACTAAATCAAGACAAATTCTCTATTGAGATTAATCACCTGCTGAAGTAAAATGGTCCTTTTTTGAATTGTGCATATGCGACTACTTACTGGCATATCATTAATTACTCATGGAAGCAAGGTCATATGACTGAGCTGAAGGAAGACCTTGCAGGTTGCCCAACTGCCATTGCAAGGACATGTTCCTGGTCAATCAAAGGAAATGAAAGCAGTAATTTGTACTCATCCAAGCTGTGCTTAAAGATGTCATTGTGGAAGCACAATGACACATTTGAGCTCAGAGGATGATTCAGCACTGGAAGTGAAGCCAATGTGTTGACTTGTTGATCATTCAATTTATAAGTGGTTTTGCAAATATCATGTGAAGTGCTGTGCTGTTGGTTCTCTCCCAATAACATGGCATTGTCAATATTCACATATTTTTGTTTCTGTTGTGTCGAGAATACAAAGGCTGATTTACATGTCTTTGTTGATTCCAATGGTGCAAGCAATCCATGGGCAACATATTGTACACTGGGTACATGGACCAAAGGTCAGAGTCAATGTCTATGTCTATGAAAGTGAATGTATCACAGTGATACATTCAGCCTTCTGCATCCTCATGTAATGGTTAAGAACGGTGGATATCAAAGGGCATGGGGAGGAGGTGGGGAGGGGCTGGGTATGAGGTGGGAAAACTGGCCTCGGAACTGCCATCAAAGTTACCTAACTTTGTAAAGGTCAACATCTTCAGGATGAAGATGAGCATTTCCACTGCTGACTGCTGACTTCTGACGTATCCACTCGAGAGCTAAAGGTTCAAAACTCTTGGGTTAAGGCAGAAGTTCAAACCTTTGTTCAGCTAATTCCCCATAAAACATGATGTGAACCTTAAGGACTGCAGATAACAAAAGTATTGGTATCCACTGGGTTAACAAAATATCAGGTGCTAAGTGAAACCAATAGTAAATTTGGCAAATTTATGATTTATATTGCAAACCATTCTGCTTGATCGATCTTCTTATCGAGTCCACACACAAGATTAGAAGTTCTTCAGCCAGAGCTGAACATACTTCTTGGCATCTGCATACAATGGTGTCTGTCTTGCGCTTCTTGTGCAGGGAGGTGAAAAAATTGATGAAAACCTTTTCACACAAAGGGTGGTGGGTGTATTGGACAAGCTGCCAGAGGAGGTAGTTGAGGCTGGGACTATCCCAATGTTTAAGAAACAGTTATATAGGTACATGGATAGGACAAGTTTGGAGGGATATGGACCAAGTACAGGCAGGTGGGACTATGTTGGCCGGTGTGGGTAAGTTGGGCAGAAGGACCTGTTTCCACACTGTATCACTCTATGACTCTATGATTCCATACATCTTCCAGGAAGAAGTGTGATATGGATTTCTCTTTATATATCTGGACTAACTGGTGAGATACTGCTACAAGCAGTTCGTTCTGCAGCCCCTTCAGCCTTCTTCTGAATACTCGCCTAATGTAGTCCTCATATTTTTCCTTCATAGTCAGCCTATGCAGAACCATCTGCTGCCCATCAATGCAGGCGTCTTCAATCGTGCAACCTATGCTCTGCCCTTACAGTCACTATATCTTAAATGTTGCTCGGCGGAGGTAAACAGAATCATGCAGGGTGCCTTTATGTTACTATATCTCTGCAGGAGTTCCTGAGGGCAGTGTCCTCAACCCAACCATCTTCAGGTATTACCTCAGTGTCCTTCCTTCAGGTAAGAAGGATCGATGTTTACTGATTATTGTGTTATAATCAGCACTATTTGTGACTATTCATAAATTTAAAAAAAAATCTTCAAATGCACCAATGCATAGACAATATCCAGGCCTACACTGATAGGTGGCAAGTAACATTCAAGCTACATAATGCCAATATCTCATCAGAACAGCATCAGTTCAATGATGTTCAATGATATTACCATAATTGAATCCTTCATCATCCATACCCTGGTATGTATTATTGACCAGATATTGAACTGGAGTAGCCATATACACAGTGTGGCTACAAGAGCAGGTCAGTGGCTAGGAATCCTGCATGAAGTAACTCATGTCCTAACTTCCTAAAGTCTGTCCACCATCTACAAGGCTCAACTCAAGAGTGTGATGGAACACTCTCTGCTTACCTAGATGTGTGCACTTTTAACAACACTCCAGGAGTACAACACCACACATGACATAGCAGCCCACTTGATTGGTATCCCATTTTTTTAGTTTAGAGATACAGTGCGGAAACAGGCCCCTCGGCCCACCAGGTCTGCACCGACTACCGATCCCAGCACATTAACACCATTCTGCACACGCAAGGGACAATTTACAGTTACTCCAAGCCAATTAACCAATATACCTGTACGCCTCTGGAGTGTGGGAGGAAACTGGAGATCTCGGAGAAAACCCATGCGTCGTGGTGGAGAACGTACAAACTCCATACGAACAGCACCCGTAGTCAGGATCGAACCCGGGTCTCCGACGCTGTAAGGCAGAAACTCTACTGTGGCTGCCCAGCATTACAAACCATGAATTTTCTCTACCACTGGAGTAAACTAGCAACAGTTAGTACTATCCATAGAAAGTTATAGACTGTAAAGGCAGCATCTTCCAAACCCATGACCTCTACTGGCTCGAAAGACGAGGGCAGCTGAAGGATGGGGATACCATCACCTGGAAGTTGACTTTCTGGCTATGCACCATGCTGACTTGGAAATATATCACCATTCCTTCACCATCGCTGGATCAAAATCCAGGAACTCTCTCCCTAACACCATAGTGGGTATAACTACACCTCAAGGACTGCAATGGTTTCTCAAGGGCAATTAGGAATGGACAATTGCAGTAAATGCTGCCTCAGCCTGTGAAGCCCATATCCCCTCCAAGAATAAAAAAATGTCATGCTTACTCTCATACCTCACCACCATTTTGCTGCAGTGATCCATATTCAATAGACAAAGGACAATAGGTGCAGGGGGAGGCCATTCAGCCCTTCGAGCCAGAACTGCCATTCACTGTGATCATGGCTGATCAACCACAATCAGTACCCCATTCCTGCCTTCTCCCTATATCCCTTGACTCCGCTATCTTTAAGAGCTCTATGTAACTCTCTCTCGAAAGCATCCAGAGAATTGACCTCTACTGCCTTCTGAGGCAGAGAAGTCGACAGATTCACAACTCTCTGGGTGAAAATGTTTTTTCTCATCTTCATTCTAAATGGCCAACCCTTCCTCATTTCCCTTAATATTCAAGCAATTATTGATTACTCAATAGCTGCACCTCTATTGTTCACTTAGGTAGAAGATTACAAAGATTCACCATTGTCTTGGTGAAGAAAATTCTCATCACCTCGGTACTGCAGCAATGACCTTTGAGACTTTGACCCTTGCCAAGTGACCACCATTAATTCCATGCCACAAGACAACAAAAACTAACTGGTGATGAAGAATCATGATAGGATTGACCTTATTGTTGAACATCTTGTGTGCCGCCTGCTTGTCAGAGGATGTTGGGGGGCACTCTCTTCCACTACAATATCTGGGAATCTGTGAGATGATATATCCTCTCACTCTCTGTTCTAGTCCCTCTCTCAGGCAACTTCATTGTGATGATTTCTATAAGTCTGTTTAAGATCTGCAACTATGGCTGGGAGATGCCTTGGCAGCAGCTGTGTCAACTTGCAATGGAGCATTTTACTGGACAGCCTTTTTTTTGCGATTAAAAGCCATCAATATTAGGCAACGTGGAAAAACATTGTTGGGGCAAAGCACAGTACTTTTAGCAAGAAGGTAGACACAAAATGCTGGAGTAACTCAGCGGGACAGGCAGCATCTCTGGAGAGAAGGAAGGTGACGTTTCGGATCGAGACCCTTCTTCAGACAGATGTCAGGGGAGTGGGAGGGACAGAGATAGAATGTAGTCGAGACTTGTGGGAGAACTGGGAAGGGGGAGGGGATGGGGAGAGAGAGAAAACAAGGGCTATTTGAAATTAGAGGTCAATGTTCATACCGCTGTGGTATAAGCTACCCAAGCAAAATATGAGGTGCTGTTCCTCTAATTTGTGCTGGGCCTCACTGTGACAATGGAGGAGGCCTAGGATAGAAAGGTCTGCGAGAATTGGAGGGGGAGTTAAAATGTTGAGCAACCGGGAGATCAGGTACATTAAGGCAGACTGAGTGGAGGTGTTGATCAAAATGATCGGCGAGCACGCTCTTGGTCTCACCGATACACAGGAATTGGCACCTGGATCAGCGGATACAATAGATTAGGTTGGAGGAGGTGCAAGTGAACCTCTGCCTCACCTGAAAACAGTCGGGGTCCTTGAATGCAGTTAAGGGGGGAGGTAAAGGGACAGATGTTGCATCTCCTGTGGTTGCAGGGGAAAGTACCTGGGGATGGGGTGGTTTGGGTGGGAAGGGACGAGTTGACCAGGGAGTTGCGGAGGGAACAGTCTCTGCGGAAAGCAGAAAGGGGTGGAGATGGGAAGATGTGGCCAGTAGTGGGATCCCGTTGGAGGTGGTGAAAATGTTGGAGGATTATATGCAGAATGCGACAGCTGATGGGGACTCTGTCCTAGTTACGAATGGGGGGAGGGGAGCAAGAGCAGAGCAGCAGCGGAGCTGCGGGATGTCAATGAGACCCTAGTGAGAGCCTCATCTATAATGGAAGAGGGGAACCCTCGTTCCCTAAAGGATGAGGACATTTCCAATGACCTGGTATGGAAAACCTCATCCTGGGTACAGATATGGTGTAAACGGAGGAATTGGGAGTAGGGAGTAAGAGTCTTTATAGGAAGCAGGGTGGGAAGAAGTGTAGTCTAGAAGCTATGGGAGTTAGTGAGTTTGTAATAGATGTCAGTCGATAGTTTGTCTCCGGTGATGGAGACGGTGAGATCTAGAAACTGTAGGGAGATGTCGGAGATGGTCCAAGTAAATTTGAGTGCAAGATGGAAATTAGTAATGAAATTGATTAAATAAGTGAGTTCTGCATAGGTGCAGGAGGTGGCACTGATGCAGTCATCAATGTAGCGGAGGCAGAGTTCGGGGATATGGCCAGTTTACGCCTGGAACAGTGATTGGTCGACAACCTTACAAAGAGGCAGGCATAGCTGTGAGTGTCCATAGCTACGCCTTTGATTTTTGAGGAAGTCGGAGGAGTCGAAGGAGAAGTTGTTGAAGGTAGGGACCAGCTCTGCTTGGCGGAGGAGAGTGTTAGTAAATGGAAATCGGCTGATTCTGCGGTTGAGGAAGAAACGGAGGGCTTTAAGTACTTTTAGCACTGCTGCTTGAGAGTAAATTCATTTCTCGACTATAATAAGATTGTCAAGCCAAAAAAATGTGAATGCTGGACTCATTAACAACAAATTCATCAAATAACATGATTAAACAAGGGAGGAATACAATGAAATTACGAAGGATAGTTGCGTTAAAACGTCAGCCATTTTCTACTTGAAATTACTTTAACAGCTTACTTTTACATTGCCTTGACCTTTTCCCTGGAGTCTGAGACTTTGTTTATTCCATCTACATGGTTTACACAACCTTGCTGTGAATTCCTGCTGATATTTGCTAAGTTCCAAAAATCCTTGACCCCATTTCATGCCGGCTAAGACTGTTTTATTCTCAGCGGAGAAGAAGTGGCCATCAGAAGTTTGCTTGACTTTTCTTTGTTTTCATAGTATGAAATAAATACATTGTTTTGTGCAGCCTTTTTACGTTTCGCTTGCATAGAAAGTGAAAACATAATAAATCAGGATCAGAATCAGGAAAGCAGCTCAGCGTAAACTTGCCATCTTCCAGTTTGATCAGAGGCTGGACAAGGGACAGGTAAAACCTTACATAGAGAATGTCTGCTTCTGGTTTATGAAGGGCAAAATTTTAAGTTTTTGGTACATTGGTTTGGTGGAGGTTGGTGATTCCATGGTACATAAGAGCAGTGTGCATGACTTTTAACTCTACTACAAATTTGAAAATTTAATTTCAGCTTTGCTCATCAATTAGATGTCTGTCAAAGATAAATTGCAAAGCTTTAAGAAGACAGCAGGAGGATAGGAACAGGCAGAGTGCCTAAAAAATGCTCTTCATGTGTCCTAATAATTATGTGCTTTAAAGAAGGTTGAAACTGAGCATGTGTACCTGGCACTTACTGCAGTCTACTTTAGTCAGATTCTGTACTCTGTTGTCAAAAGACCAATGTAATCGTAAAGCAATAAAAAGAGGTTCAAATAGTAATAGGATATCTGCAGTGCGGTGGAATTAGGCTGTGTTTACTGATCTGTGCTTTTGGAAGTGTGTGATTTAATATAGTTACTGGACTAAGTGGGACCCATTGGGTCCCAGCGTCACATGGGAGGCCTGGTCCCCCAATGCAATATTCCACCTCTCCACCAATTCCAATATTGCTGGCCAGTGGGGGGGGATTTCTGGAGTGCTAGTATGGGTGTTGTGGGTTGAAGGCACTGGTTCCAGAAGGCCAGTATGGACATTCTGTGCCGAATGGCTTCTTGGGCTGGAAGTTCAGTCACTCAGGCTTGGCACCTCACACAAACAGGCTTGGCACTCACACACACAGACCAACACACACACACAACACACACCTCACAGACACAGACAGACACACAGATAGACACACAGACACTCACACACAGCTCAGTCACTCAGGCCAGGCAGCTCAGTCACTCAGGCCAGGCAGCTCAGTCACTCAGGCCTGGCAGCTCAGTCACTCAGGCCTGGCAGCACAGTCACTCAGGCCTGGCAGCTCAGTCACTCAGGCCTGGCAGCTCAGTCACTCAGGCCAGGCAGCTCAGTCACTCAGGCCAGGCAGCTCAGTCACTCAGTCCAGGCAGCTCAGTCCACTCAGTCCAGGCAGCTCAGTCCAGGCACTCAGTCACTCAGTCCAGGCAGCTCAGTCACTCAGTCCAGGCAGCTCAGTCACTCAGGACAGGCAGCTCAGTCACTCAGGACAGGCAGCTCAGTCACTCAGGACAGGCAGCTCAGTCACTCAGGACAGGCAGCTCAGTCACTCAGGACAGGCAGCTCAGTCACTCAGGCCTGGCAGCTCAGTCACTCAGGCCTGGCAGCTCAGTCACACAGGCATGACAGGCTGGCAGCTCAGTAACTCAGGCCTGGTGGACTGGCAGCTGACAAACTGCTAGAAATTCTGCCGAAAACAGGTGACAGACTGTGTTAGAGAGAAGGGGGAGATGGTGGACAATCAATTTTAAACATTTTCATATTTTTTTACAGATCACAGCTATGAAGGAGGAAAATATTATTGCGTGGATCTCTGGAGCGCTAGTGTGTGTTGTGCGCTGAAGCGACTGGTTTCCAGAGGGCTAGTATGGACATTGTGGACTGAATGGATTCTTGGACTTGCAGTTCAGTCAGTCATGGCTGGTGGGCTGGCAATCCAGCCTCTTACAGCTGGTGGGTTGGCAGTTCACAATCATGGCTGGTGGACTGACAGTCCAGTCATTCATGGATGGTGTGGTGGCAGTTCACTCAGTCACCCCTCCTCCCTTCACCCCCCCCCCCCCTGCTCCTTGCCATTCCCCTCCCCCCCACGCATTCAGTCCATCTCCACTCAACCTCTCCCCCATGCACTCTTAGTGGCTCTTTGACAGCGCAGCCATTCCTGCCTATTAGGCTCCAATTGTGATGGAGAACATGCAGGCATGGAAAGTGGGAAAAGGAGTTATAAAAGTCCAACCTCACAGCATTCCAAGCAGAGTGCAGGCCACAAGTCCAACATCACAGCACTCCATGCAGAGTGCAGGCAGCAAATCCAACCTCACAGCACTCTAAAAAGAGTGCAGGCAGCAAGTCCAACCTTACAGCACTCCAAGCAGAGAGCAGGCAGCAAGTCCAACCTCACAGCACTCCAAGCGGACTGCAGGCCAGCAAATCCAATTTCACACCATTTCAAGCAGAGTGCACACACATACGCTCACACACACACACACACACACACACAGACACACACATACATACCTCAAACACAAAGGGGACACATACACACTCACAAACCATACACACTACACTCACTCACACAGACAATCACGTAGACAACTCACAACTTTCTCACAGCAGACACTCACACACACAGACCGACACACAAACATAAACACCACACTCCACAGACACATACAGGCACACAGACACTCACCCTAACACATCACACAGACACTCACACACACACTGATTTTTTTTACTGAACACAGACACAAACACTGACACAGACACTGAGCACTGACACAGCCAGACAGAACGCACAGAACAGGCACTACCGCAGATCAGCACGATTGCACAGTCAGAACACACGCACAGTCAGACCACACGCCACAGATCAGACACACGCACAGTCAGGCAGAGACACACAGCGCATACACACACACACACACAGGGCAAGACAACACACAACACAAGCAGAACACACTGACACACAACACACACACACATAACAGACACACAACACACACAAGACAGCACACACACACACACCACAACAGACCACACATACACAGCCATACACACAACACGCACAGAACAGACACACGCACATAACCACACACGCACAGACACAAACACCGCACAGTCACAGCACAGACAACATACGCACAGACAAACCACCACACAGACACACACGCACAGACAACTCAAATAAACACAGACACACCCGGCACAGCACAGACACACACAGACACCACGCACAGAACAGACATCACGACAGAAAAGACAAGACAGACAGACAGGCACACACAGCAACACACAACACAGACTAACAGACACACATCACACAGACAGACAGACAGACAGACGACAGACACACAAACCACAACTAAAGAACAGAACGCACGCACGACACAGCCACACCAGCACAGACGACAGCAAGACACACCGCACGCAGCAAGACACACCACAACGCAGAGACACAGGCAGACCACCCAACAGGCAGAGGGCACACGCACAAGGCAAAACAGAGGCAGACAAACAGACAAGACACACGACAGACACAACAGACACACACACAACACACACAACACCAGACACATTCACATCAATCACACATTCACACAAACCGAAAGACAACCCACCCTACACAACAGCACACACACCACCACACACACACACACACACACACACACAACCACACATCATATATATGGCAGTAAACTTTTTAAATACTCAAATGGCTGATCGTGCCGTCTCCACATTGGGCCTTGTGCAGTCAGCAACACTTTGCATTCAGCGCGACCTCTGCACTCACAGGAAATGATGAAATCAGCGTGATCTGTCCATTAAGCGGAAATCATGAAATGAGCGGGACTTTTGCAGTAAACAGTGGCACTTAATAAAGAGTTTATTCCTTCCAGCCACAGTTGAAAAAGCCACAGTTGCAAAAGCCACATTTCAAAAGCCACATTTTAAAAACACATAAAGGTCACTCACAGGTCAGTAGACACAGTGTTCTGGAGATTCCCAGCTCGGACTGAGAGTCGTGGCCTCTCCCTCGCCATCTTGCAGCGACTGAGCCATGTCCAGGCCTCCGGGTTTTATAGCCCCTCCCCACCCCAGGAAGGGGCGTGGCTTTCATGGTGTTGATTGACACGAGACAGAAAATTTTAAACTTTTTTAAAACACTAATAACTCTTCTATTTCACCTTGATGGGAAAATAATCCTAATGCACCTTGATGTCAGTACGGAGGAGGACTCTGAGTAAGATGCTGAAATCACAGACCATAAGTGTTACGTTTTATCTAAAATCAAAACGAAACAACAACAAACAGGGAAGTGGTCAAGTTGAGCGCGGTTAATTAAAAATATAGTTTAATATTAGGCACATTTTTTAATAGCCCATTTTAATAGCCCCATTATTAATAGCCCCTTTTTAATACCCCATATTAATAGCCCATTTTAATAGCCGCCATTGTTAATAATTTTAATAGCCCACATTTTGTAATAGCCAGCCAATATATCCTCATGGTAATAGATTCCACAGTTTGTAGATAGCCCCAACGTTTAATAGCCACTTTAACAGCCACGTTGTAATACGGAGTAATAAACCACTTGTAGCAACGTTGTAATATGCCACGTTGTGTAATATCCAGCCACGGTTGTAATACACACGTTGTACTAGACCCACATTGATAATAGCAACGTTGTAATAGCACACTTTGTAATAGCCACACGTTGTAATAGCCCCGTTGTTAGGCCACGTTGCTAATAGCCACGTTTGTAAATACGTTGTATAGCCACTTGTAATATCCACGTGGTTGCTGCAATAGCCACTTCTAAAGCCCCCACAATTGTAATAAGCCACGTTTGGTAATAGCCACGGTTGTAATAGCACGTTTGAAATACCATGTTGTAAAATAGCCACGTTGTAATAGCCAGTTGTAGAGCCAGTCACTTGTAGCCACAAGTACGTTTGCAAGACCACATGGTAATATCCACATTGTAATGCCAGCCACATTGTTGTAACACTGAATACCCCGTTTTGTAATAGCCACATATTGTAATAGTGTATACCTCATTGTAAAAGACACAGTTATAAAGAGCACATTGTAAAAGGAACATTGTTATAAAACCCGCGATGTTAAAAACACATTTTAAAAACACATTTTAAAAACCACACCACAATAAGGGCGCTCACAGTTTAGTAAGAACACTAAGTGTTCTGTTAATTTCACTGCTCCATACTGAGAGTCATGAACTCTCTCCCTCGCCATCTTACAGGAGACTGCGGTCACGTCCAGACATCCCGGGACATGACCCGGAAGGGGGCGTGGCCTCCCATGACTCCTTGGCGTGATTGAACAGGAGAATAGGAATCTTAACATTTTATAAACACTAATAACTCTTTATTTTTAATCAATGGGAAAAATCCTTGGCAGCTGATGAGCGGAATGGGACTCTGAGTAAGATGGCCAAAAATCACAGCCATAAGTGGTAGCGTATTTTCTAAAATCAATACACAGCGCAAACAGAAAGTGGTCAAGATGAGGCTTTTAATTGCAGCATAATATGAATTTGGAAACAAATATAATTAACTTTAAAATAAGAAACTTATCGCTTCTTTCCCCAATAGCTAACAATCCCTTATTTAAAATTCATTCGATTATTGATAAAATGCTTATCACATTGTAAAAATAGGAATTAAAATGATTGGAGGATATGAATGAAAATGGGAAAACTTCTATTCATTCCAACTAAGTACAACTAAATATATAAACCATGAAAACAGTAACCAATCTTTCAAAGATACCTTCAAATTCAAGATTTGAAAAAAATATATACAAGAATATCACAACTCTAACCAAGATTTAATTAGTGGAAGGAATGAACAGGAAAGGCAGAATCATGGCAATTTAATATCAAATATTTATATATACTATAATTTTAAATATAGAAACCACCAATGACAAGAGGCAATTTAGACGGGACTGGGAAACAAGAGTTTTAGTGATAAAAATTCTGAAAGACAGATGATGAGGAAAAAAAAACAATATATTATATGTAACATATAATGTTCGGATTAATGTTAGGCATACCTTAATTCAATTTAAACACTTGTTACATAGATTATATCACTCAAAAACAAGATTAATAATAATAAGATTTCCAAATGTGTTCCCCCATTGTTACAAATGTCTCAACTCAAATGCAAACTATTGCACATTCCTTTGTCTCTTGTAACAAAACTTCATAAATTTTGGGAATTAAATCTCTGGAACTTTTACAAAACTATTCATCACAACAAAATTGAACCCCAAATACAGAACTGATTATCTTTCGGATCATTGTAAAAAGAGGGACGTAAATTAACCATGTTCCAAGAAGCTCTCTTTAATTATGGTTTAATAAACAGCAAAAACCTTATAGTTATCCCATTTGGAAAAAGGCCACCAACGCCAACGTTCAAAATGTGAGATTTCAAAATATGTCAGGAAACGCTACATCCTTGAAGAAATGAGATTCCTGCCTACTAGGCAAAGTGAAAAACCAATTCTTAAAGATTTGGTCTCTTTTTATGACGACTTCTCTTACAAGCATACAGTGCACACATAACATAAACTTAGAAATTAAATGGTTCAGAACTGGGTGATGGATGGGTAAAGATACTAAATAGGTATATCTCTCCTAATTTCTATTCTTTCCATTTTCTCTTTTTTTCTCAATCTCCTTAGCTTTTTATCTCTGCTCTCTGTCTCTCTCGCTATCTGTTTCTACTTGCTTGTCTATCTATCGCGACACCCTTTATTTTCTTTTTTCTATCACTGTTCTTTTATTATTAAATTAAAAAAAAAGAAGTTGTACAAGAATGGTAATGTGTATGTATGTATTAGGTACTTAGGTACCACATCACTGTACTTACTTCTAACAAAAATAAATTTAAAAAATAGATAAAAATAAAAATCAATGGGAAAAATCCTCGGCAGCTGATGAGCGGAATGGGACTCTGAGTAAGATGGCCAAAAATCACTGCCATAAGTGGTAGCGTATTTTCTAAAATCAATGCACAGCGCAAACAGAAAGTGGTCAAGATGAGGCTTTTAATTATGTAGATAAGACCATTCGGAAGAAGGAAAAATGCTTAAGTGACTGCTACAGTAAACACTGCATTCATTCATTGAAATTCAACATTGTTGAAAACATTAGCAATGCAGTGGTGCTGGTTGCTGATGGGAATAGTGACTGGCGGACCACACATCTCTGTCCTCCAGTTCCTGTGGTCTTCCGCCTGTGGAAGTATGGGATTTTGGTGTGTGCGCTTTATCATCACTCCTTACAATGCTATGTACGACAGCATTGAAGTGAGGATGGCCGTTGGCTCGCTAGAAGCTCATCCGCGCTTCGCAGGTCTTGTTTTTGGTCCAGCCCCCTCCTCACCGGCAAACCAGTTGGGGGAGACGGTTCAGTCGCCGTCTATCCAACCATGGAGCAGGTAGCACGGGATTACATGGTACCCATGGCGGGGGAGGGAACTCCACCCGACCTGACCTGAATAAACACTGCGACAAAGGTAAATTCTATTGTTAAGGAGCAGATGAATCTTTGTTCGTTGAGCAATCTCCTCGCTTGCTCCCAGTGATCACTGTATTTGATGCTCTTAACTAAAGTCTTGATTGCCTTGCCCGATATTTTGAGTGTGTTTTAAAGTTTTCTTTAGCAAGTGATCTTAACTCCATTGTTTAAGGAGATGAAGAATGGCAGGGACCCAGGAGTAAAGTAAAGTAAAGTAAAGTAAAGTATCCTTTATTGTCATTCAGACCTTTCGGTCTGAACGAAATTTCATTACCTTGCAGTCATAACATATAATAAAAAACAAAACATACAATAAACACATATTTAACATCCACCACAGTGAGTTCACCAAGCACCTCCTCATTGTGGTGGAAGGCAAAAGTCTTCAAGTCTTTGCCTTCTTCTCCTTGATCTCCCTCTGCGTTGAGGCGATCCAGGCCTCCGACGTTATCGTCCACTAGTCCCGCGGCCGAGCCTCCGACGCCGGGCTGCCACCACCGCTCTGAAGCAGGGTCCGCCGCTGGAATGCTGGAGCCCCACAGCTCTGAAGCCGGGTCGCCGCTGGAACGCCACCGCTGGAGCACCGCAGCTCTGAAGCTGGGTCGCCGCTGGAGCACCGCTGGAGCACCGCAGCTCTGAAGCTGGGCCACCGCCGGGGCACCGCAGCTCAGAAGCCGGGTCGCCGCTGGAGCACCGCAGCTCTGAAGCCGGGTTGCCGCTGGAGCACCACAGCTCTGAAGCCGTGCCGCCATCGCCGCTGGAAGCTGGAACGCCGCCATAGCTCCGAGGCCGCAAGCTCCGCCATTAGGCCACAGCACAGACGGTGACGGTGACGGGGGACACAACAAGAAAAGTCACACCCCCCCGAAGGGAAAGACTAAAACCCTGTTTTCTTCCCCCCCCCCCCCCCCCCCCCCCCCCCCCCCCCCCCCCCCCCCCCCCCCCCACACACACACATACACAGCCTAATAAACCAAAATTCTAACTAAAACAAACACAAGAAGACAAAAAGAAAAGAAAAAACAGACGGACTGCAGGTGAGCCGCAGCTGCCAGGCAGCGCTGCCACTTCTGGAGTACTGCTGCCTCACAGCCCAGTGACCTGAATTTAATCCTGACCTCCAGTGCAGTGTGTGTGAACTTTAGTCTCATGAGTTTCCTCTGGGCACTCTGATTTCCACACACATCCCTAAGATGTGTGGGTTGGTAGATTAACTGGCTACTGCAAATTTCCCCAGTGTATAAGTGAGGGAGGAATCTGAGGGAGAATAAAAATGAGATTAATGCATGAGTAAAATAAATGAGTGCTTGGTAGCCTCCATTCAGCGAACCAAAAGGCAGGCTTCATGCTTTTTGACCCTATGATTCTCAATTCTGGGGAGCTGAAATAAAAAGATGAAGGAAATGATGGATTGATGTGTAGGCAGTTAAAGGCTGTTTTCTGCATAGTGATGCTTCCCAAACGTGATAATTTTGCTTAAAGGGAGATATTCTTCCTAACTAATAGGAAAAAGGAGTTTATTGACAAAACCCAAGAAGACCTCTCAGAACCCTCATTATCACTCACCCTCCCCTACTTTGCAATCTCTGGCATCCCCCTAAATTTGCATCTGGTCCCCGAGTTCCGACCTCAGGTCACTTCAGACCATGGTGCCACATGGTAGACCGTGTTGCTGTGCCTATTCCACGACAACAGGCCTGGCTTGCCCGCTGTGGAGCCGGGAAGCCCGTCTTGAGAGGAAAGCCGCCGAGCCTGGTCCCTGCTCATCCCCGAAGACCGGCAAACTGGAGCGGAGGGGGTCAAAATAATGGTGGCGGCTGACGCAAACAACGAAAGGCTGGAAAGAGGAACTGAGGTCTTACCTCTCATGCTCTCAAGGCCAGTAGCGGGAGGCATCCCTGGGTCATAAATGCAGAATGGTGACAGGGCGAGGAGAGGGATGATGGTTCGCTGGCCAATGCGCAGATTTAGACCATCGCGGTAGCTGGAGACCCTGCGGCAGCCTGGGGTTTAAATGGATCGGGCTGCGCTCCAAGAGACCGAGTGCACAGACCAGATGTGGCCAGAGGCGACTCAGAGCGGTGGAGCAGCGGCGGAGGACAACTACTACTTTGCTTGGCTAGTCCCACCCTGCAAAGCTGCCATGGCAACAGGCCTTTAAGGCCAGCTCCACATAAAGCAACTTGGACTTTGAAAATGGTGCCAAAACCTGGCGACCCTTGTGCATTATCCCAATGGACTATTTCTGTACACTTTGTACTTAATATAAGATTGTGCTTACCTGCAGGCAAAAGAGGAATGTCACTGAACCTCAGTACATGTGACAATAAAGAAACATTGATGGATTGATTGACATTTTCCGAAAGACTTTAATAACAAATTGCACAATGGCGCAGTGGTCAAGTTGCTGCTTTACAGTGCCGGAGACGCTTAGTCAATCCCAACAATCAGTGCTGTCTATACAGAGTTTGTACATACTCCCTGTGACCGTGTGGGTTTGCTCCAGGTGCACCGGTTTTCTCCACATTCCAAAGACATGCGAATTTGTAGGTTGATTTTCTTCTGTAAGTTTCCCTCTAGTGTGCAGTTTATGAAAATTGGATAACTTAAAACTAGTTATGGATGGCACAATGACACAGCGGTAGAGTTGCTGCCTTACAGTGCTTGCAGCAACAGGGGCGGGGGTTTGATCCTGACTACGGGGGCTGTCTGTACGGAGTTTGTACATTCTCCCCGTGACCACGTGTGTTTTATCTGAGATCTTCAGTTTCCTCCAACACTCCAAAGATGTATAGGTTTGTAGGTTAATTGGCTTGGGTGTGTATACTTGGTATAAGTGTAAATTGTCCCTAGTGTGTGTAGGATAGTGTTAATGTGCGGGTCAGCGCGGTCTCGGTGGGATGAAGGGCTTGTTTCCATGCTGTATCTCCAAACTAAACTAAAATCTAATCCTGGATTTATGTTTTCAGTGAAGGGCAGTGACTCTATGGTAAAACCACAGTGGGTTGTTTGGAACAACGTCTCATTGTATTAAGGTATATCATGCCTGGTCAGAACTTGGATGAGATATCACCTAGGAAATAAAAGATGCTGTGGGAATATGGTCTTGGAAAACAGATGACCCACGCTACAGAATTGAATTTACAAATGGACAAATTGCTAGCATATCACAAAAACTTTAAAAATAACTGAGATTTGTTCCATACATGCATTTGATCTTCAATAACAATTTTTAAAACGGTCAATGCTAGAAACTTTGAAACAATCGCAAAAGCATTCACTGGTTAGACAATATGTCTAGAGATGACAACAAAATGAATTACTTACATATGAGTCCGATCCACAGATGTGGGTGGATGTCCATAATTATTCCAGCACTTCTGTTTTGTGTTTCTGATCTTCCATTATTTAGATGTAGGTTGTTTCTTCTGGATCTGTGAAGATCTGGAGGGTTAATTACTTCATGCATCATTTTACGTGGTGCTGGTCCAAAAGCAGATGCCTCTACCATTGTTTTTATCACTGGATATCATTAATCCTGTAAAAACGTGCACAAAATAGGGGATCAATGCCAGTTTACCAATATTATTGTGTGGCGCATAGACTTGCATGCTTAAGAAATGCTGGTTACAACAGACTCAGCAAGAAATGCTGGTTACAGGAAGCAAAGCCTTTTGGCCCATCATACTAATTCTACCCTGATCCTATTTTATATCCTCAACACATTCTCATTAACTTCGCCCAGATTCCATCACTCATCTACACATGACGGACAATTTAGATGCTCACTTACTCTGACAATCTCAACAACTTTGATGTGTGGGAGGAAACTGGAGAATGTGCCTACACATTCACAGGGAGAACATTCAAACTCTGTGCAGGAAGCACCCAAGTTCAGGATGAGGCTCTACCAATTGCACCATCATGCTGTCCTTTCACCTATTTGCATACTTTGCATATGAGCGATTCCTGTGGTCCTGTTCAAATTCTAAAATTAAGCGGGTTCAATTGAAGTTACAGTGACACTCCTTACAGAGGAAGTGACCACAGATCCCTCATTTGTGCACAAATGTAGAAATGAAGTGTCAGTGACTGGAGAGAGACACAACAGGCTGGAGTAATTAAGCGGCTCAGCATCACTGGAGAAAAGGAACGGGTGATGTTTCGGGTCGAGACCCTTCTTTGGACTGAGAATCAGGCGAAAGGGAAACAATTGATATAGACGGTGATGTAGAGAGATATAAAACAAATGAATGAAAGATATGCCAATAAATAACGATGATAAAGGAAACATTGTTAGCTGTGAAATAGGTGAAAGCTGGAGCCAGTAATTGGATGCAGTCTGGATGACTATTTCCTTCCTATAGCTGCACAGGTAAATACCCACAGTGATCCCTTAGGGTCCCTGGTTCCAGAGCTGCAAGAAGCTTAATGATCTCACATGTGATTGATATGAAGCGAGGACTGCGAAAAATCCCATCGGCCAACACATACCTTCTTACATTCACACACTTACCATCGCTGCAGCATGCCTAACACAGTTTCTCCTTGCAAACATACACGGAGATTTGCACAGTTTCCAGATCCACTCTTAAGTGATGATGAGTGATGACCTATAGACCCAACCATCGGGGTATTGTCTATAATTATATAGCAACTTCAGTAAAAAGTCATTCAACACATGAGAGGCTGAAACATAAAGCTCAGCTAAAATTCCCTGTTGCCAGCATCTCCAAAGAGGTAGCATAGGGATGAGTAACCTTTTTTGTGTGAGGAGAGCAGGATTGACTATCTGAATTATTTCTAAGAATGATCCCATGAATGCAAACATCTCAATTTCCCTCAAGACATCTGTGTACGTTTTGAATGCCAGCAGTTACACAGGAAAATCTGGGTAGTAAATCTATATTAATTTAGACCCAACAGAAGATCAGCAAATCATGAGGAGGTGCTCCTACAGGTTTCAGGTAACATACATTGATGTGAATTGATTATTATGCTGGAGCCTGGAAGAGCAATGTATCATAATAGAATACAAGTCACCTTTCAGTGACAGTGCTCATACTATGCCCCCTCTAATAGTTTGAATAGTTGCCAGCCAAATTAGTGTTTGACTGCACTGTGCCTGTACTTGCTGGAGTTTGGAAGGAAGAGGGGGAACCCCATTGAAACTTATCGAATAGTGAAAGGCTGGGATAGAGTGGATGTAGAGAGGATGTTTCCACTAGTGGAAGAGCCTAGAATGAGGGGTCATAGCAGAATTAAATGTATTTGCCACAGAAGGCTGTGGAGGCCATGTCAATTAATATTTTTAAGGCCGAGATAGATATATTCTTGATTAGTACGGGTGTCAGGGGTTAAGGCAGGAGAATGGGTTTAGGAGGGAGAGATAGATCAGCCATGATTGAATGGCGGAGTAGACTTGATGGGCCGAATGGCCTGATTCTGCTCCTATTACTGATGACCTTATGACCACCTATTCCAAGAAGATGCAGCCAGAAGCTAGGCCATCGAGCTTCAAATCAGTTGCCGCCTCCCTCCACAACCATCTACTACTTCATTCACTACAATTTAATCACAACTGGGGGAGGAGCACCAAGCAAAAAAAAAAAAGAAATACAAGAATGTCAAAATAAAATGAATGCTAGCAAATGGAGAGGCACAGACATCGAACAAAGTTTCTATGATGTGTGCAAATTTGACTCCATCCTACCGCAACCCGTCTCATTCCAGCCTTGCCATCACTCCTGTCCAACAAGTAGTTAAAATGGGCAAAGATAGACACAAACAGCTGGAGTAACTCAACAGATGAGACAACATCCCTGGAGAAAAGGAAATGTTTCGTGTTGAGATCATTCTTCAATCTGAAGAAGGGTCTCGACCCAAAATATCACCTATTCCTTTTGTCCAGAGATGCTCTCTGACCCGCTGAGTTACTCCAGCATTTTGTTCTATCTTCGGTTGAAACCAGCATCTGCAGTTAAAATGGCTACATTGTAACATAGGCAGGTAGTGCAGGAGTCCCCTGCGGTCATCTCCCTCCTAAACAGGTATACCATTTTGGATACTGTTGAGGGAGATGGCTCATCAGGGGAATGCAGCAGCAGCCAAGTTCATGGCACCATGGGTGGCTCTGCAGCACATGAGGGGGGAAAAAGGAGGGGAAGGGCAATAGTAATAGGGGATTAAATTGTCAGGGGAATAGATAGGCGTTTCTGCGGCCACAAACGAGACTCCAGGATGGTATGTTGCCTCCCTGGTGCAAAGGTCAGGGATGTCACTGAATGGCTGCAGAACATTCTGGAGGGGGCAAAAATCAAAAAGGGCCACTTTTCAGCAAAATTGTATAAGGGGTAAGTGCGTTGTAAAGACAAGCCTGAAGGCTTTGTATCTCAATGCAAGGAGTATTCGTAATAAGGTGGACGAGTTGAACGTGCAGATAGATATTAATGATTATGATATAGTTGGGATCACGGAGACATGGCTCCAGGGTGACGTAGGCTGGGAGCTGAACATCCAGGGATATTCAATATTCAGGAGGGATAGAGAGAAAGGAAAAGGAGGTGGGGTAGCGTTGCTGGTTAGAGAGGAGATTAACGCAATGGAAAGGAAGGACATTAGCTTGGAGGATGTGGAATCGGTATGGGTAGAGCTACAAAAACACTAAGGGGCAGAAAACGCTGGTGGGTGTTGTGTACAGGCCACCTAACAGTAGCAGAGAAGTTGGGGATGGTATCAAACAGGAAATTAGAAATGCGTGCGACAAAGGCAAAACAGTTATAATGGGTGACTTCAATCTACATATAGATTGGGTTAATCAAATTGGCAGGGGTGCTGAGGAAGAGGATTTTTTTGGAATGTATGCGGGATAGTTATCTAAATCAACATGTAGAGGAACCAACGAGAGAGCAGGCTATTTTAGACTGGGTTTTTGAGTAATGAGGAAGGGGTAGTTAGCCGTCTTGTTGTACGTGCCCCCTTGGGCAAGAGTGACCATAATATGGTTGAGTTCTTCATTAGGATGAGAGTGACATTGTTTAATTCAGGAAACAATGGTTCTGAACTTAAAGAAAGGTAACTTTGAGGGTATGAGACGTGAATTGCCAAGATTGACTGCAATTAATTCTAAAAGGGTTGACGGTGGATATACAATGGAAGACATTTAAAGACTGCATGGATGAAACAAACAAAAATTGTTCATCCCAGTTTGGCAAAGAATAAATCGGGAAGGAGTGCATCGTGGATAACAAGGGAAATCAGGGATAGTATCAAAGCAAAGGATGATGCGTACAAAGTAGCCAGAAAAAGCAGCATACCAGAGGACTGGGAGAAATTCAGAGACCAGCAGAGGAGGAAAAGGGCTTAATTAGGAAAGGAAAATAGATTATGAAAGAAAACTGGCAGGGAACATAAAAACTTGACTGCAAAAGTTTTTATAGATATGTGAAGAGAAAGAGGTTAGTTAAAACAAATGTAGGTCCCTTGCAGTCAGAAACAGGTGAGTTGATCATGGGAACAAGGATATGGCGGACCAATTGAATAACTACTTTGGTTCCGTCTTCACTAAGGAAGACATAAATAATCTGCCGGAAATAGCAGGGGACTGTGGGTCAAAGGAGGAATTGAGTGAAATCCAGGTCAGTCGGGAAGTGGTGTTGGGTAAATTGAATAGATTAAAGGAACGATAAATCCCCAGGGCCAGATAGGCTGCATCCAGAGTACTTAAGGACGTAGCTCAGGAAATAGTGGATGCATTAGTGATAATCTTTCAAAACTCTTTAGATTCTGGAGTAGTTCCTGAGATTGGCGGGTAGCAAATGTAAACCCTCTTTTTAAGAAGGGAGGGAGAGAGAAAATGGGGAATTACAGACCAGTTGTCTAACATCGGTAGTGGGAAACTGCTAGAGTCAGTTATTAAAGATGGGATGCAGCACATTTGGAAAGTGGTGAAATCATTGGACAAAGTCAGCATGGATTTACGAAAGGTAAATCATGTCTGACGAATCTTGTGGAATTTTTCGAGGATGTAACTAGTAGCGTGGATAAGGGAGAACCAGTGGATGTGGTATATCTGGACTTCCAGAAGGCTTTCGACAAGGTCCCACATAAGAGATTAGTATACAAACTTAAAGCATATGGTATTAGGGGTTCAGTATTGATGTGGATAGAGAACTGGTGGCAAACAGGAAGCAAAGAGTTGGAGTAAACGGGTCCTTTTCACAATGGCAGGCAGTGACTAGTGGGGTACCGCAGGGCTCTGTGCTGGGACAGCTATTTACAATATATATTAATGATCTGGATGAGGGAATTGAAGGCAATATCTCCAAGTTTGTCGGATGACACTAAGCTGGGGGGCAGTGTTAGCTGTGAGGAGGATGCTAGGAGACTGCAAGGTGACTTGGATAGGCTGGGTGAGTGGGCAAATGTTTGGCAGATGCAGTATAATGTGGATAAATGTGAGGTTATCCACTTTGGTGGCAAAACAGGAAAGCAGACTATTATTTAAATGGTGGCCGATTAGGAAAAGGGGAGATGCAGCGAGACCTGGGTGTCATGGTACACCAGTCATTGAAAGTAGGCATGCAGGTGCAGCAGGCAGTGAAAAAGCGAATGGTATGTTAGCTTTCATAGCAAAAGGATTTGAGTACAGGAGCAGGGAGGTTCTACTTCAGTTGTACAGGGTCTTGGTGAGACCACACCTGGAGTATTGCGTACAGTTTTGGTCTCCAAATCTGAGGAAGGACATTATTGCCTTAGAGGGAGTGCAGAGAAGGTTCACCAGACTGATTCCTGGGATGTCAGGACTGTCTTATGAAGAAAGAATGGATAGACTCGGTTTATACTCTCTGGAATTTAGGAGATTGAGAGGGGATCTTATAGAAACTTACAAAATTCTTAAGGGGTTGGACAGGCTAGATGCAGGAAGATTGTTCCGATGTTGGGGAAGTCCAGGACAAGGGGTCACAGCTTAAGGATAAGGGGGAAATCCTTTAAGACCGAGATGAGAAAGACTTTTTTCACACAGAGAGTGATGAGTCTCTGGAACTCTCTGCCACAGAGGGTAGTTGAGGCCAGTTCATTGGCTATATTTAAGAGTGAGTTGGATGTGGCCCTTGTGGCTAAGGGGATCAGAGGGTATGGAGAGAAGGCAGGTACGGGATACTGAGTTGGATGATCAGCCATGATCATATTGAATGGCGGTGCAGGCTCGAAGGGCTGAATGGCCTACTCCTGCACCTAATTTCTATGTTTCTATGTTTCTATGTAACGGCACCTGCTGATGCCCGCAGGTAATCGAACCCTGCGGTTGGCTGTCTCGGAAATATGACTTTGGGGCGGGGTTATGTTTTGCGCGCTTTCTGGGTGATGCCCTTTCAGTCGTTGTGGTTAGATCTGTGTATTAGCCGTTTTGAGTCACTTCATTGATTTCTTCGTTTTGTTAATAAAACTTGTTTGGAAAATCGACTCTCGTCTCATCCGAAAAATTGTTGACCCTGACGCGTCCAATTGAAGTTTGGATGACAGCATGCAGGACAATTACCTTCCCATCGCCGCTCCCAACGCCCATCAAAACGCTGTCAGCCTGAAACTGCTCGTGTTTTGTCCGGATAAGCCTCAGGTGTGGTTCGCCCACGTTGAGGCATAGTTTCATCTGCAGCACATAGTCGTGGACGAGACAAAGTACTTCCATGTGGTGGGAGCCCTGCCGCAGGAGTCCACCTCCCGTCTACTGCCTTATCTTCGGGACCCTCCCGCAATCGCTAAATATGACGGCCTCAAGGCCCTTCTATTACACTCTTTTGGACTCAGCCACCGGGACCGTGCCACCCGCATCCTTCACATGGACAGTTTGGGAGATCGCCGGCGGTCCGTTCCATCGTCAAGATGCTCGCAGTCATGGATGGCCACCGCCTGTGCCTGTTGTTCGAACAGGCATTTCTCGAGCAGAAGTCTGCCTAATGCTCACCGGCACGGACTTCACTGATTGAAGCTCGCGGAGCGGGCAGACGAATTCTGGATGACCAGACACCAGGATATCTGCACCATCAACCGCGTGCCCGCACCAGCGCGCCTTTCACCTCGGCGGCTCCGCGAGTAGAGCACGCCCTCGTCTCCCACCGAAGAACCATAGCAACATCCCGAGACTCGCGGTAGGCATTGTTGGTGTTACTATCACCTCCGCTATGCCGCCGTCCCTGCACGTTTCAGGGAAATGCCTCGGCCGATGTCTGTAGAGGCGATCGTGATTGGCCCAAACAAACGCCTCCACGTCCGCGACTGCCATTCCGACTGTCGTTTCCTGATAGACTCCAGTGCAATCGTCAGCATCCTTCCCCCGAATGGCCGTGACATTCGTGCTTGTAAGAAAGGCCCAATTCTATCGGCCATTAATGGGAGTGACATCCGAACGTACGGTTATGCAGACCCTCACCCTCACTTTCAACTCCCGCCCATACAAGTGGACATTTCTCATTGCCAACATTGCCCAGCCACTCTTGGGAGCCGATTTCCTACGCGCTTTCTCCCTCATCATCAATTTACAGGGCGGTCGCATGATTCCGCGGTCGGCCATCGGCCCCTCTGCATCGCGCAGCCCACCACCGCCTGTCCCGCAGCTTAACGCCATTGCCAAGGTCGAAAGCCCATACGCCTCCCTGCTCTCCGAGTTTCCCAAGCCCCTTACGCCCCGTTTCAGTGGGGCAGCTCCCCGACACGGGTTTGTGCACCTTATCCCCACCAAGGTGCATGGCCAGGCGCGCCGCCTCCCACGGGACAAACTACGCATCGCCCGGGATGAATTCCAACAGATGGAGGACAGCCCGTGGGCCTCCGCGCTACATATGGTCACAAAAGCATCTGGGGGGTGGAGACCATGCGGTGATAACAGGCGCCTTAACGTGGTAACCACAGCAGACCGTTACCCAGTGCCTCATATCCAGGATTTATCCGTGGAGGCAGGCGTGGCATTTGAGGGTGCCAAGGCAGCCTTGGCTGATGCCACCATGCTGGCACAACCGCGCGCGTCCACTCCCACAGCGTTCACCGTCGACGCCTCGGATGCTGCCATGGTTGCAGTTTTGGAGCAGTTCGTTGACAACCGCTGGCAGCCATTGGGGTTTTTCCACCAGCAGCTACAAGCCCCAGAGTGCAAATACAGCGCTTTCGATCGAAAGTTCCTAGCGCTCTACCTGGCCATCAGGCATTTCAGGTATTTCCTCGGGGGCCGTGCGTTCACCGTGTTTACGGACCACAAACCCCTTACTTTCTTTGCTCCACCATGTAGGGGTCATCTGCCAGCCGTTTCGCCCATATTGAGTACGCTTGTTTCATCACCAACTGTTACCATTGCTTTTTTACCTGTTTCCGGTTTTGTTCCGCCGGCCCCACTTGTTACGACCTTCCCACTTTCGCAGTCCTCGCGCCCTCCCGACCCTGTTTTGCATGGCCCTCCTGTTTCGCCCGCCCCGCCTTCGAAGACCATGCGTTCCAGACGACTCATCCGGCTCCCTGCTCGGTGCCGTACCTCGGGTTCTGGGTGGGGGGGGGGGGGAGGGGTGGCCTTGTAGGTAATCGAACCCTGTGGTCGGGCACCTCGGACATGTGGAGGGGTTGTCTGAGCGATACTCCTTCAGTCGTTATGGACCACCATTGTGGCTGGATCTGTGTATTGGCTGTGTTTAGTCACTTAGTTGATTTCATCGTTTTGTTAATAAAACTTGTTTGGAAAATCGACTCTCTTCTCATCTGCCAAAACATCCCAATTAAAAATGTAACAGGATCCTGGGTGCGAACAATATTGTTGATGAGGTTAAAAAAAATTGAAGTTCAAGCAGTCAAACATTTACAATCCCATTCTCCTCCAAAGAATAAGCAAACTAATATCTATATCCACTGGGGCAACCGCCTCAGCAATGAGGACTTGTTTCTCTGTTGGTTAGACCATGTTATTAGTATGCCTGACATCAGACTCCTGAACCAGAAAATCTATTCCAAGCCCTATCATGGGTGATTACCAGCAGAAAAAGCAAAAGGTTCAAGGATGTGCTGAAAGGCTCCTCAAAATAATGCAACATTTTCACTTAATCTTGGGAATCGCCAGACCATAGCTGCTCACATTGTTTCCATGCATTGGTAGCCAATAGAAGACCCTGGTGAGGACCACCTTGTAAACCACATACCCACTTGTCCTCATCACAAGCTCCTCCTGTTCTACCTATGGGACTGCAGCATCCATGTGGGTCTTATCCGTCACGCATTAGTTTACCTGGGTGACACTATCAGGCACAGGTTCAAGGCTGAAGCTAAGTCTGACGAAGTTATAAATCTCTAATATCTAAACATCATCTCCAGATGCATTGCTCCTTAATAGTTTTAGTTAAGAGCTGAGCATCCTGGTGACTACCCAGCTGAAACCCTTCTCCATATCTTGTTCAGTATTGCCAAGCTGTCCTTCCATTTGCTGCTCCACCTGCTCATGGATCTGTCGAATGAGCCCTCTTTCAATTTCATCCACAACAAATCCTGAAGGAATTGTTGATTCCTTGGAGCTGCTTTTTATTCCTGCTTTCCGGTGGTTATCAACTCCACAATTGTAAGCCAATTTCACAATGGAGTCATAAATTGGCCATTGGGAACTGAAGGAATGTCACCAGTGCACACAGGATGGCACTCTCCATGTAAATGCAATACAGATGCTCCCCAATTTACCATGCTTCGACTTCCGATATTTCGACTTTACAATGGTGCAAACGTTCGGCGACGGCAGCGAGCCACAGCTCACTTCTGGTCACGTGATCAAATTATATTAAATGCGTTTTCGACTTAAGATATTTTCGATTTACGCTGGGTTTATCGGAATGTAACCCCATCGTAGGTTGAGGAGCAGCTGTACACACATAGAAACGCATAATCAAAACTCATATTATATGCTGCAAAGTTTTGATTGTGTCCCTGGAGTGATTTAATGCATAAACCAATCATATAGAGTAAAATATACATGCACTCTACAACTGAAGTTGTCAGCCTTCACTTCTTCCCACCTATTTTTACCTTCAAACACTTGATCATGAAAGGGACATTGCTATCTCTCTCTGTTCCAGTACTTTAGTGCTCCCTTCAGCTGTTCCAGGCACTGAAAGACGTTTTGAAACCTTTTTCCTTCCTCTTGGATCTCAATGTTTATCTATCTTTCAATTTCAAGGAGACAGGTGAAGACAAAGAATCCACGGAGGCTTAAAGTATAACTGTATGAAACGGAATAAAGTGAAACAATGAGGGCAAAAATACCGGTTACAGACAAAGTGAGTCTTAAATGAAACAGAAACCGCTGGTCATACTCTGCAGGTCGGCCAACATCGGTGGGAAAAAAATTGGGGTTAGCAATACAAGGTGATGACCTTCCATCAGCATGGGCCAGTCGTCATATAAATAAGACAGAAATGTTACTTTAAATCATTGAAGTTAATGCTGAGTTTTGAAGGCTGTAACTGTAACATGTCAAGTCAGAGGGTGCCGTACTCTTCCTCAAGCTTATGCTGGGATACATTGGAACAGTCTGAGGTTAGAGATAGAGGGACTAGAAGAGGAGTGGGATGTAGAATGGATGTGAGACGCAATTGAAAACTCATGCTCCTTCTTGCAGACTAAACAGAGGTGTTGTACAAAGCAGCCACAGTCCGTATTTGTTTTCCCCAATGTAGAGAAGATGAACTGATACATTTTGCTCTCCCCTCAATATTTCAAAGCGATCATTCCCTCTGTGATTCCCTTCCCACCGTTCAGTGACCCAAATAATTCTTCCAAGTTAAGCAACAGTTCTTTTGTGTTTCTTCCAGTGTCATGGAACACATTTAGTATTACACTGTGGTCTCCACTACATTGTGGAAACCAAAAATAGATTGGGTGATTGCTTTGCAGAAGACTTCCGTTCAGTTCACAAGGGGTACGCAAGCTCCCAGTCATCTGACATGTTATTTCTCCATCGTATTCCAACTCTGATTTCTGAATCTTTGCCCACCTGCACCATTCCAAAAAAACCCTAAAGTAAACTGGAGGAAGAGAATCTTATCGCATTATTAGACATGGTATACCATTCAGAATCCAACGTTTGAAATAATTTGAAAGTATATTTTTAATAATTTCGGGTAACATTCATTCCAACTTCTATCATACGATACACACAAAAAGCTGGAGTAACTCAGTGGGATAGCGGCATCCCTGGAGAAAAGGAATGGGTGACGTTTTGGGTCGAGACCCTTCTTCAGACCCGAAACGTCACCCATTTTTTCTCTCCAGAGATGTTGCCTGTCCCGCTGAGTTACTCCAGCTTCTTGCGTCTATCTTTGGTTTAAACCAACATCAGCAGATCCTTCCTGCACTGCCAGTTTCTATCATTCTGGACAGTTTTGATATAAAGTCACCAGCCTGTAATAATAAAGCCACCGGGTGATCAAGTTGTGCTGTTCCTCTCTCAGCACTTCAAATCCCCCTCCCATTCTGAATCCGACATTTCTGTCATGGGCCTCTTCCATGGCCAGAGTGAGGCCCAGTACAAATTGGAGGAAAGCACCTCATATTACACGTGTAGTTTGCCCCCCAGCGATATGAACACTGACCTTCAATTTCAGGTAGTCCTTGCTTTCTGCCTCCTTCCCCTCTTCTTCCCAGCTCTCCCACAAGCTTACTATCTCTGCCTCTTTCTTTCTTTTTCCTGCCCCCCCAACATCATTCTGAAGAAGGCTCAACCCGAAACGTCGCCTATTCCTTCTCTCCATATATGCTGCCTCACCCGTTGAGTTTCTCCAGCATTTCTGTCTAGCCTGTAATATTAACTCAATTTTCTTCACTCCCCAAAGGCTTTATCTTATATTTCAGAATTCCTGCATCTACAGTATTTTGTACTACATGAATCCAGCATTATTTTTTTCCTTTCTCTTCCTGTTTTGACTCATCTTCTTGCATTTACATCTGCAGCATGCAGAGCAGTTGCAACTAACAAGCCTTCTTCAACTTGTCTCATGGGAAGCATTGAGGACACTACTACAGGGTCCAGATAAATGCTTATCTAAATATACCAGTCACAGTCCCCAGATGTCACAGATGCAAACAGTGGTTCCTTTGATTTCTTGTTGTTCTCCAAATGCCCTCGGTCCAGCATGGTGAGTATATAAAGTGACCATTGCCCAGAAATCCTTCTCTGGTAGTGCCATACAATGTACTTCTCTATTAGCTTTATATTCTGGACACAAAATTAATTCATTTGACATCAATAAATGAATCTTAGCAATGAGTGTGCCCAGTGATGCAAGTGAAAGTTTAAACAAATCGTAGACTTTGCTGGACACTTTCGAGGAAGAAAGCAGATTGCAACAAATAAACTCATATTTCTGTAAAGTCTTTAGCATACAAAGTTGTGCCCAGTTTCTGCATAGATGTGTAATCAGACAAAGCTTTACAAAGAGACAGTGAAGGTGAAGGCAAGGATACGATGACACGTGTTATGAGTCTTAGAGAAAGAAGGGGAATGGAAGATTCTCGGATTGGAATTTCAGAGTTTGGTCTTAGTGATGGATGCATCATGGGAAATAGGTCACAAGTATGGAAAGAAAGTGGGAATCCTGCCAGGAGAACACAGGATATGTAAGTCTAAAGGTGACAAGAACCTCGTTTCAAAAGCAGGTCACATGAAACAGGGATGGACATGGTCATTGGGGGGGTCACACAATATGCTGGAGAAACTCAGCGGGTGCAGCAGCATCTAAGGAGTGAAGGAGATAGGCGACGTTTCGGGTCGAGACCCTTCTTGGTCAATGTTAGGGTAATAGGTTTAGGGCTTTGTGATGGAGAATGTATTCATCACTCATACCACAAAGGGTCAAATAGGATTTAAAAAAATACAAAGTGCTGAAGTAACTCAGTGGATCAGGCAGCATCTCTGGAGAACATGGATAGGTGACATTTCAAGTCAGGACCCTTCTACAGACTGAAAAGTATTTGTAAACCACAATCTCCAGCGTAAAATAGGATGTCTAATGGGCCTGTCCCACTTATGTGACTTTATCGGCGACTGCCGGCATCCATCGTACGTCGTTACAGTTCGCCGAAAATGTTCAACATGTTTAAAATCCAGCGACGACCAGAAAATACAGCTATCACCACGCGACATGTCGTCGGGGTGTCGCCTGTATGGTCGTGAGTAGTCTCCTCAGTCGCCCAAAGAGTCGTAGCGTCTTTCTGGGCGCAACTGGATTTTCAACATGTTGAAAATTTTCGACGACCTGCCAAATAAGTTGCATAAGTGGGACTGGCCCATAAGTTATGAGTAACTTCCCTAAAATGAGGTGTCGATTAGGATGCGACTTTTCTGAAGACCAGGGTACAGATTTTTTTGCCAGTGGCTGTAAATTCCCAGCATTAATTGGAATTGTTTTGTTCTATTGGGAAATGATGGCACATTCTTGAAAGGTAAAGGGCCTGTCCCACTTCCGTGTCCTTGGCACGTAAATTACGCGACCTTGTGGTCGCGTTGAGGAGCACGGGCATCATATGGCCACGCATGGCCGGTCCCACTGAGAAACGCGGTGGGGTATGTAGTTGTGCGTGGCATCGCACGGGGCTCCGAAACTTTTGTAGCAGACAAAGTCTTTGCGCGCCAATGGCCTGTCGCGGAACTGATGGCCAAAGAGGGACTGGCCCAAGATCCTGGCGTGACGCAGCATCTCACCTCCAACTGCAGCAGAAGCAGACAAACGATGGTCGAGCACGACCTGGGGCTCACGGCCATTGCGGTCCGGATCCGCCCCCACTTCTACTCCCAGAGCGAGACCAAGAAAATTGAAGATAGACACAAAATGCAGGAGTAACTCAGCGGGACCGGCAGCATCTCTGAAGAGAAGCAATGTGTGATGTTTTGGGTTAAGACCCTTCTTTTCAGACTGAAGAAGGGTCTTGAACCGAAACATTATCCATTGCTTCTCTCCAGAGTTGCTGCCTGTCCCACTTACATGTCCTTGGCACGCAAATTACGCGACCCCGTAGTTGCGTTGAGGCGCACGGGCATCGTATGGCCGCACGGGGCCGGTCCCACTGAGAAACGCGGACGGGGTATGTATTTGTGCGCGACATTGCGCGGGGCTCCAAAATTTTTGTAGCGAACTAAAACTTTGCGCGCCAATGGGCTGTCGCAGAACTGATGGCCAAAGTGGGATTGGCCCAAGACCCTGGCGCGATGCAACGTCTCACCTCCAACTGCAGCAGAAGCAGACAAACGATCGCTGAGCACGGCCTGGGGCTCACGGCCATTGCGGTCCGGATCTGCCCCCACTTCTAATCCCAGAGCGGGGCCAAGAAAATTGAACATAGACACAAAATGCAGGAGTAACTCAGCGGGACCAGCAGCATCTCTGGAGAGAAGCAATGTGTGACGTTTCGGGTCAAGACCCTTCTTTTCAGACTGAAGAAACATCATCCATTGCTTCTCTCCAGAGTTGCTGCCGGTCCCGCTGAGTTACTCCAGCTTTGTGTCCATCTTCAAATGACGTCACGCGCTCCAGACGGTTGTGTGGTCGAATGAAGTCACACACGACCTTTGCGGTACCGTCACAAAGGACACGTAAGTGGGACAGGCCCTTTAGTCAAACTCCACTGTCTCTCTATTGGTCATACTCAGTATAGACCTTTGTTCTATTGAAACAGTCCCCATCCTATTTATTGTGCTTTGAGACAGAAAACCTTTTGGCAAAATCCCTCTCCGAAAGATTATACCCACAGCCAGTATCAATTATATTCTCATGAGGTAGAGCTAGAAGAACATTGTTAAGTAACAGGATGGATCAGGGTATGACTTGCAAGCACTGAGTTATCTTACGTGGACTCAGACTTTGGCCTGCAATTTATTCTGTATCAAGTATGTGAGTGGTAAATTTGCAATGGTTCTTGCTGCTGGCTCTGAGAATCAAGGTGATACTGTTGTAGCTGTACCTCTGACTCGTTGCTAATGAGATTCTGTGCTGTCAGCATTGCATCACAAATCTATTCCTGTTATTCTTGAACTGGACGTATATTGGGGTCACAGTTGTTGAAAAACAATGTCCATATCCTTCCACTGAGAAACCTCAATTCAAGAAGTAGGAAAATAAGGTTTTAGTAATGTTGTTGGAAATGCACTGCATTGTCCCTGTTCCCTGCAGACCTGAAGCTCTCCTGTCTTAGTTCAGGGATGTGCGTGTCCCCTTTGTTTTGCGGGTCATGGAGTTCAAGCCCGACTTTGAAGATCAGTGCAAATTCTAGGTAGGACCTACTGTACATAACTGAGGGTCTGCTACAAGGACTAAAGAGCATACTGGATTTTAAGCTGAGGCCATCTGCTTCTCAGGCAGATGTGATAGATCCGAGAGCATGCTTTCAGAGGACAGCAAATACATTCTGTTCTACGTTGTTTTCCTTCAAAACTCCTGCCTTAATGTATAGATTCAGTCCAATTTGCTTTATTTTTACAACAGACATTTACCAGCAGTTAGTGATTTATGTTCATATTCTGACATACATATTTTTCTACATTCGCACAGAATATTTAACCTTATTTACTAAAGCAAATTATTGGCTCATACCAACCTTCCTTGAAATTCATTTTTAATCACATTCTGCTATCTGTTCATAATTTAAAAACAAATGTTACACATTAAAAAAATGTTTGCTCGCACATAAAATCTTGGGAATTCATCCCATTGAAGTAATCTACTAATTCCACTTTCTAACTCCCAACCCACAAATCTGTAAGTTACTGTATTAACATTTCCTCCATATCTATCCATCTATCCATCCATCCACCCATCCATCCACTTTTAAAACTGTGTGTGTGTGTGAGTGTGTGTGAGAGTGTATGAGAGTGTGTGTGTGTGTGTGTGTGTGTGTGTGTGTGTGAGTGAGTGAGTGAGTGAGTGAGTGTGTGTGTGTGTGTGTGTGTGTGTGTGTTGTGTGTGTGTGTGTGTGTGTGTGAGTGAGTGAGTGAGTGAGTGAGTGAGTGAGTGAGTGTGTGTGTGTGTGTGTGTGTGTACGGCATTTTGCCTTTGAAACGTATCTCCACGAACACCAGACTTAAAAATGCGGAGAGTTTTACAATTCCAGTAGGGTTTTATCATGTCCACAAATCCACTCCTTGGTCAATTATTTCCCCAGATTTTGAATAAAATTGTTCACAGAACTCACTTTAAAAAATATATAATTGCCGATTGATGTCACAACGCCCACATGCCCACCAATCGAGGCCTACCTGCATCCTGGCCCCGCCCCCCCGCTGCCCGCGACCAGCCCACGAACGCTCGCGCCATGCCACCTGCAGCTGGACTCCCACGCCCGCCCGCTCCATCCTATAGCGGCTATAGGATCTTTGGAAAGAACGAGCGTTCTGCAGATCGGGAGGTCACAGCAGGTTACAGCCGGTCACCAGCTTGCTTCAGAAACCTCTCCGTCTCCCCCGCCTGATGGTAGAACATGGCGACCGTTATTGTTGCACGGGGCACATGATGAGAAGGCGGCCCTCATGGCTGCAAACCCAATATGCTGCCAGTCGTGCCTCTCGCAAGTCCTTTGATAAAAACCTTGCGACCCCCCCCCCCCCTCTCTCTCTCTCTCTCTCTCCCCCACCTCTCTCTCCCCCTCCTGTTCCCCCCACTTCCTGTTCTCCCCCCCTCCCCCTTCCCTGTCCTCACTCTCTAGATGTGCCTGCAAGTTGTGAGCTATGCATCAGTAGATAGGGCAGTTATGGGGTAAAAGGAACAAATTAATAATATTAATATATTTGTGTGTGTGTGTGTGTGTGTGTGTGTGTGTGTGTGTGTGTGTGTGTGTGTGTGTGTGTGTGTGTGTGTGTGTGTGTGTGTGTGTGTGTGTGTGTGTGTGTGTGTGTGTGTGTGTGTGTGTGTGTGTGTGAGATTTTGAATTTGAAATGTATCTCCTCAAAAACCAGATGCCAAAACGGGGAAATGTTTACATATTTCAGTAAAGATTTTCCTTGTAATTTTATAAATCTGCTCCTCTATACATTCTGTACATTATTTTCCCGACATTTGTATTAAAATTTTTGACCAATCAGACCTTTTTTTTTAAAATCTGACCACTGCCCAGCTGGTGACGTTACAATAACAGTGAAATGTTTACATTTTCTGGTAGAAACTTTTCTTATGAATTAAAAAATCCAATCCCCTATAAATTTGGTCAGTTATTTTCTGAGATATTTACTAAAATTTATAACCAAATTGACATTTTAAAAACATAAGTTGCCCAGCTGCTGACCTCACAAAGCCTTTCCTCATGGCCTCGACCCCACCCACCGCTCTAGATTAATGCAGCTGCTGTCAATGCACATGCGCTGTTTTCCATGAAGTACGTTAGCTCCCCCCCCATTCTTCAAAAGGTGCAGAAAGATCGAGAAAGTTCTGCAGCAAAGATCCTACAGCTCTGCTATGCTATAGGATCTTTGTTCTGCAGATCGCGAGGTCAGAGGCAAAGATCCCATAGCAAGCTCCGCTATAGGATCTTTCGTCAGAAGCGCCCATGCGCTGAAGAAGTTTTCTCGCTGCCCATGCAGCTTGTGAAGCCACGCCCCTCCCATCCCCTGCCCGCTCGCTCACTCAGCTGCTGGTTTCCAGAGAGTCAAGCCAGTGCTGTCTCTCTCCGCTGTTCGCAGCCAACTCATTCGCTCGACTACCCCCCCTCCTCTTCTCACCTCCTCCCCTCTCCTCCCTCCCTCTTCTCTCAACCCGACCTCCTCTCTGTGTCCGTGTCTGCGGCCTGATCCACTGTAACCCTGGTGGAAGCTTTTGGTAGGCCTCAACAAAGAGCCGATAGCTTTCTATAGGATCATTGGTCCTTGGATCGCTCCGTGCTCGCTCGGGCCCCCGTGACCTGCTGCCCTGCCTCACTCCTTCCTTCCTTTCTCTCTCTCTCTCTCTATCTCTCTCTCTCCCTCCCCCTCTCTCTCTCTCTCTCTACCCCCTCTCTCTCTCTCTCTCTCTCTCTCTCTACCCCTCTCTCTCTCTTACCCCCCTCGCTCTCTCTCCCCCCCTCGCCCGCACCCCCCTTCTCCCCCTCCACCACTCCCTTCCCCCCATCTCAGCCCCCTCTCTCCTCCCCTCTCCCCACCCACTCCCTATCTCTTGCCCTTCTGTCTGCCACTCTCACTCTGTCTCTCTCCATTCTCTCTCTACCCTCACTCTCTACCACCCCACTCCCTCTATAGACTCGCCTGCGAGTTGGGGCTATGCGTCAGTGGGGTAAAAGGAGCAAATTAATAATATTAATATAATATCAAGGGGGGGTATTTTAGCATGTGTGGGGGGTAGTTAGTGTGTGTGTGGGGGGTGGTTAGTGTGTGTGATGACGCTTGCCACCCACCCCACCCCCACAACAACGCGTTAGAGGAACAGACCCAACGGGTCTGCACTTGGTCTAGAATACTTATAAATCTCTGATCTTGGATGTGGGTGTATTTGTGTATTTGTGTGTTTTTCTGTAATTCACATCTCCTCGTAAACACGACACGCTAACGGGGACATTTTTACATATTTTGATAGAGATTTACCTCATGATCTCGAAAATCGCCTCATCTGAAAATTTGATTCATTATTTCCCGAGGTTTTAATTAAAATTGTTCACAAATCTGAGATCTTGTTTACAGCTAATGAGCTGATGACATCACAATGGCTCTGCTCCTCGCAGCCAGCTGCGCACAGTGTTCAGAGTACAGCCTGCACGAGCTGCAAGTTACGTTAACCCACCCACCGCCCCCCCCCCCCCCCCCACTCAGTCGACTCACACTCGGCCGGCTGTCCACCCCGCCCACAACCCAGCCGTCCTCCCCCCAGGGCTCTGGATTTAAGCCGCTGAACAGGCAGTAATTTGGTTGCGCATCCGAGAGCTCTTCTCCCCCCTCTTCCCCTCCTCTCCTCCACTCCCTCCTCACCCCCTCCTCCACCCTCCTCTCCCCCTTCCAACGGGAACCAACGGGTCCTCCTTGGTCTAGTAATATTTAAATGTTAGGAGGTTTCCTGCCTCAACAACTCATTAAGGCAGAGAGTTCCAATCTTTACCAATCTCAACTGACCTAAACATTTCCACAAGAGATGTTGCCTGTCCCACTGAGTTATTCCAGCACATTGTGTTTTCCCATTTAATCTACAGTCCCTTTGGTCTATAACCATTTCACTTTTTGCTCTATAACCATGATCCCTATATCTGTAGGAAGGAACTGCAGATGCCGATTTAAACCGAAGGTAGACACAAAAAGCTGGAGCAACTCAGCAGGTCAGATAGCTTCTCTGGAGAAAAGGTATAGCAGACGTTTTGGGTCAAAATCCCTCTTCAGACTGAGAGTCAGAGGAAAGAGAAACGAGAGGTATAGAGAGATACAGAACAAATGAATGAAAGATATGTCCTATATGTAAACTTCTCTTTTGTCATAGTCAAAGTTTTCAAACAACCATACAGAACAGAATGAAATATAAACAGATTAAATTTGAACAAACATTTAGGGGCTGCCACAGACATGGATGGTTAATGGTCTGTGATGCTCTCTAAGAATGCAAAGCAAACATAAAATATTAATAATAACTTAATTGAAAGAGTACATCTCTTGGTATTTGACTGATCACAGAATTATGAATCAGGAACTCTTTTGGGAAGACATCAGTGACAATTAACAATAATATAGACATAACTACAAACGGAAGACTGATCTTAATAAGATAAAGTATTAGTACTGTGCAGTAACAGCCTCATAATCCCGTAATTCTCATTGGGAGTTGCTTGGCCTTGCTGGGCCTGCCAAGTTGACTGATGAATTGCTGTTCCTCAAACTTATACTGCACAGTGTTGTCATTCAGTAATCAGCCAAAAAAAGGGAGATCAACATAGCGCAGCAGTAGAGCTGCTGCTTTACAGCGCCAGGGACCCGGGTTCAATCCTGACTAGGGTGCTGTCTGTACGGAGTTTGTACGTTCTCCTGAGACCCCGTGCATTTTCTCTGGGTGCTCTAATTTCCTGCCACCTTCCAAAGATGTGCAGGTTTGTAGCTTAATTGGCTTCTGTAAATGATCCCTTGTACAGAATAGAATAAGTGTACAATGTACTTGTTGGTCGGCGCCCGCACTTGATGGGCCGAAGGGCCTATTTCTACACTATACTATAGATTAAACTAAACATGGGAATGGGATGGAGATTAAAATGTCAGACAACAGGAAGTCCACAGTTAATCTTGTGGAAGGAACAGAGATGTGCCAACAAGCAGTCAGTGTTTTGTGGAAGTGACAACATCATAAGCATTAAATGCAGCACACAAAAATTTGAAAAAGTACAATTAAAACATTGTTTGCCTGGAAGGACCTAATATTTATTATCTTTCCTGTTGGCACGCAGTGACTAGTGGGGTACCGCAAGGCTCGGTGCTGGGACCGCAGCTATTTACAATATACATCAATGATTTGGATGAAGGGATCAAAGTAACATAAGCAAATTTGCAGATGACACAAAGCTGGGTGGCAGTGTGAACTGTGAGGAAGATGCTCTTAGAATGCAGGGTGACTTGGACAGGTTGGGGGAGTGCAGATACATGGCAGATAAAGTTAAATGCGGATAAATGTGAGGTTATCCACTTTGGTAGCAAAAACAGGAAGGCAGATTACTCTCAAAATGGCGTCAGGTTGGGAAAAAGGGAAGTACAACGGGATCTGGGGGTCCTTGCTCATCAGTCTATGAAAGTAAGCATACAGGTACAGCAGGCAGTGAAGAATGCGAATGGCATGTTGGCTTTTATAACAAGAGGAGTCGAATATAGGAGCAAAGAGGTCCTTCTGCAATTTGATAGAGCCCTAGTGAGACCACACCAAGGAGTATTGTGCGGAGTTTTGGTCCCCTAATTTGAGGAAGGACATTCTTACTATTGAGGGAGTGCAGCGAAGGTTTTCAAGGTTAATTCCCGGGATGGTGGGACTGTCATATGCTGAGAGAATGGAGCAGCTGGGCTTGTACACTGGAGTTTAGAAGGATGAGAGGGTATCTCATTGAAACATATAAGATTGTTAAGGGTTTGGACACTCTAGAGACAGGAAACATGTTCCCGATGTTGGGGGAGTCCAGAACCAGAGGCCACAGTTTAAGAATAAGGAGTAAGCGATTTAGAACGGAGACGAGGAAGCACTTTTTCTCACAGAGAGTGGTGAGCCTGTAATTCTCTGCCTCAGAGGGAGGTGGAGGCAGGTTCTCCAGATGCTTTCAAGAGAGAGCTAGATAGGGCGCTTAAAAATAGCAGAGTCAGGGGATATGGGGAGAAGGCAGGAATGGGGTACTGATTGGGGATGATCCTAGGCTATTCCACTTGTGAGGCCCCTCCCAATCCCCCACCCCCACGACTCAAGGAAGATGGAAGAGTGTTTTAAATAATTTCAGTAAAGCCAAGGATGATGACGGGTGTTTGAAATTCCGCAATTTGCAATTCCTTCTCTGAAGGACATAAATTGTTATTGTTAAATACCCCTGAGTTTAGACTTTTGAAGCCTGCAAGTATCCAAAGATGTTCCCTGCACCCACCATCGCTGCTTACTGGAGCACGTGTGAAAGTTTGCCGGACCCCAGTGCCACCAGATGTGCAGCCAAGCGTGGACAATGAGATAAGGGGCTGGAAACCTGCGCTTTTAAAAAATGTATTTATTGCCAGTGCTAGTGTCAAGTTATCGGCTTAAAATAGTATTATTCTGAAATGGAGGGCAAGGAAAATTACTGAAGGGTTGTTTATCTCCAAGTTTGCGGATAACACTAAACTGGGGGGCAGTGTTAGCTGTGAGGAGGATGCTAGGAGACTGCAAGGTGACTTGGATAGGCTGGGTGAGTGGGCAAATGTTTGGCAGATGCTGTATAATGTGGATAAATGTGAGGTTATCCACTTTGGTGGCAAAAACAGGAAAGCAGACTATTATCTAAATGGTGGCCGATTAGGAAAAGGGGAGATGCAGCGAGACCTGGGTGTCATGGTACACCAGTCATTGAAAGTAGGCATGCAGGTGCAGCAGGCAGTGAAAAAAGCGAATGGTATGTTGGCGTTCATAGCAAAAGGATTTGAGTATAGGAGCAGGGAGGTTCTACTTCAGTTGTACAGGGTCTTGGTGAGACCACACTTGGAGTATTGCGTACAGTTTTGGTCTCCAAATCTGAGGAAGGACATTATTGCCATAGAGGGAGTGCAGAGATGGTTCACCAGACTGATTCCTGGGATGTCAGGACTGTCTTATGAAGAAAGACTGGATAGGCTCGGTTTATAATCTCTAGAATTTAGGAGATTGAGAGGGGATCTTATAGAAACTTACAAAATTCTTAAGGGGTTGGACAGGCTAGATGCAGGAAGATAGTTCCCGATGTTGGGGAAGTCCAGGACAAGGGGTCACAGCTTAAGGATAAGGGGGGCATCCTTTAAGACCGAAATGAGGAAGACTTTTTTCACACAGAGAGTGGTGAGTCTCTGGAACTCTCTGCCACAGAGGGTAGTTGAGGCCAGTTCATTGGCTATATTTAAGAGGGAGTTAGATGTGGCCCTTGTGGCTAAGGGGATCAGAGGGTATAGAGAGAAGGCAGGTACGGGATACTGAGTTGGATGATCAGCCATGATCATATTGAATGGTGGTGCAGGCTCGAAGGGCCAAATGGCCTACTCCTGCAGCTAATTTCTATGTTTCTATGTTTTTAGAGACTACAGTGCATTGTGACAGCATATGTAAGAAAGGCCTATGACAGTGTCAAAAATATTATACACCTTGACCGGAGGCCCCCTAGATTTTGAGGCCCTAGGCTATAGGTAAATCCGGCACTGATTTTCGGTTTCCTGCCACACTCCAAAACGATGGTTAATTGGCTTTATATAAATGTAAAATTGTCTCTGGTGTGTTAATGTGCAGGCATCGTTGGTCTGTGTGGACTTGGTGGGCTGAAGGGCATGTTACCTCTGTGTATCTCTAAACTAAACTATCATCTGCACCTTTCCCATTCTCTGCATGGCCCCAAGTCTGCACCCCAGACTGAAGACTACTGCAACCTGAAGACTACTCTCCCCTCAAGAAACTTGATAAAGATCTAGGAGCTTGCCCTCATGCTGTCTGATGTCAATAGGTGGTGGCTTCCCAATGAAGTGCCCTGGCCTGGTTTGGTCAATGGATGAAATCAGATGCATCCTAGGGTGGGGATGTGGTGCTGCACCATTCAGCTGCTGCTATCTTGGAGTTTGAGAAGAAACCTGAAGCATAGGCTTGTCCGAGTCAAGCCTACACTGGGATCGGGACTGTTGTAAACCAATGCATCTTCGCCACTCTTCTCATAGTGGATGAGATGCAAGATAATAACAAATATTTGAGGATTGGTAAACTCAAGAAGAGTCCTTTATAATTTCCCTCAATATGAGAAAGGCCTTATTGCACTGACGTCGCCAGAGCTACAACAAGAGCTTCCTCCTCGATCAAGCATGTTTGCTAATATTTTTTTCTAATCATCCCCACCATATTTAAGTGCAATGTTGATATTTATATCACAAAAGGTAAGGGTCACAAACAACAAGCCTTCAAATTACTAAAAAAAAAGTGGTTTACAAATAACCTTTAGTTTCAGCTACTAAGCAAACTTTGAGACCAATTTGCCACATTTCTTCACATCTCATGGTTTACTACTCATTACCATGTAAGCCCTTCTTCAAACTCCTGCTAAATTCTCTACAAAATATACAACCACATCAAATGTGCTATTCTCATTAGCCTTTCTTGTTGACTCCAAGAAATATTCTGTCATGTTAGTTAGGCATGACCTTATTTGATCAAATCCCAGCTGACTATTCTTGGTGAGCCCATGTCTTTTGGTAAAGCTTATTCCTGCCCCTCGGAATTACTTCCTGTACTTTTCAAACCACACGGGATAGATGGTAAGGCTGTAATTACTTGAACTATCATCTTTTTTTTAAAGGAAGCAACAATATTAGCAGTTCTCTAGTGTTCTGGCAGCAGGCCATTAGTTGGAACAGATTGCAAACAGACGTTCTAAACTTATGCATTTGCCTTTCTTGCTTTTCTTAATAGCCTGGATTGCATTACAACCATGCCTGGCAATTGACATACCCTTGGTACTTCTGCTCCCACTGTGTTTATTCAACGTCAAGTATATCATGCTCCTCTTCCTCGCGTACAAAATCTGTACTGACATCTTAAAGGTGATGCAAAGTAGTCATAGTTACAGAGTGGTATCGCAGAGAGTCAGGCCCTTCAGCCCACCACATTATTCTGGTGATAGACGCAATATGCTAGGGTAACTCAGGCTGAAGGGGGATCCCAACCTGAAATGTCACTTATCCGTTTTCTCCAGAGATGCTGCCTGACCTGTTGAGTTACTCCAGCATTTTGTGTCTATCTTTGGTATAAACCAGCATTTTTCATTACTTTTGTTTACACTGTAGCTGCCCTTTTGTTCATCCACACTAATCCTATCTGCCTGCATGCGGACCATATCCTTCTGACTTGCCTATTTAAGTGTCTGTCTCGATAACTTTTATGTGTAATAATTGATTCCACCACTGACGGTCTCTTCCATTTAGCTATCAACCATTTGAACGGTATGGTGGCACAAAGGTAGAGTTGCTGCCAAAAGGGCCTGTGCTACTGCGGTGACCTAATTTGCGAGTTTAGAAGAGTTTGCTCTTGACTCAAACTCGCAGCATGGTCAATACGTGGCCCTAGGAGATCTTAGGAGGTCATTGGAACTCTCCTTCATGCTCAAGGGAAGTTCCCGCGTATTCGCAGCCTCAGTTTGGTCGAGGAAAATCTTTCAGCATGCTGAAAAATGTTCCGCGAGTAAAAATTGGTCGGCATGGTTCTTTTGATCTCGTAGTGCAGTGGAGTGGGTCGCTATGTAGTTATAGGCAGTCGAGGGCAGCCATAGGCAAACCTCCTTTGCTGACCGGGCATTTTAGTTGGCTCATTGGAGTTTTCAGAACCACGGAAAACCGACCGGTAATATAAATTGCCCGCTAAACTTTATTAAAAGTTGTCTGGCTTCTTAAAAGTGTCCTCCACTCTCTCCCCCCCCTCTCTTCCCCCTCTCTCCCCTCCCCCCTCCACGCCCCTTCTCTCTCCCCCTCCTCCCCCCCTCCTTCACCCTTCCTCCTGCGAACCGAAGGGCCTGTTTCCGCCCATCTCTGATACTAAAACTAAAGTCCTCTCTAGCCCTCCCCCCCCTTCTCCTTTTTACCCTATCACCTCTCTATTCCAATCCTTATCCCCCCTCTCTTCAGCCCCTTCTTGAGCTCCCCCTCTCTCTCCCCTCTCTCTTTCCCCCTCTGGCCTTCTCTCCCCCTGAGACACACTTGGAGTATTATGGGCAATTGTGTCTCCTCCCATATGCAGAATGGAGTGACTGGGCTTGTATTCACTGGAATTTAGAAGGATGAGAGGGAAACTTATAGAAATATATAAAATTATTAAGGGATTGGACATGCAAGATGCAGGAAATGTGTTCCCGATGTTGGGGGGAGTCCAGAACCAAGGGTCACAGTTTAAGAATAAGGGGTAGGCCATTTAGAACTGAGATGAGGAAAAACAGAGTTGTGAATTTGTGGAATTCTCTACCTCAGAATGCAGTGGAGGCTGATTCACTGGATGCATTCAAAAGCGAGTTAGATAGAGCTCTTAGGCCTAGCGGAATCAAGGGGTATGGCGAGAAGGCAGGAACGGGGTACTAATTGTGAATGATCAGCCATGATCACAGTGAATGGCAGCGCTGACTCGAAGGGCCAAATGGCCTACACCTGCACCTATTGTCTATGTATCTATGTAAAAATTCATATTCTCACAAAATAAAAGAGGTTGCAGAAGAGTGGCGGACATATCACTGTCTATCATGGGTACTGACCTGCCTACCATTGAACTGATCTACAGGTAGTGCAGCCTGAAGAAGGCAGCTCATAACATCAAATATCCGTACAACCATTGCCATGCACTTTTCACTGCTACCATCGGGAAGGAGGTACAGGATACTGAGAACCATTGCCTCCAGATTCTAGCTAGCTTCTTCCCATCAACTTTGAGGTTCTTGAACCACCCTGCACAACCTTGAACACAAAAGGGGCGCTGCTTTGAAGGCACCTCTGCCTACAGCCTGTCTGTTTTTTCTATCTTTTTAAAATTTTAGTTTGTCTAAATAGTTTTGTTTGGGGACTCTTTAGGTTTTCTATGTGGGGGAGGGGGAGGGGTAAGGGGGAAACCACTTCCCAGTCGCATCCTCGTGAGGATTTGACTATTTCTCTGAGTTGCGTCCCCGCCCCCCCCCCCTCCTGTGGCCTACCAGCTGGATCGGAGCGGCCTTTCCTACCTGAGACCGGGTCCAGACCAGAGCTTCAGCAGCGGCGGCGCGGCACTGGATTCACCGTGGAGTGGGCGGTGCCTTCCTGGATCGCCGTTTGAAGCTCCGGAGTGTTGGGCCTGCTGCTCCAAAATCGTGGGGCTGTAGGTCACAGAGTTCCCACCGCGGGTAGCGCTGACCAACTTCGTGGAGTTCTGGGGCCCTTTACCGAGAGTCGCTAGTGTGAATCTCCGCCCGTGCGGCCTGGGGACGTCAGGAGCTGCGGGCTCCGGTGGGAAGCGGCCGATTTGGAGGTCCAAGCCGCTGAGGTTGGCCTCCCGTTCCGACCTCGGAGTGCCAACATTCCGGTGAGCGGGCCTGAGCGGCGGGCTGCCCGTAGCGGTGACTGTGGAGGGCTCCGGGTGACCATCAGAGGAAGATGACTGACTTTGGTGCCTTCCCGCACAGTGGGAAACGTTTGATTCTGCTGTGTGGGGATGTTTTATGGTGAACTCTCTCGTGTGTTGTGTTCTTTATTTTATTGTATGGTGATCACATTTCACTGTACCAAATGGCACGTGACAAATAAATGTATCTTGTATCTTGTAAATCTATGTCAGCACTGAACTGTGACAGACTTTCCATGATGATGGTGTTTTCATACTTTGGTTTTAGCACTATCATGGTCTGGTATACCTAGGATAACCAATAATGTCATGTCAATTTACTATTGTTATTGCATCTAAAGCTGCAGCAAGTAAGAATTTAATTGATCTGCTACATACAGAGTCACATAGCACAGAAACAGGCCCTTCTGCCCAACTCATCCACGCCAACCAAGCCCTACATCGGTGAGACCAGGCGCAGGCTTGGCGATCGCTATCCCCAACACCTCCGCTCAGTTTGCATTAACCAACCTGATTTCCCGGTGGCTCAGCACCAACTACCCCTCCCATTCCGAATCCGACCTTTCTGTCCTGGGCCTGCTCCATGGCCAGAGTGAATCCCACCGTAAATTGGAGGAGCAGCACCTCATCCTTCGCTTGGGTAGTTTACACCCCAGCGGTATGAACATTGACTTCTCCAATTTCAGGTAGTCCTTGCCATCTCCTTCCGTCCCCTCCCCTTCCCAGCTCTCCCACAGCCTGCTGTCTCCGTCTCTTCATTTCCTTTCCCCCCCCCCACATCAGTCTGAAGAAGAGTCTTGACCCAAATCGTCGCCTATTCCTTTGCTCCATAGATGCTGCCTCACCCGCTGAGTTTCTCCAGCATTTTTGTCTACCTTTGATTTTTCCAGCATCTGCAGTTCTTTCTTAAACAAGCCCTTCTAAGCTAGTCCCATTTGCCTGCATTTGGCCCATATCTCTTTGAACCTTTCCTATCCATGTACCTATCCTAGTGTTTTTTAATTGATGTTGTAGTATCTGCCCTAACCACCTTCTGTTGCAGCTCATTCCATATACCCACCACTCTCCGAGTGAAAACCTCTGACTTTTATTAAATCTTGTCCCTAACACCTTAAACTTACGTCCTCTTGTTTTTCATTCCCCTATCCTGGTAAAAGCCTTGGTGCATTCAGCTTAAATATTCCCTCAGCTACCTGCGCTCGGAAGCTCGAAAGTGCTAAGGGTGGATTCTTGGTGAGTTGTCGTACTACATTCGATAAGATGATACAAACTGCTGTTATTGTACCGTATGGGAATCCCGTCTACATAATAACTAATGGCCAGATCTGTGCAACCATTACAATCAGATTTGTGAAGTCCTTTTAGACTTCACATGTAAAACTTTCCTTTCCACTGGTCTTCTCAAGTTGTTTTTGCAGCAATAAATGAAATGAATCAACTTGATGGTGCAAGCAAACCATCCATCACTCATCACAGCTCTCTCCTGTGCTGAAGGTTATGTTTTATTTCAACACACTTTAAGATATGGTCGTCATGAACTCCTTAAACTGGCCTCGTTTCATCAGTTGCTCTGACAGCACTTTGGTGAATGAGTCAGTTATTGTGACACTGACCACTGAGCGATCGAAAGGTAAACTTTGTTAAATAAAAGCAGTTGGCCTTGACATTTAGCCAAACTTTGCATCCATTGCATATTTCCAGGTAAAATTGGAACATGTTATAGGTTGATCAATACAAGCTAAAGCTGTGCAATTCCCGAAAGTATCCGTTCAAGTATCGAATTTTGCTTTCAGATCTAAAGTCATACTCAACAAAAATATTTTTTTAAAGCAACAATTAACTGTAATAATTACCTCTCTTGCAGATCACCAAAAATCAAGGAGTACCTAATCTGGAAATTGGATCAAATTGTACATGTAAAGCCTTGCTGTGTGTATGAAGAGTTGTCAGTAGACATAAATAATCAGAGAAATGTGTACCAAACAAAGGAAGACATCCCTGATTCCACATTCCAGCTCTTGTCTCATTGACATCAAGTGTTCCTTCCACATGATTTAAATTTGATGCGGATTTCTGCCTCTCCAACCCTTTCGGGATGTGAATCCAGACTTCTGGAAAATAAATGACCTCAACTCACCTGAAACCTTTCAATACCCAACTCACCTTCAGCCAGTCTGCAATTGTGCAAATGAATGTAACCTCAATCTTTGTAACTTTCCCTCAGGTCCAATATTCCCCGTCTTGGCAACATCCTCTGGACCCTTTCTTGTTGGCTAAGATCTCTTCCCTCCCACAAAACCCACTCTTACCCCACTCTTTCACGGCCCCCTGCATGTCTCTCAATACGTCCTTCCATAATACTGCTCTCCTCGCCTCCTTGTTCTCCCTCTCTCCACCCACCATCCCAATCAGATCTTCTCCCCACTCTCTGCCATCTCCCTTCGACAGGTGATTTTCACCAGCTGTGGCACATGAGGCATGAGGTCTGATGAAGTCCACTCAGTGACCAATCCTGCTTCCCACACAAAACCTCAGTGAAACTTCAGAAACCTAATAATGATGTGTAATGTCACCCGGCCTTGACACCCAATGATCTGTGAACTGGTGGGATGCCTTGGCCCATGTTTGGTTGGCAGATAGGTACAGAATTACCTAGATGATACGTATACAGAACTGCACATATCTGCCTTCCAGAAGTTTGATACAAGACTGCACTGGGACTGGGACCTGGTCTGTGATGGACTCATTGTTAGTGACCAAAACTTGTGTTGTAGTCGAGTGGTGGGCGATAGTGCCACATCCATTTTAGGGACTGCAAAGATTTGAGCGAGCAAATTTCTCAATAATTCCACCCTAATGAAAAACAATTCAAAAAAAGGATTAGATGTGTAATTGTTCTCCCATAGACTACTACAAACAAAATGAACTTCTTCCATATTGGATATTGAATTTGCACACGTTTTCATATGCAGAACATACATATTAAATATGATGAGTAGGGTCTCGACCCGAAAAAAACACAACCCTCTCTCACAAATATACTGCCTGTCCCGGTGAGTTACTCCAGGCAATTTTGTGTTTAGCTTCAACTGTAATTGTTTTTTTTTTTTTTCCAGATCTCTGGCAATTCCAGTCCTGCTCATATAAATGTTTTTTATTGAGTTTGATTCAAAAACAATGATTTCCACAATTCGGAATTTTCAACTAGCCAACTTGTTCATTGGGCATGATTAAACAACACTACAGATGTTTACTGGGCATCAGTCATGCATCAAGTGGCATTATTGGTAGTACATTGTGCATTTCCATATCCTTGATATAAATTAGAGATTTTGGTTGTGACCTATGATGTTCAAACATCACTCACAATATATAATTGGGTCAGATGGTGGAGACGCTGGCATTATGTCTGCTCAGTGACATTGATGGCTTGCACATAGCATCTAGCAACCTCAGCACAGTATTTTACCCAGGTAAGAGAATCAAGAACCAGAGAATTAGGTTGAGGGGGAGAAGACAAGATTTAATTGGAACCCAAGGGGCAACTTTTTCACTGAGAGGGTAGTGGGTATATGGAATGAGCTGCCAGAGGCGATAATTGAGGCAGGTACTATAACAATATTTAAAATATACGTATATGGACAAGGAAGGTTTAGAGGAATATGGACCAATCATGGGCAAATGTATTAACTTAAATGGGGCATCTTGGTTGGCATGGACGAGTTGGGCTGAAGGGCCTGTTGTCGTGTTGTATAATTCCATGACCCTGTTTGCAATGCATCATTGCAACATCTTGTTTGCTTAATTGTGCACTGCCCCTTTGTACGTCAACAGTGCACAATGATCACGGCCCCCTCATTAGCCCACACCCTGCTTGGAAGGGGGCCATTTTGTGTCGTGGGAGTTGGTTGAACCAGCTTGTCATATGTGGATGTCCTGATATGCAGGAGATGTCCCTCTGATTTCCCTTATCTCCATAGCAGCCTAAGAAACAACTAGTCTGTGACTGCCACAGAAAGGGTTCCTTCAATGTTGACCTGTTTTCCAGTGCTCAGGAAAGTAATGGCACAGAACTTACAATGTCTTCAAGAAGCTCCTGATTGGAATCACATTTCTCAGAGCGTACAACGATGTGCAACATGCTATAACATTGTTTTGTCCATTTGAGTGGGTGTTAGGACTGAACACAGCTCATATTCAGCACATCAAAAGAGGATGGAACATAATTTAATGCACTTGTGCTTTACATAGAGCAAATAGTTCACCATCACCAAATTTGTAAACTGAGTCAAAATAAAAGTATCATTGAGAATGCTGGAACGCTAAAGATCCCACTACGGATAAACATAATAAAGTAATAATACTGAAATTTAAATTAAATTAATTATTATCAGAGAAAGGCATGAGTTTATTACAAATTACAAGACAGGAACACAGGATAAACCCCATAAACTTCTGGCACATCAGTTAAAAAAACGAGAAAAGGATCACACAATTTTAAAGATTAAATCAGACAAAGGGGATATATTGACCTTGCCAAGTGATAATAATAAAAGATTTGTACAATTTTACAAGAATCTGTATACATCTAAAACGATAATGGACACCAACAAAGTTACAGAGTTCTTGGATAATTGTAATCTTCCTAAATTAGAGTTGCAGGAACAAGAGGAATTGGGAGCACAAATCTCAAATAAGGAAATAGAAGATACAATAATCTCATAACAAAATGGAAAAACACCACGTCCCGACGGATTTAGTAATGAATTCTATAAAGGTTTTTATGACATATTTACTCCTCGCCTACAGAAAATGTATACTTATGCCTTCAAAGCACAAATACTACCTGAAACACCAGCAGAATCCATGATCACACTAATACTTAAGAAAGATAAAGATGTGGAAGAACCTGGATCATATAGAGCTATTGCATTGTTAAAAACAGATCAAAAAATATTAGCGAAAATACTAGCTAGAAGACTAAGTAAATATGCTAGTAAATTAATATATCCGGATCAAATGGGGTTTATCCCTAAGAGACAATAATTTAATAATTTGAGACGTCTGCTCAATATAATGCATTCACACCAAACAGAAGATCAAAAACTATCAATCATATCGTTGGATGCAGAGAAAGCATTCGATCAGGTCGAATGGGAATATATGGTCAGGGAATTGCAAGAATTTCAACTGGGGGAGAATTTTATTCTATGGATTAAATTACTATATAATAAGCCAACGGGCAGAATATTAACTAACAGTAATTTAACTATGAAATTTCAATTGTCAAGTGGTAATAGACAAGGATGTTCATTATCACTGTTGTTATTTGCCCTCATAATTGAACCCCTAGCGGAAAGATTTAGAACTCATCCGAATATCCATGGATATAAAACAAAATATTCCAACAAGAAAATATCATTAAACGCTGACGATGTACTATTGTACATCACAAAACCTCATATTACTATACCAAATATTTTAAAATTAATAGACGACTTCGGATCATTCTCAGGATATAGAATAAATTGGAATAAAAGTGAAATCATGTCAATAAAACCAATATACTCTATGCATCTTTTACAGTTTCATTTCAAAATAGCTACGGAAAAATTTAAATACTTGGGCATCAAAATTACTAGAAGATATCAAGACATGTTTGACGAAAATTATAACCCTCTACTTAAGAAACTATGTAACTTGAATACATTTTGGAAAATGCTTCCAATGTCCTTAATAGGCCGAATAAATGCCATAAAAAAGATTTTTCTACCACAAATTTTATACCTGTTCCAATCTATTCCAATATACTTACCCAAAAGGTTTTTTTTTTAAACTGGACTCAGATACCAAAAATTTTATTTGGGATTATAAATCCCACAGAATATAAAGAGCTCATCTGAATAAACCCAAAGTAGTAGGGGGATTAGCATTCCCCAACTTTATGTATTATTACTGGTCTGTAAATATCAGAAACATGATCCAATTGCTGGATAAGTCTCCCCAGCAACCGGATTGGACGATTATGGGGAAAGAGGATTGCTCTCCTTATAATATTGGAGCAATCCTTCTCACTCCAACATCGATGAATAATACAAATTACAACAATAATTCATTTATACACAGTACAATTAGAATTTGGAAACAAATAAAACACAATTTAAAATTAAGAAATTTATCTCTCTTATCTCCTATCGGTAGAAAACCTTCATTGAAACCTTCAACTATAGATAAAGCATTTGTACAATGGGAAAGAGTTGGAATTAAAATCTTCGGAGATGTGTATGAATTGGGAAAACTATTATCATTTAAACAAATACAACTAAAATACAATTTGGGAAACAATCAGTATTTTAAATATTTCCAAATCTGTGACTATCTGAGAAAATACGCACAAGACTATCATAATATGCCTCCAGACTTACATATATAGGTTTGCTGATTCTGCCTTTGTATTCATTATTTCTTCCAGTAAGTCTGGAGGCATATTGTGATAGTCTTGTGCGTATTTTTATAATATATTTCTAAACGCAGAAATACCAACAACAGAAGGTATCAGGAGAGACTGGGAAAAAGAATTAGGTATAAAAATTCCCAAAGAAAGGTGGGAAGAATATTTATTAAATGTGCATAAATGTTCAATTAATGTAAGACACACCTTAATACAATTTAAAATCTTACACAGATTATACTATTCAAAAACTAAAATAAGTAAACTTTTTCCCAACGTCTCATCTATATGTGATAAATGTCAATGTCAAGAAGCTAATATAGTGCACTCATTTGTCTTTTGTACAAAAATTCAAACAATTTGGACTGACATTTTTGAAATTTTCACATAAATATTTTAAATAAAATTGACCCCAAAAGCAGACTGGATTATCTTCGGGAATCGGAAGATAGCCCTGAATTAAATGTGTTTCAAAAGACTCTATTTGAATATGGCTTAATAACTGGAAAAAAGCTAATCTTAAAATTCTGGAAAAAAACTCCTATACCAACAGTTAATATGTGGATTTCAACTATGTTCGAAACACTACACTTGGAAGATATGAGACTCCGACTAGCAGGAAAATCAGACTCTAAAAAGTATCGGTGTCGGGTCTTGGTAAAGGGGGAAGAAAAACTGTCAAGTTGGTAGATTCCTTTTGAGAGATGTTTATAATAAAGTAACTGGCTTTTCTTCTTTCCTTCTCTTTCTTTCCCTTTTTCTTTTTTTCCTCTCCAGGGTCTATCTCTTAATCTCCGGTCTCTATCTCTTCAAGGGTTTCCTTTCCCTCTGTCGCGCTTTTGCACTTTCACATCTCTTTTTCACTTTTCTACTTTCTTTGCTATTATTTCTCTCTCTTTTCTCACTTTTCTAAAGCCTTAAAAAAATTAAGGGGTACAATGACTGCAATACAATATAAGGGATGTACACTGATGTAACTTACGGTACCTCTAATAAATAAAGATATCAAAAAAATAAAAAAAATAAAAAAGAGAATGCTGGTTCTGCAAGCACCAAAATAAATTGCCTATTATCCACAAATTACTCGATTCCAACATACAAAACATGTTAGAAAGGTATGGTATGTCATTGGCAAACAAGCAAATTAATGTAACCTTTGCAACTGTGGAAAGGGAAAGGAATAAAAAAACATTATCTTTCAGAAATGGGTGATTTTATCTTGAGAAGATGCTCTCAACAAATGGAATAGTAAGATTAAATGAGAACTTACCAGTTTGAAGTTTGATCTTTATTTTATGAGGAATTACGATGAGGGATTACGTGAAGAACCCCGTCCAGCCGCTCGTGCGTCAATCTTCAAAGCAGCAGTGTGAAATCACAGGTAATAGTGACTGAAGTATAATAGTAAGAAAACAGAAGACTAGAACTACCAGATGATATTTATGAAGGTTGGGAGCGGAGGGCACGTAATCCCTCATCGTAACTCCTCATAAAATAAAGATCAGACTTCAAACTGGTAAGTTCTCATTTAATCTTACTATTTTACTTCAGAGTCACATGTGACTACGTGAAGATTTCAAAGCTCTGTGATTTCATGCCATGTGAAACGAGTATACACAACCACAACTGCTTCATTGACAAATGAAGGAAAAACATTCATAATGCATACAGTCATGACATAGATTTAAAACATGCTGATGCTATTTAAACAAAGTAATAATATTTCCATCTCTCACCCAGATGGAAAGTATAACCAGAACGTAAATAGAGTTGACAAATACCCCTGGTTCAGCAATGGGTTATTATAAATGTTTAGAGATTCGTTCGTTGGACCATGCTGCAGCCATAAGAATGTGGCCCAGCGGAACGTAAATACCCTTGCTGCTGATGTTGTAGCAGCCCTGGTGGAATGAGATCTGGAATCAGAATCCATTCCTACATAACACAAACTCCATTTTATCACCTGGAGTGGCCTGAACAGATACGTTCTTCTAATTTTTTTGTGACTAACAACATTGCTAGTTCAGAACCTCGAAGGCTCTTGGTGACCTTGGTGTATTGTTGTATATATGTGTGCTTACATTACCAAAGGTCCCCTAGCATGCCTGTGACTATTTTGAGAGCTGACACCCCTTCTGGTCTTCTCAAGTATTTATAACATAAAATATTATATATTATTATTTACAGATGTAATCATCCGTACCGTCGCAATTATGTAGCAACTGAACCTGCTGCGCTAAACCAGCGCCAGAAGGATAACTACCTAATGAGCTCCAGCCAAATTTAAGGATGTAGTTGGATCCTCCTGGTGAAATAGTGTTCACAATGTCACCATCCCATACGGCATTGTACTGGTCCTGGGAGACCTTGTCTTGAAGATATCCTTACAACTTGATATCCGGTGTGCACCTGACAGAACGGGTCTTCCTTGCTCCAGCCAACTCAATGAGAAAGCAAGTTTACACAGCTAATTGCCGTACAAACTCAATAATTAACAAAAGATCATTTAACATGAACTCCAAATGTCAGCAATTTATACCATTTTCAATTTAACATGAGCATGAAACGAACTCTTTCATCTCCTGGAAAAGTAAGCCCCGCTTTTTGATGCTATCCAAGCACTTTGAACACATAGAAGGATAGATATAACAACCCAAGCCTTAGGCAGTTTATTAAATCTGCAGAACATAATTTGAGTTTATCATGCAATGGCTGATTTCCCAAGCCTCAGGCTGAACCAGCAAAGTTATGTTTAAAATAACCATATAAGGTTATATTATTATTCCTGACAAAACGGGAATCAAGATGCATAAGACAATCACACAATAGGAACCTAAAGCGGCCTTTTAATGACTTTATTTGAAGCCTCGATTGATGAAGCAAAATGGAGGAAGACATAAAAGACCTTACTTCTCCTTGTGGCAAGAATGTACCTTTCGCCACTCTTATGCCATATATTTTGCAACCAGTGAATAAGCATGAAAAACAACATAGCTACATTTGGTGTTCCATTTTACCAGAGTTTCATAATACGGTGTGATTCAACACCAATTTTACTTCGGAGTCACATGAGTGACTACGTGAAGAAGCCCCGCCAGGCGCATGCTCGGCATTACGTCGACGCATGGCGGTAGGAACGGGCTGCAGATCGCAGCTCCACCAGCGGTGAGTAACAAACCCGCAGGTAAGTGGGTTTGAAATTATTTCCTTGGTGTTTAAGCTCCATGACGCTGGCTGGACTAGCCAGGAGGAGTTTGGGAAGTAAAATGGAGAGTACTGGGAAAAAAATCGGCGCGGGGAAAGCACGCATCCTGGGTGGAAGCACAGTTCAGATCGGGACTACAGATAAGTACGGAGCCAGTTCTGATACCGGTAGCCGTGGACCCAGCCGTAATTCAGCCTCCACAGCCGCAGGCCACTGAGGGTACTCCAGTGGATAGAAAAAATGAAAGGAAGTCTGTTAGGCCCGCAATATCAGACGAGTCTGGTGAAGAAGATCCTCCTGACAGACGAGCCATGTGGCTCAGGATGGGCCAAATGGAGAAAATGCTCCAATCAATTATCAACCAAGGGTCCAAAGACCCAGAGTATTCCCAGGCAGCCCCTGAGGGGGTTCCATATCATGAATATGGTGCCTTTACAACATGGGAATGTGAACCTCCAGAGCCTTGTTTAGATCTGGAAGAAGTCTCCTTTGAGCAAGTCTCAGGAGAACCAGGACGGCAGGAGACTGACCCTGAAGGTGGTGTTTCTGGTCATGAGTACCCACCACAGCACAAGAGTCAAACTCCAGGTGTACCAGATGTAGCACAATACTTTGCTATACCAGAGGGGAGTGGTGAGGCCATGGAAGAAAACCTGACGGCCAACATTAATTATTTGGTTTGTCACCAGCTACAGGAGACTGTCATGGTTGAGAAAGCAGACCTCTATAAAACACCTGTTAATTGTGCATCACTGAGGGTGCCGACAGTGAATCCGGCAATTTGGACACCCATGAATTCAACAATGCGAGGACAGGAAATACGGTTCCAGAGGGTCCTCAAGCTCATTGCAACTGGCATCACTGCTTTTGGGAGGCAGGTAAAAGGGCATGCAATGTCCAAAATCCAAAAAGACATGTTGGCATTGTTTTGTAATTCTTATTTTGAGATTAATTGTATGAGGAAAATCGCCATTCGGCCCATCCTGCACCCAAGATTTGCAGGTCTGTGTAAATCAAGCAATGTTCAAGCTCCAGATTATTTATTCGGAGAAAACCTGCCTAAACAAATTAAAGAAATTGATGAGGCGGCAAAGACTATCAGCCTCATGAAACCTTTCATATTTGGCCAAAGGAGACAATCTGGCTGGATGAGAAGGGGGTTTGATTCAGGAGCGGGAACGAGCAGAGGCAGGGCTATGGTGAGAAGGTATTATTACCCATCACAGCACAATGTCCATCCATATGTTGGAAGGAGGAGATTTGCTGAGGTACAAAAACGTTATTCTATCACAGAGGAAACTTTTGGCGAACCTCTGGTCGGTGGTAGATTACAATTGTTTTATGATGAATGGTACTGTATAACATCTGATCGGTTTATATTAGATACTGTGTCAGGTGCTATAATAGAATTTATGGAAGGAGTTGATTCACCTGTACAGAATACACCTAATCGGGTTTTGGTGTTTTCTGCATCTGAAAATGCTCAGGTAAAAGAAGAAGTAAAAAATGTATTTGAAAAAGGAGTAAATGAAAGTATGGGGAATCATCCGCAACAATTTGTGTCAAATATTTTCCCCAGGCCAAAGAAAGATGGGGGTTGTAGAGTCATTCTTCATCTCACAAAATTGAATTCATATGTCCAGTATAGACATTTCAAAATGGACACCTTCAACACTGCAAAGCAGTTGTTGTCCATAGGCTGTTACATGGCTACTATAGACTTAAAATATGCGTATTATTCAGTGCCAATCCATCACCATTATCGCAGGTACTTGAAGTTTAATTGGATGGGTCAGCTGTGGCAATATAAAGCATTACCTAATGGGTTAAGTTCAGATCCCAGGCTGTTCACAAAATTATTGAAACCAGCACTTGCATTGTTAAGGGCTCAAATTCACATTGGCATGGCTTATCTTGATAATATTTTAATTGTTAATGCCACTCAGGAATCAGCTGAAGAATCAGTTTCAGCAACTATAGGCCTGTTTGAAAGGCTAGGGTTTCTGATCCATCCAGCAAAATCTAAGCTACAGCCATCGCAAACAATTGAGTATTTGGGGTTTGTCATTAATTCAGTTGCTATGTCAGTTACTTTACCAACAGATAAAGTTGTGGATATTACAAATGCGTGTAGTTGCCTTGCTGACAAACCTTATCCCTCCATCCGAGAAGTAGCTAGGGTTATTGGTAAGATAGTAGCAGCATTCACTGCTGTTGAGTTTGGTCCTCTGCATTATCAAAATCTTCAAAGGGCAAGAGCACAAGCACTAAAAGAACGTGCAGGACATTTTGATAGACCCATGCAGTTGCCAACAGAAGCTTTAGCTGAATTACAGTGGTGGATTGGGAATGTTGCACAAGCTGCTAAAAACATTGTTATTCAGCAACCTTCAGTGGTATTGCAAACTGATGTGAGTGCTCTCGGATGGGGGGCTATGGACAATGACACCGGCTGTGGTGGTAGATGGACTGTCCAAGAGGATTTAATTCTCCAAACATATGGTATTAATTATTTGGAGTTATTGGGGGCATTTTTTGGATTGAAAGCTTATTGTTCTACAATGAAGGACTTGCATGTTCAATTACAAGTAGACAATACCACATCTGTAGCATATATCAATCACATGGGTGGAGTAAGATCAGTATCATGTGATCATCTGGTCAACCTGATGTGGCATTGGTGTGTATCCAGGAATATCTGGCTTTCAGCTATCTATCTCCCAGGGAAAGACAATGTTGTGGCAGACAACAGTTCACAAAAGCTCAAAGACAATACAGAATGGATGTTAAATCCACAAATTTTCAAAAAGATTGTCAGTCGGTATGGTTTACCAGACATTGATCTGTTTGCATCCAGATTAAATCACCAGTTGCCTAAATACGTCTCATGGGAGCCTGGCCCAGGAGCAGTGGCGTTGGATGCATTCTCGCTACATTGGGGAAATATGTTCTTCTATGCTTTTTCCACATTCTGCCTGATTAGGCAATGTCTCCTTAAAATAGAGCAAGACTCTGCCACGGGCATTTTGGTGGTTCCAAACTGGCCTACACAGCCATGGTTTCCATTGATGCTTAGAATGATAATTCAACCATTTATGACAATTCCCAGCTCCATTGATTTGTTGGTACAACCAGAACAAATTCATCCATTGCATGATCATATTAATTTGTTAATCTGCAGGTTCTGACCAGACCATTACATTGTCGGATAGGACCATAGATATCATAACTGCAGCTTGGAGAGATAGCACTAAGAAACAATATATGTCTCATATAAAGAAATGAGATGCTTTTTGGATTCAGTCAGATGTATCTTATCACACTGCAAACATATTGGATGTATTGGAGTTCCTTGCTATGTTGCATTTTGATCAGCACCTCTGTTATAGTGCCATTAATAGTGCTCATAGTGCTTTGTCTTCCTATTTACGACAATTTTCAGAACATCAATCTATCGGGTCTCATCCATTAATATCCCGATTTATGAGAGGGATTTTTAATAAAAATCCTCCCAAACCCAGATATACAGAAATTTGGGATGTCAGTATAGTTCTCACATTGCTTCGGCAATGGGCTCCAATTACGTCACTGCATTTTCAGAAGTTAACATTTAAAGTGGTAATGCTCATGGCATTAGTTTTAGCACAAAGCGTACAAACATTGGGTTTAGATTGTTTGCATTTGTCTGCAGATAACATTACTTTTTATGTTTATGATTTAATCAAACAAAGCAGACCGGGGAAGTCTGGAACAAAGGTAATTTTTAGAGCATACCCTGCTGACCAAACATTGTGTGTGGTTAAGCATCTGACTCGATATATTGAAGTAACCAAGAGTCTCCGAGGTTGTGAGACAGCAATGCTTATTACCCATAAAAAAAACCATATAAAAAAGTGTCAGTACAAACTATTTTTAGATGGTTAAAACAGGTTCTGGATTTAGCTGGAGTAGACACTGATGTGTTTAAATCACACTCCACCAGGGCAGCGTCCACATCCGCGGTGAAGGCACAGGATGTGCCGCTCGACCAAATTTTAGAGGCCACAGGATGGTGTAAAGAAGAAACTTTTTCCAAGTTTTACAATAAACCTGTTCTCACGGTGCCAGGATTTGGACACGCAGTATTGGGTTCTGTTTGATTGTTTGCTTTCTTTTATGTAATGGTTTCATATCTTTTGATGTACTGTTGACGGCAGTGGCGGCAGCCCGGCTTCGGAGGCTCGGCCGTGGGCCTGGTGGACAGCAACATTGGAGGCCTGGATCTCCTCAGCGCAGAGGGAGAACAAGGAGGGAAGAAGACAGAGACTCTAAGACTATTGCCTTCCACCACAGTGAGGAGGTGCTTGGTGAACTCACTGTGGTGGATGTTAAATATGTGTTTATTGTGTGTTTTGTTTTTTTATTATATGTTATGACTGCAAGGTAATGAATTTTCTTTCAGACCGAAAGGTCTGAATGACAATAAAGGATAATCTAATCTAATCTAACCCTGGGATAGAGGAGTTATTACTTTTCTTTCTTTTTTATTATTATTAAAATACTTATTGCATAATTCACGCAATGTTCAATAATATTATTTACTCACTACTGTGTCAACTGAAGCAGTGTGTCATATGGAATGAATCTATGGCATGAAAATCACAGAGCTTCAAAATCTTCACGTAGTCACTCACGTGACTCCGAAGTAAAATAGTAAGATTAAACGAGAACTTACATGTTCAAAGTTTGATCTTTATTTTATGAGGAGTTACGATGAGGGATTACGTGCCCTCCGCTCCCGACCCTCATAATGTAAACGATCATCTGGTAGTTCTAGTCTTATGTGATCGGCTATTGGTTCTGTGTTTTTCACGCCACTGCTTTGAAGTATGCCGAGCATGCGCCTGGCGGGGCTTCTTCACGTAATTCCTCATCATAACTCCTCATAAAATAAAGATCAAACTTCAAACAGGTAAGTTCTCGTTTAATCTTACTATTCTGTATTGCCATTGACCTAATCTTGATGATTCTCATTGTGGCAAATGAGATTATGTAACCATAACAGGGGTCTTTAATTGATTGCACCCATGTGACTAACATATGCCACCATCATAATGTATCAACATGAAGTTGAGCATGCAGATATGCATATTTGCTCAATCACTCTTTAACCCATACAATACCCATAGGGTCTTTAGATAGTTGATACAAATATAGAGAAGAATCGGTAAGTCATGCAAATCTGCTCTACCTCCAAACTCGTGATGATATCCGCAATTTCGTCTACCGTAAACGACAACTGTGGCCCGATTTCCGAGCCACTCTTGCAAAACAATCCTGGCCCTTATACTGAGCCTGCCCAATTCTAACCTGCTTGGAATGCTAGTATTGTCCATTTTTACATGGTTAGACGCCTCAAAGTAGATGATAATGTCTCAATCATTTGTATTGTATAACCAAGTGTACATCTTACCAAGTTGTAAGTGGTCCCTTAGTTGTAAAGTTGCACAGGTAGAGTGTGTGGAACCTCTGGCCAGCTTTCATGCTGCCACCAGCTCCAGTGAACCGCTTACTGCCGATGAAGACATGGGGTGCGTTGTTGCCGAAACTATGAAACCTTACTCGTTCCAATAGCTTGTGCTTCGTCCCCCAGGTTTTGCCTGAATAGAGGAAAGGTCTCACCTGAATAGAAGATTTGGCGGCCCCTCTAATGTCCCCCTGATAGCGGTGTTCACTGCATATGTGTTGGGATGGCAACCTTGCTGCCAGCCATAGACCTCTGCCATGTGCCCTGCATCGCTTGGGCATGCTCTACGGCTATACCCTCAGACTCATTGTTAGACTATACGGATCCCGCATGCTCTCCTCTTACATGAGTGGGACATTAAGCAGTCCTGTAACAAGTAGCTGCTGGCGTGGCTTCAGCAATACACCGACTTTGCCATGGACTTGGCATCAGACTAATACTGACACGGCATGCTCTCCTCTTATATGAGTGAGACATTAAACAGGCCTGCTACAAGGCACAGCGGATGCAATTTCCAATTTTAGGGCCATTAGCATCATTTTACAATAATGAACTATTTACCTAACAACTACTGGAGCAGTAATGAATACTGTTTGTCCATCATTGTGACTTTAGTAACTTCAGCTGGTATAACAAGTCATGTTGATAATGACCTATATGGCACTTTACAGTTTACCATTTAATAGGATGATAGTTCTCCTACTTGCACAGCTGAATCACATCTATAAAATTGCCAATTAGTCTTAATGAATAGAAGGCTGCTTTAAAACAACAAGGCTGTTACAGGAGTCTATTGACTGCAATCTGTTACCCAGGCCGGCATCAGCCAATTGAATAGCTAAAGGTAATCCCAAAGTCCAACAAGTCTATTTGATAACAACTTAATCTTAACTGGATAGAGGAGCCCAATTTCTCAAAATATAGTTTGAGACATAAACAGTGGATTTTAGCACATACATAACCTGTGTTTTTGAACTGTGAATAGACCTCTTTGAATGCTTTTTTGTCATAATTCTGTTATATTGCCTTATCCTAGCAATGCCTATTCATCCCCCATGATCACTGTAAATGGAATACCCTACTAAGCAGCCTATTCCCATGAAGCAGCCCGGAACAAGGTACTGCTGCCGCCCATGAAGCAGCCCTGAGCAAAGGTGCTGCTGGCACAGCCTCTCCAATAGGCTAGCCTGCTATAACTTGGCATCCCCCTGGAGCAGTCCTGAGCAAAGGTACTGCTGGCACAGCCTCTCCAATGGGCTGGCACTGCCATAACTTGGCACCCCCCTGGAGCAGTCCTGAGCAAAGGTGCTGCTGGCATAGCCTCTCCAATAGGCTGACACTGTCATAAACTGTACTGCTGTCATGGACTCTCACATTAACCCGCGCTGACCCAATCTGCTGTAGGAGTCTCTAGATTCATATTCCCGGAGGGGAACCCTCCCAACATCTTTCTTTATCGGACTGACCATTTTTGTCAGTTGTCCCCATATCCTGGGGATGACTGCAGTTTGGGAACTGCATTTATATATTTACCCGCGGTAACCCTCCCGGCACCCGGGCTGACTGTTCAGGTCAGTTTAACCCCATCTCCTGGGGACTACTGCGGTCTGGAAACCGCATATTCTTGGATTTCCCCTCCCTGGGAACCCAGGCTGACTGTTCAGGTCAGTTTAACCCCATATCTTGGGAACTACTGCGGCCTGGGAACCACATATTATTGAGTTTCCCCTCCCCGGGAACCCAACGTCTAGAGTCACTGACCGTGTTATCAGTGACTCCGATCGCGAATCCCGACATTCACCAGCTCCCCTCTTCCGCGGTCGGACCAGGGTTTCCCCAAAGCCCTTAGCTGGTTCCCTCGTCGGCTGTCGCGAACATCCCGCAAAAACCTCTGAAACCAAGGTTCCTGCAGGAGACCTAAAACAGATAAGGAATACAACTTACCTGAAGTTTAGACTTACTGCTGGAGGAGCTCCACCGATCGCCTGCACGAATGCGTCTGATGTAATGACGCACGTGCGGCTGGACGGGGTTCTTCACGTAGTCACTCACATGACTCTGAAGTAAAATCAGAGTATATACATTACACCATTGATATAATGGACCATGAAGGGGGGTGGGGGGGGGGGGGGGGGGGTGGAGGAAGAGCAGGTTAATAACATTGTCTGGTGATTGTCTGCTATAAATGAATATGGTATTATTGTTGTATGTAGTTGAAACAAAGAACTGCAGATGATGGTTGGTACACAAAAGGACATAAAGTACTGGAGTAACTCAGTGAGTCAAGCAGCATCTCTGAAGGACATGGATAGGTGATGTCAAATCCCTTCTTCAGACTGAGCCAGGCTACTGAGTTACTTCGGCACTTTGTGTCATTTCACCTTGAAACTAGTCTGCACCAGCGACTCCTTTTCCACTAGCTGTGGCATGGTCTGGTTGTCACGGCTGTTGTTGTGGCTCATGATGTAGCCCCTGGCAGTCAGCTCTTTCTTCAGGCTCTTGTCAACTCCAATGGAGGCAGCCATGGAGTGGGAAGCAGCCAAATCAACGGCCGACAGGAAGAAGTAGCAGCAGGCAAAAGGGGAGGGAGACACATGGTAACCGAACACCGAATAAGGAATAAGGAACATCAAGAATAAGGGGTAGGCCATTTAGTACTGAGATGAGGGAAAAAAATTACACCCAGAGAGTTGTGAATCTGTGGAATTCTCTGCCACAGAAGGCAGTGGAGGCCAATTCACTGGATATATGCAAGAGAGAGTTAGATTTAGCTCTTAAGGCTAACGGAATTAAGGGATATGGGGAGAAAGCAGGAACGGGGTACTGATTTAGGATGATCAGCCATGATCATATTAAATAATGGTGCTGACTCTCAAGGGCTGAATGGCCTACTCCTACACCGACTTTCGATGTTTCTATGTTTGTATGTTTCTAGGAACACCTCCTGTCGGACTCCCCACGGGCTACACAGCAGTTGTCCCCAGGAGCTACACATCAGTGAGCCACAATTACAGCATTGTTAGCCCAACCATGTAGTGGGTGACGAATGCTTGCTGTTGCACCTTGTGAGCCTGGGGTGGCGTCTTAAGCTGGTGCTGTAAGTGGAGAGGAGGCGCTGCTAGCCAGGGGGTCCGTCGACTTTAACCATAATCCGTTATAAAAGGGTCCGTTAAAACAAGGGTTTAGTGAACACAAATAAAATCCGTGTGTGTGTTGGTGTGCTGGATTAAACACTGTCACTCAGATATATTTTCCCAACTCATCGAGTGAGATCAGAAACAGTTCCAGGATTAAACCCTAACACTAACCTTGAAACATCATAAAACATCATATTGTCATCCCTGTAATCATTTAGACATTTCTGACACACTCTTTCTAACAGTGATAAATGACTAGACTTGACTGAAACAATGCAAACAAAGAAATCTCGAGCACTATGAGAGAAAAAGCAGTAAGAACAGACATCTCACTGTCCTGTTGGCGACTGTACCTCCTCAGGGAGATAGGAAGCTGTCAACACATAAATCTTCATTTAAATCTCAGAGCCTCCAGCAAAATCATCTGCAGAACTTTTTTTTAATTGACTACTATATCTGTTTGTTTTCTGTTATTTAACAATTTAGATGCTTATCTGAAATAAGTTAGATTTCCTAAGAAATATAACTATAACCCGAAACAGGTTTTTAAAATCTGGTTTTAAATTGGCAGAGATATCATTTGAAGCAATATTAAACCACAATGCAACTTATCAAACTGTCATGGGGCTCTCAGCTGAAGTGCCTAAAGGTGAAAAACTGCCTGAAACACTCAAGTGCTACTACCGGGAAATAAATTGGATTGCACATGAAACCATGTGTTTTGATTGTGATGCATGATTAACTGGCTACATTTAATCTCTTAATCCACTCATGACCTTTTGGCTTTAAAGATCCACATCATAAACCAAATCCTTCACTTTCTTCAAACATACATACAACTCTTCTGAAATAGTACGCTGTTACCATTGGAAGGTAGTTGCTCTACTTTAAGGTGAGCACATAAGCAGGTAGGCCTGGCTTCCACTGCACACCAGAATTTTAACCTCTGTACTGTGACACAGCACTCTCTGTATGGAGCTTAATTCCATCCCCTAGAATGCTCAAAATCCATTGCGATTGTCAACCTCGGTAGCACCAATCTTAGCAAGTAAGTGGGTCAGGCAAATCCGATGGATCCCTGGACTATTAGTGGTCAAATAAAAGCAGTTAATGGAGTCACTACACTGAATTTCACTTTATTTCACAAAACAGCTATAACCTGCATTAAATAAATAGACCTTCCTATAACTTAAGAGCCAGGCTATCTCAGACAGTTCTCTCTGATGCAATGAAAAATGAAATGTAAATTGGACATATATAATATTTCTGGAATGATACTAAATAAATACATTGGTGAATAAGACATTAAAAACACATCTAATTATATTTATTTGTGTCTTAACATTGTGCATGGTGAGAGTTGCAATTTCTTGCTTCTCGTCCAGCATGCCAACCATCTGTTCTGTCAGGTGCAAAAGTGGATAATGCTCAAGAATTGTGTTAACATTTGCTGATTGTGAATGAAAAGGGTAAAAAAAATTATTGAAAGTGCCGAGCTTTAAAATACTACAATATTTTCCAAGCTCAGTCAAGAACTGCGGTAGATCCAGTTTTTTGATGCAAGTGTTCTAAAGTCAGATGGTCATCAGACAATTAACAGGATTAGTTAAGGGCACAAAATCCCAGAAACAAAGTGCAAGGGCACAACATTCCAGAAACAAAGTAATTCCACATTACTTTTGGCTAGACATTCTGGTAAGGAATTGCAGAGCAACAATGGTTCCAGGCTAACAGTAATCTGTGATGCAGTTTGATAAATGCATTGAAGATCTTTAGAGATTTGAAAAAAAATGCTGGGGATGTGTGAACAGAGAATGTTGGGGTAGGGGAGGGTGTGTGGGGATCAGGGCTGGTTGTGATTGCAGGATTTACCAACAGGTGAATGCCGAGGAAAATTTCAACATTTTACTCTTGCACCAGTTTTTTGTGTTGTGAAGTTATAATTTCATAGTCCCATTTTGGTACATGGAGTATGACAATTAGTAGTCTCTTTCAATTTTACATCTGGTTTGTCACCAACTGATTCAGAAGCCAATATGGCTAGCACAGACGTTCCACAGTATGGCCGCAAATACTGTTCTACATAGGAACCAATACTTTGTTTCCTAAATAACTTGTAATGAAGATTAACTTCTGCCTTGGCACTGGCAGTTTCCCTTGTCAGAAAGAAGATACACCGCATGGCTCTGGGTTCCTCTGTGTAATTAGGTGGGGCAATGTGTCAAAGTACAAATCAGCATTTAATTAGCAATTACTCTCAAGGAACAATTAAAATATTGCTCTGGTGTAATTCTCTCCCAAGACTGCTCATAAGGCACAGAGGTGAGGCATAGCAGAGAGCTTTGTCCTATATCTAGTTACACTGTTTTCTGCCTGATGCCTACCAAGCAATAGTGGGTTTCAAAAACTAATGGCATTGTGCTTATTGACATCATTCATATTGACTAGGATATAAACACACACAAAACAATTAAAAATCACTACAAAGATTGATTTACTGTAAAGCTAATGCTTCCTGTATAATTTTATTCTGTTCTGATGCTAGGATACTGAAGGAGATAATAAACTGTGGCATATCATGTATCAAGAGTGTTTAATTGTCATACTGTATGTACCAAAACAGGACAATGAAATTATCACTCCCAACAGGTTTATAAAGTGCCTCCAGAGTGATCCAGGTAATTAGTCAGTCTGTGGGAAATTGGATCGCAAGAGTTTTTTGAAAGAGGCAGCAAACAAAATTGATGAGGGCAGCATGGTATAGGTTGGCTACATGGTCATTTGGCAAGGTCACACACATATAGCTATTCCAACTGGTTCGATCACATGGGATCCAGGGTGAATATAACATAGAACAGCTCAGCACAGGTAAAGGCTCTTCAGCATCTCAATAACTGTTCTGAACATGATGCCAAGTTAAACTAACCTCTTTTGCCCTCAGGTGATCCATATCCTTCCATTCCCTGCATATCATTGTGCCATTTTCTGACCAAATTTACAAGCTCTTTGGTCAGCCATCCTTTGCTTTTCGCCTTTTTGGGAAATACTGCTCTTGAACTCTAATTAGCTGGCCTTTAAACAAAACCCACATGTCAGATGTGGAATTGTCCAATAGCAGTTGCTGCCAATTTACTCTCCCTTCCTCATGCCTAATAAAGCCATAATCTGCCTGACCCCAGTATTGTAGTTTTGCTCAAAGTCCAGACTTATCCTTATTCATTACTATATTAAATAGAATTGTGATTTATGGAAGGAATCAGAGAGTGGTGATGGAGGGTTGTTGTTCAGATTGGGGACCTGTGACCAGTAGTGTACTGCAGCGATCTGTGCTGGGTCGTGACCCGCTGAGTTATGCCAGCTTTTAGTGTATATTTAAACCAGCATCTGTAGTTCCTTCTTACACATTTTGTCTGCTCCACTACAAAATCTCCTCAAGGTATAACTACTTTGAAGAAATTATCCGACGAGAGTTCTGCTCCATCCTCTCTCGCTGCTCCCCCTCTGTACATTCATTGTTCTTTATCTCTCTACATCATCGTCTATATCTCTCATTTCCCTTATCCCTAATCAGTATGAAGAAGGGTCTCGACCCGAAACGTCACCCATTCCTTCTCCCCAGAGATGCTGCCTCTCCCGCTGAGTTACTCCAGCTTTTTGTGTCTATCTTCGGTTTAAACCAGCATCTGCAGTGCCTTCTTATACTAGTCTTGTTTGTCATCTATATTAACAATCTGAATGACAATGTTGTTAACATGATTACTAAGCTAGCGATTACACCAAATTGGTGCAGTGGTTGAAAGTGAAGAAGGCTATCTAAATTTACGAGTAGAAACAAGGGACTGCAGATGCTTGTTTTACACAAAAGGATGCAAAGTGCTGGGGTAACCCAACAAGTCAAGCAGCATCTCTGAAGAACATGGATAGGTGACATTTCTGATTGGGACTCTTCTTCAAACTGATTGGCATTTCGGGTTGGGACCCCACAGACTGATTACAATGGAATCTTAAAAATAAACTGGATTTTTTTATTCCAAAGAATATTGGATGGAATTTAACTTAGATATTTTAAAACAGGGTAGGACTTAGACAGTGTATAGTGAAGAGTATTATGGAACATAGAGATCTAGATACATAGTTCCCTGAAAGTGGTGACACAGATAAATAAAATATTGAAAGAGATATTTGGCACACTTGGCTTCATCTATCAGGACATTGAGTACAGGAGTTGGGATGTCATGTTGTAATTTAATGAGACAACGCTTGGAGTATTGTATGTTGGTCTGGTCACCCAGCTATAGGAAGTAAGTTGTAAAGGCAACAGATCCCAGGAATGAGTAGGTTAACATCAGATGAGTGTTTGATTGCACTGGGCCAGTACTTGCTGCAGTTTAGAAGAATGAAGGGGGACCTCATTGAAACGTACAGAATAGTGAAAGGCTTGGATAGTGTGGATGTGGAGAGAATGTTTCCACTAGTAGGAGAGTCTAGGACTAGAGATCATAGACTTAGAATTAAAGGATGTTCTTTTAGGAAGAAAATGAGGATGGATTTATTTAGTCAGAGGGTGATGAATCTGTGGAATTCTTTGCTACAGAAAGCTATGGAGGCCAAGTCAGTGGATATTTTTAAGGCAGAGATTGATAGATTCTTGAATAGTACGGGTGTTAGGGGTTATGGAGAAAAGGCAGGAGAATGGGGTTGGGAGGGAGGATAGATCAGCCATGATTGAATGGTGTAGACTTGATGGGCCGAAGGCCTAATTCTCTTCTTATCACTTACGATCTTAAGAAAAGAATCATGAGAATGCTGATGGGAATAAATGGCATGGTAGGTTGGCAATTCTTTCCCTGAAATGTAGGAGGTTGAGAGGTGACCTTATAGAGATATGTTACGAGAGGTGTAGATAAGATGGATAGTCACTGTCCTTTTCGCAGGAGAGGGGAGTCCAAAACTAGAGGTCATAGATTTAAGGTGGATGGGGAATGCTTGAAAAAGGATCTGAAAAGCAAGATTTTCACATGGACAGTGGTGGGCGTATGGAATGAGTTGCCAGAAGAAGCTGGAGAGGAGAATACAATTACAATGTTTGAAAAACATTTCGACGAACACATGGAAAGAAAAGGGATGTGGCATATGGGCCAAACTAGACTAGATCAGATAGATCACTTGGTCAACATGGGCGAATTAGGCCAAGGAACCTTTTTATGTGCTGTAGAACAAGAGGGCTTATTACCTGAAATAACAGTGGCACACACAATTTTAATAGTAAGATTAAAAGAGAACCTACCAAGTTCGAAGGTTGATCTTTATTTTATGAGGAGTTGCGGTGAGGGATTTCGTGAAGACCCTGCCAGCAAGCATGCGCGACATCCTTCAAAGCAGCGGTGTGGAATCACAGAACGCACCATGACTGAAAATAGTAAGATTAAGAACGTAGAACACACCAGTTGACCTTATGATAGAGGGTGGGAGCGGAGGGCACAAAATCCCTCACCGCAACTCCTCATAAAATAAAGATCAACCTTCGAACTTGGTAAGTTCTCGTTTAATCTTACTATTTTATTTCGGAGTCACGTGAGTGACTTCGTGAAGATTTCAAAGCTCTGTGATTTCATGCCCTGGACAACGTCCATGCTATCACACTGCCGCAATCCTGATGGAGGAAGGCTGTTAATGCAGTTCAGTCAGAACAGGCTGAAAAATAATGCATATTTATTGCACAAATAATAACAAACAAATAACCCCTTTGGAAGGTTGCTTCACTAGCCCAGCCCGCGGTGGCGAGGATGTGGTCCATGGGCACCTCCATGGCCCTCGCCGCTGATGTGTATGCAGCCCTTGTAGAGTGAGATTTAAAAATGTTAGTAGCGACTCCTGCTGCACCCAACACCACCCTGAGCCACCTGGCGATATTCTGCACAGTCACCCGGTGATGCGGTGGTTTGTGACTGATGAGGAGCTCCTGCTCCATTTTCCTGATGGTTCGTGTAGTGCGGATGTATAGGCGGAGATGGGTGACTATGCAGAGAGTGGCATCAGTGGGGTACGCCCAAAACTCCAACTGCAGCCCATGAGCCCCAGGTCTGTGCTGCGTCAATAGGTCCTGGACAAAGAAAGTCACCTGTGTAGGGGTGGAGACCATGCTATCCAGCCACAGCTTTTGTAATGCCTGGACTCGTTGAGCTGTAGTCAGTGCCATCAGCATCACCACTTTGAGGGTGAGCTGTTTGAGTGGTAACTCGGTCATAGGAGACCAGCTCCTGAGTAGGGTCAGAACGATTCCTACGTCCCAGGTGAAGTTATCTGGGCGAAATTTCAGGAACTTTCTGTGCGATTCTGTGATGGGAACTGTATAGTATGCATCTTTTAAATCGGTACACGCCATAAAGTACCCCGGGTAAAGCTTCTGCTTGGCTGTTTCAAATGTATCCATTTTAAAATGGGTATATTGTACAAAAGTGTTCAACTCGGTTAGGTCTATGATAATCCGACCCCCCATCTTTTTTGGTTTTTGTGAAGATGTTGGACACAAACTCAAGGGGTTCGTGCGTCATTTTGCCAATCACCCTTTGGCTGCAAGCCGTAAGATTTCAGCATGTCCTGCCTCTATCTCATTTTGAGAGAGTGTACATTTTTGCTGAGGGTGCATGCTGGGTAGGGGGCAGTTGACCATCAATGAATTCTATGACATAACCGTGAACACTTTGTAGAATAAACGCGTCAATGGTGATAGTATCCCAAGCTCCCCTAAATGCCCGCAACCGTCCCCCGACTTGTGCAGGAAGAAGTGCTACAGCCTGAGAGGAACCAGACCCCCTTACCTCCATAGTTAGCGGCGGGTCCTGGCATATGGCGTTTTGGGGGGACATTGCGGTGGTTGTCGGGACAGCGGCTGCATCTTCCATGCAGGCCGCTGCAGGCCTTGCCCTAAAAAAGGCCGCTGTGGTTAGGGAAGTGGAGGGGGATAGGTCCTTGGTGTCCTATCCGGCTGGCGCTGCTTCCAAGTAGTGTGTGGTTGTTGACGGTGATATGGGTGGGCTTTAGCCGGAGGAGGTTTCATAAGGCCCGCAGTTTTGGCCTCCTCGTCGAGTTCTTTGACTTGCTTGGAGAGATCTTTCCCAAACAGTTGATGAGGGGGTGGAGCGGTGGAGGGACGGCACAACCCCGCAAATTTTGGGTTGAGAGTGGGCCGGATGGAGCTCTTACGCAGGCAGTTGATTTCAAACTGGGCGTTGCATAGCAGTGCCAGGGCATCCTGCTGCTCGCTGGACACATTATCCCCATCGAGGGTCCTGGCATAAGCCTTAAGGCCGCCGAGAGGAGCTTCAGGATCCGCTGGAGATGGACGTCCTGCATCTTGGTGGTGGTGCTCAAGTGTCCCCAGATCTGGGCATTAACCGTAGGAACACTGAGATTGATGCAGTTCTCAGGTGGTTTGAATTTATCCATGGTTTCATTAGGTACCTGACCCTGAAGCTGGTGAGTGGTCAGGTAATTAATGGTGCACACCAGTTTGTGGTGCAGGGGCTCCCCAGTGTGTGTGGCCGTAGCAAATTTACCCACCACGTCCAGCATGTCCTCATCGTGCTCTGGCTCTGTGGTCTCCGGCAGTCCCGGGTCGTCTTCGAAGGCAGCGGCTGGACAACTGAGAAGACGAGAGGCTGAGCGGGCTCCTGGCGTAACTAGTAGAGGCCCGAGAATCCCGTTCATCCCGTTCATCCCGGTCCCTGTCCCGCTGGAGGAGTTGCTCCACCAAGAGCTCCAACCGCTCAATGCGACCGTCCCCGCTACTCGCGGCAGACAAGCCGACTTCCCTAGGCTCTGCAAATTCTCTGGGGCTCCCACCAGCGGACCACACCTCCATAAGATGCAGACTAGGGTCCGAGGGCACGTTGTCGTGGGCTACCGCCCCTGTAGGCTCATACGACTCCCGCACGGACTCTCCGCTAGTCGGCCTTCGAGCAGACTGTGGCGGCCCACCTGCCTGGTAGGAAGGCAGTGGAGATGAATCGGCGCCGGCCCCTGGAACCTGGCTCCCCGGAGTCCGTGCAGGCTTACCTCCACTGTCGCCCAATGTTCTGCGTGGAGGTGCATGGTCGGCAGCTGCCAGAGCTAAGCTAACCGACCCTCTACTGCTGCCACCAGCGCCCTTGACCGCAGACTGACGAGGTGTTATGCCGGCAGCACCTGCTCCTGCAGGGCTGCTCGATGCAGCAGTAGCTCTGCCAGACTGCCCTACGGCAGATATCCCCGGCTGCTGTATGTGGTGTGCTGCGGCTGCTGGGCTCCCCTGCAGCGCAGCCGTTCCCGGTCCCGGTCCCAGTGGATCCACTGCAACTCGGGGTGAGGTCGCTGGCGACAAGTGAGGCACCTGTCCACGTACCTGTCTGCTCCCCCGCTTCCTGGGGGATGGGGGCACAAAGTCTGGGTCGGTAATATCCAGCTCCTGTGCGGTCAGCCATTCAGGTGATAAGTCGGGCGCTGGTGCAACGAAAGCGCCCAACTTCCGCACTCTTCCCCCCGACCATCCGGATGCTGCCGGTGGTGCTCGCAGCTCCGGTGAAAGAGGCCGCTGGCTTGTCGGTGCCCCGCGGTTCCTGGAGAACTCCTTCCGTTTCCCTTTGGCGTCCATCCTGTACGAAGTAAAGGTTAGTGGACTTACCTGACGGCCTTTTGAAGGAGCTGGTGGAGAGAGTGCACTCCCTCCCCCAGCTTGTCGAGGCAAATGCGCGCCACGATAATTCGCGCATGCGTGCTGGCGGGGTCTTCACAAAGTCACTCACGTGACTCCGAAATAAAATGCATAACACGTTTTACATTGCATATTCACTTGCATTGTAGAATCAATGGCAAGATGTGTTGGTTAATCTTGGCATCTCAATGGACTGGTGATAAAGCTAAAATATAAAGATCAGGGCAGAGTGTCAAATTATAACCATGCTGTGGTCCCTCAGCTGGTAAATAGCATTCACCACCAACATAAGATCCGAAATCAGTTGTAGGTTGAGGGAGTGAAGCCATTTGCATTGCACATATATGGATTTTAATGTGAAGCTTGCAAACAAATGCAATGTAACCAAAAGCCCACAGTTCAAGTATTCACCAAGGTGAAGGTATAAACTCTAATGTCATTGGCGATAGATCCTTTGTTGCTCTCCATGTATCATATCTCCACATGTCAGCAAACCCAACCATCTACATGGAAAGGCAGAAATAAATTCATGGCCACGGTGGCGCAGTGGTAGAGTTGCTGCCCTACAGTAAATGCAGCGCCGGAAACCCGGGTTCGATCCCGACTACGAGTGCTGTCTGTACGGAGTTTTTATGTTCTCCCCGTGACCTGCGCAGGGTTTCTCCGAGATCTTCGGTTTCCTCCCACAGTCCAAAGACGTACAGGTTTGTAGGTTAATTGGCTTTGTAAACGTAAAAATTGTCCCTAGGATAGTGTTAATGTGCGGGATTCGCTGGTCGGCGCGGACCCAGTGGGCCGAAAGGCCTGTTTCCGCGATGTATCTCCAAACTAAACTAAATTAAATTAATTATAACAGCCATTGGCAAAGTAGTCTCCAGGCTGACGTCATACGTTCTAGGAGCAGAATTAGGCCACTCGGCCCATCAAGTCTACTCAGCCTTTGCAATTGCAGTTGTGGCTACAGCACGTGGCAGGTGATTGTTATGAGCAGATTCTGATCTGCAACCATGCCATTCATCTGATGACCTAGAAACATTCAACATTTCTGCAAAAGGCATAGATAACATAGTGCACTCACTGAAATCAAAATATGAAAACTTTCGAGACATCAAGAATCACCTAAATAGTACATGATGTGGAGTTCTTTTCACCGTGCTTTTGGTTTGCTCATCTTATGGTGTTGGTTGAATTTTCACAGCTTAATTTGGCAGATCTGGCATTCAATGCATGAGGACTGACATCACAATCCTTGGCTCTATGCTACATGTGAAGATGTGTTAACACCTTGCTCCCACAAGGAATTAAAATCTAACCAGCTTGCTTGATAGTGAAATGGGTGCTGCAAAGTTTTAATTGGTGGCTATATAGCCTGTAATAAGAAATTATGTTAAGTGTCCTTATTCTTAAGTTAAGTACCTCTTGGTTTCAACAATTCATGAGCTTCTGCCTTAAACATTCAGTGTTCAAGGAGGCATGAGGGGCTTAGATGCTGCAGCAAATGAATGGGTGCATTTGGAGGAACTCAGCAGGTCAAGCAGCATCTACAGATATAAATGCTCAGTTACCATTTTGAGTCAAGACCCTTTATCTAGACTGGAGGCAAGTATGAAGGGTCTTGATGCAATTATGTCAACAGTTTATTTCTCTCCACAGATAATGCTTCGCTGCAGCTGAGGCTCTCCTTTTTTGATGCATTATTCAGGCTTCTTGATTCTTCATTCTTCATTAAAGAAAGCAACAAAACCTTCATGTTCATGAAATATTTAAAAAGCATTATCGCACTTTAAAAATATATCCAAGCTTAAAAATTGTAATTAAAAATCTTTTGATAACTTTCTGTGCAGGAAACCCCCAACCAGGAACGATTAATAATTGATAGGTATATTAATGGTAAATTTTTACTAGTTCACTAAATAGACCATGGCAACTATTAATATTTTACTATACCAGTTTATATTCAATTGATGTCCCTATGAGTACATGTTCCATAGGGCTTCTGATCCTGAGAAAATGAATTCTCCTTAAGTTGGAAATGAACAAATTCACACCCAAACTATTTGGTTAAATTTTTAGTCTCTCTAGTCCATGGGGACCGATTTGCAAAGAATAGATTGGAGAAAGTTAGTGTAAGTGATAGCAGTTGTTTCCGACAACTGAATTGTGGCAACGGTTTGTCTGAATGCAGTCCATGTGGAGTGATGGTAGGTGGGTGAAGGGGGATGGGTGGGGGGGGGGGGGGGGGGGGGGGGATGGTGAGCTGATCTGTTAATCAGTGAGAAAATTATCATCTATTTAATGACAGAAAGTGTGGCTCTGGATTCATAACATTTGAACTTTCGTGAAGGAGAGTTTGGAGAAGCCATTGTTTTTGTTCCGCCGGGTGATCTCTGCATTGCTTCCTAATGAAGCGATTCAAGTACCGTATTTGATAAACGAGAATTTGTGTAACATTGGATTTTTGTAAGTCAGGTCTTCTGTAACCTAGGACTCTGTGTAAAATTAGATTAACAGTGAAGCAGCTGACAATCTAGCTTGGGATGGGCATAGTGTTAAATTCACTTATCTCAGTCTCTGAGCATTGCTGGCCTGTGTGCCCACCATTGTTCTCCTGATCTGGCGCATCAAGTACATCCTCCCCTTTATAACTTGATCAGCCAGTGACAGAGTGTCAGCCTTGTAATATTCTCCGGCAATCATCAACTAAATCGCTAATGTCTTCATGAGGCTAACAAGGAACTTGTCATGGGCATGCAGTTTCACTGCCAAATTCTTCATTGTTGGGTAATATCACAGTAATAGCGTAGCAAGAACTCAAAATATAGACCTTTGGTAAATTACCTTTTGGTAAATGTCTTTGGTAAACTCCGGCATTGCCGGAGTTACGAAGTGGGTCAGGCAGCATCTCTGGAGGATAGGAATAAGTGACATTTCAGGTCGGAAGCCTTCTTCAGTCTGAAAGTAGGGTTCTGGCCTGAAACATCACCTCTTCCTTTTCTCTAGCGATGCTGCCTGACCCGGTGCATTACCTCAGCCTTTTTATGTCTATCTTTGGAATAAACCAGCATCTTCAGGTCTTTCTGTTAAATTAATATGTTGAAGATAAATAATAATGCAGGACATCTCATTTAAAAGTATGAAACGGGCACAAGGAGCACTAATGAAGCAATAGATCATCTTGTCCTCATTCTGCACAAGCATTTGTTCAACTGGTGAAAACATAGCAACACTATTTAAATACAGGTCCTCTGCCTGTTGAAGGATCCATTAGTCAATGATGACTGCAACAGGCATAAGGCCTGCATTGCTCAGGAATCTTTACTTCAATATGTGCCAATTCAACACGGATACTAACTTGATTATTATCAATCCAATTATTGCCATGTTGAAAAATAAAATAATCATCAGAAGAATGTCATCTAAACATAGCAATAATGTTCAGCCCGGGACCCCAATAAACTGTTGTTTGTGCAGTTTTCTACAAGGTTATCTCATGTTAATATTTTTCTCTTAGAGTTTAATGTTGAAAGCATCCTCTGGTTCCCCTGTGGGTTTCCCAGCGGTAGAGGACCATAAAAGGAAAGCTGATTGCCTGAGTGCGTATCTGATTCTAATTTCAGACAAATGAGTGTGAGAAGCAGAGACAGGTACAGAATGCAACTGTTTATGGGCAATATGGACTATCCTGCAGAGAGCATGTTGCAGAGGGAGTTCCACTCCAGCAAAGTCCAGATAATATGCCAAGCTGCATAGGATTTCATGAAGATAGACAATAAATGCTGGACAGGCAGCATCTCTGGATAGAAGGAATGCCTCAGCGGTATAAATATTGACTTCTTTAATGCCAAGTACCCTTTGCCTTACCTCTCTCTCCATCCCTCCCTCCTTCCCAATTCTCCGACTAAGCTGAGTGTCCTCATTTACATTTTATCTCTGTTTGCTTTGTTGATACCTTCTCCTAGCTAACAATGATCTATTCTACATTTTCCTTGATCTCCATCCCCCTTTCTCGTTTTCACACCTTACATTTCCTTATCTCTGTATCTCCCCCTCCCCTAATTCGGTCTGAAGAAGGGCCTCGACCCGAAACATCACCCATTCATTCTATCCAAAGATGATGCCTGTCCTGCTGAGTTACTCCATTATTTTGTGTCTATCTTCGGTTTAAACTAGCATCTGCAGTTCCTTCCTATAGCATTTCATGAAGATTGCTGCCTCATACAGTAAAGGGCAGCACAGTGGCACAGCGGTAGAGTTGCTGCTTTACAGTACTTGCGGTGCGGAGACCTGGGTTCGATCCAGATTACGGGTGCGGTCTGCACGAAGATTGTACTTTCTCCCCGTGACTGCGTGGGTTTTCTCAGAGACCTTCGGTTTCCTCCCGCACTCCAAAGATGTACAGGTTTGTAGGTTAATTGGCTTGGTAAAAATGTAAATTGTCCCTTGTGTGTGTCGGGTAGCGTTAATGTGTGGGGATTGCTGATTGGCGTGGACTCAGTGGGCCAAAATGCCTGTTTCTGCACTGTATCTCTAAACTTAACTGAACTAAACTATAAACTAAACTAGTGAAAATGCCCTCCTTCTCCTTCACTGTAGAGCCACAACAACAAGCAAAAGAGTGGAAATTGAGTGGCCAGGGATGTCTGCTAACCTCAAGGCTCTTTGTTCCTCTGTGAAAGACATCCAGTCCAAGGCATGTAAATTGGTGGAGCAGAGCACCAGAGGTTCTGCTACCTGGAATGCCCATGAGGAACCCTCAAGTACTTATGTGAATGGGTTTTGAGTTTGTTGGTACAATCCTGACATAACTTTGGCTTTAACTGCCTACCAGGGAGGTTACCAGCCTCAATGCAGAAAGAGATGGAAGAAGGAAGAGAAGGAGGAGAAGATAGAGAATGGAAGTGAAAAACAGGAGGCCCCCACTAATTTGTCTGAAAGAACAAAAAATAAACACAATTCAATCTATCTCATGTGTAGGCAGGATCTGCAGATGCGGGTTTAAACCGAAGATAGACACAAAATGCTGGAGTAACTCAGTGGGGCAGGCAGCATCTCTGAAGAGAAGGAATGGGTAACATTTTGGGTCGAGACCTTTCCTTAGACTTTGTCCAGTTGACTCTTGACAATGGCCGTCCAGTATGAAGAAGGGTCTCGACCCGAAACATCATCCATTGCTTCTCTCCAGGGATTCTGCCTGCCCCGCTGAGTTACTGCAGCATTTTGTGCTTATCTTCAAACTATCTCATCTTGTATTGTCTTTATTGCTGCCCATCACATTGTACAATGTCAAAACAAAAGCCAACATAAAATTAACACACCAAACAAAATAAACTAGTCAATGTATTCAATGCAATATCACCAATTCCCTTGCACATTTTCATAGTGGCTGCCAAACATTTTTATTTGCCTGTCATGGCGTGACACATCATGGCTTCTACAATTGGCCATGCCAGATAACCCTGAGCAGTTTGTACAAAGAAGATCTGCCCTCTTGTTAAAGGTTGGTGTTCAGACCCAAGATGGATGGTTTATATGCAACCAATAATATAGTTACCTCACTCCCATTAACCCCGCCCAGTTAACATCAATCATAACGCCTTCCCCTCAGTAGAAAATGTAGCCGGTGCTTGAAGGTGTGTGTAATACCCAGTGCTATCATTAAAAGATGTTGTACACTTAAGAGCTTGTAAAGTTTTCATTTACATGGTGTCGAAGCTGGAAGATACTTGCGTCTCCTGTTTATCGTTTTTTTATTTCTTTTTTTTGATTTGTGTTTTTTGTGCTTTGATCTCTTTGGCCATGGCGTCCTCTTGCAGAAAGCCCGAGCAGCTTGTCTTTTGATGCTGACATCTCTGAGCGCTGGGCCACGTTTGAATTGATTTCACACACTTTGTCAACGTCGCACACCGCGCTGATCCTGACTCCCTTAAAGCTTCCCTCCTCCTCAACCTTGTCGGACCTGATGCCATGAAGAGAGCCAGAACTTTCACCTACGCTCCAGCGGTCCTGGGCGTCGATGGTGCGGTGATTACTCCTGCAGAGTCTGCTGACGACCCCGCTTGCCTGCTACGTAAGTTCAGGGAGATTTGTGACCTGCCCTCGAACCGCATTCTAGAGAGGGCACGGTTCTTTACGAGGAGACAGTTGCCTGATGAACCTGTTGAATGTTTTATTGCTGATTTGCGTTATCTCGCCCAGCGGTGCCGTTTTTGGCGACATGACAGACCAGCTCACTAGAGACATTTTAGTAACTGGCATGCGTGACCAGAAGCTGCGATGTGAGCTTTTGAGGGATCCGGATCTAACGTTGGACAAAGCTATGCATGCCTGCAGATTGTCTGAGGTCGTTGTTTTGCAAGAGGACCACCGGGATTTGGGCAATAAATCTGTCAACCTGGCTGGGTTTAGGAGCCCACAGCCTCGGGTGGGAAACAATGTTTTTCTGCCGCGTGCCCGCCCTGGACTGGCGATGTGCCCCGAAAAAGATGCCCGAACTGTAACTACATGCACCATAGACTGTCGACGTGTCCCGCCTCTGGTAAAAACCTGTAACTTTTGTAAAAAAGCTGAACCATTTCTCAGCCTCCTGTCGCTTACTCCGTTCCCGTGGGAGCCAGGCACAAGCTTCCAGTCCCAGTCTAAACATGCTGGCCCAATCTGATCTCTGTTTCGACTCACAGCCCAATTTAGTTGAGTGCAATGGTGCGGAACCAATTAATTCTGCCGAGGACTCTCATGTGTTTACCCTCCTACAGACACCCGCCCACCGCAATGATCCCTCCGTACCTGTGACTGTCAATGGCGTAACCTTCTCTGCCAAATTAGATACTGGCGCGAGAGTCAATGTTTTGTCCATGAATCTTTTCAACAAGATAAGGAGTAATGAGCCTCTGGTTGTTGACGATGCTACCCTGCACGCCTATGGTGGAGAGATTCTAAGGCCTGCGGGGAGGGCCACTTTAACTTGCGTGCTGCAAAAGGCCACAAGAAACCTGGTTTTCTATGTTTTGAACTCTGACTGTGTAACCCTGTTGGGCAAACCGTGCGTGCCAGGATCTTGGCCTGGTCTCCTTTGACCGCACGGTCCACAAAGTGCAACTTTCGTTTGACCCGGTTGCTGAATACCAGGACCTGTTCGACGATGACCTGGCGAAGTTACCAGTGTCATACCATATTTCCATTGACCCAAATATACAACCCGTGGTCCGCGCACCTCACAGGGTGTCTCACGCCATGAAGGACAAGGTCGAGGCGATGCTCAACGAGATGGTCGAAAAGGGGGTGCTAGTAGCAGTTAGCGAGCCCACCGATTGGGTCTCCACCATGGTTGCCACGATTAAGAAAGACAAGAACGAGATACGCGTGTGTATCAACCCGAAGGACTTAAACCTTGCCATCAGGCGACCACATTACCCCATGCGGTCTGTTGAGGATGTGGCGGCAAAGGTCGGGCAAGCCACCATCTTTTCGGTCCTAGACGCTAAGAACTCGTTTTGGCAGGTCCCGTTGGACAAAGCGTCTTCTGACCTGACGACCTTCGCCACACCGTTCGGCAGATTCAAGTTCCTGCGAATGCCATTCGGCATCAATTCTGCTAGCGAGGTGTTCCAGCAGACGATGGAGCAATTATTCGCGCACCTGCCATGTGCCATCATCGTGGATGATATCCTGGTTTACGGGAAGGACCTTGCCGAGCACGACCTGAACCTCCGCCGCGTCCTGGATCGCGCGCGACAGGCGAACCTGAAGCTGAATCCCAAGAAGTGCCGGTTTCGTGTCTCAGAGGTCACGTATGTTGGACATGTTTTCACCCCTAACGGACTAAAGCCCGACCCCTTGAAAGCCGCTGCCATCTCCGAAATGGCAGCCCCCACCGACGTGCCAGGTCTGCAACGATTCTTGGGCCATGGTGAACTACCTTGGCAAGTTTATACCAAACCTCAGTGAGCTGAGTGCTCCCCTGCGGCAGCTGACAAAAAAGGATATCGCCTGGGCCTGGCTACCATATCACCAGCAGGCTTTTGACCGCCTCAAGTCGAAACTGATTAGCACTCCGACGTTGCGGTTCTTCGACGTGGGTCGCCCCATCACCGTCACCTGTGACGCTTCCAAGTTCGGTCTGGGTGCGGCCTACCTTCAGTCTGTCGATGGATCGCTGCATCCCGTCTCCTATGCCTCCCGCACCATGACGGACACCGAGCAGCGGTACGCTCAGATCGAGAAAGAGCTGCTCGCGGTGGTGTTCGCCTGCTCCAAGTTCAGAGGACTTCCTGTTCGGCAGCAGATTTACGGTCGAAAACCGACCACCAGCCACTGGTGACAATCCTGAACAAGCCGATTCACGCTGCCCCTGCAGGCTGCAGCGTATGATGCTGCAGCTCCAGCGCTTCGACTTTGACATAATCTACAAGAAGGGCACGAGATGCACATTGCGGACACCCTGTCGCGAGCCCCGCGTACCTCCTGCGCTCGCCACCCCTACGAAACAGAGGACTTGCTCGTACTGGGCGTTAACTTTATTCCCACCAAGCAGCTACAGGTTTTGGCCGAGCACACCGCTGCCGATTCGGCCTTGCAGCAGCTTGCATCGGTGATTAAAGCAGGGTGGCCAACAAAGCGCTCCGCCGCGCCATCTGAAGCACAGCCTTTCTTCCTGGTCCGCGACGAACTGGTGCTCCAGGATGGCGTTATCGTCAAGGGACATAAAGTTTGTGGTCCCGTCCTCCCTGTTTGACTTTTACTTTTGTGCAGCCACAGCGGACACCCTGGGGTCGATGCAACGCTTGCCCACGCTCAGTGCCAATTCTATTGGCCTGGAATGGCCAAATATATCCGAGACAGAGTTTCTGCCTGCTCCACGTGCAACAGTCCTTGCGCCGCACCAGCAGCGACAGCCCCTGCTGCAACAGCCCGCCCCTGCTTTGGCCTGGTCCTCGCTGGCTGCCGACATATTCGAGTGGCGTGGTAACCACTACCTTGTCCTGGTCGACTCGTACTCCAACTGGTTCGAAGTGGATTTGCGGACATCCCTCACGTCGGAGATGGTGATCCGCAAGCTGCGGAAACACTTCTCCACTTTTGGGACCCCGGTCAGGCTGCAGACTGACAACGGCAGGCAGTTTACAAGCCGAGAATTCAAAAGCTTTGCCGACAAGTGGAACTTCGTGCATTTCACCAGCAGCCCAGAGTACCCACAGAGCAAACGGCCTAGCAGAACGGGCCGTCCGCAGCGCCAAGCTTCTGATGGAACAGGCGCGACTATCCAATTCTGATTTGTATTTGGATCTCCTGAACCTCAGGAATGTTTCCAGGGATCCGGCCATGGGGTCCCCTGCTCAGCGTCTGATGTCCAGAACTACCAGATCCACCGTCCCGATTGCCCAGCGCCAGCTGAAACCTCGGGTGCTGGAGCCCGCCTCCGTGCAGAGGCGAATTCAAGAGAAACATGACAGCCAGCGGCGTTCCCACGATCGGTCGTGCAGACCACTCGATCCTCTGTTGCCCGGACAGGTTGTTCGTTTGCAGACGCCAGTGGGCACTACCGTCTGGCCACCGTGGTTGGGGTGGCCGACTCACCTCGTTCGTATCTGGTCGACTGTGAGGGTTCCATCTACCGAAGAAGCCGACAACACCTGCTTGCGGTTAATGAGCCACAGCCGCAGCCCCCTGGGCCCTATGCCCCCTCCACTCTCCTATCAGCAGCCGGCTGCCGCCCCGGCTGGTGTTCCCTGCATGCCTCGGTCCCCGTCGCGGGCGCCTGGTTCCCCTCTGCGCGGGTCCCCTGTTGCCGATCGCGGTTCTCCCTCTCCTGTTTCTCCCACCCCAATGCCTTCCCTGGTTCCCCGGCTGCCTTGCGTCCTCCTGCTTCTTCTGCTCTTTCGGGGGGAGGGGGAGACATCCGTACGCGCTCGGGCAGGATCAGTAAGCCGCCTGTTCGCTACGGCGATTTCGTTTAATTCTGCTGTTTAAATTCGGTTGTCGTGACAACAATCTGTTTTTTTGATTTCTAAGGGGAAGGATGTAGATGGTTTATATGCAACCAATAATATAGTTACCTCACTCCCATTAACCCCGCCCAGTTAACATCAATCATAACGCCTTCCCCTCAGTAGAAAAATGTAGCCGGGTGCTTGAAGGTGTATGTAATACCCAGTGCTATCATTTAAAAGATGTTGTACACTTAAGAGCTTGTAAAGTTTTCATTTACAAGACCCAAGATGGAAGGTGATTATATCTCCATTGGAGGTGGCTTCAGATAGTAATGCAATGGAAGCAAATACATCAGTTATCAGATGTTGCATTATGGTTGGGTCCACAAGGATTTGTTCACCGATTCATTGTTTGAAATGATGTGCACCAAGACCAGTACAATGTCCTTTGCAAGCTTACTGTTGTATTCCTCTATGCCCTTTAACATTGCACTTAGGCTTTTTCGCAAGTCTGCCAATGGCCCAGGAGTTAATTGTTCATAGCCATTTAATATGGATAATTACTTCCTGAACATTCTGGTGAATCTAGCCTTTTACTGTTTCCCTCCTTCCCCCCTTCCTCCTCTTCATCCTTTCATCCCTATCTCCTGCTCCAGAGGCCTGTCCTGGCTCATGTGAAATCATCGTGGCCAACACCTTTTACTGGTCGCACATCACTCCCTGTAGATATTTGCAACAAAGAACCCTACAAACAGCAAATGCTTAATACTCATAACACACGTAGTTGAAGTCAACAAGAAACTATGCCGTAATTAGTTAATGATCTTTTGCTGAAATCCCACTAGTGGAACCTTCCTGTCGCTGAACACCTTGTCAGCTGTGGGAGGTCAAAGAGAGGTTTCTAAAATAGTAACCATGGCACTAATTCAGCATTGAGTACTGATTGGCATCATGATCTATCTATTTTGGATACTTCCAGTAGGTGTTAGGTGCACATGGACTAATATGGCAGCTGATGCTGACCACATGCACAGAATATCCATAACAAATAAACAAGTGGCGCACAATTTACTGAGAGACTCTAAACTAGGAAGTATTAATCAAAGCAATTAATTCAATGTAAAATCATGCACACAGAGGAAAACAAATGAGGGAGTGCAAAAGTGGTTGATGTGAGAGAAACAAAAAATTATCTTATTTAAAGAAAACATCAACCACAGATAACATCTATGTCAATTAAATCCTATGGTTAATTTTCAGCGTCACAGTATCGATTGGCAGTCATTGTGACTTCATACATGGTTAAAAGTTTACTTGCAGTAAAATGTATTAGCATTTACTGTTTCTGAGGTGTTTAGTTGATATCCATTGGGCTTTTTATTTATTTATATGTTTATAGGATGTGGACATCACTGCAATGACAGCAGGTTTTTTTTGGCCATCTCTAATTGCCTTTGAACCAATGAGACAGTAAGAGTCAACCATACTGATTGATCAAATTCACATTTAGGGCAGAGAAAGACAGCAGGTTTCTTTATCTGAAGAATATCACTCTGAAGATTAAAGAATTTCTTTAGCCAGAGGGTGGTGAATCTGTGGAATTCTTTGCCACAGAAAGCTGTGGCGGCCAAGTCAATGGATGTTTTTAAGGCCGAGATAGATAGATTCTTGATTGGTACAGGTGTCAGAGGTTATGGGGAGAAGCAGGAGAATGGGGTTAGGAGGGAGAGATAGATCAGCCATGATTGAATGGCAGAGTTGACTTGATGGGCCGAATGGCATAATTCTGCTGCTATCACTTATGACATTCTGACCTTGTGATCACAATCCAGAAGCCACAAAACTGAGGTTAAGCTTTTTATTAAAATGCTGGATTTTCTTTATGAACAAAATTTAAATTGTCACGATGGAATTTGAGCTTCTGCACCAGAAACCTAACCACTATATGACTTAACTTACAGCAACATATGGCGCCGTCAATCATGGCATCCTCGCCAACAGTCTGTCTGTCTGTCGGTCTTCTCGTCTTTTTTGTTATTTTTAGTGTGTTTTAAAAGTATGTGTTAATGTTCTCTGGGGGAGGGGGTCAGGGGGAACTTTTTCCAATCTCTTAACTTGCCGGAGATGTGATTGTTTTCCGGATCGTATCTCCGGTCGCTCTGCGGCCTAACATCATGGAGCTAGCGGACTTGCTTGAAACTGACTTTGAGCCACACCACAGGACCGTGGACTTACCATCGGAGCCTGGGATCCCTTGCCTGGGATCGACGCTCTAACTGCGGCCTGTGGAATTCAACATCGAGGAGCTCGCAGTTTCGTGTAGAGACTGATGAAGGGAAGTTCTAAGCCGCAGGAGGTTTGACTAGCCCGACTCGGGGTACAATCGTCCGCAGCTGGGGAGCTGAGATCCCCCCCGATGCGGGAGCTCAATCGCCCCGACGTGGAGGGCTCGACCACCAGCTGCGGGAGCCAAGATCGTCCCAACAACAGAAGGTTCGAGTGCCCCGACTGCGTGAGAACAAAGAAGGGAAGAAGATTGAACTTTTTCGCCTTCCATCACAGTGAGGAATGTGGGGGAGTCACTTTGGTGGATGTTCATTTTAAAACAATATTTGTGTGTCGTGTTGTTCTTTACTGGTATGGCAAATCAAATTGCTCATATGTTGCAAAACATACTTGGCTAATAATGTACTATTATGATTAAGATATTTTTTTGAATGCTGAATCTGTTAACAAATCTTATAGTTAGTACCATTTCTGGAAGAGCATGGCAATTTGGATAGTAACATTCAGGTTTCCACATTTAACTGTCCTGAAGAAGGTGTTTGACAGTAGCTGTCCAATTTAGTGCCAAATAACAGTGAAACCTCATCATTAATGCTAATGCAAAATCTGAAGCGTTGAGTTTGATTACAAAGTCACAGCGCAGCAAAAGGAATGAGACTTACAGAGGAAATGAGGTTCTATCTGTGGAATGTACCCTAAGTTAATTGTACCAAGTGTGTCTTGTCAGTTGCAGAGAAGCGGCCACAGAATAAAAAGAATAATGTACTGCGACCAGAATTTATAACCACAGGACATGGACGAGAGTCTCAATCACCGAAATCACCTCAAGTACAACCTTGAATGTTATAATCATTGGAAAAATGTGTCAGTCCATCTCAGGATTTGGACAAGTCACTAATCAAAAGGAAACTAATTCCATTTTTTTAGGAACAGCAGACCCTGAAGAAACCAAAAGCTTGTGCCCTGTCCTACCGTAAAATAGGAAATTAATCATCAGCGATAATTTTTGGATGGTGTTTTTCATTTGTTACCATTGCTTTCAGCCTGAGGCAGGATGATATATTAAAAGTTACTTACAGCTTTGGCGTTAGCTCCTCTTTTGAGCTGCCAAATTAACTTTGCACTCACGATAAACTATTATTTGAATTTTGGTCTGGAGAAATAAATTCTGATATATTTTAATATTCCGGTTATACCATATATATTGGCAAGCAGCGACCTAATGGGGTCAAGAAGGGTTGTTATCAGCACATACGGGATTAATCGCAGAAGGATAAGACAAAAGGAACAATGAAGACTCAAGAAACTGCAGATGCTGCAACAAATAATCTGCTGGAAGAACTCAGTAGTCTGTGGATGTGAAGAAATGGTTGATGTTTCGGGTCGAAACCCTGTATTAAGGCAATAAAGGATTGGAAATGGCAGGTGAACACTGCTTGCAGATACGAATAAGAAATATCTATGCAAGATTAATTTATAATAGATAAAATACATGTTATTCACATTATTTCCTTTATCGTGTTTCTGCACAGTGTGGATGGCTGGATTGTAATCATGTTTTGTTTTTCTGCTGACTGGTTAGCGCGCAACACTGATACATGTGACAATAAACTAAGGTAAACCTTGGTACACATGACAATAAACTCAACTAAAACTAAAAAATATATATTTTACGGGTGGTTTTTGGTGAATAACTAAAGAATTGATTTTCCAATGTGTTTTCATTACAGATGCTTGACACCCCCCAATCACTCAAGAAGTAGTTTACCAGGGTGTTGATCCTGTTTGTGAGACATTACCACTGTGTTGACATTTTTACTCTATTGCTCATTGATATTTAATTTCAGAGGAACACTGATGCTTTGTAACACATGCAAGATAAATAACTGGTTTTTGAAAGGGAGATTCTAGTTTACAGACAGAAAGTTACAAATGTTACAGATTTAATGAGCAGTTTCACTCTCTGGCAACGGATGCCAAAAAATAATTAATAAATTGCAACATGTCCACTGATTAGTTTGGATAGACGGAAATAAATCTCCGTGGTTAAATTGCCCTTGATTGACAAAGTCTCAAAATCAAAGCGTGATGGAATCAAAACAAGTGTTATGAGAGGACAAACAATAATTAAATCTAGTAATTCAGGGCTATTAAGTTTCTAGATAAGACATATGCAACCAATTTACCCAGACTGTTTCTGTGGAGAGATGCAGATCAGGGAGATGAGAGACGAGGCTTTGATTTCATTGCAATAATAGTAAGATTAAACGAGAACTTACCAGTTTGAAGTTTGATCTTTATTTTATGAGGAGTCGAGTTGTGGGACTACGTGCCCTCCGCTCCCACCCTCATAGATCTCATCTGGTAGTTCTAGTTTTATCATCTTACCATTATACTTCAGTCATTGTTAGCTGTGAATTCATTCCGCTGCTTTGAAGATTGACGCACCAACGGCTGTACGGGCTTCTATTCAAGTAGTCCCTCAACTCGACTCCTCATAAAATAAAGATCAAACTTCAAACTGGTAAGTTCTCGTTTAATCTTACTATTTTACTTCGGAGTCACGTGAGTGACTACGTGAAGACTTCAAAGCACTGTGAATTCACGCCGCAGACCGAAATCCGACGTTCACACTGCCTGGATTGACTCAAACGTCGTTAACAATCAATCATGCATCAGTAATACATTTGTTAAATGAATAACAGTTTATTTACAAACAAATCATAACAAACCCCTCTAACTCAGGGGAAAAGTGTAACAGTACTGAAACCAGAATCAGCAAACACCCCGAGCCTTGAAATCGGCTTGTGATAAAACCTCTGAAAAGTTAGCTCACTGGACCGAGGAGGATATGGTCTATTGCCAAGTCCATCGCCCTTGCCGCGGATGTTGATGCCGCCCTGGTGGAATGAGATTTGAATTTATCAGTATCAATTCCTGCACTTGCCAGGACCTGCTTTAGTCACCTTGAAATCGTTTGCACCGGCACCGACACCTTACTGTGTGGTTTTTTTGTGACTAATAAACAAAGCCAACTCTGTTCCTCTCAGAGGTTTAGTAATCTCAATGTAACGAGATAAATGTTAGACTACACACAAGCGATCATCTGCGGGGTATGCTGAAAACACAATCTTACATCCTGTCATGCCTCTTCTATTATGTTTAAGCAAATCATAGACATAAAATATAATGGCATCTGCCGACACATGCATTCTATCTAGCCGTAGCTTTTGCAACGTTTGTACACGTTGAGCTGAAACCAACGCCATAAGCATGACCACCTTCATAGATAATTTGGCTATAGATAGGCTTGTAACCAGAGCCCCCTGGCGAAGAACCATAAGAACCTCACTCACATTCCAAATACCGGCATACCTGGGTTTACGAGGATTAGAATTGAAAAACTCTCTTCATGAATCATGAAACTAACGGATGTGTCCCTACTGTATGCAATTTTGCATTCATAGGTAAATAAGAAGACAGAGCACTTCTGGCTGAATTAATCGCACTGTAACTTAATTTTTGGTCGAAATAAAGAGTTGACAAAACTCCAATACATCCGTGATCCCTGCAGTGTGATATACAATATTCTGCTGTAGGCAGAATTGCTCCCACTTCCTTATATAGGTGATATATTGCTGCTGTGTACTATCCCTGCAGGCCAACGTGAGAATATCCACAGTCCGATGAGACAGTCCTCTCCCCAGGTATGGCCTCCTTAAAATCTGCAAATTAACAGATCAATACGATCATATAAAGGATGTTGATCCCCAGTGACTGGATTTACCAGTAGATATTTATTCTTGGGCATAAGCATGTAAGGCTCCCTAGCTATTTGTAATACAATGGGAAACCATGCTTGTGTAGGCCAATCTGGCACTACCAATACCCCTGAAGCGGAGTCCTCCTTGATCTTTTGCAAACATCTGCTGATGAGACAGAATGGAGGAAATACATACACAAACATTCCTCCCCAATGCAGCGAAAACGCATTCACTGCTACTGCCCCATGATCTGGTTCCCATGAAACATATCTAGGTAACTGATTATTTAATCGAGATGCAAACAAGTCAATATCTGGCAATCCATACTGAACAATCATTTGGTTAAATACATCCTGATTTAACATCCATTCAATGTTGTCATTAAACTGACGTGACCAAGTTTCAGCTACCGTGTTGAACCTTCCTGGCAAATAAAGTGCTGAAAGCCAGATATTTTGGTCAATACACCAGCTCCAAATCTGGTTAGCCAGTCTATCACAAGAGTGTGACTTAACTCCACCCATGTGGTTTACATATGCCACTGCTGTGGTGTTGTCAATCTGAACCTGCACATGCAGATCCCTCCTTGTAGAACAATAAGCTTTGAGCCCATACCAGGTGCCCAACAACTCTAAATAATTAATCCCTCTTAATTGAAGAAGTGATGTCTCATCCACATTCCATCTTCCTCCACAACTAGAAGACATATCTGTTGCACCCCAACCCAGTGCACTTACATCAGTCTGTAATATCAGTGACGGTGGTTCCACCAAAGCCTTCCTAAACTTTTTGAAACATGTACTATCCACCATTGGATGTCAGCAATCGCCCCAGCTGACAACTGCATAGGCCTATCAAAATGGCCCCTTTGTATTCTCAGTGCCTGTTCCTTTGATCGTTGTAATTTTTGATAATGCAGAGGACCATACTGCACAGCTGGAAATGCTGCAACAAACTTCCCAATTAAACTGGTTACTTGTCTAATCGAAGGCCGTTGTTCTCCAACGAGATTAACACAGTCCTCAATTAACTGATTCAATTTATCCCTGGGCAAAGTTACCAACATGTGATTGGAATTAATGGTAAATCCCAGATAATCAATAATTTGGACTGGTGATAATTTAGATTTATCTGGGTGAATCACAAATCCCATTTGTTCAAAATTGATTTTAGCAACTGAAACTGATGATTGAGTTTCAGCATGAGTCTTTCGAACAATCAGAATATCATCTAAGTAGGCCATTACCACATGCCCCTGAGCTCTAAGTAATTTAGTAAATAATCTAGGAGCTGAAGTTAATCAATTCTGCAATGCCCTGAATTACCACAGCTCAGTCATCCAAATAAATTTCAAATATCTTCTATCATCACCATGAATAGACACTGAGTAATACGCATTCTTTAAATCAATGGTTGCCATATAATACCCTTTGGACACTAGATGTTTGCCCGTGGTAAAGGTCTACATTTTGAAATGCCTATAACAAACAAATTTGTTCAAACTCGATAAATCCAGAATAATTCTGCCTCCCCCAGTCTTTTTAGATCTGGGAAATATACTTGACAGAAATTGTTGACTTTGATAGACAGAAGGCTCAATTACCCCTTTCTTATGTAACGACTGAATCTCTGCTTGAATAAGCACATTTTCCTCATCTGAAAAAATAAGTTTACGACTAGGAAAATGTTGATTAGGTAAACTGTCCTTAGAGTAAAATTCAATTTTTCACCCCTTCAATACTACTAAGTATGAACAAATCTGATGTCAACTGCTGCCATTGTTTGAGAAACAATTTTAACCTTCCCCAATTTGAACAGGAACATCAGTTAATTCATCGTCTGTCAATGTTATATTCCTTATCTGCATCTTTCCTTGCGGACCTTGTTGTCCTCGACTTCTTGTAGAGAACCCTTTTTGCCTTGCTTGCCAGCTGGCTTAATGAGGGCCATGGTTTTAACAACCTCATGACAGTCTTTGACCCTTTTTGCAAGGTTACCACCAAACAACAGATTTCGTGGTGGTACACTGGTCGGTTTTCACAAACTCGCCAAATTCGGATTAGCACTGGCCTAATAACGGCCCTCCCGATATTATTAATTTCAAAATGCATTACAAAGGAATCCCAGTTCGTCCTGGTGTGCTTCAACCATATTGCTTGTATCAATAACTTTCACCACAGCTGTAATACCTGCTGACAACAGGTTAAGCACTTTTTTAAAACTTCATCTCCTGGGCCCTAGCAGGCATACCCATCTGTGACCAAATTTGGTGATTAACCACCGGTACCTTCAGGAGATCACAATTAACAGGAGCTTTATAGTTTTTTGCTACTTCATCCATAGCTAGCTCCTGTAACTGGTGGGAGAGCATATACTGAATTGCTTCGGCCAATTCTACATCAATCGCCTTTCCTGCCTCTCTACGCTCAGCAAACTTCCCAGCAATGTTCGGAATTACCTCCAACCGAACTCCTTTACTGCTCTCCCCCAGCATAGAATCAGTGTCAGCAAACTGCACTGATGGAACATCCTCCTCACAGGCAGGATAGTTCTGCAGCCCTGATACAGGTGCTGCTAGCACGAGCTCTCCATCAGCCTGGCTTGGGCACCACTCCTCCTCACGGAGCTGGTCCCTGTCGAGCATTCTTTTGTAATAAAATCTCGACGTGGGAGAGCTGTGAGCAAACGGACTCTCCTATGGAGGGTATAACCTCCAGGCCCGACTCATCTACGGGCCACAGAGACTTGCCAGTGGCCTTCCGCCCTACTGGCAAGCCTCCACTGCCCCCCAGCAGTGGGTCGGCAACCACTGGCTGTGTAGCCAGCACCGGACCAGGTGTACCAGACGGGCCTCCATCCTCAACACTCTCCTGGCCACTTTTCCTTTCTACCCCCGGAGCGCCTCGCCGACACCTTCTTCAATTTCTGCAACATATCTACCAGAACTCCAAACCGTCGCAGGAAATGACCTGTGGTAAAAAAATTTTTAAAACCTTACCTCCGTTTAAACTTACCGCTCGGAGGAGCGCTGCTGCTCCAACCGGCCGACTGCACCAGCGTCTGACGTCATGACGCACCAACGGCTGTACGGGCTTCTATTCACGTAGTCACTCACGTGACTCCGAAGTAAAATGTCTGGTCAACAACTAGAAACGTCAGAGGGAAAATTTGTTACTCCAGTTTGCGTGTGGCCTCGATCTGTCAAAGTAGGAGGCCTTGGCCAGAAAGTTCAGTATGGGAATGGGAAGGGGTGTTAAATTAGTTAGCAGCTTAGTTTGGCAGACTAAGTGCAAATGTTCAGTAAAACGGCCACTGAGACTCCGCTTGATCTCGCTGATGTAAAATAGGCCACATCAGGAACAGTGAATGCAGTAGATGAGGTTAGAGGACATGCATATGAACCTCTGTCTCACCTAGAAGGACTGCTGGGAACATATCGTTAGGGATGGTGAGGTATTGTTAGGATATACTTAACAGTATGAACACAAACTGGAGGAGCAGCACCACATATTCTGCTTTGATAGCATACAACCTAATGGTCTGGACATTGAATTGTCCAATATTAGGTAACCAACACATTGCTGAAGTAGATAGAATATAAGAGGAAGGATTCATCGATTTGTTTTCCATCATTCCAAGGAAGTGTAGGAAAAGAGCGGTTCTGCATACTCACGAGGTCGAATATTACTGGGAGTATTAATGAGGAGCATGAGGACTTCCAGATACAGCACTCATATTTCAGGAAGACTTCTCCCTAAAGCTTTTCTGAAAACAGGACCATTTCTCCAGCCTCTCTCTAACAGGAGAGGGCCTAATTAAGTAGAGTAGGAGCAGGACTGAGCTCCGACTGACAGACAAAAACCTTGCCGAGTCTCCCGGTCTCACTGGCCTCAGACAAAGTGATGATGTGACTCCAAAAGTAAAATAAGACTGGCAATTTGTCACTGATATGAGTTGGGCCTGTGGCGAGCAGAAGGTCTCCTATTTACAGAAATAATTAGGATGAAGGTTGCGATGGATAGTGCCAAGAGTGTCCAGTGAGTGTCAAAGTGCTTAATTGTCAGATGTACTGGCAACAGAACAATACATTTCTTGCTTGCTGCAGCTATTCATTAATGCAATAACACACAACTAAATATATAACAGTTCATGAATAAATAAGTTATAGGAGCAGAGTTTGGCCATTCGCCCTTCAAGTCTACTATGCCTTTCAATATTGGCTGATTTATCTTTCCATCTCAACCCCATTCTCCTGCCTTCCCCATGACCCCTGACGCCCTCATCAAGAATCTGTCAAATTGCACCTTAAAAATATTCATTGATTGGCCTTCACAGCCATCAGTGCCAATAAATTCCACAGATGCACCAATCTCTGACTAAAGAAATTCCTCCTTATCTCCTTCCTAAAGGAATATTGTTTTAATCTGAGGCTATGACCTCAGGTCCTAGACTCTCTCACGAGTGGAAGCATCCTCTCCACATTTACTCTCTCCAGGCCGTTCACTATTTGGTGTGTTTCAATCATCCTTACTCATTGAAGGATTCCCCCTCAAACTTATTTGCTCCAGCGAGCACAGACCCAGTGCCATCAAACGCTCATCATATGTTAAGCCAATCATTTGCTGGGATCATTCTCGTAAACCTCCTCTGGACCCTCTCCCATACCAGCACATCATTGATATAGTCAATAATACAATAAATTAATACAATCAGTTATACTGGGTAATCAGACGGGTAATAGAGCAAAAACTGAAGGATAAAGTGCAACCAGGACAAAGTCGAGCATGGTTGCTGAAGTAGTGTTGTGTAGTGTTCAAGAACCTGATGGTTGCTGGGAAGAAACTGCTCTTGAATCTGGACGTAACAGTTTTCAGGCTCCAAATACCTTCATCCCAATTATATGAGCAAGATGAGAGCATGGTTGTATGCGTCTTTGATAATTTTAGCTGCTTTTTTGCAGCACCCATAGATCCCTTTGATGGTGGGGAGGCCGTATCCATGATGGACTGTCCATCACTTTCAGAGGCCTGCTTTAATCCTGGGCATTTGATTTACTGAATGTAATCAGTCAGTATGCTCGCATGCACCCATACATGTTCTATAGATCATTCGGGACATACTAAATCTCCACAATCTTCTAAAGATATAGATCCATTGATGAGCTTTCTTTACAATTGCATCAATATGCTTGGCTCAAGACAGAAATCTGAGATGTGTATGTCCTGGAACTTGAAGCCTTTGACTCTCTCCACCACCTTCTCATCGATGAAGACAGATTCATGGACCCATTGCTTTCCCATCCTTCTGTTCCCTTTCTTTGAGAGGAAGCTCACTGTTTTGGCACCATTCGATCAGTTTATCATTCACCCAACAGTGATGGTATCATGAGCAAATTTGGAGATGGCATGAGAGCTGTGTCTGGTTACTCAGTCATGGGTGTAAAGAGAGTAGAACTGGGGACTGATGTGCTCTTGAGCCTTGATGTGCTCCTGGCCTGATGGTCATTTAGAGAGAATCTCTGCAAATAAACTTCAGCCCAGCTCCTCTGCCAAGCTATGTTTATAGCTTGCAGATTTGTGATCTAGGTTCTGAAAGAATCTGTAGAACATATCAATGCCCAAGCAAGGAATTTAGTGATAACTGCAATTTATATTATCCATAGGCAGTCTTTGATCTTTCCACACACTGGATAATAAAGACTGAAGATAATCTGGCGCCACTGTGCAATGGTGGAGGAAGTGATAAATATCTAAGATGGAGGATAGGGGACAAATCAAGTGGGATGCTTTATCATTAGTGTCAAACTTCTTGAGTGTTTTGGAATAGCTCTCATTCAAACAAGTTCGCAGATACTGCCTGGTCCATCACAGCTACTGATCATTCCACCATCGAAGGGATCTATAGGAGGCATTGCCTTAAAAAGATAGCCAACATCATAACGACCCATACCATCTAGGCCACAGTCTCATTTTGCTACTATCATCGAGAGGAAGGTACAGGAGTCTGGAAATTGTGACCACATGTTCAACAATAGCATCTTTTCAGCAACCATCAGACTCGTGAATATTATGCACCAATAATATCAGCAAGGATGATCTTCTATGGATAGACACAAAAAGCTGGAGTAACTCAGCGGGACAGGCAGCATCTCTGGGGAGAAGGAATGGGTGACGTTTCTGGACAAACATCAGTCTGAAGAATTGTCTTGACCCGAAACGTTACCCATTACATCTCTCCAGAGATGCTGCCTGTCCCACTGAGTTACTCCATATTTTGGTTTAAACCAGCATCTGCAGTTCCTTCCAACACATTATCTTATATGGACTGTGTTTTTGGTTGCACTACAGATTTTGTCTCTATTTGCACTAATATGCTTACTTAGTCTCATGGTTATTAATTTATACATTTCTTAAATGATTATATATTAACAGTGTGTTTTGCCTTTACAGATCTGCCAAGCTACTGCAAGTAAGAATTGCATTGTTCCTTTGTTGGTGCATATGACAAATAAACACTCTTGACTCTTGAGATCTTCTCAATTTGGAGCCTGCCTGCGGCGATTTTTACGGAGCACCAGAACCTGAAAGGCTGAAATACAACTTCAATCAACTCACCTGGATCAGGAAAACGGCAGAAAACGGTGCCATTTCAGACAAGCTGCTTAAGCACCTCAAGGCTCTCGCAATTTTGGTAAGGCCATCAAAAGGGCCAAAAGGACTTCTGCTCCAAGCTGGAGGATGACACAGATGCTCGGCAGCTGTGGCGGAGCCTGAATTCAATCACCTCCTACAAGGCGAAATCAGGAGGCAGCTCGAATGTCGGCGAAACATCACTCCCTGATGAGCTCAATGCGTTTAACGCATGCTTTGATAGGGAGAACACTGATGTGCCTTCCCAAGCCCCCATTCGCTGTGATGGTATTTTAGTCTCAGTCACAGAGGCCGACGTCAGGAAATCCTTCAGAGGGGTGAACCCTCGAAAAGCACCTGGACCTGATGGTATACCTGGTCGTGTTCTAAAAACCTGTGCGGACCAACTGGCTGGAGTTTTTACGGACATTTTCAACCTCTCACTTCTGAGGTCTGAGGTTCCCACCTGCTTCAAAAGGGCATCAATTATACCGGTGCCCAAGAAGAGCAAGGCGACGTGCCTCAATGACTATCGACCTGTGGCACTAACGTCAGTGGTGATGAAGTTATTTGAGAGGTTGATCATGGTGCAAATCAACTCCTACCTCGACAAAAACCTGGACCCACTGCAGTTCGCTTACCGCCACAACAGATCAACGGTGGATGCGATCTCGCTGGCTCTCCACTCCGCTCTGGACCACTTGGACAACAAAAACTCATATGTCAGGCTGTTATTCATCGATTACAGCTCAGCATTTAAATACTATCATCCCTTCCAAGCTGGTTACCAAATTCGCAGAACTGGGTCTCTGCGCATCCCTCTGCAATTGGATCTTCGACTTCCTCATTCACAGACCACAGTCTGTTCGTATTGGTGGTAATGTGTCAGACTCGATACAGCACGGGAGCACCTCAAAGCTGCATGCTCAGCCCCCTGCTGTACTCTCTCTATACTCATGACTGTGTAGCCGGTCACAGTGCGAACTCCATCATCAAGTTCGCTGACGACACCACTGTTGTGGGACGTATCACTGATGGGGATGAGTCGGAGTACAGAAGAGTGTTCGAGCAACTGTCCAACACCAGCAAAACCAAGGAACTGATTGTGGACTTTGGAAGGAGTAGGATGGGGACCCACAATCCCTTTTATATCAATGGGTCGATGGTTGAAAGGATCAAGAGCTTCAAATTCCTGGGCATGCACATCTCTGAAGATCTTTCCTGGTCCGAGAACACTGATGCAATTATCAAGAAAGCTCATCAGCGCCTTTACTTCCTGAAAAGATTACGGAGAGTCGGTTTGCCAAGGAGGACTCTCTCTAACTTTTATAGGTGCGCCAATAGAGAGCTTGCTGACCGGTTGTATCGTGGCTTGGTTCGGCAACTTGAGCGCCCTGGAGAGGAAAAGACTACAAAAAGTAGTAAGCACTGCCCAGTCCATCATCGACTCTGACCTTCCTTCCATCGAGGGGATTTACCGCAGTCGCTGCCTCAAAAAGGCTGGCAGTATCATCAAAGACCCACACCATCCTGGCCACACACTCACCTCCCTGCTACCTTCAGGTAGAAGGTACAGGAGCCTGAAGACTGCAACGACCAGGTTCAGGAATAGCTACTGGCTCGGACAAAACTCTGAACATTAATAACCCATTATCTGTTATTTGCACTCCATCAGTTTATTTATTCATGTGTGTATATATTTATATAATGGTATATGGACACACTGATCTGTTTTTCTAATCAATGCCTACTATGTTCTGTTGTGCTGAAGCAAAGCAAGAATATCATTGTCCTATCCGGGACACATGACAATAAACTCACTTGAACTTGAACTTGAAGTGAAATAATTTGATTGCTCTGTGGCTTATGGACAATGGGAGGTCCTGAGGTGTCACAACGGGACCCATTCACTGAAGGATGACTTATCTCTGACTTGTTTCATACAGCCACAGTATTTATGTGGTTGATATGTTTGACCTCTGATCAATAGTGACCCCCTTTTCAAGGATGTCAGTGATACCAATACCATTGATTCCTGAAGTGCATATGCTCGGTGTTGCTTTCAGCATTCTCTACAGTCCTCCTCACTAAATCAGGCTTAGTCCTCAGGCTTGATAGTAATGGTGGAATGAGGAATAGGTTGGGCTATGAGATTGGAGATAGTGGCTGCTTATATATCTGCTGCCACTGAGTACAACAGGCAGTGAAAAAGAGAAAATAAACAGATTGCAGAATAAAATGTCACAGCTACAGAGAAATATTGGGGATGGGTATTGAGACCCCTGCTTGGAGTATGCTCGGTGCCCTGGTTACTTTGAATGCTTCTTCTAAGTTTGGAGGCGTACTGATTCATTTGCTGCAGGAAGATTGTAGGTAGCAATCAGGAGGAGGTTTCTTTAGCAATGTCTGCAGTCATTCGAGACTTCATGAGGTTTGGAGTCAATGGTGAATACTCTGAAGGTTGCCCCCCACTTGTACACCAGGACATATTATTCATATATCTGTCTTGCTAGTGGGGATGTGCCTGAAGAGTCTTCCTTGAGGTCTGTAAAGTATGATTCTGTAAATGATTACCACGGGCAGTACTTGCCTAATTTGTGGAATAACTTTCCCTCTTTGGAAATCAAACCCCAGATGCATGTGAAGGGAAAATTGACCAGTCCACTGGGCTTGGATCAAATTTGCTATGACCAAGGTTTGGCCAATGCTTTGACCAAGGTTACGCGATACATCTTTGTTCCATCATTGCATTTATGGACCAGATGTGTAATTTCCTCGGTCACTTTAGAGGACAGTGGTGGGTCTGGATTCAATCACACCAGATAAAGATGAAAATATCTCCCCTAAAGGAGGATGATCCAGATGGATTTTTGAGCCCATTTTTTCTAAAGTTTCAGATTATTAACTGAATTCAAAATTCCACAGCTGCACAGTGGGATTGAAATCAGGTCTCTGGGACAGTCAGTACAATTTCAGGACGACTACCCTGTGAATTTAACTGCTGGGAAAACATGTATGTTATAGGTTCTAAAAGTCATATATATTCATTACTATGCATTATATTGTGACAGAAATTCATAACATGGAGCATTTACATGGGTTTGATAAATTGTTTACTCCTTCATGTTTCTAACATGATGAAAATAAAAAGGCTTTGTGGAAACTGGTAACGGCAGTACCTGGAAAACTATGCAAATGATGTTACACAAGAAGATTTTAGTCTATGCTTATCCACAATCACACTCATTCTGCTTCTAAGTTTCCTGCATCTAATTGAACGTTTTGATAAATTCAGTAGAAGGCTAACTATTGAAACTGCTTAATTAATTGGCACATAATTTCTCTTCAGCAAAGCTGCCGAGTTCTTGCATGTATAATGATAATTCTCATGTTTAAAGCACAACATTAAAGAAGCTTTTTGTTTTGCCTTTGTAGTGGTTAACATAATCTATCATGAACATGGAGCTTAAAAATATTCCCTTACATTTTTTTTTGTTTTTCTTATCCTAACCAACTGCCTGTCATAACACATTTATTTTAGAAACATAACACATAAAGGAAGAGAGGATCCTTAAGAGCAGATTCATACTAAACAATATATTTCTTGCACCGTATTTGCATTAAGTGCATGCATCTGCTGGTGAGTCTTCTTTGTTCTGTATAACATTAGCCCATTTCATCTCCATCACCTTGTGGGTGTTCATGTCAAATCTATTTCAACACCACTTTCTACACATTGTCAACATAATGAGAGCTCACTAATGTATTTAATACATTTACAGGTTTAAGACACCATATTCAACTTCAATGTACTCTCCCACTATGTATAACCACGGGTGGTGCCCGTAATGGCCGCCTCGCTACCAGTCTGTCTCGTCCCTTCTCTGTTTTTATTAGTTTAAGTATGTCTTAAATATATGTTTTAATGTTTCTTAGTATGTTTTACGTGGGGGGTGGGGGGGATCAGGGTAAATTTTTTTCAGTCACTTACCTCGACGGAGATGCGATTTTCTCTGTATTGCATCTTCGTCCCCCCCGCGGCCTACAACGTGGAGTGGTGCGACCTTTCCTGGAGACCGGCCCGGAGCTTCAAGCCGCGAGCGTGTCACGGATTTACCATTGCTTAGTGGGCGATTCTTTGCCGAGAAATGGCAATGAAAGTGCTCCGACCGGGGGCCTGTGGACTTTAACACCATGAAGCCACGGTCTCCGGTAAGAAGGGGCCGACTCGGGAGCTCCATACCGCAGAGTGTTCCAATCTGTCCCGACGCCCGAGTTTCGATCATCCCGATGCGAGGGCTTGAACATCGGACCATCGGCAAGTGAGGAGGGTTCGGCCTCAAACACGGGGGAACAAAGGAGGAAGATGACTGAACTTTATTGCCGTCCATCACAGTGAGGAATGTTGATTCCACTGTGGCAGAGGTTTATATTACATTTTATTTTATGCGGCAGTGTGTATTGTTGCTTTTCATTTAGAATAGTAAGATTAAATGAGAACTTACCAGTTTGAAGTTTGATCCTTATTTTATGAGGAGTTACAATGAGGGATTACGTGAAGAAGCCCCGCATGCGCATGCTTGTCATACTTCAAAGCAGCGGCGTGCAAACACAGAAACCCAATAGCCGAAGTAACATAGTAAGGCTTTTAGAAGACTATAACTACCAGATGATCCTTTAGATTATGAGGGTGGGAGCGGAGGGCACGTAATTCCTCATCGTAACTCCTCATAAAATAAGGATCAAACTTCAAAGTGGTAAGCTCGTTTAATCTAACTATTTTACTTCGGAGTCATGTGAGTGACTACGTGAAGATTTTAAAGCTGTGTGATTTCATGCCATAGATACAGTTCCATACGACACACTACCTTGGCTGACACAGGGTAACCAAATAATGTTTCAAACATTGTTTAATTTATACAATAAATGTCTTAAAAAATAAAATTTTACACAGCAGTAATAACCCCTCTTTCGCAGGGGAAATTACAAAGGAGAACTTAAACAGAACCCAAAACAGCTTGCCCAATCTTTGCATTGCGAGGACAGGTTTGTCATAAACCCTAAAAGGTTCCTTAACTCGACTATCCTGTGGTAAGGATTTGGTCTAATGGCACGTCCTGCGCCTTTGCTGCGTACGATGATGCCGCCCTGCTGGAGTGATTTAAATACATCAGTGTCTACTCCAGCAAAATGCAAACCTGTTTCGGTCATCTAGCAATAGCTTGTACTGACACCTTTGTATGAGGTTTTATGTGGCTGATGACCATCGCTGTTGCAGAGCCTCTGAGACTCTTGATGACCTTGATATTATCTACTCAGATGTGTAATTACATATAGTCTTAGATTAATGGGTATATTTTAAGCTTATTTTGGTTCCAGCCATCCCTGGCCTGCTCTGTTTGATTAGATCATATGAATAAACCACAATAAATCTACAGAAGAATGCATGCTGTCCAGTCATAACTTTTGCAATATTTGGACCCATAATGCTGCCACTAGCACCATTAACATGATCACTTTGAGCGTTAACTTCCGGAAAGTCAGAGATGGAATTGGAGCCCATTGCCAAAGCAGTGTGAGAACTATGCTCACATCCCAGATTTCTGAATATGTACTTCTGGGAGGGTTTTGTTAAAATACCTACTATGAATCGGGCCACCAATAGATGAGATCCTACAGAATGTTGTCCGGACCCTTGCCCTAAGTAGGAGGACAAAGTACTTCTAGCACTACAAATGGCACTATAGCTTAACTGCTTGTCAAAATTAAATGTAGCCAGGAACTCCAATACATCTGGTATGCCTGCAACTTATGATAAGATATATTTAACTGTAAACAGGACATCTCCCATTTCTGAATATGAGATACATATTGTTTTTAGTACTATCTCTCCAGACGATCGTAATCACATTGACGGTTCTACTCAATAGTTTGAGTCCCTGGAACAGTCTGGTCAGAAGAAACAAATCAATAAATTAATATGCTCATGTAAAGGGGAACTTTCCTCCTGTCCCAGTGTGAACCAACAAGTTACTGTAGTTGGGATGATCATGAATGCTGTGTCATCCGCCTCAAACCAATGGGACCATGCTGTGTGGACCAGTTTAGAACTCACTAAACACCTAAGTGTAGTCATACTCTATTTTGGTGAGACATTGATTGAATGAGGAAGAAATGGGAAAAGCGTAAGAACGTACATCCCCAATGTAGCAAGAATGTATCCTCCGCTACTGCCCCTAGATTTGATTCCCATGCCGAATACAGGTACTGGTAATTTAACCTAGATGCGACAGATCTATGTCTGGCAATCCATACCGGCTAACAATGATTTTGAAACTTTTGGATTCTTAATTCATTTTTTTTGTTGTTTTTTTGTTTGTTATGGAATTTACATGACTGGTGTCTGCAACTGTTGCATTATCTCTACCTGATAGGTAGATATCTGAGACCCAGATATTCCTTGTAATGCACCAGTGCCAGATGAGGCTAGGCAGATTGTTACAGAATAATGACCTCATTCTACCGATGTGATTGGTTTGGGTACCAGCTGTGGTATTATCAATCTGAAGCTGCACATGCAATCATGCATTGTTGAGCAGAATTCTTTAGGCCATAGAATGCACCCAGCAATTCTACGTAGTTTACCCCAGCCTCTGCAGGGTTAATGCTTCTTTCACATTTTATCTGCCGCCCCAGCCAGACTTGATATCTGTGGCTCCTCATTCTGAAGCTCACATTAGTTTGTAAACTAAAGGTTATTGAGTCAGAATGTCTCCAGTACATCACGAGAAATTAGTTACAATTTTGGCCGTAGGCAAAGTACTGTCATGTTAATTAACCAATGATGACCTCAAATAGCTAATCATTCTAAATGGTACTAATCTAAGTTTAATTAGATGGGTGAGGACCTAACCTCTCAACAGGTGTGTGGTAGCTGAATATTTATCTTTCAGATCTATGGCTGCCAATATAACACCCATTTTTATCCCAGTTACAATACTGAAATTTGTTTTTAAACCTTTTATACTGGACTTTAAGGGTTAAGTATGTTCCGGCCCAGAATTACTCAACACCCACCATCGTCCTTTTGGCTGGGGAATTGGACACAATTGTTAAGGCTGATATGCATCATCCACCTGTAGAGTCAGTGGTATTGAACCCCAATACCCAACTATTGTATTTTGTATGGGTGGATGTACTTCCGAGATACCTATTCGAGATCCCCGGATACAGTCCAACAGTCCAACTTACTGTTTCTTAATCTGAAAGAATATGGTTTTTGAGGTGGCATCCTGGCCTCAGTTTTAGTCTCATCATCCAGGGTACTAGAGGATCTGCGCAAGGTTGTGAACCATGTGTTGAGCGTAGGCTGGATATTTATTCATAAATATTAAACTAACAAATGGGCATTACACAGCAGGGTCCTTATCCTGCTGTGTTTAGATAGTGGCCTTGCCATTTGTCCAAACGCTTTAATTCCTGCTTCAACCAGTTTTTTTAGATTTTTTTATTTAGAACTTTTGCAGCCTTACTTCATGCACCCTCATGATGCCCTCCATTAGAGCGATGCACAGTAAACAGGTGTTTGATATGTGAAGATTCTTCCATTATGAAGTCCTGGAACTGGTGAGGACCATTAATTTGCTGGCCAGATTATCATCCCTGACTTCACCGGTATGGTAAATTGCTAACCACATCCGGCACACCTGGAGCGTGGCTCTTGTGCTTTGGTGTATGCACATAAGCAGTGACACCAACTTCAGGGTCAGCATTCTACTGCCCTGGCTCTCCCGGCTGATGCTCACGGGAGGTCACACACAGCTCTAATCAAGGTGCTGGTGTGATGGGTCCCTAAACTTCAGGGTCAGCATCCTACTTCCCTGGCTCTCCCGGCTGATACACACGGGAGGTCACACACAGCCCTAAATGAGGTGCTGGTGTGATGAGTCCCCAAACTTCAGGGTCAGCATCCTACTGCCCTGGCTTTCTTGGCTGATGCTCACGGGAGGTCATACACACAGCCCTGTTAACAGGTGCTTCTGGCACGGCTCTCCCGTAGGCCTGCGCTGTGAAAAGTTTGGTGTCAGCAACCCATTGACCCGAACTGGCCTGCCCTTTGCCACAGGGAGACCTTGAGCAGCCCTCTCCTAGCTGCTGCTGGCATGGCTCTCCCTTAGGCCAGCATTTTCACACATGAAGCAGCCCTATCGCAGGCGCTGCTAGCACGGCTCTCCGTAGGCCAGCGCTGTGACAGATACAGCATCAGTAGAACACTGACCTGTCCTGGTCTCCCCCTCCAGCAGGGAGACCTTGAGCAACCCTGTCCCAGGCATTGCCGGTGCCGCCTCTCATAGAGGCCGGTGCTTTTTTATATGAAGCAGCCCTGTCCCAGGCGCTGCTGGCGCAGCTCTCCCGTAGGGCAGTGCTGTGATAAATAGTAAGATTAAACAAGAACTTACCAGTTTGAAGTTTGATCTTTATTTTATGAGGAGTCGAGTTGAGGGACTATGTGAATAGAAGCCCGTACAGCCGTTGGTGCGTCAATTTTCAAAGCAGCGGAATGAATTCACAGCTAAGAATGACTGAAGTATAATGGTAAGATGATAAAACTAGAACTACCAGATGAGATCTATGAGTGTGGGAATGGAGGGCACGTAGTCCCTCAACTCGACTCCTCATAAAATAAAGATCAAACTTCAAACTGATAGTTCTCGTTTAATCTTACTATTTTACTTCGGAGTCACGTGAGTGACTACGTGAAGACTTCAAAGCACTGTGAATTCACGCCGCAGACCCAAATCCGATGTTCACACTGCCTGGATTGACTCAAAAGTCGTTAACAATCAATCATGCATCAGTAACAACATTTGTTAAATGAATAACGGTTTATTTACAAATAAATCATAACAAACCCCTCTAACTCAGGGGAAAGTGTAACAGTACTCAAAACAGAATCAGCAAACACCCCGAGCCTTGAAATCGGCTTGTGATAAGACCTCTGAAAAGTTAGCTCACTGGACCATCCTGCGGCCGCGAGGATATGGTCTATTGGCACGTCCATCGCCCTTGCCGCGGAAGTTGATCCCGCCCTGGTGGAATGAGATTTGAATTTATCAGTATCAATTCCAGCACTTGCCAGGACCTGCTTTAGCCACCTTGAAATTGTTTGCACCGACACCTTGCTGTGTGGTTTTTTGTGACTAATAAACAAAGCCGACTCTGTTCCTCTCAGAGGTTTAGTAATCTCAATGTAACGAGATAAATGTGAAACTACAAACAAGCGATCATCTGCGGGGTATGCGGAAAACACAATCTTACTTCCTGTCATGCCTCTTCTATTATGTTTAAGCAAATCATAGACATAAAATATAATGGCATCTGCCGACACATGCATTCTATCTAGCCGTAGCTTTTGCAACGTTTGTACACGTTGAGCTGAAACCAACGCCATAAGCATGACCACCTTAATAGTTAATTTGGCTATAGATAGGCTTGTAACCGGAGCCCACTTGCGAAGAACCATAAGAACCTCACTCACATTCCAAATACCGGCATACCTGGGTTTAGGAATTGAAAACTCCCTTCATGAATCGTGAAACTAATGGATGTGTCCCTACTGTATGTAATTCTGCATTCATAGGTAAATAAGAAGACAGAGCACTTCTGGCTGAATTGATCGCACTGTAACTTAATTTTTGCTCGAAATAAAGAGTTGACAAAAACTCCAATACGTCCGTGATCCCTGCAGTGTGATATACAATATTCTGCTGTAGGCAGAATTGCTCCCACTTCCTTATATAGGTGATATATTGCTGCTGTGTACTATCCCTGCAGGCCGACGTGAGAACATCCACAGTCCGATGAGACAGTCCTCTCCCCAGGTATGGCCTTCTTAAAATCTGCAAATTAACAGATCAATACGATCATGTAAAGGATGTTGATCCCCAGTGACTGGATATACCAGTAGATTTTTATTCTTGGGAATAATCATGTAAGGTTCCCTAGCCATTTGTAATACAACGGGAAACCATGCTTGTGTAGGCCAATCTGGCACTACCAATACCCCTGAGTCCCTCCTTGATCTTTTGCAAACATCTGCTGATGAGACAGAATGGAGGAAATACATACACAAACATTCCTCCTCAATGCAGCGAAAACGCATCCACTGCTACTGCCCCAGGATCTGGTTCCCATGAAACATATCTAGGTAACTGATGATTTAATCGAGATGCAAACAAGTCAATATCTGGCAATCCATACTGAACAATCATTTGGTTAAATACATCCTGATTTAACATCCATTCAATGTTGTCATTAAACTGACGTGACCTAGTGTCAGCTACTGTGTTGAATCTTCCTGGCAAATAAAGTGCTGAAAGCCAGATATTTTGGTCAATACACCAGCTCCAAATCTGGTTAGCCAGTCTATCACAAGACTGTGACTTAACTCCACCCATGTGGTTTACATATGCCACTGCTGTGGTGTTGTCAATCTGAACCTGCACATGCAAGTCCCTCCTTGTAGAACAATAGGCTTTGAGCCCATACCAGGTGCCCAACAACTCTAAATAATTAATCCCTCTTAATTGAAGAAGCGATGTCTCATCCACATTCCATCTGCCTCCACAACTAGAAAACATATCTGTTGCACCCCAACCCAGTGCACTTACATCAGTCTGTAATATCAGTGACGGTGGTTCCACCAAAACCTTCCTAAAACTTTTTGAAACATGTACTATCCACCATTGTATGTCAGCAATCGCGCCAGCTGACAACTGCATAGGCCTATCAAAATGGCCCCTTTGTATTCTCAGTGCCTGTTCCTTTGATTGTTGTAATTGTTGATAATGCAGAGTACCATACTGCACAGCTGGAAATGCTGCAACAAACTTCCCAATTAACCTGGCTACTTGTCTAATCGAAGGCCGTTGTTCTCCAACGAGATTAATACAGTCCTCAATTAACTGATTGAATTTATCCCTGGGCAAAGTTACCAACATGTGATTGGAATTAATGGTAAATCCCAGATAATCAATAATTTGGACTGGTGATAATTTAGATTTATCTGGGTGAATAACAAATCCCATTTGTTCAAAAGTGATTTTAACAACTGAAACTGATGATTGAGTTTCAGCATGAGTCTTTCCAACAATCAGAATATCATCTAAGTAGGCCATTACCACATGCCCCTGAGCTCTAAGTAATGCTAACACAGGTTTTACCAATTTAGTAAATAATCTAGGAGCTGAAGTTAATCCATTCGGCAATGCCCTGAATTGCCACAGCTGAGTCATCCAAATCAATTTCAAATATCTTCTATCATCATCATGAATAGACACTGAGTAATACGCATCCTTTAAATCAATAGTTGCCATATAACACCCTTTGGACACTAGATGTTTGGCCGTGGTAAAGGTTTCCATTTTGAAATGCCTATAACAAACAAACTTGTTCAAACTCGATAAATCCAAAATAATTCTACACCCCCCAGTCTTTTTAGATCTGGGAAATATATTTGACACAAATTGTCGACTTTGATAGACAGAAGGCTCAATTACCCCTTTCTTATGTAACGACTGAATCTCTGCTTGAATGAGCACATTTTCCTCATCTGAAAAAATAAGTTTACGACTAGGAAAATGTTGATTAGGTAGACTGTCCTTAGAGTAAAATTCAATTTTCACCCCTTCAATACTATTAAGTATGAACAAATCTGATGTCAAATGCTGCCATTGTTTGAGAAACAATTTTAACCTTCTCCCAATTTGAACAGGAACATCAGTTAATTCATCGTCTGTCGATGTTTTCCTTACCTGCATCTTTCCTTGCGGACCTTGTTGTCCTCGACCTCTTGTAGAGAAAGGCACCTTCCCCTTCATGCTGGCAGCCTGCCAGTTCCGAAATTGAAAACCTGAACGGCTCGTTCCTTCTCCTGTATCCACATTAGTTCCTTTCCAATACGGGTAAAACCTTTTGCCTTGCTTACCAGCCGGCTTAATGAGGGCCATAGTTTTAACATCGTCATGACATTCTTCGACCCTTTTTGCAAGGTTACCTCCAAACAACAGATTTTGTGGTGGTACACTGGTCGGTTTGCACAAACTCGCCAAATTCGGATTAAGCACTGGCCTAATAGCGGCCCTCCTGATATTATTGATTTAAAAAAATGCATTACAAAGGAATCCCAGTCCGTCCTGGTGTGCTTCAACCATATTGCTTGGATCAATAACTTTCACCACAGCTGTAATACCTGCTGACAACAGTTTAAGCACTTTTTGAAACTTCATCTCCTGGGCCCTAGCAGGCATACCCATCTGTGACCAAATTTGGTGATTAACCACCGGTACCTTCAGGGGATCACAATTAACAGGAGCTTTATAGTTTTTTGCTGCTTCATCCATAGCTAGCTCCTGTAACTGGTGGGAGAGCATATACTGAATGGCTTCAGCCAATTGTACATCAATCGCCTCTCCTGCCTCTCTAGGCTCAGCAAACTTCCCAGCAATGTTCGGAATCACCTCCAACCGAACTTCTTTACTGCTCTCCCCCAGCATAGAATCAGTGTCAGCAAACTGCACTGATGGAACATCCTTCTCACAGGCAGGATAGTTCTGCAGCCCTGGAACAGGTGCTGCTAGCACAAGCTCTCCATCAGCCTGGCTTGGGCACCACTCCTCCTCACGGAGCTGGTCCCTGTCGAGCATTCTTTGTAATAAAATCTCGACGTGGGAGAGCCGTGACCAAACGGACTCTCCTATGGAGGGTATAAACTCCATGCCCGACTCATCTACGGGCCTGACAGACTTGCCAGTGGCCTTCCGCCCTACTGGCAAGCCTTCACTGCCCCCAGGCAGTGGGTCCACAACCACTGGCTGTATAGCCAGCACCAGACCAGGTGTACCAGACGGCCTCCATCCACAACACTCTCCTGGTCACTCTCCATTCTACCTGTGGAGCGCCTCGCCGACACCTTCTTTACTTTCTGCAACATATCTCCAAGAACTCCAAACCGTCGCAGAAAATGACCTGTGGTAAATAATTTTTAAAAACCTTACCTCCTTTTTTAAACTTTCCGCTTGGAGGAGCGCTGCTGCTCCAACCAGCCGACTGCACCAACGTCTGATGTCATGACGCACCAACGGCTGTACGGGCTTCTATTCACGTAGTCACTCACGTAACTCCGAAGTAAAATTTGGCGTCAGTAGCACACTGACCCGTCCTGGTCTCCCCCTCCAGCAGGGAGACCTTGAGCAACCCTGTCCTAGGTGTTGCTGGCGCTGCCTCCCATAGAGGCCGGCGCTTTTTACATGAAGCAGCCCTGTCTTAGGCGCTGCTGGCGCGGCTCTCCCGTAGGCCGGCGCTTTCACACATGAAGCAGCCCTGTCCTAGGCGCTGCCGCCGTGGTTCTCCTGCAGGCCGGCACTTTGACACAGGAAACAGCCCTGTTCCAGGCGCTGCTGGCTCGGCCTGTCCCATAGGCCCGCGCTATTGTAGTGGAATCTTACTAATTTGGTAGTGTGAATTTGTAAAGGGTGAAAATACCCTTATTATCGAAGAGGAACCCTTGCAGCCCGACTCACTGGAGTTCTAATAGGGCTGCACAAGTTATCTCTCCCTCCAATTTTACTCCATGCCTGGGGCAACGTGTCTGTGAGTCGCTGACCGACTGTCAGCGACTCTAGCATTATTTAAACAACATCCCCGCAGGCTGGAAGCCACTGACTGCTTTGTCAACGGCTGTTATCTGGAAACCCGATCTTTGCCGGCTATTCGCTTCAGCGGTCTGACCGGGGTCCCCCACAGCCCATAGCCGGCTTAGGCATCGGACTTCCGAAAATCCGACAGGAAACCTCTTTAAAGGGAGGCTCCTGCTCGAACCAACAATGCTGGTAAGTAAAAACACTTACCTTCTAGGATGAAACGTACCGCCGGCAGGAGCGTTGCCCCGCCAGTCCGGTGCTTGCCAATGCGTCTGACGTAATGACAAGCATGCGCTCTGGCGGGGCTTCTTCATGTAGTCACTCACGTGACTCTGAAGTAAAATGGCTGTATGGTCACTCAAATTCACTTGAACTTGAACTTGAACGCGAACTTCTGATCTGTTATGTTCTAATTCTGTACTGGCATCTGACTTGCCCATGATAAGACCATGGTGGGATTGATAGTGCAATCAGTTGAAATCTGGGATCTTATCATTTAAAAATGCAATAGCTCATACCCTCAAGGCAAACCTGTCAGCATGACGGGTTCAGTATCTATGAATTTTCCATCCCACAAACCTTCTTCTCAGTTCAAATTTGATACCGACATACTGTGGATCACTTGACTGGGTCAGGTAATGTGATGCAGCTGTTCATACATAGCTATAATTCAACATTAAAGTGGAATTTGCAGCCATGTCACAAAGTGTGGATTAAACGATTGTATTGGCAGTTTGCAGTATTTATAGGGGCGTCATTGGTGGTGTTATTCTGCATTCCTGGCAGACATTGAAGGTGTTGTCGATGTTAAATCTACATCCTCTGGCACCCTTGATCAATACTAGATTGCATATGGAGCTTCTGGCATCAACCTTCGTAATACTAATTACTATGTTTGGAGCATAATTCCATTATACGGTATACTCCAACTGCAATGCATCGATGAATCAAGTTCTCTGTTCAATGGGGTGACTATTTCATCGATGTTGAACTTATCAGAACATTGGGTGTCTATTCTATGTCCACTTTAGAAGTTAGTTCTCCTGCCTTCTCCCCATAACACTGACACCTATACCAATCAAGGCTGATTTGCATCAGCTCCTCTTCTGTGCCAGATCCCCACAGTCTCATTTCCACGAATTTTCAAACGTTTATCAACCTTTATTCATCTAACTTTAATATGTATCCAATGATGTAGCTTCCACAACCCTCCAGAATAGAGAATTCTTGAGACTGACCTCCTGCTTCAAGAAGAGAAAAAGTCAATCCGATCACTAAAAATTGTTCCTGCCTTAAAACATGAAGTGCTGGGATCACTCGGCAGACAGGCCATATCTGCAGGGATGAGATAGAGTTAATGTTCCAGCTCATAGATCTATGCTTTCTCAGATTCTCAAAACCGTTCCTCGGTTGTACATACAAGGCTAAAGCAGCCCCAGCGAGCCACAGCCCATACCGACGACAGGCCTGGCTTGCCACCCGCCGCAGAATTGGGAACCCGCCCAGAAGGGGGAATTGCGGAGAGGAGGATGAAGGGAGATGGAGGCAAAGGGCCCGGCAAGAAGAACCTGGGTTCTTCCTTCTGCGCCCTCAAGGTTAGCTGTGGGAGGAGGCCCCCCGCCCCCGTGGAACAAGGGGTGAAGAGAGCCGTGGACGGATTGGGGCGATGGTTCACGGGACGACTGGCATGGAGGAGATGGTCGCAATGGGCCTTTATGGCCAACTGCAACTAGAACTGCAGAACGTCACAAAAATGGCACCTTTCACATACTGCCTCAGTAGGGTGTTCTGTACATTTTGTACTAACCAGGGTGATTGTGCTTATGAATCGTAATAGCTGTTTGCCTATTTGCACTATCTTTAGCGGTGTCATTAGTGGTGTTGTTCTTCAGCCGAGGTGTGGAAGCTAAATCCCTCTGGATCTCTGCAGTGCAGATGAAGCTTCCGACAATAGATCTCATAATTACAACTCCACATAATTACAATTACACACTAACTGCAATACATCTATGGTTCAATGTCCCTGGTCAATGGGAAATTCTTCCATGTCCACATTTCAGGCAGCGATACGATACGATAGAACCTTATTTATCCCAGGAGGGAAATTGATCTGACAACAGTCATAAAAACACAAAATACACAAAACACAAAAATATATGAAACATGAAATTAAAGTGACGAGTGGGAAAGCTTGGAGGTTATGCAAAGATTGGGGGGGGGGGGGGGGGGGGAGGGTGGTCAGTCGCAGTCTATCCAATGACAGAAAGGGGAGGAAAGTCAAAGTCAAACTCACCAATTTGTATCCAATATTTTTACGAGACCAAAGAAGGATGGAGGATGCCAAATCATCCTTGACTTAACTTAACTCCTTTGTGCAGTATAGACATTTCAAAACCTTGTTACTGCCAAACAACTGGTTTCAAAGGATGTTACATGGCATGCATCAACCTCAAAGATGCATACTGTTCGGTGCCCATTTATAGGGATCACCGGAAATATTTGAAGTTTAGCTGATGGGGCAACTATGGCAGTTTAAAGCATTGCCTAATGGGTTCACCTCAGCTCCCAGATTATTTACAAAATTGTTAAAACCAGCTCTTGCGTTATTATGAGCACAAGGTCATATTATGATGGCTTATTTGGATGCTATCCTGATCATAGGTAAAACTCTAAAAATAGCTAAATTAGCTGTTTCAGCCACCAGACTTGTTTGAGAGACTGGGGTTTCTCATCCATCCAACTATATCCAAGTTGACACCATCTAGGGTGATTGATTATTTGGGATTTATCATTAACTCAAATCACATGTCTGTGACTCTGCATTTGGGCAAGAGATTGGAATTAATAGAAGCTTGTAATTATCTCATTGTAAAACAGCAACCTTCTATTTGACAAGTAGCCAGTATAATTGGAAATTTAGTGGCTGCTTTTCCAGCTGCAAAGTTTGGGCCTTTGCATTATCAAAATTTGCAACGTGCAAAGGAGCAGACACTCAAATTCCATGCAGGTCACTTCGATAGACCTATGCATTTACCGGCTGAAGCAATTTCAGAGTTACAATGGTGGACGTCCAATATTCGGCTTTTCTCCAGTAATATTTTGGTCAACAGTCATTCAATGATATTACAAACTGATGTTAGTGCTCTGGGATGGGGAGCTACTGATACCATCTCTAGCTATGGTGGCAGATGGAATACGCATGAGTCATCGATTCTTCATTGATATGGTATTAACTACTTAGTGTTGCTGGGAACACTCTATGGGTTAAAGGCTTATTGTGGGAACATGCATCATCTGCATGTTCAACTTCAAATTGACAACACCACAGCGGTGGCATACATTAATCACATGGGTGGAATTAAGTCTGTATCCTGTGATAAATTGGCTAACCCCATTTGGCACTGGTACATTGCAAGAAATATTTGGATTTCAGCTACCTACCTGCCAGGTAGGCTCAATATGGTGGCGGACACCAGGTCATGGAAATTCAATGACAACACAGAATGGATGTTGAATCATAATGTATTTAATCATATTATGAATCGGTATGGAACACCGGATATCGATTTGTTTGCATCCAGACTCAATCACCAGTTACCAAAGTATGTTGCATGGGAACATTGGGGAGGAATGTTCTTTTATGCATTTCCACCATTCTGCCTCGTCAGTCTTTGCTTGCTGAAGAACAAGCAAGACTCTGCCTCAGGCATTCTGGTAGTGTCTGACTGGCCTACACAGCCATGGTTCCCAATCATACTGGGAATGATCACAGAGCCTTTTATGGCTGTCCCCAAAGGCAATAATCTGCTAGTCCACCCTGTAACTGGGGAGAAATCAATGTATTGGTTTGCAGAGTCTGAGAAGACCTTTCCGGAGGCTTGGACTGTCTGATCGCATTGTGGATGTACTCGCTGCAGCCTGGAGAGACAGTACGAAGAAACAGTACATTTCCTATATTAAGAAGTGGGAAATGTTCTGCCCACAATCTATTATTTCGTACAACACAGCACATATAACCAATGTATTGGAGTTCCTCTCAAAACTGTATTTTGATGACAAATTTAGTTATAGTGCTTTAAATTGTGCTAGAAGTGCAGTGTCAGCATATTTGTGGCCGGGGTAGGGACACCGCTCTGTTGGATCTCACCCTCTGGTATCCAGGTTCCTGAAGGGTGTCTTCAACTCGAATCCTCCCAGGCCCAGATACTCGGAAATATGTGATGTTGGCACGGTACTAACACTGCTTCGCAGATGGGTACTGGCAACATCTCTGTCCCTGGTCCAGCTCACTTTCAAGGTACTGATGCTCATGGTGCTGGTGTCAGCGCAACAGGTCTAGTCGTTGCATTAGCTGCGGCTGGATAAGATGATTATGTCTGCTCATAGTATCACATTTTATGTGCATAATCCAGTCAAGCAGAGTGGACAAGATACCTCCAGCCTCAAACTATATTTTGTGGCGTACCCCTTAGACCTTTGGTTATGTAGACCTCCAACAATATATTAAAGTCACTAAGAGCCTCAGGGGCTCGGAACTAGCACGACTTGTTAGTTTCAAGAAAGCTCATAAAAAGGTTTCAGTACAGACCATCTCCAGGTGGGTAAAACGGGTTCAGGCTTATGCAGGAGTAGATACTGGCATTTTAATATCTCACTTCACCAGGGCTGCATCTACGTCAGCAGCAAGGGTTATAGACATCCCGCTGGACCATATCCTAGTGACTGCAGGATGGTCCATGGAGCGCACTTTCCAGATGTTCTATAATAAACCTATCGCCAGACCGGGGATATTTGCCGACTCCATTTTAAGTTCCGTTTTATAATTTCCCTTGGATGAGAGGGTTAATTATTGTTATAATTTGTCTATTAAAGCATCAGGATGTTTTAAAAATCTGACATATCTGAATGCATTATTCTCTCATCCTTGGTCAACCAATACAATGTGTGGCATGGACTTGTGTCCACGGCATGAAATCACGGAGCTTTAAAATCTTCACGAAGTCACTCACGTGACTCCGAAGTAATATTGTAAGATTAAATGAGAACTTACCAGTTTGAAGTTTGATCTTTATTTTATGAGGAGTTACGATGAGGGATTACGTGCCCTCCGCTCCCAACCCTCTTAAAGGTCAGCTGGTAGTTCTAGTTTCTCGCATCTTACTATATTCAGTTCAACAACTGTTATTCTGTGATTTTACACTGCTGCTTTGAAGGTTGACGCGCATGCGGGCTGGCGGGCTTCTTCACGAAATCCCTCATTGTATTCCTCATAAAATAAAGATCAAACTTCAAAATAGTAAGTTCTCATTTAATCTTACTATTAAAGATGCTTACACCTTTACCTGTGTGCGAGTCAGGTAATTACATGGTGTCAGAAGTGGGATTTGAACCCACGCCTCCAGTCGGAGTCAGACAGTTCTTGTTGTAGCAGGTGCACATTTGCCCTTGAAGCAGCGTTCCCACGAGACCGATAACACGTAGCAAAATGATTACGCTTCTTGCAGTTGTGACAAACTTTACCATGGGCTACGCAGAACTGGCGCCCAGTAGAGTGGAAATACCCTTTACCTGTGGAATACACTTTTACCTGTGTGCGAGTCAGGTAATTACAGTCACCATTACAGATGCGCTGATGTACAGGCCCTCTCATCGGGATGATCCAAACTCCGACGTCGGTACGGTCAAACACACTCCACGGCTTGGAGTGCCCGAAGTTGTATTGTTTGATAGCCACTGGGAAGAAGGATCTCCTGTGGCGTTCTGTCCTGCATCTTGGTGGAACCAGCCTGTTGCTGACGGTACTCCTTAGGTTGACCAGTGTGTCATGGAGGGGGTGAGCTGTATTATCCAGGATGAACCACATTTTGAGAAGCATCCTCCCCTCCAGGACCACCTCCCATGAATCCAACCTTGAATTGATTGATCCAAACCTTGGTTGATTTAATTCAGTATCACTGCATTTAGTCTAACGGTGAAAGGTGCAGCTTCTGCTGAGACTACGACAAGATTTTTTGTCATCGTAAATGTGAATATTATCAAACATCAATTGATATAGTCATAGTCATGTACCTCAGACACAGGCCCTTCAGCCCCACCTGCCCATGCCGACCAGGATGTCCCATCTATGCTAGCCCCAGCAGCCTGCATTTGGCCCATATCCCTCTAATGTTTCCTATCCATGTACCTGTCGAAATGTCTTTTAAATGTTTTTATAGTCCATGCCTCAACCACCTCCTCTGACACTGCATTCCATATACCCACCACCGTAAGTGTGAAAAAGCTTCTCCTTAGGTTCTTATTAAATTTTCCTTACTCGCCTTTAACCCATGTCCTTTGGTTCTTGATTCTGCTACTCTGAGTAAAATACTCTGTGCATTCACCCTATCTATTCCTGTCATGATTTTACACAACTCTTCATCCTACTGTGCTCCGAGGAATAGTCGTTGCATGTCCAAACTCTCCCTATAACTCATGTCCCGCAGGTCCTGGCAACATCCTCGTAAATGAGGGTCTTGTTATGAATTCTACACACTTCACTATCCTGCCATGCTTGAGTACTGTTATGGTTCAGTTGCCAGTTCTCTTTGACTCAATTGTACTGGAACTGTATTCCTTATTAGCCAGCCTACTTCCTCTTTCAGCCAACCTTTTAATGAATTGATTAATTCTGAATCCACATTGAAGCAAATGTGTGTCATATGTCCGAAATGCCTGTACAAGTTTACAGGTATCTTCACATCAGTGGTATGGCATCTCCAATGGTAATTTTAGTGACTATGCAGTGACACCAAATAAATCTTTCCAATTGATCTTTCATTCATTTAACCAATCTTTTCCTGGTAATGCTGGTCACTCTTTGTAATTTGTTACAACTATTGGCAGCTTTAACTACAGGCCATGGCACATAGTACATTTCATTTGATCGAGTATCTTCAGTATTTTATCAGAATATGTCTTGAGAATAACAGCGCGCTTTGTCAAAGGTCAATGGTGGATTTTTTTTTTTGATAGAACAATCTGCCCCTGTATCACTATAACTTTCTAGTGATATGTCTTGAAATCTTGTTACGCTCCATCATTCCATTGGCAGTGCAGATAGTGAACAAGCTTGATTGCATGGTGTCTAACTACTGTTCAGACTTATGCAGATTCCTTTCCTATATTTCCCTGTATGGAGACATTCCTTCTTGTTGGAAGTCTATGTAGCTATTTAAGAGCTTGGATTTAAACATCTTCATGTTGCTATATGTTTTGTCTTCTGAAAGATAAGCTTTTGCCATCTTAAAGGAATAGACACATGGTAAATAACTGCCAATATACCTGCAGCAGCAATTTGTTCCAATTGCATTTGTGTAATATGAAACTTCACCTGGGAATTAATGTTTTGCTATTTACATCTGAGTAAATTTACACGGGTGCACCTCAAGGTGGTGTACTCATTCCCCTGCTCTGCTCACTCTGTATACATGGTCAATGGTCTATGGTGGTTTATTTATCACATATGCAAATGCATAGTGAAATTCATTTTGCTATATTACACATGCTGGTGCCACCATTTTTTGTACCATTATACAAAGTCTAAGGACCTGTCGACCGCTCGCTTGATTTACTGGAGCAGTTCGCATGAACTGAAGTCCATCTCCTCTCCTAGCCTGGAGATCTGTGTGTCCTGGCGGTTCCTGCTGCTGCCAACCTTGAAGGCACAGGAGGCATTACTCTGGTTCACCCCTCTAGCAGCCCTTGCTCCTTGCATCTGACGTCTCCAGCTCCCTCCTGGTTCCACCGACTGACAAGTCTTCGGGCAGGTCCCAATACTGTCGTCCGATGATCCTTCGGTCAGGTTACTGATCCTGCCAACCGATGAGCCAGACACAATTACAGTGGCATTTTTAATTTGCAAACTATACCACCATTATTGGATGATTAACAGTTTATGATGAGCCAGAGTATAGAAGGGAGCACCGCACGATGGCTGCTGCACGATGGCTGCCTCGCCAACGGTCTGTCTTCGTCTTTTCCTTCTTTTGTGTTTTTAGTTTGTTGTAAATGTATGTTTTAGTTTATTTTTAGTTTTGTATCATGTGGGGGAAGGTGGGATAAACTTTTTTTGTCTCTTTCCTCGACGGAGATGCGACTTTTCCCATGTTGTATGTCTGTCTGCACTGCGGCCTAACATCATGGACTTGGCAGCCTTTTGTTCGGGACTTCAAAATCACTGTGAGAGACTGATTTTGGAAACTTCAAGCTGCAGGAGTTTGACCAGCCCGATGTGGGAGCTCAGAATGACACAACATGGGAGCTCAATCACCAGCTGCGTATGGTTAGACTCCCCCGTCCACGGAAGGAAAGGGGGAAAGAAGATAAGACTTTATTGCCGTCAATCACAGTGGGGAATGTGGAGGAGCCACTGTGCTGGATGTTTATGTCAAATTTTATGTAATTGTGTGTCTTGTTGCTTTTTTTAAATTTCTGTATGGCAAACCAAATTCCTCGTATGTGCAAAACATAGGCTAATAAATTAGACTATGATTATGATCCTTTCATCCTTGTTTTAATTTTTTGTCTGTCAAAAAGTCTTGTTTTGGAGGTCTTTTAGTCTTTTTATATGGGGGATGGGGAGGAGGAAGGGGGACACTGTTTTTCTCAGTCACTACCTGGTCAAGGATGCGTCTTTCCTCCGAGCCGCATCTTCGCCCCCTCCTCGTGGCCTACTATCTGGATTGGTATGACCTTTCCAGCCGGAAACCGGCCAGAGCTTCAGCTTCAGCAGCGGTGCAGCACTGAAGTACCATCGCGGAGCGGGCAAGGCCTCACTGGGGTCTCTGTGTGGAGCTACAGAGTGCTGGGCTTGCCGATTTTAACACCGTGGAGCTGTGGTCTGCGGAGCTTCCAGTCACAGGCGGTGCTGACTTTAACATAGCGGAGTCCTGGATCCCTTTGCCAAGGGCCACCAGTGTTGAATCTCCGTCCAGCTCGGCCTGCAGACTTTGGAAGCCGCGGTCTCCGGTAAGAAGTGGCAGATTGGGAAATTCCAAGCCGCTGAGAATGCTTTTCCGTTCTGACGTCGGAGTTTCAATCATCCGGCGAGAGGACCTGAACATTGGGCCGCCGTAGCGGCGACTGCGGAGGGCTCACGTCCCCCACCAAGGGTGAACAAAGAGGAAGATGACTGAACTTTATTGCCTTCCCTCACAGTGGGAAACGTTGATTCCGCTATCTGGGGATGTTCATGTTAAATTCTATCGTGTGTTATGTTATTTTTATTCGCATGGCTGTATGGTAACTCAAATCTCACTGTATCAATTGGTGCATGTGACAATAAATGTAAACTTGATTATGGTTATGAAATCTGATTACATGGTGTCAGAACAACAATCTTGCTCTTTATGGTCAATATTCTCAATATTGTCAGCAAGAAGAAGGAGCTCATTGTTGACTTCAGAAGGGGAAAGCCGATGATCCATGAACCTATCTTCATCGAAGAGTTGATGAATGAGTGAGTCAACAACTTCACGTTTCTGGGTGTACATTTCACAGAAGAGGGCTCCGCCTGAGCTGGCTGCCTGTCCCTTTTCTGGGGTTATGTCCACGCTCGGGTGGTATTAGAGAGGGACTACTCGCTGCCCACGGGCACTGTGGGGGATTTCCGGAACCGCTGGGCACCGTGGGGAGTGGAATGTATCCTTAATAAGGATTGTATTATAGTTATTTCAAAATTTTCGAGTCTTAGATAATCTGGTGATTTTGCATTATGGTGGTGGGTGTGTTACCACGTTTTTCGTTTGTGAATAGTATTTTGTATCATAATTGATTAAATTATTTTTGTTACAAAGGAAAGGATCTGTCCTGGGTCCAGCACATTGATTTAATCACAAAGAAAGCCCATCAACGCCTCTACCTCCTTAAAGGATTGAGGAGATTTGATATGTCGACGAATACTATCTTGAACTTCTACAGGTGTACGGTAGAGAGAATATTGACCAGTTGCATCTTGGCTTCATTCGGCAAATTGAATGCCTAAGAGCAAAGAAGATTACAGAGATTGGTAGACACCAACTGGTCCATCACAGGTGCTGACCTCCCCACCATTGAAGGGATCTACAGGAGGAACAGCCTCAAAAAGGCAGTCAGTATCATCAAAGACACTACATCATCCTGACCACACTCTCATTTTCCGCCTACAGTTGGGAAGAAAGTACAGGAGTCTGAAAACTGCGACCACCAGATTCAAGAATAGTTTCTTCCCAACAGCACTAAATTCACCTATGAATTTGGTTGAACTTACGACTGCAGGCTTTTTCGTACTACCATTGTGATTGTTAATTTATTGCTTCTTTTGTAGATTTACATATTATTAGTGTACATTGCATTTATATGCCCCTTAAGCTGCTGGAAATAAGTATTTCACTGTTCCGTTATTGGTACATACGATAATTAACGATTCTTGACAGTCATGTTTGTGCCTGGTGGATGATTGCCATTTTTAGAAACTATTTCCTTTGATCTTTCAATTTTGCACACCGGGATAAAAATGCAGTGTACGCAACAAATTGGGACTGAATACTGTTATGATTTAAGACTCACACTGATCTGTCTCACAGCTGCTGGTTTAAGAATTCATCAAAGTTGTAATGCATGGATAAATCTAATACAATAATATATTCACTGACTGCTTCCCTGACTTCCGTGGCAAACTTGGAATTCTCCACTACTGTAAATGGCTATGGATTCACCTTCACTTCCACTGTGGAGTGAGATTCATGGAGAGATACAGCACCAGTAACAGAGCTTTGCGCTCACCAAATCCATACTGAGATCAAGCATTCACTATAATCCTACATTAATCCCACTTTAGTCTCCCCATATTCTCATCATCTCCCACCAGATTCTGCCGCTCACCTGCACACTTGCAATGATTTAGAGTGGCCAATTAACCCACCAACCTGCATACCTCTGGTGTGTAGGTGGAAACCGCAGCATTCTGGGGAAGCCAACATGGTCTCAGGGAGAATGTGCAAACCCGACACCGACAGCACCGAAAGACAGGATTGAATCCAGATCTCTGGCATTGTGAGGCAGCAACACTACTAACTATGCCATCATGCCACCCAAATCAGTAGACTCCCAGAACTGAATAGCTGTCTTTGCATTTGTCTATGAAAGCATGTTATGCTTGTTTATGTTTATTATTGTCATGTGTACCAGGGTACAGTGAAAAGCTTTGTTTTCAGTGCTATCCATACAGATCAGATATAATATCCATAAATACAATCAAATCCAATTCAAGTGCAACAGAGAACAAAGAGAATGATACAGAATAGTAAGATTAAATGAGAACTTACCAAGTTTGAATGTTGATCTTTATTTTCCGAGGAGTCGCGGTGAGGGATTTCGTGAAGACCCCGCCAGCACGCATGCGCGACATCCTTCAAAGCAGCGGTGTGGAATCACAGAACGCACCATGACTAAAAATAGTAAGATGAAGAACGTAGAACTTCCGAGTTGACCTTATGATAGAGGGTAGGAGCAGCTGGCACGAAATCCCTCACCGCGACTCCTCGTAAAATAAAGATCAACCTTCAAACTTGGTAAGTTCTCGTTTAATCTCACTATTTTACTTCGGAGTCACGTGAGTGACTTCGTGAAGATTTCAAAGCTCTAAGATGTCACGCCCTGGACAACGTCCATACTATCACACTGCCGCAAGTCTGATGGAGGAAGGCTGTTAATGCAGTTCAGTCCAAAACTGGCTGAAAAAGTAATACTATTTATTAATCAAATAAAACAAACAAATAACCCCTAATTCGGGGACAGACATTCACTGAGCGGCTCCCAGCACAGCTTCTGTGAATGTCGCAGGGCGACCAGTGGCTTATTGTAGAACCTTTGAAAGGTTTCTTCACTGGCCCAGCCCGTGGTGGCGAGGATGTGGTCCATGGGCACCTCCATGGTCCTCGCCGCTGATGTGGATGCAGCCCTAGTGGACTGAGATTTTAAAATGTTAGTAGCAACTCCTGCTGCATCCAACACCACCCTGAGCCACCTGGCGACAGTCTGCACAGTCACCCGATGATGCGGAGGTTTGTGGCTGATGAGGAGCCCCTGCTCCTTCTTCCTGATGGCTCCTGTAATTCCGATATAGTGGTGGAGATGGGTGACTATGTAGAGAGTGGCATCTACAGGGTATGCCCGAAACTCCAACTGCAGCCCATGAACCCCTGGTCTGTGCTGCTTCAATAAATCCTGGACAAAGAAATTTATTTGATCAGGGGTGGCCACCATGCTATCCAGTCACAGTTTTTGTAATGTCTGGACTCGTTGGGCTGTAGTCAGTGCCATCAGCATCACCACCTTGAGGGTGAGCTGTTTCAGTGGTAGCTCATTCATTGGAGCCCAGCTCCTCAGTAAGGTCAGAACGATCCCTACATCCCAGGTGAAGGTATATCTGGGTCGTGGAGGGTTGGTGTTGAACACTCCCCCCAGATAGTTTGAGCCTATACCTATATCCAGGTATGAGGACAGTGCACTCCTGGCACTGTTGATGGCACTGTAGCTAAGGCCATCATCGAAATGGAGGCCAGCTAGGAATTCCAGGACATCAGGGATAGTTGCCGTGTTGGAAGTCTTGTTGGTACGAGCACAGAATGCCTCCCACTTCCTGATCTGCGTGAGGTACTGCTTCCGAGTTGATTCTCGGCATGATGCTAAGATGAGTTCCATGGCTCGTGGTGAGATGCCCGCCTTGATGAGTGGTCTTTTTAGAACCTGCAGGCCAACAAGTTTAGATGACCATGGCATGGATGACTATCCCCCGTAATGGGGTGAGTAATCAATTTGGGATCTTTCCCAATCGAAATCCATGGTTGTTTCAAAATTTTAACGACCATCGGGTACCATGGCTGTGTAGGCCAGTCGGGAATGATCAATATGCCAGTTGCAGAGTCCAGTTTCATTTTCTGCAATACCCGACTGATGAGGCAAAATGGAGGAAATGCGTAGCAAAACCATTTCCCCCAATGGATAGAAAATGCATCCACTGCTATTGCCTCAGAGTCTGGTTCCCAAGACACATACGTTGGTATCTGATGGTTCAACCTGGACGCAAAAAGGTCAATATTTGGTGTCCCATAGTGAGCTATAATGTCTCCAATAATTTGGGGGTTCAACATCCACTCGATGTTGTCGTTGAATACCCGTGACCTGGTGTCTGCCACTGTATTAAGCTCCCCTGGCAAATAGGTCGCTGTAATCCAAATATTCCTCTCAATGCACCAGAGCCAAATTGTGTTTGCCAATTCATCACAAGATAGCGACCTGATACCACCCATATGATTGATGTAAGTCACCACTGTAGTGTTATCTATTTGGAGGCGGACATGTAAGTCCCGTGAGTTAGTACAGTAAGCCCGCAGTCCATGAAATGCCCCCAGCATTTCTATATAATTTATCCCGTGTGACTGAAGGAAGGTAGACTCATGAGAATTCCATCTGCCACCACAACTGGACATCGTATCAATTGCTCCCCAGCCTTGTGCGCTTGCGTCAGCCTGTAGCACGATGGAAGGGTAGCTTACTATGATGGGTCTACGACACTCACTAATACTGTCAATCCATCATTGTAGCTCGGTTCTAGCCTTTGGTGGTAACCGGATTGGCCGATCAAAGTGCCCAGCATTTGCTTTTAATGCTGTGATCTTTGTTCTTTGTAAATTTTGGTAGTGTAGCGGTCCGAATTGTGCAGCTGGGAATGTAGCTACCAATTTACCTATTACTTTTGCCGTTTGCCGGATGGTCGGTACCCTGGCGCAAGCAAGACTGTGGCACTCTTCTTTTATAGCAGTAGCTTTATTGGTTGGGATGGTAATCATCATTAAGTTGGTGTCTAGGGTGAACCCCAAATAATCCATAACCCGTACCGGGTGCAATTTTGACTTGTCTGGATGGATTACAAATCCCAGTTTCTCGAAGAGAGCCTTAGTTGCAGCCACTGCCCGTGTAGCCAATTGGAGGGTCTGACCCACTATAAGGATATCATCTAAATATGCCATAACCATGTAATTTTGTTGTCGGAGAAGAGCCAATATAGGTTTTACTAATTTTGTAAACAGCCTAGGGGCTGTGGTGATTCCATTGGACAATGCTTTGTATTCCCATAATTGTTCCTTCCAGACAAACTTTAGAAATTTCCTGTGAGCTTCAGAGATGAGCACCGTATAGTATGCATCTTTTAAATCGATGCATGCCATAAAGTACCCCGGGTAAAGCATCTGCTTGGCTGTTTCAAAAGTATCCATTTTTAAGTGGGTATATTGTACAAAAGTGTTCAGCTCAATTAGGTCTATTATAATCTGACATCCCCCATCTTTTTTAATTGTGGTGAAGATGTTGGACACAAACTCAAGGGGTTCGTGCGTTGTCTTGCCAATCACCCCTTTTGCTGCTAGCCGTATAATTTCAGCATGTCCTGCCTCCACCTCTTTTTGGGATAGTGTAAATTTCCTATGAGGCGAATGCTGGGTAGGGGGATTTTTACCGCCAATAAATTCTATAACATAGCCTTGAACACTTTTTAAAATAAACTCATCTGCAGTGATAGTGTTCCATATTCCGTATTCCCAAAAAAGCCCGCAATCGCCCACCAATTTGTGCAGGAGGGGATGCTACGGTTTGAGAGGAACCAGGCCCCCTTACCTCCATGGTTTTTTTTTTTAGAATATATATTTTTATTAGAGTATTTAGACAGTGATTTAGCAAACATATGTTATGATAGCAATATTTCATGTTCAACAAGCATATTATTAATATTATCAAGTGTATCATTTTGACATAGTTTTTTTTTATAAAGAGAGAAGAACAGTAAGAAAAATAAAATAAAAATCTACATCGAAAAAGAAAATCATAAAGAAAGGAATAATTTACTATTAATATATCATAGGAGATAAGATCAAGGAATATAAGATATAACTTTTCATCTATTCCTGAATCCAAGTTTCAGTTACGGTTCCCTGCCGAACCATTCAACCCTTTTAAGTAATCAATGAAAGAAGACCATGTTCTAACAAAAACTTCTTGTTTGTCCATTAAGGCAAATCTGATTCTTTCCAGGTGTAGGGACTCCGACATTTCCATAATCCACATTTTAATTGTGGGGGATATAGGGCCTTTACAAAATTTTAATATTAATTTCTTCCCAATTATTATACTGTAATCTAGGAAATTTCTTTGACTTGTTGTAAGAGTTAAACTTTGTTCTGATGTTCCAAGTATTATTAATTTTGGGTCCGGATCCAGTTTAGTATTAATAACTTCAGAAGTTATTCTAAAAATCTCAGTCCAGAAATTCTTAATTTTTATACAATTTGCAAAGGTATGTGTTAAATTAGCCTCTGGATGTTGACATTTATCGCAGGTAGACGATATTTGTGGAAAGATTCTATTTAATTTAACTTTGGAATAATGTAATCTATGTAAAACTTTAAATCGTATTAGAGCATGTCTGGAATTTAGCGAGCATTGATGTATGTATTGTAAACTTTTATCCCATATATCTTTCGTTATGGATTGATTTATTTCATTTTCCCATGTGTGTCTATATGATTCCGTTGATGGTATCTCACTATCTAAAAGGGTGTTGTAAATATGTTATTAATTTTTCTGTGTTAGGATGCTTATTCAGACATTCATCTAAGATTTCTGGTTCCCTATTCCTATAATCTTGTGTATTTGACCTAACATAATCTCTGAGTTGTGGGTATCGAAAAAAAATATTTGAGTGTAATCCATAAATCTGTTGCAGTTCCTGAAATGAGAGATAAGTGCCTTTCTTGTAAAGGTATTCTACCCTTTTGATTCCATAGTTTTTCCATTGTATAAAGCCTTTATCTAGCATGGAAGGTTTGAATAAGGGATTGTTTACAATAGGGAGATAGTGGTATATTATCCAGTTTTAGAGCCTTTTTAAGTTGTTTCCAGATTCGTGTACCACTATATATTATAGGGTTTTCCCCATAAGTTTTTTTGTGCAATTTTGTCGGTGCAAATATAATTGAACCGATGTCAAAAGGTAGACAATCCTCCTTTTCCATCCTTAACCATTCTGGTTGTTGATCCATTTCTTCCAGCCAAAAATTCATGTTTTTAATATAAACTGCCCAGAAATACAACAAAAAGTTTGGTATAGCTAAACCTCCATTAATCTTTGATTTACATAAATGTTTTTTTATTTATTCTATGATTCTTGTAGTCACAGATGAAACTTGTAACAGTAGAGTCTACTTTAAAAAAAAAAGATTTTGGAATATATATCGGGATTGATTGAAATAGGTACAATAATTGTGGTAGAAAAATCATTTTTATAGCATTAATTCTACCGAACATTGAAATAGGAAGTGTTTTCCAGTATTGAATATTCTTATTTAGTTTATTCATTAAAGGTGGAAAATTTGTTTTAAATAAAGAACTATACCCCTTAGTTACATAAATACCTAGATATTTAAAATTTTCGTCAACTATTTTAAAAGGTGATTGTTGTAGTATATGTATATTATGATCCGTTATTGACATGATTTCGCTTTTATTCCAATTAATTCTATATCCTGAGAAATGACCGAATTGAGTTATTAGATTTAATAAATTTGGAATACTAATTTCCGGCTTTGTAATATATATTAGTACATCATCTGCATATAGAGAAATGTTATTCATTGTATCTTTAGTATTGTACCCATGTATTTCTGGATTAGATCTGACATTTTCTGCAAGTGGTTCAATTGCTAAAGCGAATAATAATGGAGATAATGGACATCCTTGTCTACAACCTCTGGAAAGATAAAATTTAGTTGATAACATTTGATTTGTTAGTATTCTAGCTGTTGGGTTAGAATATAACAATTTAACCCATGCGCAGTACTTCTCTCCCAATTGAAATTTTTCCATCACTGAAAATAAATATGGCCATTCTACTTGATCGAAGGCTTTTTCAGCATCTAGCGATATAATTGCTAGGTCTGCATTAGCAATTCTGTTTGAATATATAATATTAAACAATCGTCTAAGATTATAAAATGAATGACGTTTTGGGATAAAACCTGTTTGATCAGGGTGTATTAATTTGTTAATTACTAAGCTCAATCTATTAGAAAGGATTTTACTTCGGAGTCACGTGAGTGACTACGTGAAGAAGCCCCGCCTGGCGCTAAAACGGCATTACGTCGACGCTGACGGCTGAAGCAAGAGCTGCAGAGCGCAGCTCCTCGCAGCGGTCGGAACGGACCCGCAGGTAAGTGCAAGGAAAGAGGGGACGTTCTGAAAAAAGACGCTACGCTGGTAGAACCAGCAAAAGCGAAAGTAAAATCAGAGTCACGCTGGCGTAATGATTTAGCCAGATATAAAAAAGGAAATATGGAGAAGTCTCAAAGAAAAATTTCACGGGTAAAATGATCGTCCCGGGGTGAAGCTAAAGAGTCGGGACAAGAGTTTAGTGCGGATCCGGTTCCGATACCGGTGGCCGTTGATTTACCCGTTAGTGAGACTATAATTTCTCCAGAAATACAAACCACGGAGGAAAATGTTCCTAGAAAAAGCAAAAAGAAATCCGTGAGGCCCGTGGTTTCTGATAATGACTCTGATAATGAAAGTCCTCCGGATAATAAAGCTATATGGCTTAAAATGGAGCATATGGAGAAAGTACTCCAGAATATAATGAGACAAGGGTCACAGTACCCAGACGTTTCCCAAAATGACCCTGAGGGGTTTGAATATCCAGAATATGGCTATGTGCCAAATTGGGAATTTGAAACTCCAGACCCAGGATTAAGGGCGGAGGAAGTCTCATTGGATATAATTCCAAGTGTATAAGGGCTGCAAAGGTCAGACCCTGCAAGTGGTGATGTGGATTATGAGTGCACACCACAAATAAAAAAGAAAAGGCCAGATGTGCCTGATGTGGCAAAAGAATTTGCTATACCGGAAGGAAGTGGTGAGGCTATGGAAGAAAACCTAGCTGCCAATATTAACTATATGGTATCTCACCAACTTCAAGATTCTGTGATAGTTGAAACAGCAGAATTATATAAAACACCGGATAATTACACCTCATTGAAGGTACCTACGGTTAATCCATCTATATGGACGCCTATGTCTCCAGGCATGAGAGGACAAGAAATAAGATTTCAAAGAATCCTCAAACTGATTTCAGCTGCCATTACTGCCTATGGAAGGCAAATGGAAGGGTCGGAAATGGTTAAAATCCAAAAAGATACTTTGTGCTTATTGTGCAATTCCTTCTATGAAATTAATTGTATGAGGAAAATTGCGATTCGGCCCATATTTCATCCAAGATTTGCAGGTCTGTGTCGATCAAGTGGTGTTCAAGCTCCTGGTTATCTGTTTGGAGAGAACCTGCCTAAACAAATAAGAGAAATGGATGAAGAGGCTAAATCTATTAGCCACATGAGACCTTTCGTTTTTGGACAAAAAAGGTATTTTTCGTCAAGAAGGGGATTTGATTTCGGAAACAGACTCAAGAATATGATAAGAAAATATTACCATCCGACACAGCCTAATGTTCACCCGTATACGGGGAGAAGGAGACCGCCACGTTCATATGGAGAGGTACAAAAAATATATTCAATTCCTAAAGAAACTGTGGACGAATCTCCAGTTGGAGGGAGATTACAAATGTTTTATGATGAGTGGCTTGCCATCATATCTGATCGGTTTATTTTACAAACAGTTTCAGGAGCTATTATAACATTTAAAGAAGGTGTTAACTCTCCGGTACAAAATAAACCTGCTTATGGTTTCATGTTTTCTGCAATTGAAGAGGCAGAGATTAATGTGGAAATTGACAAATTGTTTAAAAAAGGTGTTATTGAAAAAACTGTTGAACATGAACATCAATTTGTGTCAAATATATTTCCAAGAAGTAAAAAAGATGGTGGTTGCAGAATTATTCTGGACCTTACAAACTTTAATACATTTGTCGAATATAAACATTTTAAGATGGAAACATTCAATACTACAAGACATTTGATATCAGCAGGTTGTTATATGGCCACAATTGATTTAAAGGATGCGTACTATTCAGTACCGATGCACCATTTTTTTCGAAGATATTTAAAATTTAATTGGCTGGGACAGCTGTGGCAATTTAAAGCTTTACCAAATGGGTTAAGTTCAGCTCCCAGGCTCTTTACAAAGCTGTTGAAACCAGCTTTAGCACAATTAAGAGCACAAAAGCACATCGTTATGGCTTATCTGGATGACATTTTAATCATCAATTGTAATCAGGAATCAGCTGAAAAATCAGTTTCAGCAACTAAACCCTTTTTTTTTTTTTAGAAATTAGGGTTCTTGATTCATCCAATTAAATCCCAGCTGCCATTATAATGACCTGCAGGGGTCTTATGCACAAACCTTATCCCTCCATCCGGGAAGTAGCAAAAGTTATTGGGAAATTAGTAGCAGCATTTCCTGCAGTGGAATTTGGTCCATTACATTACCAAAACCTGCAAAGAGATAAAATAAAAGCTCTAAAAAAGAGAGCAGGCCATTTTGATATGCCTATGCAATTAACAAAAAATGCTTTATTGGAATTGCAATGGTGGATAGAAAATGTCCCACAAGCTGCTAAAAACATTGTGATACAACAGCCTGAAGTAATTATACAAACAAATGCTAGTGCTCTCGGATGGGGGGCGACAGATTCATTTACCAGCTGTGGGGGCAGATGGACTGTCCAAGAGGAAATGTTTCTCCAAACATATGGTATTAACTATGTAGAGTTATTGGGGGCATTTTATGGATTAAAAGCCTATTGTTCTACAAAAAAGAATCTGCATGTACTAATACAATTAGACAATACAACAGCTGTTGCATATATTAATCACATGGGGGGAGTCAGATCAGTATCATGTGATTGTCTGGTCAATCAGATATGGCAGTGGTGTATTGAGCACCAAATCTGGATTTTCGGCGAATTATATCCCAGGTAAATACAATGTGGTGGCAGACAATAGATCAAGGGTGTTTAAAGACAACACAGAATGGATGTTGAACCCAGTAATTTTCAGTAAAATTGTGATTCAATATGGGTTACCAGACATTGATCTGTTTGCATCAAGATTAAATCATCAATTACCTAAATATGTGTCTTGGGAACCAGATCCAGATGCAGTAGCAGTAGATGCTTTTTCACTGCATTGGGGGAATATGTTCTTTTATGCTTTTCCGCCATTTGCTCTGGTTCAGCAATGTCTGAAGAAAATAGAACAAGATTCTGCCACGGGATTATTGGTGATTCCAAATTGGCCGACACAACCATGGTTCCCATTGATGTTAAACATGATTAAAGAACCATATATGCCAATTCCTAGCAGCAGTGATTTGTTAATAAAACCGGTGACCAAAGAAATTCATCCATTACATGCTTATATGAATTTGTTAATCTGCAGGTTTTGACCAGACCACTACAAGAGCTTGGATTGTCGGATAGGACTATGGATATTATAGTCGCATCATGGCGAGATAGCACCCAGAGACAATATATGACACATATAAAGAAATGGGAAAAATTTTGTAGACAATCAAATATATCCTATCATACTGTGAACATTGCAAACATATTGGAGTTCCTTGCCGAGCTGCATTTTGAACAGCACTTAAGTTATAGTGCTATTAATAGTGCACGTAGTGCATTGTCATCCTATTTATGACAAATCTCTGATCAAAAATCAATTGGATCACATCCATTAATATCGAGATTGATGAAAGGAATCTTTAACAAAAATCCACCCAAACCAAGATATACAGAAATTTGGGATGTCAGCATTGTACTTACTCTACTCAGGCAATGGACTCCAATCAAAGTTTTATCATTGGAAAAGTTAACATTTAAATTAGTAATGTTAATGGCATTGGTTTCAGCTCAAAGGGTGCAAACATTACAATTGCTACGTTTAGACTGTATGCATGTGGCTACAGATAACATTGTGTTTTATGTTTACGATCTGATCAAACAAAGCAGACCAGGAAGAACTGGAGCAAAGGTAACGTTTCAAGCTTACCCTATTGATCCAACATTGTGTGTAGTTAAACATTTGAACCAATATATAAAAATTACCAAAACTCTTCGAGGTAATGAAAAAACATTAATGATTACGCATAAGAAACCACACACAAAAGCTTCAGTGCAAACAATTTCGAGGTGGTTAAAACAGGTGTTACTTTTAGCAGGAGTAGACACTGATGTGTTCAAATCTCACGTAATCCCTCATCGTTACTCCTCATAAAATAAAGATATATGGATATGGATATATTCCAATAATGGAATAATTATTAATCTCAAAGTTAATAAAATATTAGTTTCATATAACTAAAGTATTAGTCCATGATTAGTCTAAATAGTATCAATATCTAGGGTTAAACCTACATCTTCTATTTTAATCATCTTATGGTTCAGCCTTTTAACTAATTAATTATAATTGATAATGATTAATTATTATGATTAATAATGGTTAGTAATAGTTCATACAATAATATAAAATATTATATAACGATGATCAATTTCATTCTAAATTCATAACAATCCTGCATCCTGGTGGTCGTACTCAAGTGTCCCCAGATTTGAGCATTAACCAGGGGAACACTGAGGTTGATGCAGTTCTCGGGCGGTTTTATTTTCTCCATAGTATCATTGAGTACCTGACTCTGAAGTTGGTGAGTAGTCAGGTAATCAATGGTGCCCGCCAGTTTGTGGTGCAGGGGTTCCCCTGTTTGTGTGGTTGCGGCAAACATGCCCACCACGTCCAGCATATCCTCCTCATGCTCTGGCTCAGTGGTCACTGGCTGTCCTGGGTCGTCTTCAAATACAGCGGCTGGGCAACTGCTGGCACTTCTGGCTGGTGAAGACGAGATACTGAGAGGACTCCTTGCACGGCTTGTGGATGCCCGTGAGTCCCGCTCTTCCCGGTCCCTGTCCCGCTGGAGGATTTGCTCCACTAAGAGCTCCAACCGCTCTATGCGACCGTCCCTGCTATTTGCAGCAGACAAGCCGTGCGAAATCACTGGGGCTTCCACCATCGGACCACACCTCCGTAAGGTGCTGTCTAGGGTCCAATGGCAGGTCGTCATGGCCTACCGTCCGAGTAGGCTCATACGACTCCCGCACGGACTCTCCGCTAGTCTGTCTTCTTCCAGACTGTGGCGGCCCACCTGTCTGATACGAAGGCAGGTGAGTTGGATCGGCGCCGGCCCCCGGAACCTGGCTCCCCGGAGTCCGTGCAGGCTTACCTCAACAATCGCCCAATTTTTGGCGTGGAGGCGCATGGTCGGCCGCTCCCAGAGCTGAGCTGACCGACCGTCTACTGTTGCCACCTCCGCCCTTGACCGCAGCCTGACGGGGTGTTTTGCCGGCGGCACCTGCTCCTGCAGGCCTGCTCGACGCAGCAGTAGATCTGCCAGACTGCTCTACGGCAGATCTCCCAGGCAGTGGTACATGGTGGTGCTCAGCTGTAGGGCTCCCCTGTAGTGCAGCTGTCCCCCGGCCCAGCCCCTGGGACTCGGGGTGAAGTCGCTGGCGATGAGCGAGGCCCCTTTGCACATACCTGTTTTTCCCCTCTTTCCTTGGGGGAAGGGGGCTCGAAGTCTGGATCAGTTGTATCCAACTCCGGGGCGGTAAACCACTCAGGTGATGAGTCGGGTGCTAAAGTAGCGGGAGCACCCGACTTCCGCATTCTTGCCCCCACACGTCCCGAAGCTGCCGGTGGTGCTTGCAGCTCCAGGGACAAAGGCCGCTGGCTTGTCGAAGCAGCATGGCTCCTGGAGAGCGTCGCCTTCTGCTTGCCCTTGTCCATCCTGTGGGAGTAAAGGTAAGCACTTACCTGCCGTTCTTATGAAGGAGCTGGAGGAGAGAGCGCACTCCCCCCCCCCCCCCAGCTTGTCGATGCAAATGCGCGCGACGATATGTCGTGCATGCGTGCTGGCGGGGTCTTCACAAAGTCACTCACGTGACTCTGAAGTAAAATATAGTTCTCAGCATGCAGCTCATGAGATTCTGAGACAAACTCCAATGTTCACATTGGGATTGAGCTGAATCTGACAGTATGTTAGATTATGACAGGATAGAAACATAGAAACATAGAAACATAGAAAATAGGTGCAGGAGGAGGGCATTCAGCCCTTCGAGCCAGCACCGCCATTCATTGTGATCATGGCTGATCATCCACAATCAGTAACCCGTGCTTGCCTTCTCCCCGTACCCCTTGATTCCTCTAGCCCCTAGAGCTCTATCTATCTATCATTCAGAAGCCTGATATCAAAGAGCAAGAAGCCGTTCCTGTGATGCACTGGGCTACATCTACAACTCTCTGCAAGGAAATTGACACTCTCAACCATTTTCACTTCGGCATCATTGATACTGATTGGGGACTGTACTCCACCATTCTCCCTGAAGTTGATAACTAGCTCCTTTTCACCCATAGAATTGTGAATCTGTGGAATTCTCTGACACTAAATGTTTTCAAGAAAGAGTTAGATAGAGCTCTCAGGGCTAACAGAATCAAGAGATATGGGGAGAAAGCAGTAACAGGGTATTGATTTTGGATGATCAGCCATGATCATATTGAATGGTGGTGCTGACTCAAAGGGTTGAATGGCCTACTCCTGCACCTATTTTCTATGTTTCTAAGTTTTTCCTTTAATCTTCCTGATATCGAGGGAGAGGTGATTGTCTTGACACCATGTTATTAAGTTCTCAATCTCCTTCCTGCACTCCACATCATCATTGTTCATGATCCGACCCACCACTGTGATGACAGCTGCAAACGTATAGTTGGACTTACTTGTGAATATGGCCACACATTCATGTGTGTTTAGGGAGTATAGTTGGGGACTGAGGTGCATCCTTGCAAGACGCTGCATTGAGAAATGTCACGGAGGAGGTATTGTCATCTCTCGTCACTGATTGTGGGGTCTGTGGACTAGTAAGTCGGGATCCAGTGGTCGAAAGTGCTGCTGATTCCTAGGTCCTGGAATTTGGAGATGAGTTTGGATGGGATTATGGTTTTAAAGCCAAAGTCATAGTTAATAAATAGAAGTCTTGTTGTTTAGGTGCTCCAGAGATTAGTTTCAGGCCAGTGAGTTGGTGTCTGCTGTGGACCTGTTGCAACAGTAAACAAACTGCAGTGGATCAAGGCTGGCTGGGGGACTAGAGTTAATATGCACCATCACCAGTCTCTCGAAACACTTCATGATAATGGATGTCAGAACCTTTGGACGGTATACATTAAGGCATGCTACCTTACTTTACTTTGGCACCCGAATGATAATGGTTTTTGTGAAGCAAGTGGGTGTCTCATTATGGAACAGTGAGATGTTTAGGATTTCCTTGAATACTTCTGCCAGCTGATCCATACCGTTGCTGAGGATGCGGCCTGGGACCATCTGGACCAGTTGCTTTCTGCACATTCACTCTCAGGACCCCCAATCTTGGCTGTCACATTAACTGTTGGTACGAGCGCACCAACGAGACTGGTGTTCCCCCACACACCTTCTGTTCAAATTGGGCATAGAATGCATTGACTTCATCTGACAGGGACTCATTGCTGCCAGCATTACTACCTGCCTTTGCTTTGCCGCCTGTTATAGCATGCTCACAACTTGCACTTTTCCAATGGAAACCATAACTTCTCAGATATCATTCGTATCAAAAAGCATTTCCATTCTTTCCATATATTCCCTGAAAGTCCCACATACTTGATTTTACACACTATGTAGCCTGCTTGTCATGCTTGCATTTGTGTTGACATTGTGTCCTGTTTCCATGTTAAACATCGATGCTGCTGAACTCAATGCCTGCCTGCACTCTGCCCAACGTTTGCTTGTTTAATTTTTATGCCCAACTGTCCTACAGTGTTTTATTCATTGTCCCTGTGAAACCCCATTCAGGTATATGTCACAGCTGCTTTCTCTTTGCCTTTAGCAGTTTGCAGGTGCCAGTAGGTTCATCCTTGATTTACTTCTGACTGCCAAGGTTGTGCATTTTATTTCCTACCAACTACCTCCATCACCATATGTGAAGAGAAAAAGATTAATTAAAACAAATGTAGGTTCCTTGCAGTCAGAAACAGGTGAATTGATCATGGGGAACAAAGACATGGCAGACCAATTGAATAACTACTTTGATTCTGTCTTCACTAAGGAAGACATAAATAATCTGCCGGAAATAGCAGGGGACCGGGGGTCAAATAAGGTGGAGGAACTGAGTGAAATCCAGGTTAGCCGGGAAGTGATGTTAGGTAAATTGAATGGATTAAAGGCCAATAAATCCCCAGGGCCGGACAGGCTGCATCCCAGAGTACTTAAGGAAATAGCCCCAGAAATAGTGGATGCATTACTGATAATTTTTAAAAACTCTTTAGATTCTGGTGTAGTTCCTGAGGATTGGAGGGTAGCTAATGTAACCCCGCTTTTTAAAAAGGGACGAGAGAGAAAATGGGGAATTACAGACCAGTTAGTCTAACATCAGTAGTGGGGAAATTGCTAGTCAGTTATAAAAGATGGGATAGCAGCACATTTGGAAAGTGGTGAAATCATTGGACAAAGTCAGCATGGATTTATGAAAGGTAAATCATGTCTGACTAATCTTATAGAATTTTTCGAGGATGTAACTAGTTGAGTGGATACGGGAGAAGCAGTGGATGTGTTATATCTGGACTTTCAGAAGGCTTTCGACAAGGTCCCACATAAGAGATTAGTATGCAAACTTAAAGCACACAGTATTGGGGGTTCAGTATTGATGTGGATAGAGAACTGGCTGGCAGACAGGAAGCAAAGAGTAGGAGTAAACGGGTCCTTTTCAGGATAGCAGGCAGTGACTAGTGGGGTACCACAAGGCTCGGTGCTGGGATCCCAGTTATTTACAATATATATTAATGATTTGGATGAGAGAATTGAATGCAACGTCTCCAAGTTTGCAGACGAAACGAAGCTGGGGGGGGCAGTGTTAGCTGTGAGGAGGATGCTAGGAGGCTGCAAGGTGACTTGGATAGGTTGGGTGAGTGGGCAATTGCATGGCAGATGCAGTATAATGTGGATAAATGTGAGGTTATCCACTTTGGTGGCAAAAACAGGAAAGTAGACTATTATCTGAATGGTGGCCGATTAGGAAAAGGGTAGATGCAACGAGACCTGGGTGTCATGGTACACCAGTTATTGAAAGTAGGCATGTAGGTGCAGCAGGCTGTGAAGAAAGTGAATGTTATGTTAGCATTCATAGCAAAAGGATTTGAGTAAAGGAGCAGGGAGGTTCTACTGCAGTTGTACAGGGTCTTGGTGAGACCACACCTGGTGTATTGCGTACAGTTTTGGGCTCCTAATCTGAGGAAAGACATTCTTACCATAGAGGGAGTACAGAGAAGGTTCACTAGACTAATTCCTGGGATGTCATGACTTTCATATGAAGAAAGACTGGATAGACTCAGCTTGTACTCACTAGAATTTAGAAGATTGAGGGGGGATCTTATAGAAATTTACAAAAGTCTTAAGGGGTTGAACAGGCTGGATGCAGGAAGATTATTCCTGATGTTGGGGAAGTCCAGAACAAGGGGTCATGGTCTAAGGATAAGGGGGAAGTCTTTTAAGGACCGAGATGAGAAAAACAATTTTCACACAGAGAGTGGTGAATCTCTGGAATTCTCTGCCACAGAAGTTAGTTGAGGCCAGTTAATTGGCTATATTTAAGAGGGAGTTAGATGTGGCCCTTGTGGCTAAGGGGATCATGGGGTATGGTGAGAAGGCAGGTACGGGAAATGGAGTTGGATGATCAGGCATGATCATATTGAATGGCAGTGCAGGTTCAAAGGGCCGAATGGCCTACTCCTGCACCAATTTTCTTTGTTTATGTTTCTAACACACCCTACACCCTATTATGGAGGTGATGATTACTGTTTCAAAGAAGCTCAAGACATGGAAGGTTTCACAACATGTGCTAACCTCTTTATTGGAGTTAACAACAACTCCAAGTATGCAAAGATAACGACATCGACTACACCCACAACCGACATACACATTTACATACAAATTAACCATCAGGTTTTCTCCATTATATCTAATCCTGAACTTCAAAAACATGTTTCCAGTATTTTGATCTGGAATTACAGTATGAAAGATTCTACTAAAAGTCTGTATTCTTTCTCACTATTTAGTTCTGTTCTATGTAGATTTGGTTCAGCCTATCCTTGAGTGGGACTCCAACATATTCCTGCCATATTGCCCAAATTTCAAGTGGCAAATTAAGCTTTTTGGGATGTTGGAGAAAACCAGAGCACCTGCAATAAATCCACGCAGTCACAAGGAGAACATGCAAAATCCACAGCAAAGGCAGGATTGAACTTGGGGAGAGACACAAAATGCTGGAGTAACTCAGCAGGACAGGCAGCATCTCTGGATAGAAGGAATGGGTGACATTTGGGTTGAGGCCCTTCTGCAGAGGACCCAAACTGTCAAGTATTCCTTTTCTCCAGAGTTGCTGCCAGTCCCGCTGAGTTACTCCAGCATTTCATATCTAACTTTGGTTAGATACAAAATGTAAACCAGCATCTGCAGTTTCTTCCGACACATATTCTGTTCAACAGTATATGGACTCAGAAAGAAAAAAAACTTGTAACATAGAATCAACTATAATGTTACTGAATGTGGAGCAGGCTTCTTCCATTTCTTATGATCTTGTTCCATATTTATTTAACTGCAATGCATTTATCAATGGGAGGTCTAATGTGGAACCCACCTCTGACCACACAAGTTCAATCAGAGGTCATTGGATGGCTATTAGGAGCCAGAAGCCTGCTAAGTGTTTGGGCGATCTCTTAAATTTTCGTATCGATAAAAAAAAAAATGGATTGTAGCTGTTGATGTTTCGACGTGCATTCAAAAGCTTCAGTGATCCATCCTTCCTCTTGGTCAGAACTGCGATTTGATGAACCATGACTACATATAATCCACTCATTGTGATACATCACCTCAAACAAGGATTTCTACAATAAAACTTTCTCGGACAAGCTGCAGATACTATTTCTTGCTATTCAAGGTAAATAAGATTGGATTAACATACAAATAAATTTGGCAGGTTAATTTAATTTTCACAGGCTATGAGAGATTTACGACTTTTTTGAGAAGGATGCAGCCATTAGCCATCCATTATGCGAATTAATTGTTGTTTTAGTGAAGAGTTCTTTTAAGGTTATTATTTATCATTTGACACAAAAAATTAAACAATAATTTATTAGAGGTTTGCAGCTACCAAATTATAACATTGTTGGAGTGTGCAAATGTGGATAGGAAGGGGTATTTGCTGAATGCACGAAAATGTTAGTGAGTGTACAGTGAGTTAGAAAATGGAGAAACCATGTATTCATAATTGCTGACGTCATCTACCTGCCAAACCGTAACTTTAGTGGTTAGTTTGCAAAGTGCATTTAACCATAAATTAGCATTTTATTCTCTAACCTTGCAGTGTAACTAGCAGAGCTGTGCTTGAGTGCTGTAATTCACATGCACTGCAGCTGGCAAGGTATTATCCAAATCCCAGAGGTACTCAACTGAATTGATGAAATGACCTGCAAGGCCTAATTAAAGCTGTTCAGTTCAAATATATTGATGTATTACATCTATTATGCTGTGGTTCAATAGGCCTGCCCTATGTGCACTGCCACAGCCTGTAAAGCAAACTAAACAGAGTGAATAAATAATGGTGAAAGGGAGGGGGTGGGTGTTGAGGAGACGTACCAGTAGTTTAAAATACATGACAGGAAGCCCTGAACACAAACTATTTTAAAAAAAGCTAGTCTTCATGTAACTATGGCTCTGCTTCACATACGATCATCTAATTGCTGGCGGTTAGCAATAAAATCTTTTTTTTTAATTCAGTTTTGCAAATCAAAATCAAATTCCTTGATAATACGTTTTCATCAGATCGAATGCCGGTGTATAATTAGTTGCATTAGTCTTACTCATTCTTTGTGTGTTTTGAATAATACATTAAAAATGCCAGATTACATTTTTTTTAGAGCAACTGTTCTTCAGAGAACATGATCAAATGGTTGTATATAAATTTTCATTGCAGTGTTCTGGTTTAACAAAACTCTGAGAGGGATGTTGAAGAGAAAAATGTAGTCACGGTGCTCCGAGAAGTGAAAAAAGTAATATAACACTGCTGACACTTCCATCATCCACACGCTTGAGTGCCTCAAACTTAAAGGAGATGAGCCAGATTCATGGAATCTGTTTCAGGAATTGGACTGTGCCGGACAGCAAAATGGTATATTTCAAGCTTGGAAAGTTTGAGACATCTCTTATGAACTATTGTGAGTGATGGAAATGTCTAATCTAACCTGCTTACAGCAATAAATGATACCTGCAGTCAATCTTGGCAGACAGCAGATATTAAGAACTTATTTTGGGGCCTTGTATCATTTTTCAGTTGTTGACATCACAGGGACAGGATTTCACTTCAGCATGAAATAAGACATTCACAGGAAGGGAGGTAGGAATATAACATTCTCCTGATATATAGGTTGCTGAAGGCTTTAATATTATTAATAGTCAACCCCATGTATAGATTATTTAAACCAACTTAGGTTTTGGTTTGTGTAAGAAAGTACTGCAGATACTGGTTTAAGCCAAAGATAGACACAAAAAGCTGGAGTAACTCAGCGGGACAGGCAGCATATCTGGAGAGAAGGAAAGGGTGAAGTTTTGGGTTGAGACCCTTCTTCAGACTCCCAGTCTGATTAAAGATCTCGACTTGAAACTTCACCCATTCCTTCTCTCCAGAGATGTTGCTTATCCCAATGTTACTCCAGCTTTTTGTGTCTATCTTAGGTTTTGGTTTGTCTTCCTGCAGTCTACTCTTTTTAAAGGACCAGTAAAAAGTGAAAGGCATCTACTTCATATTCAGCACATGTAGCCAGTTTATATATTCCAATAAACCAAGTGAATAAGATATTGCAGGTATCTCATCTGAAATATATAAATGGCCATGGATCACTTCTCTGAGATTGACAATCACATATTTCCTTTGCTATTCCCAGCCATCTCACTGCAAGCCAACAAGATGTTGCAATGTATTTAAAAATTCACATGGCCAGTGATGAGATTGAGTTTTATGAGTCTCTGGTAGCAGCAGATTTAGTAGACAACATAGTACATGTGTAAAATGTCTGCCACTCACCTATCCCTTGGCAATTACTCTCTGTGATAAGTGCAGGACAGGGAAAATTAATAAATCTCTGTGAAACCAATAAACTCCTTTCCATTGAACTGCATGTGAACTTTATTTTTATATGTCTCAAGTCAGAAACAGTCACTGAATTCAGCCACTCCATTTTCTAAACTAAATATTTATTCCATGAATTTTAAAATAAACAACCATTAAAAAAGCTTGAACGCTGCCATAATTAAGCTTCTAGACTATCTGAAATTCATAATTAGGTAACAGCGATATAGATGCCAATTTTGTTCTGGCCTAATAATTGTAATTAGCAAAAGGTAGACGAATTAATCTATCTAAAGATTACACAAAAGAGACATGTGGAAAGTAAAAGCAAATACTGTAGTCAAACGCTATTTGGCATACAAATATCAGAGACCTTAAAAACAACATCAAAATGTATAGAAACATAAGGAATTGTAGATGCTGGAATCTGGACTAAAACACAAAGTGCTGGAGTAATCTGGCATCATCTGTGGAAGGAATTTGACGGCAACATTTTGCGACAGGTCCTTTCTCCAGACTGATTGTACTCGGGGAGGGAAAGCTGGAAAAAAAGGTGGGAGTGACGCTAAGCCTGGCATGGCAAGTGGTAGGTGGATACATGTGAGGCAAATTTGATGGCAGATGGCTGGGCAAAGGCCAAAGATGAAAAGGAAACAAAAAAATTGTCAGATATAGAGAGAAGAGGAATGAAATGCAAGGCCAGGGGGTGGGATATAGGTGCAAGGAGATGAGGACAGAGGAGAAGAAGAATGGGGTAGTGGTGGAAATGAATGTGCACCAGGGTAGAGGGGGCACAGGAGAGAGACAATGGAGAAAAGGACTGTTATTTAAAATTGGAGAATTCAATGTTTACATTGTTGGATTGTAAGCTACCCGGGTGGAATACGAGGTGTTGTTCCTTCAGTTTGCGTGAGACATCACTCTGGTAATGGTCTCAGGCAAAGAATAGTTATCTGGCTGTTCCAGTTTCATTGACATGTTGATTCCATCTGGAAGTAGGAGATGCTGACAGGGTAAGAGGTAGGGGAATGTGTGCGGAGAGAGTTGTCGGGAAATTAAGTTAAAATTCTACGATTAATGCATCCTTGTTATTATGTTTTCTAAAGCAAATAGAGCCTTTTGTTTTTTTCCATTTATCTACTTCGGGGACATGGGCCCATGCCAGTATGTACAAGCACGAGATCCCTCAGGCATCAAGCCATCTTTTAAGGCATTCCAGAGACTTGATTAGTCAAAGAACTTCTCAGGCAGGACTTCCTAACTTTTGCATTCATGTGTCTTTGGCAATCCCAAATCCCTAGTTTCATATTGAAATATGACATATATTCAAGGGATATAGGGAAAAAGCAGGAACGGGATACTGATTTTGGATGATTAACCATGATCATATTGAATGACGGTGCTGTCTCGGTGGGCCGAATGGCCTACTCCTGCAACTATTTTCTATGTTTCCATGCTTCTATGTTTCTATGAATTAATTTGCAGTTTTCACATGACTCAGCACTCATCCCCACCCCAAACCTCAATGCTGCAATTAGATCCTTGACTTCCTGACCCATGGACCACAATCAGTAAGAAGACAATGGATCCTCCATGATAGTTCTCAGCACCAGTGCTCCACAGTGCTTCCTATTCACAGCCCACTGTTACACTCCCTATAAACTCACAACTTTGCAACCAAATTCTGCTAAAACTCCATTTACAGGTTGGCAGATAACACCACCATAATGGATCAGATCCCAAACAATGTGAGGAGTACAGCAAGGAGATAGAACACTTATTAGTAGGGTGTGAAGACAACCTCTCCCTCAATGTCAACAAATTAAAGTCATCAACTTGAGAAAGCGGGGTGAAGTACATCCCCCACTCTGTATCAATGATGCTGAAGTGGAGATGGTAGGAAGCTTCAAGTTTTGATGTGCAAACGTCATCAACAATTTATTCCGGCCCAATCACAACAATGAAAGCAGACAAAACACATTTACTTCCCTAGAAGACTAAATTTGATTCATCTCCAATGATTCTTACTAATTTATACAGATGTACCATAAAAAGCATCCTATTGAACTGCTCTGCCCAAGACCCACAATAAATTGCTTTGTTGTGGATACAGCCCAGTCCAATCTGCAAACCACTCTCCCTCCACCCCATTGACGCCCTAAAGCTTAAAAGCACATTCCATCTGGTTCAAGTGCAGTTTCTTCCCTGTTGCAATCAGATTCCTGAATGGACCTTTTATATGCTGAGAATGAATTCCTTATTCCCCAATCTGCCTAGTTGTAGCCTTTGCACATTTTATATCTGAACATTCTCTGTAGTTGTATAACTATATTTTGCACATTGTTTCCTTTCTCTTTTGCACTGACTATCGTCCTCATGTATGGCATGGTTTTACTCATATATGTTATGACTTACATGTATCTTGGTACACATGACAATTAAAAACCAATACCTATACCTATACCTACAAAGAAGAAACCCATGCCACCATGTTCATTTCTGTGCTCTGTTTCCTCCATTACCTACAGAACTGTGCCCTGGGAGAAAAGGTTTGACATTTCCCTGATGTTTCTCCATGCTGGTGGTTCTTTATCTATTAGGTCAAGTGTATCAAATTGATTTGCTTCAATTCTCTCAAGTGTTTGCCATTCAAGTCAGCTAAAATATCTACAACCCGAATCTCTAAGCAGTATCTTCAACCAATCCTTAAATTCTTATCATCCCTGGTTTATTGCAACTCCTCAACATTTCAGAGGGCACTCTGCTAACATGTCCCTCTAGGACATTTGTAGTGTCGTTTTAAGATACCTGATCCACAGATTCATAAGTTCATAAGTTCTAGAAGCAGAATTAGGCCATCAAGTGTACTGCCATTCAATCATGGCTGATCTATCTTTCCCTATCAACCCCATTCTCCTGCCTTGGCCACATAACCTCTAGCACCCTTACTAATCAAGAATCTGTCAGTCTCCACCTTATAAATGTCCATTGACTTGGCCTCCACAGCATTCTGTGACAATAATTTCCACAGATTCACCACCCTCTGTCAAAAGAAATTCCTTCTCATCTCCTATCTAAAGGAACGCTCCTTTTATTCTGAGGCTCTGATCTCTAGTCCTCGACTCTCCCACTAATGGAAACATCCTCTCCACATTTACTCTATCCAGGCCTTTCAGTATTTGGTAAATTTCAATGAGTACCCCCTCATCCTTCTAAACTCCAGTAAGTACAGGCACAATGCCTTCAAATGCTCATCGTAAGTTAAACCAATCATTCCTGGGATCATTCTTGTAAACCTCCTCTGGACCTGCTCCAATGCCAGCAATTCCTTCCTGAGATGCAGGGCCCAAAAATACTCACAATGCTCCAAATGCGGTCTGACATTATAAAGCCTCAGCATTACATCTCAGTTATTGTATATTAGCCCTCTCTAAATAAACTCTAGCATTGCATTCAACTTCTTTACTACGGATTCAACTTACAAATTAATTTTTGGGGGAATTTTGCACCAGCTTTCCCAAGTCCCTTTGCACCTCCAATTTCAGAATTCTCTCCTCATTTAGAAAATAGTCTACGCCTTTATTCCTACTACTAAAATGCATGACTCCACACTTTGCTATGCTGTATTCCATCTGCCACTTCTCAGCCCAATCTCCCAACCTATCCAAGTCCTTCTGCAGAGTCCCTGCTTTCTCTACACTACCTACCCTTCCACCTATTGGTTATGTATGTCAACCAATCATATATAAGTTAGCATCACTAACCCCACCCCACTGTAATGTTTATACTAACACTTACTTCCTGCAGTGCTCAGTTCGAGCAGCAGTTAGGATGTTCGGACAACTAACCATCCTCTATGCTGTTAAAGTCTATATGCTGATTAAAGATGACTTTGGATCACATAATGTGTATGACTCCTGTTTACATGCAATGTCCATTCCCTTTGCCTTGTTTTCACACCTTACACTTCCTAATCTATACATCTCCCTCTCCCCTGACATCAATCTGAAGAAAGGTCTCGACCCGAAACATCACACATTCCTTCTCTCCAGAGATGCTGCGTGATCTGCTGAGTTACTCCAGCATTTTGTGTCTAACTTTGGTTTAATCCAGCATCTGCAGTTCCTTCTTATGCAAAACCTTACTGATCTTTAGACAAAAAATGAATTTCACTTTACCTTGGTACACGTAATAATAAAAGAACCATTGGACCATTAAACTATAGTTTACCATCACAAACATCTCTAATTATTTTGTGAATAAAGCAAACTTTTGAAATTTCTGGTACATTTTAAGCATGTTGACATAAATGACAACCTTTCTAGCTACTTGGAAAACTAATATCCTTTTACTTTGCTCTTGATTACTGCTCTGCTACTTCCTCAGGTTGTGATGACCCAGACTTGTTGCTAATGAATTGTCAATGATTCTTGTTTTGTTGTTTACCAGGTAAGTAATAAGGTTGGAGCTCCTGACAAAACATCTCTTATTGGAAATTAGGTGTACATATACACAAGTCACTAAAAGCCATTGTGCAGGTACAGGAAATCAATAAGAAGGTAAGTGGTTATGACTAGAGAATTATATAAGGAAGGAGGTCTTATTGTGTTTTATTGGGACTCGGTGAGATTGTACCTAGAGAATTCTATATCGTTTGGTCTCCTTGTCTAATAAAGAAAGTATTTGCCAAAGAAGGAAAGTGATAAAGATTCACTATACTTGTTCTAATATTGGTAGGTTTGTTATATGAGGAGGTTGAGTTACTTAGTAAGGTATTGTTTAGGGTTTGGAAGAATGAGAGTGGATCGCATTGAAACTCACAAAATTGTTGAAGGGCTTGACAGTCTAGGAATCCAGGACCATAGGAACAGTTTGAGAAGAAGGGTAAGGCCATATAAGACTGAGATGAGAAGAAAGTTGTGAACCTTTAGGGTTTGCTACCCTGGAAGGATGAAGAAGCTCAATCGCAGTTTCATTCAGAACAGGCTTCAACTTTTTTTGGGCATTAAGGCAATGAACAGGGGTGGCCTTAGGAGGTGCATAGAAATATAGAAACATAGAAAATAGGTGCAGGAGGCAGCCATTCGGCCCTTTAAGCCAGCACCGCCATTCATTGTGATCATGGCTGATCGTCCCCTGTCAATAAACCGTGCCTGCCTTCTCCCCATATCCCTTGATTCCACTAGCCCCAAGACTTTTATCTAACTCTCCCTTAAATCCATCCAGTGATTTAACCTCCACTGCCCTCTGTGGCAGGGAATTCCATAAATTCACAGCTCTCTGGGTGAAAACATTTTTTCTCACCTCAGTCTTAAATGATCTCCCCTTTATTCTAAGACTGTGGCCCCTGGTTCTGGACTCGCCTAACATTGGGAACATTTTTCCTGCATCTAGCTTGTCCAGTCCTTTTATAATTTTATATGTTTCTATAAGATCCCCCTCATTCTTCTAAACTCCAGTGAATACAAGCCTAGACTTTTCAATCTTTCCTCATATGACAGTCCCGCCATCCCAGGGATCAATCTCGTGAACCTACGCTGCACTGCCTCAATCACAAGGATGTCCTTCCTCAAATTAGGAGACCAAAACTGTACACAATACTCCAGATGTGGTCTCACCAGAGCCCTATACAACTGCAGAAGAACCTCTTTACTCGTATACTGAATTCCTCTTGTTATGAAGGCCAACATTCCATTAGCTTTCTTCACTGCCTGCTGTACCTGTCAGCCAACTTTCAGTGATTGGTGTACAAGGACGCCCGGATCTCGCTGCACCTCCCCCTTACCTAACCTAACCCCATTGAGATAATAATCTGCCCCCTTGTTTTTGCCGCCAAAGTGGATAACCTCGCATTTATCTATATTATACTGCATCTGCCGCGCATCTGCCCACTCACTCAACCTGTCCAGGTCATCCTGAAACCTCCCAACATCCTCTTCACAGTTCACACTGCCACCCAGATTTGTGTCATCCGCAAACTTGCTAGTGTTGCTCCTAATTCCCTCTTCCAAATCATTAATAGATATGGTAAACAGTTGCGGCCCTAACACCGAGCCTTGCGGCACTCCACTCGCCACTGCCTGCCATTCTGAAAAGGACCCGTTCACTCCTACTCTTTGCAGGGCCCAATTGGGAACAGTTTTGGTGAACCCCAGGTCTGTCAGTCCTGTTATTTAGTATATATTATGAAATTGTACACTAACGTGCTATGGATTATGCACTGATTCTCTCCTGCTCCCGTTTGACTGTCAGCACCTCCACTGGCTTCCAACCTTTACCGTAACAGCTAATTAACATTAAACTGCATTATGTGATTGGACACAATGCCCTTGGAGGCAGCAGCTGATTGGACGGGAGTTAAATGGATGGGAATTTTTAGGCAGGCTGGTTGGTGATTGGACGCAACCCCCTTACAGACAGCGATTGATTGGCTGCCAAATAGTCAGGCACAAAAAAATTGACAAATAGGAAAACAAAAATTGCTGGTCGGTGCAAACTCAGTGAACTATCTGGCTGTATCTCCAAACTAAACAGTATAACATGCAGGTACATACATTTAAAATAAAATTCAGTGATTATTTCACATGATTTCTTACTGTGTAAATCTGAGTATCTGACCAATTTCTGTTTAACACGTTTGGTCTGCCGTGAGCATTTTTCTCTCCCAAAACAGTTCATATCAAGCAATGCGATCAACGAACCAGACAGCAGTTGGACGCAGTCATGCGATTAGCAAGCGATTGATGAGATTTGTTGCGGCACCCTGAACTTTTTTGTACTGGTATTAGGGTTAAGTTATTGAATTTATTCGTTTCTCATACGTTCTCATACAATCTATGAGTATTGTGTTTACATGCCTGTTATGCTGCTGCAAATAAGAATTTCATTGTCCTGTTGTGGGTACACATTGCAATTATACATTCTTGACTTGACTCTTCACTCATGTATTTGTGCAATAGAAAACAGGTAATCATTGCACTCTGCGCCGTTAAAAAGAGTCAGCAGTTAGTCAGGAAGTGACTATTCGCCTCCAAAGAGCAACCCTTTGTTAGGTGGCTTCACTAAATGATGTGACTAAATATTCCTCAAGCAGTTTTTTTTTTTTTTGCCCAAGATCTGCTGCATCTGCAGTCGCTTGCGATTTAATACTATGTTCCCCTGCGATCTAACTAATTGATGGCCCATGCTGAAGCACACACAGCATTGAAATGCTAATATGACAATTAGCAAGAATATTGAACAATACAGTAACACGTAGTTCAGTGGGCACTGGGGTTTAATTTTACAAATGCGCATTTTCACGAAGCAAGTCACTTTTGGCAATGATACCAGTTTTTAAAGAAGGCAGACTTTGTACTGACCACTTGAAAATAAATCAGTGGTTAACTGGCAATGTTAACTGGCCAGATTTAGATAAAGAGAGACCGTAGGCTATTCCATTTGCGAGGCCCCTCCAAATCCCCACCCCCACGACAAGAGGAAAATGGAAGAGTCCACCAGATTGACACCGATGTGCAGTCGAGCGTGGCCAATGAGATAAGGGCTGGAAAGCTGAGCTTTTTATTTATTTATTGCCAGTGCTAGTGCTGATTTATTGGCTTAAAACACTATTATTCTGAAATGGAGGGCAAGGAGAGTGTTGTTTAGAGACTACAGTGCATTGTGACAGCTTATGTAAGAAAGGCCTATGACAATGTCAAAAATATTATACACTAGGCCCGTACTAAGTTTTTCAAAAAGTGGGGTGGTGTGGCAGGATTACAAAAATTTTATGTTAAATAAGTGCAAGCAGCGCATATCACTAGCATGAAGCTGAAATACCTTTGCGGCCGGGGTCCCGCTTAAGGGCCCTGGAAGCTTTTAGATGCTCTCTGGCGCATTCTGAGCCTTATTTTGGAGCATTTATGCACCAACTTTATGACCAATATTTCAAAAATAATGTTGGTTGAGTCAGGAGTAATGAGCGGTTGGAATGGGATGATTGGGGTCATTGTTGTATACATTTTATTTAATCAAGAATTGAAGCTGTCCTTGTTTTATTAATTAAGTTGTACTGTAAATATTATGTAAAATGTTATAAAGGAGCATGCAAACACTGCAAATAAAAAACTGTGTTTTTGCAGTAAATAAAACCTTTTTTAAGAAAATGTTTTGTGTGTTGATTTGATTGCCTGTTACTGTTCAACTGTGTTAGTGTGTGCACATTAAAAATATGATGCAAAATGAAAGTCACAAACTATGGAATTCATATTTTTCACTATTGTTATCAAGGAAAAGAAAGCAGTTCCGATTGTTTGATATTATTCATATGGAGGAGAAAACATAATTGCCCTTAAAACCTACCTTAATTTTGCAATCTCACTAAAGATAATCCCCCTTTCCCCCTCCCCCTCCTCCTTCCCCCTCCACCTCTCTCCCACCCCACCTCTCTCTTCCCCTCCCCTTCCCCTCTCTCTCCCTCTCCCCCTCCCCTCCCTCTCTCTCCCCCCTCTGTCTCAACCCCTCCTTTCCCCCTGTCACATCCCCCCTCTCTCTCTCCCTCCCTCCCCCTCTCACTCCATCCCACATAGCGAGGCTCTGACTCCATTCTGCAGACACCGTAGCCCCCTCCCCCAGCCCAGAGAAACGGGCACTCCCGCAACGTGATATTCCACTACGTACCTGGAGTAGACAGGAGTCATCGAGGTCATTGTGTGGCATGCAAATGGAGATCTGAACCCGCCCAGACCCACTGCGCATGCGTGGAGAGACAGCATCATTTTGCGTTGCAACTGCATCACCGGCTTCCCCCAACTGCGCAGGCGCGGATGGTCGCTATTTTTTTTCCCCAAAACGTCCAGCGGCCGGAACCAGAATTTTGGGTAATTTCCATCAAAGTGTAAACGCTGATAGCGCTCCAATTTCTTTTTCTCTGGATATATTTTATTCTGGGAAAAAACACCTTGGCCGGAGGCCCCCTTGATTTTGAGGAACTAGGCTTCAACCTATGAGGCCTGTAGGTAAATCCGGCCCAGCCGAGGCCCCCCTTGATCTCGAGGCGCTAAGCTTAAGCTTGTGAAGCTCAAATCCGCCTCTGGGTGTGCCTGCCACCAAAACAGCTGGTCACAGGTCTAAGAGGCTGAAGTGTTTCAGGCTGCTGTTGGACTGAAAGCAGCTCTTTATATAATTGTTTCATAGAATCACTTCAAGGCCGGTCTCTGCATTATAAGTGCAACATGAACAGTGATGGAAATGGGTTTTAGGAACTAGGGGTAACGCTAATGTTCGTGAGGCTGATGTTGGGAAGGAAGGTGGGGGTTGGGGTGGGGGGGGGGGGGGGGGGGGGGGGGGCAGACGCTCTAAGCCCCCTGTGAGAAATTTTATTTCTCTGAAATGGAAGATAGACATAAAGCTGGAGTAACTCAGCAGGACAGGCAGTGCAGCGACTCTGGAGAGAAGACCCTTCTTCAGACTGAACTGAACTCTCGTCGGTGAGAGTACTTGTGATTGACTGAAGAATAATCTCAATCAGAAATGCAACCCTCACCCCAGAGCCCATGCCCATCCTGCTGAGCCACCTTCAACTTCAGAGCCAAACAAAAAACACTGAGTGCAGGAGGAACTCAGCAGGCAAGGCAGCATCCATGGAGCGAAGGAAATAGCCAACTTTTAGGGCCGGGTCTGAAGAAGGATTTCAGTCTGAAACGGTGCCTATTTCCTTCGCTCCATAGATGCTGCCTCACACGCAGAGTTTCTCCAGCATTTTGTCTACTGCAAAATGTCAATGTTTCTGGGAATGCCGAGGCGACAGGGTGAGAGAGAGGGAGTGAGAGAGCTAGAGAGAGATGAGATGGGGAATGGGAGAGAGCGCAAGAGAGGGAGGAAGAGAGCGAAAGACAGAGAGACACAACATGGAATGGTAGGTGAATGATTAACCTGCACACCAAGAAGAAACCTCTTCTCGCGGTCCGGAGCCCTCAATCTTGATGGCGAGTTTTAAGAAATTCTCAAAGTGTCATCAATGAATTGATCTACATTCCTCAGTAAATGTAATTGTGTTTTGAACAAGTATCAATGACGCTGCCTGGATTTTATTCAAAAAAATGCGGCATCATTAATACTTGTTCAATACACAATTACATTTACTGAGTATAGTGGATCGATGCATTGATGACACATTGTATAACTACTTGTTAACCACTGGCTGTTAACAAGTGCTAACAGCAGTAGTTAACAAATCATTTGTGTCTGATGGCCGTACAGCAGTTGTTATCCATGTTCATTTAAAAAAAAATCCAGATGACAAATGTTTTTTTTTAATCTTTATTTAACAAAGCAAATCTGTATTTCCGTATGAAATACGGAACATTAGTGCATGGCCCCCCTTAGGCGCGGGACCCCCCTTAGGCACGGGGCCCAATTGGGAGCAATCGGTCCAATCGGCTTAAGGCCAGCCCTGGCAATGAAGGGATGCAACGGCAGTCTTGATGAATGGTTGAATAAACTCAAAGGACTAAATAGCCATCACCTGTTCCTGTTCTTATGTTTTATTGAAGGTAATCATATTGGAGTATTATGCACAGTTCAGCTCGCATTGTTCCAGGAAAGACATGAATGCTTTGGAGAAGATGCAGAAGATGTTTACCAGAATGCTCCTGGGTTAGAAGGTATTACATATAAGTCGAGTTTGGACATTTTCCCTAGAACGTCGGAATTTGAGGGAGACCAGATGGTAGTTTATGAAATAATGAGAGGCTTAGATAGGAGACAGTCAGAACCTTTTGAGGGTGGAAATATCAAGGAACAGAGGACATAGGTTTAAGGTGAGAGGATTAACATTTAAAGGAGATGTATGGGGCACGGTTTTTACACAGAGAGTGGTTGGTGCCTGGATGGTACTGGAGGCAGATGATTTTGGCATTTAAGAGTTTTTTTGCTCGGCTCATGGATATGGAAGAAATGGTTGGATATGGATCATATGCAGGCAGAGGAGCATAAATTAACAAGGTTATGTTCTGCACGGACATTATGGGCCAAAGGGCATGTTCCTATGCTGTACTGCTCTATGTTCTCCGCTCTCATCAACTAATGGCATAAAGGCATATGAAAAGTCATACTATATGGCATGCATAATTGCTAAAGATATATAAGTACTCAATATATATTTCATCCATCAACGTCTTTGCACAATACTTGAAACCCATTATTTTCTTGTAACTCAAGTGTAAATGTGAAATTTGTAAAATCTACAATTTATTCTGAGATGCCACAAAAACAGATTATTAAAGAAAGATTTGCATGAGTATAATCACCTTTAATAACCTCATAAATGTTGAAGTTCTCTGCGACTGATTAAATATTTCTTTACGCATAGCCACAAATTGAATTTCATATACACCACAGGCAATGTGCACACAGCAAGATCCCACAAGTAATGAGGGGCAGATAACGACTTTGCTGCTGATGATTGAGAGATAAACATTGCCCAGGACACCGAGGATAATGTCCATTTAAAAACAGTGCATTCACCCTTTTGGGATTCTTCAAATCCAGGTAAGACCAGCACTTTTTGCTCATGCGGTGGTGCAGCGCTAGAAATGCTGCCTTACAGCGCTTAGAGCGCCAGAGACCCGGTTTCAATCCTGACTATGGGTGCTGTCTGCACAGAGTTTTTATGTTTTCCCAGTGAACTGCGTGGGTTTTCTCAGAGATCTTCTGTTTCCTCCAACACTCCAAAAGACGTACAGGTTTGTAGGTTAATTGCCTGGTTGTATATATAAAATTGTCTCTGGGGTGTATAGGATTATCTTAATATGTGTGGATCATTGGTCGGTGGGCCAAAGGGCCTGTTTCTGCACTGCATCTCTAAAGGAGGGAGGTGGGGGAGAAGGAGATGAATGTGGACGGACAGGGGTGAAACAAAATGATAAAGAGCTGGTTTCTGTCCAACAGTAGTACAAAACTTGAAACAGCTGGTCACAGGTCTAAGAGGCTGAAGTGTTTCAGGCTGCTGTTGGACTGAAAGCAGCTCTTTATATTACTGTTTCATAGAATCACTTCAAGCCCGGTCTCTGCATTATAAGTGCAACATGAACAGTGATGGAAATGGGTTTTAGGAACTAGGGGTATGCTAATGTTTGTGAGGCTGATGTTGGGAAGGAAGGTGGGGGGGGGGGGGGGGGGGGGGGGGGGGGGGGGGGGGGGGGGGGGGGGGGGCAGACCCTGTAAGCCCCCTGTGAGAAATTGTATTTCTCTGAAATGGAAGATAGACATAAAGCTGGAGTAACTCAGCAGGACAGGCAACGCAGCGATTCTGGAGAGAAGACCCTTCTTCAGACTGAACTGAACTCTCATCGGTGAGAGTACTTGTGATTGTCTGAAGAATGGTCTCAATCAGAAACGCAACCTTCGTCCCAGAGCCCATGCCCATCCTGCTGAGCCACCTTCAACTTCAGAGCCAAACAAAATAACACAGTGCAGGAGGAACTCAGCAGGCAAGGCAGCATCCATGGAGCAAAGGAAATAGCCAATGTTTAGGGCCGGGTCTGAAGAAGGATTTATGTCCGAAATGGTGCCTATTTCCTTTGCTCCATAGATACTGCCTCACACGCAGAGTTTCTCCAGCATTTTTGTCTACTGCAAAATGTCAATGATTCCGGGAATGCCGAGGCGACAGGGTGAGAGAGAGGGAGTGAGAGAGCTAGAGAGGGATGAGCTGGGGAGCGGGAGAGAGAGAGCACAAAAGAGGGAGGAAGAGAGTGAAAAACAGAGAGACACAATGTGGGATGGTAGGTGAATGACTAACCTGCACACCAAGAAGAAGCCCCTTCTCGCAGTCCGGAGCCCTCAATCATGATGGCGAGTTTTAAGAAATTCTCAATGCATCATCAATATATTGATCTACATTCCCTAGTAAATGTAATTGTGTTTTGAACAAGTATCAATGACGCTGCCTGGATTTTATTCAAAAAAATGCTCATGCCACGGTGGTGCAGCAATAGAGTTGCTGCCTTACAGCGCTTAGAGCGGCAGAGACCCTGTTTCAATCCTGGTGCTGTCTGTACAGAGTTTTTACATTCTCCCCTTGAACTTTTACATTCTCCCCGTGAACTGTGTGCGTTTTCTCAGATATCTTCCATTTCCTTCAACACTCCAAAAGACATAAAGGTTTGTAGGTTAATTGCCTGGTTGTATGTATAAAATTGTCTCTGGGGTGTATAGGATAATGTTAATGTGTGTGGGTCATTGGTTGGTGGGCCAAAGGGTCTGTTTCTGCACTGCATCTGTAAACTAAACTAAACTAAACTATACTATTACCCTCAAGCTGGGAACTTTGCAGCCCTTCCAATGACTATATACCCATACTATTGATACCCATTGTATCAATTGGGGAGGGGCTGGGGATAACATCTATTGAAATTGGTGTCCTTATCCATCCATTGCAATTAATCTCCAACAATCACAATAGCTTTCTTTGTGTGAGAAAAGTTTAATCATGCTTTATCCTCCTAAAACAATCCAATACCACCTTTGTAATGTTGAATTATTTTTCATAGATTATTTCTTTGCGATATTGTGGCCATTTCAAGATGTTTAATTTAGTTTAGTTTAGTTTATTGTCACATGTATATTATTGTCTGGAGAAAAGCTTTTGTTGAGTGCTATCCCGTCAGCGGAAAGACTATGCATAATTACAAGCAAGCCGTCCACAGTCTACAGATACAGGATAAAGGGAATAATGTTTAGTACAAGATAAAGTCCAGTAAAGTCTGATTAAATCTGATTGTAGATAGTTTGAGGGTCTCCAATGAGGTAGATGGTAGGTTAGGACCTCTCCCTAGCTGGTGATAGGTTGATTCAGATGACTGATAATAGCTAGGAAGAAACTGTTCCTGAATCTGGAGGTGTATGTTTTCACACTTCTGTACCTCTTGACTGATGTGAGAGGGGAAGAGAGGGGGTGACCGAGTGAACATCCTTGATTATGCAGGTTGGCTTGCCAAAGCAATGTGGAGTGTTGGTGGAGTCAATGGAAGGGTGTTTGGGTTCTGTGATGGTCTGGGCTGTGTCCACAAATCTCCACAATTTCTTTTGTTCTCGGATGGTGCTGTTCCCAAACCATGCTGTGATGTATCCCTATCAAATGCTTTCAACGGTGCATTTGTAGAAGTTGGTGAGAGTTGTTGGGGACATGCCAAACTTTCTAAGCCTTCTATGGAAGTAAAGGCATTGGTGTGCTTTCTTGGCCATTGTTTAGATTTTGGATAGTCCAGGATTAAGTTGCTGGTGAGCATTTACTCCAAAGAACTTGAAGCTTTCAACCATCTCTACTTTAGTGCCAGCAATGTATACTGGGGTATGTGTACCGCTTTGTTCCCTGAAGTCGATCACAATCTCATTTGTCTTGCTGACATTGAGGGAAAGGTTGTTTTGAGGACACCAGGTCATGTGTTCCTCAATCTCATTCTCATTCCTGTACTCCAACTCATTGTTATTTGATATCCAGACCACTATGGTGGTGTTATCTGTGAATTTGTATATTGAGTTGTATTTGTATTTGGTTATCAGTCGTGAGTGTACAAGGAGTAAAGAAGGGTGCTGAGAACACATCCTTTTTTGGGTCATCAGTGTTGAGGATTATCATAGAGGATGACTTCTCATTATCCTCACTGATTGTGATCTGTTGGTCAGGAAGTACAGGATCCAGTTACAGAGGTAGGTGCTGAATCAAGGTTCCACAAGTTTGGACGGGATAATGGCATTGAAAGCAGAGCTGTTGTCTATGAATTGAAGTCTGACGTAGGTATCTCTCTTATCCAGGTGTTCCAGGGACGAGTGTAGGGCCAGGCATAAGATGGCATAAGACATGGACCTGTTGTGGCAGTAGGCAAACTGAAGTGGGTGTTGAAGCAAGTGAATATCTAAGAACGGAGTAGGGAGAGATTAAAGATATCCATGAACACTCCTGCTAGTTGGTCCAGGGACTCCATTTAGGTCAGCTGCTTTCCATGGGTTCACCCTCAGGAAGGCCAGCCTAACATCTGCAACAGTGACCCTGGGAGGACGCACACTTGAGTCTGATATAGACTGCTGTCAGGATAGCTGAGGTGAATTCCCTCAGCAGTTAATAGAGATGGTAGATCAGATATATAGATCCGGGAAGCATGAGATCACCAGGACTGCCACAGCTGAGTAACATGAGGTATCGATTCAAAAGCAGACCCCGCCACCTCTAACCTCGCTCGAAGATGCCGCACGGTTCATCCGGCAGAGGGAGAAGCCCTCATGTTGAAAGATACTGTCAGGTGTGATAGGGTCTTTACGAAACAGAGCACACTGCACTCTCAGTTCTTTGAGGCAGATCAGTCTGGCTTGGTGTTCATCCAGCTTGTTCGCTATAGACTGAACATTGACCAGTAGTATGCTAGGGAGTGGGGGCGGGGGGGGGAAGGGGGTTGGAGGTTCTTGCACCCACGTTGTTTCAACCTCACTTGTAGCCCAGCAGGCATTCCTCATTTCTTCACTAGGTGGCAGCCCTGAGAGGTGAGTGGCTGCCCTTGGTTGGGTCATCTGGCCTTTCCAAGTGTTAGGCCTCCGGCTCGACCGACACCCGATGGCTGGATTCATAGTCGGGTGGTACCTTGGATTGGGCTTCTGACGTGGCTGTGGCGATGGTCGGCCTGGGAAGTCGGGCCTCTGGCCTCGCTGGCTCCCAATGGCTGGTGTCAGTGCCAGTGTTGTTGGTCGGTACAATCAGCCAGGTCTTTGGCCTGGTCGGGCCCTGCTCTCGAGTCCACCGTCAAGTGGACTGGGAGTTCGGGCCCCTGGCTCCTGTAGGTCGTTGTCGGCGCTTGACGGTCTCAGAATTTGGGTCTTCAGCCTCGTCGGGGCCCGCTGCCGAGAGCCACTGATGGGAGGCTCTGGAGGTCAGCCCCGTTTTCCATCTGGCATCGAGGTCAGGCGGTGGAAACGTCTGTTCCCAATCGGGCTCGTAGGTCCACCCGTAGGGTCGGATGATCCCATGGAATGTCAGTCAGGTTGTCTGGAGGCTCCAGGAGGATGCTAGGCTGCGTTTGGTCGGTTGTGGAGGCCTGAGGAGAGATTAACGGTGCATTATTAGTGTGGCAACTGATACCTGCGGGTTGGTGGCGATTCACGATTGGGCCTAGTTGACCAGTCACGGGGTCGGCAGCTTTGGGAGGGCAACAGTAAAGTCAGTTGGCGGCTCTGAGAGGTTGATAGGCCGCAGGTCTTGATGGTTTCAGTAGGCCTCGCTGGTCAGGTCTTCTCAGCTTCTGGAGTCGTTCTGCTAATCTTTGGGTCGCGGGAGTCAGAGAATCGACAGGTCTGAGAGGAGATTATGAAGAGCACAGTTGGAGTATGAAATCCACCTCTGGGAGCTGCACGCCAAGAGTCGCCTGGCTTGGGCGCCATCTTGGATGCCCATTAAGTGAACAAGTCTAGAAGAGGAACCAGAACGTGAAGGTGTTCACTCTAATTGCAGAACAAAAAATGTATTACTATCCACAGTACTTTCACAATGGCTTCCCTCATCACTAGACTATGCCTAAAATATATATTGGAGAGCCAATTTAAGTAGTTTGTTTTTATATATATATATTAATTATTTCACACATATATACACAGGCAACATTTGGTACATATTAAACCAAACCTTAATAAACTAATTTATATATGTTCATTATTTTCAGAAAACATAGCATGCAAGGCAGTATCCTTCTCTTGGCTTGAACATCTTTTTGTTAACTATTTGATGAAAATGACACAATAAAAATAAAATATTTAGTAGGTTTGTTCATTATTCACATTGCTCCAAACTTGGTGTCATCTGTTTGTGCTGTTTGTGACATCTGTACATAGGTGTCTGGTACATTAAAGATAGCAAATGTAGATTTCTTGGCAGTAGCAATTAATGTTTATTTAATAATTTAGGGAGCAACTTGTGCAGTGATACTGAAAATTATAATTTTTATGATAAAGTCTGAAGGGCAAAGTTGGAAATAAAATAAGTCAGCTTGCAATAGTTTGAAGTTTACTATTGTCTCTTTAGTAAAGGGCCTGTCCCATTTTCATGACATAATTCTTGACCTCTGCCGAGTTTGCCCTTGACTCATACTCGCAGCATGGTCGTCACAAGGTCGTAAGAGGTCATATGTAGGTCGTAGCAGGCAGTGATGCTAGTCGTTGTTAGTCGTGGCATTAAGTAGGTCGGGGCGTTTTTTCTAGCATGATGAAAAATGTCCACAAGTAAAAAAGGTTGTGAATTAGGTCGTGAAAGTGGGACAGGCCCTTTACTAAAGAGACAAGAGTGGACTTCAAACTATTGCAAGCTGACTTATTTTATTTCCAGCTTTACCCTGTTTCAAATTCTTTAGATAAACTCCAATGTGGTGAGGTGTTGGATTTAATGAAATAATCAAGATTAGCTTTAATAGATATAGTACTGACTAAACAATTATACAATTTATTGGCAAAATTGTCAAGATTTTATCTTATCTTTTGGTTTGTACCAGACGCATTACATGATCATGATAGCCATTTCAATGACCTGAATAATTTTAGTGAGCCTGGCGGTGTTGTATACACTGAGTACAAATAGAAATCAAATAAGGGGAGCATGGTGGTGCAGAGGTAGAGTTGTTGCCTTACAGCGCTTACAGCGCTGGAGACCCTGGTTCGATCCTGACTGCGGGTGCTGTCTGTACAAAGTTTTTACATTGTCGCCTTGACCGCATGGGTTTTCTCCGAGATCTTCAGTTTCCTCCCACACTCCAAAGATGTACAGGTTTATAGGTTAATTGGCTTGGTGTATGTGTAAAATTGTCCCTAGTGTGTGTAGAACAGTGATAATGTGCGGGGATCGCGGGTCGGTGCAGATTCGGCGGGCCGAAGGGCCTGTTTCGGCGCTGTATCTCTAAACTAAACTAAAATCTATGTCTTGCTTTCCTTTAAAGAAATGAAATGAATCTAATTTCATGGAGATAATCTATTACTGCAGAATCTTTGAGTGAAACAATGTGTGTGTTTCTCTACTGGTCCTGTGAATAAAAAAGAGCCATGCAAAAACCACTGCAATATCAGTTTTTCAGACACTGATTCCTGGCACACGCACACAAATCTGTCCTCTTTATGCTCAGTCCTGCTGTCATTGTGCACAGGCACCTGTAACCTTTGCACCTCTGAAGTGTCTGATGTATAGTGCAGTGCCTCAGAATGCTGCCAAGCTCTCTACAGCTGGTAGTTAGCTAACACAAGCTCCACTGCACATTAATTTAAATATAGAAAGGTCAAACTGTAGATGAAGTGAAACTGTTGTTTGCATATGCTGATGGTCTACCAATACAGATTAGATGTTCTTTTGATTAAAATGTTAAAACTGTTCAATTTGGAGATTAATCTAATTCATTGTGGTTCTGTTACTTTCACATTTTTTAAAAAGCTATTTCTTTTTCGATTTTTGTTTCTGAATCAGTTCATGAACATAAATGACACCACTGATGTGAGCAGGGAATATCTTCAACTCTTAAATCATGTGTGACATAGACCAGATGTGATATAGTACTCCCTTTACATTACCCTTGTAATGTGCCTGAAAACCAGTCCTCACATGAATGCTTACTTAATGCACTCTCGTGCCTCGTTCCTTAACCATGACATCCATTCTTATGGCTGTCCTGAGCGGCGAAGCCTAGTCAATGTCAAGTGGTGCAAAATGACAAGTGGAATAATGTTATCAACTTATGTCCATTGAGAGTTATGTCAAGTCTGCCCAAACTCATTCCGCTGAAGAACTATAAGAAAAATCAAAGCAGAAAGACTTTGATTTGATTAGGGTTTTCAGCCTTTATGCTCGCAGTGTGTTCACTAACACATCTTCAGTACGCTAAAGATGATTCTTTAGTAATGATAAAGAATGATCACATTTTTTAACCATTTTACATATTTTTTCAATACTTACAGCTATTGTTGATAATGTGTGACAAATATCAATTTTATATCAAAGTCACGTGAGTGACTACGTGAAGAGCCCGCCAGCCCGCATGCGCGTCAATACGTCGACACATGGCAAGAGGTTTGGCTGGGGGGAACGTCGGTCTCCCCAGTGGTAAGTTTAAAAACCATACAGGTGAGTATAAATGTTCACAGGAAGTGTTTGGTGTGAACTAATTCCGACATTTACCTAGGTTTTTATCATGGTAAAGCCTAGGGCAAAAGCAAAACGGGCTGCTGTGAAACCGGCAGCAGAGAACCGGGGCAGTGCGAAAAGCTGACGGCCATCCATTTCCACTTCGGAGTCGCTGGCAGCGCCGGTCTGCACAGTTAGCTCCGATTCGGCTCCTAGAGGGAGTAGCTTGGCAGCCCCGAGTGGGGGAAAAACCAAAGCAAAATCTGTGAGACAAGTCCTGTTGGACGATTCAGGACAAGAGGATTCTGTCCCCACATCTATGGCAGATGTGATTGGCCATTTGTCTCATTTGGAACATCTGATGGAACAGATCGTGGCACAAAATATGTTCCATGTTACGGCGGTTCCACAGGCAGTTCGAGCCATATTCCTGTGGCAACACCTGGTTCAGGGTTGCAATATTCCTCCCACTCGGATGAGTGGAGTGTCAGAGATCAGTATGGAGCTGACTCAGAATATCAGTATGTCCCTGAATCCCATGCTTTAATGCATGATATGCGGGAGTAGCATAAGGAAGAGCTGCCTACTCTTGCCTCTAAATTTGCTGTTCCCTCGGGGATGGGCAAGCCACTACAAGAGGAGTTGACCAGCAGCATCAGCTACCTAACATCACACCAGCTGAAAGAAGATGTTATGCTGGAAACGGCTGGGAGATATCCCAGTCCAGGAAATTGCAAAACCTTGGATGTTCCCATAGTCAATGCTACCATTTGAGAAAACATTGGGAGCAGAACGAGATCCAAAGAGATGAAATTACAGCGGATCCTGAGGCAATTGTGAGCAGGTATTACGGCCTTTGCTAGGTCAGTGGATGAGGTTCAGCTGTTGGAAGCACAGCAGGATGTGATGGAACTGTTGTGCAATGCTCATTTTGAGATTAACTGCTTCTGTAAAGAACGCATTAAGCCGGAATTAAACACCAAATATGCACATTTATGCAGGTCCAGCAATGTTCAGCCTGTTAAATTCCTCTTCGGAGAAGATTTGGGTAAGCAAGTCAAGGACTTGCAGGAGGAATTAAAGGCTGCTGGCATGGTCAAGGCATCCTATATGGGCAAGACTCCTCTATTCGGGCGATATCACCCCTATGCCACAACTAGCAGGAATCGGTTCTCTGAGGCTGGTGTGAATTTCAGATCTGCTCAATTTCGACCCAGTCACAGGTCCTTTTTAGGCCAAGGCCCATCTCATCCATCTTGGATGATGCGGCAGCCTCAGTTCCCAGCAGCTCAAGGTTTCAGAGCGAAGGGAAGGAGACCGAACAGAAATTAGGGTCTGCTGCCCCTGGTGTTAAACTGCCTATGACCTTTAAGGTAGGTGGATGTACATCCATCAGTCACACGGGGTGTGCGGAGGAATTACAAGTCGGTGGCAGGCTAAGTCTATTTTTGCACGAATGGCGACAGATAACCTCTGACCCGTTTATACTGCATAGTATATTGGGTTACAAAATTGAGTTTTTGGCTAACTCATTTCCACCTAGACAAGATATGCCAAGTCGGGCGTATATTCGTTCCGAAAAGGAAACTTTGGATATGCAAGCAGAAATAGAGGTATTGCATAAAAAAGGAGTAATAGAGCGGTCAGTCCATGAGAAGGATCAATATATCTCTAACATATTCTCAAGGGAGAAGAAGAATGGTGGATGCCATATCATTCTTGATTTGGCAAACTTCAACTTAAATGTGCAGTATCTATCTATCTATCTATCTATCTATCTATCTATCTATCTATCTATCTATCTATCTATCTATCTATCTATCTATCTATCTATCTATCTATCTATCTATCTTATCTATCTTATCTATCTATCTATCTATCTATCTATCTATCTATCTATCTATCTATCTATCTATCTATCTATCTATCTATCTATCTATTTTTAAAACTCTGTGTGTGTGTGTCTGCCGACCGGGTGTGTGTCTTGTGGGTGTATGTCACATTCCATTTTTTTCTTCAGATAAGATTTTCGCCCTTTGATTCCCCAGCCCCAGCCCCAGCCCCCCCCCCTCCCCCCACCCGACAGCCTGTGTCAAAGCATTTGTTCATGTGTTGTGGGAATAGAGAAAAAAGGATTGGGGGTGATAGAGAGTGGGGGGAATAGAGGGACTGCCCGTACCCCCCAGTCCCTCTTACCACCCCACTCTTTCCCCTCTCTTCCCACCCCTCTCCCCCCTCCATCACAAACCCCCCACCTCTCCCTCCTTCCTAAGGAGAGAGACATCCCTCCCCCCCTCTCATCAGATTCTCTACTCCCACCCCATCCCTCTCTATTCCCTCTCCCCACCCCCCTTCCCTCTTCCCCCACACCCCCTCCCCAACCCCACACAATATCCCCTACCATTCTCCCCCTCCCTCCCTCTCCCCCACACCTCTCCCCCCCTCCCCCTCTCTTCCCCTCCCCTACACCTCTCTCCTCCCCCTATCCATTTCCCTCTCCTCCCCCTCTACCTCTCCCCCCTCCTCCTCCCACCCCATCCCTCTCTCCCCCAACCCCTTCCCTCTCTCCCCACCCCTTTTCATCTCTCCCCCCACCCTTTTTCCCTACCCTCTCTCCCTCTTCCACCACTGCCCCCAACCCCCTCCCCCGCCTCTCTCCCCACTTCCACCACTCCCCTACCCCTCTCCCCTCCCTCCACACTCTTCCTCATCTCTTCCCCCTTCCCACACCCTGTCCCTCCCCACCTCTCTCCCTCCCCTCCCACCCTCTCCCCCCACCCTTTCCCCTACCTCTTTATCCCTCTTCCACCCCTCCCCCTCCCCTTCCCTCTCTCCACCTCCACCACTCTCCCCTACACCTCTCCCCTTCCTCCCCACTCTTCCACATTTCTCCCCCTCATCGCACCCGCTCCCTTCCGTCTCCCCCTGCTCTCTCTCTCCACTCCCTTCCCTCTCCCTCCCCACTGTTACCCCGAATACCCCCTACCCTACCTCACACCCCCTCTCCCCGCTCTCTCCTCTTCCCTTCTTCTCCCACCCCTCTCTCCCCCCTCCCCACCCCTCTCTCACTCCCTCCCCAAACCTTCTCTCACCCCATCCCCACTCCTCCTCCCATTCCCCTCTCTCTCTCCCCTCCATCTCCCTCTCTCCTCACCCTTCCCTCCTCCCCTCCCACCCCATCTCTCCCCCTCCCCCACCCTCTTCACCCCATCCCCCCCCACCCCTTCCCCTCTCTCTGCGCCACTCTGCTATCCCACTCCCACTCACTCCCCTCTCTCTCCCTACCCCACCTCTCTCTCACTCCCCTTTCTCTCTCTGCCCTTCCACTCTCTCCCTCTCCTCTCTCTCCCCCTCCACTCTCTCTCCCTCTCCCTCCCCCTCTTCCTCCCCTCTCCTCTCCCTGCCACCTCCCCCTTTTTCCCCTCTTTCCACCACCCCTCTCCTCTCACCTCCCCCTCTTCCCCTCTCCCCTCCACTTCCCCCATCGCTCTCTACTGTCCTCACCCCCTCCTCCTCCCACCCCCTTCCCTCTCATCCCCACCCCCCTTCCTTCTCTCCCCTGTCCCTTCCATCTCTCCCCCGCCCTTCCCCTACCCCTGTCCCACTTCCACTACTCCCTCCCACCCCTTTCCCCTACCCCCTCTGTCCCTCTTCCACCACTCCACCTACCCCTCCCCCCCCCCATTCCACTTCTCTTCCACTTCTATTCCCTTCCCCTCCCTCCCCTCTCTCCCCACATCACTTTTTCCTTACCCCTCTCCCCCTCACAACCCCAATCCCCCCCCTCTGTCCCACCACACCCCCACCCCAATCCCCTCCCTCTGTCCCACATCCACCACTCCCCCTACCCCTCTCCCCTCCCTCCCCACTATTTCACTTCTCTCTCCCTTCCCCCACCCCTCTCTCACCCCCTCCCATGAACCCTCTCACACCCTCCCCCACCCCCTCCCCACCCCTCCTCCTCTCTCTCCCCCCTCTCCATCTCCCTCTCTCCTCACCCCTCCAACCCCCCTCTCTCCCCCACCCCCTCTTCACCCCATTTCCCCCCACCCCCCCCTTACCCCCCCTCGCTCTTGCACCACTCCCTGTACCCCTCTCCCCCTCACTCCCCACTCTTTCCCTCTCCCTCCCCTCCCCACCTCTCACCCTCCCCTTTCTCTCCCCCTCCTCTCTCACCCCTTCTCTCTCCCCACTTCTCTCCCCTCCTTTCTCTCTCTCCCTCCTCTCTCTGCCCCTCCACTCTCTCCCCACCTCTCCCCTACCCCCCTTCCTCCCCCTCTCCTCTCCCCTCCCTTTCCTCCCCTCTTCTCCCTAACCCCTCTCCTCTCACCTTCCCCACCCCTCTCCCCCCCCTTCCCCTTCCCCCACCCCTCTCACCCACCCTCAGGGACATGCTGCCCCGAACTACACGTTGGGGGAACAGACCCAACGGGTCTGCACTTGATCTAGTAAACATCTAAAAATGATCTAAACTTTATCTAAAAATGGAAACTTGACTTCCGGAGGCGGCCATGAAGCTGTAAGGTCGCAGCATTGAGCTCCTCGCCATTGAAATTGTGAAAAAAGTTGTTTTGGGAGACAGGACTGATTTAAAAAAACTCACCAGAGCTGGAATTTAATGGAAGTTTTAAATGAGCAAGGAGAGATGCTTACGAGGACCTAAGAAAGTTTCTATCAAGCTTCAGGAAGTTTTGGAAACCCTGCAAACGACAGCAGAAAGAAGAGTCTTTCTCACAAGGATTTGTGTCTGAAATGGCTACAAAAGGAGAAATAAAGGAGAAGGAGGTGAAGCAAATGCTAGCAGACATGAGTACTCTATTGGAGAGAATGGAGATTAATCTTTCTAAAAAAATTGATTCTGCTTGTGGTGAGTTAAAGGAGCTGAAGAAACAGTTTAAAGAGCTTGATAAAACATTAACGGGAGATTAGATGTGTGGGGACATGAAAAAGTCTGATAAGCTGATGGAAGAAATGGCGGGCCAAATGAAAGAGATGTCTTTGGAAATATTGAATCTGAAAAAGGCACAAAAATCTGAGGGGGAGCAACTTGTTAAAATGACTGATAGTGTTTGGACTTGGAGGCGAGATCGAGAAGGCAGAATTTGAGAATTCTAGGAGTTAAAGAAGGACGAGAGGGGTGTGGATCTCGCACACGTATTTTCGTTGCTGATTTACTTAAAGAAGTTTGACGCTTTCCAAAAGGGATAAATGCTCCCCCGAGACAGATAATTGTGAAATTTCTCGACATTTCTTCACTGGAAAATATGCTGATTAAAATTGTTCACGGGGACAATCTTACATATCTTGGGGATAATATTAGACTTTTCCGTAATTATCCCCGTGAAGTCTTCCAAAAAAGGATCTTGTTTACAAAGACAAGAAACATTCTGAAAGGTATATCCCAAGTGAGATATGGGGTGATCTACCCTGCAAAAATGAAAATTTCTTATAAGGATACTGAACGCTCATTCATGGACCCTGAAATGGCTTTTAAGTACGCACAAGATATCGTAAAGGAAATATCGGATGAAGAGTATTAAACTTTTTAATACAAGATCTTGCTCTAATTAAGATGGCGGAACTTTTCCAGCCAGCTGCCAGATATGCTTATTTGTCTGGAATGTGTTTTCGATCGTACAGTCCATGTTTCACCTTGAATGGAAAACTTAAAGATAAACAAAATGACGTGGAAGATACAGAATTAATGAGGGACATAAAATGAGATATTACGGATTCCAGCTGCAAGGTTTTGTTTAACCCCTTGGAACCTGCTTGTATTAAAGAATGGGATATTAAGTATTACTTTTGGGTGGATATATATGGTAATGTTCAGAATAGATTAATGTTAGATAAATTGGAAAGGCACATATACTTATAGAACTGAACATAAGTTGTGTTTTATTTTTGGTTTTATTTTCCCCCTCTTTTTTTGAATTCTTTCTGTTTTCAATTGCTCTGGTATATGAAACGGTTCACAGCCTTTTATGAGACTCTGCTAAGGGGACGGAGCTCAATGTATAATAACATCAACGGTAGTCCATAAATTTTTCGCCACCTTGGGTGGCTTCGCGTTTTTAAGGTATCTTCTCTTAGATACCTTAACATCACATTTTTTTTATTCACTGTCAAGATTCTTATTTGATTATTTTTTTTTAAATTAACATCACATCACATTTGTTCTTTTTTTTCTTATTAAGGTATTACACAGGAGGGAGATGTAATATAAATTTACAAGTTTGCGATGTCCACCCAGCACCCAGAGTTCTGAGGTATTTGGTTACACCATCTGAGTCAAAAACAGTAAACTGATATATAATGCAAGACGATAGACAAACAAAGAATGGAATATAAGGGGTGCCAATGAACCAATTAAGAGGGGTAAAATTTTTGCCCAATTAAAATAATTAAATTCTGACATCATGTATTTGCAGGAAACGCACATGAAACAACAAACACAGATGAGATTGAAGGCATACTGGATAGGTCAAACATACTAAGCTAGAGGTACGGCTATTATTATTCGGAAAGGTATACCATTTAAATTAAAGAATACTATTTCGGATAAAGAGGGAAGGTATATTATAGTTTCGGGAGAAATTTATTCATCTCCACTTACTATGATATATATTTACGCTCCGAATTTTGATAACCCCAATTTTTAAATAAAATTATAGATATAATATCAGAGTTTAATTACCAAAATGTAATAATAGGGGGGGACTTTAATTGCGTTTTAGATCCATATTTAGACAAATCAGTAAAACAAAGGAGGGGTAACTTAAAATCTAAGACTAGTGAACTTCTAAATACATATATATAAAAAATACTAATATAATAGATGTATGGAGAACTGCTAATCCAACTGGAAGGGAATATTCGTTTTACTCATTGGTACATAAAACTTATTCAGAAATTGATTATTTTTTAGTGGATACAAAATTAATTCCATACACAACTACTCCTTCATATCACACCAGTATTATTTCCGATCATTCTCCGTTGACTTTTCTATTAAAATTTGAGGGAATGCCGGGTAAAAAATATTTTTGGAGGTTTAATACACAAATTCTAAATAACCCACAAGGTTATAAATATTTAAAACAACAAATTATATTTTTTTGAGACAAATGAAACACCAGGTATTTCACCTTCTTTAGTATGAGAAGCTTGCAAGGCATTTATCAGAGAAATTATAATCTCATATCAAATTTTTCAAAATAAAAAGAATAAGACAGAACAACAGGTGCTAGAACAAGAAATTAGACAACTAGAGTTAGATAATGCCAAAGATCCAACTACAGATAAACATTATAAGATAATACTACTGAAATTTAAACTTAATCGAATTTTATCGGCAAGAGTAATAAGATTATTCCAAATCACAAAACAGGAACATTTCGAATTTGGTGACAGGCCACATAAACTCTTAGCTCGTCAATTCAAAAAACAAGAAAAGGAAAATAATATCACTAAAATTAAATCAGAGAAAGGTGAATTACTAACATTACCTAAGGATATTAACAATAGATTTGCTCAATTTTATCAAAATTTGTATACATCTAAAACTAAAATAGAAGATAGTAAAATTATAATTTTTTTAGATAACTGTAATCTTCCAAAACTTGACCTTTCAGAACAAGAGGAATTAGCTCAGATTACACTTGAAGAAATAGGTGAAACAATAAAATCGCTGAAAAATGGTAAGACGCCTGGACCAGATGGTTTTAGTAATGAATTTTATAAAAAAATTCACGATAACGGCTCCACACTTACTTAATTTATATTCTCATGCTTTTAAAGAAAATACATTACCAGAAACATTAGCTGAATCAACTATTACGCTTATACAAAAAAAGGATAAAGATTTAGATGCACCGGGCTCATATAGAGCTATATCACTTTTAAATACAGATCAGAAAATTTTAGCAAATACCTTAATCTCCTTAATCTCTTACTTCCTACTCTTCTTTTCTTTTTTTCTCTTTTTCATTCTCAACTTTCTTTTTTCACACTTTTTTTCTTTCTCACACACTATATATCACATGTTTCTCTATCTTTTATTATCTACTCTCTCTTTTTCTTTTTCATTATTAAAAAAAATAATAATAAGCTGTACATAAAATGTAATATGTCAATATATATTAGGCACCTTGGTGCCATATTCCTGTACTTACTTCTAATAAAATAAAATTTAAAAAATAAATAAATAAATTTTAAAAAATTACAAAAAGTAAATAAAATAAAAATGGAAACTTTCCACACCACTAAGCAGTTAATTACTGAGCGTTGCTTTGTGGCATCCATCAATCTTAAGGATGCATATTAATGGTTCCTATTCATCTGAATCACCGGAGATATCTGAAGTTTAGCTGGATGGGGCAATTGTGGCAATTTAAGGTGTTACCTAATGGTTTAAGCTCAGCCCCTCGGTTATTTTCCAAACTGCTTAAACCAGTGGTTGTCCTGCTTAGAGCTGAAGGGCATATTATTGTGGGCTATATAGATGACATTCTGATTATTGGGAGTATGCTGCATCTCGCAAAGCTAGCTGTTTCAGCTGCCAAGCTCATCTTTAGAAATTGGGATTTCTCATCCATCCAGCCAAATCCTGACTGATACCAACCAGATCAATTTCTTATTTAGGGTTTATTATCAATTCAGTGGAGATGTCTGTGACCCTGCCCATCGGGAAAAGCTAAATTTGGTAGAGGCTTTTTCTAATCTACTGGTTAATAAGAAACAATCTATCCGCCAGGTTCCTCGGGTAATTGGCAAGATAGTAGCTGCCTTCCCAGCCACATGTTACGGGCCTATGCATTATCGGAATCTGGAGCGTGCAAAGGATCAGGTACTTAGATTCCACAAAGGTCATTTCGACAGACCTATGCAGTTGATGTCAGAATTTAAAGCTGAATTACAATGGTGGATTGCCAATATTCATAATTGTTCAGGCGGCTTTCTGCCTAGTAAACCTACAACAATACTGCAGAGTGATGCTAGTGAACATGGATGAGGTGCAACTAACACCGTCTCTAGTTGTGGTGGTAGATGGACAAAGGAGGAGTTACGCCTTAGTCGTAAATATGGTATCAATTACTTGGAAATGCTGGCAGCATTTCATGCCTTGAAAGCATACTGTGGGAAGCTACATGATGTGCATAGTAGACTTCAATTGGATAATTTGACGGCAGTGGCATATGTAAATCACATGGGTGGAGGTAAATCATTATCCTGTGATGCTTTGGCTAAACTTTTTTGGGATTGGTGAATAGATAGGAGCATTTGGATTTCAGCTGCTCATTTGCCGGGCAGATTTAATAGGGTAGCAGATGCTAGATCACGAAGCTTCAATGATCAAACTGAGTGGATGTTGAATCATGTAGTATTCAATGACATTATAGCTTGTTATGGAACGCCAGGCATTGATTTTTTCGCCTCCAGCTTAATCATCAATTACCACGATATGTAGCCTGGCAACCAGACCCAGGGGCAGAAGCTATAGATGCATTCTCTATAGACTGGGGAGGGGAGTGTTATTCTATGCTTTCCCTCCATTCTGCCTCATTGCAAGATGCTTGCAAAAGATAATGCAAGACAACGCATCAGGTAGTTGCGTAGGCCAATCCTAATTGGCCTACGCAACCATGGTTCCCTAAAGGAACCACCCATGGATTGCATAAAATATGCCAATTAGCCTGTCTCTCGGGAACCTCATCCTTTACATGATCGATTGACTTGTTGATTTGCAGATAAAGGTCTTTCGTGGGGCTAGGATTATCGACTGGACACTGCAGCTTGGCATGGCTCAAAGAAGTATGGAGTTGCGGAAAAGGAAACATATATATTACTTTACGGCAGATATAGCCAATGTGTTGGCAACTTTATATTTGAGAAAAAGTTAACTACATGTTTTGTCACTCATATTGTCGTCATATTTTGTGCAGGGGTCTGGACATCAATCTGTGGGTTCTCACCATTGGTATCTAATTCATGAAGCGTGCAAGGCCTTATTGGGAGGTATGAACTAAGGCTGCTTTGAAATTTTGCAGCATCATTATCTTTGCCCCAGCTCACTCACAAACCTCATGGTGCTCGTCTCAGCACAGTTCAGTCTTAACAGAAACTGAGGCGGATAATGCAGTTATATCTGATAATAAAGTACCTTTTATATAGATGAATTAATTAAGCAGAGTAGGTCATCGGTGGACTATAAGTTGGAAAGCTCTTGGCATATCAGATCGCTGTGGTTACCTACCAATGTTACAAAAAACCTTCGAGGCAGCGAACAGGCTCTCTTCATAAGTTATAAAAAGCCACACAGAAGGGTAACGGTGCAAACCATTTCTAGGTGGTTAAGCGCGTATTAGCAGATGTGGGGGTGGATACTGATATTTTCAAATCTCACTCTACCAGGGCTGCAGCTACATTGGCAGTGAGTAATATGGAAGTTCCGCTGGATCACATTCTTGTGACAGCAGGATGGGCCGATAAGCGAACTTTTCAGACATTTTACAATAAACCAATTAACAGGCCTGGTTTATTTGCTAGTAGAATTTTAAGTTATGTTGATTGAATCAAGTTGTTATGCCCGATGTAAAGGGACTGTTTCCATTAAAGCATGGACATGTTTGTGAATTAACATCATGTTTCAATGAAGTATGTTTCTTTCAACCATGTAGATGGTTCACTGCATCATCTGACTTTCAGATGCTGACAAGGTCTGGCAGGCAGATAGTGGGGTTACCGCAAGGCTTGCTGGGAAGCTATTTACAATATATATTAATGATCTGGATGAGTAATTGAATTGCGGATGACACGAAGCTCAGTGTTAGCTGTGAGGAGGTTGCTGGAGGCTGCAGGTGACTTTAGGTTGGATTGGCAATTGCATGGAGATCGTATAAATGTGGTAATGTGAGGTTATCCACTCAGGAAAGTAGACTAATGGTGGCCTAGGAAAAAAGGGAGATGCAAGGACCTGTTATCAATGTACACCACTTCTGCAGTGTGCAGGCAGTGAAGAAAGCGAAAATGGTAGCATCATGAATTTTAGTACCAATGTGCAGAGGTAACACATTTTGACAGGCGTCTTGTGAGGCCAACCGAGGTGCGTACATGTTTTGTCTCCTATCTGAGAAAGACATTCTTGCCATCCCTTCCACATCTTGCCTCAATACCAGTGGGAACCAGAGAAGTGTTCCTCCTCACTGATTCCCTGGGATTGTCATGACTTCCATATGAAGAAAGACTGGATAGACTCGGCTTGTACTTCACGCATGCTGAATTAGATGATATGAGGCGGCGATCTGATAGAGATTTTTACTAAATTGAGTTTGCTGTTTAACGGGTTGGGAACAGGCTTTAGGATGCAGGAAGATTGTTCCTGATGTTTGGGGGAAGTCCAGAGTAACGTAAGGGGTCACAGTTTAAGCATAAGTGGGGAATGTCGTTTTAGAACTGAGATGAGAAAAATCCTTTTTTCACACAATCTGTGGAACTCTCTCTCTGCCACAGAAGATAGTTGAGTTGATGGCGTCCTGTTCATTGGCTAGATATTTATAGATGGTAAGTTAGTTGTGGCCTTTGTGGCTAAATGGGATCAGGGGATATGGAGAGAAGGCAGGTACAGGATACTAAGTTGGATGATCAGCCATGATATATAATTTGATGGTGGTGCAGGCTCGAAGGCCGAATGGCCTGCTCCTGCACCTAGTTTGTTTCTTTGTTCTCTATGTTTTCTATGAAAACCACAGAGCTTTGAAGGCTTCACGTAGTTCGAATATTAAATTAGACTAATGATTAAATGATAACTTACCCGTTTGAACATATATATTTTTATTGAAGGATGTTGATGGGTTAGGGAGTACTCACTCCACTCCCAAGTCTACTATCTAGCAGGATGCATTCGGTAATTCTAAGGTCGTTAATCTTCTATATTTTAGTCAGCAACAGTCTGTGGTTTCTACTGCGAATGCTGCTGAAGATTGACGTGCATGCGGGCAGGCAGGCTCTTCACGTATTCCCTCACTTCAAATTCTCATAAAATATAGATCAAACTTCAAACGGTAAGTTCTCATTTAATCTTTCAATTACCCCTTGAACCTAGTGGCAGGGTAGGCTATTCATGAGGGCAGTTAAGAATGAATTGTACTGTTTCAGATCTGGTGTCTCATATTGGACAGGCAAACTTGTTAAAGGTCTTAAATTTCCTTCCCTGAAGATATTGGTGAACCTAATAGATTTTCAGACAATCCAGTAGTTTTGTGGTAATTTTTATTGATTTTTGCTCCAGATTTACTTTAGTTGCTTGAATTCAAGTTTCCTCTCTTGAGTAATTCGATGCAATTTACCCCAAACCAGGTTGCAACCCTGATGCTACCACACTGTCCAGTGTGAATTTTGTCTTTATTTTTTCCAAGAGATGAGCACTGTGTTACATCAACCCGGACCAAAGTCATCTCTGAACAAATGGAGAACTAAGGGAGTTGGCAAGTTCATAACGATCTGTGCATTGATTATAGCAAAGATGGGCACTGTACGTATAATCTTGAAATTCTTTAATAGAAGTAAAAGGAGATTGAAAACTCCAGCCATTTAATTTGGGGTAAAACAAGGTAAATTTCCCTCCAATCCATTGGAAAAACACAGTTAATCCAGAAGACCACTTTGGTTTATATCAAAGTCACAAGGTACCTTCCTCTTGTATCAGGATATCGCCACCATCAAAACAAAAATTATTTTCTCTGTAGTTGTGTTATCAAAATGAGCAGCATTCATATGATACAAGAAAACATTTTTTTTAAGCTTTAATTTTAGAGATTGAGTGTGGAAATAGATTCTTTGGCCAATCGTGTCTATGCTGACCAATGACCACTCGTGCACTACTTCTATCCTACACACTAGCGATAATTTACAGAAGCCAAATAACCTACAAACCTGCGCAACTTTGGAATGCAGGAGGAAACCCACGTGGTCACAGGGAGAACGTGCAAACTCCACATATACAGTATTCGAGGTCAGGATCGAGCCTGGGTCTCTGGTGCTGTAAGGCAGCAATTCTACTGCTGCACCACTGTGCTGCCCTACAGTGAACTCCTACATTAGATGTCAGGATCATGACCATGAGCCAGTTATTGGGTTGGATTAAGTTCGATAAAGAAGATGTGATGAAATTAGGTAAAATCAAGGTCCAGACTTAGGGAAGGCAATAGTCTGAGGAGATAGAGTTGAGGATTCTAACAGGTAGAGAGGCTGGATGAGGTTGTAGGGAATATGCTAGGATGCCCCAGAGCAGGGGGAATGCCCATAGTAGAACCAGGTATGTATCCAAATAAAGTACCACTAACTGAGTTGGGTACCAGCTGGGTCAGCTAGCCTCAGTTGAAGCTATGAACTTCACAATGGAAGTATGCTTTTCCACAAGTAGACCAGATGGTACTTGCTGATGTTGTGGAAGAAGAAGCCAGCTATGTGTTGCGTGTCATTGGAAGCCTCTAGTAAATTTTCAGGTCTTCTGTAAGTCTGTGTTTCAAGTGTACAGAGAGTTGGAACAAACAAAAATCACAGACTTTGAGCAGTTCCCACAAAGTCCATCTCCAGGTATTAATGCAATAAATGAAAGACACCATGCGCTTTTAAAGACAAGCTCTGTTTGTTTAACATGATTGATGAAGTAATTCAACAGATGAATGTGAATGCATTTGATGTTATGTAGGTCAATTATCAAATGTTAATAAGACAAAATATCACATAATAGGTTTGTTTATTTAAAGATTCCAGGGTTAAGAAATAGTGACAGTAAAAGAAGACAGAACGGATTGGAAGAGAGATACTTCTCCTCTGTGTGCCGGCTCCAGTAAATGAAAGTAGACCAGTGCCATTTCTTAGAAGGTCACCAACCTTAATTAAAAAAAGTTAGTGAAGGCAGGGGATTCACTTTTTTTTACATTATTTCAATTAATCATATTGTTTTAATTAATTCATGTTGGTTAATTACATTTTAAGTGAATCAATTACTTTTTCATTTTCCATTAATTGTTCTAAGCATTTAAAAATTTAAATTATTTCGAAATGTCTCTGATTTTAAAACCAGTGTAAAGTCCGGAGATCAAACAGTCACCAGGCCATCACGATACAACACCTTATTTGCTCTTCCTGAGGCCATGTCAACTGGCTTTGCTGAGGGGGTTGGAAGTTATGCAGTTGGAAAGGTTAAGTGCTACCACATGGTGAGCCACATGTTAAGTCCAGTGTTGGGGTGGGAGATTGCAACCTTCACGTGGTCCGCCCTGTTTCGACGAATGCAATCAACCTGGCGTGGACAATCAAATAAGATCAAATAGAACAAGTTGTCCTACAACTTTAGGCTGTGCACGCCATACGCAAGAAGAAGTAGAAGTCCAGTGTTCTGTTCATGACAGGGGCTTGAGTATGTTTGCTGCATTTTTAAAGCTTGCTGATGGTATGCAACTTAACTTACAGGGGAAAGAGACTAACAGACTTCAGAAAATCGTAGAGAAAATGGTGCAATGAACAGGTAAATTATAACTTAGTGATCCATGAAGTTCAATTTTTTCTACCAATCATCAACAGAAACAAAATAAATCCAATTGAACAATTTTAAAGGATTTGCAGAAACAGTTATCGGCAGATGCATCGACATAACTCTTTAAAGTGGGTAGGACAAGTTCGAAGAACTGTGAAAGAGCACATAGCAGAAAAACAAGATGTGTAAGCAAGGAGGAAATGCAAAATATTGCTCATACACTGTTTGGATATCAGCTGGAACATTTACCTACTGTATATCCCGGCAATGAAGACGCTATTTTTCACCAAAAATAAGGCCCGAAATTTTACCTGCGTCTTGAAGTCCGAAGGCTATACTGTTAGCCAATAAAGATGGACTTGGGCCAAATTGCTTTAAACCATGGGGGGGGGGGGGGGGGGGGTTTAAACTTTTAAAATGGTGGGTGATATTGGGAAATTGATATTTAGTGGGTTCGTATAAGGATTGTTGGCCCACACCTCCCGGTGTACACAATGAGGCCAAACACAGGGGGACGGCAACTTACAGCCCAGAGCCCGAAATTCATCGCTGCCCCCACACGAGTATTTTCTTTCAATTCGTTTTTTGTGATCTGGGAACTGCAAGCAGTTCATGTCACACGGGGAACACGCAATCAACCTGGAACTGCAGCACCATTCCGGGGCACGCAGCCCGACCATGGGAACTGCAGCCAGACGTGGGGCAATGCTGAGCTCAAATGATGCAATGTGAGGGCTTACTATTACACAACAGCAAAGCTTCTTGCGTGTCACAAAGCAGAAGACTATCTGCATGCCCATAAATGTCATTTCTGGTAGGCCTGATCATACAGGAGGAACTTTTATATTTATTAGTAGCTGACTAGTATTTTCTTCTCCAAGATTCACAACAATCTGCCCAGAATGATCAATCTGAACCCCTGGGCTCAATCTTTATCACCGACAATAGGAAGGCAGGAGAAGACAGAGATTAGAAAAAGGCATGGTGAAGAAGGAGAGTAGATGAGATAGACACAAAAAGCTGGAGTAACTCAGCGGGTTAGACAGCATCTCTGGAAAAAAAAGGAATAGCGGTGATGGTGTTGCGTCGCAACACCCTGTGGGGTTCTTATTTCCTTTTCTCAAAAGATGCTGTCTGACCTGCTGAGTTACTCCAACTTTTTGTGTCTATCTTCGGTTTAAACCAGCATCTGCAGTTCCTTCACAAGTTCACTAGTTTGCGAGTGACGTGAGTGATAGGAGTTGAATCAGGCCATTCGACTCATCGAGTCTACTCTGCCATTCAATCATGACTGATCTTCTTCCTACACAAGAAGAGTACAATACCTTGTAGATGAGTTTATTCTCAAACTACTCTATCCACTGTAATATAAATAAAGATTTCAACAATTCACTATTCATCTACAACCATATTTTATCAATCATCTCTGCATATCTTGATCAAAAAACCACAAACTAATCGATCCAACTCAAATTCACTCCTTGAATATTGCAACACTGTGCACCAAGATGTAGTAAGTGTGAATCTATCAACGAGACCTAAGGCCGGTTTTCAGACAGCAACTTTGTCACTGTCAGCACCAATAAAGGAGCTGACAAATAATAGACTGGCAATATGCGGTGGTAATGTGTTTAATCAACATGACATCCTATGGGCAATTGGATTTTGTGGATAATAGAAAGAACACGACCTTTTCCTTCAGTAATCGCAATATGTTGTGAGAACAGAAGTTTGGATTTTAGTGTAATTCCTTTGGAGCTTTTTAGGTCAATAAGTGATTAGGAGCCGTTACTGGTCAATAAGGTCTAACACTGCCATTCAATCATGGGCTGATCTATCTCTCCCATCTCTAACCCATTCTTGTGCCTTCTCCCCATAACCCCAGTGTGTACTAATCAAGAATCTATCTATCTCTGCCTTTAATAAAAAATATCCGATGGACCTGCCCTACGCAGGCACTTCTGCGGCAAAGATATTTGTGTATCTTAGCCAAGATGGTAATGCAATGTGAGCTCTCCCACTTACAGCAAGGCACTAGGGGCATCCGCGAAAAGCTGAGGTATCCCCTCAGGATCCTCAGTGTAGTTAGATCTAGCAAAAATGGCTTTAATCCTTACACCATATCCTTTTGCACAAGGTTTGTGTTTGCCTTCCACCATGCTCTTCTAGCAGTGACACTCCAAGCCAACAACAGGCTTTTGACAGTATAAAACCAATAATCTAACGATCATCAGGGTGCAGCCTTAATGGACTGGCAGACTTTCCAGGACTAGTTGGGACGTTATTCCTATCACGATGCTATCAGTTCACCTTGTGTTAACAGATCTACTGATCCAGAGGAGGTTTAAACGCGGAGTGATGTGAAACATGGACTCAGCAGTATGCTTAAATTGAGAGTAGGCGCCCATAGCTAGAGCATTGATGTGGGAACCCAGGTGCACTGAACCGAGCTTTGGAACGGGGTCCAATCAAGCTAGATATCGAATCATCAGGTTTTCCAAGCGATTGTGGATCATTGGAGTTTCTTCGGAACTAGTATCATGTAATCATCACTTTAGAATCTTCCAATGAGCTTGCTCCAGTGTATGTGCTTCAGTACTCTCTCCAGCCAAACTTGTGTGTGATCTTAACCTCTGACGAACTGGCTTTGTGCTATTTGTTCCCTCTGCCAAGGCAGTATTGTGTATTGGTGGCCATTGGTGGAATGTGCATGTGAATGCCTAGAGACCTGATTGATGTATTATTAGTTCGGGTTAGTGACGGTGGAAAGGGATTTGCGTGCATGTTAAGCAATGTGTGGGTGGTGTGGCCATTGCAGGTGGCTGGTTGAAGATGACATTCACAGATACTCCTATACTTTCCTGACTAGATATCAATGATTCCATTTAATTTATTGTGCATCCAGATACATCGAACAGGTGCCTTAAGTTTGTCCCTTGGAATTGACCATCACGATAATCTCCTCCCATCTGCCTTCACAATGTGTGTCTGAAGAGTCTCCTGTTACCATATAGGTATAGGGTCTCTCTCCTACTTTCTACCTCTTAGACCACATTCTCTGTGCAGTGTTAAAGAACCATGGCAACAGCTGGTTCCCATGCTGTGATTTTCTTGAATGCTATCCAAGTCAGAATGCATTCCCAATTACTTGCCAACCAGCTGTTACTGCAAAAGAAATCTCCTTCAAAGAGGGCAGATCAGCTTTGGTCTCACAACAAGGTTTCATGGTGGTAGCTGCCCACATAATTGGGTCACCGACTGATGCAATGAGCCCAAGAACAATGCAATTGGTGCTCTATACTGTAACAGTGAGTAAGTAGGTTGCATAGAGTTGAGGCCCTAACTGTGGCATAGGAAATGTCCATCGGTTATAGACACATCACAGTTGCTATCTTTAAATCCCAAATTGGAGTCCAGCCCACTGTAAGTCAACAGTATTCCACTGCCACCCATCATCTACTGTTTAGAAGCACCAGGTGCATAGATGGTAGGTAGCAAGAGAATGCACAAGGGTGACTTGCCGATGTTTCTATGCACAGGGAAGGTTGACTTTTACGTTTGATGTGGAATGTGTACTTTATGTTGGGTATTATTTTTGCCTTATGGAGGTCAGCAAGAGAGAGATGTCAAGTGGAGGGCAGCTGAGAATAGGGGACTGGAGCGGTGAGCACTATAGGTGAATGGTTTGTTCATGGGCAACATAGAATGGGGCCAAGTCTCTTCCATTCATTTTCCCTATCCTTCTATTCCTCAGTTATTGGCCATGTAGTGCATGATGGCGACATTGCATAGCTTGTAGCAGGCCGCAAATTGCTCTGCCCTGCACTGTGGAGCTTCTGCAGAACAGTTCAAGCAGGGGAGGAAATGTTTCATTTGGTCTGATTTGGTGCATCGTACTTTATGCAGCAGGTTGTTTTTTGTTAAGTACTCACTCATGCATGGTTTGTATTCCAGAGTCATGAATCATGTTATCAACAGGTGCACTTTGCCCCACGACAAGCAACAGCCATAGGTCTGTCATGATGACTTAAATGTTTTTGATTTAGAGAATAGGTAGAATGAAGGCATCATAACTGTTTCCAAATCACTTGGATTATGCACTATGTACAGTCAAACACAACTGCATGTTTAGTTTAGTTTAGAGATACAGCGCAGAAACAGGCCCTTCGGCCCACCGAGTCCACATCGACCAGCGATCCCCACATTAGCACTACCCTACACATACTAGGGACAATTTTATACCAAGCTAATTAACCTACAAACCTGTACATCTTTGGAGTGTGGGAGGAAACTGAAGATCTCAGAGAAAACCCATGCAGGTTTCGGGGAGAACAGACAAGAACCCGTAGTCCGGATTGAACCCGGGCGCTGGCGCTGCAAGGCAGTAGCTCGACCACTATGCCATGGTAACGTTGAATGCAAGGAATATATTTTAGTGGCAGTACATCTCAAAATGGACATGTGGCACAAGCAACGCATTGTTCCTGCACAAATTGGGATCATTGACCATTCAAAACAAATGATTCATGGTGAAGCTATGTGCTCACTATGCCTGATGCACCCCAGCATGCAGGAAGTAATGTGTTTTATATTGTTTCAATGACTATTCCTACATGCAAATGGCAGGCAAACTTTGAGAGGTTGCAAATATCACCAGCTTCAGCCGAGATAGAATACATGTAAACCCATGGGTATTGTCACCGAGTTAATTATTGGCAATGTAATTCTTGCCCCTCTCAAAGGCACAGCTTTTATTGCAGGTGGCCTTAGATATTGCTCTTTGTTGAGATCCACGTAGCTGAATTGCTCCCTGGGTGGTGATATCATCCTACTGAGACTATACTGTGTACTCTTCTCATCATTGAGTAATATTTTATTCCACCAGAACTGCCTACAAATGCCTGGAGCCATCTGGATTTTGCAAAGGGAAAAGATAATGTTCTTTAGCACCTGCTGCCCCAAACAACTCCAGAAATCACCTGTACAACCGTAGCAACAGTTGAAGAAACCTAGCACGAATAGCTTGAAAGTAATGGAGGGAATGCTCTTCCTCCCGTTAGACACCTGCGCAGGTACAGGACCGCATCAGATGAGAAGCTGGATTCCAAAAGTAATTGTGCTTGTACAAAATGAACAATGCCTGAAGTCACAATCTGTCTACTGCCAGGCATTAGTTGCACGCTTTATAATTATCCCATGAATATGGTACTTGGTGTGACTCTCACCATAAGTATGGGTAGATTTATCTCACAAAATAGCATTCGTGGTGCCAAAACGTACTGGGTTAGATTTTGTACTTATAATTTGAATCAACATCTAACCTTAATACGTCTGTATAAAGGGAACATTTCCTTTACTGTTCCCATTCACTATCCCTTATCTACTGACCCTTATATAAGATATTTTTTAGTTGTTTATCTCAGGTTGCTATTGGACATTACAACATCAATCCATATTTCTTGAATAGGCTGCTTCAACAGTAACTCTAAAATCCATTATCTTCAGTCGCAAATGAACCATGGCAGAAGGTTTAGTTCAGTTTAGTTTAGTTTAGAGATATGGCGCGAGAACAGTCCCTTCAGTCCACGCTGACCGGTGATCGCCATCCTACACACGATGGGAACAATTTACAATTATACCAAGTCAATTAACATGCAAACCTGTGCCTCTTTGGAGTGTGGGAGGATACCAGAGCACCCGGAGAATAACCCAAGCAAGTCATGGGGAGAATATACAAACTCTGTACAGACAGCACCCATAGTCAGGATCGATCACAGGTCTCTGGAGCTGTAAAGCAGCAAGGTGTATGTGGACATTGCTACCTCCAAGTCCAGCACTATATTGATGTACACCTACGTGAATTAATGGTTAATTAGTGTCGTTGATTCACAATCCTGGGATTCCTACCGAATAATGAATGATGAATGAATGTATGAATTAATACGTTTATTGGCCAAGTATTCACAAAAAAAGCAGCATAGCAGAGGACTGGGAGAAATTCAGAGACCAGGAGAGGAGGACAAAGGGCTTAATTAGGAAAGGAAAAATAGATTATGAAAGAAAACTGGCAGGGAACATAAAAACTGACTGCAAATGTTTTTATAGATATGTGAAGATAAAGATATTAGTTAAAACACATGTAGGTCTCTTGCAGTCAGAAACAGGTGAGTTGATCATGGGGAACAAGGATATGGCAGACCAATTGAATAACTACTTTGGTTCCGTCTTCACTAAGGAAGACATAAATAATCTGCCGGAAATAGCAGGGGACCGTGGGTCACAGGAGGAATTGAATGAAATCCAGGTTAGTCGGGAAGTGGTGTTGGGTAAATTGAATAGATTAAAGGCCGATAAATCCCCAGGGCCAGAAAGGCTGCATCCCAGAGTACTTAAGGAAATAGCTCAGGAAATAGTTGATGCATTAGTGATAACTTCAAAACTCTTTAGAATCTGGAGTTAGTCCTGAGGATTGGTGGGTAGCAAACGAAACCCCTCTTTTTAAGAAGTGAGGGAGAGAGAAAACGAGGAATTACAGACCAGTTAGTCTAACATCGGTAGTGGGGAAACTGCTAGAGTCAGTTATTAAAGATGGGATAGCAGCACATTTGGAAAGTGGTGAAATCATTGGACAAAGTCAGCATGGATTTACGAAAGGTATATCATGTCTGACGAATCTTGTGGAATTTTTCGAGAATGTAACTAGTAGCGTGGATAAGGGAGAACCAGTGGATGTGGTATATCTGGACTTCCAGAAGGCATTTGACAAGGTCCCACATAAGAGATTAGTATAAAAACTTAAAGCATACGGCAATAGGGGTTCAGTATTGATGTGGATAGAGAACTGGCGGGCAAACAGGAAGCAAAGAGTAGGAGTAAACGGGTCCTTTTCACAATGGCAGGCAGAGACTAGTGGGGTACTGCAGGGCTCAGTGCTGGGACCCCAACTATTTACAATATATATAAATGATCTGAATGAGGGAATTGAAGGCAATATCTCCAAGTTTGCGGATGACACTAAGCTGGTGGGCAGTGTTAGCTGTGAGGAGGATGTTAGGAGACTGCAAGGTGACTTGGATAGGCTGGGTGAGTGGGCAAATGTTTGGCAGATGCAGTATAATGTGGATAAATGTGAGGTTATCCACTTTAGTGGCAAAAACAGGAAAGCAGACTATTATTTAAATGGAAGCCAATTAGGAAAAGGGGAGATGCAGCGAGACCTGGGTGTCATGGTACACCAGTCATTGAAAGTAGGCATGCAGGTGTAGCAGGCAGTGAAAAAAGTGAATGGTATGTTAGCTTTCATTGCAAAAGGATTTGAGTATAGGAGCAGGGAGGTTCTACTTCAGTTGTACAGGGTCTTGGTGAGACCACACCTGGAGTATTGCGTACAGTATTGGTCTCCAAATCTGAGGAAGGACATTATTGCCATAGAGGGAGTGCGATCACCAGACTGATTCCTGGGATGTCAGGACTGTCATGAAGAAAGACTGGATAGACTCGGTTTATACTCTCTAGAATTTAGGAGATTGAGAGGGGATCTTTTAGAAACTTACAAAATTCTTAAGGAGTTGGACAGGCTAGATGCAGGAAGATTGTTCCCGATGTTGGGGAAGTCCAGGAAAGGGGTTACAGCTTAAGGATAAGGGGGAAATCATTTAAGACCGAGATGAGAAAGACTTTTTTCACACAGAGAGTGGTGAGTCTCTGGAACTCTCTGCCACAGAGGGTAGTTGAGGCCAGTTCATTGGCTATATTTAAGAGGGAGGTAGATGTGGCCCTTGTGGCTAAGGGGATCAGGGGGTATGGAGAGAAGGCAGGTACGGGATACTGAGTTGGATGATCAGCCATGATCATATTGAATGGCGGTGCAGGCTCGAAGGGCCGAATGGCCTACTCCTGCACCTAATTTCTATGTTTCTATGTTTCTATGTTTCTATACAAGTAATTTGCCTTGGTGCTCCGCCCGAAGTGACAACATGATATACAGTGACAGTTAGGAAGGACACATAAAACATTAAACGTTAATAATAAAACATTATCGATTAAAAGTAATTGTGTTTGGAGACACAGGTTTGAAAATGCAGCTCACCACCCCCTTCTCAAAGGCAATTAAAAATGATTGTTAAAAGCTGTTCAAAGGTTGTTCTTGTGTCTTCGTCCTGTTCTCCAGGACATGGAAAATACTTTTGCTAAGATGAAGAGATTTTTTTTGCTTTCTGAATAACGTTCTTCTGTCAATGAATTTTGTGAACGCAATTATCTATTTAAAATAAATGGCTTAACACCTGCACTGAATAATAGGCTTAGAAATGCCTTCTGAATACATAAAGCACACATTCACTAATATCATCAGCAGTAATTGCTAGGTTGAGATCTGGTGCAGCCTCACTCATTTTTATTGCAGAATTTGAAGATGCAATCCAGTCCAGTGATCAGGTTTCCATTGTGTTGCTAGGAATTATTTTACATTGGTGTAGAAGCACTGTGATAAAAAAAATCACACCAGCCACTTCATAGAGTTTTTCAAGTACCTTGCCTGATAAGTTAAATTGTCATACATTTATTTTGAAGTGAATTGTTGTCAGTGGCACTGGTGCATTGGCCAAAAATTAAAAGGCATTTCATTTACTATGTTATTTATGGACAGGTAAATTACATTAAACACTAACAAAAAGTAGTGTCATGTCAAGACCAATTCTTCTAATGACATTGAACAATGTCAGGCTTTTTGATGCTTTTCTTCTGCACCGAACAATACTCTGAGTTTAAAAAAAAACATTATTTATTTAAGCTCAATGAGGTTTCAAAATGAAGCATCAGTCAGCCTTTTGGGGAAGTGAAAGTTAATTTAAAACAACAATTAAAAAAAAAACAGATTTGTCCTTGCATAAGAACATAGAAATCAAGCTATTACAAGAAAAATAGTTGCATGGAGACCAGCGAGGATAAGTATGCAAGGATACAGTAATTACACAATGATGAATTGTTAATGTCATCACTGCATATACTAATCTGCAAATGTAACTGCAGATACTAGACATTAACACTGTCTTTAGCCAAAAGAAAAGTGAGTTGCTTACTCATTACTGGTGCCTTTTCATAGTCTTTTCTCACCTTCCCTTGAACAGCCTTATCTTCCTTTGCTTTTTTTTAAAAAACATTTTCTGGCTCCATAATGAAAATTGCAAGGAATATATTATTTATCACGCCTTCCCCACACAAAAGGGAATTTGCATTTAGCTTTTTCATTCACAGCTGGAAACTCCATGTGGATGGAAACACATTACCACATTAGACCAGTTAAGAGATTTTCAATTAGATTTGTGGTCTGAAAGTTTGAAACAAGAAACTAATAGAACACGAAACAAAGCAGAGAAAAAATTGGATTAATCGTCTGCATCATCAGAAGTAAATTGTTTCTGATATATTCAGTGACATCCAGATATTTTATATGCTAAGCAAGCTTCCAGAGATCTTGTTTCTTAAAAAATAATCACTTTCTGTATTTCTCGAAGATTAGCTTTTTAATGTATTCTCTGGATGTCGGCATCAATGCAAAGGGCAGCATTTGAAAAAGTGGTGGATGACTTTTATCTTATATAGCTGCGGTCTTGTGATGCAGGTACTCTTGCAATGTTGCTCATTAGTGTAACCCAAAATTGTGCCCAGTGAGAACGAAGAAATGATGAAAGGCACCTTGCCCTCTGGGTTATTAGTTAAGCACTCCTGATTACTGGATACAAAGCCAGGATTCTACTGCAGTTGGCAATAATATTTCTAGTATGACGTAAAGCATGAACACAGTATTTAAAATGATGACCACTTCCATCAAATTGGCTTGGTTGCATATTCAAATAGGTAACCACAACGTCAATCAATGTTATAAGGGCTGAGCTGGATAGGAACTGCTGCAAATGTTTTGCAAATGCACAACATAACACAAGATATACAGCAGTGGCATGTGCTGAAATGAGTGCTATCAGCCCGGGACCTATGAAGGGTTACAAAGCTCCTGTCTTAGCGAAAGGCAAAATCCCTTCTCCCGATGCCTCTCCATTGAAGCATTCCCCACTGTGTACCCATTAACTCAGGATGTGGAGAGAACAGGTCGAGCCATGATGTGAAGCAACCAGCCGATACCCTCAAGTCAAACAACCGATAGCTCAGAAGCAGGATCATACAATGGGAAGTTGTGAAACTGCTACAAATTAGTCTTTAAATGGGAGGGTGCAGGGGAGAAGAAAGAAGAAGTGAAAACTGCCAGCATGAAAGCAGAGAGGTAGAATGCTGCGAATAAAACCTGAAGGTTCAAGTGACATTTGAAGATATTAAAATGTATGTAGTGGGCAAACTGCCACCTCTTTGTTTTCCGACCTTCATTCAGGTCATTACCATGTCTTGTTGAATTTTCCAAGAAGTTGCATTTAATTCATCCGGTCATTCTTATTGTTTGACAGAATCTGATCATTGCCTCGCCGACATTCACATAAAAGTGAGATATTATTTAAGTGCACTGTGCATTCTTCTTCTTGACATTGCAATGAATGAAGCTGCATGCAATTGGTATATTAGCTTCCTGTCAGCTCCGAGACCTGGCTTATAAATGCAATAATTACTACAAAGCCATAACATCCCTCACTTTTTTAATCAGTTTCTGGCCTCTTTTTCACAGGATTTAGTGAATGCAGATGTGATAGCTGGAATAATTTGATAGCATAGTTGTTAAGATGTTTAATTCCCACCTCCAAAGGAGCTGAAAAATATTTTGTGCACCAGCGAACATGTACTCTGTCAGATGAGACATAAAAGAGAATTGGCATTAGAAGTCAGGAGGAAATCCTTTGAATATCTTTCTGAAAGTTTGAATTATGCAGTACAGTAACTGCTGGTACAACTTCTCATTAATGATAGCCAGTTACAATACACCTTGAGATATAAAGTGTAATTTGTTGAATTACTTTGTGTATCGGCTTTGACACATCTTGCATTGGAGCCTCAACTGTATATTTCACACATTATAGGCATCTGATGGGAAAATAATACAGAATGATAAATCATAACAGTAAAGTCTGTGTCAGGCAATGTGACCTGTGCTTCTATGTTTTCAGAACTTGAGCAAGCATTTCATAGAGATGAGAAACTTTCCCCAAAAGGCAATAAATTGTAAGCAGTATGAGGAATGGGGAATCGAGTGCACTAATAAAACTTTAATTGTATAAATAGCCTCATCTTTTTTTCTCCCACTGTCTCTCCACAATTTTTTTTTTAGTTTAGTTTAGAGATACAGCGTGGAAACAGGCCCCTCAGTCCACCGTGACTGCATCGATCAGCGATCCCCGCACACTAACACTATCCTACATACATGCCGAGGACAATTGACACTTTTATACCAAGACAATTAACCTACAAACTGTACGTCTTTGGAGTGAGGGAGGAAACTGAAAATCTCGGAGAAATCCCACGCGGTCACGGGGAGAACATACAAATTCCATACAGACATCACTCTTAGTCAGGATCGGACCCAGGTCTCCAGCGCTGCAAGCACTGTAAGGCAGAAACACTACTGCTGCGCCACCTGCCGCCCATGTTTGAACTTCTTGACAGTTTGGAAATTAGGCGATAGGAACGATCACCCAATTTACCCACTGGCTGAACGGACTTCAGCAGGAAGTAATGCAAACTCTAAATTGGATAGTAAAGGCCCTGTCCCACATTCCCGAGTTACTCACGAGCTCTCCCGAGTTTTCACCTTGATTCGAACTCGGAGAATTACGGTAATAGCCGTTTGTAGGTACTCGGGGCTATTTTTTAAATTTGTGGACATTTTTCAACATGTTGAAAAAACTTCCGACTTACCTGATGCCCTGGGTTCCTACGGCTGGCATTACCAGCTGCTGCAAAACATCTATGGACTCCTAAGGCCTCCTACGAGCTCGCTACCAACATTCCCCGACATTCCCTAAGTTCGAATCAAGGTGAAAACTCGGGAGAGTTCGTGAGTAACTTGGGAAAGCGGGACAGGGCCTTAAAGCTGTGCCCATTGGTTTCCACTCCAGTGGGACGTACTGGAGGCAGAGGTGCATCTAAACCTGCAGTTAATGGAGATTTCATTTTTGTTTAGAAAGGGACTGCAGATGCAGGTTAAAACTGCAGATAGACACAAAAGACTGAAGTAACTCAGCAGGTCAGCCAGCATCTCTGGAGAGAAGGATTAGGTGATATTTTGAGTCGAGACTCTTCGTCAGTCTGAGAGTCAGGGGAGAGGAAAACAAGAGATATAGATAGTGATGTAGAGAGATATAGAACATATGACCGTCTATATCTCCTGTATCCCAAAACGTCACCTATTCTCCAGAGATGCTGCCTAACACGCTGAGTTACTCCGTCTTTTTGTGTCTGTTTCCATTTTTGTTTATTATTTCTTTCACTTGTTCCTTGGTTAATGATGTGCTACCCTTAATTTACACATATTTATCTTGTTCAGTTTTCCAAATTCACAGTCGACCTCTGTGGTTATACTGAAGATAGACACAAAATAATGGAATAACTCAGTGGGTCAGACAGCATCTCTGGAGAGAAGGAATGGGTAATGTTTGGGCCGAGACCTTTCTGGAGAACCAGCATCTGCAGTTCCTTCCTACACCCTCTGTGGATATCTTTACTTCTCTTTCCCATCCAGACCATTGAATGTATTGATTCTTACCAAGTGATCAATTTTGAAATCAGAAGGTGCACATAGCAGGGAACCACTTAACACAAGTCGTCTGGAAGAAAAGCATTATATTTATATGGGCTGTGATATTTTCCTCAATGTGTTTATGCATATTGACAGATTTGTTTAATAGTGAGGCAAAGTAAATATGCATTATAGGCCAGGCAGAGACTTACCTACTAACATAAAACCGGTATTTACATTTATTAACATTTGCAGCAATGTCTGGAATATGTCTGCAAGAATATATGTGAAGGGTTTATTGTATAGCTTATATGACATCAAATATGTCATGTGATAGAATTAGAAATAGGCCATTCAGCCCCTCAAGTTTACTCTGCCTTTCAATCATGGCTGCTCTATCTCTTCCTCCTAACCCCAATCTCCTGCCTTCTCCCCATAACCCCTGACACCTGTATCAATCTACAATGTGTCCAGTTAATCTCAGATTTATATTTAGATATTTGAAAACCAATTTTGTATCAGAAATACTGGTTGGGTCATTTGTTGGGTCTTTGAAGGGAATTCAGATGTTACCCTGACCCAGATGGAGCATGGACCTCACAGGCGTCAGAGGTTATGGGGAGAAGGCAGGAAAATGGGGTTAAGAGGGAGAGTAAGATCAGCCATGATTGATGGCGGAGTAGACTTGATGGGCCAAATGGCCTTATTTTGCTCCTATCACTTGTGACCTCATGAACCTATGATCTTATAGTGCCTTAGTGCTTCTCACTAGCTGTGTGTTGTTTCTTGTATGGAATTAATGTTGAACCCCCTAATTCCTCAGTATATGTTATCTACTGCACTGTACAGCGGAAAGACTTAGATTATGTATCTGTGATTCCATTTGTAAAAATGAGGTCTATTTCCAATGGTTGGAGTTGTACATCAAATTGTGACCAGCTGAAAGCATATCACATGTAGAAATTACCCCTAATACAAAGCTGAGACTTCATTTCCCTGGTTACGAAGAATATTTTGAGATGCCCTGAGGTTTCGTTGTTAAAGAGCACCGATCATATTTACTTAAGATGGACACAAAAAGCGGGAGTAACTCAACGGGACAGGCAGCATCTCTGGAGAGAAGCGATGAGTAACGTTTCGGGTCGAACCCCTTCTTCAGACTTATTTACTTATTAAGCTTGTGTTTGTTTGGTTCCAGGAATAGGGTACTGTCAGCAGGGCCACCTCTCCTCCCCTCTACCCCTCTGCAGCATCTCCCAGCCAAGCCACCATCACAAACCTCTGTGCTCCTTTCAGTTTGGCCCTTTCTTATTTCCAGATTTAATTGCTCCTTAAAACCTACCCTGGAACCAACGTTTTTACCATCCCCTGAAATTTCTTCCAGCAGCTTTAATGCTTCTTTGAAGGATTGTGGATCACTTCTATATATTAAGAATGTTAGAGAATAAAAGAAAGGAAGTTGTTTTATCAGGTAATAAAAAGTGGGCAAAACTTCAAAGTGGAGGTTTCTTTCATGTGAGAGCGTGAGTTGGGTCAGGAGTAAGAGTGTTCATTTTGTTCTCACTAATGGCCCTGTCTCACGGTGCGAGTCCACCCACGAGTGACCCCGAGTGAAAGAAAAAAATACATACTCGTGGTTGTGTATGAGATTCCAAGTTTATGTTCAAGAGTTTAACCGAGTTCCCACAGGTATGTCCATGTTTGCCGTTTACTTCTTATTTCTGCGATGTTCCAAGTTCGTCTACCGAGTTACCACGTTCCTCTCCCGAGTTACTGTTGAGCCAACAACGTCTACCGACGTGTGGAAAAATTATCACAAGGTAAAAGTGATGCCATACAGTTTTTTTTCATTATAAAAATACTTAGCCTGAAGAATGATCTCGACCCGAAACATCACCTATTTCTTTTCTCCAGCGATGCTGCCTGACCAGCTGAGTTAGTCCATCATTTTGTGTCTCTCTTTGGTTTAAACTAGTATCTGCAATTCCTTCCAAACCTTTAGAGCAATTTGTTGCAAGAAACAATCCTTCCAAAATTGCTTTCAAAAGTCCATTTGAACTGCATTTGTTCAAGGTCTGGCATCAATCATAGGCTGTTCTTTTTTTTGCCAGGAGGAACTGCAGATGCTGGTATACACCGAAGATAGACACAAAATGTTGGAGTAACTCAGCGGGACATGCAGCATTTCTGGAGAGAAGGAATGGGTGACGTTTCTGGTTGAGTCCCTTGTTCAGACTGTAAAAAACCGTATCGACCCTTCTCTCCAGAGATGATGCCGGCTTGGCTGAGTTACTCCAGCTTTTTGTGTCTATTAAGATTGTTTTATTCCCTTAATTTATCAAAACGTTGGTAAACTTCTAACAAAAAGATTAGGTAAATTGGACATTAACATTATTTTTTCCCCCGACAGCAAGGTACGTAGACAAGAGGGATAGCAGTGTGTCTCTCTCTACTCACCCAGTATGTCCGTCAGTGCAGCCGTTCCTCTGTCGTGACTTAAACTGTATAAAAAGCAGTGGCTCAAAACATTGCTGATTGGGCGGATCTGACCAGAAACCACCCCTTTCACACTCACCCCAGCCCTGGGAAACAATATTTTCAGGGCCCTTTCAGAGCCCTACAGTCACCCCCGCCCGCCCGCAACCTCTGAATGAAAGACGAAGCACAAACTCTGCACCGAGGTCAGGATCGAACCCGGGTCTCTGGTACTGCCAGGATGATAAAAAATTATCAATTAAAAGAATTGAAAGCAAAAGCTACTGATGATAATTTTTTTATCTGTTTATAAACAGCAAAAGCAACTTGAGAACGTTTAATTGATAAAATATTTCCTGTCTGAATTGGTTTAAATCTGGTATTTTTACCCATCTTTGGTATTTGTATAATGAGATGTGGAAGGGACAGCTCTGACCTATAGTCGTTCTTGTTATGCACTCAACATGCAGGACTATTTGGTTATTTTTTAATCTTTATCTTGAGATAGGAGAAATAAACAAAAAGATCGCTATTGACATGCTCTTGAGTCGTCATCGATCCATGCAGAAATTTCCACATAGTTAATGTAATTGTTAGCGGCAGCTTTTTAAATCCTTCGTCACAATAACCATTTTAATTTTGCGCATTGTTATTCTTGTTACCCTGGATAAAAGAGTTTTATCCCATAAATACGAACCAATAATAGTGAGGTGTTTGCTTCAGATTCTTCTGTTCCTCTGATTCTCTCTGTGTTTCTCTCTCCTGTCCTCTCTCTCTCCCTTCTCACCCACCCCCTCCCTCTCTCCCCTCCCTCTCTCCCCAAGGGCAATCACTACCAAAGTGTCTGCCCACGCAGTCAGTATACCTATCATACACCTGTCTACCATACTAAGTCACCCCAACCCCGCAGACTCCCATCCATCCCCCTCCCCCCCCCCCCCCCCACCTTTCCCTCCTAACGTCAGTCCCCTGGGAAACTGAAGGGAGCGACAATCAACTGCCATGGATATAAATAATGTCAGACACAAGAAAGGGCAGATGCTAGTTGACAAAAAGTGACACATGGTGCTGGAGTAACACAAAGATGCAGCAGAATTTTGGAAATGTCATCCCGTCACCCATTCCTTCTCTCCAGAATTGCTGCTTGTCCCGCTGAGTTAAAGAGTGCCCATGGTAGACTCACGAATCATTAAGGTAAACTCACGGGCTACTACGTTCTTACAACGAGGTTAAATGTTTCAAATTTTAACTTCAAGAGTAAATTTGACTCTTGGAAAACTTTAAACATGTTTGACATTTTTCAAGAGTTAACAAGTTTCACGGGTACCTGCCATTAGCGCCACAAGTCGCTAAGTTGCGTCCATGAGTTCCGACGTTCCCGCTACGTTAATTGTACGTGATTACCACGAGTTTAATTTGTTTTAAACTCGGGATCACTCGTGGGTCGACTCGCACCGTGCGAGAGTGTTTGAACTCTTTTATCCCTTATGTTAAATCTATTGTCATGGCCTACAAGTGGTGCAAGATGCTGAAGTCAACAGAAGTGCACAGGTCGAAGCAGCTTTAACATGAAATAAACTTGTAAACATTTGTCATTGTCTTAGCTATCAGGACTTTATTTTAATGCCTGAAACATGGTTCCAGAATGGAAATTACCTTGGTGGTGTCAGAGACAATGTAGTGATCATTCTTCACCATCCACCTCATTATCTGAAATATGACAGCCGCCCACCTGCAGAAATGTCCTTCCTATCAATGCTGTTTTTGTTAGGACTGTGCGATTGAGAGGGTCAAACTGTATTTTTATACCATGCTTCTCCACTGCACTCTGCAGCCTCAGTGCCTGCTTACGTCCACCTGGCACTAAGTTTGCCTTGAAACTTCTATTCCCTTCTGCATTCAAAATTTATATTTTGTTATGTGTAGGAAAGAACTGCCGATGCAGGTTTAAATCAAAGATAGACACAAAATGCAGGAGTAACTTCAGTCTAAAGAAAGGTCTTCACCCAAAACGTCACCAATTCGTTCTCTACAGAGATGCAGCCCATCCCGCTGGCTTACTCCAGCATTCTGTGTTTATATTTTGTTAAGTACTTGTCTATACCTAGCATTCTTCTTGTTGGATAGCACGGATAATAGACAATAGACAATAGGTGCAGGATTAGGCCATTCGGCCCTTCGAGTCAGCACCGCCATTCAATGTGATCATGGCTGATCATCCCCAATCAGTACCCCAATCCTGCCTTCTCCCCATATCCCCTGACTCCGCTATCTTTAAGAGCCCAATCTAGCTCTCTCTTGAATGTATCCAGAGAACTGGCCTCTGCCGCCTTCTGAGGCAGAGAATTCCACAGACTCACAACTCTCTGTGAGAAAAAGTGTCCGTTCTAAATAGCTTACCCCTTATTCTTAAACTGTGGCCCCTGGTTGTGGATTCCCCCAACATCGGGAACATGTTTCCTGCCTCTAGCTTATCCAAACCCTTAATAATCTTATATGTTTCAATAAGTACAGTATACAAGCCCAGCCGCTCCATACGCTCAGCATATGACAATCCCCTATCCCGGGAATTAATCTTGTAAACCTACGCTGCACACCCTCAATAGCAAGAATGTCCTTCCTCAAATTAGGGGACCAAAACTGCACACAATACTCCAGGTGGGATCTCACTACGGCCCTATACAACTGCAGAAGGACCTCTTTGCTCCTATACTCAACTCCTCTTGTTTTAAAGGCCAATGTGCCATTTGTTTTCTTCACTGCCTGCTGTACCTGCATGCTTGCTTTCATTGACTGATGAACAAGGACCCCCAGATTGCTTCCTTCCTGTTTTTGCTACCAAAGTGGATAACCTCACATTTATCCACATTAAACTGCATCTGCCATGCATCTGCCCACTCACCCAACCTGTCCAAATAACCCTGCATTCTCACAGCATCCTCCTCACAGTTCACACTGCTACCCAGCTTTGTGTCATCTGCAAATTTGCTATTGTTACTTTGAATCCCTTCATCAAAATCATTGATGTATATTGCAAATAGCAGCGGTCCCAGCACCGAGCCTTGCAGTACCCCGCTAGTCACTACCTGCCATTCTGAAAGGGACCCCTTAATCCCTACTCTTTGTTTCCTGTCTGCCAACCAATTTTCTATTCATGTCAGCACTCTACCCCCAATACATTATCAAATGCTTTCTGAAAGTCCAGGTACACTACATTCACTGGCTCTCCCTTGTCCATTTTCCTAATTACATTCTATGGAACATAGGCCCTAGAAGCACCACAGGAGAGCCATCGGATCTGATGGAAGCAAGCATGGAAGGATTCATCCTCTGGGAAACCACAATTGTGTCTCGAGTTGGGCGATGAGCAATGTCTACACTGGCTCTTCAGGAAGACAGCTCTCATCGCAATCTGTGATATCCAGACTCAAGAGCTGTCAAGCCTGGCTCATTAGTTTGAACTTTAGATTAGAGATACAATGCAGGAACAGGCCCTTTGGCCCACCGAGTCCGCACCAACCAGCAAATCACCTGCAAATTTACTAGCCTTCGCACACTAGGGGCAATTTTACATTTATACCAAGCCAATTAACCTACAAACCTGTATGTCTTTGGAGTGTTGGAGGAAACCAAAGATCGCAGAGAAAAATCCACGCAGGTCATGGGGAAAATGTACAAACTCCGTACAGACAGCACCCGTAGTCAGGATGGAACCAGGGTCACTGGGGCTGTAAGGCAGCAGCTTTACCGCTGAACCACTAAACTTGAGATTACCAGGGGCTGCTGCTACTGATCTTTGCCAGAGCTCACAGATTGCCACTCATGCTGCATCAGTGACTTCACCCCAGATCTATTCTCAAGGAGAGAAGGCATCATATACTCTAGCCAGTGTATGAGGCAGACTGGGCAGGCACAAGGATTTGCTAACTTGTAGGCTTCCCTCAAGGTAGATGTATCGATAGGCTGTGCAGACATAGGACATAAATAGACGTAGTTTGTTATGTACACTGGGGCTTAACTTTCTATCAGAAAGACACAGCTGTGGATCAGGTGGGTCTCTGTGCCCATTGGCATAAGGCACATCTCATCTGCTAGTAATCTCTCAACCCCTACGAGTTCCTCTCGGTACAGTTTGGAGCACTCTCTCTCCCTCTCTCCCCTCTCCCAGTACTAATGTACACAGCAGAAATCTGCTATTAGCATGTGGCCCTCCAAGGATCTTGGAACAACACGTCATTGCCCCTGGGAACCTGGCAATACTACTTAATAAGTACCGTACTTGAAGTTTGCAAACCTCAGGGTGTATTTTTTTAACAGCATTTAGCGCTACATGCAATATTATTCTGGTGCACCTAAAATGTAGAAGAGGAATTAGGCCATGGATTTTTATGAATTTACCATGAAAATGCACCTTGTTGGGTCTGCCCGATCGTAAGCTCATTCACCCCTCAAGCCCTTTAGGTGGGCATCAGGAGGTTCTGTTTGCCACTAAATATTAATTCACTGTACTTTGCTTCTCCCAGTTCCAAATAACATATTAAGCAGCTGCTTTTGAGATTTTGAAACGTGTTGTTACATGTGCTGAATGGTTATAGCAGATAGAGCTCAGTGCTTGAGTATTCAGAGTACAAAGCATTATGAAATATCTCATTCCAGCGAGCTGCAAGATCAGCAGAGAGGGGAATAGCCTGCAGATTGATGTTATGAGCATTAAATGGCAAGATATTGTTGAAAACTTTCAAAGTAAATGGCTCCATTTTTATTTTAAGAAAAGGCAGTGCTTCTCTTCAGGAAATTGTAATAAGGCAGCGACTGTTTTCCGTGAATTGAGTTAATTGGACTCGGGTTCATTGTTTTTTACAGTAGAATTCCCATGGAATTTAAGGTAAATTTGTTTAGATGCATCTGTTGTGCCTCAATCATCATTTGCTTATCATAACTAATGGTTCAGATGATGCAGAAACGTATGGAGGTAAAATGAAGTGCAAATTCAATTATAGTCACAAGCCCAAAATAAGCAGCATAGTAGCTGCTGCTCATTGTATCGTGCTTCTGAATCTGACTTCAATGGGATCTAGTTTTGGAAATGGTTAAAGCAGGCAAATGTTGCTACGTTCTGGTGTAATACAAGCTATAAGCTTGAATTTCTGCCTCCCTCTGTTTTTATTGCCAGATAAAGGCTAGCTTAAATGCATCCGGAAGCCTTAGCATCCGGATAACTAAAGTTATGATCCATAGTTCAAATAAATGGTTCACATGCCTAAAATGTCAACCATGTTGTTACGTGGTGTCATTTTGAAACTTTTCGCTCCAAGGGTCTAACAATTGAAAACATCACAGACTGTATTTGGTGGTTATAGATTGTTCATAGGCTATCGTAGTAAACCTGTCCCTCATGCCCAAGGTGAAACACTGTGTGGGCTCTGGGCTGACCGCTGAGGTCAATGTAGGAACTGCGACTCTCGTGTAGTAAAGGTGCCGGTTTAAACCATAGATATACAGTAAATGCTGGAGGAACTCAGCGGGACCGGCAGCGTCTCTGGAAAGAAGGAATGGGTGATGTTTTGAGTCGAGACCCTTCTTCAGACTGAGAGTTGGGGAGAGAGAAACAAGTTTCCAACGTTTTCATAGAATCATAGAATCATAGAAAATAGATGCAGGAGTAGGTCATTCGGCCCTTCGGGCCTGCACCGCCATTCAATATGATCATGGCTGATCATCCAACTCAGTATCCTGTACCCGCCTTCTCTCCATACTCCCTGATCCATTTAGCTACAAGGGCCACATCTAACTCCGTCTTAAATATAGCCAATGAACTGGCCTCAACTATCTTCTGTGGCACAGAATTCCACAGACTCACCACTCTCTGTGTGAAAAAAGATCTTCTCATCTCTGTCCTAAAAGACTTCTCCCTTATCCTTAAACTGTGACCCCTTGTTCTGGAGTTCCCCAACATTGGGAACAATCTTCCTGCATCTAGCCTGTCCAACCCCCTAAGAATTTTGAAAGCCTCTATAAGATCCCCCCTCAATCTCCTAAATTCCAGCGAGTACAAGCCGAGTCTATCCAGTCTTTCTTCATATGGATGTACTGCCATGCCAGGAATCAGTCTGGTGAACCTTCTCTGTACTCCCTCTATGGCAAGAATGTCTTTCCTCAGATTAGGAGACCAAAACTGTATGCAATACTCCAGGTGTGGCCTCACCAAGACCTTGTACAACTGCAGTAGAACCACCATGCTCTTGTACTCAAATCCTTTTGCTATGAATGCCAACATACCATTTGCTTTCTTCACAGCCTACTGCACCTGCATGCCTACTTTCAATGACTGGTGTATCATGACACCCAGGTCTCGTTGCATCTCCCCTTTTCCTAATCGGCCACCATTTAGATAATAATCTGCCCTCCTGTTTTTGCCACCAAAGTGGATAACCTCACATTTATCCATATTATACTGCATATGCCATGCATTTGCCCACTCACCCAACCTATCCAAGTCACCTTGCAGCCTCCTAGCATCCTCCTCACAGCTAACACTGCCCCCCAGCTTCGTGTCATCCACAAACTTGGAGATGTTGCATTCAATTCCCTCATCCAGATCATTAATATATATTGTAAATAGCTGGGTCCCAGCACTGAACCTTGCGGTACCCCACTAGTCACTGCCTTCCATTCTGAAAATGACCCGTTTACTCCTACTCTTTGCTTCCTGTCTGCCAGCCAGTTCTCTATCCACATCAATACTGAACCCCCAATACCGTGTGCTTTAAGTTTGTATAATACTAATCTCTTATGTGGGACTTTGTCGAAAGCCTTCTGAAAGTCCAGATATAACACATCCACAGGTTCTCCCTTATCCACTCTAGTTGTTACATCCTCAAAAGATTCTATAAGATTCGTCAGACATGATTTACCTTTCATAAATCCATGCTGACTTTGTCCAATGATTTCATCACTTTCCAAATGTGCTGCTCTCCCATCTTTAATAACCGACTAGCATTTTTCCCACTACCAATGTTAGACTAATTGGTCTGTAATTCCCCGTTTTCTCTCCCCCTCCCTTTTTAAAAAGTGGGGTTACATTAGCTACCCTCCAATCCTCAGGAACTACTCCAGAATCTGAAGAGTTTTGAAAAATTATCACTAATGCATCCACTATTTCTGGGGCTACTTCCTTAAGTACTCTGGGATGCAGCCTATCTGGCCCTGGGGATTTATCGGCCTTTAATCCATTCAATTTACCTAACACCACTTCCCCGCTAACCTGGATTTCACTCAGTTCCTCCATCTCATTTGACCCCCGGTCCCCTGCTATTTCCGGCAGGTTATTTATGTCTTCCTTTGTGAAGACAGAACCAAAGTAGTTATTCAATTGGTCTGCCATGTCCTTGTTCCCTATGATCAATTCACCAGTTTCTGACTGCAAGGGACCTACATTTGTTTTAACTAACCTTTTTCTCTTCACATATCAATAAAAACTTTTGCAGTCCGTTTTTATGTTCCGTGCCTGTTTTCTTTCATAATCTATTTTCCCTTTCCTAATTAAGCACTTTGTCCTCCTCTGCTGGATTCTGAATTTCTCCCAGTCCTCTGGTAGGCTGCTTTTTCTGGCTTATTTGTATGCTTCATCTTTAGTTTTAATACTATCCCTGATTTCCCTTGTTATCCACGGATGCACTACCTTCCCTGATTTATTCTTTTGCCAAACTGGGATGAACAATTGTTGTAGTTCACCCATGCAGTCTTTAAATGCCTTCCATTGCATATCCACCATCAACCCTTTAAGAATCACTTGCCAGTCTATCTTGGCCAATTCACATCTCATACTACAGGCTCTTCACAGGTTGTTCAGAAGCAGCTGATAGTTTTGGGGGGGGGGGGGGGGGGGGGGGGCATTTTCTTCCATTCATGAAGGGGTTCTGCGTGTTTCTAAATATGTAGACTTGAGATTCTCAATACCAAACCAATATCCACTTTTTGAGTGATTATCAGTCTAGGATGTCCAAGATGCAGTGAGCAAACCCTTGAATCATTTCCTCCTTATAAAATCATTAAACTTAAAAAATTTATAAAGGCTTACAAAGTTATCACTACAAATAGTGTACCTGGTTCACCGGTCTAGTGTCAAACATGCCACACCATATGTGACTGAATGTAAGTGACGCAGCTGTAGATGATTCAATGAGTGAATTCAATGATACATTATTGTCACATGTACTGAAATACAGTGCAATGCTTTGTTTTGCATGCAACCCATTAAAACATAAAGCAGACCTCACCTAGACAGTAGACGAGTGTCGCCACATTTTGGCGTTGACAAAGTTATAAAAGTTCACCAAACAATCCTATCTACTGCCTGCCGCCTCACTTTGCAGCAACCCCCCTCCCATACCCCACCTTCCCATCGGGTCCCCCCTTCATTGTCGGCAACCCTCCTCGTTCTCCGATAGCCTTCTTCGCTCTCCGATAGTTCTCAATGGCCTTCCATGCTCTCCGGCATTTCCCTTACTTTCCGACAACCGCTCTCACGGCGCAGGTTCCGTCAACGCCGGTGGCTGGTGGCCTGACTTTGCAGTCTGTGCTGGGCCTACTGGGTGGGTCCTGCATCCTCAGCAGGCAAGCTGGGCCTGCTGGAGGACTTGGCCCCACTTACCGGGACACTCCCAGCTCGCTGCTTGCCGTGACACTGGGTCATTCAAGAGCTGCTGCCTTACAAGCGCCAGAGACCCAGGTTCGATCCTGACTGTGGGTGTTGTCTGTACAGAGATTGTATGTTCTCCCCATGACAGTGCGGGTTTTCTCTGGGTGCTCTGGTTTCCTCCCTCACCCAAAGACCTACAGGTTTGTAGATTAATTGGCCTCAGTAAAATTGTAAATTGTCCCTAATTGTAGGATAGTGCTAACGTATGGGATCGCTGTCCGGAACAGACTCGGTGTGTCAAAGGGCATGTTTCTGTGCATCTCTAAAGTCTAAAGTCTGCAGGACGCTATGCTGGGATTGTTGGCCTGGAAGTGGATGCCAACAGTAGGTACTTTGTCCTTCCAGTGAATTGGGAGGATTTTGTAGATACGGCATTTTCACAGTGCCTTAATGTGCTGCTGGACAGGAAAGGAATCAGAACAAGGGCAAAGATTACTGCTGCCTGTCGACTATGATACTTGGACCAGGGATTCAGACCTGAGTTACAAATATCCCTTTAATCAGTTAAGCAAAGCACTGTGGATGCAAAAGCCTGAGGATTGTCATGCAAACCAGTATAGGTCGCTTGGTGAGTTAGTAGGCACATTCTATGCCTTTAGTCAGAGGCATTTAGAGTCAATATGAATTGTGGAAACCTGGGAGTTAGCCAAATAACTGATTTATCTGTGGGGCTGCTTATATACACCAGTGTCACCTGGAACAAAGTCAACTAAGACCCATGTTCACATTAAAAGTAATTAGACGGTTTATCTCATCTATAGCAAAAATGCCATCCTATTCTATTGGGTTTTGATCCTTCTTTAAGGAGTGGAAATGACTATCTTCCAATTGACGTGCTTCAAGAAGGATTTAAATGGCAGATATAAATATGTAGGAAAGAACTGCAAATGCTGGTTTACACCGAAGATAGACACAAACCGCTGGAGTAACTCAGCGGGACAGGCAACATCTCTGCTTTTTGGATCAAGACCTTTCTTCAGACTGAAAGTCAGGGGAGAGGGAGTGTAGAGATATGGAAGGATAAGGTGTGAAAACAGATCAAAGCGGATGTTGATCAAGGAAATGTAGAATGGTTCATTTTTTTACTGAGGGGAAGGTGCCAACGAGGCATACAATCAGTAAAATTAATCAGGACAGTGAAACTATTTGGAGAACTAGGGTGGAAGAGGGACGGAGAGAGTGGGAAAGTAAGGGTTACTTGAAGTTAGAGTAAACAATATTCATACCGCTGGGTTGTAAGCTGCCCAAGACCAATTGGTTAATTAAAAATAGTCATACACATGGCATTCATTGGCTTAAAATAAAAGTGAATCAAGTCATGTTTTGTCCATCCCCATTTATGGTTGTTTTAAAGACATTTGTTGATAATTCTCTTTGAAGGCCGGTATGGCATTCTTCCCCACACAAGGCATCCACAAATTTGTTCTGAGATATTTCCAAAGGATCCTCTTTTTATCTCCAGGTATCCTGCTGCCAGCTCCAAAGGGCAAAGCATAATCTATGATTGATTGCCATCACTAAATTTCCTCCCTGTTTAGTTTCAACAAAATTTGAACGGTAAAACCAGGTCTGAATTTTTCATCTATTACATTTTGGAGACAACAATATTTGTGCTGAATAACAAAAGCTTAATCTCTCCTTTATTCATAACAGCTACATAATCCTTCTGTAGACCAGGAAAAACAACAGAAGGAACATTCTTGGTTAGGGTTGAGAGGGTTGGAGGAAGCTGCCATAACTATTTTCCGCGTTTCACTCAGATCCTGACTGGCTCCCGACTTACTTTTCCTTGGTGAATTGAAGCTCACCCACGCATCATGATTGCTGACTGATTGCTTGTGTGCCTCTGTGCTGCCCGCATTGATTGTATGTCAATGAACCATCTCTCTAAAATAGTCTCCACTCAATTGTTCACCAGTAAACTTATCAATAAAATGGACAACCCTTCCTCATTCATTCACTGTATGAGTTGAAACGAAAGACAATGATTAAAAGGCATTGTGGTTTCTTGGGCCTATGGTGATAAAATTGATCGTGGTAATACTAGTCCGGAATAATTTTTGAGCTGGGAAGTTCCACTGATTTAGCACTACAGCAGGGATACAAGGTCCGCCCAAGGAAATCACTCAGAAAATGTGAGAAATTAAATGCGGAAATGGGAACGAGGACTTAGAAGGAATACTTGAAGGTTATGAAATCACTACTAAGGAGTCTAACCAAATTCAAATTCTCCAAATTCAAGAATAAATACATAAAATACAGGATACAAAAATTAAAGGGGTTATGGTAATTTTTTATCACACTGATATATTTAGCTTGGAGAATTCTGTTGAGGAAAATTCCATTCTTATAAATCCTGATGAACTGGAAAGGCTATGCTGACTGGATACTGCAATAGGACCTCAGTGTATGTAATAGCAGATGTTCTTTCATGGGCCAGTGAAGCCTGATTGTGCCTGGCCTATGACCAAGATACGGAGAGAAGGGCAGGAATTAGAACCAGTTGTGTGATGGGTAGAAGAGACCTTAAGCCCCTGTCCCACTTTCCCGAGTTACTCACTAATTGTCCCGAGTTTTCCCCTTGATTCAAACTTGGAGATGCCAGCCGTATGTACTCGGGCTATTTTTTTTACTCGTGGATATTTTTCAAAAACGTCCCGACTTACCTGATGCCCCGAGTACCTACGGCTGGCATTACGAGCCGCTACGAAATATCTACGGACTCCTAAGGCCTCCTACGGACTCGTTACAGACTCCTACGGAATCGTTACGGACATTCTCCAAGTTTTAATCAAGGGGAAAACTCGGGAGAATTCGTTAGTAACTCGAGAAAGTGGGACAGGGGCTTAAGCAACCTCCATTGTCACTCGATTAGTTTAGGAGAGTGGAAACAGTATGGACCTGTACTGTCGCTCTGTTGATGATTATAGACATCAGGGCTTAGTTTAGTTTACTTGAGAAATACAGCGTGGAAACAACGAGTTCACACTCACCAGCGATCCCCGCACATTAACACTACTCATCCTACACTTGGGACAATTTTACATTTATACCAAGCCAATTAACCTGCAAACCTGTATGTCTTTGGAGTGTGAGAGGAAACCGACGACACTGGAGAAAACCCATGCGGGTCACGGGGAGAACGCACAAACTACGTTCAAACGAGCACCGTAGGCAGAACCAAACCCAGGTCTATGGCGCTGTATGGCTGTAGCTCTACCACTGCGCCAATGTGCCGCCCCAACACTAGGGATGTTAATCTAATGTAACATTATAAATGCTGGAGAGACATCTAAGAGCCTGTGCTGTGCAGTGTAAAGATAGCAAGATTGATGCAGAGAGAGGTAATATCAAGGTTTGGGCTGACGTGGGGGTAGGTCAAGGAAGAGGGAGGACACTGGGATTTTACCGGAAGCAGCCAATGGTTTGGGGAATCAAAACCTGGCTTTGTGGAATTATTAGTTCAGAAGCCAGGAGTTTAAGGGATCAAACAATCATAGGTTGAGGATTGGGACCAGTGGAATCTTTGGACCCTTGCCAGAGGTGGCTGATAGTGCCGATGGATAAAAGGAAAGCCAGAAACTTAATTGCCAGTCATGTGCTATGTTGGGAAAACGCTCAGTGATCATCACGACTGGAGCAATATAATCCTAAGTTCCCTTGAAATATTCTGGAGATTTGTGGCACATTGTGGCACATACCATCTTGTGTGCCATTGCTATCAAAACCCTTTCAAAAGCACTAAGGTGACGAACACCCTGGAATTCCTGATCAACTTTCCAAAATGTCATTAAATGACCAAAACAAATATTCATTGATCACATTCTTTCTGGGATGGCATTTTTTAAATCATATAATGCTGAAAATAACATTATTCAATTGATGTTCCAGGTAAATAATTGTTTTCCAAGACAATGCCGATAAAGAAAAAACAGAGCCCAAAGGATTATGAACTACAAATCTTATTTTTGTTAATGCTGTAAAACCTGAGGTTTCTTGTCCTATCCATGTGTTAGGAACAGAATTAGGCCATTCGGCTGATCAAGTCTACTCCGCCATTCAATCATGGCTGATCTATATCTCTCCCTCTCAACCCCATTCTCCTACCTTCTCCCCATAACCCCTGACACCCGTACTAATCAGGAATCTATTAATCTCTGCTTTAAAAGTATCCATTGACGGCCCACACAACCTTCTGTTGCAATGAATACCAGTTTCACTACCCTCTGACAAAATAAATTCCTCCTTTCCAAAGGAACGTCCTTTTATTCTGAGGCTATGACTTCTGGCCTTAGACTCTCCCACTAGTGGAAACATCCTCTCCACATTTACTCTATCCAAGCCTTATTATTTAATAAAGTGTATTGTTTCAAAATTATGAGGAGATTTGATCAAACAAATTATTCCAGATTATTTGAGAAACAAGAGGCCATCTACCCTTGGACAATAAAAGGCATGAATATGATGGTTTAACTAGCTTTCTTCACTCAGAGAACCATGGTATGTACGTTGCTTTAAATCCTATACTAGATCTATTGTCAATGACTGAAAACATACCAGCAAAGCATAAATGCTGCAGTTAAAAACATCTAGCTAAGACTCAGGTTAATCAGAATAAACTTAAATAATGGTTGTATCAATTATGATAAACTACATTGATTAATAATTTATGAAATACCTAGTATCTAATTTAGCAAAATAATTAGTTGGAATAAATTATTTCACTTTACGTGCAATGATAGGGAGAAGAAAATGTATTAGTTATCAAACGAAGGTTGTGTACATATTCAATGGGCATTGGGTCCAGTATGTTGGGGTTATGTTATTGGGCTAGTAACCCACGGAATTTGAATTCAAATTAATTCATTGAGCACTTTAATTGTTTATTTCTAAATCTGTAATTAATTTTCTTATCGGCTAAAATATAATTGAATCTATTGTAACATGCTTTCAAAAGATTATTTCCTAATTTACTCATGATTTTAAGGATGAAGCCGTTATAAATTGCAAGCCACATATGTGTGCCTGAGGCACAACTGGAATACGGTGTTCAATTTTGGGCATGCAGATTTTAGAAGAAAGGAAAGACTTCAGTGAAGTTGCAAAATGTTACTGTTAGATGTGAGGCTTTGGTTATATGCATAGATTTGGAAGCTAGAACTTCTTTGTAGAATAAAGGGGTTGGGACTGGGAATCTGATAAAGGTATTTACAATTATGAAGGAAATGGAGAATAGATGGAAAAGAAAGTGTTCCCAGTGATGTCGGGGACAAAGAATGAAAGGAATTGGCAAAAGAATCAGAAGTTGGGAAGCTCAATTTTTAACATTAGAAGTATGTTGGTGCAGGAAGGTGGCTCAGTGCTGCATTTTTAAGGATGCCTTAGTGGGATTGTAGACTTAGATCCAAGAATGGCCAGCAAGTGTTTGTGGTAGATGATCAACAAGAACTGGAATGTTTTGATTTTACTTCGGAGTCACATGAGAGACTACGTGAAGAAGGCCGTTAGCTCACATGCGCGTCATTACGTTGACTTGCTCTGCGCAACAAGCCGACTGGCGGCTGCGTTGCTCTGTCCAGCGGTAAGTTCAACCTGACGGTAAGTTTGACCTTATTTCCAGGTTTTTGAGTTTTCTTTTTGGCAGGAATCTCTGTTCAGTGATATACCTGTTCGACATAATTGGGGCGAAGTCCAGACGGGCTGCGAAACCGGTCATGGGCCGCGGGGAATCCCGGTCTCGGCCACGGATACCGGGACTGAGGTGAAACTGGCTACAGAGACCGCGGAAGTGTGGGTAGCCGGCGGCCGTCGGATTCACCACCCAAAGTCACTGACAACACAGTCAGTGGCTTCCAGACTGGCTGTGGTTCCCCGGAAGGGGGTAAAACTAACCACAAACCGGCAAGGTATGTGAAGTCAGGCCAGGAGGGTTCCCCCCCACATACAGGGGCCAGCTATTTCCAGACCACTGTGGTTCCCCAGGTAGGGGGTAAACCAACAGCAGTCGGGCAGGCCTGTGGAAGTCAGGCCAGGAGGGACCCCACCAACATATAGCGGTCAGCCGCTTCCAGACCGCTGTGGGTCCCCAGAAAGAGGGTAAAACCAAAGGTAAGACGGTCAGGTCTGTGGAATAGGGGAGTCAGGCCAGGAGGTTTCCTGATGGAGAGGATCCCCTCCTACATGGGTAAGTCTTTAAATGTTCAAACCCACATGGAGCACCTGGTGGAGAGGTGCTCCACAATGATATACTCCAAAGGATGGAGTTATCAGCCTGGGTATTATGGAGAACCCGCAGGCAGCGGCACCTGTTTCAGGGCTGCACAATTGTCTCCCTCTCTGAGGAGGGGAGCATTCAGGGTCAGTTTCAGTCTGACCCAGAGCAAAAAAACCTATTATATGGCCACCTGAGGGGCCATGTCAGCTCAGGTATCCTCAGGGGCCTGCGGCAGCACCTGTTTTCAGGGCTGCCTACGAATCTCCCTCTCTGTGGAGGGGAGTGCGAGTGATCAGTATGTAACTGACTTCAAATTCAAAGTATGTCCGTGGAACATACTGTAGCACATGCATATGGCCTCAAGAGATACTCACAAATGCTACAAGTGCCGGCAGTGAACAGCGCTATCAGGGTGACATTGGAGGGCATGAAATCCAGGAAATGAAACCAGCCGCCGAATCCTCTCTTCAGGTAAGACTTTTCCCACAGGTAAGACCAGGATGAGGAAGAAAAAAGCTGTCGGACTAATCAAGCTACAGACGACGAGCAAAGCTTCATCGGTAGGCGATGACACACCCCACGCCTCAATCGGGGGTAAGCAGTTCACTGAAGCCGGTGGCAGCTTGAAAGCTGGGCACCGAAATATGGTGTCTTTGGAGGCAGGCTCAGAATTATGGCCAGAGCTCTCTTACGAGGCAGGCTCCGTATGATGAAGTCTTTCAGACCAAGGCCCAAGCCGGTCTCAGGGTGAAATATGGAATCTACACACCCTACCAGTCCTACTCTCCAATCAAGGAGGGGAAAAAGAACCCGCATCAGCGGCCTTTGGGCTTACGATAAGACCACCGGTAGCCATGGAGGTAGGTGGGTCTTCCAACACATGGGGTTGCGGACCATTTACATGTTGGTAATATTTACACTTGTGTTTTTGTACAAGTGACAATGATAACATGAGATTATCAGCAAGCATCGATCTCAAAAATGCATACTATTCAGTTCCCATTCGCAGGGATCACCGGAGATATTTGAAATTTAACAGTTAAAGCGTTGCAAAATGGACCAACTTCAGGTCCCAGGTTTATTTACCAAATTACTTAAACTGGTGCTTGGGCTGCGCAGAGCTCTAGAACATTTGTTATCACCTATCTGGATGATGTTTTAAATGCTGTATTTTACTATAATTAACTGTTGCAGCCCAAACTATATTTGAGGAATTGGGGTCCTTTAATCCATCCAGTTAAATTTAAGTTGATACCAATCAAAACAATTGACTATTGGGATTTACATTTAACTATCAACTTAACAGGGACTCTGCCCTGGGGCAAGAGGTGGAAGTAACAGAAGCCTGTAACAACCTCGTTGTTATTAATCAGCCTTCTATTCATCAAGTGTAATTGGCAATATAGCAGCTGTGTTTCAGCGGTGTAAATTGGGTCTTTGCATTATCAGAACTTCAAACATGCAAAGAATTAACCCCTCAAGTACCATATATATTCAGCATTGCTCCAGTAATTTTGGTCAGTAATCTTCAGTAATTACAAACTGATGCTAGTCTCAAAGATGAGAAATTATGAATGCCATCTCCAGTTATGGAGGCGGATGCAGTTTGCATGAGTCACCAATTTTTCAGTTATTGATGTCAACTACCTATAAACACTAGGTGCATTCTATGGGTTAAAGGATATTGTGAGAATGCATGCTCAACTCCAAGTTGATACACTATGGTGGTGGCATATGTTAGTCACTTGGGTGCAACAAAGTTAAAGTATCCTATGATATTACCTCACCTCATCTGAGGCTATTGTATCATCAAGTAAAATCAATGACAACACAGAATGGATGTTGGAATAAATAAAATATAATAAATAAAAAACATTTATGTAAACCAAAAATAATGGAGGTTTAGCACTACCAAACTTTATGTTTTATTACTGGGCAGTTAATATTAAAAATATGAATTTTTGGTTTGTAGAGACAGATAAACAACCAACCTGGTTAAAAATGGAAAAAGAAGATTGTTCGCCTTTTGAAATAAGTTCGATTTTATTTGCCAATATTAAAATAGGTAAGAACACCAATAGTGAAAACCTTATAATAGAAAGTGGAATACATATCTGGAAACAAATAAAGAAAACACTAAAATTGGAATGTATACCACTAGCCCTTCCCATCGCACATTTAAACCCTCAATGATGGACAAAGGTTTTTTACAATGGAAAATTATGGAATTAATAAGATGGGAGATCTCTACAGAGAAAATTATTTCCTTTCATTTCAAGAATTACAACAAATTTATGGATTACATTCAAAAGATTACTTTAGATATCTACAAATTAGAGACTATGTAAAAGCAAATAATCAGGAAATTAGAAATAGAAAGACAGAAATGTTAGATGACTGTCTAAATAAACACCCGAACACAGAAAAATTGATATCATATATTTATAATATTTTACTGGAAAACGATGCCCCAATGACAGAAATATATAGGCAATCATGGGAAAACGAATTAGGTCAAATCATTAGACCTGAAATATGGGATGAAAGTCTACAACATATACACCACTGCTCGTTAAATGCTAGACACTCTCTTATACAATTTATAATATTACATAGACTACATTATTCAAAATCCAAACTACATTGTATTTTTTCAAATGTGTCTGCTATATGTGATAAATGTCAACACTTAGAAGCTAACTCAACGCACTCATTTACAAATTGTATAAAAATTACTAAATTTTAGACAGAGATATTTAAGATAACTTTGAATGTTGTTAATATGAATCTGACCCCTGACTCAAAGTTAATAATACTGGGAATATTAGAAACAGATCAATTAATAACAACAAATCAAATAATTTTTTATTGATTATTTGGGTAAATTTGGATAATTGGGAAAAAATTATTATTGAAATTCTGGAAAGGTCCTACATCCCCCACAATCAAAATGTGGATTACAGGAATGTCGGAGACACTTCATCTGGAAAGATTAGACTTGTCCTATTGGACAAGTTGGATCTTTTCAGAGGAATATGGTCTCCATTTATTGAATATCTAAAGGGTCAAAATGGCTCAGTACAAGAGCCTGACTGAAGCCTGAATAATGGAATAGATGAAAAATCACGTATAACAAATCATGGATATATCTCCAATGATGGAATAACTTTTTTAATACTCCATTCATTTCTACTCTTACTTTATTTTTCTCTATCTTTTCTTACCTGTAAAAAAAAGTATAGAAATATAAGACATAATTGTTAATATTAATAAAATTACAAATGTATGTGAGAAGTATACTCTATTAATATGTATTTACGTCTAATAAAAATATTTAAAAAAAAAAGAATGGATGTTGGACACAAACTATTTAATGTCATTATTGCTCGATGGAACACCAAATATCAATATGTTTACATCCAGGCTCATTTACCAGTTGCAAAATATGTAGATACAGTGGCGAGAGATACACTATCGCCACACTGGGAAGGAATGTTCTTGTGTGTCTTTCCTCCATACTGAAACATCAGTTGGGTCTTGCAATAAATCCAGCAAGATACCGCATCAGGCGTTTCGAACTGCCTGACTGGCATGGTTCCCGCTAATGTTGGGAATAATATAGAATCTAATATGATTATTCAAAACATATAACTTGATGGTTCTGCCTATGACATGGGAAACCAGCCTCTGCAAGAAAATCCATTAATTGACTTGCAGACTCTGAGACGACTATGTCTGCGGCACCGGTTGTCCGACCGATCCATGTTGTGCTCACTGCAGAGTGCAGGGAAAGCACCAAAACGCAGTACATTTCCACTACAGCAGATGGGAAGCGTTTTTGTTTAAATACACATGTTACATACTAGACAGCACGGATAACTGACGTCTTACAGTTCATTTCCAAATGGGTCTTTGACAATAATTAAGTTAAAGTGCCATTAACTGTGCCAACGTGCTTTCTCATCATATTTGCTACAGCAATGGGATCCACACTGTCTCATGCTCTGATATCCAGAATTATAAAGGATATCTTTAACACAAGTTCTCCCAGGCCCGGTTACATGGAAATATGGGACATTGACATAATGTTAACATTACTTCATCAGGGGGTTCCAGCTACATCCTTACCTTTAGCCGGCTCTCATGGCACTGGCCACAGTGCAACGGGTCCAGTCACTACGTAAATTGTGACTGGACATTATGGGTACATCTGCTAATAACATCATATTTATGTTTTTGATTTAATTAACCAGAACTATCCAGGGGCGTTAGGTCTCAAACAAGTTTCATGGCAAACCCTATGGACCTTCGGTAATGTGTGGTCACACATTTACAACTATATGTCTAGGTCACCTAGAGCCTCAAAGGCTCCAAACTATCATATTTGTTAGTTACAAAAAACCCCCCAAAAAAATTCATTAGAAGTTTTAGTTCTACCATCTCCAGGTGGTAAAAACCAGGTTTTGGCTAATGCATGAGTCAATACTAATATTTACAACACTCACTCCACCAGCTCCAAGGGTTATGTACGTTCCACTGGACCACATCCTAGTAGCTGCAGGATAGTCAAACGAACATACTTTACCACATTTTATATAACCCATTGCCAAACTGGGGGTATTTGCCAACACCATTTTAGATTCTGTTTTATAGTTTCCCTCTGGATGAAAGGGGTCACTATTATTTTCTTTTGATGATTAAAGCATCAGCATTTTAACAAACTAAGTCATGTCTGAATGCATTAATTTTTTTCACTCATCCATGGTCACTTCATGCAGTGTTTAACTCATGGACTCGTTTCCGGCATGAAATCACAGAGCTTTGAAATCTTCACATAGTCACACGTGACTCCGAAGTAAAATGGTAAGATTAAACGAGAACTTACCAGTTTGAAGTTTGATCTTGATTTTATAAGGAGTTACGATGAGCGTTTATGTGCCCACCACTCCCAACCCTCATATTATTAAGGTAATCTGGTAGTTCCACTCTTATTTAATCTTACTATGTTCAGTTCAACCATTTTTATCTGTGATTTCACACTGCAGCTTTGAAGATTGATGCGCATGCGAGCTAACGGGCTTCTTCACATAAACGCTCATCGTAACTCCTCATAAAATCAAGATCAAACTTCAAACTGGTAAATTCTCGTTTAATCTTACTATTATTATTATTATTATTATCATCAATGTGCACAGTTCTATTTAATGCATTTAATCTCATGCTTTGTTAATCAATTGTTGTTTCACTTCAAGTGTGATGAAAGGGGCAGAGATTAATTACGTACCACCAAAATAGTCCTGTCTTACTGATGTCCACAAAGTGGGTTATTATTGTTCCAGATCCATAACTGGAGAGGTTTCAGGCTAGATTTAGCATATGAGTAATTCTCTGAGATGCCTCAGGAAGGACTAGATGTTGCCAACTTTCTGCTGTTCCCATGGTCAGCATTATGATCCATGGCTCGTCCTTGTTCTGCAGTTGTTGCAGCAGTGTCTGTGCCAATTTTAGCTCCTCCTCTGTCACAGTTGGGATCAAATTGTGATGTTGGATGCATAAACTGTGTTGCAGTCATGTTACCATTTTGTCCATGGAAACCTGAACTTTTTTGCACAATAACTGAATGTCATAAAGGCAGCCTGAAATCTGTGCAAAGCTTCTAATCTTATTAAAGCTTTTTGTGCAAAAAACAAAGAGTTGGAGGAACTCAGCGGGTCAGGCAGCAACTGTGGAGGTAATAGACAGATGACGTTTTGGGTCGTAATCCTACTTCAGTCTTTAGGATGAAAAGCCCCGACCCAAGTAATTGTTTGTACATTCCTTCCCAAGATGCTGCCTAACCTGCTGAGTACCTCCAGCGCTTTGTTGTTTTGCTCAATATACAAGCTCCTGTAGTTTTCTTGTGTCTCCCTTATGGATGTTGATTGATGGATCAATTTATCTTTTATTATCCATAATAATTATGTACACATATAGGTCATGTCCTGCAAATTCAGCACACTGATTCTGTGACATTGGCAATGAATAATATTGACATCGGCAAATGAATTGAATTGTGTATGACACAATTCAAAGTTGCTTCTTTCGTTAAAAGCCAGGTGTTCTTAGCTGAGGGTATTTCTAAAACAACAATCCCGTATTTAATCCATAATGTGGGTGCCTAACCATGAGGGTAGATTGTGAGCAGTTGTTATTGGGTAGGTCCACAGCTGACATGTGGGAGTATTTTGAAGGCCAGCTGGTCAACGTGCAGGATCAGCTTGTTCCAGTAAGGAGGAAGGATAAGGACGGCAAGGTAAGGGATCCGTGAATGATCAAGGAGATTGTAAACTTGGTCAGGAAGAAAAGGAAACACATGTCACGTTTAAGAAGGTGGTATCAGATGGGACTTGTGAGGAATATCAAGTGAGTACGAAAGAACCCAAGCGGGCGATCTGAAGGGCCATGAAATATCATTGGTGAGTCAGGTTAAGGAAAATCCCAAGGCTTTTTACATGTACATTAAAAAAAAGAGGATAACCAGGGAGGAGGTAGGACTGCTCAGGAATGCAAAGGAATCTATGCTTGGAGTTAGAGGCTGTGTGTAACATACTATGCAATTACTTTGCATCTGTACACATGTAGGAGAAGGTAATGGAGGACAGTGAGATCAGTGTGGAGAATATAATGATACTAGGGCAGTTAGAGATTGAGAAGGAGGTGGGGCTGAGGAACCTGGAGAGCATTAAGGTAAATACTGTAAGTCCCCAGGGCCTGATGAGCTCTATCTCAGGTTATTAAGGGATGTAAGAGAGGGATTTGCGGGAGCCTTGATGAGGATTATTTAGTTTCTAGACACAGGTCAAGTCCCAGAGAACTAGAGATTGGCCTCTGTTTAAGAAGGGAAGTACAGAGAATCCAGGGAACTGTAGGCCAGTGAGGCTCACGTCAGTGGTAAGGAAAGTATTGGAGAGAATTATTCAAGAGAGAATTTACACTCATTTAGAATGGACTAGTGAGGGATATCCAGTATTGCTTTCAGAGGTTCAATGGTTCAATGGTGCTTTATTTGTCACTTATGCAACTGCACAGTGAAATTATTTTTGCTTATTCACAGGCTGCCATGTTTTGCAGCCATTTCCAATGTCCAAAGTCTGGTCACCTATGTGCTTGGTCCACTGGAACATTTCCCCACCCTGGTAAGCCCAGGGCTCCTGCAGAGCCTCCTCCATCGCCCTCAACCAGCGCTGGAGGTACTCAGCAGGTTAGGCAGCATCTTGTAAGGTGAGAGGGGGAAACTTTAATGGAGATATGTGGGCTAAGTTTTTTACACAAAGGGGAGTGGGGACCTAGAATGCATTGCCAGGGGTAGTGGTGGAGGCAGATACAATAGTGACATTTAAGAGGCTTTTAGATGGGGGCATGGAAGTGAAGGGGATAGAGGGATATGTATCATATGCTGGCTGATTAGATCTGTTTAACTTGGAATCATGTTTGGCACAAACATTGTGGGCCGAAAGGCCTGTTCCTGCGCAGTACTGCTCCATTTTCTATGTTCTATCAGTAAAAGTTCTGCAATTCCACTTAAAGATGGAAAATAAATCTGCAATTCTACCTTAGAAGCAGAAGAGTTGATGCCTTATAGCACCAGAGACCCCGGGTTCCATCATGACTTTGGGTGCTGTTGGAGTTTGTACGTTCTCCCTGTGACAGCGTGGATCTTCTCCAGGTGCTCTGATTTTCTCCCACACTCCAAATATGCACAGATTTGTAGGTTAATTGGCTTTGGTAAAATTGTAAAATTGTTCTTAGTGTGTAGCGTAATGCTAGCGTACGGGTTAATCGCTGGTTGGACGTGGTCTCAGTGGGCCAACGGGCCTATATGCATACTGTATGTCTAAAGTCTAAAGTCTAAAGATCAATCAAGTTGAAACAAGCTAAATAAGCATTTATTTCAAGAGGGCTTGTATACAAAAGCAGGGATGTAATGTTGAGGCTTTATAAGGTACTAGTAAGGTGCATTTGGAATATTGTGAGCAATTTTGGGCACCATATCTGAGGAAGGATGTGCTGGCCCTTGAGAGGCTCCAGAGGAGGTTTACAAGAACGATCCCAGCAATGAGTAGGTTAACCTATGAGGAGCGTTTATCAGCACTGGGCCTTTACTCGCTGGAGTTTAGAAGAATGAGGGGGGACCTAATTGAAACAAACAGAATAGTGAAAGGCTTGGATAAAGTGGATGTGGAGAAGATGTTTCCACTAGTGGGAGAGTCTAGGACTAGAGGTCATAGTCGCAAAATCTTTTAGCAAGGAGATGAGGAGAAATTTATTTAGCCAAAGGGTGGTGAATCTGTGGAATTCTTCGCCACAGGCGGCTGTGTGTCAAGTCAGTGGATATTTGTAAGGCAGACATAGGTTCTGGATTAGTACAGGTGTCAGTGGTTATGGGGAGAAGGCAGGAAAATGGGGTTTGGAGGGAGAAAATGATCAGCCATGATTGAATGGCGTAGACTTGATGGGGTGAATGACGTAATTCTACTCCTATTCCTTATGACCTTATGACTTATGACCTTAAGTCCTGACCCTGGCTCCACCCCAAGCCTAACCATTGACCTCCTGTGTTTGCTGCATCAATCTCAACCCCAACTCTGGCCATGCACTCATGCCCCGGCAAACATACTGCATTCTTACCAGCAACAACGTAGATTCCTGGAGTGTCCAGTCCAAACCCCCTCTCTGGCAACCCTCTGATTATTGATATCTCAGCATTTTGCAGCACAAAATATCAAATGCAAACCATCTCAAGAAAAACAGGATTCACTAGACATAGAAACGTAGAAACATAGAAAATAGCTGCAGGAGTAGGCCATTCGGTTCTTCAAGCCAGCACGGCCATTCAGTATGATCTTGGCTGATCATCCTAAATCAGTACCCCGTTCCTGTTTACTCCCCTTATCCCTTGATTCCGTTAGCTCTAAAAGCTGAATCTAACTCTCTCTCAAAAACATCCAGTGAATTGGCCTCCACTGCCTTTTGTGGCAGAGGATTCCACAGATTCACAGGAGAGGGTTCTGGAGGGATGCACAATATTTATCAACATTCCTGGTAACACTCTCGAGTCCGCAGATCCATGGATAGTAAATCAGCAGATAACAAGGACTTATGGGCTTGTCCCACTTCGGCGACTTTTTAGGCGACTGCAGGAGACTATGCAGTCGCCACATGGTTGCCACATGTTCGCGGCTGGTGTTTCGGTGAGTCGCCTTCATGGTCGTGAGGGGTTCCGGCTTTCTGGGAACTAGTCGCGGCCTTATTATGGTCACCGCAAATTTTTCAACATGTTGAAAAATTAGCAGCGACTAGAATGAAGCCGCCATGGAGAGTAGCGAGAATTCTGTGGGTCGTACGTGGGTCGCCAGGAGGTCGAAGGTTCCCTTAGGTTCTCATAGGTTGTAGCCGGTGCTGACCGGTGAATTTCATTGGCTCATTGGGAGAAAATAACATAAGCAGTAGTTTTAAGAACCAAGGATAACCGACCTGTAATGTTAATGTCTGCCGAATTTCACAGCCGTGTATCTCTGGTTTCTGAAAAGTTGTCTCCCCTCCTTCTCCCCCTCTCTCCCCCTTCTCCCCCCTCTCCCCCCTCTTTTAAAGGACTTACTGTACACTGTGCTTTTTAGCTTCTTAATCACAGCACCAACCTTCCTGTTCATCGACTGCCTTCTGTATCTGTGTGTCTGTATCACATTGGCTATGCACCGTGTGAATTTCACTCAGACAGCGCTACCCCCGCTTGCCCTGGCCCCCACCTGCATAACGGGCTGGTGAAGGAAGCGATGTGTGTGTGTGTTCCACTCTGACAGTTGCCATTCCATTTGCCGGTTTTTCAGACGACTGCCGGCAACTTGACAGTCACTGGCAGTCGTCTGAAAAATCACATAAGTGGGACAGGCCCATAAATGTAGTTTGTCAGATTGTTAGAGGACACTTTTCAATGTCTTGCAGCAACCAGCGATATCACATAGTATCTTCAAACCAAAAAACACCAGGATGCTAAGCAGCATCATACATGTCCAAGCAGAAGAGTTTCATTTTTTTAATGAAACAAAATACAGAAATGTGTCATATTCTTGTGTGAGGTACTGTTTGTTCACAATTCTTTACACCATGGACAATGATTCAAATTTAATGATCACACATCACAGTTGATTATAAAACTCTGACAAGATTTTCAACCACACAAAAAAGATCAGAGACAAATTTGTGCAACCTATTGGCACCATTGTCAACAGTAGAACTATAGTGTAATTCAAAGGAATACTCAGTTAGTGTTTTCTCATTTAGCATAAAACATCAAACATAAAAAGCTGCACCCTGTTCTGGTGCACTGTTTCCTTGCAACAATTAGGATGAAATCCATCCATCAGGCAAAAAATCTTACTTGCAATGTACATTTCTTTAAGAATGATGGAGAAAAATAATCTCAGTGAAAAGCTTGCTGGACCTTGTGCAGATAAAACTAATACAGATCTTGTTAGTGCTAAACAATCTGGATAAACAACGTATGATAAAAATCACAGGTCAGACAAGGCAAAGGGATGTTTAGTTGTGATGATCACACTGTTCATGACAAATAGCAGCAGACTTGATTCAAAGTGATTTGCTGTGAACCTTTATAAATATGTTCACATTTATACTGTTACATCAAAGAACTGAAAGAGTTCTGGCAATTTGTGAACCTAGAATGTTTGGAATTATCAGAACACAGCAACAAGTGGTTCATATCTCTTGGACCAGTAGCAGGCAGAAATTTGTTGATTTTTGAGGCATATGTTCTACCCAAGAAAAGTACCTCACATTGTTAAAAACATCTTTAACCAGCCTCAAAACAAAACTGTAGTTTGCTTTTACTTGTAAACAAATAGACCCCTTTCAGGAGGACTTGAGGAAATTGAATCATCTGTGATTGAAGTTGTTTTGCAAATCCATGCTATTCAAGAAAACTTTGCAAAATGGCTAAGGGCAGAGAGAGTTTGTCAAATTAGACACATCGATGATCCTCCACTGTTTGCTTGAGGATGGGGAAATTAGTGGAGAATGCTTTCGAGAATTCTTTTTCAACATCACTGGGTTGCCTGGATCTATGTAAACTAGCCTTTGAATGCAGCCTGAGTGAACCTTCAGAGGAACATGCCAGAGAGGAATGACATACAAAGTAGCATTGACAATGCCAAACAAAATTGCCACTGTGTGAAGGACAAGAATTATTATATTGATTGAATGGATAAACACAAAATCAACAATCTGCCTGATGACGTCTGAGCTGAATGCACAAGAAGTACCGGTTTCTGAAATGCATTTCAGAGGACAGAGAGAAATGTTGATCTAATTTGATCAACACGAGTTCCTATTGTGACCACCTGGCAGCAGGAATCTTTTCAATAATGAACTCAGTCTGGTACGGTGAAATCCCATGACTTGGTGCTCTGCAAAAATGGCCATTTTGTTTATGCAGGTAAATTTTGATCTCAACTGTACACCTTTTGTACATCAACTGTCGATAGACCTTACAAAATATGTTTCAAAAAGAACAATACAAAGGGAGGATTGCACTACAAACTGCATAATGATGAGAGGGCAGGCCCTTCTAAAGAGAAACAGCTGCTTAATGGGAAGTATTGCCATATTTAGTTTCATTTATTACTAATGCTGTAAGATATTATGATTAGCCAAGTATTTTTTTACAGTTTTAACGTTAGGTTTACAGGTTGATTTGTATAGTTGATGTGCTTTTCAATAATCTCTCTTCATGGCAGCATGAAGTGTGGTGGTTTATATGAACGCTGGGCTGTGGTACGCCTCCTTCGTTATCTCCCAGTGTCTCATATAAAGACAATAAAAAGATGGCCATATTTTTCAAACTCACACCTGTGTTTCCTCTCCCCCTCCCCCTCCACCCACCTTCATTCATCCATCCATCCATCCATCCATCCATCCATCCATCCATCCATCCATTCATTCATTCCTCTGGCTTCACAATTCATAACCTCTCAGTCCTTTTGTCTCACACCTTCAATTTTAATCTCTGGACTTTGTTCCAGTCATCTGCCATCTGCATTAATTAGGCATCAGTCTAGACTTGCATTAGTTGACATTTTGGCCTAATGCATGCTTGCATTGTCTGCCCTTTAATTCCAATAAACGAATCATTGGGAATACCTACATATTGCTCCAGAGGTTTATCTGGTCATGCTGGAAAGAGCTCATATTAAATTCATTCTCCCAAAATGATTTAAAGTTTTGGAGCCACTCATTTTTACATCTGCTGCTATGACTGGAAACGTCACTGTTCTAGCATCATTAGAAACTATACATCACAAATGACCAAGGGCGTCCCACCAGAACATGCCTTCAGATTCATCTCACTACGCTGCACCCCTTGATGTACGCATCCCTGTCAAGAATCAAGTAGTATATATTTTCATGTCATTAAACTCATCTTTAACTTTCCCTTTAATTTTAAAATCACTGCATTTTTCATGACTGCTGCTTGTGGCATAGATGCTTTTAAAGCTTCGCTTTTCTCACAGCTTGTCAGCTTCAATATTATGTGACTTTCTGTTTAACAGTTGTCCTTGCATTGGGGACTACTTGGCTGACAATATTCTGGCTAGTGCTCCAGGGCTTAGCCGCACACACAGCGGCTGTGTTTAGTTGGAGCATTTTACTAGTCGAAACTGGCAAATTGTGATGGATGTTTCTCCATCACGCCGATAGCACCTTTTCCCAACAATCTCACCTTTTGTGCCAAACCTTCTCACGTGACCAGTGCTTAATATCCCAGCTTTCACCTTTACTTCTGTTTTGTGCCCATATACAGTGTTAATACTAGCAGTATTCTGCAGCTGAGATCCTTTAGTGAGTTTGGAAGCCATCTACTTGATTCATGAAGGTGCCAAAATTACAGTGACAGATTCTTCAGCATTAATAGTTATCACACATGGTCACAGCTAGTCACTGGTTTCTGCTACTGAATTTGTAACCCTCCACAATCTCTGAAGATTAAAGTACATCTGCAATCTCTCTCACACCCCATCGAATGGAACATCTTTTTCCCAGCATGGTAGCTGGGCTGTCTGCACATCCTACCAAGCCTGCCTCAACATCAAAGACATTGCGCACTTGAACAGGTTTGGAGCAGGAATACTGTCACCCTCATCCTTGATTTCAACAAAGTTTTATGCCCTGAAGAACATCAATATCTGTCCTACATAAGAAATGGAGGGCTCTCACCATTATCACAAATGTCAATACTCTCTCTGGAGCCAGAATGAATCTGAACCACCATTTTATGTTATTTCTGATTAGGTTACATGGTTTATACTCAGCGAACCATATGCAATCTTACCCCCCACAGTACGCACAAATATATACATATGCACACACACACACACACACACACACGTGTACGCACACACATGCACACAAATATGCACACACACACAAACACGCAGACACACACATGCACACACACATGCACGCACATGCACAAGCACATGCGCACACACACGCACACTATTTCCTGTGCTCAAATCTGAATTAAGACTGACAAGTTTAAAGTTGCAGTGATCAGAGATCTCATATAGCAGTGGTGATGAGAACCAATTTTAAGAAGGGAATGTGATAATATAATGAAATGACTACGATAGAATTTTATTTATCCCAGGAGGGTAATTGGTCTGCCGACAGTCATAAAATACAACACAATACATGAAACATGAAATTAAAGTGACGAGTGTAAAGTCCAGGATTGGGGTTGTGCAAAGATTGGGGCGGGAGGGGAGGGGTAGGGGGGGAGGGTCACTCGACCCCATGACAGAAAAAGGAGTTGTACAGTTTGATAACCACAGAGGTAAAGGATCTTGTGGTGTTCTGTGCTGCCCAATAAGAAATGTTTGAGCAAGTTTGTAGTATATTTAAGCCAATAGCTTACTCACTGAGAAGCATAATGGGGTTATGTTAGGTTGTTTCCTAAGATCATGTTAGGAAAGGCAATAATTAGATTTCTGAAGTATTTAGAATGTCAGGCATAGAGTAAAGATAAACATAGGATGTTCAAAACCAGGCTGAGGTCAATAAAACTGATCATAGACAAGACCTTAATGACACAATTTCTAATGATTCGGGGGTGGGGGGGGGTGGTTTTCCAAAGAAGAGGAAGAAGTCTGAACTCTTTGAAGGTTACATGGAAACATAGAAAATAGGTGCAGGAGTAGGCCATTTGGCCCTTCGAGCCTGCACCGCCATTCAATATGATCATGGCTGATCATCCAACTCAGTATCCTGTACTCTACCTACTATCAAACCCGCCGACAAGGGAGGTGCCGTGGTAGTCTGGCGCGTCGATCTCTACAAAGCGGAGGCCGCGCGCCAACTCTCGGACACCTCCTCCTACTTACCCCTGGACCATGACCCCACTGACGAACACCAGGCCACCATAACCAACTTCATCAGCTCCGGCTCCCTACCCCCCCGAGCCTCCGACCTCATCGTTTCCCAGCCCCGCACGGCCCGATTTTACCTTTTCCCCAAAATCCACAAACCCGACTGCCCTGGCAGACCCATTGTCTCTGCCTGTTCGTGCCCCACCGAACACATTTCTACATACCTTGACGCCATCCTATCCACCTTTGTTAAATCCCTCCCCACCTATGTTCAAGACACCTCAGACACTCTCCGTCGGCTCCGTGCATTCCATTCTCCAGGTCCCCATCCTCTCATCTTTACCATGGACGTCCAGTCACTCTACACCTCCATCCCCCACCAGGACGGTCTCAAAGTCCTCCGGTTCTTCCTCGACCAGAGGAGCAACCCATACCCGTCCACTGACACCCTCCTCCGCCTAGCGGAGTTGGTCCTTACCCTCAATAACTTCTCTTTTGATTCCTCCCATTTCCTCCAAACACAAGGCGTAGCTATGGGCACACGCATGGGCCCCAGCTACGCTTGCCTCTTTGTTGGGTACATCCTTGTTCTTGGCGTACCAGGGACCCATCCCCGACCTCTACCTCCGTTACATCGACGACTGCTTTGGTGTCACCTCCTGCACCCACACACAACTGACTGACTTCATTCATTTCACCACCAACTTCCATCCGGCACTCAAATACACTTGGAACATTTCCGACATTTCCCTACCATTCCTTGACCTCACCATCTCTATTGCAGGTGATACACTCCTGACTGACATCCACTACAAACCAACTGATTCCCACAGCTGCCTGGACTACTCTTCCTCCCACCCTGCTTCCTGTAAGGACTCCATCCCCTATTTCCAATTCCTCCGTCTACGCCGCATCTGCTCCCAGGATGAGGTGTTCCACACCACGTCATCACAAATGGCCTCATTCTTCAGAGAACGGGGAATCCCCTCCCCACTATTGATGAGGCTCGCACCAGGGTCTCCTCCATACCCCGCAACACTGCCCTCTCTCCCCATTCCCCCACTCGCAAACAGGGCAGAGTCCCCCTGGTCCTCACCTTTCACCCCACCAGCCGGCAAATACAACACATAGTCCTCCGCCAGTTTCGCCACCTCCAACATGACCCCTCCACCCGCCACATCTTCCCATCTCCCCCCCTGTCTGCCTTCCGCAAAGACCGCTCCCTCCGCAACTCCCTTGTCAATTCTTCCCTCCCCTCCCGCTCTACCCCTTCCCCAGGCACTTTCCCTTGCAACCGCAAGAAATGCAACACTTGTCCCTTCACCTCCCCCCTCCACTCCTTTCAGGGACCCAAGCAGTCCTTCCAGGTCCGACAGAGGTTCACCTGCACCTCCTCCAACCTTGTCTACTGCATCCGCTGCTCCAGATGCCAGATGATCAAGCGGAGGCTTGGCGATCGTTTCGCCGAACACCTCCGCTCGGTCTGCAAAAACCAACCCGACCTCCTGGTGGCTCAGCACTTCAACTCCCCCTCCCATTCCGTATCCGACCTCTCGGTCCTGGGCCTCCTCCACGGCCAGAGTGAGCAACACCGCAAGTTGGAGGAACAGCACCTCATATTCCGCTTGGGGAGTCTGCATCCTTTGGGCTTGAAGATTGAATTTTCTCAATTCTGTTAACCCTTGCTGTCTCCTCCCCTTCCCACCTCTCCCTCAGCCCTCGGGCCCTGGCATTCCTCTCTCTCTATCTCCCTCCCCCACCCTAGTCGCACTAGCTTCTCATTTTCACACCACAAACAGCTTACAATGGCTTGTTCCCTTTATCATTGATACTTTTTTGCATATCTTTCATTCATTGTTCTTTATCTCTCCACATCACCGTCTATATCTCTCGTTTCCCTGATCCCTGACCAGTCTGAAGAAGGGTCTCGACCCGAAACGTCGCCTATCTCCTTCGCTCCTTAGATGCTGCTGCACCCGTTGAGTTTCTCCAGCTTTTTGTGTAACCCTCGATTCTCCAGCATCTGCAGTTCCTTCTTTAACAACTCAGCATCCTGTACCTTAGGTTAGATATTTAAATATATAAATAAATACATAAAGATATAACTCAATCAAAAAATAAAACAAGTATGAAAAACTGCAAAGAAATGCAGATCACTGATGAATTATTTCAAAAATTAAAAACGTATTTAATCGTTGTGGTATAAACTATAAAATGCTGTAAGTGGTGTGAATCACTAACATACTTTGGGTCCTCTCAGTTATCCAAGTATTGAAAGAGCCGTCTTGTGCAAAAAATCGACCACTGTTCTACGAGGTTTCCTTTGTGTGCTGTCCCCATCTGAGCTCTAATTAAGTGGGTGACTAGGCCCACATGAAATTTAGATTCAGGGTACAGGTCAAACACACACAAGGGTGAACAAGGGCAGCATGTTGGCGCAGGGGCAGAGTTGTTGCCCGACAGTGCTTACAGCGCCAGAGACCCAGGTTCGATCCAGCTACGAGTGCTGTCCATACGGAGTTTGTATGTTCTCCACGTGACCGCGTGGGATTTCTCCGAGATCTTCGGTTTCCTCCCACACTCCAAAGACATACAGGTTTGTAGGTTAATTGGCTTTTGTATATGTAAATTGCCCCTAATGTGTGTAGAATAGTGTTAATGTGCGGGGATTGCTGGTCGGCGTGGACGCGGTCAGCCGAAGGACCTGTTTCCGCCCTGTATAAAACTAAATAAAAACTAAAAAACTTCACTAGCTTGGTGGCATCTTGGTGACAGTCCTTTCAGGTTAGGCAGAGGTTCACTTCTCCAACCTCATCGACTGTATTCGTTGTTCACGATGTGGACTCTTATACATCAACGAGACCAAATATAGACTGGGCGATCATTTCACTGAACACCTTCACTCAGTCCGCCTGGACTTACCTGATCTCTCGGCTGCCAAAACTCTTTAACTCCCCTTCCCTTTCCCACACTGACCTTTCTGTGCTAAGCCACCTCCATTGTCAGAGTGAGGCTAAATGCAAATCTATTTTTCTACTTGGGCAGCTGACTGACAGTGGTATGAATATTGATTTATCTCACTTCAAGTAACCCCTGAAATTGCTCTCTCTCTATCCCTCCCCAACCTAAGTTGCACCAGCTTTTCATTTTCACCTAGCAAACTGCTATCAATGGCCTATTTCCTTTATCATCGTTACATTTTTTGCACATCATTCATTTCTTCTATATCTCTATCCAAGACTGTCTATATCTTTTGTTTCACTTTCCCCTTACTCTCAGTCTGAAGGAGGGTCTCAACCCTTAACGTCACCCATCCCTTCTCTCCAGAGATGCTGCCTGTCCCGCTAAGTTGCTCCAGCATTTTCTGTCTATCTTTGGTGTAAACCACAATCGGCATTTCCTTCCAACACATGCCTATCTTTTAATCTTTTCCTTGGTTCACTCACTAATGTGTTGCCCAGAGTGTATAGTCTCTGCTTAGGGAGTCTGGTGTTGAGCATGTGAATGATAAGGGTTATTCGGACCTTGGCGTTGGGAATGATGATCTGGGAGTGAACATTAACTTTGGTTCACGCATCCTGCGAAGGATTTTCAAATGGGAATATTTGTTATACCTGCGTTAGGTAGTCCAAGTCTTAAAGGCACACAGGGAGGACCAGAATCACTGCTGAAGTTTGCCATAACCTTTGTGCTGGGTTCTAAGTTTGATCTTAAAAGACTCTTCTCCCCAGCAGTACTGTTGCCCTGAAGGCATTCATAAATCTAATCATCGATGCTGACCTTCATTGAGAGGTGGACCTCAAGATATTGGAAGCAGCCCACATTTCCAGCACCATATTGAGTAACTTCATTGTTAGAGAGTCTCGTAAAGCACAGACAATGTTAAACAGTGCATTCAGAAAGTATTAAGACCCCTTCACTTTATCCACATTTTGTTGCGTTACAGCCTTATTTTAAAATTAATTTATTTCTGGTCTCATCGGAGAACTGGGAAGGGGATGGAGAGGGAGGGAAAGCCAGGATTACTTGAAGTTAGAGAAGTCAACATTCATACCGCTGGGTGTAAGCTGCCCAAGCGAAATATGAGGTGCTGTTCGTCCAATTTGCGCTCCATGGATGCTGTCTGGCCTTTTCAGTATCTCTGGTATTCTCTGTTTTAATAGTAAGATTAAACGAGAACTTACCAGTTTGAAGTTTGATCTTTATATTATGAGGAGTCGAGTTGAGGGACTACGTGAATAAAAGCCCGTACAGCCGTTGGTGCGTCAATCTTCAAAGCAGCGGAATGAATTCACAGCTAACAATGACCGAAGTATAACGGTAAGATGATAAAACTAGAACTACCAGATGAGATCTATGAGGGTGGAGCGGAGGGGACGTAGTCCCTCAACTCGACTCCTCATAAAATAAAGATCAAACTTCAAACTGGTAAGTTCTCGTTTAATCTTACTATTTTACTTCGGAGTCACGTGAGTGACTACTTGAAGACTTCAAAGCACTGTGAATTCACGCCGCAGACTCATATCCGACGTTCACACTGCCTGGATTGACTCAAAAGTCGTTAACAATCAATCATGCATCAGTAATACATTTGTTAAATGAAATAACAGTTTATTTACAAACAAATCATAACAAACCCCTCTAACTCAGGGGAAAAATGTAACAGTACTGACACCAGAATCAGCAAACACCCCGAGCCTTGAAATCGGCTTGTGATAAAACCTCTGAAAAGTTAGCTCACTGGACCATCCTGCGGCCGCGAGGACCTTGAAATCGTTTGCACCGACACCTTACTGTGCGTTTTATTGTGACTAATAAACAAAGCCAACTCTGTTCCTCTCAGAGGTTTAGTAATCTCAATGTAACGAGATAAATGTGAGACTATACAGAAGCGATCATCTGTGGGGTATGCTGAAAACACAATCTTACATCCTGTCATGCCTCTTTTATTATGTTTAAGCAAATCATAGACATAAAATATAATGGCATCAGCCGACACATGCATTCTATCTAGCCGTAGCTTTTGCAATGTTTGTACACGTTGGGCTGAAACCAACACCATAAGCATGACCACCATAGTTAATTTGGCTATAGATAGGCTTGTAACCGGAGCCCACTGGCGAAGAACCATAAGAACCTCACTCACATTCCAAATCCCGGCATACCTGGGTTTAGGAGGATTAGAATTGAAAACTCCCTTCATGAATCGTGAAATAACGGATGTAAATAAGAAGACAGAGCACTTCTGGCTGAATTAATCGCACTGTAACTTAATTTTTTGGTCAAAATAAAGAGTTGGCAAACTACAATACATCCGTAATCCCTGCAGTGTGATATACAATATCCTGCTGTAGGCAGAATTGCTCCCACTTCCTTATATAGGTGATATATTGCTGCTGTGTACTATCATTGCAGGCCGACGTGAGAACATCCACCGTCCGATGAGACAGTCCTCTCCCCAGGTATGGCCTCCTTAAAATCTGCAAATTAACAGATCAATACGATCCTATAAAGGATGTTGATCCCCAGTGACTGGATTTACCAGTAGATTTTTATTCTTGGGAATAAGCATGTAAGGGAAACCATGCTCGTGTAGGCCAATCTGGCACTACCAATACCCCTGAAGCGGAGTCCTCCTTGATCTTTTGCAAACATCTGCTGATGAGACAGAATGAAGGAAATACACACACAAACATTCCTCCCCCAATGCAGAGAAAATACATCCACTGCTACTGCCCCAGGACCCGGCTACCATGAAACATATCCAGGTAACTGATGATTTAATCGAGATGCAAACAAGTCAATATCTGGCAATGCATACTGATCAATCATTTGGTTAAATACATCCTTTCAATGTTGTCATTAAACTGACGTGACCTCTTCCTGGCAAATAAAGTGCTGAAAGCCAGATATTTTGGTCAATACACCAGCTCCAAATCTGGTTAGCCAGTCTATCACAAGACTGACTTAACTCCACCCATGTGGTTTACACATGCCACTGCTGTGGTGTTGTCAATCTGACCTGCACACACAGATCCCTCCTTGTAGAACAATAAGCTTAGAGCCCATACCAGGTGCCCAACAACTCTAAATAATTAATCCCTCTTAATTGAGGAAGCGATGTCTCATCCACATTCCATCTGCCTCCACAACTAGAAGACATATCTGTTGCACCCCAACCCAGTGCACTTACATCAGTCTGTAATATCAGTGACGGTGATTCCACCAAAACCTTCCTTAAATTTTTTGAAACATGTACTATCCACCATTGTATGTCAGCAATCGCCCCAGCTGACAACTGCATAGGCCTATCAAAATGGCCCCTTTGTATTCTCAGTGCCTGTTCCTTTGATGGTTGTAATTGTTGATAATGCAGAGGACCATACTGCACAGCTGGAAAGGCTGCAACAACTTCCCAATAAAACTGGCTACTTGTCTAATCGAAGGCCGTTGATCTCCAACGAGATTAAACACAGTCCTCAATTAACTGATTCAATTTATCCCTGGGCAAAGTTACCAACATGTGATTGGAATTAATGGTAAATCCCAGATAATCAATAATTTGGACTGGTGATAATTTAGATTTATCTGGGTGAATAACAAATCCCATTTGTTCAAAAGTGATTTTAACAACTGAAACTGATGATTGAGTTTCAGCATGAGTCTTTCCAACAATCAGAATATCATCTAAATAGGCCATTACCACATGCCCCTGAGCTCTAAGTAATGCTAACACAGGTTTTACCAATTTAGTAAATAATCTAGGAGCTGAAGTTAATCCATTCGGCAATGTCCTGAATTGCCACAGCTCAGTCATCCAAATAAATTTCAAATATCTCCTATCATCACCATGAATAGACACTGCGTAATACGCATTCTTTAAATCAATGGTTGCCATATAATACCCTTTGGACACTAGATGTTTGCCCGTGGTAAAGTTCTCCATTTTGAAATGCCTATAACAAACAAATTTGTTCAAATTCGATAAATCCAGAATAATTCTACATCCCCCAGTCTTTTTAGATCTGGGAAATATACTTGACAGAAATTGTTGACTTTGATAGACAGAAGGCTCAATTACCCCTTCTTATGTAACAACTGAATCTCTGCTTGAATAAGCACATTTTCGTCATCTGAAAAATAAGTTTACAACTAGGAAAATGTTGATTAGGTAGACTGTCATAGTAAAATCCAATTTTTCACCCCTTCAATACACTAAGTATGAACAAATCTGATGTCAACTGCTGCCATTGTTTGAGAACAATTTTAACCTTCCCAATTTGAACAGGAACATCAGTTAATTCATCGTCTGTCAATGTTATATTCCTTACCAGCATCTTTCCTTGCGGCCTTGTTGTCCTCGACTTCTTGTAGAGAACCTTTTTTGCCTTGCTTCCAGCTGGCTTAATGAGGGCCATGGTTATAACAACCGTATAACAGTCTTTGACCCTTTTTGCAAGGTTACCACCAAACAACAGATTTCGTGGTGGTACACTGGTCGGTTTGCACAACTCGCCAAATTCGGGTTAGCACTGGCCTAATAGCGGCCCTCCCGATATTATTAATTTCAAAATGTATTACAAAGGAGTCCCAGTTCATCCTGGTGTGCTTCAACCATATCATTTGTATAAATAACTTTCACCACAGCTGTAATACCTGCTTACAACAGTTTAAGCACTTTTTAAAAACTTCATCTCCTGGGCCCTAGCAGGCAAACCCATCTATGCAAATTTGGTGATTAACCACCGGTACCTTCAGGAGATCACAATTAACAGGAGCTTTATAGTTTTTTGCTACTTCATCCATAGCTAGCTCCTGTAACTGGTGGGAGAGCATATACTGAATCCTTCGGCCAATTCTACATCAATCGCCTTTCCTGCCTCTCTACACTCAGCAAACTTCCCAGCAATGTTTGGAATTACCTCCAACCGAACACCTTTACTGCTCTCCCCCAGCATAGAAACAGTGTCAGCAAACAGCCCTGACAGAACATCCTCCTCACAGGCAGGATAGTTCTGCAGCCCTGAAACAGGTGCTGCTAGCACAAGCTCTCCATCAGCCTGGCTAGGGCACCACTCCTCCTCAAGGAGCTGGAACATCCTACTCACAGGCAGGATAGTTCTGCAGCCCTGAAACAGATGCTGCTAGCACAAGCTCTCCATCAGCCTGGCTTGGGCACCACTCCTCCTCACGGAGCTGGTCCCCGTCAAGCATTCTTTTGTAATAGAATCTCGACGTGGGAGAGCCGTGAGCAAACAGACTCTCCTATGGAGGGTATAACCTCCAGGCCCGACTCATCTACGGGCCACAGAGACTTGCCAGTGGCCTTCCGCCCTACTGTGCAAGCCTCCACTGCCCCCCGGCAGTGGGTCCGCAACCACTGGCTGTGTAGCCAGCACCGGACCAGGTGTACCAGACGGGCCTCCATCCTCAACACTCTCCTGGTCACTCTCCTTTCTACCCCCGGAGCGCCTCGCCAACACCTTCTTCACTTTCTGCAACATATCTACCAAAACTCCCAACCGTCGCAGAAAATGACCTGTGGTAATATTTTTTCAACAAACCTTACCTCCGTTTAAACTTGTTAACAAAGAACTGCAGATGCTGGAGAATCGAGGGTGAAGTCTGAAGAAGGGTCTCGACCCGAAACGTCACCCATCTCCTTCGCTCCTTAGATGCTGCTGCACCCGCTGAATTCACTAGCTTTTCATGTAACCCGTTTAAACTTACCGCTCGGAGGAGCGCTGCTGCTCCAACCGGCCGACTGCACCAGCGTCTGACGTCATGACGCACCAACGGCTGTACGGGCTTCTATTCACGTAGTCACTCACGTGACTCCGAAGTAAAATCTTAGATTTCCAGCATTCAGTATTTGGCGTTTTAGTTTTTTTTTTAACTTTACTGATGAATAACTTTCCATTGATGTTTGGAGTTGAATAAAATATTTTTCTCTACCCTTTGCTCCCACTTCAAGTAGGTAACATTTGCTAATAGATTGAACACCAGTAATCAAATAAGCGATGAATGCATAACACAGTTTGAGTTCCTCGTGAAATGTTTTCAGTCCTGACAACATTCCGAAAGGTTACAAAATTTTGAAATATCTGCGCTGTTATTTGCTTTCTTTATAATGAAGTTAAAGTTTGACATTCAACCTTCAGGGGAGCATGGTGCCTGGGGTCATATTGGGTAAAGACATTAATGTTTCACACTGTTTAGATTGTGCAGGGCAGCATGGTGGTGCAGCGGTAGAGTTGCTGCCTTACAGTGTTTGCAGCGCCGGAGACCCGTGTTCGATCCCGACGGCGGGTGCTGTCTGAACGGAGTTTGTACTTTCTCCCTGTGACCGGATGGGTTTTCCACTTTTACACTTAAGGGGCTGTCCCACTGCGGCGACCTAATTGGCGAGTTTGTAAGAGTTGGCCCTCGACTCATACTCGCAGCATGGTCGACACGAGGTCCTAGGAGGTCTTTGTAACTCTCCTTCATGCTCGAGAGTAGTCCCTCATACTCAAGGCCTCAGCTAGATCGCGGCATATATTTCAACGTGCTGAAAAATGTCCACGAGTAAAAAAAAGGTCGCCATGGAAAATATCCATTTTTTTTACTCGTAGTAGGTCGGCATTTTAGTCGTAGGTAATAGAGGGTAGTCAAAGGTAATCGAAGGTAGTCGTAGATAGTCTTCAACATAGTCGAAGGAGGTCGAAGGAGATCGCCTTCACTCTCCACTATTCGGTGTCCAATTTTTCCGAAGCTAGTCGAAGCTAGTCTTCAACATAGTCGAAGGAGGTTGAAGGAGGTCTTCTACATAGTCGAAGGAGGTTTCTACATAGTCGAAGAAGAACTCTCCTAAACTCTTCTAAACTCGCCAATTAGCTCGCCGCAGTGGGACATCCCCTTAAGTGTAAAATTGTCCCTAGTGTGTGTAGTCTAGTGTTAATGTGCAGGGATCACAGGTCAGCGTGGTCTCGGTGGGCTGAGGGGCCTGTTTCCGTGCTGTATCTCTAAATTCTAAGCAACAATTAGTTTAGATTATTGTCATGTGTACCGAGGTACAGTGAAAAGTTTTTGTTGCATGCTATCCAGTCAATGGAAAGACAATACATGTTTACAATCGAGCCATTTACAATGTACAGATACATGATAAGGGAATGACGTTTAGTGCAAGGTAAAGTCCTATCAAGGATATTCTGAGGGTCACCAATGTGGTAGTTAGTAGTTCATTGTAATGCATAAAAATGTTTCTCTTCATTGTAAATGTAAGATTCTATATGTTGGTTCACACCAGTGGCATCTTTTTGGCTTGGTCACAATAGTCAAAAGCTAGAACAATTACACATTTATGCATGAAGCGTTGTTAGAAACCACGTTGAAGATTTTCGAAAATCAAAAGAAACTGAAGATGCTGGAAACATATTATAGGTCAGACAGCATCTGTGAACAGGGAACCAGATAACATTTTATGTTGAAAGAGAGTGTTCAATTTGAAACATTAACTCACAGGGGTGATGAAAATGATTGATGAGGATAGGCAAGCGGATATTGTTAGCATGGATTTTAGTAAGTCATTTGATAAAGGCCATCATGAAAAGATGATCCAGAAAATGAAGATGGATGAAATCATGATGACTAGGTCACTTGGATGCAAAACTGGCTTACCCATAGAAGATAGAGGGCAGAGGATTCTGGCTGGAGGTCTATGACCAATAGTGTTCTGCAGAGATCTGTGCTGGGACCTCTGTTATTGGTATTGGACATGAAGGTAGATGTGATGGTAAGTAAGTTTGCAGACAACACCAAGATTGGTGGAGCTGTGGTGAGTGAGGAGGGCTGTTGGATGAAAAAGTGGCATTTAGATCAGTTGCACATGAGCAGAGAAATAGTAACATTAAACGAGAACTTACCAAGTTCGAAGGTTGATCTTTATTTTATGAGGATTTGCAGTGAGGGATTTCGTGAAGACCCCGCCAGCACGCATGCGCGACATTCTTCAAAGCAGTGGTGTGGAATCACAGATCGCACCATGACTGGAAATAGTAAGATTAAGAACGTAGAACATACCAGTTGACCTTATGATAGAGGGTGGGAGCGGAGGGCACGAAATCCCTCACCGCAACTCCTCATAAAATAAAGATCAACCTTCGAACTTGGTAAGTTCTCATTTAATCTTACAATTTTACTTCGGAGTCACATGAGTGACTTCGTGAAGATTTCAAAGCTCTGTGATTTCACGCCCTGGACATCGCCCATGCTATCACACTGCCGCAATACTGATGGAGGAAGGTAGTTCATGCATTCCAGACTGAACAGGCTGAAAAATATTGCACAGTTATTAACACAAATAATAACAAAGCAAAAGACCCCTAATTCGGGGACAAATCAGGCACAGAGCGGCTCCCAGCACGGCTTCCGCAAACGTTGCGGGGGCAACCAGCGGCTTATTGTAGAACCGCTGCAAGGTTGCTTCACTGGCCCAGCCCGTGGTGGCGAGGATGTGGTCCATGGGCACCTCCATGGCCCTCGCCGCTGATGTCGCCCAGCCCTGGTCGAGTGAGATTTAAAAATGTTAATACCTATTCCTGCTGCACTCAACACCGCCCATGAGCCACCTTGCGACAGTCTGCACAGTCACCCGGTGATGTAGAGAGTTGTGGCTGATGAGGAGCCCCTGCTCCATCTTCCGGATGGTTCCTGTAGTGCGGATGTAGAGGCGGAGATGGGTGACTATGCAGAGGGTGGCATCAGTGGGGTACGCCCGAAACTCTAACTGCAGCCCACGATCCCCAGGTCTGTGCTGCTTCAATAGGTCCTGGACAAAGAAAGTCAACTGTGCAGGGGTGGAGACCATGCTATCCAGCCGCAGCTTTTGTAATGCCTGGACTCGTTGAGCTGTAGTCAGTGCCATCAGCATCACCACTTTGATCCAGTTGAATTTTCTGCAATACCCGACTGATGAGGCAGAATGGGGGAAATGCGTAGCAAAACCATTTCCCCCAATGGAGAGAAAAACAGCCATAGCTACTGCCCCAGGGTCTGGTTCCCAAGATACATACGTTGGTATCTGATGGTGCAACCTGGACGCAAAGAGGTCAATATCTGGTGTGCCATAGTGAGCTATAATTTCAGCAATAATTTGGGGATTCAACATCCACTCGATGTTATCATTGAATACCCGTGACCTGGTGTCCGTCGCTGTATTGAGCGTCCCGGGCAAATGGGTCGCTGTGATCCAAATATTTCTCTCAATGCACCAGTGCCAGATTGTGTTTGCCAATTCATCACAAGATGACGACCTGATACCACCCATATGATTGATATAAGCCACCACCGTTGTGTTATCTATTTGGAGGCGGACATGCAAGTCCCGTGAGTTAGTACAGTAAGCCCGCAGACCATGGAAAGTCCCTAATATCTCCAGATAATTTATCCCTTGTGTCTGGAGGAGGGTAGACCCGTGAGGGTCCCATCTGCCACCACAACTGGACATGGTGTCAGTTGCACCCCAACCTTGTGCGCTTGCGTCAGTCTGTAGCACGCCGGATGGGTTGCTAACAATGATGGGTCTGTGACACTCACTAAAATTGTCAATCCACCATAGTAGCTCAGCTCTAGTCTGATGTGGCAACTGTATTGGTCTATCAAAGTGCCCAGCATTTGCTTTTAATGCTGCAATCTTTGCTCTTGGTAAATTTTGGTAGTGTAACGGTCCGAATTGCGCAGCTGAGAATGTAGCTACTAATTTCCCAATTACCTTTGCCGTTTGTCGGATAGTCGGAACCCTGGCGCAAGCAAGGATGTATCACACTTCTTTTATGGCTAAAGCTTTGTTGGTCGGGATAGTGATCATCATTAAGGTTGTGTCAAGGCGTGAAACACAGGTAATCCATAACTTGAGAGGGGTGCATGTTGGATTTGTCTGGATGGGTTACAAACCCTAACGTCTCGAATAAAGATTTGGTCGCTGTAACTGCCAGCGTAGCCAATAGGAGGGTCTGACCCATGAAAAGGATATCATCTAAATATGCCATGACGATATAATTTTGTTGTCGGAGGAGTGCCAATATGGGTTATACTAATTTGGTAAATAGTCTGGGGGCTGTGGTTAACCCATTGGGTAATGCTTTGTATTGCCACAACTGTCCCTTCCAGACAAACTTCAGGAACTTCCTGTGCGATTCGGTGATATATATGTATAGTATGCATCTTTTAAATTGATGCAAGCCATAAAGTACACCGGGTAAAGCATCTGCTTGGCTGTTTCGAAGGTATCCATTTTAAAATGGGTATATTGTACAAAAGTGTTCAACTTGGTTAGGTCTATGATAATCCGACACACCCCATCTTTTTTGGTTTTTGTGAAGATGTTGGACACAAACTCAAGTGGTTTGTGCGTCGTTTTGCCAATCACCCCTTTGGCTGCTAGCCGTAAGATTTCAGCATGTCCCGCCTTTATCTCATTCGGAGAGAGCGTAAAAAGTCGCTGAGGTGCATGCTGTGTAGGGGGAAGTTGACCATCAATAAATTCTATGACATAACCGTGAACACTTTGTAGAATAAACGTGTCTGTGTTGATTGCATCCCAAGCACCACTAAATGTCCGCAACTGTCCCCCGACTTGTGCGGGGAGAAGTGCTACTGCCTTAGAGGAACCAGACCCCCTTACCTCCATGGTTAATGGCGGGTCCTGGCGTATGGCGTTTTGGGGGGACGCTGCGGTGCTTGTCGTGATGGTGGCCGCATCTTCCATGCGGGCCACTGCAGGCCTTGCCCTAAAAAAGGCCGCTGCGGTTGGGGAAGTGGAGGCGGATAGGTCCTTGGTGTCTTATCCGGCTGGCGCGGTTTCCAAGTAGTGTATGGTTGTTGATGGTGATATGGGTGAACTTTAGCCGGGGGAGGTTTCATAAGGCCCACGGTCTTGGCCTCCTCGTCGAGTATTTGACTTGCTTGGAGAGGTCTTCCCCAAACAGCTGATGAGGTGGTGGAGTGGTGGAGGGATGGCACAACCCTGCAAATTTCGGGTTGAGGGTGGGCCGGATGGAGCTCTTGCGCAGGCAGTTGATTTCAAACTGGGCGTTGCAGAGAAGGGCCAGGGCATTCTGCTGCTCGCTGGTCACATTATCACCATCGAGGGTCTTGGCATATGCCGTAATGCCCGTAGACAGGAGCTTCAGGATCCGCTGGAGACGGACATCCTGCATCTTGGTGGTCGTGCTCAAGTTTCCCCAGATCTGGGCATTAACCGTTGGAACACTGAGATTAATGCAGTTCTCAGGTGGTTTGAATTCGTCCATGAGTACCTGACCCTGAATCTGGTGCGTGGTCAAGTAATTAATGGTGCCCGCCAGTTTGCGGTGCAGTGGCTCCCAGTGTGGGTAGCTGTGGCAAAATTTCCCACGACATCCAGCAGGTCCGCACCTAGGACTGGATCTACGGCCTCTCGGCATCCTGGTTCGTCATCGCCATCAGCGTCCAGCAACTTCTGGTACGGCTGGCTGGAGAAGACGATACGCTGGGCGGTCTCCTGGCGTGGCTGGTGGAGGCCCGAGACTCCCGTTCATCCCGGTCCATATACCGTCGGACTAGTTGCTCCACCAAGAGCTCCAACCTGGCAATGCGACCGTCCCCGCTACTCGCGGCGGACAAGCCGACTTCCCCAGGCTGCAAATTCTCTGGGGCTTCTACCAGCGGACCACACCTCCATAAGATGCAGACTAGGGTCTGAAGGTAGGTTGTCGTGGGCTACTGCTCCTACAGGCACATACGACTCCCGCACGGACTTTCCGCTAGTCGGCCTTCGAGCGGACTGTGGCGGTCCACCTGCCTGGTAGGAAGGCAGTGGAGATGAGTCGGCGCCGGTCCCCGGTACCTGGCCCCCAAAGTCCGTGCAGGCTTACCTGCACTATCGCCCAATCTTCTTCCTGGAGGCGCATGGTTGGCAGCTGCCTGAGCTAAGCTAACCGACCATCTACTGCTGCCACCGGCGCCCTTGACATAGCCTGACGCGGCGTTATGCCGGCAGCACCTGCTCCTGCAGGGCTGCTCCTGCTCCTGCCAGACTGCCCTATGGGTGATGTGCAGTGTTAGTTTTCTGCCACACATAGCGTTTTGCATTTAGGCCAAAAACTTCCATTTTAGTCTCATCAGACCAGAGCACCTTCCTCCACATGTTTGCTCCACATGGCTTTCTTCTTGCCACTCTTTCATAAAGGCCCGATTTGTGGAGTGCAGGGCTAATAGTTGTCCTGTGGACAGATTCTCCCACCTGAGCTGTGGATCTCTGCAGCTCCTCCAGTTACCATGGGCCTCTTGGCTGCTTCTCTGATCAATGTTCTCCTCGCCCGGCCTGTCAGTTTAGGTGGACAGCCATGTCTTGGTTGGTTTGCAGTTGTGCCACACTCTTTCCATTTTCGGATGATGAGTTGAACAGTGCTCCGTGAGATGTTGAAAGCTTGGGATATTTTTTTATAACCTAACCCTGCTTTAAACTTCTCCGCAACGTTATCCCTGACCTGTCTGGTGTGTTCCTTGGGCTTCATGATGCTGTTTGTTCACTAATGTTCTCTAACAAACCTCTGAGGCCTTCACAGAACAGCTGTATTTATACTGAGATTAGATTACACACAAGTGGACTCTATTTACTAATTAGGTGACTGGATTTTATTTAGGGGGCAATTGGTTGCACTGGATTTTATTTAGGGGTATCAGAGTAAAGGGGGCTGAAGACTTTTGCAAGCCACACTTTTCAGTTTTTTAAATGTAAAAAAAATTGAAAACCATGTATCATTTTCCTTCCACTTCACAATTATGCGCCACTTTGTGTTGGTCTATCACATAAAATCCCAATAAAGTACATTTACGTTTGTGGTTGTAACGTGACAAAATGTGGAAAAGTTCAAGGGGTATGAATACTTTTGCAAGCCACTGTATATATATATATATATATATATATATATATATATATATATATATATATATATATATATATATATATATATATATATATATATATATATACATATATACACACACACACATATGTACACACAAAAAACAAACAATAGTAGTGCATGGAATGTAAGTGAAAGGTATACAGTTACTGGCAAGCCCCTTACCAGCATTGATGCACAGAGGGATCTTGGGGTTCAAGTCCACAGTTGCCTGAAAGTGGCAACAAAGAGAGAGAGAATAGTCAAGAATGTATATGGTATGCTTGCCTTCATCGGTCAAGGCATTGAGTGTAAAAGTCAGGAAGTCATGTTGCAGATTTAGAAAACTTTAGTTAGGCCGCATTTGGAGTGATCCCCCTATAACAGGAAGGACATGGAGACTCCAATAATGCGCAGAAGAGATTTATCATAATGGTACCTGAGTTAGAGGGTATTATAATGTCATAAATGGTAGGAGTAGAATCAGGCCATGCGGCCCATCAATTCTACTCTGCCATTCAATCATGGCTGATCTATCTCTCCCTCCTAACCCCATTCTTCTGCCCTCTACCCATAACCTCTGATGCCTCTTAGTTATTAGAAAAGTTGGACAAACGGATTGTTTTCTTTGGAGCATTTGAAGTTGTGGGTGAAACTTGATAGAAGTTTATAAAATGATGAAAGGAATAGTAAGATTAAACGAGAACTTACCAGTGTGAAGTTTGATCTTTATTTTATGAGGAGTCGAGTTGAGGGACTACGTGAATAGAAGCCCGTACAGCCGTTGGTGCGTCAATCTTCAAAGCAGCGGAGTGAATTCACAGCTAACAATGACTGAAGTATAATGGTAAGATGATAAAACTAGAACTACCAGATGAGATCTATGAGGGTGGGAGCGGAGGGCACGTAGTCCCTCAACTCGACTCCGCATAAAATAAAGATCAAACTTCAAACTGGTAAGTTCTCATTTAATCTTACTATTTTACTTCGGAGTCACGTGAGTGACTACGTGAAGACTTCAAAGCACTGTGAATTCACGCCGCAGACCCAAATCCGACGTTCACACTGCCTGGATTGACTCAAAGTCGTTAGCAATCAATCATGCATCAATAATAACATTTGTTAAATGAATAACAGTTTATTTACAAACAAAATCATAAGAAACCCCTCTAACTCAGGGGAAACTATAACAGTACTGAAACCAGAATCAGCAAACACCCCGAGCCTTGAAATCAGCTAGTGAGAAAACCTCTGAAAAGTTAGCTCACTGGACCATCCTGCGGCCGCGAGGATATGATCTATTGGCACGTCCATCGCCCTTGCCGCGGAAGTTGATGCCGCCCTGGTGGAATGAGATTTGAATTTATCAGTATCAATTCCAGCACTTGCCAGGACCTGCTTTAGCCACCTTGAAATTGTTTGCACCGACACCGTACTGTGTGTTTTTTTGTGACTAAAACAAAGCCGACTCTGTTCCTCTCAGAGGTTTAGTAAACAATGTAATGAGATAAATGTGAAACTACACACAAGCGATCATCTGCGGGGTATGCTGAAAACACAATCTTACATCTTGACATGCCCCTTCTATTATGTTTAAGCAAATCATAGACATAAAATATAATGGCATCTGCAGACACATGCATTCTATCTTGCCGTATCTTTTGCAACGTTTGTACACGTTGAGCTGAAACCAACGCCATAAGCATGACCACCTTAATAGTTAATTTGGCTATAGATAGGCTTGTAACGGAGCCCACTGGCGAAGAACCATAAGAACCTCACTCACATTCCAAATACCGGCATACCTGGGTTTAGGAGGATTAGAATTGAAAACTCCCTTCATGAATCGTGAAACTAACGGATGTGTCCCTACTGTATGTAATTCTGCATTCATAGGTAAATAAGAAGACAGAGCACTTCTGGCTGAATTGATCGCACTGTAACTTAATTTTTGGTCAAAATAAAGAGTTGACAAAACTCCAATACGTCCGTGATCCCTGCAGTGTGATATACAATATTCTGCTGTAGGCAGAATTGCTCCCACTTCCTTATATAGGTGATATATTGCTGCTGTGTACTATCCCTGCAGGCTGACGTGAGAACATCCACAGTCCGATGAGACAGTCCTCTCCCCAGGTATGGCTTCCTTAAAATCTGCAAATTAACAGATCAATACGATCATGTAAAGGATGTTGATCCCCAGTGATTGGATTTACCAGTAGATTTTTATTCTTGGGAATAATCATGTAAGGCTCCCTAGCCATTTGTAATACAACAGGAAACCATGCTTGTGTAGGCCAATCTGGCACTACCAATACCCCTGAAGCAGCTTTTGCACAACATGATGGAGGAAATAATACACAAATTCCTCCCCAATGCAAGCGAAAACGCATCCACTGCCCCAAGATCTGTTCCCCCTGATTTAATTGATTTAATTGAGATGCAAACAAGTCAATATCTGGCACTGAAACAATCATCTTTGGTTAAATACATCCTGATTTAATCATCACATTCAAGCATTAAACTGACGTGACCTAGTGTCAGCTACAGTGTTGAAACTTCCTGGCAAATAAAGTGCTGAAAGCCAGATATTTGGTCAATACACCAGCTCCAAATCTGGTTAGCCACTCTGTCACAAGACTGTGACTTAACTCCACCCATGTGGTTTACGTATGCCACTGCTGTGGTGTTGTCAATCTGGACCTGCACATGCAAGTCCCTGCTTGTAGAACAATAAGCTTTGAGCCCACACCAGGTGCCCAACAACTCTAAATAATTAATCCCTCTTAGTTGAAGAAGCGATGTCTCATCCACATTCCATCTGCCTCCACAACTAGAAGACTTATCTGTTGCACCCCAACCCAGTGCACTTACATCAGTCCGTAATATCAGTGACGGTGGTTCCACCAAAACCTTCCTAAAACTTTTTGAAACATGTACTATCCACCATTGTATGTCAGCAATCGCCCCAGCTGACAACTGCATAGGCCTATCAAAATGGCCCCTTTGTATTCTCAGTGCCTGTTCCTTTGATCGTTGTAATTGTTGATAATGCAGAGGACCATACTGCACAGCTGGAAATGCTGCAACAAACATCCCAATTAACCTGGCTACTTGTCTAATCGAAGGCCGTTGTTCTCCAACGAGATTAACACAGTCCTCAATTAACTGATTCAATTTATCCCTGGGCAAAGTTACCAACATGTGATTGGAATTAATGGTAAATCCCAGATAATCAATAATTTGGACTGGTGATAATTTAGATTTATCTGGGTGAATAACAAATCCCATTTGTTCAAAAGTGATTTTTAACAACTGAAACTGATGATTGAGTTTCAGCATGAGTCTTTCCAACAATCAGAATATCATCTAAATAGGCCATTACCACATGCCCCTGAGCTCTAAGTAATGCTAACACAGGTTTTTACCAATTTAGTAAAATAATCTAGGAGCTGAAATTAATCCATTCGGCAATGCCCTGAATTGCCACAGCTGAGTCATCCAAATAAATTTCAAATATCTTCTATCATCACCATGAATAGACACTGAGTAATACGCATTCTTTAAATCAATGGTTGCCATATAACACCCTTTGGACACTAGATGTTTGGCCGTGGTAAAGGTCTCCATTTTGAAATGCCTATAACAAACAAATTTGTTCAAACTCGATAAATCCAGAATAATTCTAATCCCCAGTCTTTTTAGATCTGGGAAATATACTTGACAGAAATTATTGACTTTGATAGACAGAAGGCTCAATTACCCCTTTCTTATGGAACGACGGAATCTCTGCTTGAATAAGCACATTTTCCTCATCTGAAAAAATAAGTTTATGACTAGGAAAATGTTGATTTGGTAGACTGTCCTTCAATTTTCACCCCTTCAATACTACTAAGTATGAACAAATCTGATGTCAACTGCTGGCATTGTTTGAGAAACAATTTTAATCTTCCCCAATTTGAACAGGAACATCAGTTAATTCATCGTCTGTCAATGTTATATTCCTTACCTGCATCTTTCCTTGCGGACCTTGTTGTCCTCGACCTCTTGTAGAGAAACCTTTTTGCCTTGCTTGCCAGCTGGCTTAAATGAGGGCCATGGTTTTAACAACCTCATGACAGTCTTTGACCCTTTTTGCAAGGTTACCACCAAACAACAGATTTTGTGGTGGTACACTGGTCGGTTTGCACAAACTCGCCAAATTCGGATTAGCACTGGCCTAATAGCGGCCCTCCTGATATTATTAATTTAAAAAATGCATTACAAAGGAATCCCAGTTCGTCCTGGTGTGCTTCAACCATATTGCTTGTATCAATAACTTTCACCACAGCTGTAATACCTGCTGACAACAGTTTAAGCACTTTTTTAAAACTTCATCTCCTGGGCCCTAGCAGGCATATCCATCTGTGACCAAATTTGGTGATTAACCACCGGTACCTTCAGGAGATCACAATTAACAGGAGCTTTATAGTTTTTTGCTACTTCATCCATAGCTAGCTCATGTAACTGGTGGGAGAGCATATACTGAATTGCTTTGGCCAATTCTACATCAATCGCCTCTCCTGCCTCTCTAGGCTCAGCAAACTTCCCAGCAATGTTCGGAATTACCTCCAACCGAACTCCTTTACTGCTCTCCCCCAGCATAGAATCAGTGTCAGCAAACTGCACTGATAGAACATCCTCCTCACAGGCAGGATAGTTCTGCAGCCCTGAAACAGGTGCTGCTAGCACAAGCTCTCCATCAGCCTGGCTTGGGCACCACTCTTCCTCACGGAGCTGGTCCCTGTCGAGCATTTTTTTGTAATAAAATCTCGACGTGGGAGAGCCGTGAGCAAACGGACTCTCCTATCGAGGGAATAACCTCCAGGCCCGACTCATCTACGGGCCACAGAGACTTGCCAGTGGCCTTCCGCCCTACTGGCAAGCCTCCACTGCCACCCGGCAGTGGGTCCGCAACCACTGGCTGTGTAGCCAGCACCGGACCAGGTGTACCAGACGGGCCTCCATCCTCAACACTCTCCTGGCCACTTTTCCTTTCTACCCCCGGAGCGCCTCGCCGACACCTTCACTTTCTGCAACATATCTACAAGAACTCCAAACCGTCGCAGAAATTGACCTGTGGTAAAAAATTTTTAAAAACCTTACCTCCGTTTAAACTTACCGCTTGGAGGAGCGCTGCTGCTCCAACCGGCCGACTGCACCAACATCTGACGTCATGACGCACCAACGGCTGTACGGGCTTCTATTTACGTAGTCACTCACATGACTCCGAAGTAAAATATAAAGGGGAGTTAGTCAGAACCTTTGTACCTCTCAGGTCAGAGTGGCAAGTTTAAAGGAGATGTATGAGGCATGACGTTTGGACAGAGAGTGGTGTTTGGCTGGAACGTTGGCTGCCAGGGGTGTGAGTAGGAGCAGATTGTGATAATGAGGTTTCAATTGGCACGTGATAATGGAGGGATATGGATTACATGCAGGTAGAGGAGATTAGTTTATCTTGACATCATGTTCAACATTGACATTGTGGGCCGAATAACCTATTCCTGTGCTGCACTGTTCAATATGTTCTACATGTCTCACTTTCAACTGATGCCGCCTGCCCTGTTGAGTTGTTCTAGCTTTTTCTGTTTCTTTTGTATCTTAGAACTGGTTTAATATGCAACGTGAGGGATTCCATGTAGGTATGTTACAAAAGTTACCTTCAGCGGTGCTGCAGTTCCGCCACTGGCTGTGTGTGCGACTTTGGCACCTTTGAGAGGGGGGGCGGGTTTAAAATGCCGTTTTCTCCAGCCTGTTGAAATCGATCTGTGTCAGGCTGTTGAGCTGCTGAAGAAAAATCGCTCCGACATCCGTTTTATCAAGTTTTTTTAAAACAGCGCAGGATAATTTAATAGCAGCAGCAAAATAAAAATTGTCTTCTAAAGCCGTCAATGCCGACAATGGGACGGATCTCACGTACGGGACAAAGCAAGGTAAGCCGTTTATTTTTACCTATAAACGTGCTTCTTAGGATGCCTTATTCAAAATTTACATTGCGAAAAGGTGATTTAGGCCCCATACGAACTGGCAGTGTTTTCCCCGCCGATATGGGGTTTAAATTCACCGCAAATGCAAAGTTCCAATCGATTGGGTTCCACAAAATCCGCAAAATCATCGCAAGATGATTTAAATGGCCATGAATTTATGGGAATTAAACACTAAATTCCTTCCATTTGGCCTATAAATTCATGACAATGAGATTTCAAAATCATGTTATATTGTGAATTCTTGTGTGAATGTTATTTGGACACTTAGGCTGTTTAAAAATGTTAACCTTTTCTTAAGAAATGGATAGATGTTTAGATCTAGTAATTGAATTTGGTAATTAGCTACAATTAGGTAACTAACTAATTATGTGCTTTAATTTCAGGTCATCCAAGTAAGATTGTTTCATATTTGTTTCAGAATGCTTCAATCTATGATAACTGAAAATTTCATTCAGTTCTCTTAATTTTTAAGAAGGTTATGGGCTTTTGACTGTCCTTGATCACAGCTTTTGAGTTAAGTAAATGGAAAAGCAATAGGGAACAAGATGCTAATTTCCGAGTATGAAAATGGCCATAACTTTTTTAATACTGAAGATATGAAAGTGAATTAGGTGTCAAATTAAACTTCCTTTTATGCATTATCTGATGGGATAAATTGCAGACTTGATTTTTTAAATCTCAAAATTTTGTAACATTGCTAATCCATGCATGACACCCCTTGTCCCATACTGGCTGTCTCTTTCCATTAGCACAATATATTTTAACAAGATGCAAATATTCAAATTATGATTGACAATTCATCATAGAGACTTCACTCCTGACATTGAGCAATTTGTATTGCCTTCTCTTTAGGAAATGGCCAGGACACTGAGCCTGTTTATTCTAGGCTGCCATGGACTTTTTCAGAAGCTACCCGTCGGATGGAAACATTCAAATCAAAATGATGAAAAAGGCAACATTTTATTGTCTTGGAACTTAAAGGGCCTGTCCCACTTACGCGGCCTTTACAGGCTACTGCCAGCACCCGTAATAGGTCGCCGAAATTTTCAACATGTTGAAAATTCAGCGGCGACCAGAAAGACGCTACGACTCTTTGGAGATCTCTCACGATCATAGGAGATATGGTCATGAGAGGTCTCCTATGGTCATGAGAGGTCACCCACCACATGCCGCCAGGGGTCGCCTGCATGGTCGTGAGAGGTCTCCTAATGTCATGAGAGGTCTCCAAAGAGTTGTAGCGTCTTTCTGGTCGCCGCTGAATGTTCAACATGTTGAAAATTTTGGCGACCTATCGCGGGTGCCGGCAGTGGCCTGTAAAGGTCGTGTAAGTGGGATTGGCCCTTTACCTCTACCTTTAAATGCATCACAAGCTCACGCAGATAATGATAGTGATAATGGATTGTTTTGCAGAATACCTAAACATTCAAGGGTGCGGACTGAAGGGCTATGGCATCGCTGCATTGTTTTAAAGCAGGCATCTCATCCCCTTGTCAAATTGGGACACAACATGAACACACACAAATATGCACTGAGAACAAACTGACCTTGTCTAAAGACACACTAAACCCGTGGTGTAACGGAGGTTAATATTCTTGTAATTAAGCGACCAGCACTTATCCATTATTCCACAGCATGGCGTTAATCTAACTGATAATTGAAAATACTATTACGTCACATCTCATTGCCTACCACTGCATTTATGCTGGAGATCCTGGCAACAGGTCTCTTATGCAAGTTGACTCCAGGGCTTTTTTTAATAAATGGAAGGAACTGACTGCCATGAGAGGATTGATCTTGTCTGAGGATGAATTATACAAACAGCAGGAGCAATGCCACCAGGTTGATACAAATGCTGTCTGCCATTGTAAGTAGCCAACACAGGGGGTGCCAAGAGGTTTGAGATCTCATTGAGGCAGGTAATACATTCAGTACATTCTTGTCATGGTTGGACTTCACTTTGTATGCCTGACACAGAGATTACGAGTATGCTGCCAGAGCTGACACACTGGGAAGGAGAGTTTAAGAAGGAACTGCAGATGCTGTAAAAATCGAAGGCACACAAAAATGCTGGAGAAACTCAGCGGGTGCAGCAGCATCAATGGAGCGAAGGAAATAGGCAACTTTTCAGGCCGAAACCCTTTTTCAGACTCAAGCTGGGAACAGTGGGAAGGAGAAACCTTCTTCTGGGTGAGGAGCACTTTAGTAATCTCAGCATCTTTCAGGGGCTTGTGCTCTGACTGTTAGCTGCTAATAATGGTTGCAGCATGCTCCAAACTCCACTCACACTCTGCCTCATGTACTCCTCTGAGATACTGAAAATACAGAACGTGTTCAGAATGGTTCCGAGGCCATGAAGTTGAGTGCAGCAGTGATGTTGAACCTGACTTCAAAATCATTTGGCAAAATAGTAAATGGACAGATGCAAACCTCCCGAGGCTGCATCAGTCAATCAGCATTGTGATGACTGACTTAATGACCTTTGGACGGCATGGTGGCACAGCAGTAGAGTTGCTGCCTTACAGCACCAGGGACCAGTTTGTAAGTTCTCCTTTTGACCTGCATGGGTTTTCTCCCACAGTCCAAAGACAAATACGTATAGGTTTGTAAGTTAATTGGCTTGGTATAAATGTAAATTGTCCCAGGTGTGTGTAGGATAGTGTTAATGTGCGAGGATCGTTGGTCAGCGCTGACTCAGTGGGCCAAAGGGCCTGTTTGCGTGCTCTATCTCTAAACTAAAGTAAACATTATTCTCTGCAGATATCACCCATTGGAGAGGTTTTGTTAGGGTATTGGTTCACTTGAGACCTTGGAGAAATAAGTAGCCACTGTGAATGGTCTCTTCCCAATCTGGACTGATGTCTTATTTTCTGGAATGTACATCAAGCTGTCTTACCTGGTTCCAAATATGAAGGATGGCCCATGATACAACTGTATATCCAAGCAGGCAACCAGCATTGGCAGGCCCTTGAGCTTTAGATCCTGAACTAGGTTTGGCTTTAGACAGCAGAACAGCTGAAGTAGACTCATAGTGTCTACTACACGAAACAGGCCTTTCCATCCACGATGTCCAAGTTAACCCCTTTGCCCATCTATACTAATCCTATATGCCCACATTTGCACTGTATCCTTCAGTCCATAACCTGCTTAAGGGCCTGTCCCACTTTCATGAACTAATTCACGACCTCTGCCGAGTTTGCCCTTGACTCATACTCGCAGCATGGTCATCACGAGGTCGTAAGAGGCCGTAGGAGGTCGTAGGTAGGTTGTAGCAGGCCGTGATGCTAGTCATTGGTACTTGTGGCATCAAGTAGGTCGGGGCCTTTTGTAGCATGATGAAAAATGTCCACAAGTAAAAAAGGTTGTGAATTAGGTCATGAAAGTGGGACAGGCCCTTTAAGTGTCTGTCAAAATGTCTTTAACAAGCAGTACTAAAAATTGTTTAAAAAACACATTAAGATAAAGTGAAATATCTACACTATTTATCACTTTACTCAGAATTAACAATCCATTTGCATTGTACATAATTGACAACCAGCCTTGGGTGTGTTTGGGGCCCAGATATATTTCACAATCAGCAACTCTCTTCAATATCTCTGCTGTTTGTCATTGGGAGCAGATAAGGAATCAGAGACCAGCTGAAAAACAAGTGACAAAAAGCCAGCAATTTTCCATGGGATATTGAGTGTGGGGATGGAAGTACATGTGGAGGGTGTGTAGGAAGGAACTGCAGATGCTTGTTTACACCGAAGATAGACACAAAAAGCTGGGGTAACTCAGCCGGTCAGACAGCATCTCTGGAGAGAAGGAATTCGTGACGTTACGTTCAACCAAACAACGTCATGGAAAACTGAGCGGTCTAAGTGGTGAGTGAAGAAGAAGTGGAATAAAATGTGACCAAATTTCACCCTGTGAGATTGGGAACAGGGGTTGCATGCACCATTAATTTCGATAAGTTGTGATAGTGGGGGTCAGAGAGGCAAGTAATGATCAAATTCTGAAGCATATAACTTGCATAGTCATTAACACTCGGGGATAATAAAATAAGGCAATTGCATTTCCATGCCAATGATTCTGTTTATTAAAGAACCTCAGGCGTGACACAATTGGTAGGATTTTTATGACACAAATTCATCTTGGGTCGATGATGCTAAAGGCTGGCTTTTGCACTTTCATTCCATTGGTTTTACTTGGAAAAGCAAAGTGTAGACACTGGGATGGGTCTTCTCTCCAAGGATGCTGCCTGTCCCACTGAGTTATTCCAGCTTTTTGTGACTATCTTCAAAGTATAGACGCTATTGCTAGCAATGTTACAGAATTTCGAGATTTTAAAAATCAAGTCTGCAATTTATCCCATCAGATAAACCATAAAAAGAAGTTTAATTTGACACCTAATTCACTTCATATCTTCAGTATTGAGAAAGTTATGGCCATTTTCATACTCTGAAATTAGCATCTTGTTCCCTATTGCTTTTCCACTGACTTAACTCAAAAGCTGTTATCGAGGGCAGTCAAAAGCCCATAACTTTCTAAAAAAATAAGAGAACTGAATGAAATTTGCAGTTATTACAGATTGAAGCAACCTGAAACATTGTAGCTAATTACAAAATTCAATTACTAGATGTAAACTAGTGGAAGGTAAGATCAGAAGTTTCCGTTCAGGTTTCTTAAGTGGGACAGGGGCATTAAAAGGCGTACACAGCAGTGCAATGTATAGAGAAGCTGGGCTGTCAGAAATACCATTTTTGTCATTAAATGGCAAATCAGCAAGGTCTTGTCCCTTCTCTCAGGTGGACATAATATTTCCCATAGCACAAGTCTGAAGATGAGTGTGCGCTGTATTCTGTACCCTGAATGACATTTGTACGTAGTAAACATTTCAGAGAACATCAGAGACCTTTTTTCAACCAGTGTTTTTTCCACCAGGGAGGTCTTACCTTCCACTACCTGCAACCTCCGGCAACCCCCTTCAGCTAGCATCGCAACCGGCTTTGACTAAAAAATTACCGATTTTTAAAACGGCAACCTATTTTTAGTCGCAGCCAGTTTTGAATTTTTTTAAATAATCGCTGGAACATAGAAGAAGCGGAAGCATGGGACGCAAAGTCTCGAGACATTTACGTTCAGGTTTCCTAAGTGGGACAGGGGCATTAGGAAACCTGAACGGAAACCTTTGTAGACCTTGCGCCACACCCAAAGTGTCCGTGAGGTTCCCAGTTGGTTTGATCACTCACCCTAATGGTGGAAAGTGGTTTCTGCATAGCTGAGGCTTCTGCGATTATTTCAAAAAACCCAAAACCGGCCTCGACTACAAATAGGTTGTCGTTTGGTCGAAGCCAGTGGAGTGGGGTTGCTATTTACTTACAGGCAGTCGAAGGCAATCTCCTTCGCTGACCGACCATTTTGATTGGCTCATTGGAGTTTTCAGCAAAGATCCTGTAGGATCTTTGGTTTTCAGGACCTAGAAGATCCACCGGAAGTTAAAAAGCCCGCTAACTTTATTAAACTTCTTAAAACTGTCTCCATTTCTTCTTCCCCCCCTTCTTTCCCCTTCTCCCCCCTTCTCTCCCCCTTCTCTCTCCCCTTCTCTCTCCCCTTCTCCATCCTTCTCTCCCCTTCTTTCCCCTTCTCCCCCTCCCTCCCGCGCTCTCTAAATGACTTACCGTGTTCTGTGGCAGCCGTTTACCTTCCTCTTCATCGCGCAGACAGCGCTCCTCCGCTGTCCCTGGCCCCCACCTCCACAATGTGTTTGCGTGTGTGTGTTTGTGTGTGCGGTCTGTAGCAAAGAGATGCAGCTCATGCTTCGGTTGAGGCTTTCCAGGCAAGTGACCAAAGCCTCTGGCGACTCATAGAAACCTTGGGTGGGGCACAAGGTCACCAGAGGTTTCCGTTCAGGTTTCCTAAGTGGGACAGGGGCATTAAAAGGCTTACACAGCAGTGCAATGCATAGAGAAGCTGGGCTGTCAGAAATACCATTTTTGCCATTAAATGGCAAATCAAGGTCTTGTCCCTTCTCTCAAGTGGACATAATATTTCCCATAGCACAAGTCTGAAGATGAGTGTGAGATGTATTCTGTACCCTGAATGATATTTGTAACATAGTAAACATTTCAGAGAACATCCAAAGACGTACAGGTTTGTAGGTTAATTGGCTTGGTATTGAAATGTAAATTGTCCCTTGTGTGTGTCGATAGTGTTGGTGTGTGGGGATCGCTGGTCGGTGCGGACTCAGTGGGCCGAAGGGGCTGTTTCTGAGCTGTATCTCTAAATTAAACTAAAGTAAACAGGTTATCTGGCCATTACTCACAATGCATTTACTGAGAGTTTGCTTTACACTAATTGACTGCGGTGTTTCCCACAATGCAACTGATGTTGCACCTTCAAGAGTACTTGTGAACTGAAAAGCATGTTGTGAAATCTCAAGGCCAAGAAAGGCACAATATTCAGACAAACCTCTTCAATTTTGTTTCCAGCCTTTGTTGATATTGCAGTACACATAGGACAATGCCGAATAAAAGTGTTGTTCACAGTTAAGTACTGGCAATAACAATGGGACTTTTACTGCAACAGAAACAAATGAGGTGAGTGAAATAAAACAGGATATCAATGAAGTTTTCAAAATCACACCAAGGTTTAGCACAAGTTAACAGAAACGTGGCCTCAAAAATACAACCACAAAAGGCAATGCTGTAGATTGATCACATGAGAATTTACATGTGATGTATGTAAAATGAAAGTGGACTTTGTTAAAAGACTGTTAGGGGTTCAAGTTAAAGACAATGGTAAAGACTATAATGATGTTTATTCTGGCTAGCAGTGCAGTTTTCTGGAAGCTGCCTATTTTCTTTACTTCAAAGTGCAGTGTGTACACAATGTGCGTGAAAGCCTGCAGGCCCAACTTCATGAACTTTGCTTGCCTCTGGCGAAGTACTGTGTTTCTGGCAATGCATGCAATGAGAATCCACAAGCAGAAACCCATGCTTTGATGTTATACAACTGGAATATAAGTAGAGGAAAAAAAGCTAGATACAACATTGAAAATCATGTTTCCCATTCACAAACATGAGGATTATTTAATTTCAAGGAGTAGTATAAGGTGTAGGAAAGATAATGAGGAATGATCTGTCAAAATTTAAGGAAATCTTTCAGGAAGCCCATATGCAATCTGTGAATGAAAAAAGGGATGAAGAAAAATTTGTTGCTAGCAATGCCAACGTTGTTTTAAAGTGTGATTTTAAGCGCTACTGCATCGTTTCAAAGTTGAGATTATAATATGAAAGAATAGCTGAATAAAGAGGTTGTATGTGGTCTTTAGATAATACTGTAACCTTTTGGCAAAGGGCTTCTGTGGTAACTGGACATATGAACATTTGTTTAGCTTTTTAGACCTTGGAAGTGCTTGCATGATCTCCAAGAAATGAAATTAATTTCAGAATTTAGTATATGACCAAATATACGGTGGAAATAAAAAATGTCTGCCACTAACTCACAGTTGTAAGATGATCACATAGATGGTATAGACAGCCCCATATTACAAGGGGGGGGGGGGGGGGGGGTGGGGGGGGGGGGGGGGGGGGGGGGGATGAGGGAGGTTGACTATATGAGAGGGGTTGCCTATATGAAAGACATTGTATTTGTTCTATTCCTTGGTCCTGATTATAGTCCAGGGCCAGGTTTCAAATCAATTCAGGGTCAATGGATTCAACAATTATGCACTGTTGTTTGAACTTTAATATCTATATTGTGATATAGGGGACTCTATGCATATGTGAGGGAAAGGAACAGATGGTTTGGCTCTGGGGGTTATCTTTGGTTTGATGGCCCAAAAACGCCTCCTTCTGCGTTGTAATGAAATGTGAAAAACTTGGGATAATCACTTTGGATCTGACCTGCTGACACTGAGTTGTCGGCTGAGGCACAAAGCTATGACTCAAGAATGGTACGGCATAGTGGCACAGCAGCAGTGCTGCTACCTCACAGCGCCAGAGATCCAGGTTTGATCCTGATGATGGGTGCTGTCTGTACAGAATTTGTACAGAACTGTCTGTACAGAACTTCTCCCTGCATGGATCACATGGATTTTCTGCGGGCGATTCAGCTTTCTCCCACGTCCCAAAGACGTGCAGGTTTGTACTTTATGAGGCTTCTCAAGAGAGTCATGAGTCAAGAGTAGACACAAAAAGCCGGAGTAACTCAGCGGGACAGGCAGCATCTCTGGAGAGAAGGAATGTGTGACTGATTCGGGTCGAGACCCTTTTTCAGTCTGAACAAAGGTCCAGGGATGCTGCCTGTCGTGCTGAGTTACTCCAGTATTTTGTTTCTATCTTCGATTTAAACCAGCATCTGTAGTTCCTTCCTACACGAGTCAAGAGTGTTTTATTGTTATATGTCCCCGAGAGAACAATGAAATTCTTGCTTGCAGCAGCACAACAGAATATTTAAACAATTCTTTAAATTGCCCCTGGTATATAGGATGCAAAAGTCAGCTGAGGCACAAAGCTATGACTCAGCCGACAACTCACAATGTCAGCACTTCAGATCGAAAGTGATTATCCCAAGTTTGTCTGAAGAGGGGTCTCGACCTGAAACGTTACCTATTCCTTTGCTTCATAGATGCTGCCTCACCCGCTGAATTTCTCCAGCATTTTTATCTACCTTCAATTTTTCCAGCATCTGCAGTTCCTTCTTAAACATCCCAAGTTTTTCATATTTCGTTACAATGCAGAAGGTGGCTTTTTTGGGCCATTGCAACAATGTTAGCCCTCAGAGCAAAACCATATGTTCCTTCCCCTCACTTATGCCAAAAGTAATTTTACATAGAACTAGTGTACGGGTGATCGATGGTCGGTGTAGACCTGGTGGGCCAAAGGGCTTGTTTCCACAATCTATCTCTAAACTAAACTAAATTAAACCAAACTGTAGTTAGGAATTTTACAGCCAGTGGTTTCTCCAGCTATCCAATGACAAATGGCTCCAATACTGCTGGTGAGATCAGCTCCGTTGGTTGCCTTCAGAGGCATAATGATAGCAATAATCTGTTTGAGGATGACATTCCAGATCCTGTTTACTGCTCACATAAGTTATAAAACATTTAATTATATGAGGCACTGTGAAGACAGTGTGTGCCAAGCAATTTGCAAAACACATGGGATTCAGGGGAGTTCTAAAGAGTGTCTGGCCTATGCTATGGCCACAGCAGCACCACCAGTACGCACTTGACATTCTAATATTGCAACTATCATCAAAGCAGCATTCGTCTAAATAAAAGGAGAGCACAGACATATTGAAACAGGGAAGGCACATTCAATGGATCTGGTGATTCACAAGAAGTCATGCTCTGAAGAAGATATTGCAGGACCATTGGTATGAAAGTTTGCTTCATCAAAAGAGCTGAAGTAGAAATACTGAAAAAGGAATGGAATAGAAGCCTTCCAGGAGCTGAGTAGGAGGAAGTTATGCAAGTCACAGTTAGACACAAAATGTTGGGGTAACTCAGCGGGACAAGCAGCATCTCTTGAGAGGGGTCTCAACCCGAAACGGCACCCGTTCCTTCTCTCCAGGGATGCTGCCTGTCCCACTGAGTTACTCCAGCATTTCATGTCTATCTTCGATTTAAACCAGCATCTGCAGTTCCTTCCTACATATTGTTATGGAAGTCAGTGAATTTACCGTAAAGCCAGAAAAAAGATATTGCATGTGTAGGAAATTTTAAAACGAAACTGAATATACTGGGAATATTCAACAGGTCAAGGAGCAGCTGTGGAGAGACAACGTTAATGCTTAAGGACAATAACCTTCCATCATAACTGTTTATGAAAGATTGAATTACAGCCTTGGTTCAGAAATGATGATGGAAAAGGTGAGAAAGGAAAGAGACAGAGATGGTCCTTAAGAAACTGAGAGAAGCATGGAAATTAAACCAACTTTCAGTTACACGCTGGGTAAAATCTATCAAAAGTGTTGACTGTTGCATTGTTGGAAGGTGTAGAGAGAAGAGATGATATAAACCAAATGGGATGAGTACAGACATCATGGGCTAAATGACCTCCCTCTATTGGTGAATTATTCTATGATTGGATATAGTTTTCAAAGATTTGCCTTGTTCTTCCTGACTACAATTTGTTTGCTGATTTCTTCCTTGTCTTCCTCCTCCTCCGTCTGTTATTGATATTGCTCTTCATTTGTACAGTTCTTTTCTTTTCACTATAAAGCTGTATAATTTGCAGCAAGTGGAAAGAACTTTACAAGGGCGCATGGAAGGTGTTCAATGTTAAATCCAGGCATTGGATTCTTAGCTGAAGCTTACCAGTTGACAGTTAATTCAATATGAGTCCACCACATATCCATGTCACTTTTACTAAGGAGTTTCTTAGTAAGGTCATGAGACAGGATGGAAAAAGAATGACCTTGGTCTCAGAGGGTATTTCCCTATTTTTGCAAAAAACATTGTGCAACAGCCAACCACCCAATAAAAGGTAATATTTTAGTGGGCAACTGCACTGAATATCTTGCCCCTCGCTCAGGGCATGGTTTGGTGAGAAACATTACCTACTGCAATAGACAATTGCGATGGATCATGCCATCTGATTAGACATCAGTGGCCAGTCAATCAATCCTCTTGCCACAGGAGAATTGAATGAAATATTAACTCTTCCAAAAATGTTGTTTGTTTGATGCACTTTCGGACATTTGACTGGCTGATATGATACTTCGGAGTGCCTTGAAGGATAATGTAACTTTTACAGTGGCTTGCAAAAGTTTTCATACCCCTTGAACTTTTCCACATTTTGTCATGTTACAACCACAAACGTAAATGTATTTTATTGGGATATTATGTGATAGACCAACACAAAGTGACGCATAATTGTGAAGTGGAAGGAAAATGATACATGGTTTTCAAATTTTTTTACAAATAAAAAACTGAAAAGTGTGGCGTGCAAAGGTATTCAACCCCCTTTACTCTGATACCCCTAAATAAAATCCAGTGCACCAAATTGCCTTCAGAAGTCACCTAATTAGTAAATAGAGTCCACGTGTGTAATCTAATCTCAGTTACAGGTGGGAAAATCACAGCTCAGGTGGGAGAATCTGTTCACAGGACATCTATTAGTCGTGCACTCCACAAATCGGGCCTTCATGGAAGAGTGGCAAGAAGAAAGCCATTGTTGAAACAAAGCCATAAGAAGTCCCATTTGCAGTTTGCCACAAGCCATGTGGGGGACACAGCAAACATGTGGAGGAAGGTGCTCTGGTCTGATGAGACCAACATTGAGGTTTTTGGCCTAAATGCAAAACCATATGTGTGGCGGAAAACTAACACTGCACATCACCCTGAACACACCATCCCCACTGTTAAACATGGTGGTGGCAGCATCATGCTGTGGGGATGCTTTTCTTCAGCAGGGACAGGGAAGCTGGTCAGAGTTGATGGGAAGATGGATGGAGCCAAATACATGGCAATCTTGGAAGAAAACCTGTTAGTCTGCGAAAGGCTTGAGACTGGGGCGGAGGTTCACCTTCCAGCAGGACAACGACCCTAAACATACAGCCGAAGCTACAATTGAATGGTTTTTTGATCAAAGCATTTTCATGTGATAGAATGGCCCCGTCATAGTCAAGATCTAAATCCAATTGAGAATCTCTGACAAGACTTGAAAATTGCTGTTCACAGACGCTCTCCATCCAATCTGACTGAACTTGAGCTATTTTGCAAAGAAGAATGGGCAAAAATTTCAGTCTCTAGATGTGCAAAGCTGGTAGAGACATATCCCCAAAGACTTGCAGCTGTAATTGCAGCGAAAGGTGGTTCTACAATGTATTGACTCAGGGGGGCAGAATACTTTTGCACGCCACACTTTTCAGTTTTTTATTTGTAATAAAATTTGGAAACCATGTATCATTTTCCTTCCACATCACAATTATGCACCACTTTGTGTTGGTCTATCACATAAAATCCCAATAAAATACATTTACGTTTGTAGTTGTAACGTGACAAAATGTGGAAAAGTTCAAGGGGTATGAAAACTTTTGCAAGCCACTCTATTTTTTGACCTTCACCCCAATGGGAAACTTTGCAGTGGATACTTTATGTGGGTTATTCTGGAGTAGGAGAGAAAAAAAAAACCTTTCACAGTTTTCTTTTGTAGCCAAGATTGTCAGGTCTTGCGTATGATCTAGTTTCTTTTTCTTATTGGTTTTTAGTATTAGAGTTTGCATTCTTGTTTTATTTTGGTGTCTCACATCTCCTCTTGTTTCAAGCCCCATTTTCTGTCATGTCGTTTACCCTCATGTGATTGTTGGCCCTGCCCTGATGTGTTTCACCTGTGTCTCGTTATCCCCTGTTAGTCTGTATTTAAGCCCTTTGTGTTTTAGATCTCATTGCTAGTTCGTTGTGTATGCTACATGGTATCACCTTGTTCCAGCTCTAGAAATCTTGTGACCTCGACCATTGCCTGTTTTTCGACCACTGTTTCGATCACTGCCTGGTCCTAGATTATACTGTTGCCTTTGTTTTTGCTTACCTGTGTACCGACTTGGACCGATTAAACTCTGAAAACGGATCTGCCCAGTGTCTGAGCCTGCATTTGTGTCCTCCTCCTCGATCAGTTCTGATAACACGAACTGGCCCACAATGGACTCAGCGGGCTCTGATCTTTTTCGTGCAGCGCTCCAGAAGCAAGAGGAGCGCATCTCGCATTACGAGGGTCAACTCGCCTCGATCGTCGCCGGGTTCCGGGATCTCGGCGAGCATCAGCAGGGGTTCCAGGCAGACGTCGGTTCACAGGTGAACACTTTAAGTTCTCGGTTTGAACACCTGGTTACTCAGCTGAATTCTTTGTTTCTTGCTGCGGCTCCTGTGCCTGCCAAGTCTGTTTCCTTGTCTGTGTCTCCAGGGGCTCCGATGGCCACGGCTGCTGCAGCGTCTCCATTCGTCCACCTGGCAAGACCGGAACACTTTTTGGGGGAATCGGAGAAGTATAGACCTTTCTTGATTCAGTGTGGGCTGCATTTCGAACTTCAAGCGGCTTCCTTTCCATCAGAACGCTCAAAGGTAGCCTTTATCATCACGCACCTGTCGGGTAGAGCGGAGGCTTGGGCCACGGTGGAATGGTCTCGGAATTCTCCTGTTTGCCAGACGTCGGTCCTGTTCATGGAAGCGCTGTCTCGCACGTTTGATCACTCCAATCCTGGCAGAGAGGCTTCACAGAACCTGGTCTCCATGAAACAAGGTAATCGCTCAGTTATGGATTTTGCTATTGAATTTCGAACTGTTGCTGCTAAGAGTGGCTGGAATGAAGCTGCTTTGTTGGATGCTTTTTGCAATGGATTGTCTGAAGCTATCAAAGATCAGTTGGCGCCACTAACCCTGCCTTCCGACTTCGAGTCTATGATTTCCCTGGCTGTCCAAATTGACACTAGGCTCAGAGAAAGAGAGCGAGAGAGGAGATCGGCGGCAGTTCGGTCCTCCTCCCAACAGTGGCAGCAGCCTCGCCCTTCGCCTTCCGGTCGGGACTTCGTCCCTCTCGGCTGGTCCAGTCAGCCTACAGCGCCATCTGTCTCTTCGGAGGAGCCCATGCAGGTGGGACGAGCCAAACTCAGCCCAGAGGAACAGCAGCGCCGCCTAAGGGAGGGGAGGTGTTTTTACTATGGTGAACTGGGACATTTATTGAACAGCTGTTCAGTAAAAGACAAGGCTCACCAATGAAAGAGGACATTGGTGAGTTGTACCACTCCTATGAGCTGTTCCTCTCGTCAACTCACAACTGTACAATTGTTGGTGCATTCCCAGTGGCACTTCCTGCAGGCTTTGGTTGATTCTGGGGCAGATGAGAACTTCATGGACATTCGCTTGGCTGATGAATTGAAGCTGGAACGTGAACAGCTTCAAGATCCTCTGGAGGCTAGTGCACTGGATGGGCGCCTACTGTACAGGGTGATTCACCGTACTCAACATGTTCAACTCATCGTGGCAGTTAATCACTTTGAGACCATCAGTTTTCATCTCCTCGACTGTCCTCTTCATCCTCTGATTTTGGGGCTCCCTTGGCTGTCTTACCATAATCCACATGAACTGGGGTACTGGGAAGTAATTTCTTGGGGAAATAACTGTAAACTCATCTATCTGCATGATTCCTCTCCTGAGTCTATGAAGGATCCATCAAGGAGCAGTTTGCTGGGATCTTCCAGGACCACCCTCCGGCAGCCTCCCCGTTCAAGGGAGGGGGATTTTCCAAATCTCACCAAGGTTCCCTCATGTTATCTAGACCTAAAGGAGGTGTTCAACAAGGCCAAGGCCGCCTCTCTTCCGTTGCATAGACCATACGACTGCTGCATTGACCTTCTGACAGGTACAGCGCCTCCTAAGGGTCGTCTTTATTCCTTGTCTTCACCTGAGCGGCTTGCCATGGAGAAGTACATTGACGACGCCCTTGCTGCTGGGATCATCAGACTTTCCTCTTCACCTGCAGGAGCTGGATTATTCTTTGTGGATAAAAAGGATGGAACACTTCGACCCTGCATTGACTACAGAGGACTCAATTACATTACTGTTAAAAACAAATACCCTCTTCCTCTTATTTCCTCTGCATTTGTACTGTTAAAAGAAGCTAAACTATTCACTAAGTTAGATCTTAGGAATGCTTATCTGGTAAGGATAAGGGAGGGGATGAATGGAAGACTGCGTTTAACACACCCAGTGGTCATTATGAATATCGGGTCATGCCGTTTGGTCTTACTAATGCTCCAGCAGTTTTTCAAGGCATGGTTAACGATGTATTACGGGTCATACTGAACAAATTAGTGTTTGTGTACCTTGATGACATTTTGATTTTTTCTCTAGATGGAACTTCCCATGTGCAGCATGTACACCATGTGCTGGAACGTTTGCTCTTGAATGATCTGTTTGTGAAAGCTGAGAAATGTGAATTTCATGCTAACACTGTTCAATTCCTTGGTTATGTTGTATCACCTGATGGTATACAAATGGACCCGGGCAAGGTCATTGCTGTGGCCACCTGGCCTACACCCTCCAGTCGTAAGTGACTTCAGGGGTTCCTTGGGTTTGCAAATTTTTATAGGATTTATCCGGAACTTTAGTGTCACTGCTGCACCACTCCATGCTCTCACCACACCCCACGTGTCATTCTCTTGGTCCCCTCAAGCAGAAACTGCATTTATGAGACTCAAGTGGAGCTTCTCCTCAGCCCCCATCCTGGTTCACCCTGACCCGTCACTCCAGTTCGTGGTTGAGGTGGGTGCCTCGGGTGTGGGCATTGGGGCCGTACTCTCCCAGAGATCCTCCATGGATAGTCGACTACATCCCTGTGCTTTCCTCTCAAGAAAGCTTTCTCCTGCCGAGAGAAATTACAATGTGGGTAACCGTGTACTGTTAGTGGTTAAAACAGCCTTGGAGAAATGGAGACATTGGTTGGAGGATACCAAGCAGCCGCTTCTAGTTTGGACAGACCACAAGAACCTGGAATACATCAAGTCGGCCAAACGCCTCAATTCACGCCAAGCAAGGTGGGCTCTCTTCTTTAATCGATTTGAGTTTGTACTGTCTTACCGCCCTGGCGCCAAGAATGGCAAACCTGATGCTCTCTCCAGACAGTTTGATCCTGACCCATCCCCTAAGGTTTCAACTCCCATTCTGTCTGCTTCCTGTTTTGTTGCGGTAGTTACTTGGGAGATTGAGAAGAGAGTTTCCAAGGCAACTGCTGGTGTTCAGTCTCCGCTAATCGTCTGTTTGTTCCCGGGCCTCTTCGTTCATGGGTGATTCACTGGGCGCATGCGTCTCGGATCTCCTGTCATCCCTGTTTGTGGCCAAACAGCGGTTTTGGTGGCCTTCCATGGAGAGGGGGATTAAGGAGTACATCGCCACCTGCAGTATTTGTGCTCAGAACAAGACCTCACGTCGGCCCTCCTGAATCCGCTGCCTGTCCCCTCACGCCCCTGGTCAGAGATCTCCATGGACTTTGTCACGGGCCTGCCCTCTTCTGAAGGTAACACCACAGGCATGACTGTGGTGGACAGATTTTCTAAGATGGTCCATTTCATACCGTTGCACAAGCTTCCCTCCGCCAGGAAAACGGCAGAGGTCATGTTGTCTCATGTTTTTCGAATTCATGGATTTCCCAGGGACATTGTGGCTGACGGGGGGCCTCAGTTCGTGTCCAGGTTTTGGAAGGAGTTTTGTTCTCTGTTGGATGCCACGGTCAGCCTTGCATCTGGTTATCACCCGGAATCCAATGGACAGACTGAACGCCTTATTGGAATGGAGATGGGACTGCGGTGCTTGGTGGCACAGAATCCTTCAACTTGGAGCAAACACCTTATTTGGGTGGAGTATGCACACAGACACACTTCCTTGCTCATCCTCCGGTCTCTCTCCATTCCAGTGTGCCTATGGTTATCAACCGCCATTGTTCCCTGCTGTGGAGAAGGAGTCCAGTGTGCCCTCCACTCAGGCTCTCATCCGTCGCTGTTGTAAGGTTTGGAATGGGGCTCGTCAGATGCTGTTACAAGAGGATGGCTGATCGTGGAAGAACACTGGCTCCAGTATACTCGCTGGGCCAAAAGGTGTGGCTCTCCACTCGAGACTTACCTCTGAGAGTGGAATCCTGGAAGCTGTCTCCTCGTTTTGTTGGTCCTTTCCCCATATCGAAGATCATCATCCTGTGGCGGTTCATCTCAAACTATCCCGTGCCATGAGGGTCCACCCTACTTTCCATGTCTCCCGACTGAAGCCATTTAAGGAGAGTCCTCTGGTCCCTGCCTCCACACTCCCTCCGCCCCCCCCGGTTCCTTGATGGGGGTCCAGTGTTTACGGTCAGCCGGTTGCTTGGGATGCGCCGGCGTAGTCGTGGTTGTCAGTATCTTGTGGATTGGGAGGGTTATGAACCTAAGGAGTGGTCTTGGGTGCCGGCTCGCAACATATGCAACCCGGAACCTATCAGGGAATATCGGCGCCAACATCCTGACGATCCTGGGCCGTGTGGAGGGTCGGGGGGGGGGGGGGGGGGGGGGGGTGGTGGTTACTGTCAGGTCTTGCGTTTGATCTAGTTTCTGTTTCTTATTGGTTTTTAGTATTAGAGTTTACATTCTTGTTTTATTTTGGTGTCTCACATCTCCTCTTGTTTCAGGTCCCATTTCCTTTTTAATAATATTTTTATTAGAAGTAATCCATCATAACAATGGTATAACAACTTTTCAAATACACAACCAACTTATTTCAATAAGTATACGGATGTTAAAAATAATTCTTATAAACTTCTATTTTTTAGAAAGTAGAAAAAGAAAAGAATAGATTTTAATAATTTTGATTTTAGAGAGAAAGAGAAGAGAAAAAAAGATTATAGTATATTATTCATCTTAATAGTGAATAACACAATTTCAAATAACGATATCAATAGAGAAGTGCATACAAATCCAAAAAAAAAAGAATTATTTTCATCTAATCCTGCCGGGTACCCATTGAGTTGTGATGCCAAGAACAGCTACCCCTTCAAATATTCTGTATATGGAGACCATATCTGTTCAAAGAGTTCGTATTTGTCCATTAGGACAAATCTGATTCTTTCCAAATGCAATGTCTCCAACATTTCCATTGTCCACATTTTAATTGTGGGGGATAATGTTCCCTTCCAAAATTTGAATATTAATTTTTTTCCCTGTTATGTCACTTGTTATATCAAACTGTAATCCAAGAAATTTCTTTGGTTTTAATATTAGATTTGAATCCGTAACTCCTAATATTATTAATTTTGGATCTGGGTCCAGTTTAATTTTAAGAACTTCAGAGATAACACTAAAGATTTCTGTCCAATAATAGTTGAGTTTTATACATGTTACAAAACTATGTGTTAAGTTAGCTTCCAAGTTCTGACATTTATCACAAATAGAAGCAATGTTAGGATAAATTATATTTAATTTTGTTTTGATTAATGTAATCTGTGTAATATCTTAAATTGTATCAATATATGTCTAGCATTTAATGAGCAACGATGTATACATGGTAGGCTTTCTTCCCAAGTTTCCTTCATTATAGATAAACCTATTTCATTTTCCCAGGTTTGTCAATATATTTCCGAAGTTGGGATTTCCCTATCCAAGATAGTATTGTGTGTATATATGCTATTAATTTTTCTGTATTTGGGTGTTTATTAAACAATTCATCTAATCCTGGTTTTCTATTTTTATAGTCTTGTGTATTGACTTAATATAGTTTCTAATTTGTAAATACCTAAATGTTATTTGACTGCAATCCATATATCCTGTAACTCTTGAAATGAAAGAAAATGTCCTTTCTTGTGAAGGTGTTCTATCCTTTTAATTCCTAAATCATTCCAGTGTCTAAACCCCTTGTCCAATACAGAGGGCTTAAACAAAGGATTATTCATAATTGGCAAACAAAGTGACAAATTATCCCTATGTAAGATCTTAACTATTTGTTTCCAAATACGTCTATTGCTATGAATTATAGGGTTTCACCATACTTTTTTTTTTGTTTGTACTTCCCTTGGTGCAAAAAGAATCGAACCTACATCAACAGTCTTCCTTTTGCATCTTTAGCCAGGCTCATAATCTAAATTTACCAACCAAAAATTCATATTTTTAATCTGAACTGCCCAGAAATAATATAAGAAATTTGGTAGTGCTAGTCCACCATTTATTTTAGATTTACATAGATGTTTTTAACTTATTCGATGATTTTTATAGTCCCAAATAATACTATTAACCAAAGTATTTATTTATTTTAAAAACATTTTAGGGAGATGTAAAGGGATGGCTTGAAATAAATATAACAATTGTGGCAAAAAATCATTTTTATAGCATTTATTCTACCGATCATTGAAATAGGTAGTGTTTTCAAATATAAAGTATTTTTTTTAGTTTATTTAACAATTGAGGGTAATTATATTTCAATAGACAGTTATAGGATTTATATACATTAATTCCTAGATATTTAAATTTGTCCGTGACTATTTTAAGTGGGAATTGTTCTAGTATATTTAATTTTATTCCAGTTATAGGCATAATTTCACTTTTATTCCAGTTAATTCTATACCCAGAAAATGTGCCAAACTTAAACCCCTGTCTCACGGTGCGAGTTGACCCATGAGTGACCCAGAGTTGTCACTCGCGGTAATCACGTACACTAAACGTAGCGGGAACGTCGGAACTCTTGCGAACAACTTAGCAACTCGTGGCGCTAACGGCAGGTACCCGTGAAACTTGGTAACTCGTGAAAAAAAATCAAACATGTTTGATTTTTTCCACGAGTCAAATTTACAGTTCAAGTTAAAAATTGAAACATTTTAAACTCATTTATAACGTGGTGTCCCGTGCGTTTACCTTAATGGTTTGTGAGTCTACCGTGGGAACTCTTTTAACTCAGCGGGCAGGCAGCATCTCTGGAGAGAAGGAATGGGTGACGGGATGAAATTTCCAAATTTCTCCAGCCCCATGTGTTCACTTTTTTCAACTAGCATCTGCCCTTTCTTGTGTATGACATTATTTGTATCTACAGTGCCTTGTGTCTTGGGAATTCATGATACACACACACACACATACACACACACACACACACACACACACACACACACGAACATGCTGGGGTAACTCTCACACACACACACACACACACACACACACACAAACACACTCACACACACACACACACACACACACACACACACACACACACACACACACACACACGAACAATGCTGGAGTAACTCACACACACACACACACACACACACACCTGGAGTAACACACACACACACACAACAATGCTGAGTAACTCACACACACACACACACGAACAATGCTGGGGTAACTCTCACACACACACACACACACACACACACGAACAATGCTGGGGTAACTCTCACACACACACACACACACACACGAACAATGCTGGGGTAACTCTCACACACACACACACACACGAACAATGCTGGGGTAACTCACACACACACACACACACACGAAGGGAATGCTGGGGTAACTCACACACACACGAACAATGCTGGGGGTAACTCTCTCACACACACACACACACACACACACACACACACACACACACACACACGAACAATGCTGGGGTAACTCTCACACACACACACACAGCACACACACACACACACACACACACACACACACACACGAACAATGCTGGGGTAACTCAGCGGGACAGGCAGCATCTCCAGAGAGAAGGAATGATGATGTATCGGGTCGAGACCCTTCCTTAGACCACTACCCAGAGATGCTGCCTGTCCCGCTGAGTTGCTCCAGCATTTTGTCTATCTTTAAACCAGCATCTGGACTTCCTTCCCACGTAATAACCAATGAGATTCCCCACTAAGCTTCCGTGTCCTCATTATTCCCCTCTCTGTCTTCCCCAGACCTGTGTATATGTATATATACTTTGCGTGGTTCCTGGTTGCCGACTGCTGGGTAACTCTGCGAAATATCATCCCTCTGCATTTCAAATCTAAATCTCTCGCGTGTATATATATATGTATTTGTGTGTGTCTCTCTGTCTGTGTGTGTGTGTGTGTCTGCTGTCGGGTCCCGGCGGCCGCTCAAAGTCAATCACCCGAGCTGCTTCCTTCCTCGGATGTGGCGGCCAGTTCTGCTGTCTGTGCCCGGAGCGCTGCAGCAGCCACCCAAGCTAATTCACTGCCCGGCCACAAGAAAACCATATAGCTATGACAGCACGGAAACAGGCCATCTCTGTCCTTTTACTCCGTGCTGTTTACTGTCACCTAGTCCCATCTAGCTGCACTCAGACTGGAGCGTGGCAAGTGGGTTACTGACCCCAATCCCCTCCTTCACAACGCCAGACTCCCCAAATACTATGAACGGAGCTCTCCCCCCACCCCGGGAAATACAGTATTTAAAAACATAAAGCACCAAGAAATGCACTTACCACGTTATTGGTTGCTGGAGGGTGCGCATTTTCCCTTTGTAGCTCGTATCAATAGATGCGGCCACGCTGAAATAACTCAAAGCCACAGGATGGAGATGTCTTTTAACATTGTTGCTTTATTAAAACATACCTTAATTCACGGTTGGCTCAAGAGTAACGGGAGAGGAACTTGGTAACTCGGAGGAGGAACTTGGAACATCGCAGAAATGACATACCAGTGGGAACTCGGTTAAACACTTGAACATAAACTTGAAGTCTTGTACACAACCACGAGTCTTTCACTCGGGGTACTTCATGGGTCAACTCGCACCGTGAGACAGGGCCATTAGTTATAACATTAAGTAGATTAGGAATACTAATCTCCGGTTTTGTGATATAAATTAAGATGTCATCTGCCTATAGAGACATTTTATTCATTGTAGTTTTGGTATTCTATCCATATATTGCTGGTTCTGATCTAATCATTTTGGCTAATGGTTCTATTACCAGAGAAAATAGTAATGGTGATAACGGGCATCCTTGTCTACAACCCCTAAAAAGATTAAATTTTGCTGATAACATTTGATTTGTTAATATTCTTGCAATTGGATTCGAGTATATGATTGTTACCCATTTGGAAAATCTATCCCCCAGTTGAAATTTCTGCACTATTTTAAATAAAAATGGCCCATCAACCTGGTCAAATGCTTTTTCAGCATCCAACGATATGACAGCTAGTTCAATATTATTCACTCTTTTTGAGTATATGATATTGAATAGACATCTCAGATTATAAGATGAGTAGCATTTTGGGATGAAACCTGTTTGGTCATGATGTATTAAGTTATTAATCACTAAACTTAGCCTCCGAGATAAAATTTTAGTTACTATTTTTTGATCAGTGTTTAAAAGAGCTATTGCTCTGTATGACCCAGGGTCTTCCAAATCTTTATCAGCTTTAGGGATAAGTGTAATTGTAGATTCATTTAATGATTCTGGTAACTTTCCTTGTACATAAGCATATTTATATATTATATGTAAACGTGGAGAGATCAGATAATAAAGCTTCTTATAAAATTCAACACTTAAGCCTTCAGGGCCTGCTGTTTTTCCGTTATTTAATGATCCAATTGATTCTTCAATATCTTTTACTGATACAGTGGCTTGCAAAAGTATTCATACCCCTTGAACTTTTCCACATTTTGTCACGTTACAACCACAAACGTAAATGTATTTTATTGGGACTTTATGTGATAGACCAACACAAAGTGGCGCATAATTGTGAAGTGGAAGGAAAATGATACATGGTTTTCAATTTTTTTTACAAATAAAAAACTGAAAAGTGTGGCGTGCAAAAGTATTCAGCCCCCTTTACTCTAATACCCCTAAATAAAATCCAGTGCAACCAATTGCCTTCAGAAGTCACCTAATTAGTAAATAGAGTCCACTTGTGTGTAATCTAATCTCAGTATAAATACAGCTGTTCTGTGAAGGCCTCAGAGGTTTGTTAGAGAACATTAGTGAACAAAAAGCATCATGAAGCCCAAGGAACACACCAGAAAGGTCAGGAATAAAGTTGTGGTGACGTTTAAAGCAGGGTTAGGTTATAAAAAATATCCCAAGCTTTGAACATCTCACGGAGCACTGTTCAATCCATCATCCGAAAATGGAAAGAGTATGGCACAACTGCAAACCTACCAAGACATGGCCGTCCACCTAAACTGACAGCCGGGCAAGAAGAGCATTGATCAGAGAAGCAGCCAAGAGGCCTATGGTAACTCTGGAGGAGCTGCAGAGATCCACAGCTCAGGTGGGAGAATCTGTCCCACAGGGCAACTATTAGTTGTGCACTCCACAAATCGGGCCTTTAATGGAAGAGTGGCAAGAAGAAAGCCATTGTTGAAACAAAGCCATAAGAAGTCCCATTTGCAGTTTGCCACAAGCCATGTGGGGGACACAGCAAACATGTGGAGGAAGGTGCTCTGGTCTGATGAGACCAAAATTGAAGTTTTTGGCCTAAATGCAAAACGCTATGTGGGCGGAAAACTAACACTGCACATCACCCTGAACACACCATCCCCACTGTGAAACATGGTGGTGCAGCATCATGCTGTGGGGATGTTTTCTTCAGCAGGACAGGGAAGCTGGTCAGAGTTGATGGGAAGATGGATGGAGCCAAATACAGGGCAATCTTGGAAGAAAACCTGTTAGAGTCTGCAAAAGACTTGAAACTGGGGTGGAGGTTCACCTTCCAGCAGGACAACGACCCTAAACATACAGCCAGAGCTACAATGGAATGGTTTAGATCAAAGCATATTCATGTGTTAGAATGGCCCAGTCAAAGTCCAGACCTAAATCCAATTGAGAATCTCTGGCAAGACTTGAAAATTGCTGTTCACAGACGCTCTCCATTCATTCTGACTGAGCTTGAGCTATTTTGCAAAGAAGAATGGGCAAAAATTTCAGTCTCTAGATGTGCAAACCTGGTAGAGACATACCCCAAAAGACTTGCAGCTGTAATTGCAGTGAAAGGTGGTTCTACAAAGTATTGACTCAGGGGGGCTGAATACTTTTGCACGCCACACTTTTCAGTTTTTTATTTGTAATAAAATTTGGAAACTATGTATCATTTTCCTTCCACTTCACAATTATGCACCACTTTGTGTTGGTCTTTCACACAAAATCCCAATAAAATACATTTACGTTTGTGGTTGTAACTAGACAAAATGTGGAAAAGTTCAAGGGGTATGAATACTTTTGCAAGCCACTGTATATCAGCATTTAACAAGTCTCTACCTTCCTGATCCAAACTATTAATATGACATTCTTGTAGGAAAGTTTCCATTCCATCTGGTTGTCCTGCCAGTTTAGATGAGTAAAGATTTTGATAATATTGTAAAAATGTATCATTGATATCTTTTGGTAAAGTCAATATTTCTCCTTGTTCAGATCTAATTTTATGTATCATTTTCTCCTCATCTAATTTTCAAAGCTGGCGTGCCATTAATTTTTGTGGTTTATCCCCAAATTCAAGGTGTACATGTTTAGTCTGTTGAAATAGTTTAATAATCTGATTTGAATATATTTTATTTAGCTTATATTTTAATGATGCAATTTTATTACTTAGCCCCTTTGAAGGGGATATTGCATTTTCAATATCTAATTGTTTTATTTCATTTTCCAACTTTTGAATCTTTCAATTTTCCTTATTAAAGTATGCGTGTGCTGATCTTATCGCACCACGCATTAATGCTTTAAATGTATCCCAAAGCAGTGATGGTGAAATTCCAGGTTTGTCATTCATTTCAAAAAATAGTTTAATATGTTTTACCAAGTAATCATAACAAGCCTTATCATTTAATATTTGGGGGTTGAGTCTCCAGTTAGAGGTTTTAATAGTTATGTCTTTTAATTTTATCTTAAATGTTAATGGAGCATGATCCGAGATAATAATATTATAATATTTTGAGTCGTACGTAAATGGAATTAGTTTTAAATCTATTAAAAAATAGTCTATCCATGAATAGGTTCCAAATACAGGGGAAAAAATGAGTATTCTCGACCATATGGGTTATCTGTTCTACAGATATCCTTAACATTTGCTGTGTTAATAAAATTTATAAGTGTACTTGACTTAGAGGTGGTTTTCCTTTCATTGATAATCTATCTAAATAATTATCTAAGGTACAATTAAAATCACCTCCAATTATTAGATTATGTTGAGTGGATATAGGGATATTGTTAAATATTTTCTTGAAGAATAATGGGTTATCAAAATTAGGACCATATATATTCATAAGGATTACTTTTTTAGAATGTAATTCACCTGTAATTATTATATATCTACCCTCAATATCTTCTATTATTGAGCATTGTTTAAAAGGTATACCTTTACGAATAATTATTGCTACCCCTCTAGACTTATGTGTAAATGAAGAGTGATATGCTTTGGAAATTCATTTTGCTGTTAATCTATACTGCGCGTCTTTGTTAAGTTGTGTCTCTTGGAGAAAAATAATATCAGATTTCAATCTATTTAATTGAGCTAAAACCTTACCTCTTTTAATTGGTTCGTTAATTCCCTTAACATTCCAACTACAGAAGGTGATTCCATTACCCCCCAATCCTAGTATTTATGTCATACATGTTGTTATTATTAAGGTGGTTTATAATGGAGTAGATGTCTCAGCTCATCTAACCCAATCCTATACACAAACATCAGATCGATGAAATTTAATGTCTGTATCATTGTCTTATACACACGTCTCTTTGAACTAACTATATAATAACAATCATACTTAAATCCATATAATATGTAATATGAAATAAATACATAATATAAAAGTAATAATAAAAAATGTGAGTAAAATAAGTGATGTTAGTAAAGTGGAAGGGGGAAAAAAAAGTGACTACAACTATAGTTAGTGTAGTTAGTATTAGTGTAAGCCACACTGGTGTGGCTATTAATCTACGGACTTCCATGAAAAAAAAAGATGTTAATAATTCCAGCTCCGTTTTTGCCTTAAGGGCTATATATGTCGGGGTGGGGTATTAAATATATATACCTAATAATTAATTAATAATTCTGCTAATATCAAATATAGTTAGTGTCATAGCACTATATTAGGAGAGCTAATGTACATTTTTAAGGGGTAGGTAATGCAAAATTATATTTATTAATAATCCATCCATCCCTCCTTAACCCCAAGAAAAAAGTCCATGTCCATTGTTCCTCCTCCTTCACTGCGGGTCCTCCTTCATTGTGACTCTTCCTCCTTTTCTGTGGATGGGCAGTATCATCAGGTAAGTGATCAATAGTATTCAGTATTGTTCATTTTCATCTACCTCTTCCTCTACTTCTTCCTCTTCCAGTTTCTTCTGAATGTTTCAAGTGAATTCAAGAGCTTCTGTATGTTTGGTGAAGTGGTGCTCCTCGATATCATAAGTTACTCTTAATGTTGCCGGGTACATCAGGCCATATCTCAGCTTCTTTATGTTCCTCAGGATACCTCTTGTTTCTGTAAATAAAGATCTTCTCTTGGCCACTTCCGCAAGGTAATCTCTGAAGATACTGATGTTGTCTCCCTCATATTTGAGATTTTTCTTACGTATTATTATCTTCCGTATTATTATCTTCATCATATCTTCAAAAACATGATCATAAGCCACCTTAGCAATCATCTGTCTTGGGGGAGCATCAATGCCCTGTGTGCTCGGCCCAGCAGAGGTTCTTGGTACAAGTTCAGAATATCTTTTAGGAGTTTTGCAGCAAATCTTTGAGGATCTTGATCTCCCTCTCGGCCTTCGCTCAATACAACAATACGTAAATTCTGACGCCTTTGACATCCCTCCGAGTCGATGCATTTCTCAGTTATTTTGTGTAATAATTCTGATAAACGCTTGTTCTCGGCAAGACTCTTCTTGGCTGATTCAGTCAATTCTTTTATTACGTCATTTTGTTGGTTAAGTGAGGTTTTAATAGGTTCTAACTTGGTATCCAGCAGCAACTCCATCTCACCAGTTTTACGGTTTACGTCATCCAACTGTTGTTGCAAATCAGTACCGCTTTATCTTTCCATTCGTCCATCATAGTCTTTACAGTAGTTATAACTTCTCTTTTGAACTCTTCTTTCAAATTTTCATGATACACCAAAATATCATTTCTTAAAATCTTTATTTCTTCTTTATATTCTTTTTTCATATCCTTAAGCATTTTTTTAGCTTATCCGTAATAATTCTTTTGAGGTCATCCATCTTTAAAATATCTTCCTGGTCCCATTTCCTGTCATGTCCTTTACCCTCGTGTGATTGTTGGCCCCGCCCTGATGTGTTTCACCTGTGTCTCGTTATCCCCTGTTAGTCTGTATTTAAGCCCTTTGTGTTTTAGTTCTCATTGCCAGTTCGTTGTGTATGCTACTTGGTATCACCTCGTTCCAGCTCTAGAAATCTTGTGACCTTGTGATCTCGACCATTGCCTGTTTTTCGACCACTGTTTTTGCCTGTTCCTAGATTATACTGTTGCCTCTGTTTTTGCTTACCTGTGTACCGACTTGGACCGATTAAACTCTGAAAACAGATCTGCCCTGTCTGAGCCTGCATTTGTGTCCTCCTCGTTCAGTTCTGATAAAGATGAGGCAATGTATCCTGCAGAGCTACCAGCATACAAGCAGAATAATGGACTTGGCTTTTCCACCCTCTCATGAAGCTCAGCTTCATCTACATTCAGAGCAAAAACCACAACGGAGGTCGCTATGCCAGGTGAAAATTGTAGCAACAGAGAAGACCCCAAATGAAAAAAAATGGGAGGAGTCCTATTAACATACAGAAAAAATTAATTAATTGCATATTACAACAGGAAGCAATTAGCATGCTTGCTAAAAAATAATGATTCTATAACCTGGGATTCAGTTCAGTTTATTGTCACGTGCACCGAGGAACAGTGAAAAGGTTTTTGTTGTGTGCTAACCAGTCAGCAGAAAAAAAAATACATGATTAATATCAATCCATTTACAGTGTATAGATACATGATATGGGAATAATGCTTAGTGCAAGGTAAAGCCAGCGAAGTTCAGTCAAGGATAGTCCGAGGGATATAAAAGAGGTAGCTAGCAGTTCAGCACTGCTCTCTGGTTGTGGCAGGATGATTCAGTTGCCTGATAACAGCTGGGAAGAAACTGTCCCTGACACACCTCTATACCTTGTGCCTGATAGGGGAGAGGAGAAGAGGGATTGGCCAGGGTGAGACTCGTCCTTGATTATGCTGCTGACCTTGCCGAGGCAGCATGAGGTTTAAATGGAATCAATAGAAAGGAGGTTGGTTTGTTTGATGGTCTGGGTTGCGTCCACAATTTGCTGCAATTTCTTTCGGTCCAGAATGGAGCTGTTCCCAAATCAACCTGTGATGCATCCTGATAAAATGCTTTCTATGATGCATCTGTAAAAGTTGGTGAGAGTTGTAGGGGACATGCCAAACTTCCTAAGCCTTCTAAGTTGGTGTGCCTTCTTGGTCATTGCTTCAATATAGGTGGTCCAGGAGAAGTTGTTGGTGATAACCAACAAGGAAGTTGACATTTTCAACCATCTCTACTTCTGCACCATCAATACAAACTGGGGTATGTGTAGTTGATCACTATCTCCTTTGTCTTGCTGGTGTTGAGAGAAAGGTTGTTGTCTGAATCTGAATCTGAATCTGAAGCAGAAACAAAACTTTAAAAAGCATATATTTTAGGCCAAGCTAAATAAGTACCTGCATCCAAATGGATTACGATATCATGTTGGAGGAGGTGGCGAGAAAGGTAGTAAAATCCATATGGTGCTTTCAAGAAAATGTCAAAGGAATGTATTGCCAGTAGGTACTATGTACATCCTTTCAAGCGGATCAAATCTCTTACCTACAGAAATAAAACCTACTATTGAGCCTAAGAAGTGGGGAGAAGGCAGAAGAATGGGGTTAGGAGGGAGAGATCGATCAGCCATGATTGAATGGTGGAGTAGACTTGATGGGCTGAATGGCCTAATTCTGCTCCTATTCCATATTACCTTATGACCTAAGCTGTGCCCTTTCTACCCAGTGATGTCAAGCTGCACGAGAGGAACATTAAACATTTTGTAAAAGACCACTGGCTGTTAATTGACAGGCTAACATTCCCCCAGTACATTTAATTCAAAAGTAATATGATTGCAACAATTTTCTAGAAGTCAGCAGGGTGCCGATAGTAGGCTATTGTTTATGTAACTAGTCACACAATTTGCAACTTTATCAAATCACAGAAAATCATTATCATTTAATAGATTTTTGGATAATTTACACAAAAATAATACATGCACATTAAATTTGCTGTAATTTTATCAGGAAATTCAGGCTTCCCATAAATGCATATTTTTACATTGTCCTGATAAATTAAAATCTCAATATTTCGAACTTCTGGAGAATATTACAAAATAGAAATATATAAAACGGAGGATAAAACATAACAAAGTTCTCAATTCTAAAGTTAACTTCATCTGGTGAAAAACTAAAAGGATCTTAACAGTCATGTACAAAACCATCTGCCTTAATGTTGTAACTTGACCTGCTCACTGATTTGATTCTGGTGTTTATGTTATAATTAAACCAGCCTTATCAGTGCAGCTACTTCTAATTGATTCTACTTGGCCTGATGAGATATCTTTATCACCAATTGACTTATTAAACATAGCTGAATGGTCGATTACACTCAGATTTGGGAGGCAATTCGTAATCTTCCACGTTTGGTCAGATTCACTGAATATAAATCAAAAGGGAATGATGTAACATTCTATTCTAAAGAAGCCTTAAAAACTTTACTGCTTGCAGGAGGTCATTTGCCTGATCAAGAGACCATCTCTGTTAGAGCAATCAAAGGATAACCCTATCACTCTTCTTTTCTCTTTGCCTTTTATCTTGCTCTGGTTCAAACACTTGTCCAATTTTCCCTTGAAGTGTATGGTGTTTTCTGCTCTGATCATTCTCAGATCATGAGGCGAAGCATTCTACACGCCTACTATCCCGCATATAACAGCATTTATTTTAATATCACTCTCCACTTTGCCACAATTTTAAATTAACAATTCTTCAGTATTGACAAATTAAAAGGAAATAGCCCTTCAAATTTGCTACATTCACTTCAATTAAAATAATTTGTACAATCTCTTTCAAGCTTCACGATCTTTGTCAATAGAAAGAGTCCTAATATCTTATCTTTTCTCAGTATATTATGTTTGCATTTTGGCATCAATTTGGTGAAAAAAGGTGTTCTCCTCGTCCTCAATATATTTTCTATTATGTATGGCAAAACTGCACACAACACTCCAATATGAGATCCACATTGGCTTGTACATATGTTTTTACTCTAAGCTTTATGCTAGAATATCTGTGATTCATTCATTTAAAGCCACAACTATACCAATAGAAAAACGTTTGAAAAATTGGTGCAAGAGTAGGCCATTTGGCCCTTCAAGTCAGCACCATCATTCAATATGATCATGGCTGATCTTCTGAAATCAGTACCCACTTCCTGCTTTGTCCCATTATCCCTTGATTCCCTTAGCCCTAAGAGCTAAATATAACTCTCTCTTGAAAACATCCAGTGAATTGGCCTCCACTGCCTTTTGTGGTAGACTTGCGGAAACCTTTCTCCATTTAATTTCCACCAATATTACCCTGATAGTACAGAAGAAACCTGCAGGAATGTTTTGCCACAACTCCAAATGCAATCAATTTATTTACTGTAACTAAAGATGTACTTGTTATAGTTAAAGCCCAAGGTCTCCTTTCAAGTTTCTTTCCATTAAATGCACACAGGAAAGGAATGTATGTCTTCATACGTAACCCCAAGAAACTGTGATTACAACACACTTGCTCCTGCCTGGCATAACAAGAGGATCTTGAGACAGCAAGGAGAAGAGCTTTTACACAACAATGTTTAAGAATTACTTTCAAGAGGGAATCAATTACATTTTTGATAACGAGTAATTAATAATCTATAGGTAAAGTATTGGCCTAATTGAAACTAACTAGTGGGATGGGCACCTCCTCCGTCATGTGCCGGTCTGATCCCCTTTAACGGCGGACATGCCAGGGTGAGCTGAAAACCAGCAGAGTGTACAGTGCCTGGCTGCAGGAAACACCCAGCTCCTTGGACAGCGCTCTGAGCTGAGCTGAGGCCACAGCCAGAGGACCAATAGCACCTCTCCCTCTCCCTCTCCATCTCCTCTCCCTCCCCCTCTCCCTCTCTCCTCCCTCCCCCTCTCCCTCTCTCCCTCTCCCCCTCCCTCTCTTTCTCCATCTCCTAGTTAGTTGTTTTTGGATTAACCCGCATGCACCTCATCAACCTCCTCCTTAAAAACCAGGAGAAAGGGTAAGCGGGAGAGAGGGGGAGAGAGGGAGAGGCAGAGAGGGAGAGGCAGAGAGGAAGAGGGAGAACGTGGGAAGCACCCCTACTAGCTGTGTTTCCCTTTAGCAGGCTTGAAGGAAGACAAGCCAGGACTCTCTCTTTTGATGCCAAGACTGAGTTGAATGGGAAAGCCTGAGACCACCAGTGCCTCCTCACCTGCCAACAGATAATGGGGGACTGCGCTCCCACACAGAGTGCTATGACTGAGCTGGCAGAAAGAGTCTGAGACTCCCAACATCTCTTCCTCAAGGCAGAGACAGATCAACTGAGACGAGCCTGAGATGCTCAGTGCCCCTTTATGAACCCAAGATAGCTACTGGGACAAGCCCTGAGACCATCGCTGCCCCCTTTTCAAGGCCGACTGAGCTTGTCATTGATTTGATGCCAGGGCTAAGCAGCTGCAACAAATCTGAGACCACCAGCACCTCTTCTTCAAGGTCTTCTCGCGGCAAGAGCGAATTGTCAGGTCAAGCCTGATATCACCAGTCTCCTCTCTTGTGCCCAGGACTGTGCCGCTGAACCAAGCTCAGGATCGCCATGCCTCCTTTTCAAGACCAAGACTTAACTAAAACCACTAGCACATCTTCTCGACACTAGAGTGAGCTGCCACGACAAGCTGGAGATTGCCTCCCTCTACATCTGGGTCCTAGGGTGGAGGGTACTGCACCGAGGAGTCCAATGCAACCTGTTTCTCTCGCAGTTCACAAATAGTTGTTCACTTTTCAGTATATTGATATTTAAGAACATTTGTTTTACTTTGTGCTGTGGTGGTGGGTATTGTGTTATTCTTGTAAACAATTAATTACAATTATTTCTGGTAAAAACAAAACAGCTCCTCCAGTACCGCCCTCCCGCAGTGCGAATATCAAATAAAGGTTTCAAAAGTTTCAAAGGTCTTTTATTGTCACGTGTACCAATTAAGTACAGTGATATTCAAATTACCATACAACTATAGTAAAAAAAAGCAACATGACACGCAACTCCATAAAAGTTAACATGAACATTCACCACAGTGGATTCCCCACATTCCTCACTGTGATGGTAGGCAATAAAGTCTAATCTTCTTCCCTCTTTAGTCTCCCGCAGTTGGGGCAGTCGAACCATCCGCAGTTGGGGCGATCGAAGCTCCTGCGAGTTGGCGTTCCCGAAGTCGATCTCTAACCAGGGACCGCGAGCTCCACAATGTTAAAGTCCGCAGGCTCCCGTGGTGGGAGTTCCGAGGTTGATCCCTGGCAAAGGGATTGCGAGCTCCATGATGTTAAGTCCTGCAGGCTTCCGCAGTTGGAGCTCTCGACGTCGGTCTCCAGCACAGGCTGACAACTCCACGATGTTAGGCCGCAGTGCGGACAGAGATACGATACGGAAAAAAATCTATTGAACAATTATTTGATATTTAAGAATATTTGTACTATGGTGGTGGGTTTTTGTCTCGAATTATTTAGTATTGTAAATAGTATTGTAAATACTTGAATAAATCTAATTTTGAAAATAAAAGGGGGAGATTGCCAGCGCCTGCTCACTAACATACAGATGATGAGCCCACACCCAGACACAGACCCTCTCAGAACTATTGTGCTTCTCTATCACTAAACTATGTGGGTTCACATTACTGCAAGTGTGTCAGTGTAATCATTGTCGGCCCGATGTCATGCCCGATGTCAAACTAGCTAGAAAATAACTTTAAAATAGCCAGCGTAGGCAATTGGCCTTCTACACTACTTTATTCCAAGAAATACTCCCTTATTAAGTATTTTTTCTATAGCATTATTCACCAAGCTTACTGTCAGCCAATATTATTTCATAGAAACATAGCAACATAGAAAATAGGTGCAGGAGTAGGCCATTCGGCTCTTCAATTCAGCACCACCATTCAATATGATCATGGCTGATCATCCAAAATGATCATCCAAAATCAGTACCCCGTTCCTGCTTTATCCCCATTTTTCCATGTGTAAAGGATGCTGATTGTTTGATAACTACATGAACCTTTAGTCAGAGCAGTTCTTTGCGACCTGATCATTAATCCAATATTTTATTCACGTTCCTTTTGCTTACTTGTCTTGTTCTTTTTTAAAGAAAATTCATTGAAAACCTAAAAAATCCAAAGCCTTTGTAGTTATGCCTCCTCCAGGGGATAATATGGAAAACCATGTCTCCAGGGCATGATATACAAAGCACGAGCAGCAGCATTTCAGTTGGTTTTGGTGCACAGGCAAGCTAAAACAATATAAACAACTCAATGGTTCAATGGTTTTTGTATTGTCACGTGTACCATACAATTGCCTACAGTAAAATATATTTTTTGCATACATCTCAGCAAGACTATCTCCGTACATAAGCACAACCACCCCCGGTCAGCACAGAATGTACAGCTCGTTGGCAACCTCTCCAGGCTGGTTCTCGTTGCCGCAGCAGCGAGCCAGGCCAGTTGTCGGGTGTGACCACAGCCATGGCCTGTTGGGAAGCGACCTTATGCCAATGGGGCTAAAGGTCTTCAATAATATAACATTTATCAAAGCAGTTAACTAAGCAGGAACAAGTTATGACACTCTAGATTGGTCAGCTTGTCATTCACTTCTGCCATTTTTATACAATTATATGCCATATATTGAGTGCATTCTCCATTAGTCATTGCCGCAATTGAAACAAACAAATTAGCTTTGTTTCATATTAGATTATTTTGCTTAGGTACAAAAGAGCTTCATTCAAAGGAAAATGAGCAGTTCAGTTCTGTTGAACACAGAGTGATGTCAGAAACTTCTCATAATTTAGCTTGATTTTCCAAACACTTTCAGACAGGCTAATAGATGAATTGTTTGAGAGATATAAAAATGTCACTTTGTATGTAAGAATTTTTCAGAATGGGACCCAAGGGATATTAAAGGGTTATGTTATGAGAGGTTTTGTTCTATATATAACCATGCAAGTTGACTAAAATATACTGCATTATCCATCTCTTTGACTGGGGTATGTGTATACACATGTGCAGAAACAGACACATACGTACGCTCACACATGTTTGAAACAAACCACAAATGGTTAAAAAAACATGTATCTTATTTTTATTTTTTTTAAATAGATAAATGAGAAATCTTCATTGGGATGTCAACCCAGGGCAGCTTGAAATTTTGTAGAAACAAAGAACGACAGATGCTGGTTAATGCACAAAAGAACACAAAGTGCTGGAGTAACTCAGCAGGTCAGGCAGCATCTCCGGAGAACATAGATAGGTGATGGATCGGGTTGAGATGCTGTTTCAAACTGAAGTGTCTGAAGAAGGGTCTCGACCTGAACCATCACCCATCCCCGCTCTCCAGAGATACTAACTGACCAGCTAAGTTACTCCAGCACTTAGTGTCCTTTCCAACCTGGAATATTCATAGTTGTAAAGATTTCATTCTTCACTCAACCACTGGTGAGTTAATACCTACTGCTGTGTTTAGCCTATAACAGACACAAGTAGTATATTTTGCTTTTTGCCATATTGTCTGCTTTTCGATCATTGGTAAACTACAATAATACAAACAACCTGTGTTCTTAGAGGATCATCAATAGTATAAAATCTTCCAAGGTAGTTTATGGCGGCAGTTAATAAACACATTTTCTATTAACAATATTAGGGGAGGTTAAGTTTTCCAAAGAGTCATGGAGGTGGAGACATTTAGGAAGAGATTTTCAATGGTGAGGCCGAGCCAATTGAAAACATAACTGCAACTATTAGAGACATATGGGCTTGTCCCACTTAGGTGATTTTTCAGCGGACTGAAAAACCGGGAACTGGAATGGCGACTGTCAGAGTGGAACACACATACACACACAAACACATCGCAAAGGCAGAGGCCAGGGCAGGGGGGGAGGGAGCGCTGTCTGAAATTCACATGGTACAAAGCCAATGTGATACAGACACACACCGCGATGAACAGGAAGGTTGGCGCTGTAATTAAGACGGCTAGCACAGTGTACGGTAAGTCCTTTAAAAGAGGGGAGAGGGGGGGAGAAGGTGGGGGAAGGGGGGGAGAAGAGGGAGAAGGGAGAGAAGGGAGAGAAGGGTGGAGAAGGGTGGAGAAGGGTGGAGAAGGGTGGAGAAGGGTGGAGAAGGGTGGAGAAGGAGTGGAGACAACTTTTAAGAAGCCAGACAACTTTTAAAATGCCAGAGATACACAGCTGCGAAGTTCGGCAAACATTTAGCATTACCGGTCGATTATCCTTGGTTCTGAGAACTCGTGCTTACGTTTATTTTCCCCAATGAGCCAATGAAAATGACCGATCAGCAAAGGTGATTAACTAAAACTACCTACGGCTCCCTCGACTACCCATAACTACATAGCGACCCCATTACAACTGCACCTACGACTGCAGGATTATCGATTTTCTCCATGGCGACCAATGTTGAAAAATTTGCGGCGACCATACTGAGGCCACGACTAGTTCCCAGAATGTGGGAACTCCTCATGACCATGAAGGAAACTCACCAGAGACCATCAGCGAACATGTGGTGACCATGTGGTGAGCTCAGAGTCTCCTGCACTTGCCTAAGAAGTCGCTTAAGTGGGACAGCCCCAATAGAGTCATAGGCTGATATAGTGTGGAAACAGGCCCTTCAGCCCAACTTGCCCACACCGGCCAACATCTCCCAGCTACGCTAGTCCCACCTGCCAGCATTTGGTCCATATCCCTCCAAACCTGACTTATCCATGTAGGACATGTATCCATATCGTCATGAAGGATACCAGGGATGTGCCAGGTGCCTGGACTAGAGAAGCATAGAGTCCTCAGGGGATGCAGGGCTGAAGGCGGTAATAGGAATGGGTAAGGTCATGGAAGGATTTGCAATAGAGAGTTTTAAAATCTAGGCAATGCTGGATCAGTAGAGAATGTTGATGATCTAAGGACAAAGGCTTGGAAAGTCAACACATGGACAGGTTGGAGTGCACAAGTGAAGTGACAAGTCAGGAAGGCCTGACTGGGACCTGTTGGGATTTTTCTTAAGGTGAGGACTAAGTTGAAAAGAGCTGTGTGGGACCTGTTTCCTCACAGCTTTAGATACCTGGGTTTAATCCTGACCTTGAGTGCTGTATATTTGTAGTTAGCACATTCTCCCTATGACCATCTGGGTTTCCTCCGGGTGCTTTGGTTTCCTCCCACATCCCAAAGACATGCAGGCTTGTAGGTTCATTGGCCTGTGTAAATTCCCACTAGCTTATAGGGAGTGAATGCAAAAGTGGTATAACATAGAACTGATGTGAACGGGTGATCAATGGTTGGGTGGATTTGGTGGGCTGAAAGGCTACTGTATCTCTAAACTAAACAAAAACACTGGAAACAGAAACCTGGTTGAGAGTTTCAGCAGAAGTTGAACAGAGGAAGATTTGATCTCAATATCTAACTGAATGAAATTTCAACACATCTATTATGTGGGAAGGAACAGCAGATGCCAGTTTAAACCAAAGATAAACACAAAAAGCTGGAGTTACTCAGCGGGACAAGCAGCATCTCTGGAGAGAAGGAAAGAAGTGCCTCGACCCGAAGCGTCACCCATTCCTTCTCTCCAGAGATGCTGCCTGTCCCATTGAGTTACTCAGCTTTTTCTATCTACCAACATATCTATAATGGGTAATTGGAACGAAAGTGTGAACAATTAGAGTCAGTGGAGTGATAGGGAGTCACAAAAATCTGGAATAACTCAGTGGGTCAGACAGCATCTCTGGAACGGCTGAGGTACTCCACTTTTTTGTGTCTATCTTCGGTATAAACCAGCATCTGCAGTTCCTTCCTACACATGATGGGTGAAGAGTGATGGTGATGATCTTTCCCTGCTAACAATGACTCCCTGTTTCTTCTCTGAGACTCTGACTTTTAATAGCTTATTTCCTATTAATATCTCTCAATGGTAATAATGTTTACGTAAGCTACTAATATGCAATGATACTTTATTGTTACATGTACCGAGGTACAATGTACTGAGGTACACATTTTGTTTTGCATTCAACCCAGTAAAATCACATAGCAGACCTCACCGAGCCAGTACACAAGTGTCACCACGTCATGCTGCCGACAAAGTTACAAAAGCTCACCGAACAGTTCTATCTGTCTAATACTTTGCCACAGAAGGCTGTGGAGGCCACGTCAGTGGATGTATTTAAAGCAGAGATAGATAGATTATTGATTAGTACAGTTGTCAGAGGTTATGGGGTGAAGAAAGGAGAATGGGGTTCGGAGGGAGAAATAGATCAGCATGATTGAATGGCGGAGTAGACTTGATGGGCGAAATGGTCTAATTCTGCCACTATTCCTTATGACGTTATGATCTACTGCCGGCTGTCGCGCGTGACAGCAGGCCTCCCTTCATTCCTGGTGGCCCCCGTCTGCCGGGTCCCCCCTTCATCCCCCTTCCTCAGTCTTTGACAACCCACCTCACTCTCGCTGCTTGCACGCAGGTCCCTCCGCTCTCGTGGAGCGGGTCCCCTCATCATTCGCAATGGGTGAGCTGGGCCTACCGGACCTAACAGAGGGCTTGGCTCCTCATGCTGGCAACATTCCTGGAACGCTGCTTGTTTACAAACTGTCTTATATTGTTTGTTAGCTTGCCTTCATAATGTATTCATTCTATTTGCTTTTTAGTCATCTTTTAGTTGCATTTAAACATTTTCCAAACTTCGAGTTATCCATCAATCTTCCATGAATTATGTACCATTCCTTTCAATTTGACACCACCCTTTGACTTTCAATGTTAGCCAAAGATGAATCACTCTTCCCATAGTCATTATTTCACAGTGGAATATGTGAAATAAGAAACATGAAATATCGCCTTAAATACCTACCATTGCGACTTCCGGTGGCTGCTATGTAGCAGTGAAGACAGCTGTACAGACCTCTGCTCCCGACAAGTCGTGTTTAAAGTCAGTTTCTATGCCAGGATCGACTTAAAAACTCTTACTGGGATTGCTGAACGTCGTGGGTACTGACGTCATCAGACGGTGGCAGTGGAATCGGGATTTAAAACGATTTTACCGGTAAAAATCGGATGAAAAAGGGAAGAGGTCAGAGAGGACCCAAGAAGACTACAATCAGTCTCCAACTCTAAAAAGCTCTGGATGAGCTTGAAACAACTCCTGAATCCACTTTTGAAAGTTTGGAAGAGGAGCTGGAGTCTCAACAACCAACAGTCAAAATGGCTGCAAGAGCTGAAACAAAAAAGTTAAAAGAAAGGGAGAAAGAAATGAAAAGCTGGGAAGAAACGGTAAGAGTTAATATTACTAAAGACATTACTAAAGATCTTCAGAAGCAATTTGCTAAAATGAATTCTACAATGCATAATAATCTTTCTACAGTGGAAGTTAATCTCTCTAAGAAAATCAACACTAGCTGCGGAGAATTAAAGGAACTTTACGTATCCCTGAACCAGCAGTTCAAAGATTTGGAGTCGAGGACTGCTAAAGAATTTGAAAGAATGCAGAGAGATTATAACAATAAACATGACTTCCTGCTGAGGCAATTAACAAAGGCGGAAAAATTGATGGAAGAGATGGAGGGTGAAATGCAGCAGATGGGCCAGGAAATAACTGGTTTGAAAAAAGAACACAAGCGAATTTGGAGCTGACGAATAAACTAAATAAGAAATGTCAAGATTTGAAAGCCAGGTCAAGGAGGCAAAATTTGAGAATAATATCAACAAAATATAAATCTATACCACCAATTCTTGGGGAATTAGTTTGAGTTTCTTTAATAAAAGAATATGAAAAAGTAGAATATAAAGTGGGGGCAAAGCATGGCTCTCAAATGTGTGATTTTATCACTAATTTACTTAAAGATGTTTTCAAACTGCCAGAAAAGCCAAAGATAGATGTGGCTCATCGTGTTGGTCGCTTCCAAAGAGGAGCGAATGCTCCACCACGTCAAATTATCGTAAAGTTCTTAGATTTTTCAACTTTGGAAAATTTATTAAAGAAGATACCCTATGGAGAAAATCTTACATTTGCTGATAATATTGTTAGATTTTACAGAGACTACCCTCGGCAAATACTGGCAAAAAGACAGCAGTTTAAAATTGCTAGCAGTATTTTACAAGGACATTCTGAACTTCGTTACGGCATTATCTACCTTGCAAAAATACTAATTACGTACAGTGCTAAGCAACGTTCATTTTAAATAAAACGAGATTTTTAATAAAATTCAAGGAAAAATGGAATAATAAGACATACGCTTGCTGTTCTTGTTTTTATGTTTCAAACAAGACACTAGACTTGCTTAGACGGCTCTCAGACAGACTTATCTGGCAAGAATGTGTTTTTGTAATAACAGTCCTAACTTCATCTGGAACTGAAAAACTGTAACTCAACAGATGGAATGTTCAAGGTCGTAGGCTCTGCACCAAGTTTTTCAGCCCTGATAATTATTAGACTGTTCTTTTTTGAATTTAAAACAGTTTTGATGGTCTGCCTTTGTCTCAGTACTATATGATCTATTATTTACATATACAGCATATAACTAACTAACTAATTAACTATATATATGCAATAAACTTAATTAATGCTAAAGGTTTAATGTATTATACTAACATGACTAACTATATAGTAGGAAGGATGGGGGAGGTTAGACAGATATTCTAAATACTAATTATTAATTAAATAACATATAGGCTAATGAAAAATGTGATTACTGATGAGGTACTTTAACCCATAATAACCCTATTTTATTTTATTTTAAATCTTCTAGCTTTTCTTTTCTTTTATTTAAATATTTTTAGCTATTAATCGAACTGACATGATAATTTTCGTTATAAGTGGAGGAAACCGACTAATGTTGGATGATACCTTACTACGGGGGCAAAGCCCAGTGCATAATTCCATCAACAGAGGTCAATTTAAAATTAATCTTTGCCACCATAGGTGGCTTTTTTGTAAGATATCGCTTTTTTGATAACTTACACTCACTTTTTTTGTTTATTCACTATTATGAGTTGTATGATTTAACAATCTTTATGAACACTTAATTTTATATTTTTCTCTTCCCCTTAATTATGTTTAATAGTGTCAGGAGATGTAAAACTATTGCAGAAATTATGAAGGACAACCTTGGACTCGGGATTTCGAGGTACTTGGCTGCATCACATGAATCATACATTCTGGTAATAATAGCCAATGCAAGATAATAGTCGAATAAACACCGGAGGTCTCACTTTCTGTAGTTGGAACATTAGAGGTGCGTATGAGTCAATTAAGAGGGGTAAAATTCTGGCACAATTAAAATCATTAAACATGGACATTGATTTCCTGCAAGAAACGCATTTGAAACAACAAACTCAGATCAGATTAAGGGCAAACTGGATAGGTCAAACTTACTACGCCGCATTCACTTCTAAAGCAAGAGGCAGGGCCATTATAATTCGGAAAGGTATACCTTTTAAATTAAAGAAGTCCATATCTGATAAAGAGGGAAGATATGTTATAGTCACGGGAGAAATTTATAATACACCATTAACTATGATAAATATTTATGCGTCTAATTTTGATAACCCCCATTTTTTTAAGAAAAGAGTAGATATAATTGCAAAGCATAATTATCAAAATATTATATCAAAATATAATAATGGGGGGAGATTTTAATAGTGTTATAGACCCATATTTAGATAAATCAATAAAGGTAGGGAAGCATCTTGTTAAAACTAAGACCTGTGAATTTTTAAATACTTATATAAAAAATAATAACATAACTGATGTTTGGAGAATAGCAAATCCAATTGGAAGGGAATATTCGTTTTACTCATTGGTTCATAAAACTTATTCACGAATTGACTATTTCTTATTGGATACAAAATTAATCCGGTATACGACTAAGCCATCATACCATAATAGTATTATTTCCGATCATTCACCACTGACTTTTATACTTAAAATCGAGGGAATGACGGGTATAAAACCTTTTTGGAGATTCAATGCACAAATATTAAATAACCCGCAGGGTTATGAGTATATAAAAGAACACACAACATTTTTTTTCCAGATAAATGAGACGCCGGGTATTTCTGTATCGCTATTATGGGAAACCTTTAAGGCATACATCCGCGGTGCTATAATCTCTTATCAAAGTTTTCAAAATAAAGAAAATAAAAGAGAACTTCAGAGGATTGAAACAGGAAACAAAATTACTAGAACTGGACAATGCAAGTGACCCAACCATAGATAAACATAATAAGATAACCTTATTGAAATATAAACTCAATAGAATATTATCGACAAGAGTAATAAGACTATTCCAAATTACAAAAACAGGCACACTTCGAATTTGGGGATAAGCCACATAAATTATTAGCAAGGCAACTGAAGCAACAAGAAAAGGAAAATACAATCACTAAAATTAAATATGATATGGGTGAGCTTCTAACACTACCAAAGGATATTAATTAAGGATTTGCACAATTTTATCATAATTTATACACAACAAAAATAAATACAGATGATGGTAAAATTACAATTTTTTTAGATAATTGCAACCTCCCTAAATTGGATAGTTTAGAACAAGAGGAATTAGGAGCACGGATTACTAGTGAAGAAATAAAACAAACAATAAACTCATTGAAAAATGGGAAGATCCCAGGACCAGATGGTTTTAGCAATGAATTTTATAAACAATTTCTGGAGTCAATTGTACCAAGATTACTCAACTTATATACGCAGGCTTATACCGAAAATAAACTACCAGAAACTTTCTGGAGTATGGTGTACAATTTTGGTCGCCTAATTATAGGAAGGATGTCAACAAAATAGAGAGAGTACAGAGGAGATTTACTAGAATGTTGCCAGGGTTCCAGCAACTATGTTACAGAGAAAGGTTGAACAAGTTAGGTCTTTATTCTTTGGAGCGCAGAAGGTTAAGGGGGGACTTGATTGAGGTCTTTAAAATGATGAAAGGGATTGACAGAGTTGACGTGGATAAGCTTTTCCCATTGAGGGTAGGGAAGATTCAAACAAGAGGGCATGACATGAGAATTAAGGGACAGAAGTTTAGGGGTAACGTGAGGGGGAACTTCTTTACTCAGAGGGTGGTGGCTGTGTGGAATGAGCTGCCAGCAGAAGTGGTAGAGGCAGGATCGATTTTAACATTTAAAAGTAAAGTGGATAGGTATATGGACATGAAGGGAATGGAGGGGTATGGTCTGAGTGCAGGTAGATGGGACTAGGGGAAAACAAATGGTCGGCACGGACTGGAAGGGCCGAGAGGGCCTGTTTCCGTGCTGTAATTGTTATATGTTATATGTTAACTGTAGCAGAATCAACAATAACGCTTATTCCAAAAAAAGATAGACTTAGAGGAACCGGGTTCTTACAGAGCTATATCACTTCTAAATACGGATCAGAAAATCTTAGCAAAGATTTTAGCAAGAAGATTGAATAATTATATTAACAAATTGGTAAACCCGGATCAAACAGGATTTATACCCAAAAGACAATCATTTAATAACTTGAGAAGGCTTTTTAATATAATGTACTCTCACAAAGAGGGCATTGAAGATATTTCAGTCGTTACGTTGGATGCAGAGAAGGCATTTGATCAGGTAGAATGGCAGTATTTATATAAGGTACTCCAAAAATTTAATACGGGAGAGAATTTTATTAGATGGGTTAAACTACTTTATGATAAACCTACGGCAAGAATATTAACTAATAATATGTTATCTCCAAAATTTTATTTATCAAGGGGTAATAGTGTCTTTGAAACCTGTGTTAAAATGTGGATTAGTAAGATGATGGACATAGCTCACCTTGAAGAAATGAGACTCTGCCTAATAGACAAATATGACCTATTCTTAAGGAGTTGGTCCCCTTTCATTGACTTTTTGGAATCATGTGATGCAGCAGTACCGTAAAGATTACTGATTTCAGGTCAGGTCATGGATAGAATTACATCTCCGAACAAAGATTTGAAAATTTATTTTTTAAGGGTCTTTTTCTCCTATTTCTACTTTCTACTTTTTCTTTTCCTTTCACTTCACATTTTTCTATTTTCTACTATCTATTTTTCCTCTTTTTCTTCTCTCTATTTTTTGTCTTTTTTTAACTTCCTTTTCAAAAACATAAAACTAGAGGTTGTACATAGAATGTATTACGTTATGACATAGTTGGCACTTAAAATTAGGTGCCACTGTATTGTTTTGTACTGTACTACTAATAAAATAAACAAAAACAAAACAAAACACAAAAAACCTACCATTGCTTACTTTAGTTTATTATAGTTTAGAGAAACAGCACAGAAACAGGCCCTTTGGCCCACCGGGTCCGCGCCAACCATCTATCCCCGCGTACTAACACTATCCTACACCAAGGGCAATTTTTTTTTACATTTACCAAGCCAATTAACCTACAAACCCGTATGTCTTTGGATTGTGAGAGGAAACCGAAGATCTAGGAGAAAACCCACGCAGGTCACAAGGGGAATGTACACACTCCATACAGACAGCACCCGTTTTTCGGGATTGAACCCGGGTCGCTGGCACTGCATTCGCTGTAAGGCAGCAACTCTACCGCTGTGCCACTGTGCCGCTGTATGTATAGTTTTGTTTGGAGATACAGCGTGGAAACAGGCTCTTCTGCCCACCAAGACTGCACAGGCCAGCAACTCCCGCACATTAACACTATCTGATCGTTGGGACAATTTTTACATTTTTACCAAGCCAATAAAACCTACAAACCTGTACGTCTTTGGAGTGTGGGAGGAAACTGAAGGTTGGAGAAAACACGCAGAGGTCATGGGGAGAATGTACAAACTCCGTACATACAAGCACTCGCAATCAAGATCAAACCCGGGTCTCTGGCGCTGTAAGCACTGTAAGCAACTCTACCACTGCGCCACTGTTTTGCTTATCTACCATCTTAAGTTTAAATTATCCGATCAATGTATTTTAGACAATTCTGCCTTCATATCATTGTCATTGCCTGTTTAGGACAATAGTTTCAAGCCTAAATTTATCACTTTCAAAACAGCTCTGAAATTCTGTCACATTTTAATCAATCTCCAAAGAGGATTCTTCGTTATGAGATATTTAATTAATCTTGTTTCATTGCATATGGCAATAAATTAAGTAAGCTGCCCACTGAATGATTCTACAATGTATTTTACTTCGGAGTCACGTGAGTGATTCCATGAAGAACCCCGCCAGTCGGCATGCACGTCATTACGTCTGACGCATGGTGCAGCGCTTCACCAGCGGTAAGTTTAAAAAGCCTCCTCAGGTAAGTGTTAAACTTGTGCGAGCTCTCATGTGCAATGTGCACTTTGAGATTAATTGTCTCACAAAGAGCACCATCCATTAATCCCAGATTTGCTGCACTGTGCAAGCCTGGCACAGTCCAGCCACCGTACTTGCTATTTGGGGAAGACCTGGCAAAAAGAGTCAAGGAGCTGGATGACGAAGCCAAACCCATCGGGCTCATCAAGGCGCCGGTGACCAGCAGAACCCTTCGACGCCAGTACCCCTATAAGCGGTTTGCTGAAACCAGGACTGGGCAAGGACCAAGCCGACCATTTAATAAAATTGAATTGATTCCCAACCTGTGTCCACCCACCCAGCACAAACTGAAACGGGCACTCATCTTCTCACAAAAAAGAGAATTTGATGATCCAAGCTGAAACAGCAAAACTATGCCTCAAGGGAGTAATTGAGAAAACAGTCTATCAGACCCATCAATTCGTGTCTAATGTGTTCCCTAGACCAAATAAGGATGGTGGGTGTAGAATAATATTGGATTTAACCGGACTTAATCCGTTTGTGCAGTATCAACATTTTAAAATGGAAACTTTTGTTACTGCCAAGCAACTGCTTTCCAGGGGGTGTTATATGACATGTATAGATATCCAAGATGCATATTATTCAGTGCCTGTTCATAAAGACTATCACAGATATTTGAAATTTAACTGGATGGGACAATTGTGGCAATTTCGAGCTCTACCTAATGGATTAACCTCAGCCCCTCGCCTATTTACAAAATTGCTAAAACCAGTACTTGGGTTATTACAAGGCCATATAATCATGGCCTATTTGGATGACATTCTAATCATTGGAAACACCTTTGACAAAGCTGAGTTATCAGTCTCAGCTGTTCAACTCATGGTGCAGAGGCTAGGTTTAATTGTCCACCCAGTTAAATCGAAATTGGTGCCTGTTAACCTAATTGACTATCTGGGTTTCACAGTTGATTCCAATCACATGTCTGTAACTCTGTCCCAGGGCAAGAGAGTAGATTTAATTGAGGGCTGTATTAACCTCTTAAAGGAAAAATCACCTTCAATTAAACAGGTTGCGAGCTTAATTGGTAAATTGGTAAATTGGTAGCAGTTTTTCCAGCAGCCCAATATCGACCTTTGCATTATCAGCATTTACAGAGGGCAAAGGTACAGGCACAGGCTGTATGAGAATAAATACAAACTATTACAACCGGACCATGCACTTACCATCTGAAGCCATCGCAGAGGTACAGTGGTGGATTAGAAACATATTAAATTGTTATGGCACAATTTTGACAAAAGCGCCTTCACTTATTTTACAGACTGATGTCAGCGCACTAAGTTGGGATGCTACTGATACCAGGTCTAGCTGTGGAGGCAGATGGGATATGATGAGGCACAGATTCTCCAATCACATGGAATTAATTATTTAGAACTTTTAGGAGCATTCTATGGGCTCAAAGCTTTTTGGGTGGAATCAAGTCGAAATCATGTGATGGATTGGCTAACACTATTTGGCACTGCTGAATAAAAAATAATATTTGGATTTCAGCTGTCTACTTGCCAGGCAGACTCAATATGGTGGCAGACATCAGGTCACGCAAATTCAACGACAACACCGAGTGGATGTTGAATCAGGATGTATTTGATGAAATTGTCCTTCGGTATGGGATGCTAGATATCAATTTGTTTGCATCCAGACTTAATCACCAGGTACCGAAGTATGTTAATTTGCAGGTTTTAAGAAGGCCGTACCTGGGTCTGGGACTATCCAATCAGACTGTGGATACCATCACGTCATCCTGGAGGGATAGCACAAAAGGCAATACCTCTCCCATATCAGGAAATGGGAGGAATTTTGTGCACATGGTAACATCACTTACAACACAGCTTCCATCCCAGATGTGCTAGAATTCCTATCCCACTTACACTCCAATGACAGGTTGAGTTATAGTGCCATCAACAGTGCCAGGAGTGCCCTGTCTGCGTACCTGTGCCGGGGGTCAGAACTCCAATTGTTAGGGTCCCACACGTTAATTTCCAGATTCATGAAGGGTGTGTTTAATTCAAATCCTCCTAGGCCTAGGTACTCTGAAATCTGGGATGTGAGCATGGTACTCACGGTGCTCCGTCAATGGGGAACAGCCACATCATTGTCTTTACTAAAGATCACCCTCAAATTGATTATGCTCATAGCACTTACGTCAGCGCAAAGGGTTCAGACTTTCCACAAACTGCGTCTGGACAGGATGGTGTCATCACAAAATGATGTCATTTTTCATATCTATGACTTACTCAAGCAGAGCAGACCAGAGGTGTCTGGATACAAGCTTGTATTGTCAGCTTATCCCACAGATTCACAGCTGTGTGTACTGGCGCATTTGAAGCGATATATTGATGTCATACAGAGCCTTAGAGGCTCCGAGATAGCACTATTTATAAGCCACAAAAAGCCACATAGGCAAGTATCATCTCAGACCATCTCACGATGGCTGAAGTAAGTCCTGGGGTGTGCAGGAGTTAATACTCAAAATTTTATATCTCACTCCAACAGGGCAGCATCAACATCAGCGGCGAGGGCAATGGACCTCTAGACCACATCCTATCGGCTGCAGGATGGTCAAATTAATCGACTTTTCAGAGGTTTTACAACAAGCTGCTTGTTGAATCCGGGGTGTTTGCCCACTCTGTGTGAAACGATGTTTCATAGCTTCTCCCTGGGAGAGAGGAGTCGCTGTTGTATATATTTTTGTTATTTCTGAAATAAAGCATTAACTTGTTAATCAGTATCATGAATCAATGTTGTTACTAATTCACTCCTCCTGAGTCAACTGCTTGCAGTGATACGCCTGGATTTGGATCAGCGTGAAATCACAGACCTTTAAAGTCTTCACGGAATCATTCACGTGACTCCGAAGTAAAATAGTAAGATTAAATGAGAACTTACCAGTTTGAAGTTTGATCTTTATTTTATGAGGAGTTGCAATGAGCGATTAGGAGCCCACCACTCCCCACCCTCATATCACAAAGCTCATCTGGTAGTTCTAGAGTTATAATCTTACTATAATACTTCAATTTGTTGTTCTTCTGTGATTTCACACCGCTGCTTTGATGACTGACGCACATGCCAACTGGCGGGGTTCTTCACGTAATCGCTCATCGCAACTCCTCATAAAATAAAGATCAAACTTCAAACTGGTAAGTTCTCATTTAATCTTACTATTTTAAGTAAATGTTGTAAATATGTTCTGTGCACATGACCTCAAGGCTGCATTTGCCAATTGGATTTGCCCAACATGGAAGATTAAGACAGTATATTTCTTTTAAGGTCCTTTTAGTTGCTATTTTATACTGTCATACTACAAAGCCATTGTCCGTGGTCCTGTGGGCAACTCCCAGCAGTGACGTCCTTCTCTTGCTAGTTCTTATAACCACCCAAATTGACTTAGAGCCTCAATCGGCATGAGCCAAAATAATCTTTCTTGACTTTACCAATCCTCTCCAATTTTTACAGAGTTAATTCACTTTCTTTTTCATTCTGCCTATCCATCTCAATAAATAAGTATAATACAATGTGTAATTGCCCTCTGTATTGATCATCAGATCACACCTAACACTTTCTGAGAAGGTATTCCCGATCCAAAGCATTTAACTGGTTTCTCAGTCATTCAAGATGCTGCTTGACTGGTTGAATTATTTCAGCATTTTCTGCACTTCTTTCAGATTCCAGCATCTGCAGACATGCAAGAAATGTGAAATGCAAGTTAAGAGTGTGCTGAAATCTCTAACTACAAAAAGAGTGCAGGAAACACCCAGCAGTTAAGGCAGTATAAACTGGGTGAGGAAAATTGGGTTAATATCACAATTGCATAACCTGACAGCAGAACTAACCAGCTCTAATACAAACTGAAACAGCAAGGTATCCAAAATTGCTGAACTTGATCTGAGGGCTACAATATGCCAAGATAGAAAATAGGTGCAACTCCTGAAGTTTATGTTGGATATTATTGGACATCTGCACTGTTTGAGAGATAGTTCAGAGCAGGAGTGGGATGGAAAAATAAAGTGAAGATCAAGGGATCTTGCACCTATTTTCGGTTAATGGCAGCGATCTGAAAATCCAATCAGTGCTAATGTAGAAGGAATCATATAATGATCACTACATGAGATGAAGTGCAAATCCATCACAGTGAGGAGGTGCCTGGTGCTCACTGTGGTGGATGTTAAATATGTGTTTATTGTGTGTTTTGTTTTAATTTATTATATGTTATGACTGCAAGGTAACAAAATTACGTTCAGACCGAAAGGTCTGAATGACAATACAGGAATCTAATCTAATCTAATCTAAAATCAATTGCTGCTTCACCTGGAAGGATGTTTGGTCCATTGATGGTGAGAAGACGAGGCAGCAAAGCATGTTTTGGGGAAAGGAAAGAGAAGTAAGTGAATAGGGTGGGGACAGAAGAGCTGACCAGCCATGGGAAGGGAACAATCTTCTCAGAATGCTGGAAAGGGAGATGCATTTGGATGTATAGACTCTTTGAAAGTTAATACATTGAAATGGGATGGAATGTGAGGATGGGGGGAACTATATTGTGTAAGAAAGAACTGCAGATGCTGGTTTAAATTGATGGTAGACACAAAATGCTGGAGTAACTTAGCAGGTGAGGCAGCATCTCTGGGGAGAAGGAATGGGCGACGTTTCAGATCGAGACCCTTCTTCAGACTGATATCAGGGGAGGAGGCGGGACAAGAAATAGGATGTAGTCTGAGGTAGTAAGACTAGTGTGCAAACTGGGAAGGGGAAGGGGATGGAGAGAGAAAGCAAGGGTTATCTGAAGTTAGAGAAGTCAATGTTCATACCACTGGGGTGTAAACTTCCCAAGCGAAACATGGGGAACTATATTCTCGCTTTAGCGGGAAAGAGAGCAGAGAATGGAAGATACATGGTCAAGAGCTATCTTCATTATGTTCCATGGTTCAGAATGAAGGAAGACATCTTAGTCAGCTGTGTGAGAAATATTGCCATCAAAGCAGATGTGATGGAGATGAGAAATGGAAAAGAGTTGTTTTATTTTGCTCTGAGTGTCGTCTAACCTGCTGAGCATGTACCACTGTTTTATAATTAGCCAAAACATTATAAGGAACAAAAAGCATAATGTGATTCATACTCTAACTGCTAGTAACATTTAACTGGTTTGCTTTCTCTTTACGAGAGATGTTCATCTTGTTCTGCCCATCCTTACCCACCTTCTCTGCTACTGAAAATCAACATGGTTTCTCTCTTTCCCAATTCTGACAATGAGATTTGGAACTGGAACATTAACTGTTTCTCTTTGCACAAAAGTTGGCTGACCTGCTGATTGGTTACAGAGTTAGCAGTTTTTATTGCGTGAAACTATATTGTGAATACTGAATGCCGCACACATGTTTGGAAGAAGCGGAAGGGAATCGCTGGCTCACCTGGAACTACTGCCTTTGTCCCTGAGCTTGACAGTGAGTGCTGCTTTTCCATTAAAAAATAATGATGACACTGACTGACACGGTATTCTGGCAAAGATTGAGTATGCCCTCCAGTATGATGTTGATTCCTATCTTTTGCCCTGCCTGCGCTACTGTTATAATACTTATCATAGCAACTTTTGTGGAAAGGACTCCTACGAGAAGCTGAGAACCAAGAACAAGCTAGCATGGTGAAATGAAATATCTGGTCCACATTGTCTGTTCTCTGGGAGCTCTGCTTTATGTACGGGATTGAAAGCAACAGGAAAAGATAAAGTGTTAGTCAGAAATGATTACTTTCGCAGGAAAACATGACACTGCATTGATCACATCCAATTTTTGTGAGCTGATTGATATATGAAGTTTCTACGACTGATGTTCCATCAATTCTGCCACTTTGTGTACGGTATTGCATTGATTGGTACAATGGCTTAAAATGAAAATCATTTTGATTTCCATGGAGATTTCATAACATTGAATCAGTGTGGACTCCATTTCCTTGAAAAGTTTGCCTCTCAGCGCAATCCCTACCCATTAATTGGCAATACCATTATTCCAGGACTAATCATCATTCATAAATCAATATATCAATCTATTGTGATATGCATTCCTCCCAACTGCATTGTCTCCAAGAGTGCATAGCCATTGTCAGTACTGAATAGTAGGCCAATGTGCATAGGCTTCTTCTTCTTTCGTGTGGCGTGCACAGCCTAATGTTGTTGGACAACTTGTTCTATTTGATCTTCTGTTTGTGCACGCTGAGTTGATTGCATTAGTCAAAACAAGGCGGACCACATGAAGGTTGCAATCTTCTACCCCAATTAAGCTTCCGGTCACAGTATATACCTACAGTGTGGAGATATTTCAAGGGAAATGTAGTTGGGTGAAGATCAGAGCTCCTCAGACATGGTGCAATATATCTAGAGCACAGATTAGAGTCATAGATTAATACAGTGTGGAAACAGGCCCTTTCGCCCAACACGTCCACACCGGCCAACAATGTCTCAGCTACCCTAGTCCCACATGCCTGTGCTTGGCCCATAACCCTCGAAACCTGTCCTATCCATGCACCTGTCCAACTTTTTCTTAAATGATGGGATAGTCCCAGCCTCAACTACCTTCTCTGGCAGCTTGTTCCATGCAGCCACCATTCTCTTGTTGTAGCAAGCCCAATAAAACAATTGTACCAAGTATTCATTCATTGACAACTTGTAATCTGTGCAGTGGAATCTCACTGAAGGATGTAGAGGATGTGTTGTGTTATCTGATATCCGTCCCTTGAGTGTGGTGGTGTACAGGGTCAGAGATTTGGATTGAGGATGATGATTTTCCAGGTTCTTATAAGGCAATCTCTTAGAAATGTATAAAAATTTGATTGCATCCATGTGTTGGATGCAGGAAGGTTGTTTACCCTGTCAGAAGAGTTTAGAAACATGGACCAGAGGTGAAAGGATGGAGTTAAATGAAGAGGAATTTATTCACCCAGAGATTAGTGATTTTTAGAAATCGTCTACCCCAAAGGACTGCGGAGGTTCAGTCATTGAATTCAATCAAGACGGAAATTAATAGATTTCTAGATGTTAAGGGAATAAAGGACATGGTGATACAGACAAGAAAATGTAGTTGTGTTAGAACGGTCATGAAGAGCTAACTCAAATGGCTAAATGACCTACTTCTACTCCTATGTCTTATTAGCCCTTTGTAGCCTGTACTGATAATGCCTTCCTCATCCACTCAGCTGGGATTTGGGACTGTGGATTCTCTGGGACATCCCCTGGTTTCCCTCCTTATCCTTGCTCGCTGTTCTTCAGGGTGTGCTGCCTGGCCCTCAGGCTCTAGGCATCTTTGCTGCGATCCCTCACGCTCCAGCCACTGGAAGCACATTCTGGGATTGCTCAGCATTCAGCATGGGGCGATGAAATGTCTGGAGAGACTTGGTATGAATAGCAGTGCATCCCCTGCTGAGGCAGGCAATGAAATTCAGATTCAGCGGACCATTCCCACCACCAACTTGGTTCATGGTACTTAGTCCGCAATGCTCTTAGTTCTTTGGCGATTGTTTTACAAAAGTTGTTGTGTGGAGATTTGAAGTCCAATTCATGCTGTTATGGGTGGAAACACATATTGTGTGACCAGCGATGTTATTAATCTCCCTTTTGGGGAAAACCCAGGAGTGAAAAAATGGGTTGCAATTAGAATGGGTGGGACAAGAGACATGCCGGTAGTAGTACTTTGGTAGTATGTCCCTGAGGTAAGCTTGTTTAAAGTCTCTGGCTACTCGGGCTTCAGGGTGTTTTGTCTCGAGGCTGTAGATAATGGAGTACTGTTCATTCTGAGCAAGCTTGATGTCTGTGTGGGGTGGGATGTAGACTGCTGTCAGGATAGCTGAGCTGGATTCTCTCGACAGGCAGTAGGGGTGGCACATCACAGTCAATTGTACAAAGTTAATCAAAGAAAAATTGTGACGCAGGCTTTACTAAACCCGCAAGACTATCTAAACGTGTAATTTTGAATAATTAACAGCTCCTTTTGGATGGAGATAGGCTGTCATTGTTCATATTTAAAAATGAGACATTTACCAAATCCCATTTGAGTGCATGCTGTGCCAGGGAACCAGCAATAACCTCACTAATTTGATAGAGCCATTGAAAAGCTGACAAATAAAAGAGGATGCTTTATGAGAACTGAGAAGGGAATTGTTTAGCAGTGAGAGGTAGACCTACCTTATTGTAAATATATCCAAATGTTGATCTCGCAAAAAGAGAGGGAAGTTATCCAGAACATGAACAGGTAACGTGAGTCTTGAAGGTGCAAATTAGCCTCAAGTTCATCAAGAGACTAGTCAATCAGAGGTTAGGGGATAGGCACATTGAAACCTACCAAACTTCTACATTTCATGTCAATGAATAACTTCTAACAAAATTACTGATAATTTTCAAATCTAGAAACTTCAATCAGTGTTCAGAACCTGGTCTCAAGACAACTTTTCGCTCAAGTTATCAAGACAAAGGTGATAGCGATAGCAAAACAGTACTTATACCCTGGAATACAGTGACGGTGTCAAAGTAGAGATGGTTGAAAGCTTCAAGTTTGTGGGAGTAAATATAATCAGCAACCTGTCAGCAATATCTTGGCTGAAGCACGGCCAAGATTGCATGCCAATGCCTCTACTCCCTTAGAAGACATAGGATGTTCAGCATGCCCCTAACAACTCTCACCAACTTCTACAGATTCGCTGTAGAAAGCTTTTTATTGGGATACCACACAGCATGGTTTGAGAACAGCTCCATCCAAGACGCAAGAAATTGCAGAGCTGTGGATGCAGCTCAAATCATCACACTCCCTTCCATTGACTCCATTTACACCTCACGCTGCCTCGGCAAGACCTCCAGCATAATCAAGGATGCCTCTCACACCCGTCACTACCTATTCTTCCCTCACATCAGGCAAGATGTACAGAAGTGTGAAAAAGCATACCTCTAGATTCAAGGACAGTTTCGTCCCAACTGTTATCAGTTAACTGAATCATCCTATCACAAAGTAGAGAGCGGTCCTAAGCTGCCATCTACCACATGGGAGACCCTCAGACTATCTTCAGACTAATCTGACTTTGATCGACTTTATGTTGCGCTAAACGTTATTCCCTTTATCCTGTATCTGTACACAATGGGCAGCTTGATTGTAGTTACATATAGTCTTTCTGCTGACTTGGTAGCATGCACCAATCCAGCAACAATCCAACAATTTTAACAATCAGGTCGGCACAGCAGGTTTGTAAGTTGATTGGCTTTGTTAAAAATTGTAAATTGTCCCTAGTGTGTAGGATAATGCTAATGTACTGGTCAGCATGGTCTTGATGGGCCAAATGGCCTATTTTATTTCGGAGTCACGTGAGTGACTACGTGACAAACCCCGATTGACCGCAGTGCACGTCATTACGACGCACGCATTTGCGAAGCACCGGTCTGGGAGGCACGTCACTCCTGCCAGCGGTAAGTTTAAACTCCAGGTAAGTATTCCTTAACAGTTTTTGATGTCCTGCAGGGACCCTTTCTTCCACTGAGGTTCCTGCCGGGTGCTTTGCGGGTGCCGACAAGAAACCAGCTGCGGGCTGTGGGGAAACCCGGTCCTACCGCGGAAGCGGGAAGCTGGAGAATGTCGGGCTCACGGAATTCAGTCACTGACAAAACGGTCAATGACTTCTGAATGCTGGGTTCCCGGGGAGGGGAACTGCCGCAGAGGTGCAGTTCTCAGACCGCAGTGGCCCACGATATGGGGCTGAAGCTGACCAGAACGGTAAGTGACTTCTGAACGCTGGGTTCCCGGGGAGGGGAACTCCAGCAGAAGTGCGGTTCTCAGACCGCAGTGGCCCACGATATGGTGATGAAGCTGAGCAGAACGGTCAGCCCGGATGCCATGGGGAGGGGTTCCCCTTGGTAAGCACACAGACGCAAGGGTTCCCCGGGGAGGGGAAACCCAGCAGCAATGCGGTGTCCAGACTGCAGTAATTTAGGTTAGGGGGTGAACCGACCAATATGGTCAGGCCTGATGCCGGGAGGTTCCCCTCCGGGTAATGTAAAACATTTTTAGGTTGACCAGAATGGAGCCCTTGTGGAGAGGAGGCTCCATCTACCTACACTCCAACTACAGGAGTTGTGACAGTGGTGGGCATATGGGTGAGCCTGAGCCAGCAGCACCTTTGCACAGGAGTGCTTTAGGGAATGTCTTTTCTATGAGAGTGATGGGCATATAGGTAAGCCTGAGCCAGCAGCACCTATTCCACAGGGCTGCTTTATGGGATGCAGAATCTATGGCAATGCCAGGCATATATGTGAGCCCAAGTAAGCAGCACCTATTGCACAGGGCTGCGTGATGGGATGCCAAGTTTATGGCAATACCAGGCATATGTCAGCTGCTTGATGGGAAGCTGGGCATAAGGATGAGCCCGAACCAGCAGCACCTATTGCACAGGGCTGCTTGATGGGAAGCTGGGCATAAGGATGAGCCCGAACCAGCAGCACCTATTGCACAGGGCTGCTTTATGAGATACCGAGTCGATGGCAGCGCCAGCCTATGGGAGAGGCCACACCAGCAGCACCATATAACAGGGCTGTTTTATGTTGAGGTCGAGGCTATGGCAGCACCGGTATATGGGAGAGCCACGCTAGCAGCACCTTGTAGCAGGGCTGCATAATGTTTCCCTCATGAGAGAGATGAGCTTCCCGGGGCAGTTTGTTCTTACACTGAAGTTCTACAGCTAAAGGATCATTTACAACTGGATAAAATTTACACTTGGTTGAACACTACAAATGATCAAGACATCTTCATCGATTAAGAGGCATCAAACCATGCAAAATTGGACAATACTAGCATTCTAAGCAGTCTGGAATTGGGCCAGAATTGTCTTTAGGTAGGCACAGTACTTTGATCACAATTGCCTTCAAGATAATTCAAAAATATGGGCAGAATTGTCTTTCGAGACAGGTCAGAATTATGGCTAGAATTGTTTTAGACAAATTAGAATTAGCAGGCAGGTTCATCGTTATGGTCAAGTTGTCTTACAAGACAGGCTCGGGAATCGGGCCAGAGTTGCCGTTCAAGGCAGACATGAAGGATAACAGGCGTGGCCTGTTCATTATGAAATATGGCTGATTAACAACTGGATTCATAGGGTGTGCCCATTTACAGTATCATTGGAGATATTTGGAGGAGGCGTTCACTGTGATAAGACAATAAAGCATTCAAAAAAGACTAGTCAGAGTTCTAAAACATTTGTTAAGTCTGGATGATAATTTTAACGCTGTATTTTGATAAAATCCACTGTTTCAGTCTCAAACCATGTTTGAGAAATTGGGCTTCTCTATTCAATTAAAATTAAGTTGTTATCAAATAGACTTATTGGAGGTGTTGCAGAGCAGCATACCCCAACACATAAAAGCCAACGGGTCAGTATTAGTCTGAAGCCGGGTCCATGGCAGTGTCAGCCAATTTGAGAGGCCACACCAGCAGCGCCTTGTAGAAGGGCTGTTTAATGTCTTCCTCATGAAGGAGGAGAGCATACCGAGTCTGATGGTATAGTCGTGAACATACCCAAAGGGATGATGTTCACGTGTCAGAGATTATTACTGACAGCAAGATTTGCCATGACAACACATATGCAGTGAACATTAGGGGGACATTAGACCCAGCCACCAAATCCGTTCATCAGGTAAGACCTATTTAACAGGCAAATCCTGCAGGATGAAGGTAAGCAGTTCACTGAAGCTGGTAGCAGCATGAAAGCTGGCCAGAGGTTCCACGCACTCTATCAGGTCATTACGATTTACATTGACTTATCAATTGGCTTATGAAGCTGTCCTAGGCAACAGATTGGAGTCAATAGAAGCCTGTTACAACTTTGCTTTTTTAAAGCAGCAGTCTATTCATTAAGACTAATTGGCAATATAAAAGATGTGATTCAGCTGTGCAAGTGGGAGAATTGAAATCATCCTAAATGGAGAACTCTAAAGTGCCATGTAGGTCATGGTCGACACACTTTGGTATTATCAGCTGAAGCTGCCAAAGTCGCAATGATGGATAGACATTGTTCAGCTTTGTTCCAGTAGGTTAATCAGTAAATATCTCATTATATTGTAAAATAATGCTAATGGCCTAAGAATGGGAAATTGCGAATATCATCTCTGGTTTGGAGGTGGAGGAGATGTGCATGAGTTGCCAATTCTTCATTTATTGGTGTCAAATATCTATAGACCCTACGGGCATTTTGTGGGTCAAGAGTAATTGAGCGGATATGCATATCTGCATGCTCAACTTCATGTTCACATGTTATGGTGGTGGCATATGTTAGTACACATGGGTGCAATCAAGTAAACAATTCTGTTATGGTTACATAATCTCGTTTGCCACTGGAGTAACATCAGGTATAAGTCAATGACAACACAGAATGGGTGTTGAATCATACCGTATTTAAGAAATTCTGGTTCAATGGAACACTGAATATACATATGTTTGTTTTATGCTTATTCACAGGTTGCAAAATATGTGGCATAACAGTGGCAAAAGATACATTCTCGCTACAAGGAGAAGGAAGGTCTTTTGTGTCTTCCATTTTGCTTCATTAATCGGGGCTTCAAGTGAAGTAATTAAGAGCAGTTTAGGTTCCTATTGTGTGATTGGCCTATGCAACTTTGATTCCCGGTTGTCGGGAATAATAATATAACCTTATATGGTTATTTTTCTTCGGAGTCACGTGCGTGGCTACGTGAAGACCCCGCCAGCATGCATGCACGACATATCGTATACCGCATTGCGCATCGACAGGCTGTGGAAGCGCTGCTCCACCAGCGGTAAGTTTGAAACCCGAAGGTAAGTTTTTCAACTTAATTCCAGGTCTGCTTTTACTCCTTGCAGGAAGCTCTGACAGAGATCCTGCTGGAGATATCGCAGATTCCCCCTATACCGCGGGAAAATCCCGGCTGCGAGAATCGCGGGATATCCGGCTGGGGGAGGGGGGGGGGGGAAACCCCACCACAGACTTCGCGGGGAATCCCGTCTCCAGGGATTGCGAGGGAATCCCGGCTGTGGCAAACCGCGGACTGGAATCCGTGGGGAACCAGGAACAAGAGGAATCTGGCCGCGGGGTGAACCCGGCTCGAGGAAAACCTGGCTACGGGGACCGCGTGAAGATTATGGCCATGGGGTGAACCCGGCTGGGAGGAAAACCCGGCTGCGGTGACTGCGGGAAGGTTCTGGCCGCGGGGTGAACTGGGCTCTAGGAAACCCGGCCGCGGGGACTGTGTGGAGAAGCCAAGCCGAGGGGTGAACCCGGCTTTGGGAAACCCGGCTGTGGGGACCGCGGGAAGGCAAGCCGCGGGGTGAACCCGCCTCGGGGAAATCCGACCGCGGGGACTGCGTGGAAAAATACAAGCTGCAGGATGAACCCGGCTCGGGGAAACCCGGCTGTGGGGACCGTGGGAAGGCAAACTGTGGGATGAAACCGGCTCGTGAGGGGACTGTGTGAAGACACGGCTGCGGACCGCAGAAGTGCGGATAGCTGGCAGTATTTTTCAGACTCCAGCGGCAATAAAGTCTGAAAGGCCTGGGCAGGCCAGGAAGGTCCCCTTCAACATGGGTACGTCCTCGGCTGTTTACCTATGAGGAGCATGGATAGCGTCAGAGAGGACTCATCCCATTAATGTTTCCTGCTGATATGGTCCACGTATGGCATATCAGTAGAGATATACCGCCGACAGTAAGCCCAGAGACCTGGCAGGGTCCGGGCTGCAAATGTACCACTGGCAGATGAGCCCGTAGACTCGGCAGGGACCGGGCTCTAAATTCATCGCCTGCGGAGGAATTGTCCCGCTGACGGATGACCCCGGAGACTCAGCAGGGTCCGGCTGGAAGGCCACCACCTACGTATCTCACATGAAGCGGAAGACTCGGAAGTATGTCTAGGGAACATACTGGAGTACAAGCGTGAGGTTCCAGAAAATTCTGGCATGGCATCAAGACCTTCGCTAACGAAGAACCCTGAAGGCCAGTGTTCCCTCGTGAAGGAGCAGCCACCTCACTCCACATCATTACTAGACAGGTGCCGGCGGTGGGATACCATGCACCTGAAAAATAGTTCCTGAAAGGACCAGCAGTGAACAGCGCTATGTGGAGGTACAATGCACACTTCAAAATGAACTGCTTCCAGAAGAACACCATCGGACCTGCCTTAAATTCCAAATTTGCAGGTTCAACTGAGGCCAGCAATGTCCAGCTGCTGAATCCTCTCTTCAGGAACCTGCCCAAACAGGTACGACCCGGATGAAGAATTAAAGCTGTCCGGCTTCTCAAGGTATCACAGCAAGCGTTTCACTGAAGCTGGTGGCAGCTTCAAAACTGGGCACAGGGCTTTCAGGCCAAGGCCCAAACCGGTCCTCAGGGAATTGGGTCCACACACCCCAGCAATCTTAGGCTGGGATGGAATTAGAACCCGCACCAGGGGCCTTTGGGCTTACCACAAGACCACCAATAACCATGAAGGTAGGTGGGTCTGGTTCTTTCCAAATTATGAGGTATGTGGACCATTTACAAGTTGGTAAATTTACATTTGTTTAATGCAAGACAGAGTTGCCTTTCAAGACAGGCCGCAGTTGCGGGCCGCTCATTGTCACAATGAAAGATACCGGTTCATCTCTCATATGCAGTATAGACTTTTCTGAATAGAAGACTTCATTACTGGCTAACAACAGAGAAACAGTATCCACTCACTGGGCTCACCAAAGATATTTGAAATGTAGCTGGATGGAACAATGTTACAGTCAAAAGCATTGCAAAATGGGCAAACTTCATCCCCAGGCTATCTACCAAATTACTAAAACCAATGCTCGGCTGCTCAGAACCAAAGCTATTATCATGGACTATTTGGATGATGTTCTAAAACGCTGTATTTTGCCAAATCAGCGGTATCAGCCACAAACTATCGTGCAGAAATTGGATTCTCATCCATCCAGTTAAGTTTAAGTTGATACCAACTGAAATTATTGAGTATTACGATTACCTTTAACTCTATTAAATTGTCTTGGATTGGCAATATATTGGGTACAGCTGTGCTATTTGCACCTTTTGCACCATCAGAGCTATACGACGTGCAAAGGAGCAAGCTCACAGGTACCATGTAGGTCATTACTACCAGACCTATGCTATTCCCAGCTGAAACTATCAAAGTCACCATGGCGGGCAAACAGTATTCAGCATTGCCCCATTAACCTTCATCAGTACTCGTCAGTTAATTACTAACTGATGCTATTGATAAAAGATGGATAATTACTAAATACCATCTTTAGTTACAGAGGCGGATGGGGTTTGCATGAGTTACCAATTATTCAGTTATATGGTATCAAATACCCATTATGGAAGTTATAAACAAGTTACTTATTTTTACTTTTGTATTCTTAATAAATACATTTATATCCCTGTATTAAACATAAATTAAATGGTGTGTGTAACAGTATAAAATGGCTTCAGCTAAAACATAGCTGGGAGATTAAAAAGCAATAGTTTGGAATTTAAGGGTGGCGAGTGAAGGAGAGATACGAGGGGAAATGTAAAGTTTAATAAGATTGAGCCAAGGTCGGAATTTAATGGTGGTGAGATAGAGAAAATTAGAACTGAAGAAAGATTGATTCGAATAGAGTACAGCATGCAAGATAATGGAGTAGAGATAGGGCTAGAAACTGTAATAAAAAGCTGCTTGTTTCTGGGATTCAGAGAGCAATTAGAGAACGGACAGGTGGTGTCGTCTCTGAATGTTCCAAGCTGATATTGGCAAATAAAGGCTTTCGTCTTCTTGAAGAATTCTCTGTGTCTGTCATATTATCCAAATTTGAGTCTTAAAACCACCACACTATTCACATTAGGTGCATTCGGTGGATTAAAGGTTTGTGTGAATATGCTTAATCTGCATGCTTAAGTTTAACTTGATACACTCTGGTGCTATTATATGTTAATCACATGGGTGCAATCAAGTAAAATATCCGGTAATAATTTACCTAACTATCGGCTTGGCGTATCATCAGGTAAACGCAATGACAACACAGAATGGATGTTGAATCGCAAGTATTCAAGGACATTGTGGGCTCCATGGAACACCTAAAGATCAAAATGTTGCATCCAGGCTCAATCACCAGTTGCAAAATACGTGGCATATCAGTGGCGATGGATGCATTCTCGCTACACTGGGGAAGAATGCTCATTGTGTCCCTCCATTTTACCTTACCAGACGGTTCTTGCAAATTCAGCAATTCCCGCTTCAGGCATTTTCGTAGTGCCTGACTGGCCGAAACAGCCATGATTCCTGCTGATGTTGGGAATGATGATAGAACCTTATATGGTTCTTTCCAGGCACAAAATTGCTGGTTAGCAGTAACCGGGAAACCATCCTCTGCATACATAAATCAATTCATTGACTTGCAGATTGGGAAGACTGTTTCCTGCAGCTAAGAATTGTCAAACCAAGCTATGGACGTGCTCGCTGCAATTGCAAGGATAGCACCAAATAAACAGTACTTTCCTCATAGAGATGGGAAGTATTTTGCTAACATATATGTTGACACGGATGACTGACGTCTTGAAGTTCAGTTCCATATGGGATTTGACAATTTTTGAAAGAGTGCCATTTACTGTGCCGCATGTGCCTTCTCAGCATATTGGCTGCGAGGAGCAGAATCCACTCTGTCGGGTCACCTTCTGATATCTAGATTATGAAGGGTATCTTCAACTCAACACCCCCCCAGGCCAGGTATGCAGAGATTGGGATGTTAACATTGGAACATCCCTGTACTTGGCTCAGCACAATGGGTCCAGTTTTGCATAGCGGTGACTGAACAAGATGATTATTCTGCAGGGAAATTACATTTATGTTTATGACTTAATCAGCAGAATACACCAGGGACATTAGGTCTCAAACTCGAATTGTTGGCATATCCCATGGACCTTCGGTTGTGTGTGGCCACACATCTACACCAGTATGTCAGGGTCACTAGAGCCTTAGGGACTCTGAACTAGTAATGATTGTTAGTCACATGAAGCCTCATAAGAAAATATCACAACAGACCATCGCCCGGTGGTTAATATGGGTTCTGGGATACAGGAGTGAATACTGACATACAAGTCTCACTCCACCCAGGCTGCAACTGTATCAGCAGCAGTGGGAGGAGGTTTCGCGGGACCACATCTTGGCGGCTACAGGATGGTCTAATAGCGATTTCCAAACATTTTAGAAATACCCTTTGCCAGACCAGGGGTGTTTGCCAACTTTTTAGGTCTGTGTTATAGTTCCTCCCGGTTGAGGGAGGTTACTATTATCACTATGTGTCCATTAATAGCATCAACATGTCTATACCGATGTCATGTCACTGATGCCCTCCGCTCCCAACCCTCTATATAAAGGTCAACTGGTATTTTAGTTCTTATCTTACTATACATTCAGTCAACTTCTGTTATCTGTGATTCTTCATACGGTTGCTTTGAAGAATGTCATGCATGCATGCTGGTAGGGTCTTCACGTAATCCCTCATCATAACTCCTCATAAAATAAAGATCAAACTTCAAACTGGTAAGCTCTCATTTAATCTTACTATTTTTGAACGTAACTTGCTGATTCAGTCTGTGGCTTGAGAAATCAAATTATGTTCTGCAGATTCAATAGACTGCTCTACGGCTTGCGTTGTTACATCAGTCCTTGTATATGTTCAGTGTGCTGCGATAGCACCAAAAGCAAGACTTTCTTTTCCAGGAGATGGAAAGCGTTTGTTGAATGTTCATGTTGCATTGAAGACGGTACAAATTACTGATGTTTGGAGTTAATTTTAAATGATCTTTGTCTATAATTGAGTTGTACGTCCATTAACTGTGCCAACGTGCCTTCTCATTGTATTGGCTGCAGCAAACAAGACCCGCTCTGTCGGGCTCACCCTGTATATCAAGTTTGTAAGCATATCTTGAACACAATGTTTCCCAGGACAAGTACAATGCAGTATGGGATGTCAACGTTGTGTGAACACTATTTCACCAGGGGGGTCCAGCTACATCCTTAGTTTCGCCGGATCTCATAAGGTGGTTATCCTCCTAGCGCTGGTTAGCGCAACAGGTTTAGTCGCTACATAGTTGCGACGGAACAAGATGGTTACATCTGTAAACGATAATATATAATATTTATGCTTATAATTCACTTAAGCAGAACAGAAGGGGTGTCAGATCTCAAAATAGTTAAAGGCATACTCAGGGACCTTTGGTAAAGTGAGGACACACATATATAACAATACGTTAAGGTCACTGAGAGTCTTCGAGGCTCTGAACTAGCTATGTTTGTTAGTCACAAAAACTTATAAGAACCTATATGTTCAGGTCACTTCCAGAGGATAAAATGGACTTTGATTTATGTAGGAGTAGCTACTGATTCTAGTTATCACTCCATCAGGGCTGCTATAACATCAGCAGCAAGGGTCTTACATGCCGTTGGACCACGTCCTAACGCTTGCAGCATGGTCAAACAAACGAATTTCAAACATTTATAATAACCCATTACTAGACCAGGGTATTTGTCAACTCTATTTTCATTGATTATAGTTTCCATCCAAGTGAATGGTGGGACTATTATTATTACTTCATTAATAACATCAGCACGTTTAAATCTCTGTCATGACTGTATGTATTATGAATATTTTTTCCTTCATTTGTCAATGAAGCAGTTGTGGCTGTGTAGACTCGTTTCTCACAGCATAAAATCACAGAGATTTGAAATTTTCACAGTCACTCAAGTGACTCCGAAGTACAATAGTAAGATTAAATGAGAACTTACCAGTTTGAAGTTTGATCTTTATTTTATGAGGTGTTACGTTGAGGAGTTACTTGCCCTCCGCTCCTAGCCCTCATAATGATCATTTGGTAGTTCTAGTCTTCTCTATTCTTACAATGGTACTTCAATTATTGTTATCTGTGATTTCACACCGCTGCTTTGAAGATTGATGCGCACTGCGGGCAATTGGGGTTCTTCATGTAGTCCCTCAACGTAACTCCTCATAAAATAAAGATCAAACTTCAAACTGGTAAGTTCTCATTTAATCTTACTATTTCCATGTTCTATCTCTAATCTAAACTAAACTAAACCAAACAAAAAAAGCTTTTCGCTGTACCTCAGTACATGTGACAATAACAATAACATATATTTTCAATTAATATTACTTCTCAAATTAATGAAAAGTACTTCAACTCATAAAACCTAATTGTGAAATCAAATATTATGTTAAACGTAGTAACACAATGGCCTTTCAGCACAACATTCATTTTGCCCAATCTCATGGTAGATTTTTCGAGCAGTGCCCTAATGCAAGAGGTCAATTACACTTTGTCTCCAATAGATTTAAATCTTAATGAGAAAGAAAAGAGGACAATAAATTAATGTAATTGCTGCCCTAAATAAACGGCGCACAAATTCAATTTCAAAGATACTTCATTCATTATGTATGTGTGTTGAATATGTTGTCTCCCAGCTAACTTACACTATCATTGTGGGTACTTAGATGTCAGTTTCTATTTAAGTATTAATGGGAGTGGTATCAAAATCATGAAATATTATTCCTATGTCAGAAAATATGCAGTGCTCGAGGTTTTTTATTTTATCTTGTATACTCTTTGCAGCAGGGGCTGCAAAGACTTGATGAGGTGAAATATTTTCCTGTGCTAGTGTCCCCCTCCCACTATTAATTCCTAGAGGTGCAGATGTGAATATCATACATTTGGGTACTTGGAAAAATAGAAGATGTCTGTGAAAAAATCTGTGCAGCCTGCTTGACATCATTTGCAGGGAGTTGCAGAATCATGTGACATAGATGGCTCCAGGGAGTCTGAAACCTGGGAAGGGGTTACAGAGAGGTTTCTGTCCAGATGGCCCACACGTTGCCAATATGTCTAGGATTCTGCAGATGCAGCTATGCCCTGATGATAAAGGCATGCTTGGGATTGGTTGAGGAAATGTTATGTCTCAATTATGTTGCAGTGCCTTACTGCCGTTACATGTAATTGGTCCCGAAGAGTGGCCTCACCAAAGATGTTTCTTTATCTAGTGATAATGTTTCTTTACTTACTAGAAGTGTTTATCCCTAAGTGCTATGTGTTGAAACTATATTATGTACTATTGTATGATTGGACCAAAGAGTTGTCATTCTATCAGTGATTGGGTTGTAGGGGTTGCCTCCCCCAAGCACTTTTGTGTCCATATTTCAGAGGGGTATAAAGGGGTGGGGAGCACATTGGGCTGTGCCAATTGTCTTTCGTCTGTTATATTTGTGTGAGAATGTGTTGGGATCGAGTAAATGGTAACGAGGATCGGTCCCGCGGTATTGTATGCAATAAAATAGAGTTGGAATTAGTGCTCGTATTCAATGTTTGACTGAGCCAGACTATGGGGGTAAGTTTAGATCCGTAATTAACATGGCTACCCAAAGTACAAGAGAATCCTGTTCTGCAAACTGGGTGGCATGGTGGCGCAGTGGTAGAGCTGCTGCCTTACATCGCTTGCAGCGCCGGAGACCTGCGTTCGATCCTGAATACGGGTACTGTCTGTACCGAGTCCGTACGTTCTCCACGTGACTGTGGGTTTTCTCCGAGACCTTCGGTTTCCACCCATACTCCAAAGACGTATAGTTTTTCAGGTTAATTTTCTTGGTAAAATTGTAAATTGTCCCTTGTGTATGTAGGATAGTGCTAATGTGCAGGAATCGCCGGTCAGTGCAGACTCGATTGGTTGAAGGGCCTGTTTCCATGCTATATCTCTAAATCAAACTAAACTAAAATTCTGCATGTGTTGGCTCTTGGGAAGGACAAATTTGCTTGTCCTACACCCTTGTTTTTGATCATTATCCATAACCATTTCATCCTCAAAAAAATAGTCCAACTCATTTTCAAAATTATTTATGGAATCAGCTTAATTTCATTTTCAGTTAGAATATTGCAGATTTTTTTAAATCCTTTTCCTCTACTTCAGATTAACTCATATAATGATTCTTTCAGCTCTCTTGTTCCTTCAGCTATGGCATCCAAAACTGCATCTCCAAAATCTTCTGATGACTTCAAAATTGTACTTTCTCTGCTATACAGAACATTGCTCGCATTTCCAACCATTTCTGCGAACTAGAGACTTGCATTGAGTCGTCAGGTTCCTTAGTGTGCATATTTCTGAAGATCTGTCCTGGGCCCAGCAAGGTGATGTAATCATAAAGAATGCTTATCAATGCCTCTACTTCCTTAGACGATTGAGGAGGTACAGTATGTCACCAAGTAGTCTATCAAACTTCTACAGGTGTATGGTAGAGTTGATACTGCCTGATGGCAGTATCTGGTTCGGTAATTCAAACTTCCAAGAACAAAGGAGGCTGCTAAAAGTGGTGGACATTGTCCAATCCACCATGTGTTTTGATCTCCCCATCATTAAAAAGATCTATGGGAAATTATGCCTCAAGAAGACAGTTAATATTATCAAAGACACACACACACTCTGGTTTTGTTTTTAATCTCGCTGCTACCATGGGTAAGAAGTACAGCAGTCTGCGAACCATTATCTCCAGGTTCATAAACAACATTTATCCATCAGCTATCTTCCAGTTGAACCACATTGCACAACCCCAACCACAACCCTATCTTAGCGACAAACTACTAGTTAAGGTTATTTGGTCTTTAGTTGGACTTTGTTAAGGTTGAATATGTAGTTCGATTTCTAATATTATGGTTTGGTTACCTATTACTGATAATTTACTGCATTTGTTAATTATTGTATTTTTTATTTATTGTGCTGTTGCATTAATCTGCTCAGAAAGTAGTAAGTAGTTAATTGTCCAGTTCCCAGTGGTAATGACAATTAAATAGCCTTGAGTCTTGATATCCCTAGTGGCATACTGGTAAACCACCTCTCTATATTTCTTATGGCTTTTTCCAAAGTATGGTGCCTTGAACTGACTATGCGGAATCCCATTCATGTGATGAAAGCACCTATTCTATTCACTTTCTATTGTTTTTCTATTTTCTATTCATATTAGAACACTTGAGAATATTTGCTGATGTGCATGGAAGAGGTAAAAACACAAGAACGAATAATTAAAACTTGAAATATTTTGTCCCTTATCTAATTTAATTATTTGAGCAATTGAAATCGAAATATCAGCTATTTAAGATTCAAATTCTTTCCTGACCCTGTGAGTGAGTGATAATAAGTAAACTTCCTATTTTACTCCTATCTTTTATTCCTATTTTACTCCTGTTTCATTTTTTATCCAAGGTTCAAAATTGTTGTTGTCGCCCTGACAAAATGTTTTGCTTAAGTGCAAAAATTGCATTATGACATCTCCTTATTCATTCTAAATTGTGACATAGGTTATGTCACTCTGAATTGCTATTATCTATTATTATCATTACTCTTTGCTTTCTGTTATGCAGCAAGATTAGCTATCCACTTGGCTCTGATTCCATATGTTCTGATATTCATTGGTCCTTTATGTGATACCTTACCAAAGGTCCTTTGGAAATCTAAATAATTACCTTTGCCTCGGTACCTGAGTCTAATCTTCCTGCTATACAAATAATTCAGTCATTCTGCTCAAAGCATGACTTTTAATCTTCTTTAATTTTCTTTTTGACATGAATCCTATTTCCTTGTATTGGTGCGAATCTGACTGGACTGTTACCTGAACATATTCTGCCTCCTTCTTAAACGATGCTCCAAAGCTAGTTATTGTCTAGTACTCCAGCAATACACCTTCATCTCATGAATTATTGAATATATGAAATAATAACTTTCACCTTCCTTCCCTAAATTATTTTTAGATGGATGCTGTCCATTTGCATTGGATTTTAATCCCAGCAAATTTGATGAGGTTACTTGATATTTCTCTTTTTATTATAAATGCAATTATATCATTTTTGGTTTCATCTTTTGATATCATCTCAGCTTCGTAAATACTGAAGCAGAATTGATATTTAATACCTCTGCTATTTCACTATCACAGTTTATGATTTAATCCTATCTGTCACAATAGCTAGGAATATATTTTGCCACTTTATGTTCCTTCATCATTTGATGTCATGCATCCTTTTTTTCTCTCCTAATCTTTTATATTCTCTTTTGTCATATTATTTCCCTGGACTCTGTAAAATATCATTTAAAATATTTCTCATTGTTATTCCACTGATATTGTCAATATGGCTGCCCACTTTATTTTTCTAACATTTATTCTCTCAATACAAAAAAAATCTATTGCATTGGTATTCATCATGCTCATGTTTTCTCAATAACTATCTTAAGATATTTTATATTACATTCACAATTGCTCCACTTTATTCTTTATCAGTTCCACTCTATTTCCCTTATCTGCTATGTTTCACATCACATCACCAGATCCAATAACAACACCTTCCTGGTTGGCTTCATCGATAGTGAATAAAAAGAGTATATATTGTAGGATGTCCATTCCCTCATTACACTTCTTCGTAGCAAGCAACTTTGTGAAGGTTGGAATGCTAGATGATGATTATCTTATGGGTTTTAATAATATATTTTATTTTGCAGAATTCTTCCTCAACGTTTCTTTCACAGAATTATCTGTGAATTATATTTACAATATACATTATTGATTAAGATGAAGGGATTAAAAGTAACATTAGCAAATTTGCAGATGACACAAAGCTGGGTGGCAGTGTCAATTGTGAGGAGGATTTTATAAGGATGCAGGGTGCCTTGGACAGGTTGGGTGAGTGGGCAGATGCATGGCAGATGGCATTTAATGTGGATAAATGTGAGGTTATTCACTTTGGTGGCAAGAACAGGGAGGCAGATTATTATCTGAATGGCGTCAAGTTAAGAAAAGGGGAAGTACAATGAGATCTGGATGTCCTTGCTCATCTGAAAGGAAGCAAGCAGGTACAGCAGGCAGTGAAGAAAGCTAATGGCATGTTGGCCTTCATAACAAGAGGAATTGAGTATAGGAGCAAAGAGGTCCTTCTGCAGTTGTACAGGGCCCTAGTGAACCACACTTGGAGCATTGTCGTCTCCAAATTTGAGGAAGGCCGTTCTTGCTATTGAGGGAGTGCAGTGTAGGTTCACAAGGTTAATTCCCTGGATGGCAGGACTGTCATATGTTGAAAGAATGGAGCAACTGGGCTTGTTGACACTGGAATTTAGAAGGATGAGAGGTGATCTTATTGGAACATATAAGATTATTATGGGATTGGACACGCTAGAGGCAGGAAACATGTTCCCAATTTTGGGGGAGTCCAGAACTAAGGGCCACAGTTTAAGAATAAGGGGTAGGCCATTTAGAACGGAGATGAGGAAAAACGTTTTCACCCAGAGAGTTATGAATCTTTGGAATTCTGAGCCTCAGAAGACAGTGGAGGCCAATTCTCTGGATGCTTTCAAGAGAGAGTTAGATAGAGCTCTTAAAGATAGTCAAGGGATATGATGAGAAGGCAGGGACAGGGCACTAATTGTGGATGATCAGCCATGATCACAGTGAATGGAGGTGCTGGCTCAAATGTCCGAATGGCCTACTCCTGCATCTATTGTCTTTGTCTATTGTCCATTGATAAGCCAGGTTCCTTGACTATGAAATTAATCACAGCTAATTCAAGAGTACACTTATTTTCAGAAGAGTTTGAATGCAACTTGTGATTAATGAACAAGTTAATTATTGATGCTGTCGATGAATTATGAGATGTAGCCATGAATCTGCTAAATTTGAGGCCGCGTTATGCCAATCTGCCATTTGTTTTGCAAAAACATCATCTCGCCCTTAACCTCCCTGTTATTTTTAAGCACTTACTGAATTTGTACATTAATTGCCCATTAAACCTACCACAAAAAGTTAGTGCTCATAATTAACAATGTAAGTACCCTTTTAACAGCATGATAATTGTTAATGTAATGCCTATCAATCTATCCAGCCCAGAAAAGGAACAATTAAAACAGTTGAACCACATTCCTGTATCTGGTAAATTATTGTTCAAGGAATAAATAACATTTCAAATATTTGTTTCAATGTTTTTATTTATTTTAGCATTTCCACGAACTATTGCAATTAGTCTTTCTTTCTTTATTTCCCTTTCTATACCTAGTTTGATTTCTGTTCCTTGTGTCAGTGCTTCATCTTATTTTACTCTCAAGATGAATTGTTAGCCCTAATGTTCATTGAGGTCTTATCTGCTTCATTACCTATTATCAGCTGGCAATTTGAGCAAACTACAGAGCTGAAGGGTGCAGGAGAAGACAGATTAACTCCTATCCCAAGAGATGCATCAATGCTGCAATATCCCACTTATTATTTAAACAAGCTATGCTGAAAACAAAGAACCCCATATACTTTATAGAGTGGCACATTAATTTGCTACAATTTTGATATAAAAATTGGTGATTAAGAAATATTAGGAATTTGCTGCAAGTTGCATGAAATCTGCACTTTACCAAACACATGGAGGAATACACTTGGACTGCATCTGTGATTTTGGTCCATACATGTTCATGTCACTGGGCTACACATGCAGAAACAGGTTTCCACAATGCCCATGAGCGGTTCATAATATTGTAAATGTGGCTTCTTTGAGAGGATCCAAAACCATTTGGTGTGGTGCTGAGAACATAAACCAGGTAGATTTTTATTTAATAAAAACAACTCATGCCTTATCACAATTCTCTTACTGGCTTCCACTGCCAACCCTGAACTGACACTCTAAGCTGATTCCTATCCTATGAATTGTACTGAAGATTTTGAAAGACTTACTGTCATGTTGTGTCAATGCATGTCCCCACAGATATTATTTATATGGACTTCCAGACCACATAATGCAAACTCCTCATGGACAGCACCAGAGGTCAGGATCAAACCTGCAGCTCTACCAGTTGTACCACTGTGCTGCCCAGCCAGTTAGATTACAGATCAGCTGGTTGGTTGGTTCTGGCAATTCACTGATGTCTGTAGTGCAATTTTCAAGTTGTGTAGGTATGGGGTTAATAGTACTTGCACAAACAGCAATGCTTGTTGTGGAAACCTGCATGTGTTTTCATTGAGTGGTTGAACAGTTTTGAGAGACTTTGGAACAATTTGTGGCTTTCTATGTTCCTAATGAGAATAGCAACCAACATACTACATTCAATTCTATTGTGATTCACTCTCTCAGACTGAAGGAGGGTCTCATTCCGAAACATCACAGATTTCTTCTCCCCCTGAGATGCTGCCTGTCCCGCTGAGTTACTCCAGCTTTTTGTGTCCATCTTCAACCCAAGTGCAGGTCTACAAAGATGCCTTGTCTAGGCTAGTCCCAGTTGTCTGGGTTTGGCCCATATCTCTCCAAAACTTTTCTATCAATATACGTCCAGGTTAAATGCTGTTACAGTACCTGCCTCATTTAAATGCTGTTACAGTACCTGCCACAACTACCTCCTCCTGCAATCCTTATACTCACCATCCACTAAATGAAAAGGTTGCCCCTCAGGTTCATATTCAATCCTACCACTCTCACCTTTAACATTCTTGGTTAGAATCAGAGGTATCAGAGGTTACGGGGAGAAGGCAGGAGAATGGGGCTAGAAGGGAAAGATAGATCAGCCATGATTGAATGGTGGAGAAGAATTGATGGGCCGAATGGCCTAATTCTACTCCTGTTCTTTATGACCTTATGACATAACATTGTGCTCATGTTTTTGATTCCCCTACTCTGGGTAAAAGACTGTGCATTCACCCTTTCTATTGCCTGATGATTTTTTCACTTCTATAAGATCGCTCCTCAGCCTCCTGCACTCCATGAATAAAGTCCTAGCCTGCTCATCCTATAGCTCACACTCTCAAATTCTGGCAATATCTTCATAAATCTTCTCTGCACTCTTTCTAACTTAATGTCATTCTTCCTAGAGCAAGATGACCAAAACAGAACACAATATTTTGTGTGGCTTCACCAGCGTATTATACAATTGTTACATAATGTACCAACTTCTATGCTTAACACCCTGACTGTTGAAGGCCAATGCACCAAAAGCCTTCTTGATCAGTCTATCCACCAGTGATGCCACTTTCAGGAAATTATGTACCTGCACTCCTAGATCCCTCTGCTCTGCAACACACCCCATGGCCCTACAATTCACTGTGAAGGCCCTGCCCTGGTTTGATTTCCCAAAATGCAAAGCCTTGCACTTAAGTGCATTAAACTCCATTAGCCATTCCTTGGCCCACTTGACCAACTGATCAAGATCCTGCTGCAATTCTGACAATAATCTTCACTACAATATGACCCACTTTGGTGTCACCTGCAAATTACTAATCATGCTTTGTACATTTTCATCCAAATCATTGATCCTTTAGACACAGGCTTCCAGTCTGAAAAAACTCCCTTCCATCACTGCCCTCTGCTTCCTTCCATGAAGCCAATTCTGAATCTAGTTATCTAGCTCTCCCTGGATCCAATGCAATCCAAACTTCCAGAGTGGCCTCCAAAGTGGAACTATAAAAAGCCTTTATAAGCCTATATGAAGTCCGTATAGACAATATGGTCCTTCCCTCATCATCCCTTTTGGTTGCCTCTTCAAAAAAGTGAATCAAATCCATAAGATATGATCTCTCACGTACAAACCATGCTAGCTATTCCCAAAAGCTCTAATCTATCCAAATACATATATATCTTATGCCTCAGACTTGTTCCAGTAACTTACCTACAACAGATGTTTGGCAAACTTGTCTATAGTTCCCAGGTTTTTTCTTGCAGCTCTTCTTAAATAGAGGCACATTAGCCACTATCCGGTCTTCCAATATTTCACCTGTATTTAACAATGATTCATATACATCCGCTACGGTTTCAATAATTTCCTCTGTAGCTGCCCACAGCATCCTCGGACAGATCTGATCAGGCCCAGGTGAATTAACCACCTTCATATGCCCTTGGATATCCAGTACCTTCCAGTAATTTAATGTCCAAAACCAGTCCAGTACCTCCAGGTCAGCAAGACAAAGGAGATAGTGATCTACTTATGGAAGTGAGGAGGTACACACACTGTTACATTGACGGTGCCGAAGTAGAGATGGTTGAAATCTTTAAATACCTTGGAGTAAATATCACCAACAACCTCCTGGACCACCCATATTAAAGCAATTGCCAAGAAAGCACACCAATGCCTCTACTTTCGTAGAAGGCTTAGGGAGTTTGGTATGTCCCCAATAACACCCAATAACTTCTACAGATGTGCATCACAGCATGGTTTGGGAACAGCTCGATCCAAGAACACAAGAAATTGCAATGAATTGTGGATGCAACACAGACCATCACACAAACCAACCTCCCTTCCATTGACTCCATTTCCATCTCATGCTGCCTCAGCAAGGCCAGCAGCATAATCAAGGACGAGTCGTACCCTGGCCATTCCCCCTTCTCCCATATCCCATCGGACAAAAGGTATAGAAGTGTGAAAACGCACACCTCCAGATTCAGGGACAGTTTCTTCCCAACTGTTATCAGGCAACTGAACCATCCTACCGCAACCACAGAGCAGTGCTGAACTACTATCTACTTATTTGATGATCCCCAAGCTATCCTTGATCGTACTTTGCTGGCTTTACCTTGCACTAAACGTTATTCCTTTATCATGTATCTCTACTCTGTAATTGGATCAATAGTAATCATGTATAGTCTTTCTGCTGACTGGTTAGCACGCAACTAAAATCTTTTCACTGTACCTCGGTTCACATGACAATAAACTAAACTGATTTTCTTTGATCGGACTTTACTGGCTTTATCTTGCACTAAATATTATTAACATTAGTCTATTTATCATGTATCTTTACACTCTGGATGTCTTGAATGTAATCATGTCTTTCCACTGGCTGGTTAGCATGGAACAAAAGCTTTTCACTGTACCGTAGTACATGTTTCAATAAACTAAACTCAACAACTGAACTCAACGACTGCAAAACGGATTATCCGCAAGACATATCCATTAGAATTAGCTGGCTCTGATCATCTTTTAATATTAACTTTCTCCCCTGATGATGGCTGAATGCTGGGAATTTCCAGCGATCCATTTTATTTCAGGTTTCCTCCTCATGCCATGTTTTGTATTTCAGAGTTCAGGCACTGTTTTTTTTTCTCTTTCTTCCATCTCATATTTCTCCTTCTATTAAAGTCCCCTCCAACTACAAATAACAGGCATTCACCATCCTCTCTCAGAGTGCACCGTTCCCTTTTACATCATTCAGTCTCTATTAGTTCACCTCATCACAAATATTAACGTCGTATCCATTTGCCCTCCCACTTCTCAGCAACTTAACATATATTTGATTTCTAACTTTTCCTAATCTTGATGAAAAATCATCGATCTGAAACATTAACTTTGTTTTTTCTCTCCACGGACATTACCTGATCTTTAGAGTATTTCACATATTTTCTGTCTTTATTAAGGTAAAATGTCTTTTCCACAATGGAAGTTAACACTGCACAGCATAAGGCCATAAGGTCATAAGGAATAGGTGTAAAATTAGGCTATTTGGCCCATTCAATCATGGCTGATCTATCTCTCCCTCCTAATTCCATTCGCCTGCCTGCCCCCCATAACCTCTGACACCCATACTAATCAAGAATCTATCTATCTCTGCTTTAAAAGTATTCACTGACTTGGCCTCCAGAGCCATCTGTGGAAAAGAATTCCACAAATTCAATACCCTCCGACTAAAGAAGATTCTCCTCATCTCCTTCCTAAAAGAACATCATTTAATTCTGAAGCTTTGACCTCTAATTCTAAAGAACAAGGTTTTTTTAATCTATATAACATCACAAATAGCAGTTCATTTTCTGATAGTACTAATTTAAGGAAGGACATCCTCCTAATTTGAGGAAGGGCATCCTTGCCATTGAGGCAGTGCAGCGTAGGTTCACGAGGCTAATCCCCGATATGGCGGGACTGTCATACGAGGAAAGATTGGAAAGATTGGGCTTCTATTCACTGGAATTTAGATGGATGAGAGGGGATCTTATAGAAAATGTAAAAATTATAAAAGGACTGGACAAGCTAGATGCAGGAAAAATGTTCACAATGATGGGGGAGTCCAGAACCAGAGTCTGCAGTCTAAGAATAAAGGGGACACCATTTAAAACTGAGATGAGAAAAAAACTTTTTCACCCAGAGGGTTGTGAATTTGTGGAATTCTCTGCCACAGAAAGGAGTGGATGCCAATTTACTGGATTAATTTAAAAGAAAGTTAGATAGAGCTCTCGGGGTGAGCGGAATCAAGGGATATGGGGAGGAGGCAGGCACAGGTTACTGATGAATGATCAGCTATGATCACAATGAATGGTGGTACAGGCTCGAAGTGCCAAATGGCCTTCTCCTGCACCTATTTCCTGAGTCTGTCTATTTTCTATTCACATCTCACAGCTGTCATTCAATACATTAAACATCATGACTGCCCAATTTTTCTACCTTTTCAGCAAAGTACTTAACTCAAGTAGAAACTCACCTTGTCAACACTGCTGAATACACCATATTATAGCGACTGCACTGTGAGCCCTACCTTGTCTTTGTTTTAAAATAACTTTGTTAGGAGGATCCAAAGCCAGTAGCTTTTGTGCTGGGAAGATATCACAGTGCAGATTATATTTTAGTAAATACGTTTCAAATTTCACTTACCAGCTTCCACTTCCAACCCAAAGAGATTCTTCACACCCACTGAAGCAATTCCTAACCCAACTGTTGTCTATTACCCTGAGTATAGAAGTTGGGAGGGCATGTTGCAGTTGTATAAGACATTGGTGAGACTGCATTTAGAGTATTGGGTACAGTCTGGGCACCATGTTATAGGGAATATATTGTCAAGGTTGAAAGGGTTCAGAGAAGATTTACGAAGATGTTGCAAGGACTAGAGGGTTTGAGCTATAGGGCGAGGTTGAGTAGGCTGGGACTATTCCATGGAGCGCAGAAGAATGAGGGGCGATCTTATAGAGGTGTATAGAATCATGACAGGAATAAATCGGGTAGATGCACAGAATCTCTTGATCACAGTAGGGGAATCAAAGACCAGAGGACATAGGTTAAGGGGAAGGAGAAAAGATTTAATAGGAATCTGAGGTGTAACTTTTTCACACAAAGGGTAGTGGGTGTATGGAACAAGCTGCCAGAGGAGGTCGTTGAGGCTGGGACTATCCCAACATTTTAGAAACAGTTAGACAGGTAGGGTAGTTGAGGCCAGTTCATTGGCTATATTTAAGAGTGAGTTGGATGTGGCCCTTGTGGCTAAGGGGATCAGAGGGTATGGAGAGAAGGCAGGTACGGGATACTGAGTTCGATGATCAGCCATGATCATATTGAATGGCGGTGCAGGCTCGAAGGGCTGAATGGCCTACTCCTGCACCTAATTTCTATGTTTCTATGTTTCTACATGGATAGGACAGGTTTGGAGGGATATGGACCAAAAGCAGGCAGGTGGGTCTTGTGTAGCTGGGACTGGGCAAGTTGGGCCAAATGGCCTGTTTCTACACTGTATCACTCTATGACCTTATACAAATGTAAAATTGGAGAATCCAAGGTCCATTCAATTTTGTCACAGTTTTCCCAACACAGTGGTTGCAAACAATGAACCTTTTCAATTTAAGAACTGCAGATATGATTTCACATAGTGTTGTCTGCCTTTAGATTGTGTTGTGTGCTCATGAAAGTCCATATCATTGATTTGTGCGATAACAATAAATTGCACAGATAGTACTGATTGAAACCAACAAACATGTTCATGAGCTGGAGTCTGAAATCCACATGCCTTCTGCAGGTTCCCAATGTCTTGTTTACCAATTCCACCTTGACAGAGCCCTTTGGAAGAAAGGAAATAAATAATATTCTAGGCATCAGGCAACCTCAGCAGCATAATCAAGAATGAGTCTCAACCTGGCCACCCTCTCTTCTCCCCTCCCCCATGAGGCAAAAGGTACAGAAGAGTGAAAACGCACACCTCCAGATTAGTAAGATTAAACGAGAACTTACCAGTTTGAAGTTTGATCTTTATTTTATGAGGAGTCGAGTTGAGGGACTACGTGAATAGAAGCCCGTACAGCCGTTGGTGCGTCAATCTTCAAAGCAGCGGAATGAATTCACAGCTAACAATGACTGAAGTATAATGGTAAGATGATAAAACTAGAACTACCAGATGAGATCTATGAGGGTGGGAGCGGAGGGCACGTAGTCCCTCAACTCGACGACTCATGAAATAAAGATCAAACTTCAAACTGGTAAGTTCTCGTTTAATCTTACTATTTTACTTCGGAGTCACGTGAGTGACTACGAGAAGACTTCAAAGCACTGTGAATTCACGCCGCAGACCGAAATCCGACGTTCACACTGCCTGGATTGACTCAAAAGTCGTTAACAATCAATCATGCATCAGTAATACATTTGTTAAATGAACAACAGTTTATTTACAAACAAATCATAACAAACCCCTCTAACTCAGGGGAAAAGTGTAACAGTACTGAAACCAGAATCAGCAAATACCCCGAGCCTTGAAATCGGCTTGTGATAAAACCTCTGAAAAGTTAGCTCACTGGACCATCCTGCGGCCGCGAGGATATGATCTATTGGCAAGTCCATCGCCCTTGCCGCGGAAGTTGATGCCGCCCTGATGGAATGAGATTTGAATTTATCAGTATCAATTCCTACACTTGCCAGGACCTGCTTTAGCCACCTTGAAATCGTTTGCACCGACACCTTACTGTGTGGTTTTTTGTGACTAATAAACAAAGCCAACTCTGTTCCTCTCAGAGGTTTAGTAATCTCAGTGTAACAAGATAAATGTGAGACTACACACAACCGATCATCTGCGGGGTATGCTGAAAACACAATCTTACATCCTGTCATGACTCTTCTATTATGTTTAAGCAAATCATAGACATAAGATATAATGGCATCTGCCGACACATGCATTCTATCTAGCCGTAGCTTTTGCAACGTTTGTACACGTTGAGCTGAAACCAACGCCATAAGCATGACCACCTTCATAGATAATTTGGCTATAGATAGGCTTGTAACAGGAGCCCACTGGCGAAGAACCATAAGAACCTCACTCACATTCCAAATACAGGCATACCTGGGTTTAGGAGGATTAGAATTGAAAAACTCCCTTCATGAATCGTGAAACTAACGGATGTGTCCCTACTGTATGCAATTTTGCATTCATACGTAAATAAGAAGACAGAGCACTTCTGGCTGAATTAATCGCACTGTAACTTAATTTTTGGTCGAAATAAAGAGTTGACAAAACTCCAATACGTCCGTGATCCCTGCAGTGTGATATACAATATTCTGCTGTAGGCAGAATTGCTCCCACTTCCTTATATAGGTGATATATTGCTGCTGTGTACTATCCCTGCAGGCCAACGTGAGAATATCCACAGTCCGATGAGACAGTCCTCTCCCCAGGTATGGCCTCCTTAAAATCTGCAAATTAACAGATCAATACGATCATATAAAGGATGTTGATCCCCAGTGACTGGATTTACCAGTAGATTTTTATTCTTGGGCATAAGCATGTAAGGCTCCCTAGCCATTTGTAATACAATGGGAAACCATGCTTGTGTAGGCCAATCTGGCACTACCAATACCCCTGAAGCGGAGTCCTCCTTGATCTTTTGCAAACATCTGCTGATGAGACAGAATATAGGAAATACATACACAAACATTCCTCCCCAATGCAGCGAAAATGCATCCACTGCTACTGCCCCAAGATCTGGTTCCCATGAAACATATCTAGGTAACTGATGATATAATCGAGATGCAAACAAGTCAATATCTGGCAATCCATACTGAACAATCATTTGGTTAAATACATCCTGATTTAACATCCATTCAATGTTGTCATTAAACTGACGTGACCTAGTGTCAGCTACTGTGTTGAACCTTCCTGGCAAATAAAGTGCTGAAAGCCAGATATTTTGGTCAATACACCAACTCCAAATCTGGTTAGCCAGTCTATCACAAGACTGTGACTTAACTCCACCCATGTGGTTTACATATGCCACTGCTGTGGTGTTGTCAATCTGAACCTGCACATGCAGATCCCTCCTTGTAGAACAATAAGCTTTGAGCCCATACCAGGTGCACAACAACTCTAAATAATTAATCCCTCTTAATTGAAGAAGCGATGTCTCATCCACATTCCATATGCCTCCACAACTAGAAGACATATCTGTTGCACCCCAACCCAGTGCACTTACATCAGCCTGTAATATCAGTGATGGTGGTTCCACCAAAGCCATCCTAAACTTTTTGAAACATGTACTATCCACCATTGTATGTCAGCAATCGCCCCAGCTGACAACTGCATAGGCCTATCAAAATGGCCCCTTTGTATTCTCAGTGCCTGTTCCTTTGATCGTTGTAATTGTTAATAATGCAGAGGACCATACTGCACAGCTGGAAATGCTGCAACCAACTTCCCAATTAAACTGGCTACTTGTCTAATCGAAGGCCATTGTTCTCCAATAAGATTAACACAGTCCTCAATTAACTGATTCAATTTATCCCTGGGCAAAGTTACCAACATGTGATTGGAATTAATGGTAAATCCCAGATAATCAATAATTTGGACTGGTGATAATTTAGATTTATCTGGGTGAATAACAAATCTGGGTGTTCAAAAGTGATTTTAACAACTGAAACTGATGATTGAGTTTCAGCATGAGTCTTTCCAACAATCAGAATATCAGCTAAATAGGCCATTACCACATGCCCCTGAGCTCTAAGTAATGCTAACACAGGTTTTACCAATTTAGTAAATAATCTAGGAGCTGAAGTTAATCCATTTGGCAATGCCCTGAATTGCCACAGCTGAGTCATCCAAATAAATTTCAAATATCTTCTATCATCACCATGAATAGACACTGAGTAATACGCACTCTTTAAATCAATGGTTGCCATATAATACCCTTTGGACACTAGATGTTTGCCCATGGTAAAGGTCTCCATTTTGAAATGCCTATAACAAACAAATTTGTTCAAACTCGATAAATCCAGAATAATTCTACATCCCCCAGTCTTTTTAGATCTGGGAAATATACTTGACAGAAATTCTTGACTTTGATAGACAGAAGGCTCAATTACCCCTTTCTTATGTAACGACTGAATCTCTGCTTGAATAAGCACATTTTCCTCATCTGAAAAAATACGTTTACGACTAGGAAAATGTTGATTAGGTAGCCTGTCCTTAGAGTAAAATTCAATTTATCACCCCTTCAATACTACTAAGTATGAACAAATCTGATGTCAACTGCTGCCATTGTTTGAGAAACAATTTTAACCTTCCCCAATTTGAACAGGAACATCAGTTAATTCATCGTCTGTCAAGCATCTTTCCTTGCGGACCTTGTTGTCCTCGACTTCTTGTAGAGAACCCTTTTTGCCTTGCTTGCCAGCTGACTTAATGAGGGCCATGGTTTTAACAACCTCATGACAGTCTTTGACCCTTTTTGCAAGGTTACCACCAAACAACAGGTTTTGTGGTGGTACACTGGTCGGTTTGCACAAACTCGCCTAATTCTGATTAGCACTGGCCTAATAGCGGCCCTCCCGATATTATTCATTGCAAAATGCATTACAAAGGAATCCCAGTTCGTCCTGGTGTGCTTCAATCATATTGCTTGTATCAATAACTTTCACCACAGCTGTAATACCTGCTGACAACAGGTTAAGCTCTTTTTTAAATCTTCATCACCTGGGCCCTAGCAGGCATACCCATCTATGACCAAATTTGGTGAATAACCACCGGTACCTTCAGGAGATCACAATTAACAGGAGCTTTATAGTTTTTTGCTACTTCATCCATAGCTAGCTCCTGTAACTGGTGGGAGAGCATATACTGAATTGCTTCGGCCAATTCTACATCAATCACCTTTCCTGCCTCTCTACGCTCAGCAAACTTCCCAGCAATGTTCGGAATTACCTCCAACCGAACTCCTTTACTGCTCTCCCCCAGCATAGAATCAGTGTCAGCAAACTGCAGTGATAGAACATCCTCCTCACAGGCATGATAGTTCTGCAGCCCTGAAACAGGTGCTGCTAGCACAAGCTCTCCATCAGCCTGGCATGGGCACCACTCCTCCTCACGGAGCTGGTCCCTGTCGAGCATCCTTTTGTAATAGAATCTCGACGTGGGAGAGCCGTGAGCAAACGAACTCTCCTATGGAGGGTATAACCTCCAGGCCCGACTCATCTACGGGCCACAGAGACTTGCCAGTGGCCTTCTGCCCTACTGGAAAGCCTCCACTGCCCCCCGGCAGTGGGTCCGCAACCACTGGCTGTGTAGCCAGCACCGGACCAGGTGTACCAGACGGGCCTCCATCCTCAACACTCTCCTGGTCATTTTCCTTTCTACCCCCGGAGCGCCTCGCCGACACCATCTTCACTTTCTGCAACATATCTCCAAGACTCCAAACCGTCGCATAAAATGACCTGTGGTAAAAAATTTTTAAAAACCTTACCTCCGTTTAAACTTACCGCTCGGAATAGCGCTGCTGCTCCAACCGGCCGACTGCACCAGCGTTTGACGTCATGATGCACCAACGGCTGTAAGGGCTTCTATTCACGTAGTCACTCACGTGACTCCGAAGTAAAATCAGGAACATGTCCTAGCAATGTTACAAAATTTTGAGATTTTAAATATTAAGTCTGCAATTTATCCCATCAGATAAAGCATAAAACAAAGTTTAATTTGACACCTAATTCACTTTCATATCTTCAGTATTAAAAATGTGATGGCAATTTTCATACTCGGAAATGAGCATCTTGTTCCCTATTGCTTTTCCATTGACTTAACACAAAAGCTGAGACAGTCAAAAGCCTATAATTTTCTCAATAAGTAAGAGAACTGAATGAAATTTTCAGTTATTATAGATTGAAGCATTCTGAAACAAATATGAAACATCTTGTTAAAGAAGGAACTGCAGATGCTGGAGAATCGAGGGTACACAAAAGGCTAGAGAAACTCAGCGGGTGCAGCAGCATCTAAGGAGCGAAGGAGATAGGCGACGTTTCGGGTCGAGACCCTTCTTCAGACTGGTCAGGGATCAGGGACACGAGAGATATAGACGGTGATGTGGAGAGATAAAGAATAATGAATGAAAGATATGCAAAAAAGTATCAATGATAAAGGGAACAAGCCATTGTAAGCTGTTTGTGGTGTGAAAATGAGAAGCTGGTGCGACTAGGGTGGGGGAGGGAGATAGAGAGAGAGGGAATGCCAGGGCCCGAGGGCTGAGGGATAGGTGGGAAGGGGAGGAGACAGCAAGGGTTAACAGAATTGAGAAAATTCAATGTTCAAGCCCAAAGGATGCAGACTCCCCAAGCGGAATATGAGGTGCTGTTCCTCCAACTTGTGGTGTTGCTCACTCTGGCCGTGGAGGAGGCCCAGGACCGAAAGGTCGGATACGGAATGGGATGGGGAGTTGAAGTGCTGAGCCACCGGGAGGTCAGGTTGGTTAATGCGGACCGAGCGGAGGTGTTCGGCGAAAAGATCGCCAAGCCTCCGCTTGGTCTCACCGATATAGATCATCTGGCATCTATAAGACCGCTCCCTCCGCAACTCCCTTGTCAATTCTTCCCTTCCCTCCCGCTCTACCCCTTCCCCTGGCACTTTCCCTTGGAACCGCAAGAAATGCTACACTTGTCCCTTCACCTCCCCCCTCCACTCCTTTCAGGGACTCAAGCAGTCCTTCCAGGTCCGACAGAGGTTCACCTGCACCTCCTCCAACCTCATCTACTGCATCCGCTGCTCCAGATGCCAGATGATCTATATCGGTGAGACCAAGCGGAGGCTTGGCGATCGTTTCGCCGAACACCTCCGCTCGGTCCGCATTAACCAACCCGACCTCCCGGTGGCTCAGCACTTCAACTCCCCCTCCCATTCCGTATACGACCTCTTGGCCCTGGGCCTCCTCCACGGCCAGAGTGAGCAACACCGCAAGTTGGAGGAACAGCACCGCATATTCCACTTGGGGTGTCTGCATCCTTTGGGCTTGAACATTGAATGTTCTCAATTCTGTTAACCCTTGCTGTCTCCTCCCCTTCCCACCTCTCCCTCAGCCCTCGGGCCCTGGCATTCCCTCTCTCTCTATCTCCCTCCCCCACCCTAGTCGCACCAGCTTCTCATTTTCACACCACAAACAGCTTACAATGGCTTGTTCCCTTTATCATTGATACTTTTTTGCATATCTTTCATGCATTGTTCTTTATCTCTCCACATCACCGTTTATATCTCTTGTTTCCCTGATCCCTGACCAGTCTGAAGAAGGGTCTCGACCCGAAACGTCGCCTATCTCCTTCACTCCTTAGATGCTGCTGCACCCGCTGAGTTTCTCCAGCCTTTTGTGTACCCTATGACACATCTTACTTGGTTGACCTGAAATTAAAGCATATAATTAGTTAGTTACCTAATTGTAGCTAATTACAAAATTGACTGTTCTGACGGAAATAATAATAAAATTCAAAAATGTCATATTCTCAAGAACAGAACTTTAATATTATTGTATTATATTATAATCAGTCTCTTTTGCTGGGCATTTGAATTGACAATTTTGCATTTCTTCTTTGGAGACATCTGTTTAAAATGTAAAGAGAAAAACCTACTGAACAGCATTAACAGAAACAAGTTATTATTTGCAGTTTTAGATAGGTAGAAATGATAATGTTAAATGCTAAAACAAATAGTAAGTACCCAACAGAGAATTCATATTCATCAGTTTCATCAAATCAATTCATCTAATCAATTAAATTAATTTTAATTCAATTACTTGATCTAAATATCTATCCATTTCTTAAGAAAAGGCTAATTTTGTTTTAAAAGCCTGTATCCAAATTAACAAACTGTATTACCCATATCAGCCATCTGAGGTATGGTTTTCATTCCCTTCCTTTTTATCTAACAGGGAATATTTTCATATTCCCCTTTCTAGGCCAACCCCTATGGAGTTTACCTGTTTAACCTTATATTCTGGTCTCACAGAACGTGACGTGCGTGCGTTGCGTGCGATGGCTGCCGGTTGCGAGAAAAGGTAATTGTTAAATAATGTAAATTACATAAATGAAACATAAATGTTACATTGTTTTAGTACCCTTATTTACAATGTTGCAATGGTTTTGTACCCTTATTTACAATGTTTGCATATTGCAAAATGTATAGCCATATGAGATGTTATTTTCCTCTTAGATGTCTGATAATGGGTAATAATAACAATTTGACTGTCCTCTTTCGGGAGATACGACATATAACTAGATCCATATTGCCCTCGTCTTCGACTCGGGCATGAATCACTTCAGGCAAATATGTCGTATCCCCTTCAATATTCTATTAATATATCATGATTTTAAAATCTCACTTTGTCATGAATTTATATGCCAAATGGAAGGAATTTAATGTTTAATTCCCATAAATTAATCCAGAAACATCCACTTTCAAGATAATCAAAATCATTATTTTTGCACAATACTTCTGACTAAAACTCTACTGTGGCTATATAGTATGTAAATGTTAATCATGGATAGACAATTACACAAAATATAGATGATTTTGATGTTCTTATGACATGACTGTGCAAAAAAAAAAAACAATTTGATTATCTTGAGAGTGGATGTTTCTGGAATGTGATCGATTGGAATGTTGCCGTTGCCATAAATGTAAGCCCATATCGACCGGCAAGACACGGCTGATTCATTTGTGAGCCTAAATAACATTTTTCGCATCATAAGATTAAAATTAAGCCACACCAAAAAGCAAAATAATACGTTAAATAAACGACATACCTTTGGTTTTGTCCTGATATTGCGATCCGTGATGTTGAAGGCATTGAAGTCGTTTTAGTCACGTTTAGGTTCAATCCAGTGACGCAATGGTCCAGCAATTTTTTTTTTAAACGGGAAGGGAAGCGGGTATGATTTTTCTTCATCAGCTAGCAGCCCGAGGAATCCTTCTCCGACATCCAATACAAACCTGCATTTTAATCCCACCCCACCCCCCCCCCCCCCCCCCCCCCCCCCCAGGCCTCCAGAATCGCATGCTCCAGCAGTGGCAGAGCTGGAGTGCCGCTGATGGTAGGTTTTGTAACAACACTACATGTTCGTCCCAGCTGTTATCAGGCAATTGAATCATCCTGCCACAACCAGAGAGCAGTCTGAACTACTATCCACCTCATTGGACTATCCTTGATCAGATTTTGCTGGCTTTACCTTGCGCTGAACGTTACTCCCTCATCATATATCTATACACTGTAACTGGCTTGAATGTAATCACGTATCGTGTTTCAGATGACTGGATATTTTTCACTGTACATCGGTTCATGTGACAATAAACTAAAATGACAGAACTGAACTGAAACTGAACTGAATATGCTATGTAACCATGTAACCTGAGGAAGTTAATAGGTCTATCTCTGTCATTCCATGGGTTATATTTACAGGATCATTCAAGGAACTCATCATCCACAGAGGCACATGGTCCTCTGGCATATGAGCAACACCTCCGATCTGTTAAAAAAACACCATGTTAAAGATAAATCAAGATAAGTATCTGAAGAAAGACACAAAGTGTTGGAATAAGTGACTGGGTCAGCCAGCATCTTTGGAGAAAATGTATGTGTGATGTTTTGGGTCAGGACCCTTCTTCAGATTCTGTATCTACATCAGTGTATGTCATCTAACACTCACTTATTCATGACTTGTCTCATTTTCCATAGAAAGTATGTAGGAAAGAACTGCAGATGCTGGTTTAAATCGAAGTTAGACACAAAATGCTGGAGTAACTCAATGGGACAAGCAGCATATCTGAAGAGAAGGAATGGGTGATGTTTCAGGTCGATACCCTCCTTTTGTTCTTTAGTTCTGCAGTTCTTTCCTAAATTTTGTGTCTACCTTCAATTTAAACCAGCATCTGCAGTTCTTTCCTAACGCCACCCATTCCATAGAAAGGATACAGGCAGAATCTCTAATCTGAAAGGCCTCTGTAACAACTTGCCAATCACTTTAATGTCAAGAATGGCTTTTTCAATGGAATTCTAAAAAAAAGGGTGAAATTAAGTGTAAGGAATCCTGTGGATTAAGATGTTTTGCAGGAAATCCTGGGGCAGGAGTCAAGGTGAAATTATTGGAACTATATTTTTTGGGATGTAGTTAGGAAACATTTGGCAGAAATTTGCAACACTACTTCTCAATAAAACAAATAATCTCAGGTCAATAATACAATTCAAAGCTGATAATGGCAATCAAATGAATTCGCAAATTGGGAAAAAAGGTTGATTTATAGAATTAAGTAAAAAATTAGCCACAACTTTACTGAATGACTGAATAGGGCTAATAAGTTAATTGGCCTCTTGTTCCTATGCATGGAACCTACCTTCATATTGCTTGAAAAACTTGCAGTTCAAAAGCCTCTCGTGTTCTTTGAAGATATTTTGGTGAACACACTCAGATCTGCATCAATCTATGAATGGCTGAAGTGGTCTCTGATCTAAACCACCCTTCAGCAGAAAACTCTTCAAGTCATAGACCTGCCAGCATTTCATTAGCTGAGGCTCCTTAAATCCATGAGAAGGCCAGAGCAATATATTTTCAGAAACAGATCTTGGATAAAATGAAATACTGCTGGAATTAGATTTTTTTCCATTAATTTGAGGCGAGTACACAGCAGGTGGGAAAGGAAGTGGTATAACATTGCAAACAGAACAACCATTTCTATTTTTCTTTAGCAGAATGCGAAAAGTCAACATAAAGTTACCTACACTAATATTGATTTGCCTTTCATGTAAAATGAAAATTCACTTTTATCATGGTTCTGCAAGTGTCATTATTATCTTTTTTTCAATCCGTTATTGACAATCTTTTCAGTTCCATTTCCTTTGCTGATATGAATCTGAGTCACATTCAATGTGTCAAATGTGTCACATTGGGAAATTTAACTTGAAGGTCTTTCTATCAGTAATACTATCATCTGGAGTCTAATTTGGCATTTTTCAAGCCATATAGTTTGCTGTATATTTAGGATGTATTTGTAATACCTTTCAATGTGCTGGTAGGAATAGCACACAAATTCATATGAAGTGGGGGAAAAAGAAATATTAAGAATGGAAGAAGCCCCTCTGCTTCCAAAGCCTCCTCAGTTAGTCAAACATTACTGTTCTGCATCTCAACTCCATTCTCACCATTGCACCCTAATTCTTCACACAATCAAATATATCAAAACTTGTATGGAGAACTCCAATTATTCTTACAACCACAAATTTCTGTCAGAATTCCTTCCAGGTTTCTACTATATTTCCTCACATCATTTTTGCCTGGCCTGATCTGATTTTAAGATTAAATAAAATATCATCATAAATTCCTTATCTATTAATGTATGTGATGGCAAGGTGGAGTTCATTGTCCCTGAGTGGATGGGACACTTGGGGGGAAGTGTAGGCCTGAACTTGGTAGAAAACATAGAATACATAGAAAATAGGTGCAGGAGTAGGTCATTCGGCCATTCGAGCCAGCACCGCCATTCTATATGATCATGGATGATCATCCAAAATCAGTATCCCATTCCTGCTTTCCCACCCATATCTCTTGATTCTGTTAGACCTAAGAGCTAAATCTAATGCTCTCTTGAAAGCATGTTCATGTAAATGCTGCATAACAAGGATTCAGTGTTCAACTGCATTATACAATTCCCCGTCATTAATTTCCTCATCTTCAACAAACCCCTGTAACAGCATCTTTGTGTCCCTATGATTCTTATCTTCCTCCTAGTTATTTGAAGAAAGTAACACAGCACACCTGGGAACAATCTGTGGTCTTTTTCTCCCTTGGTGCATCCAAGGTAACTAAGATAAGTAATTGCTCCCTTAAATCACCTTGTCGTCCTTCCACACACAATGGCTCCAACATTTTCCAAGCGATTCCTTTGGAATATTGAGGACAAAAATTTGCATTGGTAAAGTTTTCTTATAAATTGCGATGTATCATAATTATATTTGAAACTATATCCATGGTGCACAATGGGTGGGCAAACAGCCTCTCTCACATGAAAATGATCACCTGTATTTCGCATAATAAAAATTGTGAAATCCTTGGACAGTCAGAGTGGCGCAGCGGTAGAGTTGCTGCCTTACAGCAAAATGCAGCACCAGAGACTCGGGTTCGATCCCGACTACAGGCGCTGTCTGTACAGACTTTCTACGTTCTCCCCGTAACTTGTGTGCAATTTCTCAGAGATCTTTGGTTTCCTCCCACATCCCAAAGATGTACAAGTTTGTAGGTTAATTGGTTTGTTAAATGTAAAAATTGTCCAGTATAAAATTGTCCAGCTTCCAGTATAGTCCCTGGTGGACTTTTCGGAAGGTACAAGGTACTTTATTCAACATTCTCGTGCCTTTTTGTTCGAATATTATTTCGGCTGCTGCGAGAAAATGAAAAATGTGCTCCACATGTCAGTAATGGATGTGTCCTTCTTCAAAAAGTTTAACTTCTTGATAAAGTGAGGAAATAAAGTGCTTGAGTATCTCAGTGGTCAGGCAGCATCTCTGAAGTGCATGGATATGTGACAGACACAAAATGCTGGAGTAACTCAGCGGGACAGGCAACATCTCTGGAGAGAAGGAATGGGTGACATTTCAGGTCGTGACCCTTTTTCAGGAGAAGGGTTTTGATCTGAAACATCAGAGTCTGAAGCGTCACCCATTCCTTCTCTCCAGGGATTGTGCCTGTCCCGCTGTGTTGCTCCAGAATGTTGTGCCTATCTTCGGTGTAAACCAGCAGCTGCAGTTCTTTCCCATACATGGATAGGTGATGTTTTGGGTCAGGGCCCATCTTTAGACGGATTATAGTAGGGGGGGAGAAAGCTGGAAGAGAGGTGGTGGTGGGACAAAGCCTGGCAAATGATAGGTGTATATAGGTGTGGGGTGGTGATTGGCATATGGGTGGACAAAGGCCAGAGGTGAAAAGACAAAAATATGTGAGATAAGGAGAAAAGAGGCATGACATGTGAAGCCAAGGGGAGGGATGTAGATGGAAGGAAGCAGGGCAAATGGGGAAAAGGCGTGGGATAGTGAGGGAAATGGGTGCACATCCAGGTGGGGCACAGGGAAGAGGTAGAGTAAAAAGTCGGGGGTTGGGGACATGGGGGTTGTTGTTTAGGTACCTAAATTTGGTAGAATTCAATTTCATACTGTTGGGTTGTAAATAATTAAAGCCGAATATGAAGTGCTGTTCTGGCAATGGAGGAGGCCCAGGACAGAAAATTCAGTGTAGTTATAGGAAGGGGAGTGGTTAACAACTAGAGGTGCACAAACCAAGTTAAAGGGGAGTTAATCTGGTTAGCAACTAGGAAATCCAGCAGATCTTAACTTTTTGGAAGATGCCTGTTAAAACTACAGGCAAGTTTTGTGATATGCCTGCAGCATTAACAAGGTTCATGATGTCTACACTGAACAAGTATGTACTGACCTGGGTATCACTACTGCATTTAGGAAAATTGAGCAAGGTATATTTGGTAATATGACCATATAATTTTATTTTTTAATGTGATATTGCAACATTTTACCTCGTCATGCAATTTGTAAATATTGCTTCCAAAACATGGTAATTTGGCAAAATAAGCGATGTTTTACTGTGACATTCAACAGGCATTAGGTGTCAGAAAATATGGGACACGTTCCAATTCTTAAGAGACCTTAGGCCAGCTCATGTTGTGCTTATATAAAGGACTATCCTGTTAAAATATATGATTCATAGAAACACTAAACATACTGTAAGTAATAATAATTTGACAGCTTAAGCTTGGGCAGTGCTGTATTTATTGTGTAATAAATCACATGCAAACACACCATTATTTTTTATTATTCATTTTTGAGTGGATGTGAGTGTCATTGACACAGCCAGTATTTATCTACCATCCCTAATTGCCCTTCAAAACCAATTCCTTGAATCACTGCTGATGTGTAGAGTGTTCTAGTATTTACACTCAGTGATAACGAAGGGCCACAGTTCCCTGCTATGTGTTTCTGATCAGGACTTGGCAGGGAATCTGCAGTTAGTGAAGTTTCCTTTTTCCTTCTTGGTGTTGGAGGTCATGGGTTTGGGAAGCGCTGTCAGAGAAGGTTGGTAGTGGTGGGGAAGAAGGAGGGCTGGCAGTGGAACGAATAAATGCTGAGAATTCAAGGAATAGCACCTCATATTTCACTTGGGCATCTTACAACCCAGCAGTATGAATATTGATTTTTCTAACTTTAAGTAACCCTTGCTTTCTCTCTCTCTCTGTCCCTGCCCCTTCACAGTTCTACGACTAGGTTCACTGTCCTCCTGATTAATTTTACTGATTGTATGCCTCGTTGTCACCTTCCCCTCAGCCAGCAATTAAACATTCTACATTCCCTTGATCATCCTCGGCTTTGATCTGTCGTTTTCATAACTTACCCTTCCATATCTCTCATTTGACTCTCCCCCCGACTCTCAGTCTGAAGAAGGATCTTGACCTGAAACGTCACCCTTTCCTTCTCTTCAGAGACGCTGCCTGTTAACATGCTGAGTTACTCCAGCATTTTGTGTCTACTCTGGTGAACATCTTCTGTATTCGCTGTAAAGCCTTCACACCCATTCTGTAATTCGGTGACCAGAACTGCACACAATATTCTAAACTGTGATCTTTCCTGTATTGTTTGACCCCTGCAAAAATGCAACATATCACACGTACACGGATTAAACTCCATATACCGTTTCTTTGCCCATATTTTATTTGACAATATCTTGATGAATTCTTTGACAACCTTCCTCACTGTCCAATCTTCCAAAAATGTTTGAGTCATCTGCTAACTTACAGGGTACACAAAATGCTGGAGAAACTCAGAGGGTGCAGCAGCATCTATGGAGTGAAGGAGATAGGCAACATTTTGGGCCGAAACCCCTCTTCAGACCACAGTTCCCTGCTAACGTACAGTTCTGCCCACCTACATTTCTGTTCACCCCATTTATATAAATACCACGTGCAACAGTGCTCCCAGCACTGATTCGTGCGAAACATTATTGGTCATGGTCTACCAGTTCAGAATAATTCCATGACGACCCAGTTCTTAAATGGCCAAGCCAAATTTGAATCCAGTCTACCCAGTTTCTATGGATCCCATGTGCTTTAATCGTCTGGATCAGCCCGCCATGAGGGACCTTGTCGAAAGCTTTAGTAAAGTCCATGTCTACAACATCCACTAGCCTAACTTTATCAATCATCTAAATCACCTCCTCAAAAAACTCTATCAGGTATGTTCAACTCAGAATGGCGTTTGGGTTGGAGGGCAACTCCCAGGTGGTGGTATTCCATGCTGTTGTGCCCTTGACTTGCAAGCTGGTAGAGATCTAGGGTTTGGAAGAAGCTGGCTAAGGTGTCTTGCAGAGATCAGTACTGCATCATACAGATGATACAAACTGCTGTTACTATGCATCCGTGGAGGAATGAGTTAATGATTGTGGATGTGGTGCTTATCAAGTGTTGTGTGTTGAGCTTGTTTGGTTTTAGTGAAGCTGCACTCATCCAGGCAAGTGAACCATATACATTGGCTTGCAAAAGTATTCATACCCCTTGAACTTTTCCACATTTTGTCACGTTACAACCACAAACGTAAATGTATTTTATTGGGACTTTATGTGATAGACCAACACAAAGTGGTGCATAATTGTGAAGTGGAAGGAAAATTATACATGGTTTCCAAATTTTATTACAAATAAAAAACTGAAAAGTGTGGCGTGCAAGAGTATTCAGCCCCCCCTGAGTCAATACTTTGTAGAACCACCTTTCGCTGCAATTACAGCTGCAAGTCTTTTGGGGTATGTCTCTACCAGCTTTGCACACCTAGAGACTGAAGTTGTTGCCCATTCTTCTTTGCAAAATAGCTCAAGCTCAGTTGGATTGGATGGAGAGCGTCTGTGAACAGCAATTGTCAAGTCTTGCCAGAGATTCTCAATTGGATTTAGGTCTGGACTTTGACTGGGCCATTCTAACACATTAATGTGCTTTGATCTAAACCATTCCATTGTAGCTCTGGCTGTATGTTTAGGGTCGTTGTCCTGCTGGAAGGTGAACCTCCACCCCAGTTTCAAGTCTTTTGCAGACTCTAACAGGTTTTCTTCCAAAATGCCCGGTATTTGGCTCCATCCATCTTCCCATCAACTCTGACCAGCTTCCCTGTCCCTGCTGAAGAAAAGCATCCCCACAGCATGATGCTGCCACCACCATGTTTCACAGTGGGGATGGTGTGTTCAGGGTGATGTGCAGTGTTAGTTTTCCACCACACATAGCGTTTTGCATTTATGCCAAAAACTTCAATTTTGGTCTCATCAGACCAGAGCACCTTCCTCCACATGTTTGCTGTGTCCCCCACATGGCTTGTGGCAAACTGCAAACGGAACTTCTTATGGCTTTGTTTAAACAATGGCTTTCTTCTTGCCACTCTTCCATAAAGACCCGATTTGTGGAGTGCACAACTAATAGTTGTCCTGTGGACAGAATCTCCCACCTGAGCTGTGGATCTCTGCAGCTCCTCCAGAGTTACCATGGGCCTCTTGGCTGCTTTTCTGATCAATGCTCTCCTTGCCCGGCCTGTCAGTTTAGGTGGACGGCCATGTCTTGGTAGGTTTGCAGTTGTGCCATACTCTTTCCATTTTCGGATGATGGATTGAACAGTGCTCTGTGAGATGATCAAAGCTTGGAATATTTTTTTATAACTAACCCTGCTTTAAACTTCTCCACAACTTTATCCCTGACCTGTCTGGTGTGTTCCTTGGGCTTCATGATGCCCAAGGAACATTGTTTGTTCATTAATGTTCTCTAACAAACCTCTCAGGCCTTCACAGATCAGCTGTATGTATACTGAGATTAGGTTACACACAAGTGGACTCTATTTACTAATTCGGTGACTTCTGAAGGTAATTAGTTGCACTGGATTTTATTTAGCGGTATCAGAGTATAGGGGGCTGAATACTTTTGCACGCCACACTTTTCAGTTTTTTTATTTGTAAAAAGATTTGAAAACCATGTATCATTTTCCTTCCACTTCACAATTATGCGCCACTTTGTGTTGGTCTATCACATAAAATCTTAATAAAATACATTTATGTTTGTGGTTGTAACGTGACAAAATGTGGAAAAGTTCATGGGGTATGAATACTTTTGCAAGCCACTGTATCTCCACACCCCTTGACTTGAGCCTTGTTGGAGGTGGACGGTCTTTGGCAGTTTGAAGGTGAATTATATGTTACAGGATTCCTGGCCTCTGATCTGCATTTCACAATTACCTCAGTTCAGGTTCTAGTCAATGGTAACCTCCAGAATATTGATAATGGGGGTATAAATGATGTTAATGCCATTGAATGTAAAGAAAAGGAGAACTCAGCGCGGGAGGAGAACAAAGGAGGACCTGACACGAGATACTTTGTAACTTTGTATGCACCCTTTATGTGGTGACTTTTGCATACCTTGGGTGTCCAAAACAAAGAATTTCACTGTGACTTGTCATTCGTTACAATAAAGTATTCATTCATTCATTTATTTAAGTGATGCTTGCTAGATTTTTTCATAATAGATATTATCATTATATGGTGCAATGCTGCTTACCACCTATCCACTAGGCATGGATATTCATAAATTCATAATTGATAGGAGCAGAATTAGGCCATTTGGCCCATCAAGCCTATTCTTCCATTCAATCACGGCTGATCTATCTTTCCTTCTTAACCCAATTCTCCTGCCTTCTCCCAATAAACGCTGACACCCGTACTAATCAATAACCTATCTATCTCTGCCTTAAAGATATCCATTGACTTAGCCTCCACAGCCTTCTGTGGCATTGTTTAGTTTTGCTACACTTCAGAACCAGTTAATTGACATGTCACTTAAAATGTATTCCCAAATACCAAAAGGAAAAGATGGAAGCAAAATGATGGACATGTTCTCTTACATTATTTGCTGGTCTTTCTTGTGCATGTAGGTTCTACACATCAAAGTTTTGCACAATTGATGGGGTCTAGGTTTCACTTTTTGGACATGGGCCTTATGGGACCATGTCAGTCACATGGGAGGGAATTCCTTCCACAGCAGCATCTAAATCAAATGTCATCCAGTCTTGCCAATAACAGAGGCATCAAGATTGCAGCGCGTATTGTTCTCAAATGTCTCATACCTGGGGAAGCTGACATCAAATTGATAGATGTTAGCCACTTTGAAAAAAAAACATAATCTTTATGTTAGGTCTGGACATGTTACTTCCAAACTCCAAAGATCCTCTTCAACACACTGAGCTTCACCATTATCCTGATTTTCTTGCCACTTTTGCTGGCATCAGACCCTGCTGTGAGGTAGCCTTGATTTATTCCTGGACCAAAGCAAAACTTTGACAGGGTCAACCCTCTTTGGGTCCCACCGCAGGGTAGATAAATCAGACCATTGTTTTACCCAGCCCATGAGATTAAAGTTTAACAATAGGCAGTGATATCACAGAGAAACTTGGTAAATTCACAAGTTATAGGAGTAGAATTAGGCCATTGAATCCCATCTGATCTCTGCCTCCTAATCCCATTTTCCTGCCTTCTCCTCATAACCCTTGACACCGTTCTAATCTAGAATAGTAAGATTAAATGAGAACTTACCAGTTTGAAGTTTGATCTTTATTTTATGAGGAGTCGAGTTGAGGGACTACGTGAATAGAAGCCCGTACAGCCGTTGGTGCGTCAATCTTCAAAGCAGCGGAATGAATTCACAGCTAACAATGACCGAAGTATAACGGTAAGATGATAAAACTAGAACTACCAGATGAGATCTATGAGGGTGGGAGCGGAGGGCACGTAGTCCCTCAACTCGACTCCTCATAAAATAAAGATCAAACTTCAAACTGGTAAGTTCTCATTTAATCTTACTATTTTACTTCGGAGTCACGTGAGTGACTACGTGAAGACTTCAAAGCACTGTGAATTCATGCCGCAGACTCAAATCCGACGTTCACACTGCCTGGATTGACTCAAAAGTCGTTTAACAATCAATCATGCATCAGTAATACATTTGTTAAATGAAATAACAGTTTATTTACAAACAAATCATAACAAACCCCTCTAACTCAGGGGAAAAGTGTAACAGTACTGAAACCAGAATCAGCAAACACCCCGAGCCTTGAAATCGGCTTGTGATAAAACCTCTGAAAAGTTAGCTCACTGGACCATCCTGCGGCCGCGAGGACATGGTCTATTGGCAAGTCCATCGCCCTTGCCGCGGAAGTTGATGCCGCCCTGGTGGAATGAGATTTGAATTTATCAGTATCAATCCCAGCACTTGCCAGGACCCACTTTAGCCACCTTGAAATCGTTTGCACCGACACCTTACTGTGTGGCTTTTTGTGACTAATAAACAACGCCAACTCTGTTCCTCTCAGAGGTTTAGTAATCTCAATGTAACGAGATAAATGTGAGACTACACAGAAGCGATCATCTGCGGGGTATGCTGAAAACACAATCTTACATCCTGTCATGCCTCTTTTATTATGTTTAAGCAAATCATAGACATAAAATATAATGGCATCAGCCGACACATGCATTCTATCTAGCCGTAGCTTTTGCAACATTTATACACGTTGAGCTGAAACCAACGCCATAAGCATGACCACCTTCATAGATAATTTGGCTACTGATAGGCTTGTAACCGGAGCCCACTAGCGAAGAACCATAAAAATGCTCACTCACATTCCAAATACCGCATACCTGGGTTTAGGAGGATTAAAATTGAAAAACTCCCTTCATGAATCGTGAAACTAACGGATGTGTCCCTACTGTATGCAATTCTGCATTCATAGGTAAATAAGAAGACAGAGCACTTCTGGCTGAATTAATCGCACTGTAACTTAATTTTTTGGTCAAAATAAAGAGTTGACAAACTCCAATACATCCGTGATCCCTGCAGTGTGATATACAATATTCTGCTGTAGGCAGAATTGCTCCCACTTCCTTATATAGGTGATATATTGCTGCTGTGTACTATCCCTGCAGGCCCACGTGAGAACATCCACAGTCCGATGAGACAGTCCTCTCCCCAGGTATGGCCTCCTTAAAATCTGCAAATTAACAGATCAATACGATCATATAAAGGATGTTGATCCCCAGTGACTGGATTTACCAGTAGATTTTTATTCTTGGGCATAAGCATGTAAGGCTCCCTAGCCATTTGTAATACAATGGGAAACCATGCTCGTGTAGGCCAATCTGGCACTACCAATACCCCTGAAGTGGAGTCCTCCTTGATCTTTTGCAAACATCTGCTGATGAGACAGAATGGAGGAAATACATACACAAACATTCCTCCCCCAATGCAGCAAAAATGCATCCACTGCTACTGCCCCAAGATCTGGTTACCATGAAACATATCTAGGTAACTGATGATTTAATCGAGATGCAAACAAGTCAATATCTGGCAATCCATACTGATCAATCATTTGGTTAAATACATCCTGATTTAATATCCATTCAATGTTGTCATTAAACTGACGTGACCTCTTCCTGGCAAATAAAGTGCTGAAAGCCAGATATTTTGGTCAATACACCAGCTCGAAATCTGGTTAGCCAGTCTATCACAAGACTGACTTAACTCCACCCATGTGGTTTACATATGCCACTGCTGTGGTGTTGTCAATCTGACCTGCACATGCAGATCCCTCCTTGTAGAACAATAAGCTTTGAGCCCATACCAGGTGCCCAACAACTCTAAATAATTAATCCCTCTTAATTGAGGAAGCGATGTCTCATCCACATTCCATCTGCCTCCACAACTAGAAGACATATCTGTTGCACCCCAACCCAGTGCACTTACATCAGTCTGTAATATCAGTGACGGTGATTCCACCAAAACCTTCCTTAAATTTTTTGAAACATGTACTATCCACCATTGTATGTCAGCAATCGCCCCAGCTGACAACTGCATAGGCCTATCAAAAATGGCCCCTTTGTATTCTCAGTGCCTGTTCCTTTGATCGTTGTAATTGTTGATAATGCAGAGGACCATACTGCACAGCTGGAAAGGCTGCAACAACTTCCCAATTAAACTGGCTACTTGTCTAATCGAAGGCCGTTGTTCTCCAACGAGATTAACACAGTCCTCAATTAACTGATTCAATTTATCCCTGGGCAAAGTTACCAACATGTGATTGGAATTAATGGTAAATCCCAGATAATCAATAATTTGGACTGGTGATAATTTAGATTTATCTGGGTGAATAACAAATCCCATTTGTTCAAAAGTGATTTTAACAACTGAAACTGATGATTGAGTTTCAGCATGAGTCTTTCCAACAATCAGTATATCATCTAAATAGGCCATTACCACATGCCCCTGAGCTCTAAGTAATGCTAACACAGGTTTTACCAATTTAGTAAATAATCTAGGAGCTGAAGTTAATCCATTCGGCAATGTCCTGAATTGCCACAGCTCAGTCATCCAAATAAATTTCAAATATCTTCTATCATCACCATGAATAGACACTGCGTAATACGCATTCTTTAAATCAATGGTTGCCATATAATACCCTTTGGACACTAGATGTTTGCCCGTGGTAAAGGTCTCCATTTTGAAATGCCTATGACAAACAAATGTGTTCAAATTCGATAAATCCAGAATAATTCTACATCCCCCAGTCTTTTTAGATCTGGGAAATATACTTGACAGAAATTGTTGACTTTGATAGACAGAAGGCTCAATTACCCCTTTCTTGTGTAACGACTGAATCTCTGCTTGAATAAGCACATTTTCCTCATCTGAAAAATAAGTTTACGACTAGGAAAATGTTGATTAGGTAGACTGTCCTTATAGTAAAATCCAATTTTTCACCCCTTCAATACACTAAGTATGAACAAATCTGATGTCAACTGCTGCCATTGTTTGAGAAACAATTTTAACCTTCCCCAATTTGAACAGGAACATCAGTTAATTCATCGTCTGTCAATGTTATATTCCGTACCAGCATCTTTCCTTGCGGCCTTGTTGTCCTCGACTTCTTGTAGAGAACCTTTTTTGCCTTGCTTCCAGCTGGCTTAATGAGGGCCATGGTTATAACAACCTCATGACAGTCTTTGACCCTTTTTGCAAGGTTACCACCAAACAACAGGTTTCGTGGTGGTACACTGGTCGGTTTGCACAACTCGCCAAATTCGGGTTAGCACTGGCCTAATAGCGGCCCTCCCGATATTATTAATTTCAAAATGCATTACAAAGGAGTCCCAGTTCATCCTGGTGTGCTTCAACCATATCATTTGTATCAATAACTTTCACCGCAGCTGTAATACCTGCTGACAACAGTTTAAGCACTTTTTTAAACTTCATCTCCTGGGCCCTAGCAGGCAAACCCATCTATGACCAAATTTGGTGATTAACCACCGGTACCTTCAGGAGATCACAATTAACAGGAGCTTTATAGTTTTTTGCTGCTTCATCCATAGCTAGCTCCTGTAACTGGTGGGAGAGCATATACTGAATGGCTTCAGCCAATTCTACATCAATCGCCTCTTCTGCCTCTCTAGGCTCAGCAAACTTCCCAGCAATGTTCGGAATTACCTCCAACCGAACTTCTTTACTGCTCTCCGCCAGCATAGAATCAGTGTCAGCAAACTGCACTGATGGAACATCCTCCTCACAGGCAGGATAGTTCTGCAGCCCTGGAACAGGTGCTGCTAGCACAAGTTCTCCATCAGCCTGGCTTGGGCACCACTCCTCCTCACGGAGCTGTTCCCTGTCGAGCATTCTTTGTAATAAAATCTCGACCTGGGAGAGCCGTGAGCAAACGGACTCTCCTATGGAGGGTATAACCTCCAGGCCCGACTCATTTACGGGCCACAGAGACTTGCCAGTGGCCTTCCACCCTACTGACAAGCCTCCACTGCCCCCCGGCAGTGGGTCCGCAACCACTGGCTGTGTAGCCAGCACCGGACCAGGTGTACCAGACGGGCCTCCATCCTCAACACTCTCCTGCCACTTTTCCTTTCTACCCCCGGAGCGCCTCGCCGACACCTTCTTCACTTTCTGCAACATTCTCTAAGAACCCCAAACCGTCGCAGAAAATGACATGTGGTAAAACTTTTTAAAAAAAACCTTACCTCTTTAAACTTGTTTAACGAAGAACTGCAAATGCTGGAGAATCGAGGGTGAAGTCTGAAGAAGGGTCTCGACCCGCAACGTCGCCCATCTCCCTCGCTCCTTAGATGCTGCTGCACCCGCTAAATTCTCCAGCTCTTCGTGTAACCCGCGGTTTAAACTTACCGCTCGGAGGAGCGCTGCGGCTCCAACCGGCCGACTGCACCAGCGTCTGACGTCCTGATGCACCAACGGCTGTACGGGCTTCTATTCACGTAGTCACTCACGTGACTCCGAAGTAAAATTTGTCTATCACTGCCTTAAAAATATCCACTGACCTCTTAGATAGTGAGGTCCCACTGACGGAATTATATAGACAAACATGGGAAAATGAATTAGGCCAACCTATAACGAAAGATATTTGGGACGTAAGTCTACAACATATACATCAATGCTCGTTAAATGCCAGACATGCCTTAATACAATTTAAGGTATTACATAGACTACATTACTCTAAAACAAAATTAAATAGAATCTTCCCACATATCTCTCCTATTTGTGATAAATGTCAGCATTTAGAGACTAACTTAACTCATACCTTTGTATAAAAATCAAAAATTTCTGGACGGATATTTTCAGAATAATTTCTGAAGTTGTCAATGCCCAATTGGATCCCGACTCAAAACTAATAATATTAGGAATATCAGAATAAAGCCTAATACTTACAACAAACCAAAGAAACTTTCTTGATTATAGTATAATAACTAGGAACAAATTAATATTACAATTTTGGAAAGGTCCTATAACCCCCACAATTAAAATGTGGATTATGGAAATGTCGGAGACCTTACATTTGGAAAGAATTAGACTTGTCTTATTCGACAAACAAGAATTATTTGACAGAATATGGTCTCCATTTATTGATTTTTTGAAAGGGTAAATTGGTTCAGCACGGGAATCTGACTGAAACTCGAGCTCAGGATTATATTAATAGTTATGCTTTATAACTTACGGACCTATCTCCAAAGTTGTATTATTGGTAAATTTCTCCGTTCTTCTTTATCATGCCTTTTTTTTTAGTTTCTTACTTTCTATCTATTAAAAAAAACTAAATAGAAGCAGAGTTAATATACAACTGATAAAGGAGGACCACAATTACTTTGATAGCTGGATTCCCACCTATTAGCAACGCAGGACTGATATAAGAAAATGTTTGTATTATGATATGCACATGCTTCTAATAAAAATATTATTAAAAAAATATATATATATATATACACATCCACTGGCTTGGCCTCCACAGACATCTGCGGCAATGAATTCCACAGATTAACTACCCTCTAAGGAAGTTCCTCCTCACTTCCTTTCTAAAAGAATCATCTAGAAAGGCTCTTAACAAGTAGCAACCTATCAAACCATGCCTTTTTCAACATACCACTACATGCTGATTGGTAAGACTGAGATTTTTGTGAAAATGTATATCACGCATGTCCCTGCCTCCACTGTGCCTCAGATATTGGCCTCCACGATAAACAAAATTCCAATATGCATTAAAAAGACTGTGCGGGGCTGGCCGACTTCGGGGCTGCGGCGGGTTCAAGCATTCCGGTGGCCCGATTCGGAGCTGTGGCGGCTTTCCGGTGGCGGTGGCAGCGGAGGCAACTTCGGAGGCCCGGCCGTGGGCCCAGTGGACGACATCGTCGGGAGCTCGCATGTCACAGGCTGGTGACCTGTTTTTCTGGAGCTCCCACGGCAACAGCTGCGTCCGCTGGACTGGAGGGCGGCAGCTTCGGCAGCTTCGACCGCCCCTGGCCGCAGAGTTGAACCGGCCCGCTCGCGGAGCGTGGTTCACCCGCGGGACTTATTTACATCACCCGGTGCGGTCACAAAATCGGAGGCCCGAGTCGCCTCAGCGCAGAGGAAGAAGGGAAGAGACAAAGACAAGATTTTTGCCTTCCACCATAGTGAGGAGGTGTCTGGTGAACTCACTGTGGTGGATGTTAAATATGTGTTTATTGTTTGTTTTTGTTATTTACTATATGTATGACTGCAGGCAACAAAATTTCGTTCAGACCGCAAGGTCTGAATGACAATAAAGTTTTCCAAGTTCCAAGTAGTGCGTCACCCCTTGTTCATTTATCACTAGCATCTCATATATATCTGCTGACTCCTGAAACAGTTGAGTGATTACTGTAAACTGCAAGAGGATATTAGATTAACAGGAACTGGGAGACTGGAGTGAAAGGTTTTGTGGAGTGAACATGCAATTAAGTTGTACCTCTGGGACTGAAAATGTTGAAAAAACTCAGCTGCGTATTGATCAGATTGTACATGAAATATATCATTATTTTTTTTTTGTGGCAGTAATGAAGTGATTGAGCACAGAAGTTTACCTGTGTTTAAAATAATAATAAGATCGAATATGAATGACATTGGGAATCAAACAACGAAATGGGAACTTCATGGAATTCAGGGATAAATCAGAAATAACAACTGCTGTCAGCAATTGTAAACATGAAAGTCCCGCATGGAAAGATAACTCAATCTGGTTTAACACAGTCCTTTATGGAAGGAAGCTTCCTTTCTCACCCGATGTGACCTGCAAGTGACTTCTGACTGACCAAAGATGTTAAATCTTTAATGCTCTCCGATGTTAGCCAGTGGAAGGTCAATCAGAGGCTAATTCAGAGATGGACACTAAATATTAGCCTTGCCAGAGATGTACATATCCAGTGAATAAATAAATAAAATATAGGCAGTGCTTCTATTAGATAAGATTTCTGTTCCTGGGAAATGTCCACAAGCCAATTGTATTCCATACTAGACTAAGTGGGACCCGTTAGGTCCCATGTTCACACGGGAGGGGTGGTCCCGCAACGCTCACACACGGCTGGTGGGCTTGCAGTTGACCCATGGATATTCCTTGAAATTCCAGTTCAAACTGGGTGCAAGGCCACCAAATTCAAGTGCAGCTTCATACCACTTCAAGCGTTCTATAAGACCACCAAATTCAAATGCAGTATCATATACTTCAAGCAGGGGGCAAGGACACCAAATTCAAGTACAGTTTCACACCACTTTAAGCAGGGTGCAATGTCACCAACATTCAAGCAGTTTCATACCACTTCAAGCAAGGTGCAAGGCCACCAAATTCAAATGCAGTTGCATACCACTTCAAGCATGGTGCTCGGCCACTGAATTCAAATGCAGTTTCATATCATTTCAAGCAGTGTGCAAGGCCACCAAATTCAAATGCAGTTTCATAACATTTCAAGCAGGGTGCAATGCCACCAAATTCAAATGCAGTTTCATACCATATGAAGCAGGGTGAAACCACACTCACAGTTCAGTAGTCATTCAGTGTGTTCAGTTGATTCACAGCTGCGACCGTGACCTCTTCCTCCCCATCCTGCAGAGACTGAGCCATGTCCACACGTCCACACTGGGTTTTATAGTCCCTCCCCGTCACACCGGAAGCGGTGTGGCCTTCATGCATGGTTGACAGGAGAGAGAATTACAACATTTTTTAAACACTAATAAGTCTTTCATTTTTCTTCAATGAACCTGATAACTTGAGGGAGACTCCGAGTAAGATGGCCAAAAATCACAGCCGTAAGTGGTAGTGTTTTTTTCTAAAATCAATATACAGCGCAAACAGGAAGTGGTCAAGTTGAGACTTTTAATTATATATATGTCAGAAGTATTTGTATTTTGTAGTTACTTATATCGTATCATTTCCTATTATTCTTCAATACCATTGAATATTCACCATTACACTGGCCGTAATTAAGCTATTTGAATATATACAATGCACAGTTGTAAGTGAAAAGCATGAATCATTTTGTTATTATTAGTATTTTTTTGAAAAATTATTTACGATATTACAGGAGATTTTCCACTGTCAAATTTCTGTAAGTCAGAACAAGTCTTCTGCAATTATATCATTAAAACTAGCTAAGGTAGACAAAAATGCTGGAGAAACTCAGTGGGTGAGGCAGTGTCTATGGAGCAAAGGAATAGGTGATGTTTCGGGTCGAGACCCTCCTTCAGACTGATGTGGAGGTGGGGGGCGGGAAGAGGAAATGAAGAGGCGGGAAGAAAAGGAAGAAGAAAAGGAATTAAAACTAGCTAAGCAGGTCGGACAGCATCTTTGGAGAAAAGGAATACGTGACGTTTCTGTTGGAAACCCCTTTTCAGACTGAGGGACTCCACCCAAAAAGTCACCCATTTTGTTTTCTCGAGAGATGCTGTCTGACCCGTTGAATTACTCCAGCTTTTAGTGTCTGTCTTTGGTTTAAACCACCATCTGCTGTTCATTCCTGCACAATAAACTCGCCAATCAAGAATGAATTCATGATAAGAGAATATGGAAACAAGGATCTCCACCCTTGTAGGGATGCGGATGCTGGGATAAATGTTTTTAATCACTCAATTCAGCAGTGTTTTTTTAGCCAAATTTATGAGGAGATAAGAAATTCGGGCAAGTCTTCCATGCTATTGCATGGTCGAATGGCGCATTCTCTATCCCTGGAAGTAAATTTAATAAAGCACAGTCACAGACAACAAAACACCAGCTGTGTTCTTTTTAACAATATTTACAGTGCAGTTCACAACTCTGTGTAATTACTCACAGATCTGTATTTGAGTGTGGTTCCATGCTCAGCCCTTGGAGAACGGCATGGGGTGTTTTTTGCAAGCGTGCAAGATTTAGGGATTCTTCCAATGAGATTGTGGAGGTCCTGGTAGTTCAGTAAAAATAAAGTCTTGTAGAGCAAAATTGGTTATTATTCATTTAAGAACTTCTGGTTTTGAATGAAGGACATGAATTGCATCAAAGCTTTGTTACAGATCCACAGTTATGTTCGTTGGATTTAAGGCAAATGTTGGCATATAAATTGTAGCAAGACCAAGAAACTGATTGTTGACAGTAGAAAGTGAAAGCCAGGTGTCCATGAACCTGTCTTCATCAGCAGGAAGGCAATGGAGATAGTCAACAGCGTTCAGTTCCAATAAACCATCTTGGACCCAGCACATTGATGCAATCACAAAGAAAACTGATACATGTCACCAATTATTTTATCAAACTTCTTCTGGCGTATAGTGGAGAACTTACTGATTGGTTGTATTGTGGCATGGTTCATTAATTCAAAAGTGCAAGGATGAAGGAGACTGCAGAAAGTGGTGGACATTGGCCGGTCCATCGTGGGTATTGACCTGCCCACCATTGAGGGATCCATGGAAGCGATGCCTCAATAAGGCAGCTAATATCATCAAAGACACACACCATCCTGGCCTGCTCTCATCTTGCTGCTACCTTTACATGAGAATTTTGATGATATTGAGAAGTGTAACAAAGATTGGTAAAGTCATAGGTAAGAACTTTGCCATTACAGATAAAATGATGAGTGTGTCATAAAGAAAAATGTGAGATCAATCAAGTTTAAAGAGATAATTCATGGGTTCCATAACCAGTCCCCAGAAGGGTCTCGACCCGTCTCTCCGTAGATGCTGCCTCGCCCGCTGAGTTTCCCCAGCATTTTTTGTCTCCACAGAATCCATCTTCATCTTTAGCTTAGAGGTACAGTGTGGAAGCAGGCCCTTCGGCCCACTGAGTCCATGCTGACCATCGATCAACCGTACACTAATTCTATGTTATCCCAGTTTCGCATTCTACACGCTACAGGCAATTTACAGAAGTCAATTGACCTACAAACCTGCATGTTCCTGGAATGAGGAAGAAAACCAGAGCACCCAGAGAAAATTCATATAGTCACAGGGAGAACATACAAGCTCCACACAAAACGCGGGTCTTTGTTGCTGTGAGGCGGCACGGCAACTTTGTACCACAGCAACATTGTTCTGGCACGAGGCATCAGCATTCCTGAAACTCCATCATCCCACTTTACAAAACACATTTTAACATCCATCTCCTCCCCTTCCCAGTTCTCCAACCAGTCTTACTGTCTCTGATTAAATTTTATCTCTGTACTGCCCACTCCCCGTCATCAGTCTGAAGAAGAGTCTTGACCCAAAACGTCACCAATTCGTTCCCTCCAGAGATGCTGCCTGTCTTGCTGAGTTACTTGAGCATTTTGCGTCTATCTTACATTTTAACATTTAGCTCTTTGACCTTGTCTTCACTCACTTTCCCCCATGTCTCAGAGACCCAAGGTTGTAAACTAAGCCATTCAGAAGGTAGCCCAAGTTGATGTTTTACTGGGTGAACAGGGAGTGTTGAACAATTAGAGTTGTATCTTTAGATCTGACAAGTGAAACCTTGCTCGCAGATCCTATGCCATCTTCCATTTTCTATCCAATACGTTCTGAACAACCAGTTTCATGGATTATCTGGTGACCGTTTAAATGCTACCTGTGAGACTTTGTTGTGATGAAATGGGCTGCTATGTTTCCTGATTTTCTCCAGAGATTATAATTCAAAAGTATTTAATTGGCTGCCAAGAGCATTGAGATCTGAGACTGTGAAAGGCACTTTATAACATTTTTTTTCCATTTCTAAGTATTAACATGTTATTGAATTTTATATACTACTCATTATATCTGTCATCTTAAATCAGCATATACTATCAAAAAAAAGATAAGCAATTAAGCTTTACATTATGAAGAATATATGTCTGCCCCAAGCTTATATTCACAGCACATGGAGCACTGCCAGTCTATGACAGATTGTGCCTTTCTTCACACTATTATGACTTGACTTTTCTCCTGCATTACAATCTCGACTTTTTTACTTCCCCTTCACACGTTAGTTGCTTGTCTGATGCCAGCTCCATTCAAGGGAACTGCGTGTTTACCCAAGAAAATCTAAATGTGAAGTCAGTTTAATTGGCCTTTAGCAAGAGGACTTGCACACTGAATCTAAGCCTCACACCAGGTTAAGTAGTAGGAACAAATAACAGAAATAACAAACAATGTGTTCTCACGAAACGTTCCAGGTATGAAGTGTTGAGCTCGCACATGCAGGAAATATAATGACTGGAGATTTTTTTTTCCTTGAAGAATGTGAAGGAAGATTTTTTAGAAATCATACTAAAAACATTCAAAGCTTATTTTTTGTTGGCCCATATCATCGCCACCCAATGACACATTAATCAAATATTTTTACTGCCAGCAGACCTAAGCCAAGACAATTATTTTTCTATTTTCTGTGCATCTGTGGGAAATGCCAATTTAAAATGAGCATTATTGATACATTATGAAGCACAACAAATGAATTTCCCTATAGTATAACAAACCTACTTGAACTATATACTGCTGTTGTAGTTAAAACATGCTATTTACAAGATGGTTGCAACTCCATCATTGTGCAGATTAAATAGTAAGATTAAATGAGAACTTACCAGTTTGAAGTTTGATCTTTATTTTATGAGGCGTTACGATGAGCGATTACGTGAGGAAGGCCGTCAGTCCGCATGGGCATCAATTCTCAAAGCAGTGGTGTGAAATCACAGAAGACTGTAGTTGACCTGAACATAGTAAGATTGGAGAGAACTAGAAACTACCAGATGACCTTTATAATATGAGGGTTGGGAGCGGAGGACACGTAATCGTTCATCGTAACTCCTCATAAAATAAAGATCAAACTTCAAACTGGTAAGTTCTCCTTTAATCTTACTATTTTACTTCGGAGTCACGCGAGTGACTACGTGAAGACTTCAACGCTCTGTGATTTCACGCCGGATACGAGACCAAGTGTCACACACTGTATGGATTGACCATGGATGAGTGAAAAAATTAATGCATTCAGACATGACATAGGTAATAATGCTGATGCTTTAATCATCAAAAGAAAATAATAGTAACCCCTTCTATCCTGTCCATGATCCATGAGGGATGCCAGGAACACTAGCTTGAGCCCTGACATCCCTGGTCTGTTCTGTTTGATCAAATCATAAATGATGAAGGTTATATTATTTACATAAATAGTCATGTTGTCCAGACGTAACTTGTGTAACGTCTGGACCCGTTGTGCTGTGACCAGCGCCATGAGCATGACCACCTTGAGGGTGAGTTTTGATAAAGGCAGGGACGAAGCTGGTGCCCACTGGTGAAGCAGTGTTAGCACCGCGCTCACATCCCAAATCTCCGTGTACCGGGGCCTGGCTGGTATTGAATTAAAAATGCCCTTCATGAACCTAGTTATTAAGGGGTGAGTCCCTACTGATTGGTGACCTGATCCCAGCACTAAGTAAGAGGATAATGTACTTCTGCCACTATTGATGGCACTGTAGCTCAATTTCTGGTCATAGTGTAGGGTAGATAGAAACTCCAAGACATCCGTGATTCATGCTGATTCATACGTGATGTTTGAGATAGAACAAAACATCTCCCACTTCTTGATGTGAGAGATGTACTATGTTTGTGTACTGTCCCTCCAGGCCGCTGTTATCACATCCACTGTTCATTCTGACAATCCGAGCTTTAGGTAAGGTCTCCTCAGAATCTGCAAACCAATAAATTGATCCGGTCATGTAGTGGATGGTTACTCCCCGTTAGTGGGTGAACCAGCAGTTTCCTGATTTTGGGGACAACCATGAAAGGCTGTGTTATCATTCCCAGGATTAGTGGGAACCAAGACTGTGTAGGCCAGTCAGGCACTACTAAAATGCCTGTGGCGTTGTCTTGCTTGATTTTTGCCAACCACCGACTGATGAGTCAAAATGGGGGGAAAGCATACAAAAACATTCCTTCCCAGTGTAGCGAGAACGCATCTACTGCCACTGCCCCTGGGTCTGTTTCCCATGACATATATTTGGGTTACACAAAAAGCTGGAGAAACTCAGCGGGTGCAGCAGCATCTAAGGAGCGAAGGAGATAGGCGACGTTTCGGGTTGAGACCCTTCTTCAGACTGGTCAGGGATCATGGAAACGAGAGATATAGACGGTGACGTGGAGAGATAAAGAACAATGAATGAAAGATATGCAAAAAAGTATCGATGATAAAGGGAACAAGCCATTGTAAGCTGTTTGTGGTGTGAAAATGAGAAGCTAGTGCGACTAGGGTGGGGGAGGGAGATAGAGATAGAGGGAATGCCAGGGCCCGAGGGCTGAGGGAGAGGTGGGGAGGGGGAGGAGACAGCAGGGGTTAACAGAATTGAGAAAATTCAATGTTCAAGCCCAAAAGATGCAGACTCCCCAAGCGGAATACGAGGTGCTTGCTGTTCCTCCAACTTGCGGTGTTGCTCACTCTGGCCATGGAGGAGGACCAGGACCGAGAGGTCAGATCCCCCTCCCATTCTGTATCCAACCTCTCGGTCCTGGGCCTCCTCCATGGCCAGAGTGAGCAACACCGCAAGTTGGAGGAACAGCACCTCATATTCCGCTTGGGGAGTCTGCATCCTTTGGGCTTGAACATTGAATTTTCTCAATTTGTTACCCAGTCTGAAGCAGGGTCTTGACCCGAAACGTCACCTATCTCCTTCGCTCCTTAGATGCTGCTGCACCCGCTGAGTTTCTCCAGCTTTTTGTGTAACCCTCGATTCTCCAGCATCTGCAGTTTCTTCGTTAACACATATATTTGGGTAACTGGTGATTTAGTCTGGATGCGAACAAATCAATATTCGGAACGCCATACCGGGCGACAATGTCGTTAAACACTTCATGATTCAACATCCATTCTGTGTTGTCATTGAATTTCCACGATCTAGTGTCCACCACCATGTTGTATCTACCTGGTAGGTAGATGGCTGAAACCCAAATGTTCCTCATAATACACCAGTGCCAGATACGGTTAGCCAATTTATCACAAGATACAGACTTAATACCACCCATGTGATTGACATACGCCACCACTGTAGTGTTGTCAATCTGAAGTTGAACATGCACATGTTGCATATTGCTGCAATAAGCTTTCAGCCCATAGAATGTTCCCAACTCGAAGTAGTTAATCGCATGTTGCCGAAGAATTAATGACTCCTGCACATTCCATCTACCACCGCAGCTAGATATGGTATTTGTTGCTCCCCATCCTAGGGTGCTAGCATCGGTTTGTAAGATAACCGATGGTGTATCGACTAAAATTTTTCTGGAGCAATGACGAATATTTGTTACCCACCATTGAAATTCAGCAATGGTCTCTGCTGGCAATCGCATAGGTCCACCAAATTGGCCTACATGGAATTTGAGTGCCTGTTCCTTGGCACATTGTAAATTTTGATAGTGCAAAGGCCTGAAACGCACAGCTTGAAAGGCAACCACTAGTTTGCCAATTACACTATCTACTTGTCTAATTGAATGCTGCTGTTTAACAATTAGATTGTTACAGGCTTCAATTAACTCTGATTGCTTGACCCTAGGCAGAGTGACAGACATGTGAATTGAGTTAATGGTAAAACCCAGGTAAACTATTATCCTGGTAGCTATCAATTTGGACTTAACTGGATGGATGAGGAACCCCAATCTCTCAAGCATGTGTTTGGTGGCTGAAACAGATGATTCAGCTGATTTCTTGGTGTCCCCTATGATTAGAATGTCATCCAAATATGCCATGACAATGTGATTCTGAGCTCGTAGTTGCCCCAGAACTGGTTTTAGTAGTTTTGTAAATAGTCTAGGAGCTGAAGTTAGGCAATGCTTTGAACTGCCACAGTTGTCCCACCCAGTTAAACTTCAAATATCTCCTGTGCTCCCTGTGAATGGGTACTGAGTAGTATGCATCTTGAAGGTCGATGCATGCCATATAACCTCCTTTAGAAACCATTTGTATGGCAGTATCAAAGGTATCCATTTTGAAGTGTTTATAATGCACAAAGGTGTTAAGTTCAGTTAAGTCTAGGATGATACGACATCCTCCATCATTCTTTCACTTGGTGAATATGTTAGATACAAATTGGTGCGGTTCATGAAATGACCTCTCAATGACCTCTTTTTCGTGTAAAGTTTGGATTTCAGCTTGTACACCCAGACTTTCCTGTTGTGAAAACACAGATGTGCGGTTTGGTGAATGTTGTGTGGGTGAAAGCGAATTAATAAGGAACTCAATTTGCAAGCCTTGTATACTGTGCAGTATAAACGGATCTGGTGTGATCCAACTCCATTCATTCAAGAAATGTTGCAATCTTCCCCCAACTTGTGCCTGAGTCATGTGTAATGTGTTCCGAAAGGAACTAGGTTTACCTACCTCAGATGTTACTGGCAGTACGGTGCCGGTTTCCATCCCCGAGACTTGGGGGGTAGGACTGATGGCGGGTGACCACCGCGCATTCTTGCAGTGGGCCGGCTTGGGCCTACCCCTAAAAAAGACCTTTGTGCCACTTGTTCAGGTCTCCCACCAGTTCCGGTGTATCACCTGGTGCTGAAGGGAGCGTGGGGGTGTTGTCGGTATGATGAGCCCTTGGGTGTCGTCTGGACTTTCATCAGGCGTATGGTCTTTGCCTCATCGTCCAGCTCCCGGACCTGCTTCAGCAGATCTTCCCCGAACAGGTAATTGGCTGGCTGGACATTGCTGGCCTTACACAGCACAGCAAATTTGGGGTTTAGTGCCAGCCGGATGGAGCAGGCAATTAATTTCAAAGTGTGCATTGCACATTAATGCCATTGCATCCTGCTGTGTGTCAGACAGGAGCTCTCCATCCACTGACCTGGCAAAGGCCGTGTTGCCTGAGGCAAGCAATTTTAAACATTTTTGGAGCTTTATCTCCTGGGCTCTGACACCCGCTCCAATGTGACTCCAATGGAGTGATTCACAGCCAGCACATTCAAGGCCCAACTGTTGGCAGGAGTGTGGTATCTGTTTGTAGTCTCCTCCATTGCCAGATCTTGGAGCTGGTGAGAGGCCAGATAATTGATGGTACTGGCTAGGTCTTCGTCCAGGGGTGCCCCTGATGACGATGGAATGGCAAATTTTGATGCCAATAGTGGCACTTCTGACCCGTGCCCCCGGGTGTGCTCACCAGCTGTGCCTCCGAACTGCAAGTCAGCTAGATACTGACCCCGTGTGCTCCCCTCCTCGGAGAGGAAGACACTGTGCAGCCCTGTAACATGTGCCGCTGGGGCGAGCCCCTGTGGAGACCCACGCTGATATAGCTCCCTCCTTTGGAGCATATCATTTTGGAGCAACCTCTCCATCAGGTGCTCCATTTGGGTTAGTAATCCGCAGACACTACCCAATGAAGGAGGGGAACCTTCCTGGCCCAACTCATTCACGTCCACGGGCCTTGCAGACTTCTGTATGGCCTTCCGCCCCTGCGGGACTGCCACGGTGCTTTCTTCTGGCACCAAGTCTGCTGTCGCTGGCTCCACCGCCAGCAACACGGAAGGCGATATGGACAGCCGCCCGCTACCCGCACTCCCGCGGTGTTCGGTAGCCGGTTTCACCTCAGACCGTCTCTTCACCTTCGACATCTCCAAAGGTTCAAAATTGACTGTGGGCAAGAATTACAGAACCAAGTCAAAACGACCTCAGAGAAAGTTTAAAACACTTACCTGAGGTTTTTAAACTTACCGCAGGAAGGAGCGACGCGCCTGCTAATCAGTCGTTGGCGCATGCTTCAGATGTAATGACGCGCATGCGGACTGACGGCCTTCTTCACGTAGTCACTCACGTGATTCCGAAGTAAAATGACTGATATATTTTAATTGACAAAACCCAAGTTGTGTTTTATAAGTATAATAAATACATTTCGAATGAAAATCAAAGCATCACAGATGACAAATTAGTACATTAACAGTTAATGCTCTAAACTAACATATTCAGGCAACATCTTGATAATTGATGTAAAAAAGTGATAGGAGGAATCTTTTAACCAAATAATCACAGTAAAAATATCTTAAATAGACAGTGGTTAATTTAATAGGAATGTGATTTTGCTGCTCTTAAGGTGTAATCACAGGGTGGCATAGCAGTAGAGTTGCTGCCTTACAGTGGCAGTAGACCTGGATTCGATCTGGGTGCAGTCTGTACGGAGTTGTACATTCTCCCCGTGACCTGCATAGGTTTTCTCCGAGATCTTTGGTTACCTCCCCCATTCCTAAGGCGTACAGGTTAGTAGGTTAATTGGCGTGGTATAATTGTAAATTGTCCCTAGTGTGTGTATAGTGTTAATGTGCGGGGATTATTGGTCGGTGCGGACTCGATGGGTCGAAGCGGCTGTTTTCACACTGTATCTCCAAACTAAATTTGGAAGTGCAGAAAATTATCAACGAGCAATAATGTGATATTGTTCATAAATCACATTCTAGTGATTTATTAAATGCATATATGGAAACTACTAATATCAAAGATGTTTGGAGAATTGAAAACCCTACTGGACGAGAATACTCTTTTTACTCGTCAGTACATAAAACTTACTCAAGAATAGATTATTTTTTGGTGGACGCTAAACTTATTTCGCTTATTTATAAATCCAACTATAATAATATCATAATTTCAGATCATGCACCATTAACATTCAAGATCAAAATAAATGGTAAACTACAAAAATCAGAACAGTGGAGATTTAACCCACAAATATTAGAAAATAAAATTACCCAGGAATATATCACAGAACAAATTAAGATTTTTTTAGAAATAAATGATAAACCGGAAATATCCTGTTCCTTATTATGGGAAACATTTAAAGCATACCTCCGGGGAATCATGATTTCCTCTCAAGCATTTTATAATAAAAAGAATCGTAAGGATCAGCAAGATTTGGATAAGGAGATTAAACAATTAGATATACAGAATGCAATGAATCCAACTACTATATTACATAATAAAATTGCAGCATTGAAATATGAATTGAATAAAATATTTACAGACCAAGTCGTTAAACTTTATCAACATACTAAACAATTACAGTTTGAATTCGGTGATAAACCTCAAAAATTACTGGCTCATCAACTAAGGAAAATGGAAGCTGAAAAAATAATACATAGGATTAAATCACATAAAGGCGAATTGTTAACACAGCCTAAAGATATTAATGAAAGATTTATGCAATATTATAAAAACGTATACACTGCGAAAACAATAGATAATAAAATAGGAATTGAAGCATTTAAAAAAAAATGTAACTTGAAAGGATTGGATTCACAAAATATAGTTACTGAATGCCGATATTACGATAAAAGAAATCCAAGAATCTATCAGATTACTAAAAAAGGGTAAAACACTGGGACCAGACGGCATTGGCTCAGAATTTTATAAAATATTTTATGATCAGATTGTACCACGTTTGAAATTACTATATGAACATATATATATACAGCAAAAACTACCAGAAACATTAAATGAATCTACTATAACACTTTTACCTAAAATAAACAAAGACTTGAATGAACCAGGGTCATTTAGAGCAATAGCTCTCCTAAATACCGATCAAAAGATATTAACTAAAATATTAGCACAAAGGTTAAGTTTAGTCGTTAATAAATTAGTTCACCCTGATCAAACAGGATTTATACCAAAACGATACTCTTCGTATAATTTGAGACGGTTATTCAATATTATATACTCGAAAAGAGATATTAATAAAGATCTAGTGGTTATTTCATTAGATGCAGAGAAAGCCTTTGATCAAGTGGATTGGCCTTACTTGTTCTCGGTTATGGAAGCTTTTAAATTGGGAGAAAAGTTTCTTAACTGGATCAAATCCGACAGCTAGAATAATAACAAATCAAATATTATCACCTAAATTCAATTTATCTCGAGGTTGTAGACAAGGTTGTCCTTTATCCCCTTTATTGTTTGCATTGGCAATAGAACCGTTAGCTCTGAGGGTGAGATCACATCCGGAAATATATGGATACGATACTAGAGACACTAAAAATAAAATTTCTTTATATGCGGATGATGTGCTACTTTACATCACAAAACCAGAAACTAGTATTCGTAATTTGTTAAAATTAATAACTGAATTTGGATCCTATTCAGGATATAGTATTAACTGGAATAAAAGTGAACTTATGCCAATAACAGTAAACAATTTACATATATTACAACAATTCCCTTTTAAGATAACAAATGATATTTAAATATCTTGGAATCTTCGTAACAAAAAGATTTGACTCCTTATTTAAAGCTAATTTCCCACTATTATTGAACATATTAAATAAGAATATTATATATTGGAAAACTTTACCTATTTCGATGATAGGCAAAATTAATATAATAAAAATGGTGTTTCTTCCACAATTATTATACCTTTTCCAATCAATCCCGATATATCTCCCTAAAAATTTTTTTTAGAAGGTGGACTCCTTAGTTACTAACTTCATTTGGGATTATAAGTGCCATAGAATAAACAAAAAACATTTATGTAAATCAAAAATAAATGGAGGTCTAGCTCTACCAAATGTTATGTTTTATTATTGGGCAGTTAACATTAAAAATATGAATTTTTGGTTAGAGGAAATAGATAACCAACCAACTTGGTTAAATATGGAAAAAGAAGATTGTTCTCCTTTTGAAATTAGCTCTATAATATTCGCTAATATTAATTTAGCTAAGAAAACATATAGTGATAACCCAATAATAGGAAGTGGAATACGTATTTGGAAACAAATAAAGAAAACATTAAAATTAAAATCTATACCACTAAATCTTAGCATTGTAAATAATGTTACGTTTAAACCTTCAATGATGGATAAAGCTTTTTTACAATGGAAAAATAATGGAATTATTAAGATTGGGGATCTCTACAGGGAAAACTCCTTCCTTTCAGTTCAAGACGTACAACAAATTTATGGACTACACTCTAAAGATTACTTTAGATATTTACAATTTAGAGATTATATTAAAGCAAATACGCAAGAACTCAGAAATAGAATGACAGAAATATTAGATGAATGTTTGAATAAACATCCGAATACAGAAAAAATGATTTCATATATATATAACATCTTATTGGAAGGTGATGTTCCATCAACAGAAATACATAGACAATCTTGGGAAAATGAATTATGCCAAACTATTAGACCAGAAATATGGGATGATAGTTTACAACATATACATCATTGTTCGCTAAATGCTAAACACTCTCTTATACAGTTTAAAATATTACATCGACTATATTATTCAAAATCCAAATTACATAATATGTTCCCAAAAGTATCTCCTATATGTGATAAATGTCAACATTTAGAAGCCAATTTGTCACACTCATTTACAAACTGTATAAAAATTACAAAATTCTGGATTGAAATATTTAGGATAATTTCGAATGTTCTTAATATAACTTTGTCACCCGATTCAAAGCTAATAATACTAGGAATACTGGAAACAGAACAAATAGTAACAACAAACCAAAGAATTTTTATTGATTATGGGTTAATAATTGGGAAAAAATTAATATTAAAATTTTGGAAAGGCCCTACATCCCCTACAATCAAAATGCGGAATACAGAAATGTCGGAGACTCTCCATCTGGAGAGATTGAGGCTTGTCCTAATGGACAGGTTAGATCTCTTCAGAGGGATATGGTCTCCATACATTGAATATTTACAGTCATAATGGCTCGGTATGAGGGCTTGACTGAGGCCTGAATATTAGAATGGATGAAGAAAGAAATATAATAAATCATGCCTATATCTCCAATGACGGAATAATGATTAATACCCCATTCGCTTTCATATTTTCTTCATTATTTATCTCTATCTTTTCTTACTTTATAAAAAATAATTAAAAAAGCGTATAGAAGCATATAGTCCTAAATTTCAATATTAGTAATAATATCAATATTATTAATATTATGAAAGTATTTAATGATGCATTTTCGTTTATGTAAAATATTGCAATTTTCATAAATATGTTTCTATAATAAAAAATATTTAACAAGTAATAATGTGATCTTATTTTATCAAAGGAAGGAATGGGATTGTGGCAGAATAATATCCAATGTGACTTTCTCTCTATTTATACAACACCTATTTTAAATTAAGCCATTCATTTGTTTCTCAGTTTCTTGCTGCATTGGCATCACATATTATCAACAATAGCTTTCCAGTGCCAAAATAAATAATGCACCAGTAATGAACATGGTGCAAGGTCTTCCACCAGTAAAAACACATATAAGACTGTGTCACAAACTATTTAGTCATGAGGGGACCCAAGTCAATTTTTCAAGCATATACAAATGCTACTGATGTTTTAAAAATGTCTAATTCTTTCAGAAATAAAAGCTCATATTTGGCATTTCCAATATTTGGCATTTCAAATAGTGTGACAGCTCTATAATAAAGATCAGATTACAAAACGTCCATGGGAAATATGGATAAGTAACAGTTTGGGTCAAAACCTTTCTTCAGTTTGATTGTGTGTAGTGAGGGGGGTGAAAGCTGGAAGATGGAAGGGGCAGGCCGAGGCTTGGCAGACAATAGGTGAACATAGGTGAGTGTTTCTTTAGATAGACGGATGGTTGGACAAGTGCCAGAGAAGAAAAAAACAGGTGTCAGTCAAAAGGATTGAAGAGTTGCGAATTGTGAAGCCAGAGGAAGGATGTAGGTGTGGGGGAAGGGGTGGGGAGAAATTGGTGTGTGGTCAGGTGGAGTAAAGGGGAGGGGAAGAAAGGGGGGTGTGGGGAGTAGGGGAATGGGGGTGGAAGAAGGACTATTCCACCTGGTTAGCCTACAACACAACGGTATGAGCATTGAATGCTCCAATTTGAGGCAATCTCCAACAACCCACCCCTTCCCTTTTTTCCCCCCGCATCCTCTTCCCCTTTACACTATCTGGACTTGCTCCAATTTCACCCCATCCCTCACCTACTCTCCTTCCTCTGGCTTCACAATTTGCAACTCTTCCATCCTTGTGTGTTACATCTTCTGCATTTTATTTTCCTTTTTTTCCCCATGGCCTTTGTCGAACCGTCAACCACCAACTATTACACTCCCCCCCCCGCCTGTGTTCACCAATTACATGCCATGCTTTGTCCTATGCCTCATCTCTTCCATCTTTCATTTCTCTTCCCTACAATTAGAGTGAAAAAGGGTCACTTGAAAAGTCATCAATCCATGTTTTCCAGAGATGTTGTCTGACTCACTGAGTTACTCCTGCACTCTAATTCTTTTTTTTTTTGTTAACCAACATCTGCAATTCCTTGTTTCTACACTTCCTCACTTTAGATCACCCTTTGAGGCAGAATTAAAATATTGAATGATAATAGTATTAAATAATAGAATTTTCAAAAACATATCAGAATATTTCATTTAATGGAGTCTAAACATTTGTAGTGATACTGATGCAATTGGTTTGACTGCATTGAAACCCAATTTCAGGAGATAGATGTTAGTGGTTGTTTTTCATGCTTACATTGGTTTTCCCATTAATATAGTTCCCAATGGCTGACTAGAGTAGAATACAATGCTTTTTTAACTTCATAGTTATCCAAGATGAATAATCATAAAACATTTTGATTGAAACTTTATTGTGGAATTAAGAAAATCAAAATTCAGCACTTTTAAAACTGATTTGTAAACATTTTTTAAAATATAGTACATCTTTGTACTGAAGTACATAATCACCATCATTTTTATCAACTGTGTTCATTGACGTAGCTTGCTTGTTAATAGTGAAGTCAAAATGTGTAGGAAGGAACTGCAGATGCTAGGCTAAGGAGAGAGACACAAAATGCTGGAGCAACTTAGAGGGTCATGCAGCATCTCTGGAGAAAAGGAATAGGTGACGTCACGGATCCTGACCCTTCGCCCTATTCCTTTTCTCCAGAGATGCTGCCTGACCCTGTCAGAAGGCTCAGAAATAGAAAGGACTCGAAGAAAACCCCAAATCCAATTGCAAATGGAACCGAAAAATATAGACCTGGAACCGACAGAATGCAGAACTGATTAGTCGGCACCCCATTGGTGATGATCTCAGGTATTTATAACAGGTGATAGATTAGGGGAGCAGATTAAATGCAGGTGTAACTCCTCATAGCTCAGGGGAGGAGTGTGGAAAGAGTATCAAGTGTCTGGAGGCATGGCAAGTGTGACAGGAGCCCCCCTCCCACGGACACCTCCTGGCATCCTCTTTGGCTGGTTGGGATACTGCTGATGAAAGTCACGTATCAGGGAGAGGTCCATGATGTCACGGACAGGAGTCCAACTTCTGTCCTCTGGACCGTAGCCCTCCCAGTCAACCAGGTACTGGATCACTCTGTTGCGCTGCCAGGACCTCAGCAGTTGTTTAACTATGTACACCGGACCACCGTCAATGATGTGGGGTGATGGAGGTAGCAGAGGAGTGGGAGACAGGGAGCTGGAGGACACAGGCTTAACCCGGGATTCGTGGAAGGTGGGGTGAATCCACATCGACTGGGGCAGTCTAAGGCGGACAGCAGTGCGGTTATTGATCTTGAGAACCGAGGATGGGCCAATAAACCGGAATGCCAACTTACGGGACGCAACATGGAGGGGGAGATCTTGGGTGGACAGCCATACCCTTTGACCAGTGTGATAGCAAAGGGCAGGGGTCTGGTGATGATCCGCCTGTCGTCTGCGCCTGGAAGCGATGCAGAGTAGGGCAGAACGGGCCTCCTTCCAGGTCCGACGACCACGGCGCACAAACCCCGGGGTAGAGGGAACAGAGACGTCCTCCTTTTGGTCTGGGAACAGAGGTGGCTGATAACCAAGGGAGCAGTGGAATGCAGACAGACCGGTGGCAGAACTGGGCAGAGAATTGTGGGCATATTCAACCTACAACAATTTGCTAGACCCAGGTGGTAGGGTTGGCAGACACCAGGCAACGTAGGGCAGTCTCCAGGGCCCGACCATTAGATTGTGGATGGAACCCAGATGAGAAGGTGGCAGAGGAGCCAACCAGGGAGCAGAAAGCATTCTCAAATTGTGAGGTGAACTGCAGCCTGTCAAAGACGATGTCTCGAGGAAAACCATGGAGTCTGATGACCTGGTTTACGATGAGGTGAGTGAGTTCTACAGCAGATGGGAGCTTAGGAAGAGGAAGGAAATGAGCAGCCTTGGAGAAGCGGTCTACAATGGTAAGAATAACCATATTACCCTTGGACAGAAGCAAGCCGGTGATGAAGTCCAGGGCGATATGGGACAAGGGACAGCGGGGAACAGGCAGGGGATGAGGAGAGCAGAGGGAGGGTGATGGGACGTCATATTCAGTGTACAGGCAGAGACGAATGACCGGATGTCGGCCTCCACGGTGGGCCACCAGAACCGCTGGCGCAGTAGGTAGAGGTTGCGGCCGACACCAGTATGACAGGCGGGATTAGAGCAATGGGCCCACTGGAGTACTTCAGAGCTGGCGGAGACCGGGACAAATGACTTATTGGTTGGTCCAGAACCAGGATTGGGGTGATGACGTGGGCATTCCGAACTGTTGTCTCGATCTCCCAGGTGATGGAACCCACCAGGCAGGTGGAGGCAGAATGGGTTCATGGAAATGGTTGTCCTGGTCAGAACTGGACTGGCAGGAGAAGGAGTCAGGCATGACATTCTTGGATCCAGGACGGTATGACATGGTGAAGTTAAACCTAGTGTATAACAGGCCCACCAGGCTTAAGGGGGGTTCAGCCGCTTCGCCGAACGCAGGCACTCCAGGTTCTTGTGGTCCATCCAGACTTGGAATGGCTGCTCAGTGTCCATCAACCAATGCCTCCACTCCTCCAATGCCAGCAGCTCTCTCTTGCCGATGTCATAATTCCTCTCAGCCTGGAGGCGGTGGGAGAAGGAGGCACAGGGTTGCATCTTCTGGTCCTTGGAGGAGTGTTGGGAAAGCACCGCCCCAACTCAAACATCAGAGACATCAACCTCCACCACAAACTGACAGGCCAGGTCAGCATGCTCCAGGATGGTGAAGTGTTGTGGTAGTGAAGTGTTGCGAAAGATCCTAGATTTCCCCCTCAGCAGCAGGGGACCAGGCAATCTTGAAGGAGGTAGATGTGAGAGCAGTGAGAGGAGCAGCCAAGAAGCTGTAGTTGCGGATAAAGTGGTGGTAAAAATTGGCAAAGCTGAGGAAACCGCCTGGTAGGCTCAGGCCAATCTACCACCACTCTCACCTCTTCTAGGTCCATCTCAACATGGCCAGCAGAGAGGGTGTATCTCAGGAAGGACACCATGGGCTGGTGGAATTCACACTTGATGAACAGCTGGTTCTCCCATAGCTGCTGCAGAATGAGACTGAGGTGGCAGGTATGTTCCGATGCAGAGCCAGAGTAGCCGAGGAAGTCAATCAGGTAAACAAAGGCAAACCGGTTCAGCATGTCCATAGCGCATCATTGACCAGAGCCAGGAAGACAGCCGAAGGGCATTACGACATTCTCGTAATGCCTGCTGGGTGTGTTGAAGGCTGTCTTCCATTCATCTCCTTCCTTGATCTGAACCAAATGGTAGGCATTGCAGAGATCCAGCTTGGTAAACATTGGTGGCAAGCTGCAGGCAGTTAAAGATGGAGGAGATGAGCGGCAAGGGGCAATGGTTTTCACAGTGATGTCATTCAGGCCTCGATGGTCAATGCAAAAGTGAAAGTCGCCAACCTTCATAATCACAAAAAAAAAAATCCCGCCCCGGCGGGAGAGGTGGATGGATGTATCAACTGCCAGAGACCCTAAAATGTATCTCACCATGGCGTTGGTCTCAGGAGCAGAGAGTGAGTACAGACAACCGCGGGATGGAGATGTACCTGATAATAAATCAATGGCACAATCATAAGGGTGGTGAGAGATAAAGAGGTGGCTCAGAACTTGAAGAAGACATCTTTCAGGTCATGATACTCGGATGGTACTTTGGACAGGTCAGTATTGTCACTAGGGGCAACAGACTGAGCTGAGAGGAAGACAAGCGAAGTGAAGACAATTAACATGACAATCCTCCCCCCAAGTGGAGATCTTGCCAGTGGACTAGTTTACGATGGGGTTGCGCATAGTCAGCCAAGGCCAACCCAGATCCACAGAGACATGAGGTGAATTTAGCAGGAGCAACAAATTGTCTCACTGTGGTTTCCATTAACACAGTTTTAGAGGGAGAGTAGAGGGTGTAGCCATACCAATTATTCTTCCATCAAGTGCACCGGCTTGGCGGGACTCTTCTACTTTAACGGTGGGAATCTGAAATTTCCAAGGAAGAGTGATATATTGATAAACCTATCATCTGCTCCCGGGTCAATCAGAGCATTAAGTTTCAATAGCATGTCTCCGAAGTATACCGTAATTGGAGTGAGTCTGGTGGAAATAGGAGGGAAATAAACCTTACTCACCCATAATCCCTCTCTTGCTGGGGAGCGTTGGCTTTTACCGGGCAAGCAGCGATGAAGTGTCCGGGACCACCACAGTAGAGACAACACCTCTCCCATATGCATCTCTGGCGCTCAGCCTGGTGCAGCAATCTACATAGGTTTCCCCTCCATTGGATCAGGACACATGGGGCTTTTTCCTCCCGAGGGAAGTGAGACAATTGGCTCACTATAACGAGAGGAGTGTGATGGGTAAGGACACTGTTTGAGAGCTGCTGATAGCTTGTCTCACTTTCGCTCTCAGAGCCGGTTATCTATACAGATGGTTAAATCAATCAGCGAGTCCAGATCCAAGGGAAGACCCGAGAGGCCAACTCATCCTTCAGGTTCTCATTGAGGCCATGGATGAAGCTACTGAGCAGAGTGTTATCACAACAACTGCTCTCTAAAGCAGTGGTTTGAAAATCAATAGCGTAATCGGCAACAGAGCGTACCCCCTTGTGGAGATGCAGCATCCTCTGGGCTGCCTCTCTTCCAACCAAAGGGTGGTCAAAAATCTTTCTCAGCTCTGCCAAAAACCTGGCAGAAGTCTAGCTGTCGTTCCCTGGCAGCCGTACCCCAGGCTGAAGCACGTCCTGACAGCAGGGAGATGGCATAGGCTACTTTGGAGTGTTCAGCGCTGAAGCAGGACTGTTGTAGCTCAAAAACCAAAGAGCACTGGGATGGGAATGACCTGCAGGTAGAAGGATCACCATGATACCTCTCCAGGGTGGGAAGAACTGGTTCCAGAATGGGCTGCATGCAGTTGGAAGGGGACGGAGAAACATCAGCAGAGACAGGAGGAATTGATGGCAGTGTGAGGTGTTAACTGGATGCTAACTGCTTGACGGTATACATAGGTCTGTCTTTTCGACCAGTAACTTGGACTATTCGAGCCTCATGGGTGCCGAGAGTGAAGCCTTGGTGTTGAACAGCCTTGTAGAGATGAGCCAATATCTCCGCAGTGCTGGAACTGGGGGCATCCAAACTCTGGTCGAGCTGACCAGGATTGCCATACTGGCCAACTAATCTGTCAGACGGCTCAGACATGGAATGGACTCAAATGCAGGCTCACCGAGAAGTACTGAAGAAAACCCAAAATTCAAACGCGAATGGAACCGGAAGATATAGACCTGGAACTGAAAGATATAAAGATGGAACCGACAGAACTCAGAACTGCTATCGAACTGACAGAATTCAAAACTAATTAATCTGCACCCAATTGATGGTGATCTGAGGTATTTATACCAGGTAATTTATATTTATAAATTAGGGGAGCAGATTAAATGCAGGTGTAACTCTTAATAGCTCAGGGGAGGAGTGTGGAAAGAGTCTCAAGTGTCTGGAGGTGTGGCAAGTGTAACAGACCCCCTGAGTTACTCCAGAATTTTGTATCTATCTTCAATGACAAAGTCAATATGTTTAGTAAATCCAAATTCTTGAACATTGATGTTGCAAAAGTCAAGAAATATCACAAATTGCCATGAATATCTACATAATAAAGAACAATTTAATCAACTATTAAACAAAAAAACATTAAAAAGAAAATGCCTGTGGCTACGAACATGTATCAAAAGTTATCACATGCAAATCTCCAACTGTTCAACTACAGACACTGTGGGAAAATCCACTTTAAAGACTGGTATACCCTTTATCAAAAGCTTGTTTTAAATATCCATCTGGTAATCATTCTTTAACAACCTCACACTGTTTAAACCAAAGTAAAGTTTTTAAGAAAGTTTGAATAAATATACTTTATTAACTCAAATGACTGGATTATCAAACAAAAAAAAAAATCTCCCTGGATGGAACGAGTGTACTTACTCATTCGAAATGAAAATGTAATCATATGTAAAAGTCATTGGCTCACTTCCATTATGTGACAAGGCCAAAGCTACAGTATTTGACTACATTTGCATCTATTGAAATAGTGCATTTGGAGAAGCTTGTTAAATATGGAGATGCATAAAGGGATTGTAAATGTACATAGACTAAAAGTCTGAAAAAACTTTTCTCCAGGGAGCTTTTATAGAATTTTGTCTGAAAAATGTGATTGAAGCTGCTAATGAATCAAACATGCTGAATCCGGAGAGAAACTGATTAGGTTGGGGGAGCCTTCACATTATCAGTGCACTGAAGGTGTTTGCAATACATAGAATAACCACACCACGGTATTCATCTTTAAGAATGTGCAAAGAAATTTCAGTATTCCAAAGTATTCCATTTTACAATCTTATCTTCCACTTAATAAGATGTTAAAACATTTAAAATGATATTAAGCTCCTTAAGTAACATTTGCAATATCTGTGAACTAAAGCCCAATTGGACAGCTGACCAACTGGCCCAAAGAACCAAGTCTAGGCTTCCTTTTGCTGACCCTTCTACCTGGGAAATGAACACCATGAGACACGGAAAACTGATATGTTAGTTACCAGAAACACCAGAAACTAATGTGGAATACAATGCCAGCTTTAGTCATGTGGAAAAATATCTGGCTTTGGAAGACATAAATATAAGCAATAGAACAAAACGTCAATGCTAAAAATGTACTGTGAATTGTTGCTGACCACTTCAACTTCCCTCTCACATAGCAAAGTATCTAAGTGCACTTCATATGCGTATAATCAGACAAAATTTACTCAAATCCTTCAAACTATTGCTATTCATTCTTCTCATCTTGAATCTTAATTGCCATTTTAGTTGGTTGCTCCACCATCATAATCTATCTATCTATCTATCTATCTATCTATCTATCTATCTATCTATCTATCTATCTATCTATCTATCTATCTATCTATCTATCTATCTATCTATCTATCTATCTATCTATCTATCTATCTATCTATCTATCTATCTATCTATCTATCTATCTATCTATCTATCTATCTATCTATCTATCTCGAAAAATCTTATCTTCCGGTTTGTGTGGTCTTTCCATTAGCGCGAAAATGGTTGGTGATAGTGCTACGATTTTTTGCCAGTTCACTCACCATTCTCCTATGCTGTGATTGCACGTTTCGTTCCAATCGGTTGAATAACGTCAAAGTTAGCGAGCTTTAAAAAACCTTTAAAACTGCGCGTGCGCAGATTGATCTCTTCTCCTGCTGTTCAGCGCTGTGTGGGCCCACCCCCACACCCCCATACCCCGCCATCACAACCTCACCTGCCACCATAACCCCAATCCCAAAAATCCCGCCGCCCCCACAACACCCCCACCACAATAACCCACCCTCACCCACAATGCCCTCACCCACACACTCCCCCTCAGGCCTCACAACACCCCTGTGCCCTCAACTCCCCCACCCCCACACCCGCCCCCCCCCCCCCCGAACCCACAACCCTTCCCGCAATAACGTAAAGGAGAGATTTCTCCAGGGAGCTTTTATAGAATCGTTGTCTGAAAATGTGATTGAAGCTGCGAATTAATCAAACATGCTGAATCCGGAGGGAAACTGATTAGGTTGGGGGATCCTTTACATTATCCGTGCACTGAAAGTGTTTGTAGAACGTAGAATAATCACACCACGTTATTCATCTTTAAGAATGTGTAAAGAATGCACCAAGACCCTGTACAACTGCAGTAGAACCTCCCTGCTCTTGTACTCAAATCCTTTTGCTATGAATGCCAACATACCATTCGCTTTCTTCGCAGCCTGCTGCACCTGCATGCCTACTTTCAATGACTGGTGTACCATGACACCAGGTCTCGTTGCATCCCCCATTTTCCTAATCGGCCACCATTGCGGTACCCCACTAGTCACCGCCTGCCATTCTGAAAATGACCCGTTTACTCCTACTCTTTGCTTCCTTTCTGCTAGCCAATTCTCTATCCACATCAATACCATTGGACAAAGTCAGCATGGATTTACGAAAGGTAAATCATGTCTGACGAATCTTGTGGAATTTTTCGAGGATGTAACTAGTAGCGTGGATAAGGGAGAACCAGTGGATGTGGTATATCTGGACTTCCAGAAGGCTTTCGACAAGGTCCCACATAAGAGATTAGTATACAAACTTAAAGCATACGGTATTAGGGGTTCAGTATTGATGTGGATAGAGAACTGGCTGGCAAACAGGAAGCAAAGAGTAGGAGTAAACGGGTCCTTTTCACAATGGCAGGCAGTGACTAGTGGGGTACCGCAGGGCTCAGTGCTGGGACCCCAGCTTTTTACAATATATATTAATGATCTGGATGAGGGAATTGAAGGCAATATCTCCAAGTTTGCGGATGACACTAAGCTGGGGGGCAGTGTTAACTGTGAGGAGGATGCTAGGAGACTGCAAGGTGACTTGGATAGGCTGGGTGAGTGGGCAAATGTTTGGCAGATGCAGTATAATGTGGATAAATGTGAGGTTATCCACTTTGGTGGCAAAAACAGGAAAGCAGACTATTATTTAAATGGTGGCCGATTAGGAAAAGGGGAGATGCAGCGAGACCTGGGTGTCATGGTACACCAGTCATTGAAAGTAGGCATGCAGGTGCAGCAGGCAGTGAAAAAAGCGAATGGTATGTTAGCTTTCATAGCAAAAGGATTTGAGTACAGGAGCAGGGAGGTTCTACTTCAGTTGTATCAGGGTCTTGGTGAGACCACACCTGGACTGGTATTGCGTACAGTTCTTAAAGGTCTCCTTAAAATGTCTGAGGAAGGTCCACCCCTTAACCCCATTATTGCCATAGAGGGAGTGCAGAGAAGGTTCACCAGACTGATTCCTGGGATGTCAGGACTGTCTTATGAAGAAAGACTGGATAGACTCGGTTTATACTCTCTGGAATTTAGGAGATTGAGAGGGGATCATAGAAACTTACAAAATTCTTAAGGGGTTGGACAGGCTAGATGCAGGAAGATTGTTCCCGATGTTGGGGAAGTCCAGGACAAGGGGTCACAGCTTAAGGATAAGGGGGAAATCCTTTAAGACCGAGATGAGAAAGACTTTTTTCACACAGAGAGTGGTGAGTCTCTGGAACTCTCTGCCACAGAGGGTAGTTGAGGCCAGTTCATTGGCTAAATTTAAGAGTGAGTTGGATGTGGCCCTTGTGGCTAAGGGGATCAGAGGGTATGGAGAGAAGGCAGGTACGGGATACTGAGTTGGATGATCAGCCATGATCATATTGAATGGCGGTGCAGGCTCGAAGGGCTGAATGGCCTACTCCTGCACCTAATTTCTATGTTTCTATGTAATACTGAACCCCCAGTACTGTGTGCTTTAAGTTTGTATGCTAATCTCTTATGTGGGATCTTGTCGAAAGCCTTCTGAAAGTTCAGATATAACACATCCACAGGTTCTCCCTTATCCACTCTACTAGTTACACCCTCAAAAAATTCTATAAGATTCGTCAGACATGATTTACTTTTCATAAATCCATGCTGACGTTGTCCAATGATTTCACCGCTTTCCAAATGTGCTGCTATCCCATCTTTAATAACTGACATAGGGAAAATGCTATTTTCCCTACTACCGATGTTAGACTAATTGGTCTGTAATTCCCCGTTTTCTCTCTCCCTCCCTTTTTAAAAAGTGGGGTTACATTAGCTACCCTCCAATCCTCAGGAACTACTCCAGAATCTAAAGAGTTTTGAAAAATTATCACTAATGCATCCACTATTTCTGTGGGTACTTCCTTAAGTACTCTGGGATGCAGCCTATCTGGCCCTGGGAATTTATCGGCCTTTAATCCATTCAATTTACCTAACACCACTTCCCAGCTAACCTGGATTTCACTCAGTTCCTCCAATGGGTAGAAGACTAAAGCAGTATTCCAAAGTATTCCATTTTACAATCTTATCTTACACTTGTTATTTGCAATATCTGTGAACTAAAGCCCAATTGGACAGCTGACCAACTGGCCCAAAGAACCAAGTCTAGGCTTCCATTTGCTGACCCTTCTCCCTAGGAAATGAACACCATAAGACATGGAAAAGTGATATGTTAGTCACCAGAAACACCAGAAACTAACGTGGAATACAATCCCAGCTTTAGTCATGTGGAAAAATATCTGGCTTTGGAAGACATATAAATATGAGCAATAGAACAAAATGTCAATGCTAAAAATGTATTGTGAATTGTTACTGACCACTTCAACTTCCCTCTCACATAGCAAAGTATCTAAGTGCACTTCATATGAGTATAATCAGACAAAATTTACTCAAATCCTTCAAACTATTGCCAGTCATTCTTCTCCTCTTGAATCTTCATTGCCATTTAGTTGGTTGCTCCAACCCTTCCCGCAATAACATAAAGGAGAGATTTCTAGTCTTGTCATTTCTGAGGGAAGTTAGCAGGACCACCTCTGATATCATTGAGCAGTTGTAATGCTTACATATTTCTCCTGGTTTTATATTTATTGCAGTGTGATAATTTAGTCTTCTACACCAACTGTACTCATTTTCTGAAGTGAAACCAAGTTTCTCGTACTAATTAGAATTGAATTATGAGTGCCATAATTTTCTTGTAATTGCCTAGCCACTTGCAGTAAATGAAAGATCCATTTAATTAGAGTAGAAGTTGTTTTACTTCGGAGTCACGTGAGTGACTACGTGAATAGAAGCCCGTACAGCCGTTGGTGCGTCATGATGTCAGACGTTGGTGCAGTCGGCCGGTTGGAGCAGCAGCGCTCCTCCAAGCGGTAAGTTTAAAAACGGAGGTAAGGTTTTTAAAATTTTTTACCACAGGTCATTTTCTGCGACGGTTTGGAGTTCTTGGAGATATGTTGCAGAAAGTAAAGAAGGTGTCGGCGAGGCGCTCCGCAGGTAGAAAGGAGAGTGACCAGGAGAGTGTTGTGGATGGAGGCCCATCTGGTACACCTGGTCCGGTGCTGGCTACACAGACAGTGGTTGCGGACCCACTGCCTGGGGGCAGTGGAGGCTTGCCAGTAGGGCGGAAGGCCACTGGCAAGTCTCTGTGGCCCATAGATGAGTCGGGCCTGGAGGTTATACCCTCCATAGGAGAGTTCGTTTGCTCACGGCTCTCCCAGGTCGAGATTTTATTACAAAGAATGCTCGACAGGGACCAGCTTCGTGAGGAGGAGTGGTGCCCAAGCCAGGCTGATGGAGAGCTTGTGCTAGCAGCACCTGTTCAAGGGCTGCAGTACTATCCTGCCTGTGAGGCGGATGTTCCATCAGTGCAGTTTGCTGACAGTGATTCTATGCTGGGGGAGAGCAGTAAAGAAGTTCGGTTGGAGGTAATTCCGAACATTGCTGGGAAGTTTGCTGAGCCTAGAGAGGCAGAAGAGGCGATTGATGTAGAATTGGCTGAAGCCATTCAGTATATGCTCTCCCACCAGTTACAGGAGCTAGCTATGGATGAAGCAGCAAAAAACTATAAAGCTCCTGTTAATTGTGATCTCCTGAAGGTACCGGTGGTTAATCACCAAATTTGGTCACAGATGGGTATGCCTGCTAGGGCCCAGGAGATGAAATTTCAAAAAGTGCATAAACTGATGTCAGCAGGTATTACAGCTGTGGTGAAAGTTATTGATCCAAGCAATATGGTTGAAGCACACCAGGACGGACTGGGATTCCTTTGTAATGCATTTTTTGAAATCAATAATATCAGGAGGGCCGCTATTAGGCCAGTGCTTAATCCGAATTTGGCGAGTTTGTGCAAACCGACCAGTGTACCACCACAAAATCTGTTGTTTGGAGGTAACCTTGCAAAAAGGGTCAAAGAATGTCATGACGATGTTAAAACTATGGCCTTCATTAAGCCGGCTGGTAAGCAAGGCAAAAGGTTTTATCCGTATTGGAAAGGAACTAATGTGGATGCAGGAGAAGGAATGAGCCGTTCAGGTATTCAATTTCGGAACTGGCAGGCTGCCAGCATGAAGGGGAAGGTGCTTTTCTCTACAAGAGGTCGAGGACAACAAGGTCCGCAAGGAAAGATGCAGGTAAGGAAAACATCGACAGACGATGAATTAACTGATGTTCCTGTTCAATTTGGGGGAAGGTTAAAATTGTTTCTCAAACAATGGCAGCAGTTGACATTAGATTTGTTCATACTTAGTAGTATTGAAGGAGTGAAAATTGAATTTTACTCTAAAGACAGTCTACCTAATCAACATTTTCCTAGTTGTAAACTTATTTTTTCAGATGAGAAAAATGTGCTTATTCAAGCAGAGATTCAGTCGTTACACAAGAAAGGGGTAATTGAGCCTTCTGTCTATCAAAGTCGACAATTTGTGTCAAATATATTTCCAAGATCTAAAAAGACTCGGGGTTGTAGAATTATTCTGGATTTATCGAGTTTGAACAAGTTTGTTTGTTATAGGCATTTCAAAATGGAAACCTTTACCACGGCCAAACATCTAGTGTCCAAAGGGTATTATATGGCAACTATTGATTTAAAGGATGCGTATTACTCAGTGTCTATTCATGATGATGATAGAAGATATTTGAAATTTATTTGGATGACTCAGCTGTGGCAATTCAGGGCATTGCCGAATAGATTAACTTCAGCTCCTAGATTATTTACTAAATTGGTAAAACCTGTGTTAGCATTACTTAGAGCTCAGGGGCATGTGGTAATGGCCTACTTAGATCATATTCTGATTATTGGAAAGACTCATGCTGAAACTCAATCATCAGTTTCAGTTGTTAAAATCACTTTTGAACAAATGGGATTTGTTATTCACCCAGATAAATCTAAATTATCACCAGTCCAAATTATTGATTATCTGGGATTTACCATTAATTCCAATCACATGTTGGTAACTTTGCCCAGGGATAAATTGAATCAGTTAATTGAGGACTGTGTTAATCTCGTTGGAGACAATGGCCTTCGATTAGACAAGTAGCCAGGTTAATTGGGAAGTTTGTTGCAGCATTTCCAGCTGTGCAGTATGGTCCTCTGCATTATCAACAATTACAACAATCAAAGGAACAGGCACTGAGAATACAAAGGAGCCATTTTGATAGGCCTATGCAGTTGTCAGCTGGGGCAATTGCTGACATACAATGGTGGATCGTACATGTTTCAAAAAGTTTTAGGAAGGTTTTTGTGAAACCACCGTCACTGATATTACAGACTGATGTAAGTGCACTGGGTTAGGGTGCAACAGATATGTCTTCTAGTTGTGGAGGCAGATGGAATGTGGATGAGACATCTCTTCTTCAATTAAGAGGGATTAATTATTTAGAGTTGTTGGGCACCTGGTATGGGCTCAAAGCTTATTGTTCTACAAGGAGGGACTTGCATGTGCAGGTTCAGATTGACAACACCACAGCAGTGGCATATGTAAACCACATGGGTGGAGTTAAGTCACAGTCTTGTGATAGACTGGCTAACCAGATTTGGAGCTGGTGTATTGACCAAAATATCTGGCTTTCAGCACTTTATTTGCCAGGAAGTTTCAACACCGTAGCTGACACTAGGTCACGTCAGTTAAATGACAACATTGAATGGATGTTAAATCAGGATGTATTTAACCAAATGATTGTTCAGTATGGATTGCCAGATATTGACTTGTTTGCATCTCGATTAAATCATCAGTTACCTAGATATGTTTCATGGGAACCAGATCTGAGGCAGTAGCAGTGGATGTGTTTTCGCTGCATTGGGGAGGAATATTTGTGTATGTATTTCCTCCATTCTGTCTCATCAGCAGATGTTTGCAAAAGATCAAGGAGGACTCCGCTTCAGGGGTATTGGTAGTGCCAGATTGGCCTACACAAGCATGGTTTCCCGTTGTATTACAAATGGCTAGGGAGCCATACATGATTATTCCCAAGAATAAAAATCTACTGGTAAATCCAGTCACTGGGGATCAACATCCTTTACATGATCGTATTGATCTGTTAATTTGCAGATTTTAAGGAGGCCATACCTGGGGAGAGGAACGTCTCATCGGACTGTAGATGTTCTCACGTCGGCCTGCAGGGATAGTACACAGCAGCAATATATCACCTATATAAGGAAGTGGGAGCAATTCTGCCTGCTGCAGAATATTGTATATCACACTGCAGGGATCACGGACGTATTGGAGTTTTTGTCAACTCTTTATTTCGACCAAAAATTAAGTTACAGTGCGATCAATTCAGCCAGAAGTGCTCTGTCTTCTTATTTACCTATGAATGCAGAATTACAAACAGTAGGGACACATCCGTTAGTTTCACGATTCATGAAGGGAGTTTTCAATTCTAATCCTCCTAAACCCAGGTATGCCGGTATTTGGAATGTGAGTGAGGTTCTTATGGTTCTTCGCCAGTGGGCTCCGGTTAGAAGCCTATCTATAGCCAAATTATCTATTAAGGTGGTCATGCTTATGGCGTTGGTTTCAGCTCAACGTGTACAAACGTTGCAAAAGCTACGGCTAGATAGAATGCATGTGTCGGCAGATGCCATTATATTTTATGTCTATGATCTGCTTAAACATAATAGAAGAGGCATGACAGGATGTAAGATTGTGTTTTCAGCATACCCCGCAAATGATTGCTTGTGTGTAGTTTCACATTTATCTCGTTACATTGAGATTACTAAACCTCTGAGAGGAACAGAGTCGGCTTTGTTTAATAGTCACAAAAAAACACACAGTAAGGTGTCGGTGCAAACAATTTCAAGGTGGCTAAAGCAGGTCCTGGCAAGTGCTGGAATTGATACTGATAAATTCAAATCTCATTCCACCAGGGCAGCATCAACTTCCGCGGCAAGGGCGATGGACGTGCCAATAGACCATATCCTCGCGGCCGCAGGATGGTCCAGTGAGCTAACTTTTCAGAGGTTTTATCACAAGCCGATTTCAAGGCTCGGGGTGTTTGCTGATTCTGTTTTGAGTACTGTTACACTTTCCCCCTGAGTTAGAGTGGTTTGTTATGATTTGTTTGTAAATAAACTGTTATACATTTAACAAATGTTGTTACTGATGCATGATTGATTGTTAACGACTTTTGAGTCAATCCAGGCAGTGTGAATGTCGGATTTGGGTCTGCGGCGTGAATTCACAGTGCTTTGAAGTCTTCACGTTGTCACTCACGTGACTGCGAAGTAAAATAGTAAAATGAAACGAGAACTTACCAGTTTGAAGTTTGATCTTTATTTTATGAGGAGTCGAGTTGAGGGACTACGTGCCCTCCGCTCCCACCCTCATAGATCTCATCTGGTAGTTCTAGTTTTATCATCTTACCATTATACTTCAGTCATTGTTAGCTGTGAATTCATTCCGCTGCTTTGAAGATTGACGCACCAACGGCTGTACGGGCTTCTATTCACGTAGTCCCTCAACTCGACTCCTCATAAAATAAAGATCAAACTTCAAACTGGTAAGTTCTCGTTTAATCTTACTATTTGTCGGCATAGGAGATAGGTTTACCCAAAATCATATATATAAATTCTGAAGCTGTCTATCTTGCCCTTCCTCTCTCATTCCATCTCATTTGTTGAACAAAAGTGAACTGATCAGTGATAGAGCTGCCTCAAAGATAATAACTTACTGATAACAAGCACAAATAATGGTTAACATAGAACCATTAAGATATTTTAATCAAAGTACGTTTCCTTCATTTTCCTTGTGATTATCAGGAAATTTCCACTCATTTTTCAACTTTGAAAATGCAAAAATGAGATCTCATTTTACATGGTCAAAAATGAAGGAAAGTCTCATTAACTGTTCTATCAAGCCATTTCCTGATCAATAAATTGCTCACACATTTGTTGTTTAGAGACATAGTCATAAAGTCACAGTTATACTGCACAGAAATAGACCCTTTGGCCCAATTTATCCATGACATCTAAGATGCCCCATTCCATTTGCCCATGGCCCATATTCTTATCCATGTATCTGTCCAAATGCATTTTAGTTATTCATGTACAACCTGCCTCAACTATCTCTTTTCATGGCTTGTTCCATGTACGTAAATGTGATACATCATCTGAGTGAAAAAGTTTCCCCTTATGTTCCTTTTCATATTGCCCCTTTCACCTATTTTCTATGGTTCTTGATTCCTCTACCCTAGGTAAACAACTCTTTGCATTCATCCTATTTATTCCCCTTATAATTGTATGTACCCCTATAAGATTAGCCCTTAGCCTTCTGCGCTCCAAGGATTAAAGTCCTAGTCTGCTTAACATTTCCCAACAGCTCAGCCCCTCAAATTCTGGCAACATCATTGTGAATCCTATCTGTATTTTTCCCAGCTTCATGACAGCCTTTCTGTAGCAGGTGATGAAAACGGAATACAGTACTCCACATGCTTCCTGACGTCATGTGTAACTGTAATTGGGTAACATTCAGAGAGCTATATACCTGTAATTATAGATCCCTGTGCTCCACCACACTCCCCAGGGGCCCACTATTCACAGTGAGGGTCCTGCCTTTGTATGACTGCCCAAAACACTTATCTGCATTAAAGTCAATTAGCCATTCCTCAGACCACTGGTCCACCTGCTGTAATTTTTGATAACCTTCACTTTTTATGACAGAACCTACTTTTGTGCCATCTTCCAGTTTGAAAAAAGATCTCTCATTTCCAGGCCTCAACCTGGCTTTGGTCCAAACTTGTGGACTAAAGAGCTATAATCCAGTGTGAGTTGGGAGTGACTGCCCTTGACATCAAGGAAGCATTGAACTAAGCCTGACATCAAGGGAATATGAAAAACAAAATTTAATAACCATCACTGTAATGTTTGGAGTCATACCTCACACAAAATAAGAGATGCATTGGTTGTTGGAGACCAAGCATCCAAACTCAATAACTTCACTGCAAGAGTTCCTCAAGGCCTCATTCTTAGCATCAGCAGCTACCTCATCAATGCATTTCCTTCTACCATTTCACAAGCAGGAATACTCATTGAATATATTGACACAACTTTAACAAAATTAAACAATTCTTTTCTTAGTGTACTCAGCAAGACCTAGACAACCTCAGGTGTGGATTGATGAGTTACAAATAATATAAGCGTTTTGTGTAATGGTCAGACATTTAGCCTCTTCAATGAAAGAAAATCAAGCCACCTATCTTTAATGTAATATCATTACCTTCCAAACATCAACATCCTGGCGTCACCATTGACCAGCTACATGAACACAATGGGTAGAAGACCAAAGCAGAGATTGGGTACCTTTCAGAAACAACTCAGCTTTTCACATTACAAAGGCTTTTCATCATCCAAAAGCACTTTGCAGGATGTTGACCCTATTACTTCTATAGGGTTTCAACTGACGTGTCCAACAAAAGACTTGAAACCAAGGTTTAGTTCCACTTAATCTTTATTAGTGTTCAATTACTTAAGCTTGCAGGCAAATCACAAACTTCTCATTTGATTTACCGTTTCAGCTTATTACACAAAATCACAAGACAAAACTTGGACTCAAATACTACCCATAAGAATAAATAGGCCAGATTCAGGAGGAGTTAGTCTCTCTGTGTTTTGAACTCAGTGCCTTCCTACTTGCGATGGCTATTTCCAGGTTGTCGCTCAATAATTCAGACCGCCCTGCTTTAATACAATCTTTCCTTCATTCTTCTTGTAGATTGGTTGTATGTGAACCAATCATAGCATCATTAACCTCAACTTACTGTATGCTTTATATTAACACCCACTTCCTACATTAAGTAGTCTTGGAAGCGGTGATGATGAATTAACAACTAGCAACCTGCTGTACCACTATACTATGTGTTTCAATTAAAAGATGACATTAAACTCCAGACCTATGTAACATAACAATCATTTACATGGTGTCAGTCAGCATGAAGTAACCCACTGCGTCTGTATATCAGGTTTTATTTGTGTTTATCAGTTTCATTTGTATCGCCATGGCTCACTCGTGCCAGAAGCCAGCGCAGCTCATCTTCGATTCTGACATCGGGGAACGATGGAGGCTATTTGAAATTGACTATGAACACTATATCAACATCGTCCATCATAATGAACCAGATGCTGTCAAGGCTTCTCTTCTACTAAACCTGGCAGAACCGGAGGCTCTGATGAGAGCGCAGACATTTGACTACACGCCAGCCGTTCTCAATGCCAACGATCAGGTAGTTGTACCTGCTGAGACTGTGTGCGAGCCCATGGTTTTACTGCGTACATTCCGTGAACTATGCAACCTACTCTCAAACCGTATCTTAGAAAGAGCAAACTTCTTCGCGGGACACCTGCTTCCCGACGAGCCGGTGGAAAGATTTATCTGTGACTTGAAATATATGGCTCAGCGATGCCGCTTCCGGGTCATGTCAAACAAATTAATGAGGGTGCAGGCTTGTCAGTGGCATGACTGAACAAAAGCTAAAGACCGAGTTGCTGTGGAATGTTGACTTAATCCTTGAACAAGCTGTGCATGCCTGCCGAACGTCTGAGATTGGGGCTCCATTTAGTGACCAGTTTGACACTCAGAAAAAGACCATAAACCTGATGCTTTTCAACAAACGAGCCACACCGACAGCTAACAGAAGATTTATTAATGAACCACCTCAAACGGCTAACCGGGGATTTACAAATGAGCCTCCGCAAAGATGCTCAAATTGCAACAATTTCCACAACAAGGGATGGGCTTTTTGTCCTGCGAACGGCAAGCCTTGTAACTACTGCAAAAAGATGAATCACTTTGCTGTTGTCTGCAGGTCCCGTGGGAACAGAACCTCCAGCTCAGCGTCCAATCTGCACCTGTTGCAACAAGACCAAACATTTCAAAACCCAAAGAACCAGCTCGAATCTGCCCACGAGGACAATCCAATTAGCATATATGAGGAGTCCACCGTGCAAATACTCCTTCACACAGCTGGTAAGATTTTGGATCCCTCTGTATCTATGTCAATTAACAACAAGCCTCTGAAGGCCAAGCTCGATACTGGTGCCCGCGTGAATGTAATGTCTGTGAATGTCTTCAACAAGATAAAAAATAATGAGACCTTGACTACAGACAGCTCTACCTTACATGCTTATGGGGGAGAGGTCTTGCGTCCTCTTGGAAGATCTACCTTTAAATGTGTGCTGCAAAACACCACAAGAAATCAGACTTTCATATCTTGAACTCTGACTGTGACATTACTGGGCAGCGATGCATGCCAAGACCTAGGGCTAGTCTCCTTCGACTGCTCCGCTCACAAGTTACTAATATCTGAGGACCCACCCGATAAAAAGAAACCCTGATCTATTCGATTGCAAGCTAGGCAAGCTGCCTGTGACATAAGATCGCCATTGACCCCACCATCGACCCAGCAGTCCATGACACCCACCGTGTGCCACATGCCATGTGAGACAGAATTGAGACTGAGCTAAAAAACATGGTCTCCGTGGGTGTACTAGCCGAAATCAGTGAACCCACGGACTGGGTCTCCAATATGGTTGTCACTTATAAGAAAGGCAAAAACGAGCTCCGCATGTGCATTAATCCAAAAGACTTGAACACTGCCATCAAGCGCCCGCGCTATCTGATGAGAACTGTCGAGGACATCGCTGCACAAGTCGGGCGCGCAACATTATTTTCAGTACTTGATGCAAAAAGCTTGTTTTGGCAGATACCACTAGATGACGAGTCATCACCACGTTTACCACATCATTTGGCAGATTCAAATTTCTTAGGAAACCATTCGGCATCCAGCGAGGTTTTTCAAAGAACCATGAAACAGCTGTTCGAAGGACGTCCGTGTGCCATCATCGTTTACGGCAAGGACATAGCGGAGCATGACAACAACCTAAAGCATATTACGGACAGGGTACGTGAGATTAACCTAAAATTCAACCCTACAAAATGCAAATTCCTTGTTTCAAAGGTCACATATGTTGGACACATGTTCACTTCTGATGGCCTTGAGCCTGACCCGAAGAAAACTGCTGCCATCAGAGAAATGCCAGCCCCCGCTGACGTGTTAAGCCTACAACGATTTCTGGGAATGGTGAACTATCTGGGAAAGTTCATACCGAATCTCAGTGAACTAAGCTCGCCACTGAGGCAACTCACCCGAAAGGACACTGAGTGGACCTGGTACCAGCAGCATCAACAAGTATTTGATTTTTTAAAAACCAAGCTGGCCAGCGCTCCCTGAAGCGTCCTGTCATGATAACCTGTGATGCCTCACAATACGGGCTGGGCGCAGCCTGCCTTCAAACATCTACCGATGTTGCCCTGTACCAACGGAGCCGCCAACACTTGCTGCTTGTAAAAGAACCTCGTCCTCCACCAGACAATCTCTTTGCTCCACCTCTGATGTTCAAACTGTCTGCTGATGCTGCTATCTCTAGTCCCAGCATGTCCCGTTCTTCGCCACGTCCGGTGGCCCTGTCTAACAACAACACTACCTCTCCCGCATGCTCACCCTATCGGTAGCCTGAAGTGCCCTCAGCTGCTCTATCCCTTCCGGGTTCACTGCTTCCATCCCGCACTAACATTTCTGGTGCAGAGGGAGAGGGGTTGGTCCATACGCATTCGGGTCGTATTAGGAGACCGCCTGACAGATACGGCGAGCATGTTTAAATTTGCATGTCTTACATGTGCTTAACTATATTCGCTCTTTACGGGGAAGGATGTAGATTGGTTATTGTTTGTGAACCAATCATAGTAGAGTAGCATCATTAACCCCACCTTACTGTGTGCTTTACATTAACACCCACTTCCGACATTAAGAAGTCTTGGAAGTGGTGATGGTGAATTAACAACTAGCAACCTGCTGTACCGCTATACTATGTGTTTCAATTAAAGATGACTAAACTCCAGACCTGTGTAACATTACAATCATTTATACTTCTAAAGTAAGTTTTTGTTATAATCCAATGCTCTCACGTCCAAAGTCAATCATTTCAAGTTGTCACTCATCCAAGGGCTGCAGAAACCTCAGCCAACACTGATCCATTCTACACTTTTCTTGAAGTTCATCCCCTTTTTTTAACTCTCGTTTTCACACCTTACTCTTCCACACCTCTCTCTCCCTCTTCCCTGACTCTCAGTCTGAAGAAGGGTCTCGACCCGAAACATCTCACATTCCTTCTCTCCAGAGATGCAGCCTGCCCTGCTGAGTTACTCCAGCATTTTGTGCTACCTTCAGTGTAAACCAGCATCTGCAGTTCCTTCCTAAACAAAGGACATCTTCCTTCCTTATCGGGCTAGAGAGTTTGTAATTATATTGCCAGTTCATATCTTCCTCTCATCATAAAGTTCCTTTGCAAAATGGCTGTTCCTAGAAATGTTACCTTCTCAAAGCCACACTTTACACCCAGGAAGTTATCTTTAGTTGTGCTCTTTCCATATGTCGATAATGTGACCATTTTCACTGTGCTTCTTTATTTCTGTGGTCCCGGCATGCTCTCTAACACTCTCTGTCTCTCTCTCTCCAGCTAGAAGTGTCCTCACCGAGCCCGTGGGGATTGTTGACATCCTGTCTCCGACTACAAGGGGTATGAGCAATACTCGATTTGCCTGCGTGAGTGCAGCTCTCAAACCTCAACACCATCCAAGACAAAGTTAACTACTTGACTGTCACCTCTTCCATCATCCTAAACACCGTTTGGCTGCTGTTTGCTTCATCTACTAAAGGCAATGCTGTTACTTACCTGCTGACTCCAACCTCATGACCTCCACTAACAAGAAAAACAAAGATAACAAGTGAATGCCACCACTTTTATGTTCCCCTTCCAGCTTTAAGCCTTTGACTTGGAAATATATTTCTGTTCTTCATCACTGCTGAGTCTAAATCTTTGAACTTGCTGCCCGATAGCACTGTGGAAATATCTTCAACTAAAGGACAGTAGTGATTCAAGATGGTGTATCACTACCACCTTCACAAGGGCAATAAACTCCTAGTCAGCATTTTGAATTTTTTCCAAACATGAAACTGGCAGGTTCCTTTCTAATACTGCAAATGTCCTTATGTGAAATCAAATCACTGACTTTTAGTGGAATGAATACCACAAACACCTTCACTTGAATTATTAATGCCTGTAAAAGGAAAAGCAACAGGTCCTCAGAACTATCTCTTTGCTTGAAGAGGATTACATGAATTCCCTGTACCCTCATTAGCTCTATCATCTCAGATAACCATTCCCAAGTTGATATTCCCAAGCTTGAAAAACTCAGTTATGCCTCAATTGGACCTTGTTTTGAGTGTATCAAAGAGCCCTGCTCTTGCAGCAAAAACTGGTAATGCATTCATTAAAGTTAAATGAATGCTGGTTTGTCGTTTTCTTTATCAATCTGGTTCTCTTCACTGTATTTGAAGACCTAATCTTCAAACTGTAAATCAACTGCAGACATAACAAAGCCCGGTATTGTGAATTTATTGTGCATTGTTCTTAATGATTCTCACTTAATACCACACGCTGTATTAGACAATGAACAATAGACAATCGGTGCAGGAGTAGGCCACTCGGCCCTTTGAGCCAGCACCGCCATTCAATATGATCATGGCTGATCATCCTCAATCAGTACCCCGTTCCTGCCTTCTCCCCATATCCCCTGACTCCGCTATTTTAAGGGCCCTATCTAGCTCTCTCTTGAAAGCATCCAGACAACCTGTCCCCACCGCCCTCTGAGGCAGAGAATTCCACAGACTCACCACTCTCTGTGAGAAAAAGTGTTTCCTCGTCTCTGTTCTAAATGGCTTACTCCTTATTCTTAAACTGTGGCCCCTGGTTTTGGACTCCCACAACATTGGGAACATGTTTCCTGCCTCTAGCGTGTCCAAACCCTTAACAATCTTATATGTTTCAATGAGTGTACAAGCCCAGATGCTCCATTCTCTCAGCATATGACAGTCCCGCCATCCCGGGAATTAACCTTGCTACGTTGCACTCCCTCAATAGCAAGAATATCCTTCCTCAAATTAGGGGACCAAAACTGCACACAATACTCCAGATGTGGTCTCACTAGGGCTCTGTACAACTGCAGAAGGACCTCTTTGCTCCTATATTTGATTCCTCTTGTTATAAAGACCAACATGTCATTCGCTTTCTTCACTGCCTGCTGTACCTGCATGCTTACTTTCATGGACTGATGTACAAGGACCCCCAAATCCCGTTGTACTTCCCCTTTTACCAACTTGACACCATTTAGATAGTGACTTTTCTTATAGCTGCCTAATGCATACTTACAGCAAATCTCAGCTCTTCCTCATGAACCTTCTTAGCTGAGAGAAACAAGAATCTGCAGATGCAGGAATCTTGAACAAAATAAAAATTGCTGGAGGAACATGACGGGTCAGGCAGCATCTCTGGAGGACATGGATAGTTGGCATTTTTATGTCAGGTCTTTCTTCAGACATTCTGCTGAGGAACGATGCTGACCCGAAACAACATTATCCATGATCTCCAGAGATGCTCCCGACCCACTGAGTTAGTCCAGCACTTTGTATTTTATTTTATTCCTTTTTATCTGAATTCTACATTTGTCATCTATGGTATATTTTGAGCTCAGCTTCATTGTCTTGCATTTATCGACATCAAAGGATGTCTACCATGGGCATGCCCATTTTTCAACATTATTCAGATACCATCCAATCATTTAGCCTGAACTAAATCCCAATGCATATTTTCAAAATATTTGAAAAAAACTGCAGACTGTTTTGTCAAGACTTCACCCATGCCATTCCTAGACATGAATGAAAATGGATTATGAGCAAAGGTTCCAACACAAAGAGTTGTTCACTTGTGGCTGAACCCTATTCAATTCCATTTAAAAAAAACCCTCAATCTCCATTAACCAGGTCTATCCCTGCAAAATATTTTCATACCGCAGAACACCATTTAGTACAATCTAGGTGAAAGAGTTGTGAAATTAGTCCTGCTTCCTCATTCTTTCCACATGATATCACACCTTTTCTTTTTTTTCAAAACCCTGTGTTCTCTTTCTGTTCAAGTACATATCCAATATCTTTCTGAAGGCTACTGTTGAAGCTGTTCCCCATATTTTCTGCTTCATATTAGAATACTATGTATGAACTAAGTCTCTCTTTCTGGTTCTTTATTCAATCACATCAATCTATGTGAATGAAAATCAAAAAATGCAAATGCTGAAGATCTAAAATAAGAAAGAACCAGCAACTCATGTATGTAAGCGTCTCGGCCTGAAACATTAACACTGTTTCTCTTCCCACAGATTTGGCCTCACATTGAATTTTTCCAGCATTTTCTTTTCTTTTATATCAGTGGGAGAGTCTAGGACTAGAGGTCATAACCTCAGAATTAAGGGACGTTCCTTTAGGAAGCAGATGAGGAGGAATTTCTTAAGTCGTCAATTGTGGAAGCCATCAATTGATATTTATAAGGCAGTAATAGGTAGATTCATGATTAGTATCGGTGTCAGGGGCTATAGGGAGAAGGCAGGAAAAAGGGGTTAGGAGGGAGGGATAGATCAGCCATGATTGAATGGTGGAGTAGACTTGATGGGCTGAATGGCCTAATTCTGCTCTTATCACTTGTGACCTTATGACCTATTCTGAATCCTCTTTCACTAATCTACGCACCAATAGGTTTATACTTAATAAATCATAAAAAATAACTGGTATTGAGTGTCTCAGAATATTAAAGCTAAATATTATTTTTTTATGAGTGCAATTAAATTGCTCCTCTTATTTGAGAGTAGAATTTGCTCAAGTCATCCTGCCTTGTGGTGTGGGTATGGTGCTTTTCATTAATCAGCCTCGTATTTTATATTAAGTATGTTTGCTTTGGCAGAATGTGACCTCTGAGCTGATATTGGGTGCTAGCAGGTTCATGATTTTATATTTAAAAATAAATGTTAAACCAATAACATAATCGCTCATTTAAATCAAAATGACTAGAAGAATTCAGCAGGTCAGACATCATCCACAGAGAGACAAAAGAGAATTAAGGCTGAAGGATTGTGAGCTTATGCCAAAACTGTAACAAGATGCAGATGTAAGAGGTTTCAAGTAAGGACCAGTACAGGAAATGGGGAAGTGAGCAAGGTTAGTGATGAGGTGGAAGGCAGGAGCAATTCAATAACCAAATGATTGATGTAATAAGGCAAAAATGTCATAGAGTGATACAGTTTGGAAAAGGCCCTTCAGACCAACTTGCTCACACCGGCCAACATGTCCCAGCTACACTATTCCCACCTGTCTGTGTTTGGTCTGTATCCCTCCAAAACTGTCCTATCCATATACCTGTCTAACTGTTTCTTAAACATTGGAATAGTCCCAACGTCAACTACTTCCTCTGGCAGCTTATTCCATATACCCACCACCCTTTGTGTGAAAATGTGGTGTGATGTTTTAAAAATAGAAGATAGTTCCAAAGAACCTGTAATTAGAATTAGAAAATGATTACCAGTATCGACTGTCTGAAAAAAATTGTTATGATCTGAAAATGTTCCAACTGGAGATTTGAAATCCAGTTCTTTGAGATTTTCCTGAGCTTCTCTTTTGGGTCACAGTCAGTGAATCAAAAAGCAAACAATCAAAGATTCAAGATCACAAATGTGATTTTTCTGAACCTGCCCATTCACACGGCAAACCTAATTTAAAATTATCAGGATAAACAGTATTAGTCTTTTTAATAAAACCACCAAGGCAGATTTTGCTCCGACAACATTACTTCCTGGGTGTGCACAACAGAAAAGCCTCAGGTCAATGTGCAGGAAGGAACTGCAGATGCCGGTTTAAACCGAAGATAGACACAAAAAGCTGGAGTAACAGCAGGTCAGACAGCACCTCTGGAGAAAAGGAATAGGCAATGTTTCGGGTCGATACCCTTCTTCAGACTGAGAGTCAAGGGAAAGGGAAACAAGAGATATAGACGGTGATGTAGAGAGAGATATAGAACAAATGAATGAAAGATTTGCAAAAAAGTAACGATGATAAAAGCTGTGGCCTAGGTGAAAATTCCTCCAGATTGCCATTTTGAATCATAAATTATATTGTAAACAAATGAATTTCGCCATACTTTAATGAGCTGCGGCACTACTGAAGCTTCACCTTGTGAAAATCTTTTATAATTTTATTTTTGGCAAACCCACATGTATTTATTATGCTGAAACACAAACACTACAGTTAGTAAATTTATACAACTTGTTTAGTGGTGCAGTTTGTGGCCTTTAATTTCCCAATCAAAACTACTGATCAATTCTACTGCTAGGTTTCAAACTTTCACCTGTTTTTTGTTGTAGCGAGATATTTACATTTCTTAAAGTTCAGCATTTGTGTTTATCTATAATATTAATGCCTTCAGCTACCAATCATGGAATATTTCCTGATCAGGGAAATAGGCAGCTTCCGGTATTTACACCTGTCAATATTGATACATTTTATTCCTGCTTACCCACAGAGCCATCATTAAAATAAGGCTCTGCTTGTAATATTTCTAAAGGGGTTTTTTTCAGTAAAAAAAGGGGGAAATTGCTGATATGTTTTCCACTAGAGCTTAAGGGAATAAAAAATACATATTTCATATCAATAGAATCAATGGTAGATTAGGGCCCCAAAATATCGAGAAGACATTACTGCATGAAACACCATGAATGTTTCAATACATTCTGTTTAGTAAAATATACTTACATTTGTATTTAAATTGCTGCATGTAGCAGATTCCACTGCAGATAAAGTAACAAAAATCTGCATATATGTATTACATAGGGAAATATCCAAGCTATTTCACAAGCGCACACTTTTTGTGCCCTGATCAACCTTTGGTCCTTTTTAACCTCAAAAACCCCTTTTGAAATGTCACGTTCGGACACATAATAGCCCGGTGCAAAAAAAATATATAAAACAATAAAAAATATACAACCGGAAGGTTGATAATGTCTGTGCCGAATACGACTAATTTTACTTCGGAGTCACGTGTGTGACTACGTGAAGAAGCCCCGCCAGGCCCATGCGCATCATTACGTCCGCGCATGTCGCACTGAACGGGCTGGAGGGCACAGCTCCACCAGCTGTAAGTAGGAACTTTTCAGGTAAGTGTTTTAACAACTTTACCAAGAAGTATTTCAACTCCGTAAAGCTGGCTCGAGCAGTCAGTAGGAGATGGAGAAATGGAGCTGTCAGTTAGGAGGATTCGTTCTTAGCGTGGGTCCAGGGATTCACAAATTCGATCGGGTCGGGAGATAATCGCGGCAATGCCGGTTCCGATGCCGGGTGCCGTTTTATCAGCAGCAGTTATGATAGTGAGCGAATCTTCTGCACTAGCTCCTGGTACTAAGCAGCCTGAGGCTGCTGCTAGCCATAAAAAGGCAAAGAGAAAGTCTCACAGACCTGTGTTGTCTGACGACAATGGTGACTCTTCCCCTGATACTAAAAGATTGTGGGGGAGGATGGAAAACATGGAGCAGATGCTCCAAACTTTGATTACATAAGGGTCCAAGGGCCCAGTGCTGTCCAAGAGGGCCCATACCAAGAACAACATATGGAGGGGCTTTCCATATATTGGGGTTTTCCTTCCAGCGCCTTGTTTAGGACTGGAGGATGCCTCCCTACAATATGATTTGGGAGAAGCAGGGCAGGATGCAGCTGACCCTGATTCTGATGTCCCTGCTTATGTGCAAACACCAGCGCACAAGAGCCACGCTCTGGGTGTCTCGGAAATAGCAATGAGTTTTGCTATTCCGGAGGGGACTGGTGAGGCAATGGAAGAATACCTTGCCAGCAATATCAATTATTTAGTATCTCACCAGCTCCAGCAAGCTATGATGCAAGTGACTGTAAACAAATATAAGACACCTGTTTAATGTGCATCACTAAAAGTGCCCACGGTGAACCCAGCTATCTGGGCACCCATGAGTCCTTCTTTGAGGGGACAGGAGGTTCGGTATCAACGTGTCCTCCAACTGGTGGCTGCAACAATTACTGCATTTGGCACTATGGTCAAAGGGACAATCCTTACTCAAACTCAAAAAAGATATGTTGGCTATTTTATGCAATGCATTTTTCAGGTAAATTGCATCAGGGAATATCGCCATTAGGCCAACACTCAACCAAATATTTGCTGCTCTATTTAAGGCGACTAATGTACAAACGCCTGAATTCCTGTTTGGAACGGACCTTGTCAGGAAAATACGTGAAATTAATGATGAGGCCAAAACAATTGGCTTAATGTAGTCAAGCATTTCGAGGCCACCTATTCATAAACCTGGGTTAATATTGAATGTCAGATCCAGGGCCCAGCAGGGGGAGGCCAGTGGGGCAACGAGGGTACCCACCGAGACAGACCGGCTACAACCCCAATATGGGCAGACAACAAGCTTACAGGTCAACTGTAGAGGTACAGGGAATTTTGTTAACAAAGTTCTGGTGGCCAATCTCCTATTGGAGGTAGATTATAATTGTTTTCTAATGAATGGTGTTGTATAACGTCTGATATGTTTATACTAAATACTAGTAAGATTAAACGAGAACTTACCAAGTTTGAAGTTTGATCGTTATTTTATGGTAAGTTCTCGTTTAATCTTACTATTTTACTTTGGAGTCACGTGAGTGACTACGTGAAGATTTTGTAGCTCTGTGCTTTTTATGTCGTAGATTCATTCCATACGACACTCTGGCTAAGTCAACACAGTAGTGCGTAAATAATATATCTTTTAAAACATTGCTTCAGTTATGTAATAAGTTTTTTAATTATAAAATAACAAAGTGATAACCCCTTTATACCAGGGGAAAGTTTGCAATAAATTGATAAAGGTATACAGTGATACCATAAATCGATAATATAAATTGATAGTAAATAAATCAATAAACAATAAAGTGATAAAAGTATAAAGTGATAACATAAATCGATAATATAAATCGATAGTAAAACAAAGCAAAGAATCACAGAGAACCCAATACTGCGTGTCCAAAGCCTGGCACCATCAGAACAGGTTTATCGTAGAACTTTGAAAAAGTTTCTTCTTTACATCACCCTGCGGCCTCTAAAATTTGATCAAGCGGCACGTCCTGTACCTTCGCCGCAGATGTAGCTGCTGCCCTGGTGGAGTGAGATTTAAACACATCAGTGTCTACTCCTGCTAAATCCCAAACCTGTTTTAACCATCTAGAAATGGTTTGTACTGATACTCTTGTATGTGTTTTTTTTTGTGCGTAATCAATAACGCTGTCTCACCACCCCGAAGACTCTTGGTTACTTCAATATATTGAGTCGAGTGTCTAACTACACATAGTGTTTGATCAACAGGATAAGATTTAAACATTACCTTTGATCCAGTTTTCCCTGGTCTGCTTTATTTGATTAGATCATAAACATAAAACACAATGTTATCTGAAACCATGCATGCAATCTAAACGCAACATTTGCAATGTTTGTACTCTTTGTGCTGACACTAATGCCATTAACATAACAACTTTAAATGTTAACTTCTGTAAATACATTGATGTGATTGTAGTCCATTGCCTAAGCAAAGTATGCACAATGCTGACATCCCATCCGAGAAGTAGCAAAGTAACTTTTGCTACTTCTCGGATGGAGGGATAAGGTTTGTGAATAAGGCAACAACATGCACTTGTAATATCAATAATTTTGTCTATTGGTAAAGTTACTAACATGGTAACTGAATTAATCACAAACCCAAATATTCAATTGTTTGGGATGGCTGTAGTTTAGATTTTGTTGGATGGATCAGGAACCCTAACCTTTTAAACAGGCGTAGTTGCTTCAACTGATTTCTCAGCTGACTCCTGAATAGTACTGACAATTAAAATGTCATCCAGATAAGCCATAATGATGTGTTTTTGTGCCTTTAGCTGTGCAAGTGCTGGTTTCAACAACTTTGTTAACAGCCTAGGAGCTGAGCTTAATCCATTAGGTAATGCTTTATATTGCCACAGCTGTCCCATCCAACAAAATTTTAAGTACCTTCGAAAATGACGATGAATTGGTACTGAATAATACGCATCCTTTAAATCGATAGTACCCATGTAACAACCTGGTGATAACAACTGTCTTGCAGTGTTGAATGTATCCATCTTAAAATGTTTATACTGGACAAATGTATTAAAGTGTGTAAGGTCCAGAATGAATCTACAACCACCATCTTTTTTAGGTCTTGAAAATATATTTGATACAAATTGCTGCAGATGCTTAACAGTTTTCTCAATAACTCCTCTTTTAAACAATTTGGTTACATCCTCTTTAATTTCAGCTTTATCAAGTGCAGAGAACATCAAAGCACGATTAGGTTTATTCTGCACCAGTGGATCAGTACCTTCTACAAATTTTATTGTAGCTCCTGATACAGTATCTAATATATACCAGTCAGATGTAATGCAGTCCCATTCATCATAAAACAATTGTAATCTACCACCAATTGGAGGTTCATCCAAAGATTCTTCTGTGATAGAATAAAGTTTTTATACCTCTCCAAACGGACGTGCTGGTCTCCTTCTCCCTATATATGGGTAAACATTAGGCTGTGCTGGATGGTAATACTTCCTTACAATACTCCTGCCTCTGCTTGTTCCAGCTCCAAAATCAAATCCCCTTCTTATCGCACCGTACCTTCTTTGGGCAAAGATGAAGGGTCTCATTAGGCTAATAGATTTTGCCTCTTCATCCATCTCTTTGATTTGTTCGGGCAGATTTTCTCCGAACAAAAAACCAGGAGTTTGAACATTACTTGTTCTGCACAGCCCTGCAAATCTAGGGTGCAAAATGGGCCGAATCGCAATTTTCCTCATACAATTGAGCTCAAAAAATGAATTGCAGAATAAACCCAACATATCTTTTTGAATTTTGGTCATTGAAGAACCTTGCACTTGCTTCCCAAAAGCAGTGATCCCAGCTGAAATAAGTTTGAGGATTCTTTGGAAATGTATTTCCTGTGCCCGCATAATGACGACATTGGCGCCCAAATAGTATAAAAGAGTGTCGGCACAAACTATTTCTAGATGGTTGAAACAGGTTCTCATGCTGGAATCGACACTCATGTCTTTAACTCGCACTCCACCAGGACGGCATCACCTCCGCGGCGCAGGCTCAGGACGTGCCACTAGATCAAATCCTCGCGGCCGCAGGATGGTCTAGAGAAGCAACATTTACTCAATTTTATGTCAAACCTATACAGACAGTGCCACGGTTTGGGCATGCTGTTTTGGGTTCCATTTACTTCAAATGAAAACAAAGTAAATGTTCTATCATTGTTTGTAATTCCCCCTGGGACAGAGGGGTTATTCCTGGTTTTGTTATTATTAACAATATTTATTGAATAATTCGAAGCAATGTTCAATATATTATTATTCCCTACTGTGTCAACCGAAGCAGATTGTCGTATGGAGTGCATCTATGGCATGAAAATACAGAGCTTTGAAATCTTCACGTAGTCACTCACGTGACTCCGAAGTAAAATAGTAAGATTAAACGAGTACTTACCAGTTTGAAGTTTGATCCTTATTTTATGAGGAGTGACGATGAGGGATTATGTGCCCTGCACTCCCACGCTCATAATCTAAGAGATCATCTGCTAGTTCTAGTCTTCTAAAAGCCTAATTATGTTACTTTGGCTATTTGTTTCTGTGTTTTCATGCCACTGCTTTGAAGTATGATGCACATGCGCCTGGCGGGGCTTCTTCACGTAATCCCTCAATGTAACGCCTCATAAAATAAGGATCATACTTCAAACTGGTAAGTTCTCATTTAATCTTACTATTAATCTCATATACCTGCACATAGGCCGTACCCTCCATTCCCAGTATATCCATGTGCCCATCTGAAAGCTTCTCAAACACCACTATCTGCCTCTACCACCATCCCTGACAAGACATTACAGGCACCCACTATCCACTGTGTAACTAACTTACCCCGCACATACCCTTTAAACATTGCCCAAATATTGTCCAACATGGACAACAGATGGATACCTCAAAGCAAGTGGCCAGATGAACAGATGGTTCCTGGAAGACAAAGAGTATCATGACTATGCATGACTCTAGTACAGGCTCCTAGAGGGGCAGGAGAATAGAATTCCAATGGCAGCCATAGGGCAAGAACAGTATTGCAGAGTCTGCAAAATATATTAACATTGAATCATAAGGTCATAAGGAATAGGAGTAGAATTAGTCCATTTGGCCCATCAAGTCTACTCCACCATTACAATTATGGCTGATCTATCTCTTCATCCTAATCCCATTCTCCTGTCATCCCCCCATAACCTCAGTCACATGTAATCATTCAGTGGGTACAATTAAATACATGTGCTTTGTGTTGCATGCTGTCCAATCTTACCTTAGCTAGCAATCGTATCAGGTAACCCTTGTAGCTGATATACTCATGATTTAGTTCCATGATGAAGAGGCTAAAAGAGAGGCCATCCAAACCCGAATGCAATAGGTCATTTTCACCAATTGGACTGTGAATTTAACATCTTCGTGCATAGCAATGACCATCTCCACATACATTTGTCCTTGACGAAGAACAATATTACTCAACACCTACACCATTACTCAAGGCCGGGTCTCAACCCAAAACATCACCTATTCCTTCTCTCCAGAGATGCTGCCTGTCCCGCTGAGTTACTCCAGCTTTTTGTGTCTATCTTCATGTATAGATGACGTTTCGACTGAGGACCATTATTCAGAACTATATTTGCCCTTTCTTGTGCACTTCCTCCCATCACCTTCAATGCTTAAGTCCTCCACTGGCCATGATGGGTTGGTGAGTAAGTTTGCTGATGACACCAATTGGAAAATTTGGAGACAATGAGGAAGGAAGTCAGAAGAAATCTCCCTACCTCATTGGAGATCCACAGTATCTTTGATCAGACATTACTGGCTTTATCTTGCGCTAAATACTATTCACGTTATTTCCTTTGTGATGTGACTACCACATTAAAGTGTGCATGTGTGCAAATGGATCGACTGGGCTTATATTGACTGGAATTTAGAAGGATGAGAAGGGATCTTATAGAAACATATAACATTCTTAACGGATTGGACCGACTAGATGCTGGAAAAATGTTCCCGATGTTGGGGGAGTCCAGAACCAGGGGTCATAGTTTAAGAATAAGGTGGTAGGCCAATTTGGACTGAGATGAGGAAAAACGTTTTCACCCAGAGAGTTGTGAATCTGTAGAATTTGCTGCCACAGAAGGCAGTAGAGGCCAATTCACTGTATATTTTCAAGAGAGAATTAGATATAGCTTCTCGGGGTAATGGAATCAAGTGATATGGGGAGAAAGCAGGAACAGGGTACTGATTTTGCATGATCAGCCATGATCATATTGAATGGAAGTGTTGCCTCGAAGGGCCGAATGGCCTATTCCTGCACCTATTTTTTATGTTTTCATGTTTCTATGATTGTATGTTGTGTGCATGTGGATGTGTGTTGTGAGTGGGTGTACGCGATTGTTCAGTGACTGATGGAGATGTTGCATACGGAGGAATGAGTGGAGTTATAGTTGATCGGAAAATGCTGGGAGCATCTTTAGACTTTTAATTAGCTAAGAACTCTAGGTTTACGCATGAACTACATGTGGTATGTCCACCACTCCCTAAAACTTTCAGGAAGCCTATTGTCTGGGGAAACCTGCCTGCTGTACATCGGAAGCAGTTGAATTCCCTGATCTGAGACATGGTGAGTTCAGTAATGTGATTCATATGCAGGTAAGGGCAATTATCATCCCATCCTCCTTTAACTTCCTCTCTGAAGCAGACCTTGCTCCTGCTGGTCATACTGGGGGCCCATCTGGCATTCTTCTAAGAACGTTAAGCATGTGTTAATAAATATTTCACCTCAGCAATTAGCACAAATCTGTTCGGCTTTGGCAGCGCTAAAGTACAGCTCATTCAGTCAAGTGAACCTTTCGCTAAATAAATTCCATAACAGACATGCACAGTAATTGAAGCAATATTTAAATAGAGCAGATGTGGAGATATTCCTGCAGTTCAGAACTGATTTCCTGTGCAGGGGTTCTCACCTTGTGGGTTACACATGGGTCACTTGATGGGATAGATGGAAAGTGGGCATTGCACAACAATGGACAATGGACCATCAATAATGGACCATCTTCAGCAGGTTGCTGGTTCCACCAGAGGCCAGAATATAATCGACTACTGCTACACATCAATAAAATATGCCTACTGCACCATTCACTGGCCACATTTAGGGAAATCTGATCACCTAGTTGTGCTTCTGCTCCCTGCCTACGAACAAACACTGAGGCAGGAGGATCTGGAACAAACAATTGTTTAATGCTGGTCGGCATTCATAGTCAGTTAAGTCAGTGGACTGGTCCATATTCATGGATTCTGCAGCTAACCTGAATGAGTACGCCATTGTCGTGACTGGCTTCATCAACAAGTGCGTAGAGAAGTGCGCGCCGACAAAGGCAATCAGAGCGTTCCCCAGCCGGCAGAAACCGTGGATGAATCGAGAGGTACATTTACAGGTTAAGGCCAGGTCCACTGCATACAAGATAAATGATCCCGTGCAGTGCTCGAAAGATTGCTATGATCTTCACAAAGCCATCAAGGATGCCAAGAGAGAATACTGGGACAAACCTGAGTCTCAGTATAATTATTCAGACACATGCAGAATGTGGTATAGTCTGAATAATATAATTGGCTGCAGAATGAAGTCACAAAATATCACTGGTGATAGTGCGGCTCCACCTGGTGAACTTAATGCCTTAGAGTCATAGAGCCAGAGTGATACAGTGTGGAAACCAGCCCTTCAGCCCAACTTGTCCACACCGGCCAACATGTCCCAGCTACACTAGTCCCACCTGCCTGCGCTTGGTCTATATCCCTCCAAAATTGTCCTATCCATGTACCTGTCTAACTGTTTCTTAAACGGTGGGATAATCCAGCCTCAACTACCTCCTGTGGCAGCTTGTTACATACACCCATCACCCTCTGTGTGAAAAAGTTACACCTCGAATTCCTATTAAATCTTTTCCCCTTCACCTTGACCCTATGTCCTCTGGTCCTCGATTCCCCTACTCTGGGCAAAAGACACTGTGTATCTACCCGATCTATTCCTTTGATGATTTTGTACACTATAAGATCTCCCCTCATCCTCCTTGCGTTCCATGGAATGGAGACCCAGCCTACTCAACCTCTCCCTATAGCTCCCTCTAGTCCTGGCAACATCCTCGAAAATCTTTTCTGAACCCTTTCAAGCTTGACAATATCTTTCCTATAACATGGTGCCCAGAACGGAACACAATATTCTAAATGTGGTCGTCTTTCCTTTTAAAATCTTTTTATTAGTTTTTTTCAAAAACAAAACAAAACAAAGAAAAAATGATAAATGTAACAATGATATTGATACATTGGGATCAGGATTACATTAATAACAAGTATAACCTAAATATGAGTCCAGTGTCAAAACACACATTGAGTATAGACCGCCTGGTCTCTAGGTAAATATAGTTAAGTGTTTAATAGAGAACTTGTATATATAAAAACAAAAAGATAAAAAGAAAAAAAAAGAAAAGATGAGAAAAACAAAACCCCTGAAACTAAAAAAAAAGCAAAACAGAATCTGGGCTGCAAAGAGTTTCAACAATTCATGGTCCCTGTTTGTCGTCGTCCGTTCCACCGGATAAAGTTAAAATAATTATTACAACAGTTGGAGAGGGGACAATTTATATCATGTGAAAATGTTGAATAAAGCTTCCCCAAGTCCTATCAAATTTAACCAAAGGTTCAATAATGTCACTCCTTATTTTTTCTAAATTTAAACATGATATCGTTTCAGATATCTTTCCAATATTTGCCAAATATTTTTCCAAAAATGGGCAAGACCAAAATATATGAGTCAATGAGGCCACTTCAGAATTACATCTGTCACAGGTAGAATTTATATGACCATAAAAACGAGCTAACTTATCTTTTGACATATGAGCTCTGTGAACCTCCTTGAATTGTATCAGAGTGTGTCTTGCACACATTGAGGAAGTATTAGCTAATTGAAGAATCCTCTCCCATTTCTCTATAGGTAGATACATTTGAAGTTCTCTTTCCCAGTCATTCTTAATTTTATCAAATGTATCTATTTGTCATTTCAAAATCAACTCATAAATAGTCATTATTAAACCTTTCTGATAAGGGTACAAATGTAAACTTTTTTCCAAGATTTTGGTTTGATGTGGTAACGGAAAAAAAGGTAGAGTAGCCTTCAAAAAATGTCTAATTTGTAAAAATCTAAAGAAATGCGAGTTGTTCAAAAGGCAAAAAACAACCATCCAAAAACAAATCACGAAAAGCTGCTTTTCCGTTCCTCTTCCATAACAGAAAAGCTTGATCAGTACTAGAAGGTTGGAAGAAACAATTAGATATGATAGGACTCAATAAGATAAAATCATTCAATATAAAAAACTTAGGAAATTGAAACCATATTCGGAATGTATGTCTTATTATTGGGTTAGTTGTATATTTATTCAATCTCGTAATTGTAAAGGGTAACGAGACCCCTAGAATAGAAGCCAATGATAGCCCTTGCATAGAATCACGTTCAAGATTTATCCATCCTGGGCATTGGGTATCTTCTAAATCTTTTATCCAAAAGGTTAAATAGCGAGCATTAAATGCCCAATAGTAAAATCTAAGGTTCAGCAGTGCCAAACTACTGTCTTTTTTTGATTTCTGTAAGTATTTTTTACTTAGTCTGGGATTTATATTCTACCATATATATGAAGAAATTTTTGAGCCAATAATATCAAAGAAAGATTTAGCAATAAAAATTGGATCGTCTGAAATAAATACAAAAACTTAGCTAGGATAAACATTTTAATAGCATTGATTTGGCCGATTAGAGATAAGGACATTGGTGATCATTTAGTAAACTGTTGTCTGATATGGTCAATTTGGGGCGTAAAATTGGTTGTTATGTTATGTTAATGTTATGGTTAAAAAGTGCATACTAACTGTGTAAAACAAGAGCTACTTCATATTGTTTATCCAAAGTCAAAATACGTGCAAACTATGAAAAACAAGAACTGCTTCACTTTGTCTAAAGACAAGGGAAAAAAATCCTTTGATGGACATTTTAAAAGTAGAAGAGCTAACAAAGAAGATCTTGTTAAGGTATAATACCATTACAGCAAATTAACAATATCTTAGAGAATGTAAAAGTTATGGTTTGATAGCATCATACTAAAATTCTAAAACGTAATTAGAGAATAACTCTCCAATTAAATTCTTAATCATTTACAGAACGATATATTGTCAAAATAGGAACAATAAATCTCCAATTGTAACTTAGTCAGTTATCAGTAACTCCCCGTCGTGGCTTCAGCCCCATAAGCCTCCAGAAAGCTGAAAGCTTCTTGCGGATTGTTAAAAAAATTGGTTGTTACCATTAAGGAGTCGTATACTGGATAGAGCAAGGCAGGGCATAGCTGTTTCTTAAACAACTCAGACATTACATTATGGAACGGCATTCTCAATCCCATAAGCTCACGGCTGTAATCAGGGACAACCCGAAACTTGCATCCTTCATATTCAATAATGCCCAACTTTTTTGCTGCTCGGAGGATATTCTCCTTCATCTGCAGAAAGTGAAACCGAATGATCAAATGTCTCGTTTTATCTTGGAGACCAGGTTTCTTCCTGATCCTGTGTGCATTATCCAAAATTGGAAGATTTTCATAGTGCTCGATGGTGAAAGTCTCCTTTATAATTTTATAACATTATCCCCTCCTTGACCTTCAGGCAAACCAACAATTCGCAGATTCAGTCGACGGCTTCTGTTTTCCAGATCCATATTTTAGTCTTGTATTGCTCGAGTGCCCGAGTATTTTCGTTCATTTTCCGTTCCAGTATTTCAATCTTCAAATCTCTTTCCTGTACCAAGTTATCAATTTGGTCCTTCTGTTCACATGATTCATCTTGTAACATAATAAGCTTGCCTTGAACTTCCTTCAATTTGCTTGAAATTCCTTTCATCATTTCTTCCAACCTGCAGAATCTTGTGTTCATTTCTCCGTTCGTTTTCAATATTGCTTCTAAGATACCAGTCAGACGCTGCCCCCTCCCCATGCTCCTTCCTTGGAGAAGCTTTTTTTGCTCTTGACTCCATCCTTTACACAATTGAAGCATATAAAAGTGTTATCAACACTTGAAAAAAGGTTAGACCGTGTCTTGAAATCAAGTAACAATGAAAGAGTGGTAAGCAAGAAGTTAACAGTTAAGGGAGCAAACAAAGTTACAACCTCACAGCACGCTGCCACCAGGAGAGTCCAAATGTGGTCTCATCAATGTCTTATACAACTGCAACATGACCTCCCAACTTCCATACTCAATATTCTGACTGATGAAGGCCAAAGTGCCAAATGTTTTTTTGATCATCTTGTCTACCTGCGATTCGACCTTCAAGTAACCATGCACCTGTACTCCCAGATCCCTCTGCTCTACAACACTTCCCAGAGGCCTACCATTTACTGTGTAGGTCCATCCATTGTTCGACGTCCTCAACGTTCGACGTTCAATGCAACACCCCACATTTCTCTGTATTAAATTCCATCAACCATTCCTCCGCCTACCTGGCCAATAGATCCAGATCCAGATCCAGATCCAGATCCAATCCAGATCCTGCTGCAATCTTTCACAACCATCTTTACTATCTGCAAAACCACTCACTTTTGTATCATCAGCAAACTTGCTAATCTTGCCCTGTATGTAACTCATTGATGTAGATGACAAACAGTAACGGGCCCAGCACCGAACCCTGAGGCACACCACTAGTCACAGGCCTCCAGTCCGAGAAGGAACCTTTTACAATCACCCTCTGCTTCCTTCCATGGAGCCAATTGATATCTTTCCTAGGATCTCATGTGATCTAACCTTCCAGAGCAGCCTACCATGCGGAACCTTGTCAAACGTCTAACTGAAATCCATGTACACAACATCTACCTTTATGGTCACGTCTTCAGAAATATAAATCAGATTTAGCCTTCTATGCTTGATTTGAGCAGAATGTCAATGAGGTGATGATATCCATTCCTTCAGACTCAAATGTGTCTCTTTTCAGGGTCACTGTTGCAGAACTTAGTTCGGCCTTCCTGAGGGTGAACCGACAGAAAGCAACTGGCCCAGATGGAGTCCCTGGCTGCATCCTTAGAGACTGTGGACCAGCTAGCAGGAGTATTCATGGACATCGTTAATCTCTCCCTACTCTGTTATGTGGTACCGACCTGCTTCAAGAAGACCAGTATCATCCTGAGAAAAGCATGATCTCATGATGATCCATCAGTGACCTTGACATCCACCATCATGAAGTGTTTTGAGAGGCTAGTTATGGAACACATTAAATCTATTCTACAAAGCAACCTTGACAGACTGCAATTCACCTACCGCCACAATAGGTTCACAGCTGATGCCATCTCCATGCATTCATCCCTGGAACACCTAGATAAGAGAAACACTTATGTCAGGCTTCTATTCATAGACCACAGCCCTGCTTTTAATACCATTATCTATCCAAGTTCATTATCAAACGCGTTGAAACTTGAATCAGCACTCATCTTTGCAACTGGATCCTCAACTTCCTGATAAACAGACCACAATCAGTGAGGATAGGGGACAAATCATTCCCTACAGTAATCCTCAATACTGGTGCTCCACAAGGATGCATTCTCAGCCCCCTTCTTTACGCCTTATACAATCACTACTGTGCAGCCATGTACAAATCCAATTCAATTTACAGATTCACAGACGACGCCACTGTTGTGGGCCGAATATCAAATAATGATGAGACAGAGTACAGAAAGTAGATTGAGAACCTCGTGTCCTGGTGTTGAGACCTTTCTCTCAATGCCAGCAAGACAAAGGATATAGTGATCGACTTCAGGAAGCATAAGTGGTATGCATTGATGGCGCTGAAGTAGAGATAGTTGAAAGCTTTGTTTCCGGGAGTAAAGATCACTGGTCCTAGACTACCCATATCAAAGCAATGCCCAAGAAAGCACATCAACGCCTCCACTTCCCTTTCATTTCGGCATGTCCCTGAGCACTTTTACAGATGTGCAATAGAAAGCATTTTATTGGGATGCATCACAGCATGGTTTGGGAACAGCTCCATTCCAGACCACAAGAAATTGTAGTGAATTGTGGAGGCAGCCCAGACCGTCACACAAACCGAACTTCCTGCCATTGACTCCATTTACACCTCACGCTGCCTCAGCAAGGCCACCAGCATAACCAAGGATGAGTCTCACCCCATTCACTCCCTCTTGTCCCCTCCCATCAGGCAAGTTACAGAAATGTGAAAACCAACACCTCCAGATTTAAGGACAGTTTCTTCCCAGCTGTTATCAGACAACTGAACCATCATATCAACAACTAGAGAGCGGGCCTGAGTTACTATATACCTCGTTGGAAACCTTCAGACTATCTTTAATCTGACTTTACTGGATTTGATCGTGTATTCACGTTATTCACTTTATCCTGTGTTTGTACATTGTGGATAACTCGATTATAATCATTCAATCTTTCCATTTATTGGGTTGCACACAACAGAAGCTTTTCCCTGTACCTCGGCACATGTGACAATAAACTGAGCTAAACTAAACTAAATGTTGCCACTTACAGTTTTGGGTGTCTTTACACTGCAGACATAAAATAGCAAAGTCAATTTTTCAAAATACAAAATGCACTATTTAACCACAAACAACTTTGCACAGCAGTGGACTAAAAGCTAAATTAAGACATTATAAGTAAGGGCTATATTGTGCTTACTGACTTGTGTATAGATGGACTATACACAAGTGGAAGGTCAATACTGGAAAGTAGTTGGTCAAAGCTGGATAATGAAAATTGTAAAACCATTGATGTCTTGAAGCTTCACGAGATTGTATTTGACAGTTAGATTAGTACAAAAGATTTCACAGGGTTTTATCCTGGATTTCTTGTTTTTTGTGGATATTTTCTTTCCTTAAGAGATTAAGGAATTTGAATAAATCTGATAATCTGATTTGTACATGATTCTTTGGAAGAAACACAACCAAAAGGACAAATAGTTTTAATGAATGTAAAACCCATGATGTTTATATTGTTTGTATACTGGTCATGATCCTGTCAATTCATGCTTTGCAATCTAATCTGCACTATAGCAAAAGATTAGAGGGAAATCCTCTCAAAAGAAGGATTGGTGCTGAAGAGCTGTTCCTCTGCGCATTGCAAGTACTAAAACCCTTCCCACTAAAATCATTTGCTTCATAAACTTTAGAATTAGTGACTGAGATAAATTAAAAAAAAACTGTGGATTTCATTATTATTTTCATGCACATGACACTCTCAATGTCTTGTAACTGTATCTTTTGACTGATAGCAGACCAATTTCTCTCTGGGATGAATATAATTGTATTGTATCGTATCATATCGTTTTCACGGGTATTTGGTTTTTCCCAGCTCTGGTAAAAGCTGTAAAAGTAGGATAATTTTCACCTAAGTCACTTCGATTATTATTGCCTTTTACTATATCATATCCAGAATACTGGTGAAAATAATAACCAGAACCACTGTGCTTAAATGAATAGAAGTCATGTAATGAATTCTAAACCTAATGATTTAGGGAATAGTTGCCCTGAGTACAGTAACTTAGTTTTGATTGATGGAATGGCTACTTGGCACTAAACCTACTTTGGGGATGATTACCTCAGACTCAAATTTGCAGAGTTAATTAATCACATGTAATGTATTAACACACAAGTAGCAAATCAATTAGTAAATCATCAATTAGATTAATCATTAAAGGTGGATCACGATAAAAGTAGTCAGGGACCATTATGGTAAATAGCATGATAATGTAGTCCAGGCTACCTTCTTTCCAGCTCTGCTGTTTTTAGAGCCTGGACTCCATACTGATATTTTCCTGACCATGTAAGGTCTGCTCATTACAGTTTCTCACTCTTAGTGCATGATGACCTACGAGTACTCAAAAGGTCTGGGGCTGAATATAGCTTCCTCTGGCACCCGTTCCATATGCCTACCACCCTTTGTGTGAAAAACTTACCCCTCAGATTCTTATTACATTTTTTCCCCCTTCACCTTAAACCTATGTCCTCTGGTCCTCGATTCACCTACTCTGGGCAAGAGACTATGTGCATCTTTCCAATGTATTCCTCTCATTATCTCCATAAAGCCTTTTTGAACAGATTCCTGGCAGTGCTGAAGGAGAAGCAATATCTGTGCAGACTTAAAATGCACCCACCATACCACCCAGTGAAAGGGTTACATTAATCTAATTCCTACCTCAGAGGATGTGTTTAGAGTAGATGCACATGCTGACAAATGCATTCAATAATGGCCCCAATTTATGGAAATCCTGCTGTAAAATAGAAATAGATTTTCTTTTCTTGAAGCTGAATCTATGATTCAGCAATCATTGCCTCAGTTAATGGTTTTATTCAGATATGGACTTAAAGCATCAGGAAGTACCAGAATGAAACGCTGAGGTGAGGATCATTGAATAATCATGTGCAGGAAGACCCAGGCAGTCTTTCATCATGTTCTATTTCTCTTTTTTTCCCTCCATGCTCATGCACTTTTTTTCGCCGATGATATTCCCTCAGGAAAGTCGCTAATGAATCTGCTTCAGCGCCCTTTCAAGTAGCGCATTGCAGATCATAAAAAACTCACTGCATTTACTTGTTAAAACAATTCTCCTCATCTGCCCTCTGGACGTTTTGCCAATTCATTTTACATCTCTGTGCTTTTGCTACTGCAGGTGGAAACGGTTTCTCCTTATTTATTACACTAAATTCCTGCAGACTTCATAATGGGCCTGTCTCACTTAGGCGATTTTTTGGGCGACTACAGGCGAATGCCGCACAATTGCAACATGTTGAAAACGTGGCTACAGTGACGACAATTTTTGCTGTTGTAATTTGTCGTAGGTGTTGTCATAGGCTGTCGTTGATTGTCGTAGGTGTCGTAGGTGAATTCCATTCACACTAGTTGCCTAAAGAGACGCCCAAGTGGGACAGGCTCATAAGGAAATATCAATGGATATTTTTAAGGCAGAGATAAATAGGTTGTTGATTAGTATGGGTGTCAGGTGTTATGGGGAGAAATATGGAGAATGGGGTTAGGAGGGAGAAATAGATCAGCCGAATGGTGGAATACACTTGATGTACCGATTGGCCTATTCTGCTCCTATTACCTATGACCTTATGATAAGAACATTAGGGATGGTAGCAAGAGTAGACCATTCACCCCGTTGATCCTGTTCTGCCAGTCACCTTCCACCATTTTCCTGCACTGTCACCAAATTCCATGATTCCCCAATCTAGTCTTCTTCTTCTTGCGTATGGCGTGCACAGCCTAAAGTTGTAGATCAACTCGTTCTATTTGTTCTTATTTGTGCACATCAGGTTGATTGCATTTATCAAAACAGGGTGCACCACGTGAAGGTAACAATCTCCCACACCCTCCAATCTAGTGATCGACATTTTGAATGGATGCAATAAATGAGATTCCAAGGCCCTGCCGGAGTAGCCAATCTCTAAAGGTTCACCATGTCTGGAGGGAAACAAATTATTCTCATCTCTATCCTGAATGCCTCTCCCTGATTATGAGACTGTGGCTCCTTGTAAACTCTGACGACAATGGCCAATATGCCATTTGTTTTTCTGACAGTTGGTTCAAGTGCATGTTGACTTTAAGTGACTTGCACACAAGCAACACTGGCCAAACATCCATCATTTAATAAGTACCCTGCTTTGCTGTTCCATGCATCAACGTGAATGTCCTCACATTTTTCTATATTATATTCCACCCACACTGTTCTCACCTTTCACTGTCTGGTTTGTCTTGGAATCTGATTCCCATCTCTTCAGTCCTCACAATATTAATAAATAATAAGACACTTGGTCCCCTTATTTTGATCCCTAATATATATTGGGTATCTCTGAGCCAAGCACTGACCAATTTGGTTACCAAAGAGTCACAGCCGGCCAACATGAAAAATCTCATCATTCCTATTCTTTTCTTTTGTTCACTTTTGCTTTAGTTACCAGTCCTTCAACAGACTGCCATAAGGACTGTAAACTCTTATCTCACCAGGGACTAATTTACTGTACCAATTTACTGTTGTATTGTGTCTTTTTAAAATTGCTGGGGTTTTTTCTAATATGTAAATACCGATCCTGTTCTATTCTGTTCTGTAGTTTTTTGCACAATCCGCAGGCATTGCCACTTTCATTTTGCTGCACATCTTGTATGTGTATGGGGCAAATAAACTTGACTTGACTTGACAATATACCACATTTATCATTCTTCCTTCAATTCCTGTGTTATGATATCGATGTTTTGTTGGCGTTGCACTCTTACCTCACTTAATGCTCAGTGTGTGTGCCCAGGAATGGGAATATGAGTGGAATACAAAGAGTTATTACAGTGCTGTGTCCAGAGGGAGATGTGTTCCTGCACTTTGCTTTAACTGGTTGTTCCATAGGAAGCATTGAGTTGACACGATCGCCATTCTCTTGCTACCAGGGTGCCAGCGGGTGGCAGAGACTCGAACAAGATTCCCAGCATGAGCTGACTCTCAGCTTTTGTTGCGTGCCAACCAGCCAGCAGAAAGACAGTACATGATTACAATCGAGCCATTCACAGAGTACAGATACATGACAAGGGAATAACATTTAGTGCAAGGTAGCTCCCCGCCCCCCCCCCACCCCCACATCAGTCTGAAGAAGGGTCTCGACCCAAAATGTCACCTATTCCTTCCTTCCATAGATGCTGCCTCACCCGCTGAGTTTCTCCAGCATTTTTGTCTACCTTCGATTTTTCCAGCATCTGCAGTTCTTTCTTAAACGTCAATGGGTTCCATAGTAGTGACAGCACTGACTTTACTCCATGGACTGACAACACTCCATGTCGGTCTAGATCCTCAGAAGGCACACCCGTGAAGAGGACAGTAGTGAATTTATAGTGAATGCCTTACTTCTGGGAAGTACATGTGACATCTTCCTCCAGACTTTAACAGAGGCCAGCACTGTCTAGTTCCTGGGAAGCAAAGCTACCCTTTACCTCCTGAGCTCCAGTGCACACTCCCAAATGCAATCATTCAATGCTGACACAATGATTGCCTTCCCGATCCATGGATAGAAGCAGTAAATGTCATTGATCTTTTCAAGATGAGAATTTATTGCCAGTCTCTGTCCAGGGCGTCCAATACACGGCACTCGGTTGCATGCACACTCTTGCAAACATCATATGATCCAGAGAAGGAGTGACCTGGAGATCTGGAATCTGAGGGCCAAGAGGCAGAACCTAAGAGGCAGCAGGAGGACGAAATGTTCAGTTCAGTCCAGTTCAATTCAGTTTATTGTCTCATGTACCAAGGTACAGTGAAATGTTTTTGTTGCATGCTAACCAGTCAGCGGAAAGACAAAACATGATTACAATCGAGCCATTCACAGTTTACAGATACATGATTAGGGAATAATGTTTAGTACAAGACAAAGCCAGTCCAAACAAAGATAGTCTGAGGGTCACCAATGAGGTAGATAGTAGTTCAGGATTGCTCTCTGGTTGTGCTGGGATGGTTTATTTGCCTGATAACAGCTGGGGAGAAACTGTCCCTAAATCCTGGATGTGTGCATTTTCACACTTCTATCCCTTTTGCCTGATGGGAGAGGGGAAAAGAGGGCATGGCCAGGATGCAACTCATCCTTGATCATGCTGCCTGCCTTGCTGAGGTAGCCTAAGGTGTAAATGGAGTAAATGGAAGGGAGGTTGGTTTGTGTGATGGTCTGGGCTGTGTCCACAATTTGCTGCAATATCTTGTGGTCTGGAATGGAGCTGTTCCCAAACCAAGCTGTGATGCATCCTGATAAAATGCATTCTATCTGAGAAGTTAGTGAGGGTTGTTGGGGACATGCCAAACTTCCTAAGCCATCTAAGTAAGTGGCTATGAAGGAGATGTCCCTGCTCATAACCTTGTCATCTCTGAGCTGAGGAATAGACCATTGTCCTCACCAGCTATAAGGGACTTATGGAAACAGAGAGGTTTCTTCTATAGAGGTGGCAATGCTATCATCCTCAATGCACTTTCGCTACACTCTAATCATTACCATCCAACCATAGAGAATGTAGAAACCCACAAGCTTATGACAACATGAGGAATCAATGCTCTCTCTAGTGACGTGACTGTCTTGTTACCACCTCCCTCCCCGTCTGCCCCCCCCCCCCCGACATCAGTCTGAAGAAGGGTCTTGACCCGAAACATCACCCATTCCTTTTCTCCAACCCATTCCTTCGCTCCAGAAATGCTGCCTGATCCGTTGAGTTACTCCAGCATTTTGAGTCTTCCTTGTTACTACCTTTGTATTTGCTCCTGAGTGACTCCTAGCTTAAAGAACTCAGACCCCTTCATAAAATGTGTTATTCTATGAGGATTTGCACTCGTTATGTCTAAACAGTAGCATACAGGTAACCTGACATCTCTTCTAAAGGGCCTGTCCCAGTTACGCGATTTTTCCGGCGCTTTGCTGACACCCGTCATAGTCGCAGCAGGTCGCAGAAAAATGTCAAAATGTTGAAAATCCAGAGACGACCAGAAAAAGGTACGACTGTTTGGGCCACCACTCACGACCAAACAGGCATCTCCTCACGACAGGCCCTTAAGTTGTGCATTGGTCCACTGTGCCGGAAGTCTTATTCCTGAAGAGACTATTCTAACTGCTTCATGCCAGGGTTATTATAATCATTTGACTGGTAGACCTCATGGTCTATCTAGCATGTACCTCACTGACTGGGACATGGATATGGTTTAAATAAATATGGGAGCTGTCGCCTTCCTCTCCTTTAGACTCTCTCATGGCATGAGAGTTGTGTACTAAAGTCTCCAGTGATGTGCGGGTAGGACATAAAACGATAGATCAGGCATCATCTCTGGAGAACATGGATGGGTGACGTCTCAGATTGGGACCATTCATCAGACTGAATGGGGAGGGGGTGAAAGGAAGCTGGGAGGGAGGAGAGTCACGACATATCGTGGCAGGTTGTACGTGGACACAGGTGAGGTGTTTATTTAATGGATCGATGGTTGGAACAAAGGCCAGAGATTAAAGTGGATGGTGTGAGACTGAGCGATAGAACATTGCAAAGCCAGAGGAAAGAGTGTAGGGCAGGGGAGAAATAGGCGCAGTACAGCAGAGACACAGGGGAGGGGAGGGAGGGGAGGGGGGAAGGGAAGGGGGGTTGTTAGTTGTTAGGGGTTACCTAAAATTGGAGAATTCAATGTTCATACCATTGGTTTGTAAGCGTAATATGAGGTGCTGTTCCTCCAGTTTGCATGTGGCCTCACTCTGGCAAAGAAGGAGGCCCAGGACAGAAAGGTCAGTTTGGCAATGGGAAGGGAAGGAGAATTAAAATGGTTAACTACCAGGACATCCAGTAGGCCTTGGCGGATTGAGCCCAAGTGATCAGTGAAATGGTCATTGAGACAACGCTTCATCTTATTGATATACAGGAGGCCACATCGGGAACACCAGATGCAGTAGATGAAGTTAGAGAAGGTGCACGCAAACTTCTATCTCACCTGGAAGGACTGCTGGGGTCAACGGTTGGAAGCACGGGAGGAGGTAGGGGGAAGATGTTGCATCTTCATTTGCAGGGGAATGTACCTGGGGAGGGGGTAGTTTGGGTGGGAAGGGATGAGTGAACCAAGGAGTTTAAGGAAGGAGCAGTCTCAGTGGAAGGCAGATAAGGGTGGAGATTGGAAGATGTGAATGTTGATGGAATCACGTTGGAGGTGACGGAAATGTCGGAAGATGATGTAATGGATGGTGGGGGTGAAAGGTGAGGAAATGGGAATTCGATCCTTGGTCTGGATGCGGAGAGAGGGAGCGAGAACAGAACCACAGGATGTAGAGGAGATATGGGTGAGGAATCCAACTGTGACAGAAGGGGGAAAACATGTTTACTAATGAAAGAGTTATGATGGCTGACAGCACTGAAGGAGATTAATTCATCCAACCTCTGTCTGCTGGAGTAACTGTGGCAGCATCCTTGGATAGAAGCTCTGGATAGAACCTATTCCTTCTATCCAGAAATGCTGCCCGTTTCACTGAGTTACTCCAGCATACAGTGTAAACTGGCATCTGCAGTCCATTCCTACACACTCTGTTTGTTGGCTTTTGCTGGAGCATTCCAGTCCCACTGGTCTGTGCTCTCTCAAGAGTGTTTAATTGTCATATGTTCAACAACATAACAATGAAGTTCCTGCTTTCAGCAGCATAGCTGTACTGTGAACATAATACACATAGATAACATGTACTGTAATAAAGAAAAATTCAATCAATTAATAACCACAACATGCGTGCAAAATAAAACCAAAGTCTTTAGTGCAATAAAAGATAGTTCATAGTTCATAGGCTGGTGTATGTAGTGTTTGGAAGAAGCTATTCTTGAACTCCTGTTATACAGCTTGAATTTTGAATACACATTTTCTCTCTCTCGCTACTTCTTGTGATAAAGCACTCCTTTTGCAAACAAAGAATTTTCATTACTGTTGCTTAGCAATAAATTTAAATAGATGACCGCTGGCCACTGTCTACTAAAGGATATAATTTCTTCCCTCTTCATTCTATTTAAATTCTTAATAATTTTAAGAAAAATCTCTCTATTAAACTTTGTCGGAATGTTTCTGCCCCAGGGAAAATGGTCCCAGTGTTCTTGTAATTATGGTTTCTCATCCTTGGATTCATTCTGGTCAATTTAAACTGAATGTAGTTTTAATGGTCTTCGGATAATGAAAAACATCACTGTCGCTGAGGCAGGTATAAATTCATCATTAGCCCTTTGTGGTTGCAGTTTGATTCATAAAACACCAAATGCTTTTGCTGGTGTTTTACTGACCAACATTTTCACTTGAATTCATAAGGAATTCTGTATTGCACGGCAATTCTGTATCCCCCTTCCTCTCATTTGGCCTCTTTTATCAATAAACCTGTGCCATCGTAACACTCTCGCATACTCTTATGTTACGAGCCAAAGGTTTGCTCATTGCAGTACCGGAATTATGTCATTCTGAAATAGTTTACAGTTTTTCTCTGTTTTCCGAAACCAAACCAACTGCAAACGTGGAGAGTGAGCTTTCTTAAATCAGCTGCGTTATTACAGAGATCAAAACCAAAGCCAGCAATAACTCCTGAGGTAGCAGCACGCATTCCTACTGCAATTCGCACAACTCACACACGGACAATAATTTCTTATCTGTCAACACACTATATCATCAAGCTACTACCTTATTTAATAAACAGTGAAAAACATCTTGTGAACTACCTTGTTGAATATCTCTTCAAAATTCATACAACAGAACAGTGGTGCTGCTGCTAGTGCTGTTGCCTCAAAGTTCCAACAATCCAGATGAAATCCTGACCTCCAGAGTTGTTCTCTGTGGAGTACACACATTCTGTCTGTGTCTGCGTGGATTTATTCCAGGTGTTCCAGTTTCCTCCCACACCTTAAAGATGTGCCGGTAGATTAATTGCCCTTGTGTAGGTGTGTGGCAGGAGAAATTGGTAGAGTTAATGGGCGTGTCAGAGAGAATAGGTGCAGGGAAATAGGTACTGGAATGGCAATGATAGAACTGCTCCGAGAGCTGACAGACTTGATGACAGAAAACATAATTTAGTGGTTCTAAATAATTAATCACTTCTTAAAAAATCTAAATTTGTCCAATATAGCTTGTTTTCAACTGGCTTCTTATTATCCACCTTTAAATACTTGAGAAATGTATTGATCAAATTCATAGAGTCACGGACACAGTGTGGAAACATCCCATACATTCTTCTGAAGAAGAATCTCGACCTGAAATGCTTCAAATTCCTTCTCTCCAGAGATGCTGCCTGTTACTCCAGCTTTTTGAGTCTATCTTCGGTGTAAACCAGCATCTGCAGTTCCTTCCTACACATTCTATCCGAGTCCTAAACTCCTCACCCATCAGGCATCCATTTACACCAACCTGAATAAAATGTATTTATTCTCCCAATATTTTCAACAATTGCCCTCATATCTTAGCACTGAATTTCTTTGCTTCAGGATCTTTTCAGGCTGCGGCTACATATCTGAGTAAACCCTCACAGATAGCCTAATTATAGAGTTCATTGTAACTCTGTAGGAAAGTTGATTTCAACTCCTGCAAAGAGAGAGGCAGACAGCATGAGCAAAGGACTTTCCCTGATCTGCAGAATTTCCTGTGCTCTTGACACAGGCTGCAAGGGCTTCCATTCAGCTCATCCTCAATTTGTCTGCGACCACAACCGGAAATCCCTGCTGGTTTAATTAAGGTACCTGGGCAGAAGCCATAACTTTTTTAAGCTGAGGTAATCTTTGTGTCGAAGTTGGAGTAGCTCAGCAACTCTGGATAGAAGTTATGGGATGCTGCACGTCTCGCTGAGTTACTCCAGCATTTTGTGTCTATCTTCGGTGTAAACCACTTCGGCACATCATTCCCACACGCGTAATGTTTGTGTCCACAGTTTTAGCACCACTATGTCAGAGCAGCTGCTGGCTGCTGAGCAACAAGGGATACATGCCACTAACGTGGTTGATGCCATTTCTAGATCAATCCAATAAAAAACATCTTTAAACTCATTTGGTGAAACTAAGCATTGTTCGCTGCTTCGTGGGAGCTTATGTGCTCTTCAATACCGTCCTGAGAGTGCTCTTAGACTTGTGATAGCTTGGTTTATCCTGCACATCATGGCATTAAAGTATGGTGAGACACTGGCCACAGAAGGAGGAAATGGGCAGGTCACATCAACAAGCTCTTTCGCACTGGGTAATCAAAGACCAGTCAAAATTAAAGACCAACTAAAATTCTCTGAAAGCAAACATGTGCCATGTTCCACTTTGCTCTTCCTGGGTAACTCATCAGAATTGTTTCATTGAAGACATTTTTGATTACTACGGGTGTCAGAGATTATGGGGAAAAGTCAGGAGAATGGGGTTAGGAGGGAGAGATAGATTAGCCATGATTGAATGGTGGAGTAGACTTGATGGGCTGAATTACCTTATGACAAAGCTAAGCCCACCATGCCACCAATTTCTAACTGAGTTTTAAGATATTTAGTTATAAGTTATAACAACAGCAACTAATCACCTTTGTGCACTCATTTTACTTCGGAGTCACGTGAGTGACTACGTGAATAGAAGCCCGTACAGCCGTTGGTGCGTCATGACGTCAGACGCTGGTGCAGTCGGCGGTTGGAGCAGCAGCGCTCCTCCGAGCGGTAAGTTTAAACGGGTTACACGAAAAGCTGGAGAATTCAGCGGGTGCAGCAGCATCTAAGGAGCGAAGGATATGGGCGATGTTTCGGGTCGAGACCCTTCTTCAGACTTCACCCTCGATTCTCCAGCATCTGCAGTTTTCGTTAACAAGTTTAAACGGAGGTAAGGTTTGTTGAAATATTTTACCACAGGTCATTTTCTGCGACGGTTGGGAGTAGATATGTTGCAGAAAGTGAAGAAGGTGTCGGCGAGGCGCTCCGGGGATAGAAAGGAGAGTGACCAGGAGAGTGTTGAGGATGGAGGCCCGTCTGGTACACCTGGTCCGGTGCTGGCTACACAGCCAGTGGTTGCGGACCCACTGCCGGGGGCAGTGGAGGCTTGCACAGTAGGGCGGAAGGCCACTGGCAAGTCTCTGTGGCCCGTAGATGAGTCGGGCCTGGAGGTTATACCCTCCATAGGAGAGTCCGTTTGCTCACGGCTCTCCCACGTCGAGATTCTATTACAAAAGAATGCTCGACAGGGACCAGCTCCGCGAGGAGGAGTGGTGCCCAAGCCAGGCTGATGGAGAGCTTGTGCTAGCAGCACCTGTTTCAGGGCTGCAGAACTATCCTGCCTGTGAGGAGGATGTTCTATCAGGGCAGTTTGCTGACACTGTTTCTATGCTGGGGGAGAGCAAGGTGTTCGGTTGGAGGTAATTCCGAACATTGCTGGGAAGTTTGCTGAGTGTAGAGAGGCAGGAAAGGCGATTGATGTAGAATTGGCCGAAGCCATTCAGTATATGCTCTCCCACCAGTTACAGGAGCTAGCTATGGATGAAGTAGCAAAAAACTATAAAGCTCCTGTTAATTGTGATCTCCTGAAGGTACCGGTGGTTAATCACCAAATTTGGTCATAGATGGGTTTGCCTGCTAGGGCCCAGGAGATGAAGTTTTAAAAAAGTGCATAAACTGTTGTCAGCAGGTATTACAGCTGTGGTGAAGGTTATTGATACAAGCGATATGGTTGTTAGGCAAATTTGTTTGTTATAGGCATTTCAAAATGGAGACCTTTACCACGGGCAAACATCTAGTGTCCAAAGGGTATTATATGGCAACCATTGATTTAAAGAATGCGTATTACGCAGTGTCTATTCATGGTGATGATAGAAGATATTTGAAATTTATTTGGATGACTGAGCTGTGGCAATTCAGGACATTGCCGAATGGATTAACTTCAGCTCCTAGATTATTTACTAAATTGGTAAAACCTGTGTTAGCATTGCTTAGAGCTCAGGGGCATGTGGTAATGGCCTATTTAGATGATATTCTGATTGTTGGAAAGACTCATGCTGAAACTCAATCATCAGTTTCAGTTGTTAAAATCACTTTTGAACAAATGGGATTTGTTATTCACCCAGATAAATCTAAATTATCACCAGTCCAAATTATTGATTATCTGGGATTTACCATTAATTCCAATCACATGTTGGTAACTTTGCCCAGGGTAGAATGCATGTGTCTGCTGATGCCATTATATTTTATGTCTATGATTTGCTTAAACATAATAAAAGAGGCATGACAGGATGTAAGATTGTGTTTTCAGCATACCCCGCAGATGATCGCTTCTGTATAGTCTCACATTTATCTCGTTACATTGAGATTACTAAACCTCTGAGAGGAACAGAGTTGGCTTTGTTTATTAGTCACAAAAAACCACATAGTAAGGTGTCGGTGCAAACGATTTCAAGGTCCTCGCGGCCGCAGGATGGTCCAGTGAGCTAACTTTTCAGAGGTTTTGTCACAAGCCGATTTCAAGGCTCGGGGTGTTTGCTGATTCTGGTGTCAGTACTGTTACATTTTTCCCCTGAGTTAGAGGGGTTTGTTGTGATTTGTTTGTAAATAAACTGTTATTTCATTTAACAAATGTAATTACTGATGCATGATTGATTGTTAACGACTTTTGAGTCAATCCAGGCAGTGTGAACGTCGGATTTGAGTCTGCGGCGTGAATTCACAGTGCTTTGAAGTCTTCACGTAGTCACTCATGTGACTCCGAAGTAAAATAGTAAGATTAAACGAGAACTTACCAGTTTGAAGTTTGATCTTTATTTTATGAGGAGTCGAGTTGAGGGACTACGTGCCCTCCGCTCCCACCCTCATAGATCTCATCTGGTAGTTCTAGTTTTATCATCTTACCGTTGTACTTCGGTCATTGTTAGCTGTGAATTCATTCCGCTGCTTTGAAGATTGACGCACCAACGGCTGTACGGGCCTCTATTCACGTAGTCCCTCAACTCCTCATAAAATAAAGATCAAACTTCAAACTGGTAATTTCTCGTTTAATCTTACTATTTAGAAACATAGAAACATAGAAACTAGGTGCAGGAGCAGGGCATTCGCCCCCCTTGAGCCAACTTTGCCATTCAGTATGATCATTGCTGATCATCTAAAATCAGTAGCCCGTTTCTGCTTTTTCTCCATATCACTTGATTCCGTTAGCCCAAGGAGCTAAATTTAACTATGTCTTGAAAATATACAGTGAATTGTCCTCCATTGTTTTCTGTGGCAGAGAATTCCACAGATTCCCAACTTTGGGTGAAAAGGTTTTTTCCTCATCGCAGTCCTAAATGGCCTACCCCTTATTCTTAAATTGTGATCCCTGGTTGTGGACTCCCCCGACATCAGAAATGTTTTTCCTGCATCTAGCCTATCTAATCCCTTAATAATGTTTCATGTTTCTGTAAGATATCCTCTCATCCTTCTAAATTCCAGTGAAAATACAGTGGCTTGCAAAAGTATTCATACCCCTTGAACTTTTCCACATTTTGTCACGTTACAACCACAAACGTAAATGTATTTTATTGGGATTTTATGTGATAGACCAACACAAAGTGGTGCATAATTGTGAAGTGGAAGGAAAATGATACATGGTTTCCAAATTTTATTACAAATAAAAAACTGAAAAGTGTGGCGTGCGAAAGTATTCAGCCCCCCCCCCCCCCTGAGTCAATACTTTGTAGAACCACCTTTCGCTGCAATAACAGCTGCAAGTCTTTTGGGGTATGTCTCTACCAGCTTTGCACATCTAGAGACTGAAATTTTTGCCCATTTTTCTTTGCAAAATAGCTCAAGCTCAGTCGGATTGGATGGAGAGCGTCTGTGAACAGCAATTTTCAAATCTTGCCTGAGATTCTCAATTAGATTTAGGTCTGGACTTTGACTGGGCCATTCTAACAGATGAATATGCTTTGATCTAAACCATTCCATTGTAGTTCTGGCTGTATGTTTAGGGTTGTTGTCCTGCTGAAAGGTGAACCTCCGCCCGAGTCTCAAGTCTTTTGCCGACTCTAGCAGGTTTTCTTCCAAGATAGCCCTGTATTTGGCTCCATCCATCTTCCCATCAACTCTGACCAGCTTCCCTGTCCCTGCTGAAGAAAAGCATCCCCATAGCATGATGCTGCCACCACCATGTTTCACAGTGGGGATGGTGTGTTCAGGGTGATGCGCAGTGTTAGTTTTCCGCCACACATAGCGTTTTCCATTTATACCAAAAACTTCAATTTGGGTCTCATTAGACCAGAGCACCTTCCTCCACATGTTTGCTGTGTCCCCACATGGCTTGTGGCAAACTGCAAACGGGACTTCTTATGGCTTTGTTTCAACAATGGCTTTCTTCTTGCCACTCTTCCATAAAGGCCCGATTTGTGGAGTGCACGACTAATAGTTGTCCTGTGGACAGAATCTCCCACCTGAGCTGTGGATCTCTGCAGCTCCTCCAGAGTTACCATGGGCCTGTTGGCTGCTTCTCTGATCAATGCTCTCCTTGCCCGGCCTGTCAGTTTAGGTGGACGGCCATGTCTTGGTAGGTTTGCAGTTGTGCCATACTCTTTCCATTTTTGGCTGATGGATTGAACAGTGCTCCGTGAGATGTTCAAAGCTTTGGATATTTTATTATAACCTAACGCTACTTTAAACTTCTCCACAACTTTATCCCTGACCTGTCTGGTGTGTTCCTTGGGCTTCATAATGCCCAAGGAACATTGTTTGTTCACTAATGTTCTCTAACAAACCTCTGGGGCCTTCACAGAACAGCTGTATTTATACTGAGATTAGATTACACACAAGTGGACTCTATTTACTAATTAGGTGACTTCTGAAGGCAACTGGTTGCACTGGATTTTATTTTTGGGGTATCAGAGTAAAGGGGGCTGAATACTTTTGCATGCCACACTTTTCAGTTTTTTATTCGTAAAAAGATTTGAAAACCATGTATTTCCATGTATGTAACCACTTCACAAGTAATCGCCACATTGTGTTGGTCTATCACATAAAATCCTAATAAAATACATTTACGTTTGTGGTTGTAACGTGACAAAATGTGGAAAAGTTCAAGGGGTATGAATACTTTTGCAAGCCAGTGTAATCCCAGTCACTTCATTCTTTCATCATATGACAGTCCCGCCATCCCGGGAATTTTCCTGGCAAACCTACGCTGCACTCCATCAATTGCAATAATGTCCTTCCTCAAATTAGGATACCAAAACTGCACACAATACTCCAGGTGTGGTCTAACCAGGGCCCTGTACAACCTGTGTGGAGCTTTTGATCAGTGCTCCTGTTGTGAAACTGCAGAGGCTATTGATGGTCGGGAAACAATAACACCCTCACCAACACCTCAGGGGCTGGAGGGACCTTTCCTGGTTCTAGAGGGCCCTGCTCAGACTGCTCTCTCGTTATCACCACTGGCTCATCTCAGTCTACGTCCCTCATTAACGCTTCTGGACCCATGGGCCCACCTTAGACTCTGCCCCTTCACTGGGCCGACAAGATCCAGTTGATATGATGCTCCCTCTCTCCGGTTCAAGAGGATCATGCTCACACTGCTGCCTCCCCATCAACAGTGGACCTGTGGGGCCCACCTTGGTCTATGCCCCCTCACCACGAGGCAGCATTCTGAATATGTAGGAACGAACCAAAGATAGACACAATAAGCTGGAGTAATTCAGCAGGTCAGACACCATCTGTGGAGAGAAGCAATAGGTGAAGTTTTGGGTCTGAAGAAAGGTCTCGACACGAAACATCACCTATTCTTTTTATCCAGAGATGCTGCCTGACCCGCTGAATTATTCCAGCTTTTTGTGCCCATCTTCAGCATTCTGAATGGTTTGGTTGAGAGTAAAAAGCAGGGGTAGAGCTGTAATCATGATCCATCACCAGGGATAATAGATGTGCAGTCCGTGGAGCTACTGTAATAATTCCAGAGCCATACCTCAAACCCTGTTGCCTCTTCCTGAACTCTATTCCGCTGGGCTTTAGGACCCAATGGCTGATAATTTCTGGGAAAGCTTTCAAAATTCAGCACTCAGCATAATGTTACAATCTCTTAACATGTGAAATGCTTGAGGCCCAGTTGAATCTTCATGGGAATAGACCCCAAATGCAGCTATGTTGCACCTCCATTCAAAGTAACCACTATAACTCCACCACTGGGTTCTTATTGAGAAATGTGTTTAGTGAGCAGATGCTGATTGCATGATTTTCTAATTAAACAGTAAAGGGCCTGTCCCACTTACGTGTCCTTGGCACGCAAATTACGCAACCTCGTGGTCGCGTTGAGCTGCGACGGTCCCGCGAAGGTTGCGCGCGATTTCATGTGTATGCACAGCTGTCTGGAGCGCGTGACGTCATTTGAAGATGGACACAAAGCTAGAGTAACTCAGCGGGACCGGCAGCATCTCTGGAGAGAAGGAATGGGTGACATTTCATGTTGAGACTCTTCTTCAGACTGAAAAGAACGGTCTAGACCCGAAACGTCACCTATTGCTTCTCTCCAGAGATGCTGCCGGTCCCGTTGAGTTACTCCTGCATTTTGTGTCCATCTTCAATTTTCTTGGTCCCGCTCTGGGAGTAGAAGTGGGGGCGGATCCGGACCGCAACGGCCGTGAGCCCCAGGCTAAGCTCGGCGATCCTTTGCCTGCTTCTGCTGCTGTTAAAGGTGATGTGATGCGTCACGCCAGGGTCTTGGGCCTGTCCCACTTTGGCTGTCAGTTCCGCTACAGACCGTTGACGTGCAAAGATTTTTTTCGCTACAAAAATTTCGGAGCCCCGCGCGATATAGCTACAACTACATACCCATCCATGCTTTTCAATGGGACCAGCCCCGCACGGCCATACGATGCCCCTAGGCCTAATCTACATGCCAAGGACACATAAGTGGGACAGGCCCTTAAGGTAACCAAGTTTCTGTGATTTATGGAGATTGAATAATCCTACGAATGTTGCTTCTGGTATTTCTAGATATCTGAGAAATTCAAATGTAGGTCCTGATCTCCAAGACTTTTGTGTCTCAGCTAAAGGCACAAGGTACTTTCTTCACACTGAACACAACACTCCAGCTATCTTGATACTGAGGAATTATCTGCTGCCTAGTTTTCTCTCAGCCACAATGCAACTGTTGGTTGGCTGCTTGTTGTACATTCTTATTTTGTTTTGCTTCCTTCTCATGCACAACTACAATGCAACGCATTGCTTATTCTTGACTTTACATCAAATACTCTTTAGCTGCACCCTGCTGAGAATATTTGTGTTGGTATTTGTGAAAAGACAAACTTGGTTAAAGTGCAATGTACATATTAAACTAGTAAATGGTCAGCTCAGTGGGTAGCTTTTAGTTAGTGTGTTTATATCAGTCAGATTTGGTTTCATTTGTCCTGCTTCTTCATATCTGAGTCTGTAACCAGGTTAACCTTGTTGTTTGTTTTAAGTCTTCTCACAGTTCTTCTCACAGATGTTCTTTCAGTATTTGATTTTCATGCATGTCAGAACTCTTTTATTCACTCGTACTTTATTTTTTTATATTTTAGATGATTCTTACATGAGCTTTGCGGCATTCGACTGATGTGAGCGTTCATAATTGCACTTTTTAATTTCAAATTCTTGATTAAAATGTCAATTTCAGGCTCTCTGAAATGTGGTTTACTGATGGAGGGTTACAACATTTGAATCACTGACAAAGGTCAAGTGGTTCATTTATAGCTGTTAAGCTGATTAAATTGGATGATTTCATTGTACATCTGACTGGTTGATTTAACTCACTGCAGGCAAGATATCTGTATCACAAGAGTAGAAACTCTTATTTTGCAGTTGGGTGGTAAATGGACAAGAGCATTACTGTTGTTCAAAACCTCATGAACTTTAAGCATAACACTCCACAACTATCTTTCCAGGATATCTTAGTTTAATGATTATAATATACTTTGTGCATTTTGATTTATTTCATCCTTCAGATAATCCCACGTCATCCTTGAGAGTTTTCTTTTTATCCTTGTGTTGGTGCTTATTGATATTATTCTTTTTTCTGGCATACAGTATGTCGGAATGATGGTTAGCAAAGGTGCCTCTTCAGTCCAGTTGATGTTGATGGGTTCACCGATCAGTTAACTGGTAAAACATAATTAATACTGAATCGATAAGCTACCAACACTAATCACTGTGCCTGTTATTCGGGAAAGGGAGGAAGTCAGCTCAACGTGTCCTACTGCATCTGAAAGAAGAATAAAGGTAGAAACCTTGGCCAAGTCGAGGAAAGACTCCTTCTTAAAAGATGTCAGAAAGGATGTTTTTTTTCATCAGACTTAGAAACATAGAAACATAGAAAATAGGTGCAGGAGTAGGAGTAGGCCATTCGGCCCTTCGAGCCTGCACCGCCATTCAATATGATCATGGCTGATCATCCAACTCAGTATCCTGTACCTGCCTTCTCTCCATACCCCCTGATCCCTTTAGCCACAAGGGCCACATCTAACTCCCTCTTAAATATAGTAAATTAACTGGCCTCAACTACCTTCTATGGCAAAGAATTCCACAGATTCACCACTTTGTGTGAAAAATGTTTTTCTCATCTCGGTCCTAAAAGTCTTCCCCCTTATCTTTAAACTGTGACCCCTTGTTCTGGACTTCCCCAACATCGGGAACAATCTTCCTGCATCTAGCCTGTCCAACCCCTTAAGAATTTTGTAAGTTTCTATAAGATCCCCCCTCAATCTTCTAAATTCTAGTGAGTACAAGCCGAGTCTTTCTTGATATGAAAGTCCTGCCATGCCAGGAATCAGTCTGGTGAACCTTCTCTGTAGTCTCTCTATGGCAAGTATGTCTTTCCTCAGATTAGGAGACCAAAACTGTACACAATACTCCAGGTGTGGTCTCACCAAGGCCCTGTACAACTGCAGTAGAACCTCCCTGCTCCTATACTCAAATCCTTTTGCTATGAATGCCAACATACCATTCACTTTACTCACTGCCTGCTGCACCTGCATGTCTACTTTCAATGACTGGTGTACCATGACACCCAGGTCACGTTGCATCGCCCCTTTTCCTAATCGGCCACCATTCAGATAATAGTCTGCTTTCCTGTTCTTGCCACCAATGTGGATAACCTCATATTTATCCACATTATACTGCATCTGCCATGCATTTGCCCACTCACCCAACATATCCAGGTCACCTTGCAGCCTCCTAGCATCCTCCTCACAGCTAACACTGCCCCCCAGCTTTGTGTCATCTGCAAACTTGGAGATGTTGCATTCAATTCCCTCATCCAAATCATTAATATATATTGTAAATAGCTGGGGTCCCAGATTTTTATAGTGACTTTAGAGATACTGTGCAGAAACAGGCCCTTCGGTCCACCGAGTCCATGCGGACCAGCGATCATCCCGCACATTAACACTGTCCTACACACTGGGGAAAATTTACAATTTTACCAAAGCCAATTAAACTACAAACCTGTACATCCTTGGAGTGTGGGAGGAGACTGAAGCATTGGAGAAAACCCAAGCTGCCACAGGGAGAACGTACAAAATCCATGCAGACAGCGCCCGTAGTCAGGATCGAACCCGCGGCTCTGGTACTGTGAGGCAGCAATTCTACCGCTGCGCCACTATGCCATTATTAAGAGAGGATTCATCATCCACTCTTTATCCCGTACACTCCCACCATTAACCGTGGAATCAAACTGGCAGGAATGGAGTCAGGGGAAGATATACTGTACAATGGATCAACAGAATGCAGACAATGAGGCACAGCCTGGGAATGGCAGATGAAGAGGAAATGCAATTACTGAAGAAGGAAGATCAGCAGCTTTAACTGATGCTGGATAAAAACTGCCTTATCCTGTGAGTGAAGAATATATTACTGGATAGGACCGAGAAGAATAGGAATATTGACTGAATTGGGATTAATTAAGTAATTGGGGGTGAAGGAGGCGAAAGGCCAGATTTAATTTAATTGACGATTTGTAATGAATACATCAACTTGTAATGGATTTAGGAGGGAGAAGAACACTGGGGTGAATTGTAAAGGGAGAGGTGGAAAAGTATCACTACTAAATGTGTTAAGTGGTAATCTAATGGAGTGATTCACCCAAGCATTGTGGGTTCTACTTTTAGTCTATGTATCAATTTCAAGCACTGAAGATAAGGATCTGCCCTCTGAGATGTCTGAAATGTTTTGCTCATATATATGTTCTCAAGATATGGGAAGAGACCATTCAGCCCATTGAAACTCTATTGACATTCAGAATGATCCCATCAGTCCCATTCCCTTTCTTACTGCCCTGTATCCTATTTTCTCTCTCAACTACATCAACTACACTCGTATTCATCTGCCAACCACCCGCACATGGGAACATTTACAGTGGTCAATTAAACCTCCAACCAGTGTGTTTTGAGGCTGTGGGTGGAATCTGGAGAACCGTGAACAACTTACAAACTTCATACAGACAAGACCATATGTCAAAGTCAAACTTGGGTCATGAGACTCTAAGGCAGCAGCACTATCAGCTGGTACAAATGTTACTCTTCGTATTTCTTTTCTATAAAGCAAAGTTTCAGATAAGAGGGTCAAGATAGGAACTATGGAGAGGGGTTGGTGCTGTTGGGACATTGCTGAGGGATTATGGCTTTAAAAGTCTAAAGTACATCTTCCCAACACCAGAGCATTTTAGCTCGAGGTCATCACCAAATGTCCTGTCTGATAACGAGTTAGGAAAACAAAACACAGATGCTGCAATTTTCCCAGAGAGTGGACTGGCCTTCCACGCCTTATCCCAAACATTTGCCGTTTCCTGAGGAATTAAGTGGGTACCAGATGGATGGATAGGGTAATGTGTAAGAAGGAACCGCAGATGTTGGTTTACTGCAAAGGTAGACACAAAATGCTGGAGTAACTTAGTGGGACAGGCAGCAAATCTGGAGAGAAAGAATGGATGACCTTTTGGGTCGAGACTCTTTTCAGACAGGGGCAGAGTACATCATGATAGGATACATCTTGGGCAAGGTACATCGTGGGTAGACTGGGCAGTGCGATTAACCACGGCTTATTAAGGTGAATCTGGAGTCTCATATGAACCAGAGTCAATTTCTACTATCAATTTCTGTCCATCAACAATCAAATTTTTAAGATCAAATATAAATAACTGTGCGTCCCATACTATTTACTGTCAACCAAGGTTCTTGATAATATTATGAATTCTGGTTTGGTTTTGATAAGTTCTGGGATTCAATGACTTACTTGCTCCCAGATGTAGTTTGATTATTATACTTTTAGAAGATTTAACAAAGGGCATTGTACTAAAAGCAATCCCCTGTGATCAGGCCTGGATGCTTGTGTTTTTCACAAATGAATGTATACTATCTATCAAAACTAGGCCAAGTAGAAATTGATTGTTAAAGAAGGAACTGCAGATGCTGGAGAATTGAGGGTACACAAAAGGCTGGAGAAACTCAGCGGGTGCAGCAGCATCTAAGGAGCGAAGGAGATAGGCGACATTTCGGGTCAAGACCCTTCTTCAGACAAGAAGAAGAAGAAGAAGTGTCTGAAGAAGGGTCTCGACCCGAAACATCGTGCAGTGGAACTGTCTCTCCATTTTTGTGTATTGGCCCATGATAATGCAGAAAAGTACTTGGAAAACTTTATTGTCATTCAGACCTTGCGGTCTGAACGAAATTTCATTGCCTGCAGTCAGACATATAGTAAATAACAAAACACACAATAAACACATGTTTAACATCCACCACAGTGAGTTCACCAGGCACCTCCCCACTGTGGTGGAAGGCAAAAATCTTGTCTTTGTCTCTTCCCTTCTTCCTCTTCCTCTTCCTCTGCGCTGAGGCGACCCGGGCCTCCGATGTTGTGACCGCACCGGGTGATGTAAATAAGTCCCGCGGGTAAACCGCGCTCCGCGAGCGGGCCAGCTCAACTCCGCGGCCTAGGCCGTTCAAAGCTGCCAAAGCTGCCGCCCTCCAGTCCAGCGGACGCAGCTGTTGCCGCAGGAGCTCCGGAAAAACAGGTCACCAACCTGTGACCTGCGAGCTCCCGACGATGTCGTCCACTGGGCCCGCGGCCGAATCTCCGAAGTCGCTGCCGCCGCCACCGCCACCGCCACCGCCACCGCCACTGGAAAGCTGCCACAGCTCCGAGTCGGGCCGCAGGAATGCCTGGTAAGTCCTGGCTGGCTCTACCTCCGGAGCCTCGGGTCGGTCGCAGTTGGAGGCCGCCAGCTCCGCGATAGGCCTCAGCGCAGACGGAGACGGAGACGGGGGATATGACAAGAAAAGTCGCGTCCCCCCAAAAGGACACACATACACTACATAATAACTCAAACTAACACTAAAAACAAGACAAGAAAACAACAAATAAAAAGGAAAACAGACGGACTGCAGGCGAGCCGCTGCTGCCAGGGCAGCGCCGCCACTCCTACTTTGTGACTGAAAAGTGACTTTTACAGCACAATTTCCATCCGCAGGATGGAGCAAAAATGTGCAGTGATGAATATAATTTTTTTGGGTGATTATCTCCAAGGTTTTGTTTTATATTTAGCTCAGTGTGTTCTTTTCAGTACTGTGTTTAAGTAGGAAACGGGGGATGCTGGGAAATGAAACTGAACCATGCAAAGAGTGTTGCCAGTGTCAGCGATGACTGCATGTGCTGCTGGCTGCTGTCGGGATCTAAAAGCAGATATTATTCAAGAAAGACACAAGAAACTGCACGCCATCTGTATCAACCTAACATTTGCTGATACTGGTTTACACCGAAGATAAACACAAAATGCTGGAGCATCTCAGCAGGACAGACAGCATCTCTGGAGAGAAGGAATGGGTGACATTTCAGACATTTGATGAAGGGTCACTACCCGAAACGTCACCCATTCCTTCTCTCTTCAGAGATGTTGCCTGTCCCGCTGAGTTACTCTAGCATTTTATGTCTATCCACCTATGATTTGCCAGGCTTTGTCAAGTGTTTTATTGTAATAGGTGTCAAGAGTGTTTTATTGTCATAGAAACATAGAAACATAGAAATTAGGTGCAGGAGTAGGCCTGCACCTAATTTCCCCATCTTTTCTCCAGCCTTATCCACCCCCCAAAACAGTCTGAAGAACAGTCCTGACCTGAAAAATAATTTGTCAATCCCTCCACCAATACCAGCTGATCCGCTGAGTTCCTCCGGCACTTTGTTTCTTATTATTCAATGCAGGGTATGGTTGGACTTTGCTGAAGGCAGTAATTCTTATCCACAAAAAAATTATAAGCATCTATCTCAATATCTTTTATTTCCACATTATATTAACTTACAATATAGCAGCCACTGCAAACATTATGAAGAATATGTCCCCAATATTAAAGTAAATAAATGAGGAGATTTTGATGAATTATTTTGACATAATTTTACAGCATAAACTAAATTTTTAATACACCAGTTCATACCCACTCTCCTTGCAGGCTCATTCATCTCTCAATGTTTGCCCACTCTGCCCATAGCATTCAGAGTATGCATGAATGTACTTTGACAAACTACCGTCAGACACCACGCATGTTTGGTCTATCTGAAACACTGGGCTGCTAATTAATGTCCCTAGCAGAACCCTTGTGGATCTAAAGGCAAACTGTAGCTGGCAATGTTCCCATGGAGGAAATTGTAAGGGCCTGTCCCACTTTTACGACCTAATTCAGGACCTTTTTTACTCGTGGACATTTTTCATCAGGCTAGAATAAACGCCCCGACCTACTTGACGCCACAAGTATCTACGACTAGCATCACGACCTGCTTTGACCTCGTGACGACCATGCTGCTAGTATGAGTCAAGGGCAAAATCAGCAGAGGTTGTGAATTAGGTCATGAAAGTGGGACAGGCCCTTTAGCCTGTGTCAGCATTGTCAGCGGTGACATTATTATTATTAACATTGTTTTATTGTTATATGTCCCACATCGAACAATGAAATTCTACTTTCAGCAGCACAACAGAACATGTGAACATAGTACTTTGTAAGCAATATAATAAAAAGTTCAGTGTGTGTGTGTGTATATATATATATATATATAAATATACTAGACTAAGTGGGACCCGTTAGGTCCCATGTTCACATAACCATATATAACCATATAACAATAACAACACGGAAACAGGCCCTCTCGGCCCTTCCAGTCCGTGCCGACCATTTGTTTTCCCCTAGTCCCATCTACCTGCACTCAGACCATACCCCTCCATTCCCTTCACGTCCATATACCTATCCACTTTACTCTTAAATGTTAAAATCGATCCTGCCTCCACCACTTCTGCTGGAAGCTCATTCCACACAGCCACCACCCTCTGAGTAAAGAAGTTCCCCCTCAAGTTACCCCAAAACTTCTGTCCCTTAATTCTCATGTCATGTCCTCTTGTTTGAATCTTCCCTACCCTCAATGTGAAAAACGTATCCACGTTAACTCTGAGTATCCCTTTCATCATTTTAAAGACCTCAATCAAGTCCCCCCTTAACCTTCTGCGCTCCAAGGAATAAAGACCTAACTTGTTCAACCTTTCTCTGTAACATAGTTGCTGGAACCCTGGCAACATTCTACTAAATCTCCTCTGTACTCTCTCTATTTTGTTGACATCCTTCCTATAACTAGGCGACCAAAATTGTACACCATACTCCAGAATTGGTCTTACCAATGCCTTGTACAATTTTAACATTACTTCCCTACTCCTATATTCAATGCTCTGATTTATAAAGGCCAGCACACCAAAGGCTTTCTTTACCACCCTATCTACATGCGATTCCACCTTCAGGGAACTATGCACACATGGGAGGGCAGTTCCACCAAAGCAATATTCCACCTCTCCACCAATTCCAATATTGCTGGCCAGTGGTGGGGCGGGGGTTCTGGAGTGCTAGTATGGGTGTTGTGGGCTGAAGGACTGGTTTCTAGAAGGCTAGTATGGACATTGTGGACTGAATGGATTCTTGGGCTGGCAGCTAAGTCACTTAGGCCTGGTGGGCTGGCAGCTCAATCACTCAGGCCTGGTGGGTTGGCAGCTCAGTCACTCAGGTCTGGTGGGCTGGCAGCTCAGAAACTGACAGAAATTCTGCCCAAAACAGGTGAGAGACTGTGAGAGAGAAGGGGGAGGGTGGAGAATCAATTTGAGATATTTTCCATCTTTTTCTCCGGATCACAGCAATGAAGGAGGAAAATGTATCCTGGCCTGGATCTCACAGGGAGCAAATGAAGGCAGGGAGAAAAATATTGGAGTGAGGTTTAATACTTGCAGGGGGAATACTTACTGATGGTCCATAGGGACTCTTGGGCTAGTAGAGGCTGGATGGGCCAAAGGGGCTCTTTAAGAAAAAATCTGTGATATCTCAGTGAAAGGCACTTTTTGGGACTTTTCCAGCCTGGCACAAGCCTTTTGGGCCAAAATGCTCATCCTGGGCTAATATGGGCATTTTGAGCAAAAGGGACTGGTTTGTCGGCTAATAGGGGCATTGTGGGCTGAAATTAGTGGTTTCAGGCAGGTGGTGGTAACTGCTTCGATATGCTGCACTGCAAATGTTTGTTGATGGTGGTAACTGTTTCAAAATGCTGCGCAGCAAATGGTTGTTGGTGGTGGTAACTGCTTCGTAATGCTGCACTGCAAAAGGTTGTTGGTGGTGGAAACTACTTTGAAATGCTGCACTGCAAATGGTTGTTCGTGGTGGTAACTGCTTTGAAATGCTGCACTGCAAGTGGTTGTTGGTGGTGGTAAATTGACAACTCCCTGTATATTGATTTTAGATAAAACGCTACCACTTACTGCTGTGGTTTTTGACCATCTTACTCAATCCCCCTCCACTCATCAGGTACAGAGGATTATTCCCATCAATTAAGTGTTATTAGTGTTTAAAAAAATGTTGAGAATCTCTCTCCTGTCAATCACGCCATGCCCCTTCTGGTGGTAGGGGGGAGGGATTATAAAACCTGGAAATGTGGGTGTGGCTCAGTCTCTGCAAGATGAGGGAGGGAGAGGTCACGACTCTATCTGAGCTGTGAATCAACTGAACACACTGAATGTCAACTGAACTGTGAGAGTGGTGTTTATGTGGTGTTTTGTGTGATTTTATGGAGGTTTTATGGTGGTTTCACCCTGCTTGAAATGGTATGAAACTGCATTTGAATCTAGAGGCCTTGCACCCTGCACGAAATGGTATGAAACTGCATTTGAATTTGGTGGCCTTGCACCCTGCATGAAATGGTATGAAACTGCACTTCAAATTTGGTGGCCTTGCACCCTGCTTGAAATGGTATGAAACTGCACTTCAATTTGGTTGTCTCACAGCCTGCTTGAAGTGGTATGAAACTGCATTAGCATTTGGTGGCCTTGCACCCTGCTTGAAGTGGCATGAAACTGCCCTTGAGTTTGCTGCCCTGCACCCTGCTTGAAGTGGTAGGAAACTGCACTTGAGTTTGGTGGCCCTGCACCCTGCTTGAAGTGGTAGGAAACTGCACTTGAATTTGGTAGCCTTACACCCTGCTTGAAATAGTAAGATACTGCACCTGAATTTGGTTGCCTTGCACCCAGCTTGAAGTGGTATGAAACAGCAAATGAATTTGGTGGCCTTACACCCTGCTTGAAATTGAATTTCAAAGAATAGCCGTGAGTCAACTGCTCGCCCACCAACCGTGAGTGAGCTGCTAGTACATCAGGCTTGAGGGACCGAGCTGTCACCCCAAGAATCCATTTAACCCACAATGTCCATATTAGCCCTCTGGAAACCAGTCCCTTCAGCCCACAATACCCATACTAGCATTCCAGAAAGCCCCCCACCCCCCGCACTGGCCACCAATATTGTACATTAATTGGTGGAGAGGTGGAATATTGCTTCGGGGGACCAGTCCTCCCGTGTGAACATGGGACCCAACGGGTCCCAATTAGTCTAATATATATAGTATGTATCTGTGAATATAGATGTGTGAAAAAAATATATATATACATACATGCATACATACATAGACACATACATACATATTAACAATGGTTTGTGAAGACAAGTATGAAAATTAATAAAGCAGCACACAGTAATTAAAAACAATAATCATTTACTACAGTACCACGCACCACACCATCTGACTTTCTCTGCTCCATGTGCTCAGGTGGAGGAAACAAATCCCATCAGAATATTCCAAGGACACAGTGGTTTTCCATGACTCACTGTCTAATTTTGATCCCTTGACCAACTTCATTAAAAGAGTTTATCTATTTATTCAGCTCATTGCCAGTTGTGGTGTGAAGATTTGCTGCTCAATTTACCCACATAATAACAATTAGCACGCTTCCAAAGTATGAACCACTCTGATGACCTAAGGTTGTGCAACCTCTCCAGAACCTAAATTATGTTGTGCCATGGTTAATTTAGGGAAAGGAGAAGTACCTGTTTTGAAATAATTAACTTAGCTTATAATACTAGTTAAAAAATTGACTGGAATGAAAGCTTTCCCTAGACCAGATGTTGCTAAACAATTTGTTAAATGTAATTTGTGTTAAGTTCAGAACTCCAATTTGTATTTAGTATCCATTGATAGTAGTTGACTTTGTCCCTAGTTGCCAACGAGTAGGCATTTGCAAGCCCCAATGTAATTATTGTTATTGAAAGAGATGATTGTAACGTTAAAAAAACTGCTTGAGTGTTCAAAACATTGTTGCAGAACTAAACACAAGGGTACCGATTGCTCATGTAAATGGCAGTGTTATGATGATAGGAGATTTTAGTTCTACTGGAAAGTGAGTCTCTATTTGCATTTTAATTGTTTGGGAGTACCAAATCAAGCTTACAATTGACCCCTTTCCATTGTAAGCTTGAGCTCCCTCTCACTGGTTGTAAAGGGATATTTTATACATTGAGTTTGGACACATCAGGGAACAAGTAGAGCATCAAAATCAATGAAGCAGACATTTAGGAAACGTCAACAAAAAACTAAATAGATTTCAAAGCTTAGTTGTTATTTGAAAAAGGCAAAAGAGCAAGTCCAGTTCCTTTTCCATTGAGATTTCTACAATACTATTATTAAGTAAACCTGCTGCACATTGCCCCAATCAAAACACTTATTTCTGGGTGAGGATGATTCAGATTTTTAATTTCTGATTTATTCAAATATGATTGGCTTAAGTTAGACTAAATTATACTTGACTAAGTTGTAATCTCTTTTTTTTTTTTTTTTTTTGTTAGAAGTAAGTACAATAGTGTGGTACCTAAGTACGTAATACATACATACACATTACCATTCTTGTACAACTTCGTGTTTTTAATTTCATAGTAAAGAACAGTGAAAGAAAAAGGGAAGAAAAGAGTGTTGAAACAGATAGACAAGCGAGTAGAAACAGATAGCGAAAGAGATAGAGAGCAGAGATAAAAAGCTAAGAAGATTGAGAGAAAAAGAGAAAGTAAAGAGAAAAGAAATTAGGAGAGATATACCTATTTCGTATTTTTACCCATCCGTCACCCGGTTCTTAACCATTTAATTTCTAAGGTTATGTTATGTTGCACCATATGCTTGTAAAAAGTCGATAAAAGGAGACCAAGTCTTTAAGAATTGGTCTACTTTGCCTAGTAGGACGAATCTCATTTCTTCAACATGTAACGTTTCCGACATATTTGAAATCCACATTTTGAACGTTGGCGTGGTTGCGTTTTTCCAGAATTTGAGTATAAGTTTTTTTGCTGTTATTAAACCATAATTAAGAAGAGCTTCTTGGAACATAGTTAATTTACCTCCCTCTTCCATTTATCCAAAGATAATCAGTTCTGTATTGGGGTTCAATTTTGTGCTAAATAGTTTTGTAAAAGTTCCAAAAAATTCATTTCAAAATGTATCCAGTTTTGTACAAGAGACAAAGGAATGTGTAATAGTTGCATTTTGAGTTAGACATTTATCACAAATGGGGGAAACATTTGAAAATATTTTGTTCAGTCTGGTTTTCGAGTAATATAATCTGTGTAAAATTTTTCATTGAATTAGGTTATGTTTTACATTAATCGAACATTTATGTACATATAATAGATTTTTTTCACATCTGTCGTTCGAGATTTTTATCAATAACTCTTGTTCCCAGTCTCTTCTAATTGCATCTGTCGTTGGAGTTACTATATTTAAAATTATATTATATAAATATGATATTAAATTGTTTGATTCTGCCTTTCTATTCATTCCTTCCTCTAATAAATCTGAGGTTAGAGTTTGATAACCTTGCACATATTTTTTCAAATAATCTTGAATTTGAAGATATTTAAAATATTGGTTACTTTTCAAATTATATTTTAGTTGTAATTGTTGGAATGATAAAAGTTTTCCCATTTCATACATATCTCCCATCATTTGAATTCCTATTATTTCCCAATGGATAAACGTTTTATCAATATTAGATGGTTTGAATGAGGGATTGTTTGCTATTGGGAAAAGAAGCGATAAATTTCTTAATTTTAAAGTTAATTTTATTTGTTTCCAAATTCGTATTATACTGTGAATAATTGGATTCTTCTTATATATTATATTGTTCAGTTTCATCGGGGAAAGAAGGATCGTTCCTTTATTATAAAAGGAAAAATCCTCTTTCTCCATTCTTATCCAATCTACTTGTTGGGCAAAACTCTCCAACCAATAGATTATATTTTTTAATATTCACTGCCCAATAGTAATACAATAAGTTAGGGAGTGTCAGTCCCCCTGATTCTTTAGATTTACACAAGTGTTTTTTTTTAATTCCATGTGATATATAGTTCCATATGAAGTTTGTAATATCAGAATCTAGTTTTTTAAATAATTTTTTGGGTAAGTATATTGGTATTGATTGAAATAGGTGCAGTATTTGTGGTAAAGATAATTTTTATAACATTTATTCTGCCTATTAAGGACATCGGCAGTGTTTTCCAGAATTTAATCAACACATTTAATTTAGTTAATAAAGGCATATAGTTTGCGTTGAGTAATGTTTTATATTTCCTAGTAATTTGAATACCCAAATCCTTGAATTTTTCTGTTGCAATTCTAAAAGGGAATTTCAACAGATGTGTCGGCTCGAGGTTTTATCATCATAATTTCGCTTTTGTTCCAGTTTATTCCAAATCCTGAGAAGAAACCAAATTTCTCTATTAAATTTAGTATATTTGGTATGCTAATTTGCAAATTTGTAATATATAATAATATGTCGTCTGCATATAATGACATTTTATTATTTGAGTGTTTGGTATTATATCCATGAAAATTCGGATGACTTCTTATACTTTCTGCTAACTTGTAATCTCTAAGTGTACTGAAGTTGTATGCATATAACTCACTAAGATCCTCTGTAAAATCATTGATCCAGATCATAGCTATTAATGATTATAATATAGTTGGGAACACGGAGACATGGCTCCAGGGTGACGTAGGCTGGGAGCTGAACATCCAGGGATATTCAATATTCAGGAGGAATAGAGAGAAAGGAAAAGGAGGTGGGGTAGTGTTGCTGGTTAGAGAGGATATTAACGCAATGGAAAGGAAGGACATTAGCTTGGAGGATGTGGAATCGGTATGGGTAGAGCTGCAAAACACTAAGCGGCAGAAAACGCTGGTGGGTGTTGTGTACAGGCCACCTAACAGTAGCAGTGAAGTTGGGGATGGTATCAAACAGGAAATTAGAAATGCATGTGACAAAGGCAAAACAGTTATAATGGGTGACTTCAATCTACCCAATAGATTGGGTGAATCAAATTGGCAGGGGTGCTGAGGAAGAGGATTTTTTGGAATGTATGCGGGATAGTTATCTAAATCAACATGTAGAGGAACCAACGAGAGAGCAGGCTATTCTAGACTGGGTTTTGAGTAATGAGAAAGGGGTAGTTAGCCATCTTGTTGTACGTGCCCCCTTGGGCAAGAGTGACCATAATATGGTTGAGTTCTTCATTAGGATGGAGAGTGACATTGTTAATTCAGAAACAATGGTTCTGAACTTAAAGAAAGGTAACTCTGAGTGTATGAGTCATGAATTGGCCAAGATTGACTGGCAATTAATTCTAAAAGGATTGATGGTGGATATACAATGGAAGACATTTAAAGACTGCACGGATGAACTACAAAATTTGTTCATCCCAGTTTGGCAAAAGAATAAATCGGGGAAGATAGTGCGTTCGTGGATAACAAGGGAAATCAGGGATAGTATCAAAGCACAGGATGATGCGTACAAAGTAGCAAGAAAAAGCAGCATACCAGAGGACTGGAAGAAATTCAGAAACCAGCAGAGGAGGACAAAGTGCTTAATTAGGAAAGGAAAAATAGATTATGAAAGAAAACTGGCAGGGAACATAAAAACTGACTGCAAACGTTTTTTATAGATATGTGAAGAGAAAAAGATTAGTTAAAACTAATGTAGATCCCTTGCAGTCAGAAACAGGTGAGTTGATCATGGGGAACAAGGATATGGCGGACCAATTGAATAACTAGTTTGGTTCCGTCTTCACTAAGGAAGACATAAATAATCTGCCGGAAATAGCAGGGGACCGCGGGTCAAAGGAGGAATTGAGTGAAATCCAGGTTAGTCGGGAAGTGGTCTTGGGTAAATTGAATAGATTAAAGGCTGATAAATCCCCAGGGCCAGATAGGCTGCATCCCAGAGTACTTAAGGAAGTAGCTCAGGAAATAGTGAATGCATTAGTGATAATCTTTCAAAACTCTTTAGATTCTGGAGTAGTTCCTGAGAATTGGTGGGTAGCAAACGTAACCCCTCTTTTTAAGAAGGGAGGGAGAGAAAAAATGGGGAATTGCAGACCAGTTAGTCTAACATCGGTAGTGGGGAAACTGCTAGTCAGTTATTAAAGATGGGATAGCAGCACATTTGGAAAGTGGTGAAATCATTGGACAAAGTCAGCATGGATTTACGAAAGGTAAATCATGTCTGACGAATCTTGTGGAATTTTTCAAAAATGTAACTAGTAGTGTGGATAAGGGAGAACCAGTGGATGTGGTATATCTGGACTTCCAGAAGGCTTTCGACAAGGTCCCACATAAGAGATTAGTATACAAACTTAAAGCATACAGCATTAGGGGTTCAGTATTGATGTGGATAGAGAACTGGCTGGCAAACAGGAAGCAAAGAGTAGGAGTAAACGGCTCCTTTTCACAATGGCAGACAGTGACTAGTGGGGTACCGCAGGGCTCAGTGTTGGGACCCTAGCTATTTACAATATATATTAATGATCTGGATGAGGGGATTTAAGGCAATATCTCCAAGTTTGCGGATGACACTAAGCTGGGGGGCAGTGTTAGCTGTGAGGAGGATGCTAGGAGACTGCAAGGTGACTTGGATAGGCTGGGTGAGTGGGCAAATGTTTGGCATTATAATGTGGATAAATGTGAGGTTATCCACTTTGGTGGCAAAAACAGGAAAGCAGACTATTATTTAAATGGTGGCCGATTAGGAAAAGGGGAGATGCAGCGAGACCTGGGTGTCATGGTACGCCAGTCATTGAAAGTAGGCATGCAGGTGCAGCAGGCAGTGAAAAAAGCGAATGGTATGTTAGCTTTCATAGCAAAAGGATTTGAGTATAGGAGCAGGGAGGTTCTACTTCAGTTGTACAGGGTCTTGTTGAGACCACACCAGGAGTATTGCTTACAGTTTTGGTCTCCAAATCTGAAGAAGGGCATTATTGCCATAGAGGGAGTGCAGAGAAGGTTCACCAGACTGATTCCTGGGATGTCAGGACTGTCTTATGAAGAAAGACTGGATAGACGCGGTTTATACTCTCTGGAATTTAGGAGATTGTGAGGGGATCTTATAGAAACTTACAAAATTCTTAAGGGGTTGGACAGGCTAGATGTTCCCGATGTTGGGGAAGTCAAGGACAAGGAGTCACAGCTTAAGGATAAGGGGGAAATCCTTTAAGACTGAGATTAGAGAGATTTTTTTCACACAGAGAGTGGTGAGTCTCTGGAACTCTCTGCCACAGAGGGTATTTGAGGCCAGTTAATTGGCTATATTTAAGAGGGAGTTAGATGTGGCCCTTGTGGCTATGGGGATCAGAGGGTATGGAGAGAAGGCAGGTACGGGATACTGAGTTGGATGATCAGCCATGGTCATATTGAATGGCGGTGCAGGCTCGAAGGGCCGAATGGCCTACTCCTGCACCTAATTTCTATGTTTCTATGTTTCTATCATTCGAGATTTTTTACAGGAATATATGATACATTTTTTTGTATATGTTAAAATATTACTTGAACAAATTTGTTTCTCATTTCAATGTTTTCTGTTTATCTATCATGGCTTCAGATGGAGAAAAGGATATCTATCATGGCTTCAGATGGAGTATCATGGCTTCAGATGGAGTAAGGGGTGGAAGATTGCAACCTTCACGCGATCCGCCCTGTTTTGACTAATGCAATCAACTCGATGTGCACAAACGGAAGATCAAATAGAACAAGTTGTCCTACAACTTTAGGTTGCACGAAAGAAGAAGAAGAAGGAGTAAGAGTCAACCTTTGATTGAAGCTGGGTTTGTAATACAAACAGCAAAGACTGCATAATAGTTTTATTCTTTAGTAGGATGGATATAGAATTCCTATTGTCTAAAAGGTCCATTTATCCAAAAGATCTTTCCAGAAGTGTAGATGTAAATCTTCTGCATTAATAGGATCTGGTGCAACATTTTCATGTTGAACGATGTGGGCAAGTTGGGCCGAAGGGCTTGTTTCCACACTGTATCACTCTATGATTCCAGGACTCTAATTCATGTTGTGAGGAAAATACAACTGAGTTACTTTGAAAAGCTTGTGGCATCATAGGATGTTTCGTTCTGCTGATGTCTATGGGTTCTCAGATTCTTTCTATCTTGTTCTTGATTCACCTATTTCCATTTTGTGACCAGAGTCCAGTGTAAATCTTCAGCTGCTTTCATTATGATTTCTTCCCACAATACTTCCTTTATGGTGCCATAGAGTTACTGCCTTACAGTGCCAGAGACACAGAGTTTGATCCTGATTAGGGGCGCTGTATGTAAGGATTTTGTACGTTCTCCCCATGACCTGCGTTGGTTTTCTCCGAGATCTTCGGTATTCTCCCACACTCCAAAGATGTACAGGATTGTAGGTTAATTGGTTTGATATAAGTGTAAATTGTCCCAAGTGTTTGTAGGATAGTGCGAGGATTGCTGGTTGATGCAGATTCGAAGGGCTGAAGGGCCAGTTTCCACGCTGTATCTCTAAATTAAGCTACACTAAACGTGATCTGATCCACCCTCCTAATCTTATCATGGTTGTTGCTGAACTCATGATGCCATCTTGACTGGACCGATTGCTTGTGTTCACTCATTAGAGTCATATAGTCATAGAGTGATTCAGTGTGGAAATGGGCCCTTCAGCCTAACTTGCCCACACCGGCCAACATGTCCCAGCTAAACTAGTCCCACCTGTTTGCACATGGTCCATATCCAAACCTGTCCTATCCATGTATGTGTCTAACTGTTTCTTAAATGTTAGGATAGTCCCAGCCTCAACTACCTCCTCTGGCAGCTTGCTCCATATATACACCACCCATTGCGAGAAAATGTTACCCCTCAGATTCCTATTAAATCTCTTCCCCTTCACCTTGAACCTATGCCCTCTGGTCCTCGATTCCCCTACTCTGGGCAAAAGACTGCATCTATCCGTCTTTTCCTCTCATGATTTTATACACCTCTATGAGATCTCCCCTCATCCTCCTGCACTCCAAGAAATATAGACCCAGCCTACTCAACCTCTCCCTATAGCTCACACCCTCTTATTCTGGCAACATCATGAATCTTTTCTGAACCCTTTCAGGCTTGACAATATCTTTCCTATAACGGTGCCCAGAACTGAACACAATATTCTAAATGCGCTCACCAATGTCTTCTACAACTGCAACTTGGCCTCCAAACTTCTAAACCCAATACACTGACTGATGAAGGCTAATGTGCCAAAAGCCTTTTTGATCACTTTATCTACCTACGACTCGACCTTCAAGGAACCATGTGTCTGCACTCCCAGATTCCTCTGCTCTACAACACACCGTAGAAACCTACCATTCATTGTGTAGATCCTGCCCTTGTTAAACGTCCCAATATGCCACACCTCACACTTCTCTGTAATAAATTCCATCAACCATTCCTCTACCCACCTGGCCAATCGATGCAGATCCTGCTGCAATCTTTCACGACCATCTTCACTATCTATAAAACCACCCACGTTTGTATCATCAGCAAACTTGCTAATTCTGCCCTGTATATTCTCATCCAAATCATTGATGTAGATGACAAACAGTAACAGGCCCAACACCGAACCCTGAGGCACACCACTAGTCACAGGCCTCCAGTCCGAGAAGCAACTTCCACCATCATCCTCTGCTTCCTTCCAAGGAGCCAATTTTCTATACATTCAGCTATTTCTCCTTGGATCCCATGCGATCTAAGAGCAGCCTACTATCAGGAACCTTGTCAATTGTCTTACAGAAATCCATGTACACAACATGTCTGCCCTCATTGACCTTTTTGGTCACTTCTTTACAAAAGTAAATCAGATTTGTGAGACAGGACCTTCCACATACAAAACCATGCTTGCTATTCCTAATCACCCCAGCCAGTCCAAATACCTATCCCTCAGAATACTCTATAGTAACTTTCCAACTGCAAATGTTATGCTCACCGGCCTAATGTTTCCAGCATTTTCCCTGCAGCTGTTCTTGAAAAGAGGCACAACATTTGCCACCCTCCAATCTTACTTTGTGCCATTCTGTTTACATCAACTTCCACCTTCATTGACAGGAGCTTGAACCTCACATGTTTATTTCCCACACTTCTGTCTTCATCCTCTCTCTTACCCTTGTCCTCACCTTCCACCACCATCCTCCAAATTCAATGGAGCAGCATCCTTAGGTTTAATCATCTTCAATAAGAATCCATCACTAGACATCTCCCCCTCTCCTTCCTTTCAGCATTCTTGAAGGGACCGTTTACTTTGTGATGCTCTGGTTCACTCATCAATACCCACTTCACTTCTTATTGCACCAACCTACACATCTGCAAGGAATCCATTGCCAGATCTTTAATCTTTCTTCCCACACCATTCAAGAACCAAATATATCTTTCCAGGGAAGCAAGAGTTTACTTATGTTCTTCCAGTTTAGGACAGTGCACTGTATGTCCACGATGTATTCCTTTCAATACATTAGGAACCAAATGCAGATTAGATGATCACTTTAAGAGAACACCTCCATTCAGCCCACAATACTAAACCTGAGCTTCCAGATGCTGTTCATTTAATTTTTTACTCACTCCACTCTGATCTCTCTGTCTTTGGCCCATTGCACTCTTAGTACAAAGCTCATCCCAAGTTTCAGGCTCATCCAAATTGGTAGGTTGCCACTTTTGGACTTAACACAGAATACATTACATGTAAGTTATTATATTTTGCTATCCTTCTTTCTCAAGTTTCTACCATAAAGTTAATTTGCTTTTTTTGGGTATTTCTGATTTAATTCCTCTCTACCAATCTAACCTTTCCCAGGTACATCACTTGATATTCCTTGATTTAACCATACTTTCACAGCCTGCATCACAATCTCTCCTGATCAGAAAATTTAAACTTGCGGTGGAGATTCGTAGAATCATACAGCATGGGAAAAGGCCCTTTGCCCCAACTCGTCCATGCTGATCAAAATGGATTATTTCTGATTTTTTTCAATTCTAACCATCACAATATTACCTATGTTGTACACTCCACAGATACTGCCTGACTTGCTGTATTTTTCATGCCTTTTGCTATTTTTATAATTGGTTGTGGTCCCCCTACAGAGACGAACACCTCATATCTAAATTGACTTGCCAATGTAGTAATGAGGGATAGACATTTAAGTGCCATTAGCCGTGGGTAAATATAACAATCCCATGACACGATACTGAGGGATTTCTCCCTAACATTGATCCTGGCCAACATTTATCTACTAAACTAGATTAGCTGGTCATTATCTCATTACTGTTAGATGGTGCACAAATGTTCTGCTGCATTTCAGGATTGTTAACGAACTAAGCTAATTTATTCACCGTGAAGCTCTTTGGAACATCCTGCAGTTAAAAGATCTTATATCAATTGTAACTTTTTTATTTTCAATCATCATTGTCGCTCAACAAGGAGGAATATATATGTACATTAAACACAGTTGTAAAATAGTCATTTATTTGAAGAGGAAGTGCCATAAAATGGTACATTAACCAGATATGAAATATAAACTTTTAATAAAAGTGCAAGAATCAATGTTACAAATTATAACTACTATGTTTATAGGATAAATCAAACCTGATTGCAAATATTGTTTTTTGGCATAAAACATGTAACAAGGTAAAGATATCTCATTGATTGTGAACAGTTCTATATAATAATATATTGCCAATATAGGGCAGTAAGTGATGACTGAAGCAATGCTTGTCAACTTCCATTAGTTTCTTACCAAGATTATTCTACAAATAACTTAACGGAGATTCATCCCTTCCTATCTTGCGTCTGTGTGTTCCCAACTGTAGTCCAGTTGGTAATATTTCTATCTCTAATTTAGAAGACAATTTTATTGTGATAATATAATGATGTGACTCAGAAACAACCAGGGCTCCAATTGAGACCTGGCTATTTAAATACCAAGCCTTGTTAAAACTATCCAGACATCTTTCCATTTATTTGGCAAGAAAATCACAGGAGACTGGATGCCTACAGATACATTTGTTGGGGTCCTGGAGATTGGGAGGTGAGCTGATTGTGAGTTTTTTTTAACTCCTTGTATCATAATCTTGGTGTATGAAATTAATACTTTGAATAATTATTGATTTGCTATCATCAGGTTTGTATTTACAGCTACCTATAAAGCCACCATCGCACATGTACTGGGCTGAGCAAGATAACAACAAGCGGTTTAAAATCTGTCAATGTACATTCTGAGTCTTTACAGACCCCAGGAATAAATCTCCATATAACGTGGGCTTTTCCTTTCTAGAATATGCATAACCACTTTAGAATGATTAGTAAATGAGACATCCCCATGACAGGGATATCACTCACAAACCAGGCTAAAGCCTGTCAAACTACTGCATATGTTCTTTGGTAATGTATTTTGGTGTTTAAAACTGAAAAATCTCTCGAAGATAAATAACATGTTCTAAACTTCATGGACTGTGAATTAGACATATGAAAAATGGTAGAATTTGTCTTAGTTATATAATATTTGTCCTCTGTAGGGGATATTTAGGATGTTTGATACATGCAAGTCTTATGATGATCTCACTGCATTGCCAGGTGCTTGAAGAGCTAGAAGATAAAGAATGACATGACTAGATCAGATTAACACTCATGTTTTTAATGGAATTATGTCAAAACATTGAATGATAAATAGTCACTCAGATATAAACAACTTTGGTTTCACTGGATCATGTAACTTTACTGACTCCCATAATTTATTTTGAGGCAACGTGCAGAAAACTATCTGCACGTTGCCTCAAATGGAAGTAAATGGAAAGATGTCTGGATAGTTTTAACAAGGCTTGGTATTTAAATAGCCAGGTCTCAATTGGAGCCTGATTGTTTCTGAGTCACATCATTATATTATCACAATAAAATTGTCTTCTAAATTAGAGATGGAAATATTACCAACTGGACTACAGTTGGGAACACACAGGCGCAAGATAGGATGGGATGAATCTCCGTTAAGTTATTTTTCTGCAGTTATCTGCAGAGCCAAAAGAGATGGGGGAGATATTGAACAATTTCTTTTCTTCGGTATTCACCAAGGAGAAGGATATTGAACTCTGTGAGTTAAGGGGAAAAAGTAGAGTAGCTATGGAAACTATGAGATTCAAAGAGGAGGAAGTACTGACACTTGAAAAATATAAAAGTGGATAAGTCTCCAGGTCCTGACAGGATATTCCCTAGGACATTGAGAGAAGTTAGTGTAGAAATAGCAGGAGCTATGACAGAAATATTTCAAATGTCATTAGAAACGGGAATAGTGCCGGAGGATTGGCGTACTGCGCATGTTGTTCCATTGTTTAAAAAGGGCTCAAAGAATAAACCTAGCAATTATAGACCTATTAGTTTGACGTCAGTGGTGGGCAAATTAATGGAAAGGATACTTAGAGATAATATATATAAGCATCTGGATAAACAGGGTCTGATCAGGAACAGTCAACATGGATTTGTGCCTGGAAGGTCATGTTTGACAAACCTTCTTGAATTTTTTTGAAGCGGTAACTAGGGAAATTGATGAGGGTAAAGCAGTGGATGTTGTCTATACGGATTTCAGTAAGGCCTTTGACAAGGTTCCCCATGGAAGGTTGGTTAAGAAGGTTCAATCTTTGGGTGTTAATGGCGGAGTAGCAAGATGGATTCAACAGTGGCTGAATGGGAGATGTCAGAGAGTAATGGTGGATGGCTGTTTGTCAGGTTGGAAGCCGGTGACCAGTGGGGTGCCTCAGGGATCTGTGTTGGGTCCACTGTTGTTTGTCATGTACATCAATGATCTGGATGATGGGGTGGAAAATTGGATAAGTAAGTATGCAGATGATACTAAGATAGGTGGTGTTGTGGATAATGAAGTCGATTTTCAAAGTCTACAGAGAGATTTGGGCCATTTGGAAAAGTGGGCTGAAAGATGGCAGATGGAGTTTAATGCTGTTAACTGTGAAGTGCTACATCTTGGCAGGACAAATCAAAATAGGAAGTACATGGTAAATGGTAGGGAATTGAGGAATGCTGTGGAACAGAGGGATCTAGGAATAACTGTGCATAGTTCCCTGAAGGTGGAATCACATGTAGATAGGGTGGTAAAGAAAGCCTTTGGTGTGCTGGCCTTTATAAACCAGAGCATTGAATATAGGAGTAGGGAAGTAATGTTAAAATTGTACAAGGCATTGGTAAGACCAATTCTGGAGTATGGTGTACAATTTTGGTCGCCTAGTTATAGGAAGGATGTCAACAAAATAGAGAGAGTACAGAGGAGATTTACTAGAATATTGCCAGGGTTCCAGCAACTATGTTACAGAGAAAGGTTGAACAAGTTAGGTCTTTATTCTTTGGAGCGCAGAAGGTTAAGGGGGGACTTGATTGAGGTCTTTAAAATGATGAAAGGGATAGACAGAGTTGACGTGGATACGTTTTTCCCATTGAGGGTAGGGAAGATTCAAACAAGAGGGCATGACATGAGAATTAAGGGACAGAAGTTTTGGGGTAACGTGAGGGGGAACTTCTTTACTTAGAGGGTGGTGGCTGTGTGGAATGAGCTTCCAGCAGAAGTGTTGGAGGCAGGATCGATTTTAACATTTAAGAGTAAAGTGGATAGGTATATGGACGTGAAGGGAATGGAGAGGTATGGTCTGAGTGCAGGTAGATGGGACTAGGGGAAAATAAATGGTCGGCATGGACTGGAAGGGCCGAGAGGGCCTGTTTCCGTGCTGTAATTGTTATATGGTTATATGGTTATAAAACATTTAGCCACAACCATTTGAGTTTCAAAACTTTACCAGCTTGCTGATTTTGTTTCTGGGGACCTCTGGTTGAATGTGGAATCCTATAGTAACTTCTGTCTCATTGCAGAGGATTCAGTGCATAATCTAGACACAAAATGCTGGTTTAACACAGCGGGACAGGCAGCATCTCTGGAGAAAAGGAATATGTGAAGTTTTGGGTCGAGATCCTTCTTCTGACCTGAAACAGCACCCATTTCTTCTCTCCGGAGATGCTGCCTGTCACACTGAGTTACTACAGCTTTTTGTGTCTATCTTCGGTATTAACCAGCATCTGCAGTTCCTTCCTACACACAATCCAGACACACAATTCAAGGCATCAATGAGGAGGTATTGGAGTCTCTGTTTTTCTGATGAGTGGTCGAACCATGGCCTCCTGAGTGGATGCAATCCCAATATATCATTCAAAGATGAGCGATTGAGTTATCCTAATATCCTGAGCCAATACTTCACATTCAGCCAATGGATACAATAAGCAATCTAGCCATTTATTTAACTGCTGCTTGTTTGAGTTCACTGCAGATACATTGGTTGCAAAATGCTCTGGATCTCCCTGACTTCAACAAACCTCTACAGAAGTGTAAATTGTTTTGTTTTTCCAAAAATATGACATCCTATAGAATGAATTATATTCAGTTTGGTGTTATAAGAAAATTCAGCCATACAATTTTCTTATTTTATGTATTGGATCATTATGCCACACTTAACTAGAAGTAACAAAACATACATTATTGGAAATAAATATATAATTCTTTAAGTTGGTTTAATGGTTCACCTAGCACTGCACCAAATTGTACTCATCAATTTACTGACTCCATTTTTGTTTAAAATTGCCAATTTGGAAGACCTTTTTACCAAAAAATAATTTGCATGACAGTTTATTTGCTGAGTATAGACAATCCTTTCCAGTAAGAGTCAAGGAGGCCTTGATGTTGTAATACACCTCTGCACATCTGATTCACTTTTAAGCAAATTGTTATATGGAATTATTCACTCCAATGGAAATGTTTTGTTTAATCACCTTTCTCATATCAG